>CM028135.1:343652500-344902500 GCA_016271365.2 Neoceratodus forsteri
ACTGCCAGGCACTCTGTGAAAACCCTTGGAGCCGAGGTTAGGCCAAAGGGCATTGCTCCGAACGGATAGTGGCCTGAGGGCAACTCTAACATGAGGTACTTTCTGTGGGAGCACCTGATGGGAATGTGAAAGTAGGCATCTTTGAGGTCCAGGGAGGCTAGCCAGTCCCCTGGCTTTAGAGAGGGAAGGATAATTCCCAAAGTTATCATCTTGAACTTTGGCTTTGAAAGACGTTTGTTCAGATATCTTACGTCCAGGATGGGTCGCCACTCTGTCTTTTTGGGGGTCAGGAAGTACCTGGAGTACAGTCCTTTGCCCCAGTGTAGGGTAGGTACTCTCTCTATAGCTCTTAAAGCTATGAGAGAAGAAACCTCTGCCTCTAGGGCAAGGGTTTCTGAAAGATTTGCAGGTGGAAAAGATCTGGCTCTCATCTTTGGAAATTTGTTGAAGCTGAGAACCAGTCCCTGGCTCACTACTTCCAGGACCCACTTGTCTGATGTTATAGACATCCAGTCCTGGACAAAAGTAAGCCAGTCTGCCCCCTACTGGGATAGGAGAGTCGACCCGGGCAGACCCATCAGGGTGTCTGCTTAGCAGGGGCTTTAGGCTAAGTGGTGGATGCGGGCCTGCTCATCCCCCTTCTGCCTCTCCCTCTGAAGAACTCCCTCTGCGAAAAGGAAGAAGAGGCCTGTGCCTGGTAAAAAGTCCTTTGAAAAGCCCTGCCCCTAGACTGCTGCCTTTGAGGAGTTGCCTGCTTTTCCTTGGCCTGAGCATTCCTGTAAGTGATCCTGTACTCATCCATTTTCTTCATGTAATTCTTTGTCTGCTCCCCAAACAGAGAATTACCCCCTACAGGAAAATCCATGGCCTTAGCCTGGGTATCCTGAGAGAGGCTAGTACATCTGAGCCTAGCCATTCTCCGAAGAGCTACAGATGTAGCCATGACTCTTGATGACATCATTGGAGTCCACAGCAGCATGAAACTGAACTTTTGATGCCTCAATCCCATCTGCAGCCACCTCCTCCAGCTCCTTGGCAAGCTGGTGGGAAGCCTGTTTAGCCACTGCCAGTACAGTGTCCCACCTGGACTTGTATCTAGCTGTATAGGCCATATAATTTGCCTGCCTGAGTCCCAAGGAAGATGCCATGTACTGCTTTTTTGCCATGGCATCAATCTTCCTGGAGTCCTTGTATGGGGGGTGTGATGCCAAGGGAATGTTTGCCTTATCGCAGGCAGCAGCCTGAACCACCCCAACATGACTGCATTGCTGATAAAGGAACTCCGTATCTGAGCCTGAAAGTGTATACCTCTTGTCCATTCTTCTATCCTCAGGAGGTATGGAATTGGGAGACTTCAGAATTTTGTGTGTCTATTTCCCAAAAGATTTGTGGAGGGGAAGACAGTCTCCTGGACTCTGGGATGTCCATCGTCTCTACATAGTCAGGCTCCTCCTGATCCTCCACTGCCTTCTCCATAGGAAGCTGGAGGGTCTCAGCCACCTTTCTGTAAAACAAAGTGGGAAGGGGACTCAGAAAGCCTAGGAGCAGAAACACCTGAAGGTCTGTCTGGGGAGATGACCGGAACAATAGGCACATCCAGACTTTCACCATCACCATATTCATCTTCCAACTCTCCTTCCTCCTCAAACTCCAGTTCATAAAATTCTTCCAGGGTATAATCGTGAACCAGGGGAACCGACCGAACCGAGCCCCTGCCAAAAGGTGCCAGATCAGTCGGAACCAGGCGAAGCGATTCCACAATACTAATCGCTTTGGCTATTTCTTCAGCAGTCGGAATATGAGATTCTAGATCCCGAACCGACGATTTTTTCTTTATGCTCCTTTTTGCCAGAATCGACCCTCAGGATTGATCTCCTTGCCCGAGTAGTATCGCCCTGGGCAGAGGGCACTCCTTCTGGTTCGGTCGGAATCGAACTGGGCTGGCCATCTGGGTCAGCGTCCTTCTCGGCCTCGCTTCCCCTCAGTCTATCTAATCTCTTTTCAAGGGTACATTTGGGAAAATGTTTACAAATTTGGCAGTCTGAATCGAGGTGGTCAAACCCCAGACCATAAACACAGGTGGGGTGGGGATCGGCCATAGCAAAGACCTCCCCACACTCACTGCAGTGTTGAAACCCAGTGGGCCCAGTTTTTTTTCTTGGGTTTCTCAGACATGGCCAACCTAACCAAACGTACCCTTTTTTCAGCAACTGCCAGGCAAGACTCCTATCGGGTTCCTGACCGTGTCACGGATCTTGGAAAAAGTACTAAAACACGTTTTTTTTTTTTTTTTTAGAACTGATACGGACCGTAACCACACACTACAGTAAGATACAAAAATTACCTGAACGATCGGTTCAGCCGAACAGATCCACACTTTTTACAAGTTCCACACAGAAAACTGGAACTGGAAGGGGACAGGATCAGTTGTGTTCCAGGACAGTAGCTGCTGCTTGTTGTTTTTACAGGGTTCTTGTGGATTTTACTTGGTAGAAGGTTATTTCTTTGCTTTCTTACTTCTAAGGGGCTAGCAGGGTATTGTTGTGGGGGCTGTTGGAAGTTTGAAAACTGGTTTGGTGGCTGAAAGTGGGCTCATTTGTTGGATGTTTCACTGTGTAACAGGCTGCGCTGGTGGAGGCCTATTTTCTGATTTAAAACCTATTTGTGGGATTTGCTTGGGCCTGGGTATTTGGCTGCTGGGCTTGGAGGGGAGACACAGGGCTGATACACTCTCTCTCGAGTCGGGTGTCTGCCCAAGACCCACCCTCCCTCCGCAGAGTTCTGCTAATTTATAGGGAAACACCTGCCCTGCAATTGGAGGAAAAGGCTGCAGGTGCAGCTCCTGTAGTTCTAGCCGCTGGGGGTTGGATTTAAAGGCCGGGAAAGAGGAGCTTAGGGAGTTGTTCATATTTCTTATAAGTTTACTGTGTTGTACTACACCTAGTAACAGGGTTACCAGTGTACTGTGGGACTGTATCTAAGATTAGTGGGTGACCTGATTAGGCAGTAGGGGTGTATCTTGGACTGGGGGGAACCTGGTGGCTCACCCAAGGAAACCTACTTGGAAGGGGATGGAACCATGGCATTAGGACCAGCATCTTGGGAGGGTGGTGGGGTGCACAGGGTGTGGAGCAGCCATGATACTGGACTGGGCTTGAAGTTTGGTGGTTGCCCAGTGTGCTACCAGCTGGCACAGCTTAGGGAGGAGGTTGCGGGGATTAGGAGACAGCTGGGGGAAGGGGGGAGGTATGGTTGGGGAAGGGGGCAGGGGATCTCCCACAGGGTTGCACCAGCACTGGGGGCAGCGGCATAGGGAAAGGAGTGCAGAAGAATACTCAGGGGTCACATAGGGACCCTGGCAGAGGGGGTCCAAAAGGACACTACCAAGAAAGCAGGCAGGTAACTGGGGACCCTCACAAAGTAGGGACAGAGGGACAACATTCTCAGGGAAGTAGGCAGATGGCCAGGGCTGGACAGAAGGTAGCAAGACGGGGAGGTGGACCAGATCTTACACTCAGTAACCGCTTCAATTCTCTTCTTCTGCTCGAGGATGAGGGGGGTGATGTAGCCATGGAAAGGGGAGTGGGGCAGGAGGCAGGGGCAGATAGCAGGAAGAACAGGGGGAACCTGGAATGCAGGAAATGGGGGAGCAGGAATCAGAGCAGGAGGGGCAGGGGGAAGAGGGAGGAAAGCGCAAGGAGAAGGACCAGTTGGGAGGAAAGGTAAAGGAGAAGGACCAGAAGTACAAGGAGGATTTAGTAAAGGGAGCTGAGGGTTTAGGCCAGGGGAACACAACAAGCAAGGAGGGACTAAATGGAGACGGCAAGGAAGGGAGGACCAGCCAGGCTAGTTTAGCAGATGGCGGAGAAGGACCAGTTGCGAGCAATGAGGGGGGAGTTAGCAAGGTACAGAAGGATACTCAGGAGGAGGAGAGGCATAGGATTGGAGGGAGGGAGGGTGGTCAGGTAATAAGGAGGGGTGCATGTGGCACCCAGATAGGGAGGAACAAGGAGCCGGCTGGGTGGAGGGGCGAAAGGATGAGGTACATGGAAGGGGGAATGGAGGAAAAGGAGCGGTCAGAGTGCTCCTGTTGGGGATTCTATGATCGTATCAAAATGGGATAGGGAGGGAGAAGCTCAATAGTTAGGAACAAAATGCTTCCTGGACTAACAGTGCACAGGGCTAAGCACGAGGTATATCAGCTAGAAAAGGATTGTGGGGTTCCCGGATACTGGTCCACCTGGGTACAAATGACATTGAGGGAAATAGCGAGCAGAGATACAGGCAAGATTCAGGAGCTTGCCACGGTCTGTCATGACATAGGATGCACAGTTTCTTCAGAAATCCTGCCGGTGCCAAGGGCTAGTGGGGAGCACAAAAGGAAGATTAGGAGATAAATCAGTGGCTCAGGGAGTGGTGGAGTGGAGGGTATGGGTTGATTGGGGAGACCTGGGAGGAAAAGGAGCTGTATGTAGAGATAGACTCCATCTCAATTTGGAGGAGGAATCTCTTGTTGAAAATAGAGGGGTTCATTGGTGAAAAGTGGGGTTTAAACTTGTGAAGGGGGAGGGATGGGAGAAAAAGGTTGTCAAGGGGTGCCAATAAGGGAGGGACTCTGTCTCCACTCCCTGGGGAGATAGAGGATTGTGGGAAAGGCCGACTGGCAAAGTGCAGACCAGGGGAAAAGAATCCCCATGGGAACATGAGCAGGGAAATGGAAGCATAGGGAAAGGGTGGAAGGTAGTCCTCAAAATGCCAGGAGCTTGGGGAAATAAAATGCCTGAGCTCCAGGCGATGCTAATTGAGGGAGCAGTAGATGTGGCAGCGTCACTGAGAACTGGGCCACTGCAGGACATGACTGGGACCTGAACCTGGAGGGTTACACTATGTTCAGGAAGGACAGGGGGAGGGAAGGAGGAGGGTAGCAATGATAGTCAAAAACTGCATTGGCATAGGGGGAGTAGAGGAGGCGGAGGGAACTGTGGAAGGATCTGGGTCACCTTGATAACAAGGGGGGCAAGAGAGTAAAATAGGAGTGGTGTATAGACCCCTGCCCCACGGAGGAGCTGGAGGAGAGTCTGGTGGCAGATGTTGGGAGACACTGCAGACTGGGCAGAGGAACGGTGGTGGTGTTGGGGACTTAAACATGCCAGGAACAGACTGGGAGACTATGACATCTTCTGTGACCAGGAACAGAGGTTGTTGGATGTCTTTCAAGACGCGTTCCTAACTCAGCAGGTGGGTACACCGACCAGGAGCGCTGGGTACTGGATGTGGTCCTGGCAGACAGTGACCAGATTAGGGGCCTGGAGGTAAGGGGACCCGTTATGGGAGTGACCATGTCACGGTCTGGTTCTGCCTGGACCTAGGAGGCTAGGAAACTGCACAAAGACGGAGGTAACTGACTTCAGGGGAACGGATTTTAAGGAAATGGAAGGATCCTTAAGAGCATTTGGATGGGATTGGGTCAGACATGGACGCTGATAGTAGGTGGGAAATCATCAGGAGAGGGGTGCAAGATGCTACCAGCACCTGTGCAAGAGTAAGACAAATGCGTAGGGCCCGAAAACTTGCCTGGACCAGGGAGGTCCAGGAGGTGGTGCAGGGAAAGAAGGCAGCCTATAGGCAATTCAAGTGCCAGGGAGTGAAAGGATCGAGGGGAGTATGAGCGGATGACTAGAAGGGCCACTAGGGTGGTGAGGGCTGCTAAGGCAAGGAAGGAGCAGAACCTGGCCAGGGAAATCAGGAGAGGGAACAAGGGTTCTTCAGATACATTGGGGAAAACGAAGGTGAAGGGGCAGATTAGCAGGATTAAATCGGAGAGATGGGCACAAGACCGGGGAGCAGGCTCAGGTACTAAATGAGTAATTCACCTCAGTTTTCACCAAGGAAAATGGGGTGCTATGATCTACATGGAGGAGACAGGAGATACTGGGGGACCTCTACCGATCGAAGGGTCTGGGGAGAGGGGAGGCATCACTGGCAGGAGGGGAAGGGCTAAGCAGGAGAAGAGGTACTGAAAGTGGAAATCACAGCAGAGAGAGTGAGGGAAGCCCTCAGCTCCCTTTAAGACGGCGAAAGCACTTGGGCCGGATAAATTACATCCCAGAGTGCTGAAGGAATCTTGGGATGTCCTGGCGGAGCTTTCACCATCTCTCTGAGGACAGGGTGGTGCCCCAGGACTGGAAGGTGGCGATATAGTGCCTATCCACAAGGGGGGGATCAAGGAGGTAGCAGAGAACTACAGGCCTGTCAGCCTGATCGCCGTGGTGGGCAAGGTGATGGAGGCACTGTCAAGGAGAGGCTGGGGGACCTGGAAAAGTCAGGATGCCTGGACGATAGACAGCATGGATTCAACTCGGGGAAATCGTGTCAGACAAACCTTGTGGAGTTCTATGACTGGGTGACGAGTGCCTTGGACCTGGGTAGACCAGTGGACGTCCTCTTTCTAGACTTCAGCAAGGCATTTGACTCTGTTCCTCATGGGGGCCTGTTGGATAAGTTGGGAGAAACTGGGGTGGGAACCATATGATCAGATGGATAAGCAATTGGCTCCAGGACCGGACCCAGAGGGTCGTAGTTGGCGGGATAGTCTCATCCCCAAAGAGGGTCATTAATGGGGTCCCACAGGGATCAGTCCTTGGGCCCCTCCTGTTCAACGCCTACGTCTCTGACATAAGGACAGGAATCAGGAGTGAGATGAGTCTCTTTGCGGATGACTCAAAACTGGGGGCGGTGGTGGATGGGGAGGAGGGGAGGGTGGCCCTACAGGGGGACCTGGAGGCTCTGGAAAGATGGTCTAGAAAGTGGAAGCTGAGGTTCAATGCAGGGAAATGCAAGGTACTCCACCTGGGGGCCAGAAACCTGGGCCAAGTGTACACCCTGGGGGATGCTACAAGTCTCGATGGCTGAGAGGGACCTGGGGGTGGTGGTGGATGACAAAATGAACAACTCGGAGACTTGTAGGAGGGCAGCAGTCAAGGCCAACAGGATGCTGGGATGCATCACTAGGGGGATCACCTCCAGAAGGAGGGAAGTGATGCTCCCTCTGTATAACTGCTTGGTGAGGCCACACCTTGAGTACTGCGTGCAGATTTGGAGGCCACACTTAAAGAGGGACATTAAACTCCTGGAGAGGGTCCAGAGGAGGGCAACCAAAATGATTTGGGGCTTGGGGGACAGGACCTATGAGGAGAGGCTCGAAGAGCTAAATATGTACACATTGGAAGAGAGAAGGGACCGGGGGGGACATGATAGAGGTCTTCAAGTACATGAAGAGGGTAAATAGGGGAGGAACAGTCAGGGTGCTTCGAAGGAAGGAGGAGGGGCCACTAGAGGGCATGGGTGGAAGCTGGAGGGGGGAAGATTCAGGGGAGAAAGGAGGAGGTGCTACTTTACTGAGAGGGTGGTGGAGCCATGGAATGCACTGCCTAGGGGGCTGGTGGAGGCAGAGACGGTGGAGGGGTTCAAGAGGGGCTGGGACAGGTACAGGGGAAGGGTTCTGGAAGCAAAATCCAATGCAGCAAGAATATCCGGAAATGGGAGGGGAGAAGCCAGAGAAGGCGAGGGGGGCAGCAAGGTCAGCACCCAGGGTGGGGGCTGACCAATCGAGCAGACTAGAGAGACCGTTAGGCCTATTCTGCTGGCATTTTAGTATGTTAGTATAGAACAAAACCTATCTAGTACTCACGGTACCACAGACAGAGACTTGAACTGACTATGCGGAAACTACATTTCGGTAGAAAACGGACCGAAAACCGACACTTCAACTGACTTCGAACCGAGCTGCAGGAGAAATCTCCGGGGCAACTGTTCAGTGAGGCAGAGCAAAGAATCTGATGGTTGCAGTTTAAAATACAACAGGCAGAGACATCAACCGAGCATGAGAGCAACATTCTATGCCCTGCATAGAAAAGTTAACCCATTGTTCTCAGGGGCAGTTTAAATGCTGGGGCTAACTGCACTTGTCAGAATACAGCAAGACTTCATGTTGTTTGAAATGAAAATTACGTACCTACCGTAATTATGATCTTTCTGTGCATCTTCACCATTCATCATCTTTGGGTACATGACCCGTGGGAGCTTTTTTTTTTTTTTTTTTTTTTTTTTGAGGGTGGGCCAATACACCATCAGCGCCCATCTCGAGGCCGACACACTGCGTGGTGCTTACGGGTTGGCAGTTAGGTGCTGTCGACTCTGCCCTCCCGCCAGTTCTAAGTCACCGGAGAGGTGAGCAAAAGGGGTGGGCCAAGAAAGTCCAAGGGACAGATAAAGGAAAAGATATATAACAAAGGAGAAATAAACGACTGAGAAGACAGAATAAGAAGGAAGTCTAAGGGGATTGGGTAGGGGCCCCAATCTCTGGAAATAGGAAAAGGAGAGAGGAACGATTTAGGATAAGCGTGAGAGGGGGAGGAGAAAGGTAACAACCATACCCTGGACCTTGACTTATCTCCAGATTGTATAGGAACTGCAAGGAGTAGCCAAAAGGCTCACTGTCAGAATTCAAGGCACGGAATCACTGGCAATTACCTCCAAAAGCAGAAAATGGCTATCTGGAAGCAAGACAGGACATAGAATTCTCCCCCTCAGGGTAAAAGATTTTTGGTGAAAGAATATGCAGGTTTTTTTTTTTTTTTTTTTTAAATAAACGATGTGTCCGACGGACAAAGAAAATTAAAGATGGACGGGAACAAGGAGGAGAGAATGGAGGGCAACTGCCAGCTCCCACCCCCACAGGGGTGAAGCTAGAGCATTGGAGAAGGAGTGCCCCCCCCCCATGCTGACCACTCTCCCCTTAGAATCATCATCCCCCCATGTGCCCCTGTTTACTCCACTCCTGACAAAGAAAGGGGGAGCAGGCTGGATACAGTGAGGGAAGATGATGAAGACGGTGCCGTAGAGACTCCCACTGCGCCAATAGCACCATCGGTGCCACGAACAGCACAGACAGCAGCCACAGCACTGCACATGACCGAACTCGGAGCTACAACTTCAATAATGATTTTAAGTACACTATACAGCTCCATTATCACCGGGAATTGGATGTAGAGGCTCAGTTAACATACCTCTACATGCCACAATGTTTCTTTTAATCCCGTGTAGATACGCCTCGCTCGTCATTTTTACGAGCCTTTCCGACACAGGACAGGATGCCAGGGGCACACTCCATCTTCCACTGCGGCGGCACTTTTGACATAGCGCATCCAGGAGCAACATTAAAAAGCTTAGTAACTCCAGAAAGGTTAGCTGCAATTATTTTAACCCACGTAGGTTGTTTTAATCAGGCGTTTTTGCAGCCCTGGTGATTGCCCCCACTGTTTAGGACAGCTTTCCTTTAAAGAACTAGATTTTCTTGATAAACAGGCTGCAGTGTATAAAAGCAAAGAAAAAATGATGGCAGAAAAAGACCAACAGTCCACCCAGTCTGCCAGTGTTCCCTATTTAGCCCTGGGGCCTACTGTTATCTATGGTCCTAGCCCTCTCCAACCGCTTCCAATTCTCCTCCCCGATTCTGAGCAACAAATATACACTTCATTCTTTCCTAGCCATGCTTAAAATCCACTTATTTTTTGCACCCACCACCTCGGCTGGCAACCTGTTTCATGGCTCTACCACCTTTTCTTTAAAATAATATTTCCTCACAGCACCCCTGAACTTCCCTCCTGTTGGCTTCCACTCATGACCATGTGACTGCGAGCTGGTATTCAAATTAAATCGTTCCCTACTGTTCACCCTGTTAATTCCTTTTAGGAATGTTATGGTCTCTATTATACTTCCCTCTCCCTTCTGGTCTCCAGCGAGTACATGTTCATTGCCTTGAGGCACTCCTCATAGGACATGCCCTGCTGGCCCCGAATCATTTTTGATACCCTGCGCTGCACAGTCTCAAGCCTTTCCCTATCCTTCCTGAGGTGAGGACCCCAGAACTAGGCGCAGTACTCCCAAATGTGGCCTCACCAAGGATCTATACAGAGGAAGTGTTACCTCCCTTTTTCTGCCATCAGTATCCCTCCAGATACATCCAAGCATCTGATCTGCCTTGCTATACACTTTGTAGCACTGACACTATTGTTTAGGGAGTCGCTGCAAACTCCAAAGTCTCATTCCACAGCCAAGGTACCGAGTCTCACTCCTCCCATCCAGTATTCCGTCCTGGAGTTCTTGCTGCCAAGGTGCATCACCTTGCTCTTTCTAGCACAATTTCTACTGCCAAACCCTTGATCACCACTCCACCTTTTGCACTTCTCTCTGCATTTCCTTTATTCCAGTCAATATCCACATTCCCGCAGATCTTAGTGTCATCTGTGAAGACATACAGCCTGCCGTGGGTCCCCTCACCAATGTTGCTGATGAACATGTGGAAGAGGACTGGACCTAGGACAGATCCTTGTGGAACCCCACTCGTGACCTCCCTGCTCTTCTGATTTAACCCTGCTGATCATTACCCTCTGCTGCTTCCCCTCTAGTCAGATACCTACCCAGTTTACTACTTAGCTGGACCCAGAGCCTCCATCTTCTTCATAAAAGAGTCTGTGGGGTACAGAGTTGAAAGCCTTGCTGAAGTCAAAGAAGTACAAATCCACAGTGTGGCCCCTATCCAATTCCCTCGTCACCCAGTCAATGAAAACTATCAGGCTGGTCTGACAAGACCCTGCCATGAATCCATACTGCTTACTATCCTGGAAACTGTTGCTCACCAAATAGTCCACGAGATCCTCTGATCTGTGACTCCATCAGTTTTCCTACAACAGAGCTAGCACTGACAGGTCCGTAGCTCTCTGCCTGTTTCTTGTACACCCCTCACCCCACCCCCACACGTATGGAGTGGAACTATCTGCCACACTCCAGTCCTTCTGAAACACTCCTGTCCTTAGAGTGGGGTTCAACATATCTACCAGGGGATCAGCCAGTTCCACTGCCAATTCCCCAAGTATCCTTGTGTGCAACCCATCTGGTCTTGGAGCGCTGCCAATCTTTAGGGCCACCAGCTCTTTCAAGACCCTTTTGCTAGTAAATGCTGGCTGCCTCATCTCCAGGAACCCCTTAATGACTGCTTTGATGCCACTTTCTGGCAAGGGCCCGTCCTCCTTACTGAAAACTGAGCAAAAGTAATCAAGAATGGCGGCTTTTTGTCCTTTTGCCTCAATCACCCTATCCCCTCTGTCAGCCTCACAATTCCCCTTCCTTCCTTTTTTCATTTATATACCTGAAGAACTGTTTGTCTCCGCTCTTTACACCCTCCACAATCTCCGCATTATGCAGCTCTGTGTCTGCTTTTGTTTCCCTAACCTGTCTCTTTGCCTCCCTATTTTTCAGCAAATATTCTTCCCATTCTTTCTTCCCCCTGCTTTTCTTTACATTTGTAGAAGGCCTTTTTCTTGACTCTCACTGGTTCCCCTGACCCTTGTCAAGAATCACAGGTAACCAGAAAGAAAGATTCAAGGGACCACTATCTCATGCATACCTTAGATGCCCCAAGAACAGCCCTCTTAATTGCCCCGATCTCTCTTCCACTCCATCTATGCTGTCCACCCCTACCAACTTATCACTGAGTAACTCCTTCAGCCTATTGAAGTCTGCCCTTCAAGATCAAGGACTTGTGTTCTCCACTGCAGTTTACCAGATCCGAGGGCCAGTTCAAACCAGATGGAGTTATGTTTTTTTTTTCTCTAATGGCTCCCCATTCCCACAGCTGCTACCACTTCCAAGTTGATGAGCACCACATCAAGAACACAGTTCTGGAATGCATCCAGCAAGATCTGGCTTCTAGTGTTCCTGGCCCCTGGAACATCCCAAATTGATGTCTGGCAGGTCCAGATCACTGATCACCACTACTTTCCCCTTAGCTAGCCCTCTTTCTAGTTCTTCCCTGAGCTCTCTGTACCTCTTCTCCCTTGCCCTGGCAGTCTATACATCACCCCAAGAGCAGTTTCTTGTCTGATGCTGTGATTAGCTGCACCCACAGTGACTCAGTCTCCCCATTACTAACCCCGATGCACCCATCTTCCATCACCTCTATGCCCTCCTTGACATAAAAGGCTACTCCTCACCCTCTACCTGTTCCTCTGTCCCTCCTGAACACTAAGTACCTTGGGACAGTCAGTTCCCAGTCATTACTTTCCAAAGCCCAGGTTTCTGTTATGGCCACAATGTCCACCACAGTGTTTGCCATCAGCACCTGGAGCTCACCGATTTCATTACCTAGGCTCCAGGCATTAAGGCATACCCCCTTTCCATCTGACCCCTGATCCTGCTTTGCTACTACATTGTGCTTCACATGTTCTTTCATCCCCTTGTTTTTCTTGGTGCTTGCACCCTTTGCTTTCCCCCTCTCCAAAGTCCCTTCACCTAGTCCAGTATGGGCCACAGCTTTCTTTGTACCCGCTATACTGCTACAAGCCCCCAGATGTGGGGAAAGTACCTTTCCACTCCCCTGTCACTGAGGCTCCCCTAGACCCAGTCTCCCCTGCAGCCAGTTTAAACATCCAATATTGATGTCAAACTTCTGCCCCACATGACTCTCAGGGACACAGGTATCCGCATCAATTTAGCACATTCTGTGCTTCGGGATGCATACTTTTTTCCCCAGGAAGCCCCTAACATGCTCAGTACTGCAGGCCCGGGAGTCCCAGCAGGCCAAGATTACTGCATATGCGCAAAATGTGCAAATCTTTTTTTATTTGGTTTGTATGTTTTTTTTCTCCTCACCACTTAGTCACCTGGTATAATTTCCACAGCATTCACACCAAGGCAACCACCAAAGAGAACAGGGGTTGGGGAGGGAGGATGGAACACCAGGTTTTGATCCATAAGAACAGGAACTTGGAAGATTTCGTCCACTGGAAGAAGCAGCTGGTCAGTCCTGAGCAGACACCGTGTCTGGGATGGAGCAGCCAGTTTAGAGGCACCAGCAACCATAACAGGGCTGCAAAGTCAACAAACAAGGTCCACTTTGACTACCCATATTCTTGTAGGGGGCAGCAAATCTTGGACATTCTTGATGGCCTTAAGTTTTGATATACCCCCAAATCCTTGGACAAGATTGCAAAGACTTGTGATATAATATTACACTGAATGCATCGTCTGTACCTTTATGTGATCTCTTGCATGAGATGGTTATCTGCCATTGTTTTTACTACGAAAGCAATAAAATATTTAAATAGATAGAAGTCATTCACCATTTGCTCAACCCAGGATGAGTCAGAATGTCTACTAAATGGCCAGGCTGCAGTGAAAATGAAGCAGGTGAGTGTTAAAGTACTATTTAGGCAGTTAGGGTATTGCACTACTCTTGTGGATGATGGTTTAGAAAGCTTAGTAAGCGGTTTTTCCTTTTTCTTTTAGGGCTCAGCATTAGTCAATGCAAATGTGCAGAGAGTCAGTGAGAGGGGGTGGGAAAGTCAAGACCGCCTCATGGTCAGCGCCAGACGATCACAACGAAGCCTTTATGATTATCTTGGTGGAGGAGATTCAGCAACAAAGGACAAAGAATCAATGTCATCTTCTGAGTGTGACATTAACACATCTCAAGAGACTGTGAATGTTGAAATTGATAATGATAATGACAAGCAGTCTGAGGGGACAGCAACTGCAGGTTCAGCTTAAACCAGCAAGAAAAGGTTTTGGGAGGGACAGCTGGACAAAATTATTTCCATGGCTTCTAACGGAGGAAGAAGAGGGAAACACTGCTGGGAAGTGTAGTTAGTGTAACAAACAAGTGCCTGCTTTTTACAGACATGAAACAGACAACATTTGCTGGTACAGTCCGGAAGGAAAACACCAGAAAAATGATTTTTGCCATTGGCATTTGAAAAGGAGATGTCAGGTCCAGAGGCAAAGGATGACAGTAAAGTTGCCCAGATAATGAACATACTATCTGACCAAACAAGGGCAATCACTGAACCAGTTTTAAACACCGATTTCTCTACAGGTGAGCTAGGCATTAGGAAAGGAATCTTATCAGCTTTCTGGAGAAGGCTCTGGGGGCTGTATTTGTGGAATCACATCTGATCTGTTGGTCTTTTAAATTCATAGAAACAAAAAATGGCTGTCCAGCATTGCAAGACAGTGGCACAATCTGCTCTGGTTCGGATGCAAGATATGACATGCTAGACTTCATAAACAAAGTCATATAGTAAGAAATCAAAGCCCACTTAGCAGGTTCTCAGTTTCTTGGGGTAATATTGGATGAAACCATTGACGTAACCACTCACAAAAAACTGAACATATATGTAAACTGCATACCCAATGCACAGTCCAAAGTTCATTATACTGACTGTGTCGCAATACCTGATGGGAGGGCAGTGACAACTGTAGCAGAATTCTACTGTTCACCCTGAAACTTGTCTGAAGCTGGCTTATGTTGTCTCTCTCCATTTTTGGCTGTATAATAAATTCTTAGACATCTTTGTGTTTTTAAGACTGTAACCATTGTTGACCTTTGTATGCATGTTACCCTACATCCTTCGACGTGGAACCTTTGTAAATGAGCAGTTCCTGCTCAAAGGTATTTGTAATCCTACAGTTTAATAAAAAAATTAAAAAAAAAAAGTTTGTTGTTCTAATGCAGTTGACCCAATGAAGATCATCACACTAGCAAGTGACGGTGCAAGCGTCATGACTGGAATGCACAAGACAGCAAGTAAATCCAAGGCCGGTTCAGATACATTGTGTTGCCCACAGACTGGCACTGGCAGCAGGACAAGCATGTAGGGACAACAGTGTGTTCAATGAATATTAAGTAACCATAGAAAATGTGTATAGGTACTACAGCAACTCAGCACTATGGTACAATGCCTTGTGTTTCATCCAAGAAACACTCAATGATGACAATATTATATATCTGTCTCTAAAAGAACCTGCAAGTTTCTGATGGTGGTCACGGCATACTGCAGTTCCAAGCACTTTACAGATCATATGCTGCACTGTTACAAGCCTTAGAGCATGATGCAGCAAAAGGTGTCCAAGAAGCAAAGGGCCTTCAGACAAAAATAAAATCTGTCTGCTTTATCTTATGCACTTCTTTTTTCATGGCTGCCTTAGATGTGGTGAATAAACTGCCTCTAGTCATGCAGCCGGACAGTATTGACATTTCAGTGGCCAGCAGCATGACAGAAGCCACTGTTACTAGACTGCAACAGTTCAAAGAGCAGAATGAGGCAGAGCTATAGAAGAGAGTTCAAGAACTTGACCAACGTCCTGGTATGGGCAGGATCAAAAAGCAAATGACAGACCAGCACTGCGTATGCAGTTCCAGACAGCACTTCAGGGGTACCTGACGTAGCTCACTGAAAACACGCACACAAGATTTGAGACATTTTTAATGGAGCTGCTGCATAACTCAAATGTTCTTATAAATCTTAAGTGTCTCCCTAATGACTCCAAGATAATGGACCATGGACTGCAGGAACTGAAGGATGCTTGCACTTATTTCCAAGACACAACCTTCAAAGAAGAAACACTGCCAGCACTTATTGACCAAGAAAGGGCTGAGAAACATTAGACAATTTAAACTTGTTCTGAAATCTAGAAATGGACAGACTTTGCTCAGCAGTGTCTGCCAAGACTTAATTGAGAACTATTCAGATGTAGTCCCAGATTTTGTCACAATGGCCAAGATTTTACTTGCACCACCTGTTACACCAGTGGCATGTAAAAGATGCTTTTCTATGCAAAACAAAATAAAAACAAATGGCAGAAGTTCTCTAAAGGCTGACACTCCGAGTACACTCATGCAGATAGCCCAATAAAGAACTGAAATTGAAGACTATGAGCCTCTTCCAGCTCTTAAAAAATGTAAGGCCATTTAACTGCGCAGAAAATAACATTTTAAAATTGTCTTAAATTGTGATTTTGTTTTCTAGTTTCAGACCCAGACTACTGACCCAGAGACAAAACTGACTGATGGCAACTTGAGCACAGGACAGAGGAAAAGAAGTATTTTGTTCCCATTTATAAAGGAAGTTGGGGAAGATGGCCAAAACAAGTAATAGCCCCATTCTGCTTTTACACCAATGGGTTTCTAATTTGGTGGGAAGGAGGGATCTGTCCACCAAGTACATTAACTCCATTCTGCTCTTTCCACAGTCTGTCAACAATGGCTTCTTCTGTCATCCAGAACCAAACACAATGTAAGAAACGTGCAGGAGAGCTGTCAGGAGAAGTTCTGGGCAGGAGGGTGTTAGAAATCATGGGCAGAAGGAGAAGTTATGCCAGGTCAGAATGTCATGCCGTGAAAAAAGTAGTACGAAGAAAACCAAGTCCACACAACCACCATGTCATGTAGACTGTGCCACTGTCTTAACCTTACAGACTGGGAGTAGGTGAGTTGGGGGGCTGTTTTAATCAGTAAAGATGTTTTACGCAAGACGTGCAGGAGAGAAGAGAAGAGAAATATGGGGGTAGGAGAGACAGATTGTGCCACTGTCTTAACTTGACAGAGTGGGTGGGGGGCCTGTTTTTTAGTCTGTAAAATGATGCAAGACATACAGGAAAGAAGGATGGAGAAGTACTGGGCAGCATAGATGACAAGAAGACACAGGTGACTATCAGCACTGTGTGTTTAGCAGCCCCATGAAAAAAGGTTTTAGTGAACATTTATGCTTTACTTAACTAAAAGGCCTTGACTTTTTTTGTAGTCAGGTTGGCACATATCTGCTTCAGGGCCGGGGGCAGCAAGATAGGATTTCCATGTTGGAAAAGGCAGAAATTACTGTAAAACTGTACATACATATTTATTTTATTGTACTGTGAACCTACAGCACACAGGTACAGGTGTAAAAATTCTATTTGGCATTTTGCAATTCTGATCATATTGCTATGGTTTATCCAGGAGTGTCTTGCGGCACCTTGTAAATGACACTTTGCAACCCTGCTGAGAAAAAAAACAAAACACTGTATGACCAAAAAATATTGCCATATCTGCATTTCTGACTCAGGAATTGTGGTTATTAAATAGGTAGGAAAATGAGCAGACTGGGTGGGGCTACACGGTCCTTATCTGCCATCAACTTCTATGTTTAGGAATTGCCTGAACAGTATTAAAAAAAAAAGGTGGGGTACACACAATGGGAAATTAATTTATTCATACTCGTTCCACTCATTTTGGTGGGTACCCCAAAAAATTTCACAGGGACTTCCACATTTTTAGCTCAGGACCATTTTTTCCCAGAAAGTCCAGGAATCCAGAACAAAAAATCCTACTGAGAGCCCTGCCTCAGCGTGAAGGCCCCTCTATCTCTCGTCAGGTGAAGTCCATCTCCCCTGAAGTGCCTCCTGTCCCAGACGTTTCTCCAGTCCCAAACAAAGTGGTAACTCTTGTCCTCAGACCATGCTTTAAGCCATCCATTAAACTCCTCTATTACCTCCCTCCTAATCCTTTCCTGCTTCCCCTCCATGCCCCACACAGTAATGACTTCAGAAAGGGTCAGAGAGGCTAAGTGTGCTGTCACCTGTCCCCCAGCCTACAAAAGTTCCACTTCACCATCTCCACCTGGCTCAACAGATCACTGTCACCCAGGTGTACCAGCACCCCAAGCTCCCCCTGCTCCCTCTTCATCCTCCCTATTCTGTCTAAATCTTGGATGGCAGATGCCCCAGGAAGATGCAGGACCACCCCCCTCGCATCCATCTCCCTGCACCACCCTCTATATCTCTCAATCATTGAGTCCCCCACCACTGAGACTCTCCTGGCAGACTTGCTCACCCTGGGTGCCAACACGCTGCCTTGCCCCTTTCCTATCGACTATTTTGAAAGCCGTGGGTCAGGACGGGGGGGGGGAGGTGGAAGGGAGGGGCAGCTGCAGAATAAGGGGTGCTACCTGCACATTTGAGCAGACCTGATAGACCTCTAGGCCTTTATCTGCTGGTAAATTTCGTATGTTCGTAACCCAGCAGAATCAGATAACTGAACTTCCTCCAGGTGTGCAAAGCTATTTGCCATCTGGATGGTAGGAGGCTGGTCAACCTCACTGTGGCTAACCCTGCTTCCCCTTCCTGTTCCCCTTCCCACCACTCTCCACCCCCCCACGGACCAGGGGGTTTCTGGGGGAGTTGGAGTGTGGAAGGTGGGCTCTGCTGAGCTGATGACACAGTTGAGATATTTCTGCCATTGCTGCCATCAACTGAGTCAGCAGCTCTGCCAAGGTCCCGCAGATAGGGCAGTACCCCCTCCTCCAGAGGATATCCTTAGAGAAGAACGCCCCGTAGCCAGCACAACTGACTGCCTCGTCTCTAAACCCCATCCCCATAAAGACCTATACAGGTCTCATTAAAACTACATGCTTTTTGATGGTGTTAGCTCAGACATTTCAAACTGTAATTACTGTGTTTATTCGTAAGCAGTAATATGTTTCTAAACAGCAACTCTTCACTATAATAAAAAAGATTAAAACCAATTTTAACTTCAGTGTTTTCCAGTTGGGTTTTTTTCCCTACTTTCCCTGTTGTTGGCCTACCTAATATTGCAGATAATGCAATACTTATTTCACTGAGTCTTTCAAAATGTATACAACTTTTCCTTGCTGGCTTCACAATTGTTTGTGACATCTCAGTTTGTTGTCATGGTGAGCAGCACTATGATGTCCTCAACAAAAGCATCATCTGGTTAACTGGGCACAGATGAATGCAAAGACTTTTTTGAGAGACTACCAAGATGTGCTGTAAACCTTAGAGAAGAACACCAAATATGAAAAAAGTATTCTCTGGTAAATTGTAACAGCTGAAACATTTGTGAAAAGTACATGCTGAAGTGCTATGCTGCTCTTTATTCTTCCTGCTGCCTGTGTGCAAGCCCACTACTGAGCAGCAGCCCAAGCGGAAGCAGTGCCTCACAGGAAAGGAGGTGTGACATCTCAACACTATTCTACAGGTTGCACACTTCAAGTATTTGATGTAAGTACCAACGCTAGAGGTACTAAACCATCCTTCTCAATTTGCCCCAATTTCTTCAGCCTTAACACGTTTTCCAGGCTTTTCTTCCATTACAGCTTCTGGACTATGGGGCTTTACAGAGTGTCCATTTTCTTGATCAACAACAAGGGCCAACGGTGAGCAATCAACTTGTGTAATTACTGCCAGCCAAAGAGGATCAAGACGGTATTTTACATTAGAAAACGGGCTGGAGTAGCTGATGGAGAGGTGTGGCGAGCTGAGGGAGGAGGCCTTGCCGCCAGCTACGCCAGCAACCTGGGTTCAGGAACCAATTGGGGTTGCCGGAGGCCAGCTGGGGAAAGAGAACTGGAGCATCCAACGATGGCTCTCCTCCTTCTGGGAGAGAGCGACTTGCTGCTCAAGCACCACCTAGTGGCAGCTGGGTGGTATCACAGAGGTCATCTCCTTGGTGGGCCAGGTGCAGGCTGCTGAAGCGTACTGCAACTTCACATACTACATGGGTGCAATAGCATGCATGCCGGCCCAGAAGAAAAAATATCCTTGGGGGAAACATACTTGAGCGAGGCAGGATGAGGACATGCTCCCCACCACCCACCCCATGGATGTACACAAGCAGGAAGATCGGTCATGGGGGAGGGGTCACCTATGCTGCAGCGACAACGAGGTTGCAGGTGTAAAGCACAGCACCAGCACTTAGCCGACACCAGGAACCATGCTCAGACTTTCTGCCATCCGGCAGCAGGAAGGACCTCAGTTGAGGGGGCCTACGCCCCTTCCCACTTATTTATGTAAGCTCAGGGTCGCACCCCAGTGACAAGAAGGGCAAACTGCAGATACACAAAACTGTCCGATGCCAAAAAATCAAAGTTGCACAAGAAGCATGTGACATTATTCTGCCGGCAATATCATGGCAGCAATAATCAGTTGGCACGTTAAAGGGATATGGTCCAGGGGTGGGCAAGTAACAGGGCTGGGGGCAAAATGCCGGAAGACCACCCAGGTGTAGACGGATAAACAAACAGAAAACAAAAAAAGGGTTGAAAAAATCCTGGTCTCAGATTGGCTGAGCACCCCATCTAGAGGTGCATTTATGTGCCAACGGAGACTGGGTAAAAACAAGATCCCCTGCCACCTACCTTAGTGCCAACTAGTATCACTGAGCCCCACAGAATGTTTAAACAGCAGCCACTTTTTTCTGTAGGCTTAGCAAGCAAGCCTCCTTCACACACACACACACACACACACACACACACACACACACACCTGAACTACAGTGTTCTTGTGAACTTTGAAAAAGCACACTTAAGCTCAAAAGTCTTCCAAGCACAATAAATAACTGACAAATACAAATATTGTAGAAAAATTTACATACTTCCTGCCCCTCTCCCAACATCTAAATAGCACTAACCACACTGACTCGTGATGCAACTACCAATGCTATTTACTTGTGCCTGATACAGAAGGCTTCCCCTCTCACTATATTAGCAGTCCTTTAAACAAAGCAGCAGTATTCTGCCCCCAGCCACAAAAAAACACCTACCACTACATTCTTTCATTCTCCACTGCAGTGTTTCTGCCAAACTGCCATGCTTCATACTGACCGTGCCCCCAACAGTCATTGCTCCAGTCAGAACTGGTCCCAAATGTGATCATGACCACAACAGCTCCACCTCACATTAACAAAAAAACGAAACAAAGCAAAGGACCTCTATGAAGACAAGCGCTACTCAGTTTTTAAAATCTTGAGTGAAAACCACCTACCGGTAGCAGAGCTATGACGTACAAATCTGTTGGTCGGCAGTCATGGCCAGCATGGTTCCTGACCATGGTGGGGGTGTGTGTGTGTGCACGCGCATGCATGCATGCATGCATGCTGGGGGGGGGGGCAGATAAAGACTGAACAAGCAGGGAGGGCAGGGAACTAAAACTGTGAAACACTGAAGCGCACTCTACTGGCAAGTTTACCAGTAGGACTACTTTAACAAAAAAAAAAAAAAAAAACACTTTTCAAATTTTTTTTTTTTTAAACTCTTACAAAATATCACATGTAACCTACTTTCTAAGTGCAATAATATGCTCCAGGGTGGGTGGTTCAAACAGTCAGAGTAACCGCTCCACTCTCTAATGCCTGTGCTCCCATGCAAAATTCATAACACTAGTAAACATTAACGCAGGCACCAGGCTTAAGCTGTAAAAAGCTATTTTATTAATGCAGTAAATGTATAAAAAGTTAAATAACTTAGCATACAAATGTGGCCTTTGCCGTGCAAACGTGCAAGAAAACTCCGACCAGGTTTCGTCGCAGGGTGGGTGGTGGCTACACTGGACCTCCAGGGGATATAAGGCCCTCCCCTCTGTGGCGTCGGGCCTCATTACACCCCTGAGTTGTCTGGTATAACCCAATACTGCCCACCCTGTCGGGTAATATTGCTTACATGTATCCCTCAGAATGAACCCTCCATACCTGTCTAATACAGATCCCATTACAGCTGGCATGAGAAGCAAAGGCCTCCAATGCCTATGCATGTATCCTAAAGCATAAAACCCAGTGTAAAGCATCATGGGTATGCAGCTTCTTGTGTAAGGGGTAAACTCAACTGGAAGGGTCTCAAATAAATGTAACTTTTTTTTTTTTTTTTTACCCCATATAGATTCTTGGCTCCCCGAGCCCAGCAGGTGGCTCCGGTACCTCCCGCGGAGGGACTCAAATCTCCGGCCGCACTGATCCCTGACCAGACACCCACCTACATCCTACAGGGATGTCCCTCCCATGGCAGAGCCGGGATGAAGGGGTGCCGGCTTTACCCCCACCCCCAGAGCGAAATCCGGACATCGGGGGGGGGGGGGTGATCATCCTGGAGTCTGCCGGCTCAATTTTCCTTTTTTCTCCTGTACCCCCCTCCCTACTGACGTAAGGACACTGGTGTGTGCCTTCCCGACCCATACTGCCCTCCGACCACCACCAGAGAGCAGTCAGCAAGTGGGATGAAAACCTCCCTTCCCGCGAGAGGACAGCAGTCCTCTGGACGCTCGATCCTCTCTCGCCCCTGACGAACCCAGGTCACCAGCGTGGCATGAGGCGTAGCGACCAGCGCCTCAACCTCCAGCACCACCGGGCTGGCTAACAAGAAAAAATTACTCACCATTGTAGTGTTTCTTCTACTGGACTCTTGCTGTATTCAGACATAATGCAGTTAGCCCCAGCACTTGAACTGCCCCAGAGAGGAAAGGGTTAACTCCATGCAGAAGCATGGAACATTGAGCTAGAACTTGGTTTTCAAACCTCTGTCTGTGGTACTTCCCAGTATAACCGTCAGATTCTTACGAGCAACTAACTAACTTAGCACTATAATATGGAAATTGTTTGAAACACATAGTCAAAAGGTAAAATATTTTTGGGGTCCAAAAAAGACTCAAGTCGAGAACCCAAGAAGAAACAAGGTAGTGACAAATTAAGCTATGCAACATAAGAAGGATAAGCATAACAGCTACCCCACCAAGAGGAAGGGTATAAGGTACACCACCTGAGGTGCAACACTGTACCTGCCAGCCCACTTCCCAAAAACAGGTTTTGAGAGGGGAGGCAGGGGGGAGGTCTGAATACAGCAAGACTCCATTAGAAGAAACATTACTATGGTGAGTAAAATTTTTTCTTCAAACAACATGAAGTCTTGCTGTATTCGTACATAACGCAGACTACTAAGCAGTTCCCTATGGAGGAAGGAATGCAGAACCTGCTTTGGGAACAGGCTCTACAGTACTGCTGTGCCAAACCTAGCATCACTCCTAGCCTGGATGTCCAGGGAGTAATGCTTGGTCAAAGTACATACTGTTTTCCAGGTAGATGCTTTACAGACCTCTAGCAAGGGTATATCTCTGGTCACAGCTAGAGTAGCAGCTGTACCTCTAGTGGAGTGAGCCCTCAAGCCTGAAGGGGGGGGTGATCTACCCAATTTGTCATAGCAGAATTGTGTACAAGAAACAATCCACCTGGCAATATATCTTTTAGTGGCAGGCTTACCTTTCCTCACTTCACCATAAGTGAGAAACAATTGAAGACAGTCATTTCTGTGTTCCTTAGTATGCTCTATGTAGTAGCTAAGAGCCCTTTTAACATCCAAACTGTGTAATCTTCTTTTCCCTGAAGAAGAATGGTCAGTGAAAAACACAGGGAGAGATATAGACTGGTTTAGGTGAAAATCCAATACCACTTTAGGCAAGAACCTCCTATTAGTTCTTAGGACCACTTTATCCCTATGGAAGGATATTAAGTCAGGTTCAACTAACAGTGCCTGTAATTCACTAATCTGCCTGGCAGAAGTAATAGCTACCAGGAACACAGTTTTCCAGGTCAAGTATTTCAATTCAGACGAAGCCATAGGCTTAAAGGATGGCTGCATAAGCTGAGCAATGCAGACATTAAGATCCCCCAAGGCGGAGTAGGCTCCCTAAAGGGAGGGTTCATGTGAACCAGGCCTTTACTAACATACTAAAACGCCAGCAGAATAGGCCTAACGGTCTTTCGCGTCTGCTCGTTTGGTCAGACCCCACCCTGGGAGCTGACCTTGCTGCCCCCCTCGCCTTCTCTGGCTTCTCCCTTCCCAGTTCCGGATATTATCACTGCATTGGATTTTTCTTCCAGAACCCTTCCCCTGTACCTGTCCCACCCCCTCTTGAACCCCTCCACCAGCCCCCTAGGCAGCGCATTCCATGGCTCCACCACCCTCTCAGTGAAGTAGCACCTCCTCCTTTCTCCCCTGAATCTTCCCCCCTCCAGCTTCCACCCAAGCCCTCTAGTGGCCCCCTCCTCCTTTCTTCAAAGCGCCCTGACTGTTCCTCCAATATTTACCCCCTTCATGTACATGAAGACCTCTATCATGTCCCCCCGGTCCCTTCTCTCTTCCAATGTGTACATATTTAGCTCTTCGAGCCTCTCCTCATAGGTCCTGTCCCCCAAGCCCCAAATCATTTTGGTTGCCCTCCTCTGGACCCTCTCCAGGAGTTTAATGTCCCTCTTAAGTGTGGCCTCCAAAAGTGCACGCAGCTCAGAGAGTGGCCTCACCACGCAGTTATACAGAGAGGGAGTATCACTTCCTCCTTCTGGAGGTGATTCCTAGTGATGCATCCCAGCATCCTGTTGGCCTTGGCTGCTGCCCTTCTACAAGTCTCCGAGTTGTTCATCTTGAGATCCACCACCACCCCAGGTCCCTCTCAGCCATCGAGACTGCATTTCCAGCATTTCCCAGGCTGTACACTTGGCCCAGGTTTCTGGCCCCCAGGTGCAGTACCTTGCATTTCCCTGCTTTGAACCTCAGCTTCCACTTTCTAGACCATCTTTCCAGAGCCTCCAGGTCCCCCTGTAGGGCCACCCCCCCTCCTCCCCATCCACCACCGCCCCCAGTTTTAAGTCATCCACAAAGAGACTCATCTCACTCCTGATACCTGTCCTTATGTCAGAGACGTAGGCGTTGAATAGGAGGGGCCCAAGGACTGATACCTGTGGGATTCCACTAATGACCCTCCATGGGGAGGATACTATCCCGGTCCTGGAGCCAATTGCCTATCCATTTGAAAAACTTCCTGAAAACAGGATGAGATGTCAGGAAAGAGCCCTTCCCTGCTGAAAGGAATGCAAAGACAGCTCCTAGATGAACCTTCAAAGTGGCACGCAAAAGGCCTAGACTATTCAGATGAACTAGATAATCTAAGGTTGTGGAAATGCCTGCAGAATCAGGCACAATGCCTTTCTGAAAGTAACAAACATTGAACCTCTTCCATTTGGAATTGTAAGTTTTTCTAGTGGAAGGTTTCCTGGAGACCTTCAGAATATCCAGAACTCCCTGAGAGAGATGTAGTGCTGCATATTCTAACTCTTCAAAGAGCCAGGTCTTGAGGTTGAGAGACAGGAGATTGGGGTACCAGATCCGCCCCTGGGAGGAGGAGAGAAGATTGTATCTCCTGGGAAGAGACAGGGGACGTGACACAGCCAAGGGCAGCAGCAGAGGATATCAGGGTTGTCTGACCCAATCTGGAGCCACCAGTATCACTGTGCAGGGTTGAGTTCTTATCTTGATCAGAACTCTGAACAGGAGAGGGAAAGGAGGGAAGGCATAGAGAAACCTGCCCTTCCAGTCCAGAATGAGGGCATCCTGGGGAACTGTCCCCAGGACTGGAGGTCTGCAACAAAACAGAGGAAGTTGATGATTGTCTGGTGCTGCAAATAGATCTATCGCTTGAGTGTCCCGCCCGGAGAAAATGATCTTCAGAATGTGAGGATTCAGGGACCATTCGTGATGTCCCTGTGAAATCCTGCTCAGGGCATCTGCTAACACATTGTCTTTCCCTGGAAGATGAACTGCTACCAGGGAAGTCTGAAGGGAATAGGCCAGAGACCAAATCTTCATGGCCTCTGTGCACAAGGCCGTGGACCAAGTGCCTCCCTGCTTGTTGATTTACCACATAGTGTTGTCCGTCCTGACTTGGACCAACTTGCCCCTGACTGAATCTGAGAAGGTCTGAAGGGCTAGGAAAACTGCCCTGAGTTCCAGGAGGTTGATATGAAGAAACTCCTGTGGGAACCAGATATCCTGAGCTGTTAGGGTTCCCAGGTGGGCTCCCCAGCCTAGGAGAGAAGCATCCATAGTCAGAACTACTGATGGAACTTGAGGGAGAAATGGAACCCCTTGTCTGAGGTTGTCCTGGTCCAGCCACCACTGGAGAGCTTGTACCAGAGTTCAGGTCACTGGAATCAGTTTGGTGAGAGAGTCACTTCTCTGCGACCAAAAGGACCTTAGGTGGAACTGAATGCCCCGCATCTGAAATCTGGCTCCCTGAACCACTGCAGTGGAGGCTGCCATGTGGCCCAGCAGTTGAAGCAACTGTCTCGCTGGAAGAGAAACCTGAGGCCGAAAGGAGGAAGCAAGGTCTACTAAGGCCTTCACCCTTGCCAGAGGAAGGAAAGCTTTTGCTTGGATAGTATCCAACTCCACCCCTATGAAGGTGAGAAGCTGTACTGGTTCGAGGACAGATTTTGGCAGATTAAGAAGAAACCCCAGAGAACTGAGCAAGTCCTGAGTGGTTTGCAGAGCTGACCTGACCTGGTCTGATGACTGCCCTACTAGAAGCCAGTTGTCCAGATATGGAAAAATGGTGATACCCTGTCTTCTGAGGTAAGCCACCACTACTGCAAGGCGCTTTGTGAACACCCTTGGAACGGATGTCAGGCCAAAAGGCATGGCCTTTAACTGATAATGGCCTGAAGGCAACTCAAACCTGAGGTATTTTCTGTGGAAGCACCTGAAAGGGATATGGAAGTAGGCATCCTTGAGGTCCAGTGATGCTAGCCAATCTCCTGGCCTTAAAAGAGGGAAGGATTTTTCCCCAGAGTTACCATTTTGAATTTGGGTTTTGATATATGTTTGTTCAAATACCTTAGATCCAGGATGGGTCGCCACTCCCCCATTTTCTTTGGGGTAAGGAAGTACCTGGAGTACAGACCTTTCCCCATGTTGGGTAGGAACCTTCTCTACGGCTCTGAGAGCCAGGAGAGACAAAACCTCTGCCTCTAGGGCAAGGGTTTCTGAAATTGATGCAGGTGGAAAAGACTTGGCCCTCCTTTTTGGGTACCTTTAGAAGCTAAGGGCCAGTCCCTGGCTTACTACTACCAGGACCCACTTGTCTGAGGTAACAGACTTTCAGGCCTGAAAGCAGTAAGCCAGCCTGCCTCCTTACTGGGATTGGGGAGTCGACCCGGGCTGACACCTCAGGGTGTCTGCTTGGCAGGAGCCCTAGACTGGGAGGAGGAAGCAGCCCTGCTTATCCCCCCTTCTACTCCTCCCTTGGAAAAAAAACCCGTTCTGGGTAAGAAGAGGAGGCCTGGGCTTGGTAAAAAGGCCTGTGAAAGGGCCTGCCCCTGGACTGCTGCTTTTGAAGAGTGGCTTGCCTTTCCTTGGCCTGTGCACTCCTGTAAGTGGTCCTATATTCGTCCATTTTCTTCATGTAAGCCTCTGTCTGCTCCCCAAACAGAGAGTTACCAACTACAGGAAAATCCATAGCCTTAGTCTGGGTGTCCTGTGATAGGCTAGTACATCTGAGCCAAGCATGCCTTCTGAGAGACACAGATGTAGCCATGACTCTGGATGCCACATGGTTGGAGTCCACAGCAGCGTGAAATTGTATTTTGGATGCCTCAATTCCATCTGCAGCCACCTCCTCCAGCTCTTTGGCTAGTTGGGGGGGGAGGCCTTTTTAGCCAGTTCCAGAACCTTATCCCACCTGGACTTGTGGTACCTGGCTGTACAGGCCATATAGTTTGCCTGCCTGAGTCCCAAAGAGGATGCCAAGTATAGTTTTTTGGCCATGGCATCAACTTTCCTGGAGTCCTTGCCTGGGGTGTGTGAAGCCAAAGGAATGTTTGCCCTGTCACAGGCTGCAGCCTGCACTACCTCAACATGGCTGCTATGTGAATAAAGGAACTCCGCAGCTGAGCCTGATAACATGCATCTCCTGTCCATTCTTTTATCTACAGCAGGGGTTCTCAAATGGTGAGGCCAGCCTCCCTGGGGAGGCCCCAGCCTGTTCCAGGGGAGGCTCAAGCAAGTCTGAAAAATTACTGTATTTAAATTTTGAGTTTTATATATTTTGTGTGAAGAGATGAAGCAAACTGAAAGAGGGTAATAGTAGGTAAATCTTATGTATTTATTTACTAGTTGGTGGCAAGGGAAGGTGAATGAGCCAAGGTGTACTTGAGGAAGGGGCAAGGAGTCAATACATTTCAAAAGGTAACTGCAAAACAATCAGGAAATACACAATGAACAATAGTGCTAACAAATATGAACAATAAACTAATAATGAGAGGTGATAATTGATCAATTTGTAGCCTGATGGCAGAAGAGCCCAAATACAAGGGTTGAACATAGAAGTGCCATGAACAATAGCAGAAAGGAGCAAAGTAATCCCTGAGAAGTTGCTTTGGAGCAGGGAAGGACAGGGAGAGGCAAAGTATTTAGGAAGGTTATTTCACACAGAGAGGAAACAGAGAAAGTAGTCTGACCCAAGAAGGTACTGCAACAAGGGGTAACAACGGTTCAACAATAAAAATAGCAGAGCAAGTAGGCTGGCCTGTGGGGGGGGGGAGTTACAGTAAGCTGAATAACATTTATTTATTTTATTTATTTATTATTCAGATAATGCCTTTGAGCACAGGAGCTCTTTTTCAAAGATTCCACGTTGGTATAAGACAAAGAACTGAATGAGAGCCAAGTACTCAAAGGGGTTTCAATTTATTTATGGTGTACTGCACAAAGTACAGTATGTTTTTTTTCTTTGGGGAGGCCCAAGATTATTTCATTTTTTTGGGGAGGCTCAAAATCTTTTCCATGGATTTGGGGAGGCTCACTGTGACAAAGTCTGAGAACCATTGATCTACAGGAAGTAAAGAGTTAGGAGTCTGTAGAATCTTTTGTGTCCGTTTCCCCAAGGACTTATGAAGAAGGATAGACAACCTTTTGGACTCTGGGATGGCCATCATCTCCACAAAATCAGGCTCTTCCTCCTCCTCAGCAGCTTCAACCATGGGGAGCTGGAGGGTTTCGGCCACCTTCTTGTAAAACAAGAAGTATGAAGGGGACTTAGAAAGCCTGGGAGGGGAGACATCCGAAGGCCTGTCTGGGGAGGTGTCCGGTTCAATGAGCATATCTAGAGCCCCCTGGTTGTAATCATCGTCGTCATCATCGGGATAATATTAGTCTCCCTCCACTCCTCAGAAAGCGTCCGGATCGTAATCCGAAGGAGCCAGTTCTGACCAAACGCCCACTTAACCGGCGGTGCCGGTTCGGACGGAACAGGACTACGCAACTAGACAATACTAATCACTTTGGCTATCTCGTCTGCGGTTGGAGTATGCGGTACTGGATCTGAACCGGCACAGTTTCATTTCTTTTTTGATGGAACCGACCCCTCAGAGTCGGCTCTCCTTTTGCCCGAGGATGTATCGCCTAGGTCAGTTGGCACCTCCTCAGGTTCGGCCACAACCGAACCAGGCTGGACATCCGGATCCACAGACTTCTCAGCCTCCCTTTCCTTCAACCTACTCAATCTTTTTTCTACAGTGGTTTTGGGAAAGTTTTTACAAATTTGGCAGTCTGACTGGAGGTGGTCAAACCGCAGACAAACACAGATGAGGTGGGGGTTGGCCTTGGCAAAGGCCTCCCTACACTCAGTACAGTGCTGAAACCCAGTGGGACCAGTTTTCTTTTTGGGTTTCTCAGACATGGCCAACCTACCAAAATTACCCTATAGAAGCTTTCAAGCCAGGTAATACTAACCGATTGGTAACAACCGTGTCATGGGTTTGGAAAAGAACCGAGAAAAAACCTGATTCTTTTGAGACCGATCGGCACCGGAACACCACTCTAATCCCAGAAAATATTACTTAAAAGAAGAAGAAAATACAAGGTCAGTTCCTAACTGGACTGACCTAAAGGAAACCAAAGAAAGAAACAATTTCCACAAGCTGTTTAAAATAAAATACAGTCACTACCCATCTACAACACTATCTGTACCGTAGACAGAGGCTGGAAATCCGAAAAAACAATAAAAGAATTTAAATCGAACGCTTTACTTTTACCGAGCCAAGGAAATCTCCGGAGCGACTTCACTGTAAGGCGGAGTAAAGAATCTGACGGTTACACTGCGAAGTACCACAGAGAGGTTTGAAAACAGAGCTCGAGCTCAACATTCCATGCTTCTGCATGGAGTTAACCCTTTCCTCTCCAGGGCAGTTCAAGTGCTGGGGCTAACTGCATTATGTCGGAATACAGCAAGACTTCATGTTGTTTGAAATGTAATTTCTGTAGTATTTATTTTGCAGCCCATGCGCTACCATTAATCAGAGTAGAAAAGATGCCAAGAGATGCCAAAATAAACCTTCTCAGTTTACCTTATATTCTTTCTTTCCACCTCCTGGACTGCAGGACCATACTGAGCGGCAACTGGGTTGCTCAGCAACAGAGGACAATTATGAGAAATCAGCTAGTGTGATCACTGCCAACCACACAGGACCACAGCAGTATTCTGTATATTTTCATGGTATAAACCCTTCATCTATTACCGGCCCATTACAGTCGGCATGACATGCATGTAAAGCAAATCAACAAGGACAAAATATCTCATGGTTATTCAAATCCTTCTGGTTGGGGGGTAAGCTATCTGGTTTGAGGCGTAAGCTGTACAAGAAATTTCTCAACAGACATTACATTCTGGCCAGGTACAGACTCAGACCTTACCATAGACAACTGACACACACTAAACACAATAATAATCTTTAAAATCGCCACAAGAGTATGTGTGACAACATGAGGTGTACAAGCACAGCTTCCCTCTTAAAACCTAGACTTAGAACAGAGAAATTCTTTTTCGAATTTATAATTCCCAAATTACCCAAGTTAGGTAAAAAAAAAAAAAAAAAATCATCTGGATATAAATACAGCTGATCTTTAGTTTAGGAAGGGCCAAAGGCAGTCATGGCAAAAAACAAACTCTTGTTATCTGCACTAGAAATTCAAAAACAAATCTGGTGTGAAGTTAGAGGTTTTTGTATGGTATAAATTATGTTCTAGAAACCCATTTATTTGTAATCCAAGCACTACAGCATGTTTAGTCCCTTGGTCTGTGCACAATAAAATGCAGCCCCCCCCCCCCACACACACACAGACCCTCAAAGAGAGAAAGTACAGTTATGTAGGAACTTACCGTAAAAGTAGATCTTCGAGAGAGGATCTTGCAGTAGGTAATTCATTTTTGAATTGTGCCCCCTGGCGCCAGGACCACATGGAACCTTTTGTTAGCAGTTTGACGGGGGACCGCCCACCCAACGTCACTGTCAGCATGGCACTGTATAGTGGGCGGTTCCCACGTCTGCCCTACAGTACAGTTCTCCTGCCAGAAACCCTCGCAGAGTCGTGACAGGAGAATGGGAAAGAGGCTCCTGAAGTCCTGAAAAGGAGCTAAGGACTAAAAGGGGGACAGAGGGAGTGAAAAAGGTTACCTACTGCAAGAGCCTCTCTGGAAGATCTACTGTTATGGTAAGTTCTTACGTAACCGTACTATCTTACTTCCAGAGGGCTGCTGCAGCAAGTAATTACTTGCAGGACTGAGTACCAAGCAGTAAAATCCGAGGGACAGAAAAAGAAACTTACAGGAGGCAGTAACTGACAGACTAAGATTAGCCCAAAACCTAGGACAGGAGTCCCTGAAGGACCACTAGTCTGAAACCAGCCCTGCGCCTAGAGGCAATGTCCAAACTGTAATGTCTGGTGAAAGTGTGGACGGAACTCCATGTAGCTGCAGTGCAAATCTCTGCAGAAGATACATTCCTGACCATACCTCTAGTAGAGTGTCCTTTAAACTGCCTCGGAAGGACCTTACCATACTTCTGGTAAGAAAAACAAATGTAGTTAGCAAACCATTTGGAAACTGCCACACATGCTCATGTTGGTGCAAAAGAAACAAAAAGCTGGTCCGATTTTCAGACATCTTTTGTCCTTATGTGTGTAATAACGTAAAATTCTGCGAACTTCTAACGTATGCAGAAATGCTTCCCCCTGACTGGAATGCTCAGGGTAATATACCGGCAACTGAAGAGACTGATTCAAGGTGGTCTCTGAAACAACTTTCGGCAGAAACTTAGGATTAGTACACAGAGTCACCCAGTCTCTGTGGAAAATCAAATAAGGCTCCTTACACATCAGGGCCTGAAGCTCGGAAATTCTTCGAGCCAAAGTAACCGCAACTTAAAAGAGCATTTTCCAGGACAAAAAATGCATTTCACATGTGCTTGCCAGATCAAAATGGAAGAAAGATTAATTTTTCCAAAATAAAATCAAGGTCCTATGGTGGAGTGGGGGTACGCACCGGGATTTTCAGATGCAGAATTCCTTTTAGGAAGGTTTTAGACACCACCAACTGAGCCAGAGTCTTGCCTTCCAGTAAAACATGGTAGGCAGCGATGGCCACTAGATGCCTTCAGCGAGGAATAGCTCAAGCCAAAGTCCAAAAGGTGAAGAAGATACTCCGGGACCTGAGAAACGGGAAACAAAAAAAGGTCCCAATCCTTCGAAGTGGCCCAAATGGAGAAAATTACACTTCATGGCATATGTAGTTTTGGTAGAAGGCTTTCTGGCCGCTACCAAAACTTCAGCTACCCTAGAGGAAACTTCGAACCTGGAAGCAATTATGTATTGAGGAGCTGAATGCAGATGAAGAGATTTCAGCCCTGGATGGACCAGCGTGCCTTTCCTGGGTCAGGAGGCGTGACAAAGTAGTAGAGGGACGGGCTGCTGCCAGCTGCTGTAGCAGTGGAAACCAGATTCGTCGAGGCCAAAACAGAGCTATCAGAATAATTCGGGCTCCTTTTATTTGTAGCTTGATCAGCACTCTGTAAAACTGGAAAGGGAAGGAAAGCATACAGAAATGTCCATCCAACAAAGCGACACCATGTTGTGCCAGAAAGCACCATGCACGGAATCAAGCGAAGAAAACCTGTTAAGTTTTCCATTTGATGGGGCTGCGAACAGATCCACGTCTGGACGACCCCAAAGGTCGAAGAAACGTGATCCACCATCCCCTGCTTTAGCTCCCACTTGTGTGCTCTTACCCTGGTGTGACTGTCCGCGAGAGCGTTCTGCATGCCTGGCACATGAACTGCCAGAAGGTGAACCCTGTCCAGGACAGCCCAATTCCAGACCCGCATCGCTTCCCTCCAAGAGGATACGAGTAAGTGCCCCACTGCATGTTGATATACCACACTACACACATTGTTTGACTGAATCAACAATGTGTCCTTCTGAAGTATGTGCTGGAAAGCCTGAAGAGCATGAAGAACCGCTCTCATCTCGAGCACATTTATGCGCAATTGTAGTTTGACAGGTGACCACAGGTCCTGGGTCCTGTTAATTCCTAAATGGGCTCCCCCATCCTGTACCCGACACATCCGTGGTCAAGATCTGCAAGTAAGGAGGGGCCTGGAAAGGAACTACTTGTGCAAAGCTGCTGGAGTTCTGCCACCACTACAGGTCTTCCTGCATCAGGTCGGAGACTAGGACCGGACTTGTCCAAGTCATCCTCCCCTCTGATCCCATTGATACCAGAGAGTCCACTGTGAAATGCACATGTGGAGTATGGCCAAGGGAACCGTGGGGAACAGCTGTTGCCATGAGGCTGAGAAGGAGAAGAACCACTCTGGCCGAAATGTGTCTGTTGGAGGCTACCTGCCGGGCCTGCCTCTGCAGAGTCTCTACCATGTCCAGGGGGAGGAGGGCCATACCCTGGACTGTGTCCAGAACTGCCCCAACAAATTGCAGGCACCGAGAAGGAATGAGCTGCGACTTGAGGTAGTTGACCATAATACCCAAGCGCTCGAAAAGGGGCAGGGTAGCTAATAGGGAAGCTTCCAACACCTCCTTTGACGGAGCTGCCAGTAGCCAATCGTAGAGGTAGGGGAAGATTTAGTGCAGTTAACTCAGGGCCCCTGCCACCACTGCTAGGCATTTGGTAAAAACTTGTGGAGTGGAGGACAGGCCAAAGCGGAGGGCTTTGAATTGGTAACGCTTCCCATGGAAAGAGAACCCAAGGAATCTGCGTTGAGGACGGAAGACACAGATGTGCAGGTATGCACCCTGCATGTCAAGGGCACAAAGCCACGGTCCTTGGGACAGTAGAGGTAGCAGACTTTGCAGCGTCAGCATCCGAAACCTCTTGTATTCTATGAAGAGATTTAGGGTACTAAGGTCTAGGACTGGGTGCAGATCCCCCATCTTCTCTGGAACCAGAAAGAAGTGGGAGTAAAATCCCTTACCTATCTGATCTGTCAGCACAGGCTCTATAGCTTCTTTTGGAAGAAGAGCCATGATCTCCTCCCTTAACTGAGGGATGTGCACCTTTGAGTATTGGGAAAACCCCGGAGATTTGCTTGGGGGATTTTCACAAAACTCTAAAGTGTGGCCAAGTTTTAATAGCTGAAGTACCCAGGCATCAGTGGTAATGGATTCCCCATCACCCAGATGCCTTGCAAACCTTTCTCCCACCTGTTCCTCAGGAAGACGAGGAGGAGGAAGGATGGGCAGCGAGTCAGGAGTGGGAGGGGGGTTAGGGAGGACCACCACTGAAGCCCTCTGGGTTTTGGCTGGAGGGGTGGCAGCAGTGTTGGGAGCCCTGCGTTTGAACTGACGCCTGGGAGTCTGCTGTGTTTTTGTCTGATGATGAAAGGGATGTCTAGGCTGAGGTTTCGGACGGTACATAGCACGTACCGACCAAAGGGCAGTGCCTTTATCCTGAAGGCTCATAATGTCCTGGGCATCTCCACCAAAAAGGACAGAGCCTCTGAAAGGGGCATCCTAAACAGCTGCCTGAACATCAGGGGATAGACCTGAAACTCTCGGCCAAGAGAATCTGCCGTGGCTGTGCTTCTAGCAAAGGAATCCACTGCATCGTAGGTGACTCTTAGAGAATGACGTCCGGCCACCTTAGTAGAACTAAGGGTCAAGATGGACTCAAATTTCTAAGTCTGAGAGGGCCTCGACTATGGGCTCGAGCTGGCAGAACAAAGATTTCTGGTACACTAGCAAGTGCGACACATAGCTGAGTGCACGAATAGCTAGTGTATAGGATGAGTAAAATTTTCTCCCAAACTGATCTGTCTGGATTCCTTTTTGGGAGGAAAGGTGCTTTGGCTTGATGGATCTCTCATAAGCCACAGTGATGACCACCAAGTCAGCCTTAGGATCCATGCTGAGGTGATCTTTACCTTCTGGTGTCCTGTATACCTAGTCAGTCTATTTGGCCATAGCCAGGATAGAGGAGGGCCTTTGCCAGATGGTGGAGGACAAATCCTCGTGAGGTTCCAGCCATGCGGAAATAAGAACTGGACTCCTGTCTGGGAAGTCTAGATGGTCAGCTAACCTCTGTTTCTTTGAGTCCAGAGCACCAGACTTCCAACCTTGTTTCTCAGCGATCTGTTTTAAACGGTCCACAAAAGACAGATCCTCAGAAGACTCCCTCAGGACTGGCTCCTCGGGACGGAGGGTCTCAAATCCCAAATCCTGGGAGGATGATGTGGAATCCAAATCGGAGTCACCTTAATCTGCAGGTTCCTAGTCCAGAAACGTGAAACCGGATTCCGAATGGACAATCTCCGATGTCAGAGTATGAACAGCCCGACATCTAGGCACGAAGGGAGTACCGGTGAGGGTGCCCTAGGGGTCTGTCCTGAATGCCCTTCACCCGAGGGTTGAGGGTACTGTCCAGTTCACAGACCAACTGGGATTTTGTCTCTGACCACCAGGACTGCAATATCTCCCCAAAATCCACCTGTGGCTGACCTGGAGGAGTGGGAGGAGGTTGTGGGTTACAGGCATGATAGCCCAATCCGGTGGCATGCAGACCTTGTGACAAGAAGCCAGAGGCAGAGTACTTGTGGGTATATCCCGGTGCATGAAAAAGAGGCAACTGGTCACCAGGGTACCCGGGTAGAAAGAACCCATGGAAAAATGATCTGATATCGGGCCTGACGGAGCGTAGCCAGACAGCGGAAACCCTGTCGGCGGACTTGGAGGGTAGCTTCCCGATGGAGGAAAGCCTGACAGCGGCACTGAGGGAGGGTAGCTGGATGGTGGCCCAGACGGGGAATAGCCAGAAGGCGGTGGGAGACCTATCAGCGGTCCTGCACGGGGAAACCCAGGTGAAGGGCCTGGAGGTGGAGGAGCAGACAGTGGCCCTGCAGGAGGTAATTCTGATGCCTCCCCCCCCCCCCGGACAGTGGACGTAAAGGAGCCAACAGGTGCTGGGAGGCATGGAGTCTGGTTTCCAGCCGAGGCAGTGAGCTGCGGCTGTTGGTGGGTGCTCTATCGTCAGGTGTACCTGATGGAAGGTCTCCGTCCGTCGGTCCTGGGGATATCGGAGTTAGCTCAAGCGCAGGAGGAGATGAGGACTCGCCTTGAGTTGAGCCCCAGGGCGAACCTTGCCCCTCAGCCAAGACAGATCTGAAGTTCAGCTGTGCGTCGTCAGAACCTCCCGTGTCTGACAGACGCGAGATGGTCGTGCAATCGTTGGAAGATCCAACAACTGACTTAGTGACCTGGGTTGCGTGGGTGTCAGAGACACCGACCCAAACTTATCGACCCTGGCCAGACACTCAGAGGGTCTGGCGAGTGGCTTATCAGCCACACCTGCCAACTTAGAGCCCAGGGCAGTAATGGGCCTAAGTGCAGCGGCAGCCTCAGAAGAATCCAAGGCACCACAGCCACCATAACCAGTGGTGGCAAAGGGTGTCGAAACCTGCTCTTTAAGCGGGAGCACAGGTGTGGCCCTTGATCTAGTCTTCCCGGAGGAAAGAGCGTTCCTCTGTCAAAGAAGCGTGCAGGTGGCTTGAGGGGGCTGCTTCGGTCCTGATGCTTTTCTTATCCTCTTCTTCTTCTTATAGGAGCTGGTCGGGCAGCAGGAGGCGCTCTTAGGTTTTTTCAGCTCCTTTTCCATTGAAACCATTTTCAGCAGTAGGTGGGTGTTGGACTGTTGGCACCTTTTCCATGTGGCCTGGTTGACCTGGGTGCAGGCTTCACACTCTGACATTATGGTCCGGGCCCAAGCAGAAGAAGCAGAGAGTATGCTGGTCCTTATGCGGTAGCTGGACACCGCACAAATCGCACTTGTTCTTATGCGATTCTGTTGATGAGGAAATTTTTACTGTAAGAAAAATAATAAAAAGAAAAAAACAAACAAACACATATTTAGTCCAAAGTGAAGGTGATCAAACTGCTGCGACAAGCTCCAGAAAGGTCTAACGTGCACAGGCTGACAGCAGGAAAGAACTTGAGGGCAGACGTGGGGAATGCCCACTATATAGTGTCATGCTGACATCCATCTTGTGACGTCTGGTGGGCGGTACCCCATCAGACACTGCTAGCAAAAGTTTCTGTGTGGTCCTGACACCAGGGAGCTCAGTCATACAAGTAATTACCTCTTGTAAGAGCCCTTCTGAAGTAAGATCTTCAGTGTACTTTTTAGCAGTGCCCCCCTTGTCCCCATCCTTAATGGCATGAGTATTCTCTTCCCTAGAAATGTAATGTGTTTTGGTATCCAACTGGAATATCGTATGCCCCCCCAAAATCACAGCAACATTACCTCCCCCCTAAATCTAACGTGCTTTGGGAATGCAGTGTGACTGTGAGATCTCCCTCTGCAGCCATCAATTCTGTCTCCCTTCCACCAAACTCAGGCTACCATCCACACACCTAGTCCTCATCAGTCCCCTTCCTTCAGTCCACTACATTAAAACTGTCAGTTCAATGGGGCATGAATATGCTCATCCTCTCAACTCTGAGCCAGAATGCAGTGTGGACCGGGCAGTGGGAGCAAGAGGATGAAGATCACTGAATGGCACTGGACCTACTAATGTAGTGCAACTAAGCATGAGGACCATTGAAAATTAGACGGTGGGTGGGGTAGCAAGCTGAGATGAATGGAGAGTGGTAATTTTACTAAGCAGTAACTTCTGAATGAGAGTGCCAAGTTGAACACAAGCTTAACACACTGTATAGATTGTGGATTAACAAAAGACACAATCTGGTATACAGGGAACCCCACACTGTGTTAAATTTTGATCCCTGTAAGACTATGCCACCTGCCATATTAAAGTACAAGTGCAGGGACTCCAATCGGCCAATAAACAAATATCTTGGCTGATGACAAGAGGAAATGCAAGATATCAAACATATGCTGCTGTTGTTGAAATGGACATCATGAAGGTTATTATATCACAATGGCGTATTAACCAGAGAAGAGCTTTCACAATGTGATATAACTGTCTAGTACAGCAGTTAAAATCAAAGAGAAATATGCAGGACTTTTATAACTTGTTCGTGGCTCTGCCACTCATGAGTTATGAGTCCTGCTCCCTCTCACTATTTCAAGATGGGACATTGCATATCTTTATATAAATGAATCCCAGAACTGAAACTGTGGGCAGAATTACTGTAGACCTCATGGCAGCAGGGTGTGAAACAGAGGTACAGTGCATGGTTTGTAGTTGTTCTAAATGGAATCCACTCCCACATACTCAGATGCTGCACAAATCATTGTAACAGCAGGATGCTGCTGTCAAAAATGAAGGTGCACCACCACCTGGAAGTGACCCCTCCCCCGAACATATACAAAATTGCAATTTTTTTTAAACCTCTATTTTTGCACCCCATGCCGATGGCCATGTTCAGGAAGGCACCCCAGCCCCATTCCCTGACATCCACTGGGACTCACCGCTAGCCTTTCTGCCTACAGGGCTGGCCCCCCTGGTGGGGTTCGGTGGGGGGAGGCTCTCGACCCCCGCTGTACAAACTGGATCCAGTTTGGGCTGGCGAGCCCGGCTGATTGGGGGTGGCGCCTGTGAGTGCACTTCATCCAACCGCTAGCAACTTCCTCCGTGCTTTTCCTCCCCCCCCCACGCAGAGGGGGGCTTGCAAGGATGCCAATGGTGGTACCGAGCATGCTCCCGTATGCGGCACGCAAGGCGTCTGCACCGTGTCTGCCCCTCCATCGTACAGCATCTGTGTGCCAGCCCCTAACCTTCGCTAGGGGCCAGGTTAACACTGACAACTGTTCCCCGCCCATCCATCTCGGAGGAGGGGAGCTATCCTAGGGACGCTCTATCATCCTCCTCCCTGGCCGACCCCCAGAGACCTGCTTGCACCGCAAACATGGGTCACTAGTGTGGCAAGAAGTAAGGCACTGATGCCTCAACCCTCCATGCAACTGGGCCGGCTTCAATTGTGTTTTTTCATTAAAAAAAAAAAAAAACAAAAAAAAAACAACACCCCATACGCAGATGTTGAGCTAGTAAAGAATGGGGTTATTCATTAACAGAATGATCACTAATATGAACACACGAACATACAAAATTTGCCAGCAGATAAAGGCCTAGAGGGCTATCAAGTCTGCTCGAATGTGCAGCTAGCACCCCTTATTCTGCAGCTGCCCCTCCCTTCCACCCTTCCCCTTCATTAACCCCCCCCTTGTCCTGTCCCATCCTCGTTTGAAGCAGTCCACTGTTCTACTGCATACCACTTCAGCAGGTAACGCATTCCACCCAGCCACCACCCTCTCTGTAAAAAAGTGTCTCCTCATCTCCCTCCTGAACCTTCCTCGCTCCAGTCTCATATCATGGCCCCTGGTGGCCCTCCCCTCCCTTACTTTGAACAGCCCCTCTGTACCTGTCTTGTTTATTCATGTATTTAAAGGTTTCAATCATGTCACCCGTCTCTCCTCTCTCCTCTCCTCCAGTGAGTACATGTTCAACTCCTTCAACCTCCTCTCGTATGATAAGTCCCCCAGCCCCTTGATCATCTTTGTCGCTCTGCGCTGCACCCCCTCCAGTAACTTAATGTCCCTCTTCAGATACGGACGCCAGTACTGCACGCAGTACTCCAGGTGTGGTCTAACTAATGACCTATACAGTGGAAGAATCACCTCTTCCCTCCTCGAGGATATACCCTTTGCAATACAACCCAGCATTTTCTTGGCCTTTGCAGCTGCCTTCCTACATTGTGCCGAGTTGTTCATTGACCCTGTAATGAGCACACCCAGATCCTTCTCCTCTTGTCTGGGCTAGCTGCACTCCCCATAGCTGGTAACTCCTCCTTGGGTTCTTCATCCCAAAATGCATCACCTTGCACTTTTTGGCATTAAAGCCCAGTTGCCAGGTGTCTGACCAGGTTTCAAGCTTTGCCAAAACATCCTGCAACCCCTGCCATCCCCCTAGGTCATCCACCACCACGCCTACCTTGGTATCATCAGCAAACAGACTGATCTTGCTCTTGATGTCCCATGATATGTCTGCAATGAATATCCCAAACAACACTGGTCCCAACACTGAGCCCAGTGGAACACCGCTCGTCACTGCCCTCGGGTGTGAGAGCTCCCCACCCACCACCACCCTCTGTTGCCTTCCCTGCAGCCAGTTTCCTACCCATCTCACCAGCTTTGCACCTGCCCCTGTGCCTACTAACTTCCTTCCCAGCCTTCCATGTGGCACTGAGTCCAATGCCTTACTGAAGTCCAGATACAGGACATCCACTGCATGGCCCCTGTCCAGTTGCCTAGTTACCCAGTCATAGAACTCGACCAGGTTGGTTTGGCAGGATCTGCCACGTATGAAGCCATGCTGTCTGCTGTCCTAGTAGTCCTTTGGCCTTTAGGAGGGCCACCAGCCTCTCCTTCAGGATAGTCTCCATTAGCTTACCCACGATGGATGTGAGGCTCACTGGTCTGTAGTTTCCTGGTTCATCCTTGGGGCCACTCTTGTGGAGGGGCACCACATGAGCCATCCTCCAGTCCTGAGGTACACACCCCGAATGTAGTGAGGCATTAAATAGGTCTGCCAAAGGTCCTGCAAGGACCTCTGCCAGCTCCTTCAGTACCCTGGGGTGGATGCCATCTGGGCCTGGTGCCTTGTCCACCCTCAGTGCCTTCAAACCCTCTCGAACTCTGCTCTCCATGATTTCCCCATCTGTCATCACTTCCCACCCTGCTTCTGCCATTTCTCCCACCTTGGGTGTCACCTCCTCTTCTCTTTAGTAAATACTGAGCGGAAGTACTCATTTAGTGCTTCCGCCTTATCGCACCCTGCTTCCACCCAACCCCTCCTTCCTAATCCTCACTATGGTCCTTACAGCTCCTTTTCTCCCTGATGTACTTAAAGAAGTCCTTCCCCTTTCTTAATGCTTTTAGCCAGCCTGAGTTCGTAGATGCTTTGGCTCCCTTACTGCCCTTGTCACCTCCTTCGATTCTGTCAAGTACCCTCCTGTCCTCCCACCTCCTGTTTTCTTGTACTTTAAAGGCAGCTCTTTTCCTCCTTACCTTTTCCATGACCACCTTGCTCAACCAGATCAGTTTCTTAGCCCTAGCCTTCTTGCTCTGGGCTTTGCAGCAGGTTTTGGTTGCCTCCACTATCCCCAGCTTTATAAGCTCCCACCTCTGGTTAGTGTCCATACTAGATTGAATTCTGTCCAGGTACCCTTTTACCACTTCCCCCATCCTCCCAAAGTCGGCCCCCCTGAAGTCCAGCACTATTGTGCCAGATTCCACTCCTTCCTTGCCCATATCCAATGTGAGCCATACTGAGTGGTGGTCACTCCCTGACAGCAGTTCCTCCACTGTAAGTTCTCTCACAAAGTCCCCATTTGCCAGCACAAGGTCAAGGGTATTCCCTAACCTGGCTGGTTCACTGGACCATTTACAGCAGGAAGCTGTCCTGGAAGGCATCCAGCAGTACCTGCTCCTTCTGTTCCTGGTTGTTGGGGTGCTCCAGTCCACTCCTGGCATGCTGAAGTCCCCACAATCACCACACTACCCTTCTGAGGTCCTCCTGATCTGTCCCGCTAGTTCCTGTCTAACTCCTCCATCTGAGATGGTGGCCTGTACACCACTCCCATTCTAAGAATCCTATTCTTGGAATCCTGGATTTGCATCCAAAGTGACTCCGTACTACCCTCCTCCCCTTCCTCCCTTACACACTTCAGTCCTTCCTTCACATATAGTGCCACCCCCCCCTTCACATATAGTGCCACCCCCCAATCACCCTGTCCCTACAGAATAACCTGTATCCTGGTACAGACAGGTCCCAGTCATTGTATTGGGTGGCCCATGTTTCCGTGATGGCTGCAATGTCCACCTCTCCCTCTGCCATGAGAACCTGTAACTCTGCAGTTTTCCTCCCAAGGCTACTAGCATTAAGGGTAACCACCTTCCACCCTTCCCCCCCTCCCATCCTGCCCTCCTTTCCTAGCATCACCAACAGTACTTGCCATTTGTCCTTTGTCACTGTTATGGGGGGTAAGCTCATATGGTTTCCCAACCTGTGGTCTCTGCATATCTCTTCCCCAACTGCCACCCCCCACTCCTAGTTTAAATTTCGTCCTACCATTTACCAAACTATTTTGTATGACTGTTTATAATGGTCAGAATGATATTTCAGGCTTATTTTGACTTGTAGGCCTAGAAATACTTTTTTTTTTTTTAAATGAAAGACTAGAGTCCAAGAAACATGAATACATCATAACAATACAATTCTCAAGTGTCGATCAGGATTATAAACTTTTTAACCATTTTATATTTTGATATATAAATATACGGAAAATGTAGCAAAATCATATCAGTATATCAACTTAGCTTACTCTGAGCTTTCATTAAAAAATAAAGTTTATATCCCTAACAGATCCAATGTTATCCCATCTTAAAAGAAAAGTATCTTCTGGAAAGTCTAACTCTGAAACCATTAGGGCTAAAAGCTTCATTTTTTTTTTTTTTTTTTTTTTACTGAAAACTTTTAGTTGGGTTGTTAAGAAGTAAAAAATACTCACCTTAGTAATGTTGTTTCTTCTAATGGAGTCTTGCTATATTAGGACATATGCAGTGAGTCCCAACCTTCGAACTGCTCTGGAGGTGAAAGAGTTAACTTCCAAGCCAGGCACGGAACGCTGAACTCGAGCTCGGTTGAAACTCTGTCTGTTGTTCTTCAAACTCAAACCGTCAGATCTTTAAGCTAAACTCACTGAGGTCCTGTGTGGAAGCTGTAAACCTACACTAGCCAACTGGCTACTAAACATAAGAACACATTTTTTGGTCCCAAAACAAAGACTCAAGTCAGGAGACCCAAAAAATGAAAAACACAACACCAAGTCACCCCAAAAAAGGAGGAGTGAAAACAACAAGGTGGGCATCTATTAAGTGCCAACACTGCACTGCCCACCCACATCCCAAAAACAGAGGTTCTGAGAGGGGCAGGCGGGGGAGGTCATAATAGAAGACTCCATTAGAAGAAACAACATTACTAAGGTGAGTAATTTTTCTTCAAACAACATGAAGTCTTGCTATATTATGACATATGCAGACTACACACAGCAGTACCTCCATGGAGGAGGACAGAACCTACTCAGGAAATAGGCTCTGAAGCACAGCTGTGTCAAACCGAGCATCACTCCTAGCCTGGATGTCCAGGAGTAATGTTGGTAAAAGTGTGAACTGTTTTCCAGGTAGCTGCTTGACATATCTCTAGAATAGGGATGTCCCTGGCAGCAGCCAGGAAGCAGCTGTACCTCTGGTAGAGTGAGCCCTCAGGCCTGAGGGAGGAACCTTACCCAGCTTTTCATAACAGAATTGGATACAAGAGACAATCCACCTGGCAATGGATCTTTTAGTGGCAGGTTTCCTTTACCAACCTCACCATAAGTGAGGAACAGTTGGAGGAGTCAAACCTGTGACCCTTGGTATGCTCTATGTAGTAACTAAGGGCTCTCTTCACATCTGTTGTGCAGCCTCTCGCCAGAGGAGGAATGGTCAGTGAAGTACACTGGAAGAGATATCATTGATTAAGGTGGAAATTGAAACCACCTTAGGCAAAACTTCCTATTAGTCCTGAGGACCACCTTATCTCTATGAAAGGAGATAAAATCAGGCTCCACTGACAAAGCTTGTAATTCTCTTATGCGTCTGGCAGAAGTGATGGCTACCAGAAACACAGTCTTCCAAGTCAAGTACTTAAGCTCTGCTGAAGACAAGGGCTCAAAGGAGGTTGCATAAGCTGAGCAATGCAAACATTAAGATCCCAGGCAGGGGCAGGGTCCCTGAATGGAGGTTGGTGTGAAGCAATCCCTTAAAAAACTTGGAGAATACAGGATGAGCTGAAAGAGAAGAGGGTTTGCCTGCTGAAATAAAAGCAGACACAGCTGCCAAATGTACTTTTAGGGTAGCTGGTCTCAGCACCAAGGTATTTAAATGGACCATATAATCCAGGACTGTGGGTAAATCCGCAGATTCTGGGGAAATATGCTTCCCAGAGCACCATATGGAAAACCTCTTCCATTTGGAATTATAGGTAGCCCTGGTGGAAGGTTTCCTAGAAGCCTTCAGGATATCCATTACACCTTGGGAAAGGTGTAAATCAGCAAACTCTAATTCTTCAAGAGCCAGGCCTTGAGATTGAGAGATTTGAGGTTCGGGTACTAAACCCTCCCCTGAGCACAGGTTAACAGGTTGTGATTCCTGGGAAGACACAGGGGAAGATGGACTGCTAAGGACAGTAGGAGTGGATACCAGGGTTGTCTGGCCCAATCTGGAGCAATCAGGATCATCTTGCAGGATTGAGATCTGATTTTGACTAACACTTTGAACAGGAGAGGGAAGGGGAAAGCATAGAGAAACTTCCCTTCCCAATTGAGAACTAAGGCATCCAGAGGGACTGAGCCCAACACTGGGGGCCTGCAGCAAGAAAGGGGAAGTTGGTGATTGTCTGGGGCTGCAAAAAGATCTATCCGCTGGGTGTCCCATCTGGCAAATATTACCTCCAGGACCAGAGGGTCCAGTGACCATTCGTGATGGCCCTGGGAAATCCTGCTGACAGCATCTGCCAGGACATTGTCCTTGCCTGGGAGGTGAACTGCCGTAAGGGAGGTGTTCAGGGAGTAAGCCAGAGACCACAACTTCATTGCTTCAGTGCACAAGGCCATAGACAGAGTGCCCCCTTGCTTGTTGATGTACCACATTGTGGTGGCGTTGTCTGTTCTGACCTGTACAACTTTGTTCTGAACAGATCTGGAAAAAACTTGAAGTGCTAGAAAAACTGCTCTTGAGTTCCAACAGATTGATGTGGAGCAGAGATTCCTGAGGGGACCACAATCCCTGGGTAGTGGTCGCCCATGTGAGCTCCCACCCCAAGAGGGATGCATCTGTAGTAAGGATTAAGGAGGTGAGACTGAGTGACAAAGGGAACCCCTTGTCTCAGATTGCTCTGATCTTGCCACCACTGTGAGGGCTTGGATCAGGTTGAGTTACTGGGATCAATTTGGTTAGAGGGTCTTTCCTTTGAGACAAAAAGGCTCTCAAATGGAACTGTATGTCCCTCATTTGAAATCTTGCTCCCTGCACTACTGCTGTAGAAGCAGCCATGTGCCCCAGGAGCTGTAGAAAATGCCTTGCTGGTCGAGAGACCTGCAGGGTGAATGAGGAGGCCAGAGAGACCAGGGTCCTTGCCCTGTCCAAAGGAAGGAAGGCTCTGGCTTTCTCTGTGTTCAGCTCTGTGCCTATGAAGGTGAGGAGCTGGACAGGCTCTAGAACTGACTTTGAAAGATTCAGAAGGAAACCTAGAGAGGTGAGCAGTTGCTGAGTTATCTGTAGATGTAACTTGACTTGGTCTGGAGACTGGCCTACCATGAGCCAGTCGTCCAGATAAGGGGAGATGGCAATTTTTTGCCTTCTTAGGGAAGCAACTGCTACTGCCAGGCATTTTGTGAATACCCTTGGAGCAGAGGTGAGGCCAAAGGGCATTGCTCTGAACTGGTAATGGCCTGAGGGCAGCTTGAACCTGAGGTACTTTCGATGGGAGCTTCTGATGAGAATATGGAAGTAGGCATCCTGGAGGTCCAGGGACGCTAGCCAGTCCCCTGGCCTTAGAGAGGGTAGAATAATTCCCAGAGTCATCGTTTTGAATTTTGGTTTTAAAAAGGTGCTTGTTTAAATATCTGAGATCCAGGATGGGCCACCATTCTCCTGTCTTTTTTGGGGTAAGGAAGTACCTGGAGTACAATCCTTTGCCCTGGTGTAGGGGTGGAACCCTTTCCACAGCTCTGAGAGCCAGGAGGGAAGAGACCTCTGCCTCTAGGGCAAGTGCCTCTGGTGGATTTGCTGGTGGAAAGGATCTGGTTCTCATCTTTGGAAATTTTCTGAAGCTGAGAACCAGTCCCTGGCTTAATACTTCCAGGACCCACTTGTCTGATGTCAGAGACTTCCAGTCCTTAAAAAAGTAAGACAGCCTGCCCCCTACAGGTAGCTGAGAATCGGCCCTGGCAACCCCATCAGGGTGCCTGCTTGGCAGGGGCTTTAGGCTGAGGGGTGGAAGCAGGCCTGCTTGTACCCAGTCTGCCTCTCCCTCTAAAGAACCCCCTCTGGGCGTAAGCAGAAGAGAAGGCCTGGGCTTAGTAAAAAGGCCTATGAAAAGGCCTGCCCCCGCCCCTGGAAAGCTGCCTTTGGGGAGTGGCCTGCCTTTCCTTGGCCTGTGCACTCCTATAGGTGGTCCTATACTCATCCATTTTCTTCAAGTAATTCTCTGTCTGCTCCCCAAACAGAGAATTACCCACAACAGGAAAATCCATGGCCTTAGTTTGGGTATCCTGTGACAGGCTAGTACATCTGAGCCAAGCCATTCTGCGAAGTGACACAGATGTAGCCATGACTCTAGATGACACATCATTAGAGTCCACTGCAGCATGGAATTGCACCTTGGATGCCTCAATACCATCAGCAGCCACCTGCTCCAGCTCCTTGGCAAGCTGGCCAGGGACCTGTTTTGCTAGAGCCATAACAGTATCCCATCTGGATTTCTGATATCTAGCAACATAAGCTATATAATTTGCCTGTCCGAGTCCCAAGGATGCTGCCATGTACTGTTTCTTTGCCATGGCATCAATCCTCCTGGAGTCCTTGTGTCGGGGGGTGAGCCAAGGAATATTTACCTTGTCACAGGCTGCAGCCTGCACTACCCCAACATGGCTGCATTGTTGTGTAAGGAACTCCGTATCAGAGCCTGACAATGTGCACCTCTTGTCCATTCTCTTATCCACAGGAGGTATAGTGTGAGGAGTTTTTAGAATTTTTACTGTGTTTCCCAAAAGATTTATGCAAAGGAATAGACAGTCTCCTAGACTCTGGGATACCCATCATTTCCACATAGTCAGGCTCCTCTTGATCATCTACAGCTTCCTCCATAGGGAGCTGGAGGGTTTCAGCCACTTTTTTATAAAACATAAAATGAGAAGGGGACTCAAAGCCTAGGAGGAGACACTCCTGAAGGTCTGTCTGGGGAGATGTCCGGGTCAATGGGCACATCCAGACTTTCAAATCCACATTCACTCTCCTCATACTCCTCTTTCCCCTCCTCCGGTTCATAATATTCCTCTAAATCATACTCTTGAACCGGTGGAACCGGCCGAACCGTACGCTTACCTGATGGTGCCGGTTCGGTCGGAACCGGGGAAAGCGACTGGACAATTTTAATCGCTTTGGCTATTTCTTCAGCGGTTGGAGAGGAAAGTTTTGGCTCCACACCAGCTGATTTCTTAGTCCTTTTTGCTGGAACCGACTCCTCAGAGTCGGATCTCCTTTTGCCCGAGGAAGTCTCGCCCTGGTCAGAGGGCACTCCCTCCAGTTCAGTTGGAACCGAACCGGGCTGGCCATCCGGTTCAGCGGACTTTTTGGCCTCCCTTTCCCTGAGCCTACCAACTCTCTTTTCCAGGGTAGCTGCAGGAAAATTTTTACAAATCTGGCAGTCTGCATTGAGGTGGTCAAACCCCAGACAATAAACACAGGTGGTGTGGGGGTCAGCCTTGGCAAAGACTTCCCCACACACTGCAGTGTTGAAACCCAGTGGGCCTGGTTTTTCTTTTGGGTTTCTCAGACATAATGCCAGCCTAACCAAACTTACCAGTTTATGGCAATCCGCCAAGTAAGACTCTCTTATCGGTTCCCAACTGTGTCACGGGTCGTGGAAAAAAACGTAATAAAATCTGTTTTTTTTAGAACCGATAAGAACCGGTAACCACACTCTAAATGACAGATTAATATATTTTAAACAACTTGATCGGTTCAAACCAAACCGATAAACCGTTTACAAGTTCCACACAGAATAGAAATTAATGTAAAGCCTATCTAGTACTCACAATACCACAGACAGAGTCTGAACCGACCAGTTGCTGTTTAAATTTCGGTCGAAAACCGAGTAAAACAATACTTTAACCGACAAAATGAACCGAGCAGAAGGAGAAATTTCCGGAGCGACTGTTCAGTGAGGCGGAGTAAAGAATCTGACGGTTTGAGTTTGAAGAACAACAGACAGAGTTTCAACCGAGCTCGAGCTCAGCGTTCCATGCCTGGCATGGAAAGTTAACTCTCTCACCTCCAGAGCAGTTCGAAGGTTGGGACTCACTGCATATGTCATAATATAGCAAGACTTCATGTTGTTTGAATCAGTCCTACCGAAACACTTTATGTGTGGATAACACTCTACATATCAATGCTATTCTGAAACCATTTTTCATTGTATTATCAATTGATGCCGTTTAGTTGTAATAGAGCCAAGAAACAACAAACACATTTTATCAATATTTTTTTAGTATCAACAGAATGTAGCAATACTATTTTTTTGTATGGATGCATTTGCAAGACAATATATAAACCTTATTTTCTGTAACTTGTTCTAGATTTTCTAATACTCACATTATTTAAAATAGAACATGTGCAGTTTGCAACTACTTTTCATTAATTTTATGCCCACTGGGACTTTTCATTACCTTTATGCCCTACATCGCATTGCAAACATTTCATTCTCCTCCTCTAGTAACCCATACTCTTCCTTCATTTCACAGGTTTGCCTGTGAAAACATAAGATAGGAACCTGACCACCACCCAGCTGAAATAAGCCATTTAGGTGTGCAATTTAAATTTAGTTTCTATTAGCTGTAGAAAACATCCAAAAGTGCTGAGTGACAATTCCTCACCGCACTTGAGTGTCTGCCCAAATGAGGATGCTGTACTGAATGTGTGATGCAGTGAGTTGTTGTCGCTTGGATTCCGACCCGTTTCTACAAGTAATACAAACTACTGTAAAATGGTAAAATTTAATTGTCGAATAACTGTTGCTACTTTTGCTGCAGCACTAATCTGCGCTCATTAGCTCAGTTTCTATTAAATGTGAATATGGTGCTAATGACTTATAACTAAATTTAAATACAGAATAAAGTATGGGTGTCAGTGTGTGTAACGAGAAGTTTATACACCCCCGAGGGGTTAGATGCTACATAAACCCTAAGCGCAAAGCTCAAGGGGTTTATACATAGCATCTAACCCAGAGGGAGTGTGTAAACTTCACCAACCCATATTTTATTTAATATAATTGCTGGGTTTCCCCTTTTTCACCTCAGCAATTATATAAAACAGAAAGCTACAAAACGGCTGCGGTCTGTTGAGTTACAGCGCACAGTCAGCTTTCTTTCAAGGTTTTTTTTTTTTTTTGTGGGCAGCGTCCTTGTGGCACATTTTCTTTTTTGTTTTAATGCCTGCCCATTCCAAATGGCGGTTCACTCCATTCGGTTCTGCGAGAAGGAGAGCGGTTGGTAACCAAGTAACTGCAGCATGCGCAAAGTGAGGGGAAACCGTGAGCATGTTTGCCATAATAAACGGTTCTTTATTACAGCAAATTATGCTACGCTTTCCCTATGGGAAAAAAGGAAACCAGTTATTTTACAATTATAGATGTGTTTGTGCTAAAATTATTTTGTGTGAAAATAACTAGTTGCACATTAGATTACATATTAAATGTCAGATTTGGTACAGTAATTTTATTTTTCATTAAAAACAGATTGTTTAAAGCTGGCCCGGTGGTGCTGAGGGCTAAGGCGTGGACGCCTTATGTCGCGCCATGCCGGCAACCTGTGTTCGAGCACGGACCGCCAGGCGTCAGCCGGGGAAGAGAAGGATCGAGCACCTGACGGCTGCTCTCCTTCTCTGGGGGGAGTCAGCCTGCAGGCTCCCGCCGCAATACTACCTCCTGGGGGAACTCGGGAGGTAGATGCGGTACAGGGAGGTAGCAGCGTGGGTTCCGGGACAGATGTCGGCAGAGGGGTGGAGCAGGAGGTGCGTCTCATCGCCCCTCCTCACTCATTGGCCCTCACTGCACGCTGGGGGAGGGAAAGAAACTGAGGAAAAACACCTTCTCCTCACCTAGGTGACGACTACTCACTGCGAGCTGTCAGATCATCGGGGCAGACTCCGCTGCACAGTCCACCAAACAATGGTCGGGGGGGGAGTAGGGGGCTCCCTCCGCCCCACTAGGGGGCAATCCGATAAATCAAGGGTGTATGTGGACCTGGTGCTCTAGGGGCAGACTCCAGATGTGAAGAAGGGCATCACACTACAGGAAGTCTGAATGAGTGGTGAGAAGGGGCAGAAGGAGGGATAAAATACGAAGTTAAAAAAAAAAAAAAAAAAAAAAACATTGTTTAAAGTGGGTAAACAGACATCATGGAATCCAAATGAAAAAGAAACAGCAGATTAGTTTATGCTTTTTGGAAGGAGGAAGTGAACTCATTATTACACAGGTTAATATATTTAGTTTTGACTGGGCTGGGTTTAAAAAACAAAACACAAAAAATAAAAAAAATTAAAAAAACACTGTATACCGTATAAAATAGCTGACAGAGAGCCAGCCCAATTATACAGTGATGGCTCTACTGCTCACTATGCTGGTGACCCTGGGGAAGAAGGATTGAGGGCCCCAAGGACAGCTCTCCTCCCTTGCGAAAGGGGGGATGCTGCATTCTGCTACTTGACTGCCTCCTGGTGGAGACCAGGTGGCAGCACCGAGACAGGGAGAAGGCCAGCCACTGGATGCCAGGCATGCATGCATGCACCTTAGTGAACACCAGCACCCCTGGGGTGAAAACCAGGAGCTGGAGGGAAATACCCTGGTATAGCACTGCACCAGCACCCCCTGCAGGCCCATGCATGACTGACATGGCAGGCCACCCACCACATGGTTCTGGGTAAGTAGTGAGTAACCAGTAAGTCCATAAGGTGGTCAGTGACTTGGCTGGGAGAGCGCCATCAGGTGAGTGGGGGGAAGGGAGGAAAAGCTTGATTTAAAAAAAAAAAAAAAAAATGCAGATAGCAAAACCAACAAGGCATATGATTACATCTTGGAATTCTGATCATATCCACAGATCATACGAGTTTTACTCTTGAGGTGTAGGATGCCACCAGAATTCCTCAATGGAATTACAGTCTCGTTGTACATCACTTGCAATCTTTCTGTTCCATCTGTTTGCACTAGCCTGCCAACCTTGTCATGTCAAGCACCATTTTGCCCCCTCACTGTTTTCCTACTAGTTAAATCCTATTACCATCATCAGGCCAAGTTCTGTTTTGCCCTCTCACAGTCTCCTAACCAGTGACAATAGCAGCTGGATAATCCTGGGGATATCAAGCCTCTACGAGTTTGCACAGCAAGACATAACAGAGTGTGCATTGTGGTGGTATAACAGCACACTTTCAGTGTGTTGTGAGCATGAGGCATCACCACATGCCATCACCCACCCAAGCAGTGCTGTTATCCAGCTAAAGTGCACACCTGGGAGTGTCTTACTGCGATTATAAAATAGGTACAAGATTTTTTTTTTTGGGGTGATGCACAAAATAAAATCATTTTAAAACATTTGATTTTTTTTTTTTTTAGGTTAATTCAACCACAAAATATTCCCAGCACATCCCAGTATTGCCATTTAAAATATTATGCCTAGCAAAATTATTTTTTTTTTTTTATTTAAAATCGGCCCTTACACCTTCCATTCTCCCTGCCTCACCTCATTTATCCCCTAAATTACCTTTCTTACCTTTTCTTTAAATTACTGCCTTCCTTTCCCCATCATGTTACGTTTTCTCTTCTTCCCACAGTCCATAGACAGAATATTTACTATGGTGCTATTTACAAGAATTCAAATCTCTGCTCAATTCTACTGGCAGAATGTTAACTCCCACACAGCAGAATCTCATATGGAACACTGACTTTTAATTTTAGCTGCAGCATGTCAGGCAGTGCAGATTTTCCTACTAAGTAAGTAAGGATGGGGGGAGGGCGATTTTTATAGTCAGCAAAGAAACACCAGAAATTAAAACTGTAAGTACTGTAGTACTTCATTTTTAAAATTTGTATGTAACATAGAAACAATGTATTTGTGTAAAGGGCAAAAAAAAAAAAAAAAAGTGGTTTTTGGGTTTAAGGCACTTTTATTTTTAGGGCCTAGTTGAATGTTTTTTTGTGAACAAAGCAGGTAGCCATGTCTGTGATGGCAACCAGGAATGTGTGGTTAGCACTAATTTTATTGTGAAAAGGTTGCTGGATATTTACCTGGTGCTGCTGCTGTGCTGAGAAAAGCAAGAGGAAATATGACTATCGGCCAGTCAGGTTTCGTGATTTTTGAAACCCATTTTATAACTGTTAATAAGCCTGGCACTCAGTCAATTTAAAGCCCATTTTCCTTAACTGTTCCTGATGTGTAACCCCAACTCCCAATCCACCAACTGCGACAAACCTTGGACTCTTTTTTTGCAGCCAGACAAACACAACAGACAACATCGTGAAGTGGCCTGCCATGCAGCCCAAATGATCAACCCATATCCGAGGAGGGCAACCTGCTGTTTTGCACCCTGCAGCACTGCAGTCATCTCTCAGATTAATGCCCCTCAGACAAACAAGTCATTCATTTACAGAACAGTCACCCTAAGGTAAGAAGGGGGGCAAGAGGCGTCTCTATGGAGAAGCATGCAGAGGCACTCCATTGCCATTAGTACCAGTCCGCCATGCTGCACATGAGTTATGGACCCATTTCTGGAGGAGAGAAGGGCAAGAAAAAGGTAAACAAACAACAGACATTGTAAAGCAGTCGTGAAGTACATAGGACTGGATCATGGACAGCATTACTATCTGGCCCAAGGTGTTAACACTTTCCTAATGACAGGGGTCGAAACCGACACCTGCCCATTAGCCAAATGTTTGCAGATTTTGTATTGGGTTAGTAAAAAATTTCCATGAACTGAACTGATCTGCTAGCGTGCTTTGGAGAAAGTAAAATTTAAATCAGTATACCAATTGGGCAAGAGGATTTTTCCAAGTCACTAGCTCTGCTGACTATCTGCTGCAAATCAATATTTGGACCCATATAATGCTCTTATGTTTAGAACTTTTCAGAAGAGATTAAACCCGTTAAAAAGTTTTAATTACCTTCTCCCCAAAGCCAGAAAGCTGGTGCTGACGCTTGACCCCCACGGTGTCCAGTCCGCCCATGCACACTCCTATTAGAAAGTTATTTTAAAATAGAAAGTCAATTTTAGGCTTAATCTTCCTTTTAGGGTGTACAATATGGCACTGTATGAAAAGAGATTCTGCTATCCAATATTCCAGATGTTTATGTTCATCTTGCACTAATCTGGCATTTTCGTTTCTTATTATCTCTAGCTCCATCCCTCTTCACCCTTACCACGAAGATCAGAGACATCACAACTGCAGGCCCCTTTCTTCGGTTGAGAGGGCAGGCAAATGGCTACCATCACATCCAGCACCGATTCGAGTCACTGACTGATAGCAGAGGACATGATGGCTGGTCTGCCCACATCCACTATCCCCAAGTGCCAAGCTCTCACTCCTATAACCTGCTCGACACCCAGAGGACCTCAAAGTGGTACTCCAAAGTGGCAGCAAAATGTACTGCCATCATACCACTGTGCCAACCTCTAACTCACTTTTAGCTCCCTTTATTATTAGGGACTCTCTGTTCTGTTGATTAATGAAGCATGAAACTTATCTGTTTGGTATTAACAGTTTCCTCATTATGAATACATTTTGCAGCTTTTAAAGCCTCCCCCCTTTTACTATTTATCCTGCCTACTGTTCACTGGAGCCCGCACCATCGGGAGTCGCCCATCAAACCTAATCTCTGCCAGAACCGTACCTGTCAGTCCTTGTTCCCTCCATCTTGCCGCAGATACCCCCGGGTGGGGTCAGGGTGGGGGCAAACCCCCCAATCTTGCATGTGTCTGGGTCCGGTGCAGGCAGGCACCGGCACATACAGACCCCCCAGCTCGGCGCTCCATCTTCCCGGCTCCAGTAAAGGTGTTTCCACTTTTTCTGTGGGATGTTGCGGGCCCTTATGTCAAGGTGCGAGCACCAACATCGGCAACGTCCCTCCCCTATAGTCCCTGTGGCTGATTGGTTGCTGACCTACACCCTCAACCAATCCAGCCCCTGGGGCCCCGACTTGCTGTCACGCCCCCAGCCTCCGCCAGGGGTCACTGCTTGCCGGGATAAAGAACCCTTCCTTCCTCCCCGGAGAAGATGAGCTGTCATTGGATGCTCCAGCCTGTCTCCCCCTGGCGGCCCGAGTTCGCTCCCGAACCTGGGTTGCCAGCATGGTGCAAGGTGTGGCGTCCAGCGACTCAACCCTCAGCACCACCAGGCTGACTGCCTTTTTTTTTTAAATCTTTTTGCCCCCAATTTTTACCAATCCTCCCACCAATCAAGACTGCTACAGCTGCATGTTCCTGCGCCCTTCCTTTGGTGGAGAGAGCTGATGTGTGGCTGCCTTCACAACCAATGTCAATGCCACTCCAACGCTGACTGAGTAGGTGCACAAATGCCATGCAGCCCGAGCCTTCTGCTCACCACTGCAAACACAGCAAAATCCAGCTGGCCTCAGACTGGGTTTTCAGGGCTTGAACATTAACCACAGTTTACCAGGTGACAGGCTTTTAAAAAAACAGTAGGAAACTCTTTTGCTCATGGGCAGGCAAATCATACCAGGGAGCAGCCTGCCTGAGGAACTAACTGAGCCGGCTTTTGATGTTTTGGTATAAGTAGTTCATTTAAGAGCTACCTGAATATGCTGCACTTATGACTCTGAGTATGAGCAGAGCTGCTGCTAGCGTGCACTGCAGCCCTGCCCCAAAAACACGTTTCCATGACATTAAGTGGGGAATGGTACTGCAGGGAGTTACTGGTCTTCTGCGCACAGAAAACCTGAAGGTGCAGCTGCTGGCCATCGACCCACAGTACAAAATCACAAAAGGCAGCCGCACTGAATCCCAACATAGTTTAGTACAATTTAACTGCAACTTAAATTCACAAAATATGTGTCACCATGTGGTAACAATAATTCCAGTATAAGTCCAGGAAATGTTTTTAAATCAAAACTTGATTTGTAAAACAAAGTCCATCCAATTCAGTCCTCAAGTAATTAAGCCTGCTGCCTCCTTGGTAACAACAATTGTGACCCCCAATAAAAGCAAACAAAAACCAGAACAGAAGTGTACATCTACTTGAATCTAATCATAAATTTACGGCATTTACTAGTTTTGTATCTTACATATCAAATGTTCTGAAATAAAATTGTACCAATGATATTAATCTTTTATTGTTTGTCTCTTTCTATGCTGGGGATCTCATGGAGCGCAGGATTTCCTGCTTATACATTTGGTTATGTTTTCGCTCCAGACTCTAGTACCTCGAAGTAGACTTGTGCATCGGAATGCTCTATTATTACTTTAAAACACAGGATTAATTAGATTCAAATAAATGTACGCTTTCTGTTCTGGTTTTTGTTTTTTGTGTTTATTTTTATTTATAGGATTTATTTTTAAAAACAGTTTAAGTTTCTCAGTCCTTTGATACTGACACCAGAAATGCTAAACAAAAGAATTGTTTGATATTACACGTTTAGTTTGAGACTGTATTAATAGCATGGACTTGATCTTAAATTTACATTAAGGCAAATGCGCATGATTATGCAGTCATCAAAGGCAGCTGAAACAGGGTACAAAACCAAGATCCTAATGTTCTATAGTGCGCCCCTTGAGGAAGCTCAGTAGAGTGAAGTGCTGGGGTCACAACTGTTGCTACCAAGGAGGCAGCAGGCTCAAATTACTTGTGGTCCGATTTATTTTTGGATGAACCTTGTCTTACGAATAAATCAAGTTTTGATTTAAAAACATTTCCTGGACTTGTACTGGAATTATTGTTGCCACATGGTTACTACATAATGATCATGATGACACAGATTTTGTGAATTTAAGTTGCAACTAAATTATACTAAACTGTGTTGGGATTCAGTGTGGCTGCCTCTTGTGTTTTTTTGGGGAATGGGACTGCACTCTACTTAATGTAATGGAAGTTAAAATGGAGGTGTGGCCTGCATCCTAGCAAGACAGGACACACAGAAACACAGAATCTGATGGCAGATAAGGACTCTCGGGCATACCAAGTCTGCCCATTTCCCTATCCAATGGATAAGCTGCAGATCCTAGTTAATCAACAGCCTACTTCCTTCTACGTCCACTAGAATTGCCTTATGTCTGTCCCATGCAAATTCCACCACAGTTTTTGACTCCACTACACCTCCTCAGGAAGGCTGTTCCATGCATCTACTACCCTCTCCATGAAGAAATACTTCCTCGCATTACCTCTGAGCCGTCCCCCCTCTATCTTCAAATTGTGCCCCCTTGTTCTTGCACATCTCTTTTTCTGAAAGATGCTACCCTCTTGGACTTTGTCGATTCCCTTGAGGTACTTGAAAATTTCTATCATGTCCCCCCTCTCCCTCCTTTCCTCAAGGGTATACATACTAAGCTGCTTTAGTCTTTCTTCATACGTCTTCTGGTGCAGACCCTGCACCATTTTGGCTGCCCTCCTCTGGACAGCCTCCACCCTGTCTATGTCTTTGCGGAGATGGGGTCTCCAGAACTGTACACAGTACTCCAGATGTGGTCTTACCAACTGACTGTACAGAGGGCCAACAACTTCCTGTTCTCTACTGGTGATGCCTCTCCCTATGTATCCCAGTATCCCCCCAGCCCTCCTTATTGCCTTCTCACATTGCTGGCCCACCTTTAGGTCATCTGATATGACTTTCCCCAGGTCCCATTCCATTTTTGTTGTTGTCAGTATCTCACCCCCCCATTGTGTACTCTTCCCCTGGGTTTTTGTTTCCCAGGTACATTACTTTGCACTTCTTTGCGTTGAATCTAAACTGCCATATATTTGACAAGTCCCTTTTCATCCTTTCTACCCCACCTTGCATATTAACCCTTTTGCAGATCTTTGTGTCATCTGCAAAGAGACATACTCTCTCTTCTAGTCCCTCTGCAATGTCACTTATAAAGACATTAAAAAGGACCGGCCCCAGTACTGAACCCTGCGGTACCCCACTAGTAACCCTCCTTTCTTCACTGTGGACTCCATATACTATTACCCTCTGTGTTCTGTAGTCCAGCCACTGTTTTACCCAGGCTACCACCCTGGGACTCACTCTCAGGCTGGCTAATTTGTTTATTAATCTTTTGTGCGGGACTGTGTCAAATGCCTTGCTAAAGTCTAGGTAGGCCATGTCCACAGCCCCTCCCTGGGCTACTACTTTGGTCACTCAGTCAAAGAAATCAGTTAGATTCGTCTGACATAACCTTCCTGCTGTGAATCCATGCTGCCTTGGGTCCGGTGCCCCACTGGCCTCTAGGTACTCAACAATTCTTTCCTTCAGAAGTGATTCCATAATTTTCCCTACCACTGAGGTCAAACCGACAGGTCTGTAGTTTCCTGCCTCTGTCTTGCTTCCACTTTTGTGAAGCGGAATCGCATCCGCCCTACTCCAGTCCTCAGGTACCACACCATCCTCCCATGATTTGCTAAAAAGGTTAGTCAGTGCTGTTACTAGTTCTCCCCTTAGTTATTTTAGAATTCTGGGACGATTCCCCATCAGGCCTCATTTCTTTATCCACCTTCAGTTTTAGGAGTTCTTTCAGAACCTTTTCTTCTGTGAAAGGACAGATATCAACCCCTCTATCCAGAGTGCTTCTATTGACTGGATTAGGTACCTCCCCCTCCTCTTCCTTTGTGAATACTGAGCAGAAGTACTCGTTCAGTATCCCTGCTTTTACACTGTCCCTCTCTACCCAACCACCCTCCTCTTTATTCAGCCTCAATATCCCTGCCTTAGTCTTTCTTCGCCCCCTAATGACTTATAAAAGATTTTATCCCCCTTCTTAACCGAGTTGACTGTCTTTTCCTCGGTTTGGGCCTTTGCTATTCTGACTGCCTTCCCCGCTTCCTTCTGCTTTAACTGGTACAGTTCTCTGTCCTGCTCCTTCTGTGTTTCCTTATACTTCTTGAATGCCATCTTTTTCTCCCTAACCTTCCCTGCCACTTCTCTTGAGAACCATAGTGATATTTTACTTTCGTTTTGATTTATTTGCATCACACAAAGGCTTGTTGCCTCTGTGATGGCAGTTTTGATGTTTCCCCATTGTTGCTCCACCCCACCTTCTTGCCTGTTTGCTAGTGCTTTTCTGAGGCATTCTCCCATTTTGACAAAAATCAGCCCTCCTGAAGTCCAGTACCTTCACTTTTGTATAGCTTGACTCTACAGCCAAGTTTACAGTAAACCACACTGTTTGGTGGTCACTGTGGGAGGAGCTCACGCCTCCACAAAATCTATTAAGATAACAGACTTATAAACCTCTAAACTCCACACAAGTGTATTTGAATTAGTTATGTACTTTGCCCCTTACTACAAACTTTTTGGCACAATGGTCAGAACCCAGAAAGCAGGAGAATCGGAGAATGGCAAGCAGCCAGCAGCAGAGAAAGGCCCTCAAACCAGAGTATGGAGAAGGACCAGGCAGATTCCTCCCTGGTGAGCCTGTCAAGGCCCTACAGTTAGGGTCGAAGGGGCACTTACTTCTATGTTAAACTCGAAGTTTTGCATTTTATTAAGTTCCCAACCATTCAACCGATTCGCATGAAATTATCCAAGATCTCGTGAAGTGGTAAGTTTAGTTCTGGTCAGATGTGTGGGATACAGAGTGTAAAAATGCGTGCAATTTACCAGGTTTTTGGCAGTCTGTCACGCCGCAGCACAGTAACGGGTTGGAATTTTGGTCTAAAATGTTCAGGGTAGAAAGGGCGTGCCTCGCAGATGTCCCTTTTGCTAGTTTGGTGAAAAAATATTAATCCAGTTCAGAGTTATAAGGCTTCGAAAATTCAGGTTCTGAGGACGCTCAGTAGCACTTTCAGATGTGAGGCTTGAAAAAGGATCATTTTTTGCAAATGGGTAATTTTTTTTTTTTTAAACAAACGGGTCATCCTGTGTTGCAAATAGGAAATCTTTTTTTTGTGCAGCCACCATTTTGTTTTTCAGTTGGCAAGGGAAACAAAATTAAATAACTGAAAAAAAAATGATGCGTTTAGTAGAAACCAACACGTGTTCTGCTAATCGGGACCTGTTTCACCGATTCTGGAGTTTGTTTTTGGAAAAATGAATTGGAAATGTGTTTTTTCCAACATTTTGAAATCCTCTTCTGTGTCTCTTTTCATGCTCGGGAATCCTTTTTCGCAAATTACCAAAAAAAAAAAAAGCATCCTGTTTTCACAAATCTGCAAAAATAAGAACACGCAACAGGATTACAACACAGCCATTTTTTTGCCACTCCACAGTGAAGAAACAGTTTGGAATTTTCATCTGAAATGTTCAGGGTACAAAGGGCTAGCCCCACATACAGTATGTGCCTTTTGCTGGTTTGGTGAAAACAATAATTTGGTCTAGAGTTATACAGGTTTGAAATTTTGCTTCATTTCCTATAAGATAACTCTGTAATGTGAGCTGTTTCCTTAGCGCTGCGCACCACAGAAACACTTTGCAGTTTTGCTCTGAAGTTTTCAGGGTTCAAAGGGCTTGCCTAACAGGTGTGCTTTTTTTTTTTTTAGTTTGTTGGAAAAATATTAATGCGATCTGGAGTTATAAGGTTTTGAAAATTAGGGTTCTAAGCATGCTCAGTATGCACTTTTGGATACATGTGTGTCGTACTGAAGCTTCAGGTGTAGTGCTCCATCTACTTACACTGGGTTCATGAGGTGGGGTACTAAGAATGGTATGCCAACAATTTTGTGGCTGTTCTGCTACAAATGAAAATACATACATAGAAATAGAATTTGATGGCAGATAAGGCCTGCCTGGCCCATCTAGTCTGCTCATTTTTCCCACCCACTTCATATAGCGGAGACCCTAACTCTGCAGCTTACTCTCTCCTCCCTATTGCTGGGGTTCCCTTATGTCTACCCCATACATTTTTTAATTCCCCCACCGTTTTTGCCTCCACCAAATCCGCAGGGAGGCTGTTCCATATATCCACTACCCTTTCTGTGAAGAAATACTTCCTCACGTTTCCACTGAGTCTACCCCCTCAAACCTCACATAATAACCCCTTGTTCTTGAACATCTTTTCTGAAAGATGCTACCATCTTGTACCTTATTTATACCATTAAAGGAGAACTGTGCTGAGCCTGTAAGTCATTTTTCCCCCAAAAGAAGCTGATTTGGGGAAACGGCCATGTAAAAACAGGCCCCACCCTCAGTGAGAGGCAGGGCCCGATTAAGACTCTTATAAAAAGTAGTAATTTTTTACCTTTGGCGATTTAATGTATTTTCATAATTCATCTGGTTGAGCCTACCTCCCTGTCCCTAGCGCACGAGCAGTGCGCCCAAAATCACCCGTGATTGTCCCGAGAATGTGTCGTCATGCAAGGATCAGCCACGGGTCCGTCCTTTAGATCTATGTATTTTTTAAATTCAAATAGCTCTGGTTTGGAGTGTGCATGTCTTGGTGCTATACTAAGGCCAGAAATAGATTGATTCGAGTCTTAATCGGGCACTGCCTCACACTGAGGTGGGGCCCGTTTTTACATAGATGTTTCTCTTTAAGTATTGGTTAAAATTCTGTTATTGTTCCATCTATACAGGCCTTTTAGTAATCTCACTGGGTGTTTCTGCTTTACAGTCTCATACTGAGTACATTTTAGAACTGTCTGATGTAGTTTACGTCCTTCTCAGCCATAGAGTCCTGTAGTAGAACATGGATGCATTGTGCCAACAATTGAAGAGTAGAACAGGGACATAAACTACATCCCAAATTCTAAAATGGTTCTTACCAGCAGCATGTAAATCAGGAACACCCACTAGAATAAATGAAAAAGCCTGTATAGATACAAGAGTAACAGAATTTGAAATAGTATTTAAAAAACAACTTCTACTGGGAAACATTACTTGTACATTCAACACAGTTCTCCTTTAAGGCATTTAAGTCTCTAGCATATTCCCCCTCTCTCTCTCTCTCTCTCTCTCTCTCGCGCCTCACATGCAGCGAATACATAATGAGGTCCTTTAGTCTCTCCTCATATGACTTCTGGTGCAACCCTTGCATCACTTTTTGTTGCCCTTCTCTGAACTGCCTCTACTCTATGTCCTTCCTGAGATGCATTCTCCAGAACTGGACACAGTACTCCACATAAGGTCTTACCAATGATCTGTACAATGACATTACTACCACCTTTTTTCTGCTGGTGTTACCTCTCCCTCTGCGCCCTAGCATCCCACTGGCTATCCCTACAGCCTTCTCACACTGTCTGGTCACCTTTAGGTAGTCATATGTGATCACCCCCAGGTCCCTTTCCTGTTTAGTGGCCATCAGTACCTCCCCCCAAACATGAACTCCTCCTCAGGATTTCTGTGCCCTAAATGCATGATTTTGCAACTCTTTGCACTGAACCTTAGCTGCCCCACTCTGGACCGCTCCTCAAGCTTGCTTACGTTCCTTCTCATTTCCTCCACCCCGCCCCCCCAAAGGAGTGCCAACCCTGTTGCAGATCTTAGTATGGTTTGTGAAAATGCATACCTTCCCTTCCAGCCCCATAATGTAGCTATGAAGACTTTAAAGAGAACTGGCCCTAACATCCAATTCATGTGGCACCCGCTGGTCACCCCCCAGACTAAACTCCATTCACCACCACCCTCCGTGTCCTAATGTTCAACCAATTTCTGACTCTGTTAACCCGGGGACCCACTCCCAGGCTGCCCAACTTGTCTGCAAGCCTTCTATGTGGAACAGTGTTGAAGGACTTGCTGAAATCCAGGCAGGCCACATCCAGCGCCCGTCCCTGATCTACTTCCCTGGTCACCCAGTCAAAGAAATCTATCAGATATGTTTGGTAAGATCTTCCCACTGTGAATCCATGCTGCCTCAGATCCTGTGCTCCACTGTATACAAGTCAAGATACAGCACAATCCTTTCTTTTAGCAGTGATTCCACCAATTTCCCCACCACCAAGGTCAGGATGACTGGCCTGTAGTTGTCAGCCTCCACCCTGCTCCCACTTTTATGGAAAGGGACTACATTTGCCCTCCTCCAGTCCCCTGGAACCACACCTATTTCTATCAATTTGTTGAACAGGGCTGTCAGTGGTGCTGCCAGCTCCCTTCTAAGTTCTTTTAATATTCTGGGATGCATCCCGTCCAGCCCCATTGCCTCATCTACTTTCAGTTTTGTTAGTTCCTTCAGGACTCTCCTCCGCAAACTGACTGGTGTCCACCTCCCTTCCCTTGGTGCTTCTGCCTCCCAACTGTGGTCACTCCCCTTCCCCTTTTTCTACGAATACTAAACAAATATATTTTTTCAGGACTGCTGTCTTTTCTAGGTTCCCCCTCCACACACACCCCTCCTCCTAACCTTTTCAGTCTCACAATCCCACCCCTGGTCTTTCTTCTTTCACTAACATACCTAAAAAATGTGTTATCCCCTTTCTTTATTGCCTGGGCTATTCTTTCCTCTGTTTGTGCCTTTGCACTCCTGACTGCTTTCCCTGCTTCTCTCTACTTTTCCAGATACCACAACTGCTATCTTCCTCCCTCTGTGTTTCCTTGTACCTTGTGCGTCTACTGAATGCCAGCCTTTTCTCTCTTACCTTCCCGGCCACTTCCTTTGAGAACCATAGTATTTTTTTTTCCTTTTCTTTGTTTTGCTTACTTGCCTAATGCAAAGGCTTGTTGCTTCTGCTATGCTCCTTTAAGATTTGCCCACTGCTCCTCTACACCCTCCCCCCTTCCTCCTTCCCTGCCAGGACTTTGAGACATTCTCCTAACTTTGCAAGCTGACCTGTCTGAATCCAGGACCCTTGCTTTTGTGTGGTTTGACTCCTCCACTGTTCTCACACTGAACCACACCATACAGTGATCACTGGACCCCAGATGGCTACACACCGCTACATCTGTAACTCTGTCCCTGTTGGCGAGTGCCAGGTCTAATATCACTCCCTCACGGGTGGGCTCTACCACTAGCTATCTGAGACATGCCCCCTGCAGGATGTCTAGGATGTCTCTACTCCTTGCTGTGTCATCGGTGCTCCAATCGACATCTGGCAAACTGAAGTCTCCCACCATCAGCACGTCAATGGACCATGTACACATCAATGGAAAAATGACAGAGCAGTACTCTCTATACACTTCACCTATGTAGCCATGGAAGCGCACCCATGTGAATGTCTTCAGAATATATGTACGCATCTAAGGAAGGATACCATCTCAAAAAGTAAGGAAATTCTTTGCAAGAACTTTGTTAATGAACTAGTCAGGGTTGAAGTGACAAAAGTAGGGAAATGTGGTGTCAGGGTTTCCAATCCTAACACCCCCACCCACCAGACAGCAACAGGAAACCCCATTACAGTTTTCACCTCTCCTGTATCTTGTCATTCTATAAAAGGACTTCCTAACAATGTAATAATATGAATACAGTCTGTTAGTATGTTCATATTGCCTTAACTACTATTTAATATCTACCATAAGATCTACCATTACTGTATACCACTATGTATGCCTCTGAATCATTCAGTAACTCACTGCCTTGTATACTGTGATGTACGTCTTACTCTGTAATGTATCCCAGGTCACCCCTGAAAAAGGGACCTCCGGGGCTCAGTGGGCCTACCCGGTCATCAAAATTGAATGAATGAATAAATACATAAATAAATAATGTGGATATTAACGGGAACAGAAAACATCAACTTTTAGTGTTCTGCTCTGAGGTCAACCTGCTGTTGGGCAGAGGACTGGTACAAATAAGTCTGTTTGGCTGCGAATGTTCTGTAAAAAATAAATTAAGGGAAAAGCCAACCCTCTGTTAATGACCCACTTCACCAAAGTGCAAATGCCAGGAAGAGGTTTCCTTGATAGCTCAGCACCCACCTTGGCTGAGGCAAAGATACCGGATCCCTTTTTAAATAAAGCGCGTACACACACACACACACACACACACACCACACACGACGCTTAACCTCATATGTAGGGGGAACCACTGCATGTGGAAAACTGTAGGTTAAGCAAGATCTATGATTCAGTGTAACTAGTCTGATATCACGAAATCGTGAGCCCATCAGTAACAAACACCAACCCAGTGGCAAACCTAGGGGAGCGGAGGGAGGGCCCACTGGACACACAGCTTACTTACTTACATCCTTTCCCTTCCCTAGTGGCCGAATTCTTAAGCATACCAAAACTGCATCTTTTGTATTTTTTAAATGTATTTAAGATAATACATTAGCAAATTATATAAAAGATTAAAGAACAGTTAAAACATATTTACATACCACTTACCAACATAAGAAGTCTGGATGCAGTTCCATCTAAAGCACTTGATAATTATTTATTTAAAAATGACTAAGCCAAGGCTCATTTTCCAAGTGTGACCCCAGGGGAAGGGGAATAGGAGAAGCAAAATTTCAAAGGAAATAGAGCCAGTCAGGTGATGTGGCAGCAATGAGGGTGACAAAGCATATGTTGAGTGCAGTACAGATAAATGAATGAGCAGACAAATCATCTTTGCAAACTAGGCAAACTAAACACAGTGCCAGAGTGAAGGCAGGCTGAGCTGGCACTGAAAGCAGATCTCAAAACAAGTTGATAAACTTTAACCACATTGCCAGACCTATGATATTTTTTTTGGGGGGTGTGTTAAAAGCCAGGCAAGGGTGGCATGGGGATCCTTTGGTGCAAAACAGCATCAAGTGTTTCTGTAGCTGTGGGGATACACTGGCTGTACCGCTCTGGCATTTTTTCATTATCACGCTGTACTTTCACCCCATTCGATCATGAAAGTGGAGATGTATAAAGTATAGGAGAATGGGGATACATTAGGGCTGACAACCCATGTCTGATTAGCAAAGAAGCAGAAGAGGTGAAACGGTAATGGCTTTTTGTGTTGCTGTCTGGTGGGTAGGGATGGGGTGTTGAGGTTGGAAACCCCAACCCCACATTTCCCTACTTTTGTCACTTCAACACTAACTAGTGCATTAACAACGTTTTTGCACAGAATATATATATATATATTAGTTAGGGGTTAGTACTAAGCATGCCTCTTCCTTTCCCTTGTCCCACTCATCCCTCACTATTCCGCTGCCTTACACCTGCCTCTATCTTTTATCTTCTCATTCCAATGTCTTTGTCTAGTTCCGCCCTGGCAGGGTTCACAGCATCCTGGATCAGTTAGTTCTAGGCATGCCTCTTCCTCCCCTACCCACTACCCTCCCCACAATGTACCTCCCCTATATCCAACTGAACTTAATTTAGGCAGCTCCGAACCTGTTATGCACTGTACTAAACTTCTCTCCCTAAACTTTTTGATCCTACAGAGCTACTGTGCCCTAGACCTGTGTTATATGTCTCACTCAGGCTTTATACCTGTTTTAACTGGTAATGTCCTGGTCCCACCGCCACACTAGCCTTTCCTTCCCCTCTTGCTTTTCCTTCCCCTAGCACTTAAACTGTATAACTGTACTGTGCATCTGTTTATTAACTGTAATGCCAATCCAGCAGTGGGTTGGCGATATTGTTGACAACGTTGGTTTTAATCTCTGTACTTGATTCCTCATGTATGTTACTGTAACTGTATGCACAATCACTGTGTTAATAATCTACTGTACACCCCCCCTTCCCAGGTCACAACATGAGACAAGCAATTTGTTGCTCAGTGTGCCTTCCTGGTTAAACATTTCAATAAATAAATAAAATTGTCATGTCCATATCACTGGCCTGCCCGAGGCCACATAAGGTGTGCGCTACCCTACACCTCATGGACTGGCTACTGGTGGTGTTGGAGGTGGACCCAGAAGGAGGACTCTTCAGAGCAGAACAGGCTTACCACATTGAACAGTGGAGACTGGTAGCACAGTCGAAAACCACTCAGATTACTGAGTGTGATATATTGGGTACAGGCCAGACAACGTGAAATCAGAGTGGATGGAGCCCTGGTTTGCCTCTACAGATTTGAGCTTTGCCACCAAGCAAAGATGAAAACAATCTGATGGTCCACGGGGTGCTGGGTGTGCACTCCATGCTTATGCTGGCCCGGCTGAGGATTCTTCACAAGGGGAAACAATTCATGTATTCGGATAAGAAAGAAGCGGGTACATGGGCCCAGAAGTTGGAGGCTGACACAGCAGTTAAAAAAGAAACACTGGTGGTTGATTTGGAACAAGATGATAGATAAGGAATGGGGACACTGGTAGATAAGAACTGCATTAATGGTAGCTTAAGTGAAGGGAGCCAAACTGCATGAACACTGAAAATAGTACACTTTTTGGGACAGGAGTATTTTCTAACCCGTCACTCTGCGCTTTGGACTGCAACACAACAGAATTTCATCACTGTATCAGAGTGCCTCATGGTTCTTCTCTGAAGCTCCACTATGTTGTGCATTTTAGCTGCTCACACCAACAGACTTTGGTGGTCACAGTAAAAAGACATCAATATGGAGTTTAATTTTCAAGACTGCATGTTCATGATCGCTGGGCGTTTGGGTGGGATCTTAGTTTCACAACATTAGGCTGTCTAACACTTCACTGCAAAGTTATATAATGATATTCAAATGTATGTTTTACACAGCAGGATTATAACTGGTTTAGAGGTATCTTTTCTCTCACTACTCAGAGATGTATTAAAGTTTTTTTTTTATTGAAATGGGATCGAGCTCTGCTCTGCGGACATAGATTTGATAAAAATAGGTCATTATTTTTAGGACCTGGATGGTTTTTATATGGGCCAGAGGTCGCTATACATAAAACAAGGGAAATGTTCATTTGATGTTTTTTGGGGTGTTCTTTTGGGTGGATAGCTCCCAAGACAAGGGATATGTTTAGACCACTAAATTTCTATTAATTTTCATTTTAGGTAAAGGTCCATGACATAATGTTTTCTTCTCAAACTGTAACTCATGTGTAACGGGGTGTGTGTGTAGTGAATACACTGTTACGGCCTTAAAAGAGGTACAGTACAATTCAATGTAAGTGTTGTCTAACCAATTTATGCACTGTAACTGGTAAAACTAATAAACAGAAAGATAAAAAAAGGGCATGGGGAGAAAGAAGGGGGGCTGGCTGATAAACAGTAACATTTCCAAACTCTGAATTCCATTCACATATGTGGAGTAATAATGTTGCTGTGCTCATCAGCGACTATGCTCGCACTCTGAAGTTACGAGTATCATACTCTGGAATATATTTAGCTACTTACTCCAAAAATCTGGAAATGGACTAAATCACAGTAGTCCCTCGGGCATGCAGTTCCTTGGCACGATTTGCCTGCCTAAGCTGGTCAGCAGCTCTTTAAATGCAAATATCCTAAAATACTGTTTCTCATGTATGGTCACATGTAGCCATCAGTACAGGTATATTCAGTTACAGATTTTTTTGACCATATAACAAATAAAATAAACAGTCAATTTCTCACCTTAACAAAACAAAATATAAAAAAAGGGGGGAGGGGGAGAAAGAGACAGACACTGATAGCCTAGGGACCAGCTTTCTGTTCATGGGACCAGGGATCTAGTCCTGAAACCCTAGTCTCAATTAGGTGCAATAAAAAGTGGGGAGACTGCCCCTTGGGATGCATTTTCTTTCAGGGACAGGAGGGACACATGGCCCAAAACGCACTTAATCCCATCTCCGTTTCCACAGCAACTGCTGCAGATGGAGCCCATTTGTAGGAGAGCACAGAGGTGATGACACCAAGCCCCCACCCCACAAGCGGGTACAGAGCCACAGTACACTGCTCTTGAGCATCTATGTCAGCATCCATGACCATTAAGCTTTCTTAACCCTGGTCCCACCCGAAGTCTAGTCCATAAAAGCCATTACTAGCTGTGTTAGCTGCAGCACTGGGAAGTGCTGCGATGGAATAAGCAGGGAGGATTGGGATACCAGGCCACCCTGTTACTTTGCATCAAGAAGATCAAACTTCCAGGTTGAGGATCCTGACCCAACAGGATTTGCACAACTAGGTGAAAACAGCAGAACAGGGTGGGAATGGGGCAAACAGTGAAAACTGATAAACAGAAGGATTTAAAAATATACAGTGATGAGAGAAATTTCAAGGGCAAAGGTGTCAGTAACTAGATTTGCTATATACCGAGTAAAGAGAGGTAAGTCTGTTGGTACGGGTCCTAATAAGCAGTCCCTAACTGGGAGAGTCAGTGCTGTAAAACCAAGCTTACTCACCTGCCAAAGCAAAGCACTGGCAGAGCTGAGCACATCAGGTAGTAATGCCAGGAAAGTGTGTGGACAAAGTCCCATATAATGGACATATAAACATCCTCCAGAGAAACTGAGGCACGCTAGGCCCCAAGAAGCAGAAACAGCCTTCGTGGAATGAGATCTCATCCCAGACTAAACAGAAAGACCTCAGGAAGAGTAACCTAGTGCAACGGCAGCACATAGCCGTTTGGATAATGTACCTTTGGTTAGGTCAAACCTATTTATCCCTGGCAGGAACAGAACAAAGTGTTTGTACTGCAGTACAGCTTAGCACATCATAGGCAAACTAAGGATGCTCTGAACGTGAGAGAATGTAGTTGGTCTTCTTTTGTGCTCAGGTAGAGGGAAAGCAATCTTCTCTCCTGTAGCCTGTGGAAGTCAGAAACCACTCTAGGGTGGAAGGGAGGACACCGTTCAGTGGACCACCGTAGCATTGTGAAAAAGCTTGCATCTCACAAATGATCCTAGCCGACTACATGGTCATGAGGAAGAGAACCTTAAGAGATCTGACCCACAGGGGTACCACGGGGCTTCGACCACATCAAGCTGCCAGTGAGGTGGGACATGCGTGCTTCTGGGAATGACATGCTTTGAAAAAGCGGACATCTGGATAGGGCCTCTGGGAGTAGGATTCCCACATAACCCCAGAATACCAAGAGGACCACCCCCAAAGACCAAGAGGACCACCACCTGGCCCCGGATAAACCTGTCTGACAACCATTTGTCTAAGCCTTGCTGCACAAATTCCAAGACACTGGACAGAGGTGTCTGAGGCTTGAACTGAAAACAGACGCACCATTAGTAAAACATATACCAAACTTCTATGTACGTCTTATTTGTAGAGATCTGTCTGGATTTTGCACCATGGTGTGGATAACACTTGCAGAGTATGCTGCCATCCCAAGCCTTTCATGCTCAGGAGCCAGATCAAAGGTAAAATCCTTTGATGCATTGGATTAAGATTTGGCCCACAGAAGTCTGGCCTGGGAGAGATTCACCCAGTGTCAGGTGCATCAGCTCTTGAGACCATTGGGGCGCAATCTGCATCATAGATACATAGATACATAGATACATAGACAGTGTCAGCAGATAAGGGCCTATGGCCCACCCAGTCTGCCCATTTGAGCTTGTAAGTTCAGTTTATGTTTTCCTAGAAGTCTGTTGCCGCTTACCCCTGACCTCCAGAATTCCTTTACGTCTATCCCATGCATTCTTAAATCCCGTGATTGTTTCAGCCCCCACCACTTCCTCTGGCAGGGTGTTCCACTTGTCCACCACCCGTTCTATGAAGAAATTCTTCCTCACGTTTCCTCTGAATCGTCCTCCCTCCAACTTCATCCCATGCCCTCTAGTCCTGGAACATCTTTTCACTTAGAAATAGTGTATTCCTGCACCCTGTTCCTCCCTGTAAGATACTTGTATGTCTCTATCATATCCCTCTCTCCTCCTCTCCTCCAGGGAGTACATGTTCAGTTCCTTCAACCTGTCTTCACAGGACTTGTGATGCAATCCATGCACCATCTTTGTTGCCCTCCTCTGAACCTTCTCTACCCTGTCCATGTCCTTACGTGAGGTATGGTCTCCAGAACTGTACACTGTACTCCAGGTGGGGCCTCAGTGTCTTGTATAGCGGAATTATGACCTCCCTTTTCCTGCTGGTGATGCCCCTGCCTATACATCCCAGCATCCTATTTGCTTTACCTGCTGCCTTGTCACACTGTTTCCCTACCTTGAGGTCATCACAGATGATAACCCCAAGATCCCTTTCCTGCCTGGTGCATGCTATATCCTCACCCCCCGACTGATATATTGTGCCAGTGTTTTTGTACCCCATATGCATTACCGTGCACTTCCTTGCATTGAATTTCAACTGCCAAACCCCTGACCATTCTTCAAGTTTCTGCAGGTCCCTTCTCATTCTGTTTACACCCTCTTGTGTGTCTACTCTGTTACAGAGCTTTGTGTCATCAGCGAACAGTCAAATTCTGCCTTCTAGGTCCTGCGCAATGTCACTGATGAAGATGTTGAATAGGACCGGTCCCAGCACTGATCCCTGTGGTACCCCACTGGTCACTCTTCCCTCTGTGGAGTGACAGCAATTTACCACCACCCTCTGTGTCCTGCCACCCAGCCAGTTACCTACCCACCACACTACTGTCCTGCCCACACCCATATTCCCCAGTTTGTGTAATAGTCTTCTATGTGGCACAGTGTCAAAGGCCTTGCTGAAGTCCAGATAGGCCATGTCCTGCCTCCCGATCCACCTCCCTAGTCACCCAGTCAAAAAATTCTAACGAGGTTGGTCTGACATGACCTCCCCCTGGTGAAACCATGCTGCCTTGGGTCCTGTAGTCCACTGACAACCAGATGTTCCACCAATCTCTCCTTCAGTAGTGCTTCCATGATCTTCCCCACTACCGAGGTGAGGCTGACTGGTCTGTAGTTCCCTGCTTCCTCTTTGTTCCCACTTTTGTATAAGGGGACTACATCTGCTGTCCTCCAGTCTTTGGTTATCTCCAGTTTCCAGTGATCAGCTAAACAGGATAGCCAGAGGTTCAGCCACCACCTCTCTTAGTTCTTTAAGGACCCTGGGGTGCACCCCATCTGGCCCCATTGCTTTATCAACTCTTATTACTCCCAGTTCCTTCAGGACCCTTTCTTGTGTAAAGGGACTTGTGTCCATTTCTGCACCATTCTCACCCCTTGTACTCCCTTCAGACCCATTCCCCTCCTCTTCCTCAGTAAAGACTGAGCAGAAATACCTATTCAATATGTCAGCTTTACTGTTATCCTCCACGCGGCCCCCATCCTCCCCCTTCAGTCTCACTATCCCTCCCTTTGTATTAGTGTAGACTGTCCCCACTGCAGCTTTTGAGAACGTCTGGTATCCCAGGCCATGGAGTGAAGTATACAAAAGGGGATCCGGCCAGGACAGAGAGTGTCACTTGATTCCTAATGACTGGCATACCCAGTATCTTGACAGCAAACAAAGGTTCCACAAACAAAGAAGGCATGGCACTAGTCACTTTAAAAGGACTGTCCACATATTTTCAAGCTTGTGGTGCAGATACGGTACGATCAGGTGCAGACCCCCCCCCCCAAAAAAAAAACACACATTTTAATCAGTTTGAGCTTTTCCAAGGGTGGCTGACCCCTACCATCCACCAAAATGGACACATCCACACTGTGATGAAACGCAACCAATTTAAAGTGACAGTGCAATAACCAGACATACAAGGTACATTTTAAGCTAATGCAGTCTCAAGAGGCATAATGAAAACTGCATTTTCTCTTATTGTGCAAATCAATTACATTATTGCAGTACTGCACATATCAATTCACATCAATACCATACCCTCACAGCCCAGAATCTGATCATACAAACTGTAATGAAGGTATTGTACTATACATTTTAACATTCCCATATTTTCTGTTGATTCTTTTTTCCTAATTATAATTTTATGTTTCTTAAGAATGTATTAGCTTTTAAAAATGTGCCTTATATGTCTGGTTATTGCATTGTCACTTTAATGGCATCTCATCACACTGAGGGTGTATAAATTTTGGTATACAGTAGGAGTCACCCACCCTTGAAAAAGATTGAACTGAGTAAAATGTTAGGAGCATTTTCTGCACTTGATCTAAAGTTGTAAGTCTTACAGCGAGTGTTTATGTAATAAACAACGCTACACCTCAAGCTTTAAAATATGTAGACAGTTCTTTTAAAGTGGTAACTGCTATGCTTTCTTTGTGGGATACTCCCAATATCCATCAAAGTACCTGCGGGTCTTACTATCGGGCCTATAAGATCCTGAAGTGTTGTTTCCCCAAAGTCTGCAAATCAAATTAAACACTTCCAAGGTGCAAGGACACAGCTGCATCTATAAATGGATATTCCATCCTTAGAGTTGACAGGATCGGCAAAAAAGATGGGGGCTATGAAATTTATATAAAGAACCCCCTGCAAGCTCTCCCTTTCCCACTCCTGCCCCTTACCCATGGTGCCCAAGCATTAGCTGTCAAAATACTACTAGGCACTCAAGGAAAAAGTGTCAACTTCATGGTCACCTATATCCCACCGCAGAACCAGACACCAGCCTTTGATGAAATCCTCACCACCCTATCATCTCTTCCTAACAGGGTTCGACCTTAACATTGTTTTACTAGCCCTGAACCTAGTGCAAATTGGCCAGGGCTAGTGTAGCTAACCCTCTACTTGTCCGCCTTGACTAGTGCAGATTTTCCATGGTTGTTAATGAAGTTGAAAAAGTCCCTTCTTTAGCAAGCTGTAGTCCTTTTGCTAATCTCCCTCAGTGTTCCAGGTGGCCTGGTGTGATTAGCAGCTCATTAAGAGCTGCAATTATCTGGCAGTTCAAGAGGGGATCCAACAAAAGACTCAATGTGAGTCATTATTACTCAATTGTTAGGACAGTCAACTAGTGTGAAAGCTGTGATCAAGGGTAGAGTGGTTAAGTCACTAGCTTCCAGTTTGCTGAACTTGTCTTTGATTTGTCCCACAATATTAAGACCAGTGTGCCTCATTTCCCAACCTTTTGAGTGTCTGTATCCAACACTGCAGTGACATAATGCTTTTATGTATACACTGTCTGCCCAGCCATGTGATCTATCCACTCTATACTTTCTCTAGACACCACTGCAAACTAGGCTCTGAAGTGGTCATCCACAGACCCATAGCTGCCATTACTGGCTGGTGTAAGGGTTCACAGCTCCTCTTAATGGATCACACCAGTCAATGTCATAAGTGGAGTACCACCCAGCATGTCATTTCATCCTAAAAACAATGCTTTGGAGAATGTATGATACAAAGCAAAACCGTAGCAAAATATATAATTTGAAAGGTTAAAAAAGGGTATTCCTGGTGTGCACAGATCATCCTATACAGAAAGAGAAGTAGTACAGCATCATGCCTATATACTGCTCCCCTCTGAATGATGAAAGGACACTTATTAAAAATCTGTTTTTTGTTAGGGCAGAGCACGTTAAATCAGTATTTCTGTGCCTGGTATATATAAACAGATATGTCAATGTTTCTTACATCCCAAGCTCCCTGTGTTTGTTTAACTCTCTCCAAAGAAATCCTAGAACTTTCCCTGGCTCACTTTGCAGTGTAAGAAAACTTCCAGAAGTGCAGTTCTGATTAATCACAGGGTGGGAGTATGAGAGTGTCTTTCTCCGCCCGATTCTGTACATTGCCCTGCAGGTCAGGGTGTGACTGTGGTGACGTGCATGATGATGTAGGCTGTAGTGTGTGCAGAGCTAGAACTGCCTGATTGAACATTTGCTATTATGGTATTCTCTGGTTTGGCAGGGAGGGGGTGAAGAAAGAGGAAGCAAGGGGCACATGGTGAAAAAACAATGGGGTACACTGCATGTGACTGGACTGCAGTCTTGTTTTCTTTTTTGCTGGGGCAGGAAGCAATGTGGGAGCAGGATAAATATGCAATAATCAGAGTATTTCTTGGCTTGCATTTTTCCTGTATAACCAATCAAAACTGACCATTGTTATTGTGGGCTAGTGCAACCATCTGCAGGCTAGTGCAATTTTTAATCAACTTGTCCAGCAGGCTAGTGCAAAAAAAAGTTAAGGTTGACCCCTGCTTCTTAACAATGTGGAAACCATCCTCTCCAGGGACTTTAATGTCGACTGGCTGTCTCAAGTGTCCACGGCTCTTAAGGACTCAGTGGCCACCTTGGACCTTGTCCAGATGGTCCAGACCCCTACCCAACTTAACGTCAACTCTGGCACCTCCACCTTACTGGATCTCCTCTTCACTAACCGACCAAAACACATCTCTCAGGTTACTGTCCAACCGGACTCCCTTAGCGATCACTCTCCTGTTACCTGTCAGTGATCAAACAAGTCCCCGCCTCCCACCCACCCTACTTACCTCAAGCGTCTAAAAAAGGCTTGTTACCTAAACTCAAGGCCTTCCTTCAAGCCTGTGACTGATCCCCATTTTAGAGCTACTAATGTTGATACCACCATATCCCACTTTATCAACATTTTCAACTATGCCTGCAACATCTTTGCCCCCCTGAAAAAGCATTATACAAAAAACCTAAACAATCCCTGGGTCACCCCAACCCTGCTTGATATGATGCGCCATGGAGACCATCTCTGGCTTAGGACACTAGACTCCCAGCACCCCCGTGACAGACAACTCTACCGAGAAGCCAGAACAGATGTACATGGGCTATACGACAGGCTAAGGCAACCTACCATCACCAGGCCCTCTCGGCTACCAGGAGCTCTAGTCAAGATTTCTGGCACAATATTAAGGAAATCACCGGTAAAGTGGTCCCCAGCTTACTGCTGAAGAGGAATTGGTCCATGACCCACTTACCATCACGAATATCCTTAACAATACTGTCTCCGATCTTAAGAATTGCCCCCATATTTCTTGACCCCCCATCCACGACCCTGCTTTTCCAGTATCTGATACCTCCCCCTTTCCATCTCCAGAATATCTCCCCTAGCTCGCACAAAGATATATCTCCAGGTTTATCAACAAGTCCAGTCACAGTGGCGACACACTCAACCTAAAAACCCTAAGACTCACCCTGGATGAGGTTCTCTCTCCCCTTACAAAAATCTTTAATTTGTCCCTCTGCCTGGGGCAATTCCCCTCAGCCTGGAAATGTGCAGTAATCACACCACTGCTCAATGGTGGTGAATGCACTGCTGCCAATATTTACTGCCCTATCTCCATCCTGCCCCTCCTCTCCAAGGCACTAAAAAAAGTTGTCTCTGACCAACTTACTGAATATATCTCCAAATATACTGGGGGGAGGTAGTGCAGGAGCTGGTGGCAATATATGAAAACCCAGGTATTTTTACCTCTGGGTATATACTGACAGCTACTACCCCATCTGGTCTAAAAGTAGAGAAGAATGTATACCTGCAAACTACATTGCTAATATTGGCATCAAAAAAGGTAATAACCAGACTATGGGGAACAAATAGGCTGCCAACTAAGGGAGAGTGGCTAAACTTGACAAGAGATATATAGGATGGAGAGAATGGCGGCCAGAGTATGGCACAGAGTGGAGGTACTTGATACAAAATGGATTATGTATCAGTTAAGCACTTATTCACACTTTGTTCCCTGAAGCTAATCAAATCAATACTGGAGAAATGTTAAAACGAGACTTGTCTAGTTCATGTAATTAATTAGTCCTGATGCTAGGTGAGAGTTTTTCTTTTTTTTTTTTTTTTTTAAAAGTCCAATGTATAATTATATAAACTGAACGAATATATCCATGTAAAATGTCTTGTATAATGTAAAAATGTCCTCGTGCCTAATAAAAATTTTATTATGTAATGGCTGTGGGGCAGCAGTCTTCGGGGAGTCTTTCTGGAGGCTGAGATGCTGCCCTATTTGCAGACAACTCTCTGCCCTGAGGGAGGAAGTTGCCAGTCTTCAGGCCACACTGGACAGTAGTAAGGAAACCTTCTCCCGAGCCACACTGGACAGTAGGAAGGGAACCTCCCCCATCCAGGGAGCACCAGCGCCACCACCACTACCTCAGAGGTTGCGAAGAAAGCACAGCAGTTCGACCACAGTGGGCTCAGGGAGGGTGAGGTTGGTGGAACAGAGGCACACCCAGTCAATTGTTCCACTCCACAATCCATACACCATTCTGGGGGAGCATAGCTCCCCTATGGATGCACCCGCAGAGAAGACTGATGACAACTGTTACAAGGGAGGCCCACAGGAAGGAGGCAGAGGACACTACAGGTAAAGGAAGCAGCTCCTGGTAGGGGACTCAATTATTAGGGGGACAGAACTGGGGGGAGCTGGGAAAACTGAAGTAAGGTGCCTGCCTGGTGCCATGGCTTGGAGGGACAGGAAGCGCATCCTCAGGATCACGAGAACAGCTGCAAGGGAGTCTGAGCTGGATGTAATTGTCCACCTAGGGACAAATGACTTGGCTCATCATGAGATTAGAGCAGTGCAGGAGGACATTGTAGAGTTGGGGAGGGGCCTAAGACAAGTAGCACACACAGTATCCTTCTCAGAGGTGCTGCCTGTCAATGGCATGGGGGAGGCGAGGGTAATTAGCACCATGCAGTTTAATGAATGGTTGAAAAAATGGTGTGGAGCACAGGGGTTTGGCTTCATTGGGGACTGGGGTTCCACCTGGAGGGGACACCAGCCTATACTGGCAGGATGGTCTGCATCTGTCCAGGAAGGGAACAAGTCTTTTGAGCAATCGGTTTAAATGCTTCATTGGCAAGCTTTTAAACTAGTCAAAGGGGGAGGCACTGATAAGCAGCAGGAAAATCCCAGCCTCTCCCTACAAAACAGGGTACTAAACGAGAAAAAGACAGAGGCAGAAAGGTCAGTGGGGGATGCTGCAACAGAAGGTAAAGCCATCCAAAAATGGAGAGCAATGAGTACCAATGCCCGTAGTCTGGGTAACAAACTTCCTGAATTAGTGGCCTTGAAGGAGGAGGAACATCTGGATATCGGAGCAGTCACAGAAACATGGTACACACAAAACCATGACTGGGACGAAACATACCAGGATACACCATCTACAGGAGGGACACGGAGGGTAAAAGAGGAGGAGGAGGAGTAGCTCTTTACATAAGGGAAGGAATAAAAGCAACAGAACAAAAGGGTAAACAGGGAGGAGAAGAAGCACTGTGGGTAAATTTGGAGACAGGCAATGGCACCACAATCGCACAGGGTTAGATACAGACTCTTCTCAGGGGAGGAAATGGACAAGGAAATGATAGAAAGTATACTTAGAATGGCAGAAAAGGGAGATATTGCTGATGGGTGATCTGAATATGCCAGATGTTAACTGGAGTGCAGTTGCAGCAGCCACTTCGAAGAGTGGGTTATTCTAGATGCCCTACAGGGGGCATGCCTTGACAACTAGTATTGGAACCCACTCGAGAGGGAGCAATCTTAGACCTGGTTCTCTCAAATGGAGATGGAGAGAGGATCACAGATGTAGAAGTGGGTAGCCATCTGGGAACTAGCGACCATCGAACAGTATGGCTCACAATAAACACAGCAATAGAGTCAAGCCATACAAAGGCAAAAGTACTGGACTTTAGGAGGCTGACTTTGCTAAAATGGGTGAGTGCTAAGGAATGCACTAGCAAATGGGCAGGAAGGGAGGTGGAAGAACAATGGGGAATAATAAAACTGCCATCACAGAGGTAACGAGCCTTTGTGTAAAGCAAATAAACAAAACAAAACGATGTAAGAAACCACTATGGTTCTCAAAGGAAGTGGCAGTGAAGGTTCAAGAGAAAAAGAAAGCATTCAGGAAGTACAAGGAATCGCAGAAGGAGCAGGACAGAAAACTGTATCAGTTAAAGCAAAAGGAGGCTGGGAAGGCAGTCAGAACAGCAAAGGCCCAAACCGAGGAAAAGATAGCCAACTCAGTTAAGAAGGGGGATAAAACTTTTTATAGGTACATCAGGTAGCGAAGGAAGACCAAGGGAGGGATAGTGAGGCTTAATAAAGGGGAGGGAGGGTGGGAAGAGGGAAGACTGAAAAGGCAGAGATACTGAACAAATATTTTTGCTCAGTATTTACAAATGAAGAGGGGGAGGTACCTAAAACAAACAGTAGAAACACTCTGGATACAGAAGTTGATACCAGCCCATTTACAGAAGAAAGGGTTCTGAAAGAACTCTTAAAACTGAAGGTGGACAAAGCAATGGGGCCTGATGGGATTCATCCCAGAATTCTAAAAGAACTAAGGGTAGAACTAGTGACATCACTGACTACCCTTTTAACAAATCACGGGAGGATGGGGTGGTACCAGAGGACTGGAGGAGGGCAGATGTGATTCCCTTCACAAAAGTGGGAGCAAGGCAGAAGCAGGAAACTACAGACCTGTTAGTTTAACCTCAGTGATAGGGAAAATGATGGAATCACTTCTGAAGGAAAGAACTGTCAGTATCTAGAGGCCAGAGGGGCACAGGACCCTAGGCAGCATGGATTCACAGCGGGAAGGTCATGCCAGACGAATCTGATAGATTTATTTGACTGGGTGACCAAAGTAGTAGGTCAGGGAGGGGCTGTGGACATGGCCTACCTAGACTTTAGCAAGGCATTTGACACAGTCCCACACAAAAGATTAATATACAAGTTAGCCAGCCTGGGAGTGGGTCCCAAGATGACAGCCTGGGTAAAGAACTGGCTGGAGAATAGGACACAGAGAGTAATAGTAAATGGAGTCCACACAGAAGAAAGGAGGATTACTAGTGGGGTACAGCAGGGTTCAGTATTAGGACCGATCCTCTTCAATGTCTTTATAAGCGACACTGCAGAGGGACTGGAAGGAAAAGTAGGTCTCTCTGCAGACACAAAGATCTGCAACAGAGTTGATGCACAGGGTGGGGTGGAAAGGATGAGAAGGGACTTGGCAAGGTTAGAGGAATGGTCAAATGTATGGCAGCTTAGATTCAATGCTAAGAAGTACAAGGTAATGCACCTGGGAAACAAAAACCCAGGGGAAGAGTACATAATGGGGGGTGAGATACTAACAACAACAAAAATGGAAAGGGACCTGGGGGTAGTCATATCAGATGACCTAAAGGTGGGCAAGCAATGTGCGAGGGCAGCAAGGAGGGCTGGGGGGATACTGGGATGCATAGGGAGAGGCATCACCAGTAGAAAACAGGAAGTTATTATCCCTCTGTACAGACAGCTGGTGAGACCCCATCTGGAGTACTGTGTGCAGTTCTGGAGACCCAATCTCCGCAAAGACATAGACAGGATGGAAGCTGTCCAGAGGAGGGCAACTAAAATGGTGCAGGGTCTGCACCGGAAGACATATGAAGAGAGACGAAAGGAGCTTAATATGTATAGCCTCGAGGAAAGGAGGGAGAGGGGGGACATGATAGAAACATTCAAGTACCTCAAGGGAATCAACAAAGTCCAAGAGGGTAGCATCTTTCAAAAAAAGAGGTGTGCAAGAACAAGAGGGCACAATTTGAAGATGGGGCGGCTCAGAGATAATTTAAGGAAGTATTTTTTCACAGAGAGGGTTGTGGATGCATGGAACGGCCTTCCGGAGGAGTTTGTGGAGTCAAAATCAGTGGTGGAATTCAAGCATGCATGGGACAGTCATAAGGCCATTCTAGGGGGTTGGGGTAGGAAGAAGCAGGCTGCTGGTTAACTAGGATCTGCAGCTTATCCAGTAGGTAGGGAAATGGGCAGACTGGGTGGGCCAAGCGGTCCTTATCTGCCATCAAATTCTATGTTTCTATCTATTTTGATCACAGGGAAAATCCATGGCTTTGTTCTGAGTGTCTGTGGTCAGACTGGTTGTTCTAAACCAGACAAAGTGTCTCTCAGACATGGCATGGGCCATCGTCTTAGAGGCTGCATCATTGTCATCTGCCATGTGGAATTGGTACATAGTAGCTTCCTAGGCAGTTTTTGATGTACCCACCAGCTCCTGTACCACAGAATCTGATCTGTTGCGGGCGATAGCCTGGACAGATTTCCAAAGGGCTTTCTGATATTTGGCTGTGAATGCCATGTAAGAATAAAGCCTGAGAAGCAGGGAAGCTGCTGCATACATTTTCTCTGCTATAAAGTCAATTTTCTTGGAATCCTTGTCAGGGGGAAGAAGGCGACAAGGAGACACCAGCTTTCTCACAAGCTGCCTGCTGCACTGTACTCTCGTGGCTAGGGTGTGCCGACAGGAACTCTGTACCATTTTTAGACCATTTATATTTTCTCTCAAGCCGCTTATCAACCCCTAGTACTGAAGTGGGGTGTTGAAGCACCTTCATGGTATTTCTTCTTAATGCATTATAGATAGGGACGACCAGGGTCTTTGAGGATGAAAGACCCTTCATCTCTCTATAATTTTCGTTTTCATCGACATTTTGGTTGGGCTCCTATGTAGGGAGGTCCAGGGTACCCAGCATATTTTGTATAAATGAAAACATAGAGGAAGGATCCTCGTGGTCACCCGGGGGATCCCCAAGGCGAGGGTCCGGGGACTCCTGGGGCTCAAGGCCATCAAAATCCATGTCAGGGGCATCATAGACTTGATCATCATCTGCATCACCCTCATAATCTACAGAACAGAGAACTGTGGAAGAGGGCTTGCCAGTAAATAGAGGACCCATCTTTTGAAGGGCCTGAAACAGTTGCCGTGCTTTTTCCATATCTTGCACGGATGGAAGAACCTGCGCAGTTTGTAAGTGCTTTGTTTTTTCTGAATGCTTTAAGCTGCCTGTTGTCTCACTATTGGCTATCCCAGGAGCAATGGGAGCATATCTGTCTTGACAGAGTTCCTTTTTAGCCACTTCAGAGGCTTGATCAAGCTTCCTTTTTTCGTCACTCTTATTATTTTTCAATTTGTGATTAACTTCATCTTTGGAAGTTTTATTTTTTTGACTGGGATCTGGAGAGTTCCTCAGCACCTCTGCTTTTGGTATTAGTATTTTTGAATGGCCCCTCGTCGGAAACCTTTGATTTATCCTCAGACACAATTATCAAAGGTGTGTCTGCTATGTTCGCCAATTTAAGCAAAGCAAACCAGTTCTGGACCTATGAACTGAGTGCAGGTTTCTATGAAAATGCCACCGGCCAGTCCTGCCCCAGTTAATAAACTCTGTCTATTACCAGTGTCTTTTTTTTTGGGGGGGTTGTAAAACTGGGATCTATACCAGTGCCAATCTTAATAGAAAACCAGTAATACTCAACTGCGTACAGGTGGCTGCTGGACCCTTACGGACAGTCCTGACTCAGATGATACCAAGGAGGTCCAGTAATAACACAAAAAAAGTTTATTCGTTATTGCCAATCTAGAGAGAAAACCCCCAGGCACTGTTTAAGTTTGAAATCTACTGCAGGTGCCTCGCGGTAAACCCCGCAAGGTCTGAGGTAAAAAAAAAACAAAACAAGGCAACTGTCCCCACAAGAAATTAGTCAAAAATGAAGGAAACCATTATAAACATCCGCGATAAAATTAGGCTTTAAAGTAAATAGTCGAGGTAAAAATAAAGTCTAAATAGCACCGTTGCACTAAAAATAAAAAATTTTGCGAAGCATTACTGAAAAAGTGAAAGTTGTCACTCAGCACACTAAAGGAAAAGATTTATGAGGAAAACTTTACCCAGATAAAGCACTAGGAAGCTGTCAACAAGGAAAGTTGGGAGACACCTCAGGGGCAATATGCTCAGTCCAGCAGAGAAAAAATTCTGAAGCCGGTAACAGCTTTCACTCAGTTCACACACCCTCTTGTCTTTTGATTGGCTAGCCCTACGATCATTAAAAAAATCCCTTAAAGGCACACCTCCGGGGCAACTGCACCTAGCCACCTAAGTGCAAAAAGTTACTGATGCTAAAGGACTCAGGGTAAGAATGAGCAGCTAAAGAGCTTTGTCACAATACTCTGGAGCTCCATGCTAAAAGGCAGATAAAGTACTTCAAAACTTAATTTCCCGAATTTGTAACGCTTAAATTCATCAGCCAGAGAGGTGCAGAGATAAATGATTACATTACTTCGGGCAAATTGGCCTGGCAAACAGCAAAAATGCCTAAAAAGGGGAGACTCAGGAGAGAGCTCAGGCAAGCAGACAAGGCCCTATTTCACCGTCAGCAGCAGAGGTAGCAGCAGTCAGTCAAGCGGTCTCTGAGCAGATTCTGACCGACTTCAAGCCGTGATGGTATTGCCTGGAGCAAACTCTAAAAGGGGTAGCCAGCTAATTGAAACAGCATATGAGGCAGATCAATGAAGCAGAACACAGGTTCTCTGATTTAGAGGACTGCAACACAGAAATTCCAAATAAAGTGCAGCGACTAGAAATGGAAATAGAGGAGCAGAAGGAAGCTCTGGACTATCAGGAGAATCATAGTAGAAAAAATAATTTCCATATCAGAGGGTTGCCAGAGGGAGCGGAGGGTGGGAACCTGTTAAAATTTTGTGCGGAGACCCTGTCGAAAATGCTGAATATGGAAATGGATAAAGAAAAGCTGAAAATCTAAAGGGCTCACAGAGCTCTCACTCCAAAACTTCCGACAGATCAACCTCCAAGGCAAGTTATTTTTAGATTGCACCACTTTCAAGACAGACAGGCAATACTGGCGACATTCCGAAATAAAAAGGAGCTTACTTATGAAGGTCATAAGCTGACCCTGCATCAAGATATGTCACTCAGGATACAGAAAAAAAGAGACAACAATTTAATGTACACATGGATGGTCTAAGGAAGCGAGAGTTAGATTTCTTTATGGTGTACCCATCGACTGTTATGCCTGGTAAAATAAAGTGACTCACTGATTGTTATGGTGAGAGTGGAGGGAGCCACCTTTTCATTTTGAGACGCAGAGAAATTGCAGGCCTTCACAGAAGAGTGGGACCGGAAGAACAGGAAATCCTGAGCTGCAGCATGTTGTCTGTGCATGGAGTGGTACTTTCACTGCAATCTGCGAGATAGCCGATCGTTCAAATTGCAGAGACCGAGTACAAACGAAGTTAAGGTTGGTAACTGAGAAACACAGTATTTTGCTTCTTTAGGCCCCTTACGTCTTCTATTTTGGTTAGAAAAAGAACTCCCAGACTCAGACGTCTGTGGCGAAGACATGGGTGTGTAAATAAGGCTCTGTCCACACTATGCCTCTGTAACATTACAGAGTGCCCAAACCGCTACCGCAACAGTTTGCGTTTGCACCTGTAACGTTACAGAAGGTGTTTTTGTAACCGTTGTTGAAACCACATGAGGTGATTTCAACAACGGTTATGAAACCGGTGACGCCTCGGTAACGTTACCGGGTGAAGTGTGGATGCGTGGTAACGGTCCCCTGCAGGGCCCATAGCGCAGCGCGAGCTGCATCCTGGAAACAGGTGCCGCTGTAACGGTCACCCGGCACCCCTAGTGTGGCCCCGCAATACCTGTCTGTAATGGACACTGCCGCAATGTGGACACACTGCAGCGCTCCCCAGCCGTAATGGATTGCATCAGTTACCAGACCATAGCGGTGTAGTGTGGACAGGGCCTAAGGCTGGAAACACTGCTGGGATACATGGCCTGATATGAGCTTGCAGCATTAAACTGCTCAATTAAAAGATGCTGAGATATCCAATTACCTCCCGTGTGTGGACTACGATAGAACTCCACCCCCCCGTTAACAGCATATAGCACCAGGAGGCAACCAGAAGTGAAAATAGATGGCTTAATATTTAGCCCATGTGGAGACCTGCGAAATGGGTAGGTCATGGAGACTCCACAGGCTCCTACTATGAGGGAAGGCAGAAGAGACTACACAGGACTGTGGGGGTGATCCGGAGGTGCTCTGAAGGGGGCTTCCCCAACAGAATCAAGGACTAAAAAGTATGATTTAAATAATTAGAGATCTAAGATGCCTTCTGTTATTTTCAGAATAAAGGAAGAGAGATTATGACTAATACAAAAGTAAATAAATGGGTGTTATAAGCACAATGGGGGGGATGAAGCACTGTTTTGAATGGGGAGGGGGAAATTTATGAAGGCTGAGAGAAGGGGACTGATATGGGATGATGTCTTTACACAGCATCTAAAAGAAATTGAGGAAAATTAAGAAGACTGATGGGGGAAGTCGTTGGGAAGCACATCTAGATAAAATATGGCAGGAGGGTCAGAGCAGGAGTATTGCATAATTGGGGATCGATTTCATACTTACTACAATGGTATGTTCTACTTTGGGGGGGGGACACGATATAATAGAAAAATTGAGTGGATGCAAACGAGGTTGGGGTTAGGGAGGAGGGGGTGGAGGGGGATTCAGTTTAAAATGTGCGTTGTTTGATATAAAGTTCCAAAGGGGGGGTTAAAAGTTGGGGTAGTTAGCACAATGTTTACTGTTACTGTCTGTGTTATATCTTTCAAAGTGGCCTGTGCTCAGATTTGTATTAGTGTGGGAAATAGCAATAAGCTGATAGTGGTTTCAAAGGGATGGGAGGCCTGGGAGGATGACTGGCATAACAAAGACTACACGGGGACAAAAATAGTCTTGTGGAATGTGAAAGGATTCACTTCTCCTGCAAAGAAACCGAAAGTGCTAGCTGCTCTAAAAAGAAAGATGTGTCAGTGGCCTTATTGCAGGAGACACACTTGTCTAACTATGAACATAAAAAACTGGCGAGGGGATGGGTTGAGGCCTGCCACACAGCAGCTTATACCACTCATAAAAGAAGGGTAACAATACTTAACAAGCATCTACCATTTATGGCCCAGTGAATAGTAAGAGACCCCATAGAGGGGAGGTACATATTAGTAGTGGGCAAAATATCAGGTAAATAAATTACCTTTGGGAACATTTATGCACCGACAGATCATAACAAGGTCTTTTATCAAAAGATACATAGAAACATATAAGTTGACAGCAGATAAGGACCGCAAGGCCCATTCAGTCTGCCCATTTCTTTTTCTACCTTATGAATGTGGCAAGGCAAGGCAAAATTTATTCAAAAGACGCCCAATCCCGGAGGCTCTGGGCGCCGTACAAATTTTTAAAACCGCCATATAAAAATAATAAATATACAATTTATACACAATAAAAATACAGAGTCAAAAAATCTGAAACATTACCATAGATATCAATTCAAACCTCAAATGCTTTAAAAAAAAAAAAAAGGAAAATCTTCAGCTGGGCCTTAAAGGTGTCTACTGTGGGGGCTTCCCTGGCCATAACTGGCAGAAAGTTCCACAGAACAGGAGCCACGGCGCTAAACGCTCTATCGCCAGCGGATATCAACCGAGTTCTGGGAATGGCCAGGAAGCCCCCACTAGAGGAACGAAGAGGGCGTGGAGGAGAGGGCAGCAGAAGGTCTGACAGGTAACCAGGGCCCCGTCCCGTACGGGCCTTATAAGTGAGAAGACTCATCTAACGAGGACTCCATTTCGACTGGCAGCCAGTGCAGTTCGCGCAAACCGTGTAATAGGACAGGACTTCTGCTGTCCAGTCAACAACCGGGCAGCCGCGCTCTGCACCAGCTGCAGTCTGTGGAGAGGTCCTCCGCGGACCCCTTGAGATAGAGCTGCTCAGGTAATCAAGCCTTGATGTGACTAAGGCATGTATCAAGGTAGGGAGGTCCAGAGGCGAACAAGGGGCTTAATCCTGGCAATGTTTCTGAGATGGTAAAACAGGTACTAACCGCAGGATATTTGAGCCTCCATGGTTAAGTCCCTGTCTAGAATCACTCCCAGATTTCGCACCCAAGAGGAGGCCTTCAATGACACAGTTCCAAGAACAAGTCCAGTTCCTGTGTCAGAGGCCATCCTATCACGGACTCTGTTCGACTCCACTACCAATACCTCTGTCTTATCAGGGTTTAGTCGCAGCCAGCTGGAGACCATCCAGTCATTAATCTCGGCCAGTCAGATATTAAGCACCTCCACAGCATTTGATGTTCCTGGGGCAAAGGAAAAATATAGCTGAGTATCATCAGCATAGCAATGAAAACTCAGACCATACTTCCTAATGATCCCACCCAGAGGCAGCATGTACACTGCGAACAACATTGGGGCCAGTACCGATCCTTGAGGAACTCCACAAAAAAGGAGACTGGGTGTAGATGAGGAATTCTCCATCATAACCCGTTGCCTCCTGTTGGTAAGAAAGGACTCAAACCATTTGATGACAGTTCCGGTGTGTCCACATAGGTCCCTAAGGCAGACAAGCAACACACAATGGTCCACAGTGTCAAATGCTGAAGAGAGAACAAGAACTGTCTTGTTTCCCCGATCTCTAGCCTTGAGACGACCATTTTGCACCCGAACAAGTGCTGTTTCAGTGCTATGTCTGGCATGAAAAGCCGACTGGAAAGGTTCATATAACTTGTGAGATACGAGGTGCTCTTCCAACTGAAACGCTACCACCTTCTCGACAACCTTCCCCAAAAATGGAAGGTTGGAGAAAGGATGGTAATTTGCCTTGATTTCTGGGTCCAAAGATGGCTTCTTTAGGAGGAGTCTCACCAGAGCCTCCTTCAAGGCATCTGGAAAGACACCCTCAGAGAGGGAACACCGTACAATCGAGGCAAACACTGGGCCAACGGAGTCAACACATCTCATTAAGAAACGCACTGACATCGGGTCCAGTTCACAAAAGGTATGCTTCATATTGGTTGCTACCTCGATAACCTCACTAACCTCCACTGGCCTAAACTCGCCCCAACCAGATGGAGTGCACTCAGAACACATCAGGCGATCACTGACAGCTATAACATTTCTAGCTGAGGAAGCCACCCGCCGGATCGAGGATACCCTGTCCGAGAAGAACCGAGCGAATTCCTCACAGACTATGTAGGAAAAAAACCCTCCCGGGCCGTAGACAGGCAGGATCTAAAAGCCTATCCACAGTCCAGAAGAGTGAGGCCGGCCGGTTCTTCCCGGCGACAATCTCCCTAGACAAAAAAAAATTCAGCCTTTGCTCTGTCAATGGCCAATCTATTCATACTCATCTGTATTGCTCCCTTATGCCTCTCTCATGCCTGTTCGAGACCCTGCACTATATTCACATCAACCACTTCCTGAGGTACACCGTTCCATGCATCCACCACCCATTCTGTGAAAAAGAACTTCCTTACATTACCCCTTAATCAGCCTCCCTCTAATCTCACGCTGTGTCCTCTTGTCCTATTTTTCTTATACTTTATTTTATTTATTAAATTTTGGTGACCGGGTAGGCCCACTGAGCCCCGAAGGTCCCTTTTTCAGGGGCAACCCGGGATAACAATACAAGTTATAAGAATGAACAAGGACATAAGGAACATTTGAGGCATTGTGAGTTACATCATGAGATGGTTACAGTAAAGAAAAATAGTGGATACAGGCATGGTATAAGAAAAGCAGTGGATACAGGCATGGCTTACAGGCACGGTAAAAGAAAAGCAGTGGATGCAGGCATGGGTACAGGCATGGTTATCATCATGACATGTAAGCAATTTGTAGTACTTTGCATATAGTTTATTCAGAGGTTACACGTGGCCTCTGGCGAGCAGTCTGTATAAGGCAGGAAGTAGGAAGGTTAAGCTAGGAGACGGGAGTTGAGAGGAGGAGTACCTTAGGAGCTTTAAGTGCCATGACAGGTATGCTTGAGGTCAGCAGATGGGACTTAAGCCTGGTGCAGAAGTTCAGCAGACTGAGTGAGGAGGAGGCCTGGACCTAGGGAGGGAGCTTGTTCCATTGGCAGGCTGCTTGGGAGGAAAAGGATCTTCTGCCAGAATTTGTCCTTACCCTAGGGACTTCTAATAGCGTTCTATCCGAGGTCCTTAGGTTCCTTTGGTTGTGTTTGAGGTTATGATCCGGCAATGCTTGGCGGAATGATGAGGTTTAAAGGCTCGTAGGCCTGGACATGCAAGGGTGTTGGTTGGACGACCAATGTGGGCAACGAAGACTGGCCAAAGTGTCACAGTGGTGACGTCTCGGGTGGTCTAAGGTTGCGTAACGAGCTATTTTATTATATAGGGTTTGCATCCTGGTAATCTCTTGTTTAGCCATGCCCTGTAAATAGGGGCCGCAAAGGTCAGGTTGGGTAGAAGGACGCTGGTAGCTATGGAGAGCCTGGCTTCAGGGACGAGTTGGTCCCCGAGTTGGTACAGGGTGCCAAGTTTCCGATGTAGGGTCCTGGTGACCTGGTCCACGTGTTCCTTGTATGTGATATTCTGATCCAACGTGAGGCCTAAGTATTTAAGGGAGAGGACTACGTTAATGGCTTTACCAGAGAGTGAGGTTAAGGAGAGGGATGAGAACCTGTCAAATCCCAGGGATCTTGGCCCGAATAGCATTGCCTTGGTCTTGTCGGCATTTAGTACCATTCTGTTCTTACATAGCCAAGTCTCTTATGTTAGACTCTTTCACCTTGTTAATGCCCTTAAGGTGTTTGAATATTTTGATCATATCACCTCTCTCGTTCCTTTGCTCTAGGGAATACATACTGAGCTCTGTTAATCTGTCCTCATATGTTTTCTGATGCAGTCCTTGCACCATTTTGGTTGCCATTCTCTGGACTGCCTCAATTTAGTCAATGTCCTTGTGAAGGTGTGGCCTCCACTACTGCATGCAGTACTCCAGATAAGGCCTAACCAGTGTCTTGTAAAGAGATTTCAAACTTATTACCTCCCTCTTCCAACTTATGATACCCCTACTAATACACCCCAACATCCCCTAGCCTTACCTACTGCTTTAGTAGTCTGCTTGAATGATTTCAGGTCACCGGTAATGATGATGCCCAAGTCTCTTTCTTCCCTTGTGACTGCCAGCAACTCCCCTCCCAGCCTATAGGTGGCTTCAGGGTTTCTTTTCCCCATGTGCATGATCTTGCACTTCTTTGCATTAAACCGCAGATGCCACCCTTCCAACCATTTTGCTAGTTTATCCAGATCTCTTCTCATTCTGCCCACTCCATCTGGATCATCTGCTCTGTTGCAGATCTTGGTGTCATCTGCAAACAGACAAACCTTACACTCCAGTCCATCTGCAATGTCACTGACGAAGATATTGAAGAGGACTGGCCCCAGGACTGATCCCTGAGGTATCCAACTTGTGACTTGCATTTCTTCTGACTGTATACCATTTACCACCTCTCTGTTTTCTGCCTGTCAACCAGTTTGCCACCAAGTTGACCAACGTCTGACCCACCCGATCCTACCCAGCTTATTAATCAATCTTCTATGTGGAACAGTATCGAAAGCTTTGCTTAAGTCAAGGTAGGCAATATCAACTGCTCCCCCTTGGTCCACCATTCTGGTTATCCAGTCAAAGGAATCTATGAGATTAGCCTGACAGGACCTTCCTTTTGTAAACCTATGCTGTCTTGGATCCTGTACTCCTATGGATTCCACGTGTTGCACTATCCTTTCCTTAAGAATGCTAGATGTGTTAGTCAAGGAGCATTTCCCAAACCTTATTCTTGGTGGGAACTTTAACTGTATGGCGGACCCTAAAATGGATTATATGGGAAAACAGGATAGAGCAGAGAGGGCGATTCAGCAGTGACTCCGGGGGCTGGTGGAACTAGGCCTCATTGATGGCTAACCCTGATTTGAAAGCATATATCATATACACGTACATATATTATATATATATAATATTACACACACACACGCATACATATACACACTCTATTCCAGCCCACATAGCTCATGGTCCCGGTTGGACTATACAGTATCTACATTCAAAGGGAACTATGCCAACAGGTTAAATCAACGGGGCATAGTCCAATATTCCTGTCAGATCATGCTATGGTCGAGATGGAAATAGAGGTCTCACTCTGAGGGTCAGAGGGGGAAGTGGCAATTCCCTACTTATATGTTGTTTCAGGAAGAATTCAGAGAGTTCATAAAAGAGCAATGGAAATTCTACGAGGAACAAAACATGGGGACAGTGGACGATGTGGGCATGTATTGGGAGGCAGGTAAAGCATACATGCGAGGAATGATAATTGGATACAAGGCTAAGAAGAGAAGGGAAGAGAGACAGATACAGAGAGAATCAGGAGTCAGAATAGGGGATTTAGAAAAAGAGGTGCTTAGTGGAGGGGGAGAGGCCAAGAGCCTAGACCTGAAATTGGCCAGGGAAATGTTAAACTCGAATTTAGTTAAGGAAGTCAACACCAGAATCTTCTTTGCTAAACAAAAGGTCTGTGAATGGGGAAATAGGCTGGGTCCCCTTTGGGTCTGGCTTATGAAAGGAGGGGAAAGTAGTCATCGCGTAATTCAAATTAAAGATAAACAGAAAAGATTGTTAAAGAAAGAAGCAGAAATTAGACACAGATTTAAAGAATATTATGAAGGGCTATACTGTTCAGAGTGCCAGGGGAAGAATGTAGAAAGGGAGTGGTTCCTTAAGGATCTTAAAAATTCCTAAGCTGACTAATGGAAAAACAAAAAAGTCAGAAGCGAAAATTAGTATAGAGGAAGACAGGAAAGCAATAGTTTATCTGAAGAATGGCAAGGCTGCTGGTCCAGATGGCTTCAGAGCAGAATATAATAAACTGTTGAAGGAAGAGGTGGTAGGTACACTTTGTAGTATTCTGGAAGAGGTTAGGGAGAACCAAGGGATACCTCGGATGTGCTGTCAAGCCCTAACGTCATCCCCAAGGCTGGTAAAGATAGAGAGAAATGTGGGTCCTGTAGATCCATTTCCTTCTTGAATCAAGACTAAGATCATGACGAAAGTGCTGGCTGGGAGGCTAGAAGAGGTACTTCCCCTATTAGTTAGACCAGACCAAATGGGTTTTGTAAAAGGAAGGCAGTCCTACCACAACATAAAGGAGACTATTGGATGTCATATGGTGGAGAAATCAGCATCCAGGGGATGCGTGTGTCCTGTCTACGGACACTGAAAATGCGTTTGATAAAATCAAATGGACATATCTCTTGCAACTTTTGCATAAATACGGACTAGGGGAGGGTTTTGTGAAAATGGTGGGTGCCTTTTATAAACCTCCAATGGCTCAAATTTTGATTAATGGAACTCCATCCCCGGAATTCAGCTTGCACAGGGGAACAAGACAGGGGTGCCCACTGTCGCCCCTCCTGTCTGCCTTGGCAATTCAGCCTTTAGCAATCAGGATTTCCAATGACCCTAACATAAAGGGAATTCTAGGGAAGCATGGTGGGGAAACAGGTCATCACCCTCTAAGCAGATAACATTCTGCTGTTCCTCACTGAGCTGAACAGTCGGTCACCAGGCTATTATCAATAACAGAACAGTTTGCAGTATTCTAACATACTAAAAGCCAGCAGAATAGGCCGAACGGTCTTTCGTGTCTGCTCAGTAGCCAGCCTCTATTGGGCTAGCTCCTCCCCACCACCACATCGGAGGTTATGTTCCTGGGGGAGAATAATAAGGCATGGGGTTTAAAGGTAGCGCAAATAACTTTTACATACCTGGATATTAAGACAGAAAAAGGCCTTGGGATTCTCTATGAAGAGAACTATAGGTCATTGTTTAGAGAAATAGTGCAGGATCTAGGCAGGTGGAAAGAGTTGCCCATATCCTGGATGGGAAGAATAAATCTGTTCAAAATGAACGTACTCCTAAGATTGTTGTATGTAATGCAGATGCTTTCATTTAGTCCACTGGCACAGGACATAACACAGAAAAAGCTTTTACAGTCTTTATACAGCAGGGCAAACATCCACAAATTAGTCTTAAAACACTAAAGGTGCCTGTGGCACGAGGTGGGCTGAACTTTCCTGATGTCATGGGCCATTTTCTGGCAACCCAATATAGATATATTCAGTATTGGGTCAACAGAAGTGAAGTAGCAAGCTGGCTTAAATTAGAGGAAGAAGGGATGCAGGGGAGAGTTTCGAGCTATCTGGGAAGGGAGGGCTTTACACTATATAGTAGGCTGTCAACACCCAACCCTATAGTGCTAGCGAGTCTAAAGGCCTGGGACAAAATCAAAAGGACAGAGGATCTGGGCATGGCTCATACACTACTCATACTGACTTCCTGCCAGGTTTAGAAGACAAAGGATTTAGGATGTGGCAGACCAGGGGTGTGAGATGTGTGGCAGATCTAACCATGGGAAATGGCATGTATTCTTTCCAGGAGCTGAGAGAGGGACTAAACCTCTCATCCACACACTTGTACAGATATCTACAGGTGATAAATTACTATAAAAGAGGATAGCTGGACCTCAGGGAACTTCAGACCAGATCTCTGAATCTGAAAGAGAAATACTGGGAGCTTCTGGAAATGAAAAAGGGCTTATAGGGCGTGCAGTGAAACTGGATAAGAAGTTTTTCCAGGCACAACTGGCCAAGAAGTGGTGGGGGAGAGAAAGAGAGATTTAGGAGAGGAAAATCGGTGACCCAAACTGGCAAATAATGCTGGAATCTCACAAGCACTTGCTAGTATGCAAAAGATACAAGGAAACACAGTTTAAGTCCATACAGAGGGTATACTCTTGCTCTACGCGGACGATGCAGTACTACTCTGGAAAACACCCCTACCCTGACTCCCTACAGTTAGCCCTACAGGGCTTTTTTTGCTGAAATAGAATTTATTTATTTAAAATCTAGTATTACAACATACCTTTGAGCCAAGACTCTTTTACAAAGGTTCCACGTCCGTAGTACATACAATTGGCATCAAATTGGTTACATGGTTACAGTTTAGTTACATGGTACAAGATAGCATATAGTAACTTACAAAGACATTAAACATTATAGATGAGGCGTGACAAACAGACAGTAGGAAGAAGACAGCTGGGGGAAGGACTGAGGAAAGGGATGTCATATGTGGGAGAGGGCAGTGTGTGGCAGCCGATGAGCTTTGCCAGGACAAAACATGGGGTAAGTGCTTTGGAAGTGGCTGGGACAGGTAAGTGCAAGTAGAGAACAGAACAGACCCAGGGGTGTTTATGGGCAGTTTAGGGGTCACAGCTTGTTAGGTGGTGCACCCACAGGTGTTGGTGCCTATAAGGGAGAGTCGGAGCTTAGTTCTGAAGACACCTAGTGTTGCTGTGGAGGAGGTGTCCCCATGGAGACTGTTAAACCAACTTGGGGCCCTGCAAGCAAACAACCTTTGTCCTTGTGATGTGCGGCAGTGGAAAATATGCAGGATATGTGGCTTAGTGCTCCTGGTGTTGCCGGTGGTAATTTTGGATATGAGGAGTGTGCAGACTCCAGGAGGTGCTTTACTCAGTAGGATTTTCTTAGCTGTGATGCAGATTTGGTATTTGATTCGGTTGTTAAGTTGCAGCCACCCTGTTTTAGAGTAGAGGTCACAGGTGTGGGTGAGACGGTGGGAACCAGTAACGAGACGGCAGGCTTGACTTGAGGGAAGTTGAGACTCGTTTGAAAGAGGAAGTTGTGGCAGACTCATAGATAACGAGGCCGTAGTCGATGATGATGGAGCTCTGGACAGCGACGAACAAAGCTTCAGGGGTTAGATGTTTCCTATGTCAGAACAGAAGGCCCAGCTTGGTGTCTGCTACCTTTGCCACATTATTGACGTGTGGAACATAAGTGAGATTCGAGTCTAAAGTAAGACCAAGGTATTTAAAGGTATGGACTTGCTCAAGGGTGATTCCTTGTTTGGTTTCAATGGACAGTTGCCTTTGTTTGAGTTTGTTGTGGGTGCTGCAAAAGATCATGGCCTTTGTTTTCTTCTGGTTAAGGATCAGTTTGTGTTTAGCGAACCAATCTTCGACTGCTGTGAAGGCCCGCTGGACGTTTCCTTGAAGATGTACTGGGTCATGGTGGGAGGCCAAGATGACAGCATCGTCTGCATAGAGTAGAAGTTGTTCAGGACAAGAATCTGGCAGAGAGTTCAAGAAGAGGCTGAAAAGGAGGGGGCCCAGGATTGAGCCCTGCAGGACACCAGACTGGTCTTGGGTCCGAGTGTGTGTCCGTAATTTTTCACTCTTTGGTACCAGTTGTTTAAGTAGCTCTTGAAGCAGTCCACTGAGTTGGGTGAGAGCCCTACTAGCTGAAGCTGGGCAAGAAGTAGATGATGGTTGACAGTATCAAAGACTTTAGTTAAGGCAATGAAGGTGGACCCAGTTATTTGACCGTTATCTAGTGAGTGATGGATTGCACCAGTAAATTCGAGTAAGGCCGTGGAGGTGCTATGCCCTTTTCTAAAGCCATGCTGCTCATTGCACATGATGATGTACTTGTCAAGGTAGTCAGTGAGAATCCTGGTTCTATGAGCATCACCTAGTACTCAACTACAACAAGACCAAATCGATGATCTTTGCCCACCACCACAGCCCACTCAGTAGTGCTCCACTACGCATCTCAAACTCCCAGGGTCTCCCTCTTGAATAGGTCTCTAACTTCAAATACCTAGGTGTAACTCTGGATACCTCCCTTACCTACCACACACACATCCAACACCTCTCCTCCGCTGTAAACACCAGATTGGGGATCCTATACAGACATAAGCATTGCCTACCCACTCAGGCCCTACATCTCGCCGTAACTGCCTCTGTCCTATCTTTAGTCGACTACAGCATAACAATTTATGGATCTGCTGACCAAACAGCCCTACGCAGCATCAACACAGCTCTCAATAAGGCCTGCAGACTGGTCACTGGGAGTGACAGAGACACCCACACATGTGAGCTTTACAAACGTGCGTACTGGCTTACCTTCGAAGGCAGACTTAAGTACCACACCACAATCCAAGCCAAAAAAATACTCATGAATCTAGCACCCAAAGGTTTCCACCCCCTCATCCAGACAGTCCCACTCAGAAGGGCCTCTAGACGCACCACTGGCACCTCTCTCCTTGTCTCCCATTGTAGGACCTCCCTAGGACAAAGGTCCTTCCGATACCAAGCTCCCCTCTGGCTAAATAGCCTACCAGCCTCTATCTCCCTAGCCCCCAGTCTTGGCCAATTTAAAACAGACCTTATGAACCTCTTCCTTGTTTCAGCTACCTGTGACTGCAACTATAACATCCCCACCATCCCCAAAACACAAAAGGAAGCCCAATGCTAGCTAATATAGCGCCAGCGAACGTAGAAAATCCATAATGGTAGGGTTAAAAAGACCTACTCTTACTCCTTGATGGCTTCCTCAGGTCTCTCAATCCCAATGTATATAAAAATCAACTCAGGGTTCAATTATGACCCCCCGAACCTGTAATCTGCCTTGTGGTCGTATCAAAGACCAAAAATCCACTTCAGGATCTTAAACGCAATGTACACTATATACTGTGACTATGTATAATACTAGTAAATGTTATGTTTGTGCTTTCTGTACTGATGTGGAGCCTCTGCAAAGCAGTCTTTGACTCAAAGGATTGTAACTCTGATTCTCTTCAATAAATACATACATATTATCCCCTGGCCATGGTACATAGATTCTGCCCGGGGTGACCCCGATCTGCAGTAAATGTATGGCTGCACAGGGAACATACAAGCATTATTATTGGGAGTGCCCACTGATTGTTCACTACTGGAAGGGGATAGTAAAATAAATTTTGACTATGAGGGGGCAACCCATTGAGTGTTCACAGAGATCATGGCTCCTGGGGGTGGAAGAAGTGGACAATGGGGACTGGGTACTCTATCCAAGATGGATCCAGATACTCCTTGTGGTTGCCAGACAGGGGATACAAAATGTCTGGGCCACGGCCCTGGGGCCCACAGTAGAGCACTGGAAGGAGCTCACTCGAAGTCCTTGCAGTAGACAAATTAACCTACTGCCTGAAGGGAGAGGAGGAGAGATTTGAATGGGCCTGGACTGGATACTTAAGCTCTCTGAGTGTGGGAGATAGGATGGTGCTGCAGGGGAGTGGAATCGTACACTAAAGGGTTGGACTGACAGGGTGGGAGGTGGATGGGGAGTTGTCTCCTTATTGGGATGGGAAGGAAATGAACAAGAAGCAGGAACTGATACGAAGATATAATAAATACTGAGGCAAACCAGACTAATTGCTGGAGTTTACCAGCTTTATTTATTTTTTTTTGGTTTTTAGGTTTGTTTTATCTGATAAAATCTGACAGTACTGGATTGATAAAGTTCTTTTATAACGAACATACACATAAAATAGTGGGTTCTGAATTGTACGTTGGCATTACCTGTATATACTAACATACTAAAATGCCAGAAGAATAGGCCCAACGGTCTTTCGTGTCTGCTCGTTTGGTCAGCCCCCACCCTGGGAGCTGACCTTACTGCCCCCCTCTCCTTCTCTGGCTTCTCCCTTCCCAGTCCCGGATAATCTCACTGCACTGGATGTTGCTTCCAGAACTCTTCTCCTGTACCTGTCCCACCCCCTCCTTAACCCCTCCACCGTCTCTGCCTCCACCAGCCCCCTGAGCAGCACATTCCATGGCTCCACCACCCTCTCAGTGAAATAGCACCTCCTCCTTTCTCCCCTGAATCCCCCCCCCCAGCTTCCACCCATGCCCTCTAGTTGCCCCCACTCCTTCCTTCGGAGCACCCTGACTGCTCCTCCCCATTTACCCCCTTCATATACCTAAAGACCTCAATCATGTCCCCCTGGTCCCTTCTCTCTTCCAATGTGTACATATTTAGCTCTTCGAGCCTCTCCCCATAGGTCCTATTCCCCAAGCTCCAAATCATTTTGGTTGCCCTCCTCTGGACCCTCTCCAGCAGTTCAATGTCCCTCTTTAAATGTGGCCTCCAAAACTGCACGCAGTACTCGAGGCGCGACCTCACCAAGCAGTTATTGAGAGGGAGTATCACTTCCCTCCTTCTGGAGGTGATCCCCCTAGCGATGCATCCAAGCATCCTGTTGGCCTTTGCCGCTGCCCTCCTACAAGTCTCCGAGTTGTTCATCTTGATATCCACCACCACCAGGTCCCTCTCAGCCAGAAACTTGTAGCATTTTCCCCCCCAGGGTGTACACTTGGCCGGGGTTCTGGCTCCCAGGTGCAGTACCTTGCATTTCCCTACATTGAACCTCAGCTTCCACTTTCTAAACCACCTTTCCAGAGCCTCCAGGTCCCTGTGTAGGGCCACCCTCCCCTCCTCCCCATCCACCACCGCCCCCAGTTTTTGAGTCATCCGCAAAGAGACTCATCTCACTCCTGATTCCCTTCCTTATGTCAGAGACGTAGGCATTGAACAGGAGGGGCCCAAGGACCGATCCCTGAGGGACCCCACTAATAACCCTCCTTGGGGATGAGACTATCCCGCCAACCTCCGGTCCTGGAGCCAACTGCCCATCCATCTGTTCATCCGGTTCCCTACCCCCATTTCTCCCAGCTTATCCAACAGGCCCCCATGAGGAACAGATTCAAACGCCTATCCTGACTTCAGCAAGAGGATGTCCACTGGTCTACCCAGGTCCAAGGCACTCGTCACCCAGTCACAGAACTCCACAAGGTTTGTCTGACACGATTTCCACAGGACGAATCCATGCTGTCTATCGTCCAGGCACCCCAACTTTTCCAGGTCCCCCCCAGTCTCTCCTTGACAATGCCCTCCATCACTTTGCCCACCACTGGTGTCAGGCTGACGGGCCTGTAGTTCCCTGCCACCTCCCTTGATCCCCCTTGTGGATAGGCACTATATGCGCCACCTCCCAGTCCTGCAGCACCCACCCTGTCCTCAGAGAGATGCTGAAGAGCTCAGCCAGGGGTTTAGCCAGGACATCCACCAGTTCCTTCAGTACTCTGGGGTGCTTTCTCCATCTTAAGGGACCTGAAGGCTTCCCTCACTCTCTCTGCCGTGATTTCCACCTCCGCAACCTCATCCACCTGCTTTGCCTTCCTCCCACCCGCCAGTAATGTCCCCTCCCCAGACACGCCATCTGTAAGGGTCCTCCCTCCTCAGTATCACCATTTCCCTCCCAAGTATGATGCAGCCTTCATTTTCCTTGGTAGAAAACTGCGCGAAGCATCTAGTTTAGTACCTCAGCCTGCTCCCCTGGGTGTTGTGTACATCCCCCCCCCTTCACCCTTCGTTTTTCCCCAATGTATCTAAAGAACCCCGTGTTCCTTCTTCTAATTTCCCTGGCCAGGTTCTGCTCCTTCCTTGCCTTAGCTGCCCTCACCACCCTAGTGGCCCTTCTGGCCAGCAGCTTGTGCTCCCCTCGATCCCCTTCACTCCTGCCGGCCCGGTGGCACAAAGGGTTGAGACGCTGGACGCCACCTCCCGAGCCACGCGGTGACCGGGTTCGAGCGGACTTGGGTTGGAGGAAGGTAGGACTGAGCGTCCTGCGGCAGCTCTCCCTTTGGGGTGGATAAGGGTCATGCTCCGCGCTGTACTGACACCTAGCAGAGGCTGGGTGTTCAGCAGACCGCGGGCATCTACACTGGGAGAAGAGTAGGCGGACGTCTGCACGTTAGTGCGTTAACATCACTGCACGTCTGACTCTTCGGAAGAATAAAAGAGGGGGAAAAAATGGGCACCTCCGCCTCTATGAAGCCTTCCTCAGGGCTTCAATTAGCCACTGCCACTGGGGTCCCCTCAACTAGTTACTGGTTCCGCGGGGGCTGGATAGGGGGTCCCAGCTCTGCGGCCCCGACCTCCGTGAGGGAATAGCCGGGGGGTCCCAGGTGACAGTTGGCGGAAGACTGGGGCCGTGACCAGGGTGGATACCTGGTGGAGAAGCCCCCCCAAAAAAAAAAATTTACTACAAGCCACCCTGCCAGATATTCCTTTAGCTCCACTATTATCCTGATGTGTATCCTGTCTCCCCCTTGGGACCTATCTGGCTTGACTTGCACCACGCAGTCAGCTACCAGGGTAGGTATGATGTCAACAGGTTGCATCATGACTACTCCTGATGCCATGGGCCTTCCCAATGACCACCCTCCCTTTCCTGGGGGCCCAGCACTGAACACTCCAACAAAGCATTTGTTCATTCTGTATCTCCTTTTTGCTTAGGGGGATGCAGCCCTCTTGGGCTGCTCTTGACTACTCTCTTCAAAAGATTCTATGTGCTCTGCATTACCAGCCTTAGAACTGCTCCAGACATTTGGACACCAGGTACTTCATCTTAGGAAAGTCCACCTCTCTCGAGTTCTGGGTCCTGAAGGCTGAGGTGAGGCTAGACTTTGTCACCAGAAAGAAGGCTGCCCAGTTGTGGTCTCTGCCTCCCAACAGTTCCTTGATATTCACACCCCAGATGGCCACATCCCCACTGCTGACATGGTCAAGGGTGGCCTCAAACCTAGTCCCGTATAACATGCAGTTCTAGGAAGCAATCCTGGAAAATGGACAGGAACTCTGTCACAGCCCTACCTTAAGCCCTCACAAGACACCAGTCTATACCCAAGAGACTGAAGTCCCCCAGGATCACCACTGCATCAGATCTGGTTGCTCTCAGTATCCCCAGCTAGCTGTTTAGGGACCTGTAGCATGCCATAGGGCTACTCTTGTCTCCCATTTCTGCTAGCATGACCCAGATGGACTGACACCTCATTCGCAGTTACAGTAAAATGCAAACTCAAAGAACATGACAACCACAGAAAGTGCACAATGAGCAAACGAGGCAGATGCAACCAGCTAAGCATTTCAAGCAAATGAGTGAAGAACTGTTAAAGGTTGGAAAAACAGAAGCAAGAGGAGTAGAAAGTAGTCTCAGTGGATACCTAAGGGAGGTAGTGAAAAAGAGGGGAGTTGGTTCCAAAGTGAGGGAAGATGATAAGCGGCTGACTGACCAGCAGAGGTACGGGGATTAGGTACAGCAAAGATGCGAGGGTCACTCAAGCAGAGGGCGCAGACTGCAGAGGGAACAGGGAAAAGTAGTGATGAGAGGTAGGAAGGAAGGGACCCAAACCAGTGTTTGGATATGGAGCAGGCACAGTGCATCTGACGACATGAGAATACAGAAGACTGAATAATGATGAGTTGGTTGCAAAGCGACAAAAAAAAAAAAAAAAAAGTTACAGAGGATATCTTGTCTGGCTAGGGAGGTGGAGCCGTAGACTACTCTGCATAATCAAAGACCAGCAGCACCATTTTGGTGACAAGCTCCTGATGAACCTGCAGAGACGGACAATCTTTACTGTGGAACAAGACATCAAGTTGAGGTCGGAGCTTGGAATGAATGGCATTGATGTAGGCAGTAAAGAGAAGCCTGCTGTCAAGCCACACACCAAGGTACTTGGAAGGAAGGAACCTCTTCAAGTTCAGAGCCATCCCAGGTGAAGATGGACGCAGATGAGAGTTTCGCCATTTTTTTTTTTTTGCCAGTGCCAAAAATCATGGACAGACTTTGTGTGTGTGTGTGTATATGATATATATATATAAGAAAATACAAAATCACACATGCCCCCACAATGCAAAGCATCATGGGCTGCATATGCAAATCACCACAGAATGTTATGCTGGTCCAACTTGCAATTCTGCTTAAAGTTGGACCAGCATAACATTCTGTGGTGATTTATATGCAACTCATGGCCTCATTACGTGTATGTGATTTTGTATTTTCTGAAACTTGGCTTCCCAGCCAAATGCCCTTTGGGTAACCCTTGCCTCAGTGTTTACGCACAGAGGTTCTTTGTCTATATATATATATATATATATATACATACATACACACACACAATCTATATATATATATCTCTATATCTATTTATATCTATATATCTATTACATACACACACGTGCGTGATGAGCAGGAGCTGGTTTGAATGGAACCATCGCAGGTTGCTGTGGAAGTCTTGCTGGCGCAGACCTTCCATGACTGTAGTGGAGTGACCAGAAGTGTTGATACCTTTGGAGTAGTCTCCATCACTGTTATGCTGCCTCAGTTATTTTCTCCCCCGCCCCTTCAGCCCCTTTGAAGTGCATCAGGCCTAAGCTCAACCATTCTGCAGGGTGTACTCCTCATTCTGGTCTGCATCATGCAGGTTAGGATAATTGGCCCTTTGTACTTCTACCCCCAATAGGGGTCTACTCCCCTGTTCTGAAATCCTTTCATGTAACATCACATCTTTGATAAAATGGGATTTCCTGATCTCCACAAACTAACACAAATGCAAATACTGAGGCAGTGTGCCAAACTAAAACGATATTCTAATATCACGTGTAACAGCCCCGGAACCCCGATGAATTTTCCAGGTGGGCCTCAGAACAGCAACTTTCCAGGTGAGCACTCTGCACCAGTCCGAATTTCTAAACAAGCCCCCAGAAAGTCACGGTAGCACCATTTCTGAGCCTAAAGGTTTTAAGAGTTGAGAACCACTGTCCGAGACTCAAGGTACTGCAACTCTCTGTGTACCAGGAGCTGAAAAGACATTTATTTATAGGAGCGCTAAGGTGGTCCACTTCTTTTCATTTTGCTTCCCAAGTATACAGGGGTACAAATACTCCTGAGCTAGATGGCACTCTGCATTTTTACAATTAGTGTTATCATATGTAGTACAATTCCTCTAATAAAAACCATTATCAGAGTCGGAACAATCTTGTTTTGACAAACCGTATGGTTATAGTTTCAAGCAAATCAATAATACTACAATACAGGAATAATCGATATTAACAATACTTCAATGGCCGGAGCATAGTACAGAGTGCCGCGGGCCAGTGCGACTCACCTTCCAGTTCCCCGATTTGGTCAGCAGGTTTTTGTTCTTGTCAGAACTCTGCGGTTTTGTTGTTGTGTAGCGACCAGAAGTGGCTGTCCGGACCGGAAATGTTGTAAGTGCGGTCCGGCAGCCCGTAACTGCGGCTCAAAAATCGGTCATCAGCGTTACAACAATCCCCCTAAAGCAACGACAGCCGAAAGTATACAACTAGAAAGCAGGTCCTATGGACCTTGATTGCACGAAACCGCACTGGCTCTCCATGTAAACATACAACCACTTCCAAAGGTTCGTCTGTGAGCAAGATGGCGGCCCGCTTGACGCGCCGCTGACACGGCTACGCAAGGGGTGTTGCCATTCTAGCGTTTTTTTTTTTCTACTTCTGTGTCCGAAACAATGTGACGTGCTGCACTGGAGGCAAGCGTAAACACACAGACGGCTCCTTCACATCATGTGTCTCCATAGAGATCCTTGTATACGATCTGTATAGTGTCTCCCTGGCTGGTAGCGGGGATTGGATTGGCTGGGGAGATTTAACTGATTAACTTTCCTGACTGACACGTGCCTGGGATGCAGCCTGCAGAAGAAACTGCGTCATAGCATCTGGCAGCTGCTGCGAGGGAGGGATGTACTGTGCGGCGCTGAACCGTGTGGTGTGAGCTAGTTATTTCAGGGGTCTCAGAGTTGCTGGAATTCCTGTATTTTACAGGGAACTGGAGCTATCTACAGAGAAACTGTCCCCATAGACTTGCTTTGGTTATACGGGAAAACAAAGCAAATTGACTTCTGTAGGAAAAGCAATGTATTGTGCAGGAAAACCAAGGAAATTTGTCCTGGAATTAGAGGGGGAAAATTCCAAGTCTGGGAGCGCTCTTATTTATTTGTTTTATTTAGAAACTCTCGTCAGAATAAGGCGTGCTGAAACCTAGTTTCGTTTCCAGGTGCCACCCGGTTAATATGGGGGGGGGGGGCACCATACCTCTCAACTGTACCACATTATGAGGAACGTTCTTCATTTTACTTCTCAAAAGCTCCCTGTTCCACATTGTGAGGACTTGTTCCACATTCAAAGTCAACATTTTAAAGCAAAAATCCATAGTAAATTATGCAAAAATATATTATTCAATTCATAACAGACTTTCTGAACATAAATGCAACATGTTAACAGTGTTTTGAACTTCTTAGGTAACGATTTGATTAAGTGTTCCACATTTTGCCCATTTGTTCCACATTTTGACTGGCAATGTTCCTCATTTGGTGGACAAAAGGTTGAGAGGTATGGGGGGGCACAGTAGCAAAAATCGGTAGAATAAAGTAAATGCACACAATACAGCATATATTTTCTTGTGCGAAAATCAATAGGTAAGCAGTAACAGGAGGGGTGTGTGGGTTATGCTCTGATAAACCCACACCTAGGGGTGTAGTGAGGCACAAGGCCACAGGCCGAGTGCCTTACTGCCACCAGAAGTGTATTTCTCAGGGCATAAGTCACACCCCAGAATGTGTTATTGTGTTTATAAAACGGGCATATGTTGGGAAACACTGGTACTTATTAAAAAAAAAAATTGGTAAAATAAAAAAAATGTGTTGGCTGTTTCCCTCTGCTTGCAGGTTGGGAGGGAGGTCACACAGTCTGCGATACATGGGGCTGAGGAGGGGGAAAGGAGTGGCTTGGGAGGGACAGCAGGAGGATTTCCTAACTAGAAACATCACCTTTTAAGTACTGTGAGTGTTATACTTACTTTTGCGGCTTTCAGTTTCATTTGATTGTCATGTCCATTTTTGATTTGTTTTCTAAGGGGGAAAACAAAATTACAGATTTCACAGTGTTAAGGGAGGGTGGCAGAAGGACATTGTTAGATAGTTGCCGTTTTTGGTATTTGTTATTTACTAGGGTATAAGCAAAAAAAAAAAAGCTGGCAAGGGCTGTCAGCCAATTGGATTCCTTTAATGTCTCTGCCCATTTTATTATTTAATTATTTAAAAGTTTAACCAGGAAGACATACTAAGCAGACATGCTCATTTCTAGATGCGTCCGGGATACACAGGAATACAGCAGCAAAAATTCTAAACAGTGCATATTGGAAATAGAATACAAACTTACACAGTATGAGCAAAATGAATAAGAATACATTACACTAAACAACAACAATAATAAAGGTGTTTCATTTTATTAAGTGAAGTAAACCACATGTAACATAGCAACTGACTGCAGATAAGGCCCGTAAGACCCACCCAGTCTACTCGTATTCCCTGCCTGCATTAGCGACCACTAATTAGTCAGTGGCTTTAGTCTCTCCTTCCCATGTCTAGGGTTCCCTTATGCCTATTCCATGCATGTTAGAATCCTCCACTGTAGTAGCTCCCACCACTTCCTGGGGCAGGCTGTTCCATGCATCCACTACCCTTTCCGTGAAGAAAAACTTCTTCACATTCCCCTTAAGCCTGCCCCTCCAATGTCATATCGTGCCCCCTCGTCCTTGTACATCTCCTATACTGAAAGATGTTGCCCACTTGCACTTTGTTTATGGCCTTCAGATACTTGAAGGTTTCTATCATATCCCCCTTTCCCACCTCTCTTCCAGTGTATACATGTTGAGGTCTTTTAATCTCCCCTCATATATGTTGTGGTGCAAGCCCTGCACCATCTTACTTGCCCTTCCCTGAACCACTTCCACCTTGTCTATGACCTTATGAAGATGCGGCCTCCTGAACTGTACACTGTACTACAGATGAGGCCTCACCAACATTTTGTACAGTGGCATCACCACCTTCCTTCTGCTAGTGATACCCCTTCCTATGCACCTCAACATGCCACTAGCCCTCCCTGCCGCCTTGGTGCACTGTTTGGACACCTTTAGGTCATCTGAGATGATTATCTCTAAATCTTTTTCTTCCCTGGTAACCATCAGTAAGCCCCCCCCCCCCCATCCTGTAGCTGTCCACAGGATTTTTACGCCCCAGGTGCATGATTTTGCACTTCTTTGCATAAAATTTTAATTGCCACATCTCGGACCATTTTACCAGCTTTCCCAGGTCGCTTCACATTTTCTCAACCCCCTCTGGACTGTCTACCCTGCTGCAGATCTTGGTGTCATCTGCAAATAGGCAAACCTTCCTCTCCAGTCCTTCAGCAATGTCACTAATGAAGACATTAAAAAAGACTGGCCCCAGGACTGATCCTTGACACACCCCACTGGCCACCTCCCCTTCCTCGGATTGGATCCCATTAACCACCGCCCTATTCTTTCTGTCCCTCAACCAGTTTCTAACTCACTCCTCCACTTTGTTTCCCACTCCCAGTCTACCCGACTTGTTAAACAGTCTTCTGTGTGGAACAGTGTCAAAGGCTTTGCTGAAATCGAGGTAGGCAACATCCACCGCCCCCCCGGGTGCACCTCCTTTGTCACCCAGTCAAAAAGTCTATCAGATTTGTTTGACAAGACCTTCCTGCTGTGAATCCATGCTGCCTCAGATCCTGTGCTCCGCTAGATTCCAAGTGCTCCACAGTCCTTTCCATAAGCAGCGCCTCCATAATCTTGCTCACTACTGAGATGAGGCTGATTGGCTTATAGTTTCCTGCTTCCTTCTTGCTTCTACTCTTGTGAAGAGGAATTACCTGTGAAAACATAGAAAAAATGTCAGCAGAAGGAGACCAAAGTCCATCTACTCTGCCCAAGTGTTCCTGTGAACTTTTCTGATCACAGGACCTAAACCCCCATCTGAGTTGAATTTCCAACTGCCCTCCCTACTTGTGCTCATGCCTTTACTCTATCCCACCCCAGTTTGAGTACTTGCACTGTCTTGGCTTCCACCACCTCAGTGGGCAACTTGTTCCATGGTTCTACCACCCTTTCTGAGAAATAGTGTTTCCTAAGATCTTTCTTGAACCCCCTTCCTCCAGCTTCCACTCATGAGCTCTAGTGCTGAAGTTGGTACTTCTACAGAACAGATCAGAAAGGGTACTTTGTTTATTTCTCTTAGGAACTTGTATGTCTCTATCATGTTCTCCTTCTCTCTCTCTCTCTCTCTCTCTCTCCCTCTCTCTCCCTCTCTCCCTTATCCTCCAGTGAGAACAGATTAAATGCTTCTAACCACCTTTCTTATGTGAATCCTTGGAGGCCTTTAATTATTTTGGTCTCTCTCTTCTCTGGACAGTCTCTAGCCTGTTCTTATGGTTCTTTAGGTGCAGATTCCAAAACTGGACACAATATTCCAGATTGGGCCTTACTAAGGATCTGTATAGAGGAAGTATCACCTTCCTGCTTCTGCTGTCGAATCTCCTCCCTAAGCACCCTAGCATTGTGCTGGCCTTGCTGTAAGCTGCGTTGCATTGGCTGGTCTGTTTGAGGATGCTGCAAATGATGACCCCCAGGTCTCTTTCTTCCTAAGAGACATTTAGCTGTATCCTGTTAAGCATGTATACTGTCCTTGGATTACCCTTACCCAAGTGCATCACTTTCCTTTTTTTACCATTGAACTGCAGTTGCCAGAGCCAGATGTTAGACCATCTTTCCAGCCTCTGAAGGTCTCTTTGCAGGTCCCTAACTGCTTCCTCATAGTCCACCCTTCCTCCGAGCTTGGTATCATCTGCAAAAAGGGCTAGTTTGTCCTGTATACCTATACCAATATCACTGATAGATGCATTGAGCAGGATTGGCCCCAACACTGATCCCTGTGGTACCCCACTTGTAACTTCACCTTCCTCCGACCTTTCTCCATTGACTACCACGCTCTGCTTTCTGTCTTTTAGCCAGCTACCTATCCATCTGATTATGTTCTTTGCTGCTGCCTAGTCCTCCAACTTTGTCAGCAGGTGGCTGTGTGGCACAGAGTCAAAGGCCTTACTGAAGTCAAAGTAGAGGAGGTCCACTGGGTGGCCTCTATCAAGTTCCCTCTTCCAGTTACTTGGAACCACTCCTGTATTGAGTGATTCACTAAACAGGGCTGCCAGTGGTGCTACTAGCACCATCCATAGTCCCTTTAGTATCCTGGGGTGTATACCATCTGGTCCCATTGCTTTGTCCACCCTCAAGTTTGTGAGTTCCTCCAGGATTCTGTCTTCCATAAATGGAGTGGTGTTAGCTAAAAAAGAGACAAATATAATATTCAGGTCACTCCTAGAATAACCGTATAGAACCATTCACTATCACAACAAGGTAGCGAGTGTTTCTACTGAGAGGTTAAAATAACATCATATGGATCCCAAGATAAAAGCTCAAGACGTGCATGCTGTCATCTCAACCCCAAAACCAAAGGTGGAGAGATCAATGATGTCATCTTAATCCAGCAATAGAAACACAATGAAGTGGGCATGGTTGCCAATATTTTATTTTGTGTAGTATATGGTTTTGAAAATAAAAACTGATGACAATGCATTTTTTTGTAGAGTGAGTTCAATTTACTCTAGCAGTTGGCATCATGACCTCATCTGGCACTCTGCTGGAAGCTTGGTCGGGCATCCTGTCAGCAGCTATGTTATGTTTTGTTATGAATTTAAAATGTGTCTGTGGGTGTGTTTTGGAAGGTTGAGAAAGACTGTCCCTGCCTTCCCCGAACCCCCGATCGTGGGAGAATTTCTCCCTGTTTGTGAGAGAGTACCAGCTGCGGAAGACCCAATCCAGCAGTTCCTGCAGTGGCACATCAAAGGTGCTTTTCAGTTGTTTGAAAAGCTTGCAACACTTTGAGCCATTAGTTGCACTCACACTGGGGAGGAGGCGTGAGGGCTTAGTAGCATTTCTTGACACTGATTGGTTATGCTGTCATGTCCTTGATTTGCTTCTCCCCCTTCCCCAGCCAATAAGGGAGCTCCCCAGGGTAGCCACGGCCTCTCCCAATAGTATAAAAGAAGGCTGTCAGGATGGTTCAGATTCAGTTCAAGGAGCAGTTCACAGGAGGGTCAGAAGAGCTCCTGAAGAGGAGCACTCAGAAGAAAAGCCCCAAGGAGAGGCTTTTGAGGAACCTGCAGAGGCAGCCTGGAGCGTGCTGCCACTGGAGAGCCCTGCCTGCCTGCCAGCCCTTTTAAGTGCTCAAGAACTATTTAGCCAGACAAGAAACTTGACGCGTCCAGCAGAGGGGGCTGGTGCCATCAGGCAGGTTTCTCCAGAGCCTTGCAGGTATCCTTGGGATCAGCTAGAAAGTTGACTAGTGGCAGAAGAGGTGTGGCCTGTAATCGAGGCACCCCATGTGAAGTGTGCTAGCAGGATGTCTTGCGACAAAAGGGGTGCAACCTACCACTGGGTACCCCCCCCCCCACACACACACACTCTTCTGGACTTTTGGCTGGTAAGTTGACCAGCAGCAAGGGGGCTAACCTGCTGCCAGGCCCCCAACAAGTTGAAGCCTAGCAGACTTGGCTGACAGGTTGGTCAGCGGTGGGAGCAGTAGCCAAGCAGAGGTGGGCCCTGGGCAGGTTCAGCTGGTGGATGGACCAGAAGAGAAAAGGTGGCTTGCCACCAGGCACCCTTGGAGAATGGAGATTTGGCTAGCAGTGAGGAACCAAGGATACCCGGTAGCAAGTCAGCTAGTGGTGAGGAGCCAGTGACACTTGGCTAGCAGTGAGGAGCAGTGAAGACTCAGCTAGCAGATTGAGTATAATAAATTGCTAGTACAGCATAGCAAAACGCTATGCAAAATGGGGATAATACTAATCATTTCCAGAAATGAGTAGTAGTAGTATACTGCTAACCATTTATTGAGTGAGGCCATGGCACAGTAAACAAAATTAATAAAACGATATATTTATTTCAAATTTTGCTAAACACTCTGTGCCAAATGCTATGCCTTTTCACAATTGATTAGCACTTCGGCACACAAACTGCTAAGAAGTTTTTTCATCTTATTTAATACCCTAAAATTAGCTAGTGGCATACCAAATCTACAAATGCTTGTATACTTTTACAAAACTAGCAGCAGCCAGTCCCTGGCAGGGAAGGCATGGCACCCAGGGAGGGAGCCCTGGGGAGGTGGTGTGGGGTAGTGGCTACCAGTACTTAAAGTGCCCTTATTCTAGTGCTGGGGTGGGCTAGCAAAGGTACCCAGTGCCTAGCCAATTGATTATAGGGGCCAGAGTCCCAGGACTGGTCTAAGCCTCACGAAAGCCCTTCTTAGGGCTAGTAACTGCCTCGAATCACTAGAGGTAGCTTTTCATTTACCTGACCGGTAGAGGTAAGACCTAGCCCTTTTTCTGTTTTCTGTGGACTTTGGGTGGGTGGCCATAAATGTCAGAGTGACGAGCATTTGACAACTTCAGAGTAACATGTTACTATCGTAAATGTTAGAATGATAAGTATTTTACAACTTTACAGTGACAAGTAATTATCATTAATGTTAGAGTAAAAAGTGTGCCAGATTTACTATGGTAAGTATTTAGAGTAATAAGCTTGGTTTTTTAGAATTTTTGTTGCCTAGCTTAATTGTTAATTGCACTGAATGTTTGCCAATTGCACAAAATGTTTTAGTTGCCAATTGCACGAATTTTTACTCTTTGTTGAATTTAATATTATTGCATTACTATTTATCAGGTTAAGTAATGTTTTATTTATGCTGTTTAATTCCACTTGATGGTTATTTTTAGTAGTCCTTGGTGCCCATTATAAGTCTGTTTATCTGAGTGGTGGCAGAGTATAATTTCTGGGGGTAGTGCCACCCCCTTATTAAGGCACATTTTTACTTCCACTAGTGGCTGGGTCTGCACCACGTTGGGTATCTAGTCATTGGGCCAAACAGCCCAGTATTGTCACCTCAGCTAGTTTAAGCCTGTTCTGTATGGCTGAAGGTGGTGCTGACAAGAACACCGTCTTGGTGACATCACTGACTTGCAGATCCTGCCACACTGTTGAGTGGGATTTTCAAGCCCACTTGGGGGACTTTCTTTCCAGAGGGTTTCCCCCTTTGAATTTTTTTCCTTAGAAAACAGATTAAACAAGATTTTAAAAGTAGCCCTCTTTCCAGATGATCTGTATAGAAGACCCGGGACCAGGAACCTCCCAGGATGTGAGTGGCTCTAGTGGAGTTTTTATTTATTTATTTATTTAGCTTTTGTTGACCGGGTAAGTGCACTAGACAAATCCTGCCTATTTTCAGGCACAACCCGGGGGAGAGGGGATACAGATGAATGCCAACTGACCTTGAACCAGATTAAGCTCTTGGTGGTATTTTTAGTGAATGAGGGAAATTTGGCCAGGACACTGGGGAAATTCCCCTACTCTTTTCGATAAGTGGCATGGGATCTTTAACATCCACCTGAACTACCACCAATCCAGGCAGATGGGACCTCGGTTTAACGTCTCATCCGAAAGGCGGCACCTCAGAAATGCAGCACCCCTCTCATGCTGCATTACAGTGTCAGTACTGGGATATTAACCCAAGTGCCAGATGTGGGAACTGAACCCACAGCCCTCTGATCTCCCGGCCTCAGAGGCGAGTGTGCTACCTACTGAGCCACTGACACTGCCTGTTGGAGTGCATCACTTCCAACAAGATGGGAGGGAGGATGCTCAGAAAATAGACCCAGAATTTGCAGCTCAACCCATGATAATTCGCAAACTTTAAAGTGCTTTTCTCTTTAGGGGTGCAACTGGTTATGACACAAAGGTAAAGCAAAGAACCCAGTGCACCCCCCAATGGCAAATCATTCATATATTGTAATTTGCTTTCTGCCTGGGTTGAGCTGCTAATTCTTGGTTTGTTGCTCGTGTGGCTGTCTCCATTAGCTGCCTCCTTATCAGTCTTCAGCACATTGGCTGGGGACTGCACCTTATTTAAAGTGAGCCAGTTAGACTGAAGCAGGTGATGTAGCAATATCTGGAGCTGCCTATGCTGGAAGATCAGTGTCTGGAACATTCCTGGACCATAAAATACAGTAGAAAGGAGGCCAGCCCACCGGCACAGTGGCAAGGTGTCTGTGGTGCCAACATTCTGGGTTCGGAAACGGACTCAGGAGTCGGAGGGCCAGTTGGGGGGAAAAGGATTGAGCATCCCATGGACTGCTCTCCTTCTCTGGGGGGAGGGGGGAGAGTGTCTGGCACAATCTGGACCTCTATTGAGGCTGGGGGTACTGAAGTGGCTGGCACCACACGTAAGGTGGGTGGGGTGGACACTGGCATCATTGCACATCTCCTCCTCCCCCAGGGAAAAATCAGCAAAAAAATGCATCACTGACTGCTAATGATAGCCCCTGCCTCTGCTTCCTGCCGCAGACCAAAGTCTGCCAGGGAGGTCCCGCTCCCATGACCCTGCCCTGGTGGGCAAGCCAGGGCTTTGCGACCATGCTTCTTGGGGAGAGGGAGCCCAGCTCTGCCCGGGGGGGGGGGGAGCCTGGGGATGGGGGAAAGTGGCGAGCAGAGCGGGGGACCAGAACCTTTAACAGGGGGTAAAATAGCTGGTGAAGAAAAATAAAATACAGTAGAAAGAAACTCTCTGTAAATATGGAAATGTCACCCGCTGACTAGTTGCCAGTGTATACCCAGGAATCAGACAAATACAGCACTTACAGCGATAACTTCATTTCTGAGTCAGTAAATAGATTTGAAGATTTTATTGTGGCAAATGGGAAACTGCCGACTAAAATCCTATGCCCCAGCACTTCAACCCAATCTGGGTCTTCGTCAAGGGGCGGATCTAGTGGTCATTAGGCACATCCACCTTTCAGACATGTGAGACACTCATGAGGAATTCCACTCGTGAAAATGCAAAATAAAAACTTAAAGCTCCAACCCAGAAATCATCCTCTTACAATAACATACGTTACACAAATTCCATTATTGAGGATGTGAAAATTTAGACAACAGAAAAACAAATTAGTCATACATGTCATTATGATTTGTAGACATAGGATTTTATTCCTCATATACTAGTACCTCTAAGGGATTAATGAAATTGGTCAAATTAACTATCAGTTCAATACATGTAAAAAAACTAACTAGTCTATAAAAGTTAATAATATTATAAATCCAGATTAGCCAATTAGGAGACTAACAAAAGGGGCTAAGTATTCCATGCATTGATTGTGCACTGAAATACAGCTAATTAATACCCCGAAATGGGGGGGGGGTTGAACTAAAAATACTATTTTCGAACAGCTATTATAGTGGTGATGTACATATATATTATTGTAACTAAATCACCATGGATAGTGCAATATGGAGACCAAATCTAACAATTACCAAGCTATTAGTTTGATTATTTTTAGTCAAAGGAAAAAAGGGGAGTGAGGGTAACATATATATTGGACTGATGTATGTGCATCAGCAGAGGAAAGCCCAGGTAAAGTAATCAGGGGCACCAGAACACTGATAAGGATATATTTCACTAAAGTTAAAATGCTTAGTATGTGATTAACGTATTTTGACTTTTATATGCAATAACCATTCTATTTCAGAGACTTCCTATCTAGCATTCAAAACCACACTCACATTCATTGTAGGTAATGGGGGGAGACCCAAAGAAAAAGTCAAATTAAATTAAATCTAGATGTATGCATGTCTCAGGCATAGGTTTGGAGTCCTGTCTATATATTCTGTAAATACGGGGAAAAGCCAATTTTAAGCTGCTATTAGAAATTGACTTTTCCCCATACTTACAGATTATGGAAAACTTCATCAATATGCCTGCTCTCGGGTCACGTCCCAAACCATTCACCTAAACAAGAGTTTGGCTCCCCTTCTAGGCCTACAGAGGATTATACCCCTTACTCCTCTTTCATCAAGCAGATGGTGAGCACCTTCAGCATCCCTCCTCTTGAAGCAAAGGAGGATGAGAAAGAAGTGGAGTTCATTGATATGATGGGGTTAGTCCCTACAAGAAGGTCACTAGTCCCCATCCACAAATCACTCCAAAAAGCTACTTCAAAAATCACAGCAGCACCTAATTCAGCTGCTGGCATTAATAAAAAAAGTATGAGGTAGGCAGACGGGGTGGAGTACCTGTGTGCTCACCCCGATCATGAAGGAGTGGTCTGAGCTGCTACTTGCGAGAAGGCTCCCTGAGAAGGATTCCAGAAAACTGGATACTATGGCCAAAAAGGTGTATACTACAACTTTCCTGCTCATGAGGCAGCAGCCTGTCTGGCTGATAGAGCCCAGTACCACAGAGGAATGTGGAATGCAATTCTGGCACTGACTAATAAAGTGGATGGTGAGGTGGTATAAGACCTGGTTGCTACAGCAAGATCAGCCCTAGATGCCACAAAATACTAGTTCCCCATGACTGTTGACACCAGTGACTCTGCTTCATGGGTTCTAGCCCAGGCAGTGACATTGAGAAGGTTTACCAGGCTAAAGGCTACCATCCTTTCCCATGATACACAGACTGAGGCTGTGGATTTCTCCTTTGAGGGAAACTCCTTATTTGGTGACAGAACAGAGGCATACATGAAAAAAGTGAACGAGAACAAGACCACTTATAGAAACAACACTGAAAAAGAAAAGGCCTCCACCTCCTACATGCCCTATAAAAAGGGGGGTAGGAGCTGCTATCCAAGGCCCTACATTCCCTACGAATACCATCCCCAAAGAGCCTATTACAGAAGCAGAGGAAGAAGGGGCTCCAGGCATGCTGTTGCAGCAGCAACCCCCAAGCCACAGCCAGAACAAAACTCCTGACAGTTCTGCCCAGGTCGCTTAACCATTGCGGGGGGGAGGGGGGTAGGCAGACCCACTACCTCTAGAAATGGATAAAAATCACCAGACAAGTGGCTTCTGGAAGTAGTAGGTCAGGGATTGTTCCTGCAGTTCAAGACGTTCCCAAAATTGCAGAAACACAAACATTTTCCAGCTCATTCACCAACAGAAATAATTTTGGGAAACTGTAAGTAAAGAAATTGCTGCAGGCAAAAGCAGTAGAAAGTTCCTGCCTTACAGAGGGACAAGGGCCTCTTCTCAATATACTTCCTCACCCACAAGAAAAATGAGTGGCGACCCATTTTGGATCTAAGATGTGAACAAACATAGCAAAAAGGAAAGATTCAAGAGGGTCACACTGGGCACAGTGATACCATCCTTGCAATCAGGAGATTGACTGGGGTCATTGTATTTGAAATATGCCTATTTTCACATTCCAGTTAGACCCACCCACAGAAAATACCTCAGGTTCAGGCTGGGAAACTGCCAGTACCAGTGTATATACGTCCCCTTTGGCTCACCTCAGTACCAAGGGTCTTCACAAAGTGCCTAGCCGTGGTGGCAGCACACCTATGAAGGCAAGGTGAGGTGGTTTTGCCCTACCTAGATGACTAGCTAGTTTCAGGAAAAACAGAACAAGAGGCGAAGTGCTCTACCCAAAGGATAAAGAACACCCTAGAGAAACGGGGGTTCCTGAGAATAATGCAGAAGTCCTAAACAGAACTGTTTCAGGTGCTGGACTTCATAGGTGCACCACTAGATACCCTGCAGGGAGAAGACTTTCAGACGACTGAGTGTCAAACCCGATTGCTCCTGTATGGTGGAAGAAGGGACTGGTAACATTAGTACAGGTTCTCTCTGACAATAATGGGATAAAAGCTGTCAGGAAATGAAACAGGAATTTACTTTACAACAGAATGACTTCCATAGGTATTCCCAGTTCAGAGATTATCTGTTTAAAGTCTCAGGCATAGAGGGGGTACTAAGACCACTCCCACAAGGGATGATTTTTCTAGCTAACGCAGTTGTCTGTCCTGAACAGAGTGGCCTAGTTTCTCAAGCTTATACATTCCTGATGGGGGAGCAAGGGAAGGCGGCAATAAGCTGCATGCAAGAAAAATGGGCAGAAGAAGCTGGGTTGGATATTTCCCAAGTAATTTGGAATACAATATGGTAGGGTGTTCACCGCACAACAGCTTCTCTGTCTTGAAGAGAATTTCAGTGGAAAACAGTGGCCAGGTATTTTATAACCCCTGTTGTCTCTTAGCATTATGGGGCAGGGGACGGAGCCAGCGGCTTACTGGAGCAGATGTTCTTTGTGCAGCTCCACTCCAAGGACCGCAACTAAGTACACATTTTAGCATCTCTACCCATTTTTTTGTGATAGTTTTGATCCCTGTGGATTAACCATCAGCAGCACTATTGGAGGACACCTTCCTTGGGGATTTCGATGATGGGTAACCCCCGCAAGCAGCAGCAGGACTCTGGTGTGTCAAAATCTGTCAAGCAGCAGACTGGAGTACAGAAAGCAGGAGCTGCCACACTTTTCTCAGACGGTACGGAGCCCACCAATGTGGCTTTACTTTTAGTCATACTGGAGCTCAAAACTGATTTGAAGCAAGCAACCGGTGAGTTAAACACTGAATTGTACACCTTCTCTCAGTGAGTGGTGGCTATTGAAACCTGGCTGGACACTATGCAGTCTGAAGTTATGATGTCTAAAGCCATGTTAGAGAAATTTGGTCATCATTTCTGGGTTGGTGAAGGAATACAAGTTACTCTGACTGCATCTTGAGCACCTCAAAAATGGGGCGAAATCCCGGAATTTATGGATGCTGGGGGTGCGGCAGGGACAGGAGAGCACAGATCCTTCTATGTTTGTTGCTGATTTAATATGCAGCACTTTGGCTTTGGACGTTGCAGATCGATTTATTAAAACTTATCGTGTTACAACCCACAGACATCCAGCCAATCCATAACTGCCAAGAACTATCTTGATTGTTACCATGGGGTAACGTATTCGAGATACTGAGCTAACTTCAGCAAGAAGGAAGGGGACCCTCCTGCTACCTGATGGAATAGCCTTCTATCTTTTCCCTGACCTTAGCTTTGCTACAAGGCAAAGACGCAAGACATTTGATTCAGTCTGGCTGGGCCTAAGGGAACTGGGAGTGATGCACTTGTTGCAGCTCCCTGCTAGACTTAAGGTTTTATATGCTGGGAAACGTATCTCTTTGCAGACCCAACCAAAGCACAGAAATATTTGAACAAAACTAAGGGGGAATTTGTTGCTAGGGAGGGACCTGCACCTTCCAACCATAATGAGGAGGGCTGATGTCTTGCTTTTCTTATATTTGTACCTGTTTATTACTCTAGACCCTAGACTGGTGTCCCAGTTATCTGTATCTTGGCTGTTAGTAGGCGAGATTCTGTCAGCAATATTTTAGCTTTTCTTATCTGTGTAGTGGGGAGTTTCATTCTGTCTTAAATGTTCAGCTAGTTTGGTTTATTCTGGGAGGTAGCAGTCAAGGATAGTCATATATATTGTTATAGTACCGTTTTGTAGACATGGAAATAATGGGTCATATTTTATGGCCTAATGAGTGCTTCACTCTGGATCACCATCTCTTTTAGACATTTTTGGGGCAATCCATGGTCTTGCTGCAATGGCTCATGTGTTACGATTTCTAGTCTTTTGACCTGTTTGTCCAGTTTTATGCAATTCCCTCCCAGTGATGTAATGTAGCATGAGAGGTGTCACAATTACTATTTATGGTATTTCTATTTTACCCATTGTCTAATCCTTGAACCATGCTATACTTCGGTGTACATGTATGTATTGAAAACTGCTAAAATAAGTAAAAAAAAAAAAAAAGCATTATGGGGCAAGCAATACTGATAGATGTTGGAGAGGGTGTGGGGGAAGCAGACAGACAATACCACATATTCTGGGATTGTCCAGGTATCAACTCTGTTGGACTGAGATGGAGAAAGCAATACAGAACATGCTGGCACTCCCATTAACCCCCACTTTCAAAAATCTAATCATGGACCAGCCACCCATAGGGACCAGAGCAGCGCCTTGTATATATTTATTCTTTATTCTTATTGCAGCTGCAAGTAAAGTCATAGTGCAGCATTGGTTAACAAGTAGTACCCCTCATTTGTGGCAATAACTGAACAATGTCCTTAGGATTAAGAGTACGGAAGCCATCACAGCCTTGCTTTGGCTCCAGCAAGATAAATTTAACTTGAGATGGCTCCCATTCTATCACTACAGGGAGGAGGTAGAGGACATCCCAACACTGGCTCAATGACTATGTTAAATAAAACTTAAGTCTCAGTATGCAATGATGAAATGAGTTAACTTAAGGCCTTATGAGGGTTACAGGGGAGGCAGAGGGAAAATAATTAGCAATAAAGTAAAATGTTCTGCAGTTTTATTTGATCATGTTGGTATTTTTAAGTACAGTATTTGTGTAACATGACAGTCTGGTCAAACTGGTACTCAATTGTGCAAAGAACCGCTGATACTAGAGGAGCTACAACATACACCTAGGGCCCAATTTTCAAAGGGCATTAGAGGGGACACACGGGACTTGTGACTGGGAGTTTCACGCAAGTGGTGATTTGCATCAAACAAGAGGGTTGGCGCAATTTTAGAACTGTGGTACTGCACCCCCCCAACTCAAGTCCCCTGTGTCCTCGCAGCACTGTTACGCCAGGTCCCCCCGGCCTACAGTTGTGGCCGTGATATGGGGTTTGCGCCACAGTTTGGGATGCAAGCTGCTGTAAGTAGGAGAAACCATTGCAACTGCACCAAATGCATTAAAATCGGGTGCATTTTGCATCCCTGTGTTTAGCGCAGTTGCATCCTACACTGCGGTGAACGCAGGGCTTGCGGCGAGCTCTTTGAAAATCAGGCCCCTAGAGTTGAAGGATCAGATGAATGTAGACATGACAGGCGCAGTGAGTAATACATTGATATCAAAGTAGGCCATGACTTCAATATAAAAGTGATTACACGTCACAAGCCATTTGGTGAAAAGAACTTTTTAAAGCATAGTAGTAGTACATCTTGTACTGTTTTAGGTTTAAATTTGGATATGCAATAGTTTTAGCAATGCTGGATGTGTTTTCTGGTGTAACCCATACTTTATTTTATGTATTTATTTTATTTTAAATTGGTAACTGGGTAAGTACACTAGCAAAAAAAATGGCCTTTTCAGGTTTGACCCAGGTTCATCAGCACAAACATCAAGAAAGAAGTTTACAACAGTCAACACAAGTAATACAAAAAAGTACAAATACAATTAAGTCTCAGGTAATAGTTTAGACATAACAGTCACAAACATTAAGTGTATATAAAAAAAAGTCTCTCAATTTCTTTGTAAAATCAGGAACAGTTATACATTATTTAATAAAGCATACAAGTTTAAAAAAAATACAAACACACCTGATTGCTCCTGCACAATCCTTCACACTAGGCCAACCAAGGCCTGCAGTGATGCCATGGGCCGGATTTCCAATGAGAGACATTCAGTATTACCTAGGAGACCACTGGTTTCAAAGGTGGAATCCGCTGTCCAAGCTAGTGCCAGTCACAAAGACCTTTGTCTTTGTGTGGGCACTAGAGTGGTGGAAGGAGGAAAGCAACCTTAGAGAGGGCATTCCCTTCCTCCAGCAATCCCCAATAAGGGTCCTCACAACAGATGCTTCACTCCTAGGGTGGGGTGCCCACCATAGGGATCTTACAGTAAGTGGCATCTGGAGCCAACAGAAAGCCCAGGAGCACATCAGTCTCCTAGAGCATAGGGCAGCACTGGTGGCAATGCAATCCTTCTCCTCCCAGCTAGAAGGCCAGTCTATTCAAATTCGAGCAGACAATACCACAACAATGTACAGTATTACATAAACAAAATTGTGCATGGGACCAATGAGGACCTGGGATGTAGCCTATCCCCCGGATGCAAAGATTTCTGCTGTACATCTGCCAGTCAAAGAAAATGTCTTAGTTGATGTCCTAAGCAAATTTAGCCAGGGAAACCATGAGTGAGTGGTCCCAGAAGCAGCAAGGGATGGCCTCAGTGTTCAGAAGATGGGGCACCCTGGAAATAGACCTGTTTGCCTCTTGGGAGAACAGTCATCTCCCACAGTTTTGTTGCAGACCATCAGCAATGGGCACAGTCCTAGAGGACACCCTGATTCTGGACTGGACAGGAAGGTGTCTGTATGCATTTCTACCATTTCCTGTCTTACAGAGAGTGCTCTTGATAGTCCAGGACTGGACCAGACAGGCCTGGTACTACAGACCCTGTCCAGCAGGACTCCAGTCAGTGGGACACTGAGATACAACCTGCTGACTCTGTCTCCAAGACCTCCAGTCAGTCAGTAGGTTTTTATAGTTTGGCTGAAAGCCTTTACAATGTACTAAAAAAATACAAGATTACATGAAAAAGAGACCAGCTATATCAAATATAGGAATAAATTAGCCACAGGTGCCACTTAAAATCAAAGACAAAGCTACATTCGCAAAAGTAATATAATCAGTCAAAGCTAATATAAATTAGTACATACTTCAATTTATGGCTGCATTTAAATGAACGAATGGGGGTGGAGCTAACAGGCAAGCTGCATGGACGTGTCTTCGTTGAGCTCTATAGCCGAATTTCCTATACTGGCTAAATTTCTATTTATTTTCGCTGTGTAGTGTATATTGACTTTGAGTCTACCCTCGTGATCTCCTGCTGACAAAATGGGTCCAAAAAAGGCCGATAAAGCTGCTGCTTCTTACTCAAAATCGGTGGAGGATTTTCTACTCCCGAAGCCAGGTGCATCAGCAATGGCGCCGACAGTAACCCCAAAGGACCCTGTGATTGACAGAATATTAACTATCCTGCAAAAGATGGAGGAAAAAGTTAATCAAATAAATACGTCTTTGACTGCTATGGATCAGTGGGTCTTGAAGCTGGAAGAAGGGAGGGAAGAGAGCTCTAAGGCCTCAGAGGAACTTTCGGCTCTTCAGGAGCACTTTGCCATGATGACACAGGCCTGGGATTCCAAATTCCTTTCTTTTTTTTTTGCTCCTTCCCAGGCACCCCCAACTGGCCACTCCTTTGGGCCTCCAAGGTACACTCACCACCACTTTGTCCCCTGCCGCCATCCATTGCTCCTATTAGCAGCCTCCCGGGTAACCTGACGTATTCCTTCATCAGGTGGGTCCCTCCCTTCTGGGGGGATGCACCCTTAGGTGCAACTTTGTATCCCAGGTGCTGCTGGGTCAGTCTGGACACTTTTCAGGCTTCGTGGCGACAGGGACCGCAGGCTGTTGTCTGGTCAATCGGGGGTGATTTTTCCATTTTCTGCCCTCCCCATTGCCTCCACCCTGATTGGGCCTGAGCGTGATGGCAACCTGAGGTGGGGATGTGCAGTGGCTTGTCGAGGCTTCACACCGCCAGGCACGTCACCCAATCCACATCCAGTTGCCCACCCCCCCACCAGAAGGGAAGCATCCAATGGACACTCTGGACTCCCTCCCTCCCTGCCGGTCTCCACTCCTGACACCTGGGCTCAGGGCGCAAACCTGGGTCACCAGCATGCCAAGTGAACCCCTTTGCTCGGCACCACGGAGTTGGCCAAATTCCTTTCTAACAAAGTTGAAACTCTTTAGAACCAACTATGAGCAGCTAGTATTCGGGTAGTGGGGCTTCTACTATCCATTGAAGCTAGGGATTTAAGAATGATGTTTGGAACTATACTTACAGATTCTTTGGTCTGGCTAAAGAATCTATCCACATCATTCAGATTTTCCGTTTGCCAAATCGTAGGAAACCGCTGGAGGGTACAGAATCGCAGGCTACAGTGCTTGTGACAGTTGACTCAGTTGATGAACGTTTGCAGGTCCTTGTTGCTGCCTGGGACAAATGTGGTATACAATACCAGGGACAAAAAATATCCTTGTATCCAGATGTTGCATCCTGTACACATTCCTGGAGAAAGGAGCTTTGAAATGTCAACAGCGTTTGGGTGAGTATGGTATTTCTGCCGACTTGTTTATCCCTGCAAGTTGCATTTCACCTTTAAAGGTAAACTTTGCATTTTTACCAATGTTGATGCAGTGGAAAAGTTTATTGACTGTTTGCCACCTCGAGGAGATCTGGATGCTGATGACACTGACGACCAGGCAGTGGCTTCTTGAACAGACTTTGGTTTGTTGTAACTTGGACTGCAGTACACTAGTTTTATGGCCAACACTATTCTCTTTTGTTCTAAGTGAGGGCATTTTTGTAAGTCCCTACTGATCAGTATTGCTGGTTCCTAAATTTTGAGTATGTCACAATAAGTTGGGGAGTATAATTTTTTCATATACTGTTAAGTTGGACTTTAATATCCTCTCTGTTGATATTCTCCCTTTGCTGTTGCCATAAGTCTCTTCTGGTAATGATACTTATTATTGTAGTTAGAGTAATAGCGCCCTATTGCATACGTAATGTATATCTAGCTTTCTGAATATATTGTTCTGCTATGACTACCCCGCCAGATTCATGGTTATGGGGTACGTAGGGTAGATTTTATTGTGGATTTGTATGTAATGTTCCAAGCTGCAACATTACACTAACTGTATTTCTATCTGGGGGATAATCCCAATAATTTCCCCAGCTCCTACAAGGGGGCTGAACCCACTTAATATTGTACTTTGGGGCCTGGATATTCAAAGGGGTTGCGCCTGGTGCAACAGAGTTGCGCTGGTGCAACCCCACATTGCGCCCTGGTGGGATATTGAGAAGGCTGCCTGGCGCAGTGCAAATCTAGATGCGCTGGGGTGCAATGTAATTGTATGCAGTGCAGATGCAGTGGGCGTACCCATGCATATGCGTCACGTCCCGATATTCAGCCTGGGATGTGCAGTGCACATGCTGGCGCAGCCCTGCATTGCACCACATAGGGGGGGCTCAAAGTTGACAAGGAAAAAACAACAGCACCACTCCAGGCTCTGCAAATAACACTAAAAGATTTATTTTAACGAACGCCAAACAACAACAACCGACACTATCCCTCTACCGGTTTCGCACAGATAGGCGCGTCATCAGGAGGTCAAAGTTGAGCCTGTGAAGAGTGGGAACAAATCCTGCCCACCCACAGGTGGGCTGCTGTACTGCGTGGCGCAACACAGCTGCTGCCAGCCGTGGGTGGCCACCCGCCCACCCAGAACACCGTCACCAAGCACCCACATAACCCTGGTGATCTGGTGGCACCCTCCACCCATGTCCCGATCGCGGGTATCGATGTTGATATATATTCCTGGTAGTCAGTGGCCCCCGAGTCCCTGACAGAGTGTAATGAAAGACCAACCCCTGGTGGTGTAGTGGTCCCCCTCCACCCGATTCCCGATATATAAAAATGACTGTCCTTGATAGCTAGTGGACCCCCGCCCATTGCAGCGATTGCAGTGATCCTCTGTAAATAAATGCCCTGGTGATCCAGTGTCATCCCCACCCCTCCACCCACACGTGCCCTTGCCCACCAAGTTCCCCCCATCATCGGTGGGCAGCTGCAACCGCCTGCATACCACCTGGCCGGCCACCGAATGACAGGTACAGTATGGGCTGTAAGCCTATTGATCCCCAGTGTGGACCAATGGGCTTGCAGGGCATACTGTACTAGACAGTCCCAAATATGTGAATGAAGTTGTTCAAATATTTGGGACTGTCTAATACAGTATGTCCTGTAAGCCCATTGGTCCACACTTGGGCCTAATGGGCTTACAGCCCATACTGTACCTGTCATGCGGCGGGGCGCATCACAGTATGTGGGCAGGTTGCAGCTGCCACCGATGACGGAGGGAGCAGGGTGGGAAAGGGGTTTGTTATGGGTGGGAGGGGTGGGGTGCCACAGAATCGCCAAGGCATTTATTTACAGAGGATCACCGCGATCATGGCAAAGAGTGGGGTTCCACTAGCCACCAGGGGCGGTCATTTTTATTATATCGGGGATTCGGGTGGGAGGAGGGACCACTAGACCACCAAAGATGGTCATTTTTACATATATCGGGGAATCGGGTGGGAGGGGGGACCACTAGACCACCAGGGTTGGTCTTTTATTACATTTATTGGGGAATCGGGGACTGGGGGGGGCACTAGACTACCAGGGATTGTGTGTTATACAGTTATGTGATTGTGGCTATGGGGTGGGAGATGCCCCAGGATCCTCACTGCACACATCATGCTGTGCAGGGCGCCAGGTGCAAGTCGCAGGGCTGCCCTGCGCAAGGCATGTAAATGGGCCATAGTGACATGCAGATGGCCCCATTTGCGCCTTGCATATATTATGGCCTCATTAGCATGCCCCCTGCTGAATATCGTGGGTGATACACCTAGCGCAACTGCACTTGCGCTGGCACATCCCCATGCTCCCAATCCGTGGCTTGCACCAGCGCAGTGCCACTGCGCCATGCGCACTATGTGTGCTGATCTTGCCATATTCAGCGGTGCTGCGCCATATCACATCACTGTTGAATATCACCTGGCCTTGGCACCAGCGCATCCCAATTGCGCTGCACCCAGGCTTGCACCATTGCCTGGCGCAGTCTGAATATCCCGGCCTATATCTATTAGTGAGAGGTGTATCTGGGTGTTGGTGTTGCCGGTAATGAATTCTCATTACTCCTTTTATGTTCTCCGAGACATTGCATGTATGAGAATGTAACTTTTCATCTCTGCATTGTTTTGGAAATTTTAGTAAAATGAAGTTAAAAAAACTGAACAGGTTTTAGCATCATGGCACCTCTGAGAACTATAACGTTTTACTAAAATAAAATATTAGTAATGCAGAATATCAACTCTGATCAATTCCCCTCATAACATCTTGTTAGTATCATGAAAAAGAGTTTACGGCTAATCGTACTTGCCACTAATAAAACAAGGCACACTACCTACCTGAAGGGGGGGGGGGGGCAACAAACTCAGACAGGGGAAATCCCTTATACACGCTATCTTTTAAAAATGCTCAACAGTGTGGCCCTTTAAGAAAGTCCCAGTGCACTTTATGTCTATTTAGTTAGCCTAATGCAGGACCTTATCTTACTCTTGTTGGAAATTCAATAAGACACAGGATTCAGACCTCAAAGGGGGTCCTACGTGAGTACATAGGACTAAACTGACACGCTTCATAATCTGGCAGGATATTTATTGGTCTGTACCAAAAAGTATTACTTTCTGACATTGAAAAAGTCCACCTTCTTGAATGACCCTTTAAAGGGAACAATCTTAAAATCAAGGAAAGAGCCCTTATTGTCATCTCACAGCAGACCATTTAGAAGGAGTAGATAATAAACTCGAACCTTATACGACCCATATGTCTGGTCATTTGTCCCATCCACTTACCCAATGGCCTCTAACAAGTCCAGACCACAACCTTTCAATCTTTCCCCAGTAAAGCATAAGAAAAAGATTACTTACACAACTACAACAGACATAAAAACGGCATTACTGTACAGCATTTAAAGCAGCAGTGCAATGAAAACGGGCTAAAATTTGAACCTACCTTTTTCTTCCTAATCGATGCCACTCCAGGTTATTTTGGTAGTAAAATTTTCAGTTTTTGTTATCATTTAAGAGTTTAATGAATGTTTTAAAATAATTATTTCTCAAGAAATAAAGATGGACGCCTCATTTTTGCCTAGAAATAGTATTGAGGACCTGAGGATGGTAAAAATCTCGACAAAAATGCAAAAGTACGGTACACAGCATAGGAAGTTTCCAGAAAACCCAGGTCAACATTTATGCTAATATTTTTCATAACTATAGCAGACAATTAGCTTTTTGGAATAACTTTTTTCATTGCACTGCTGCTTTAAGTCCCAACATCTTATTAAATCTGTTTTGAGACCAAGTAATTGTTAAAGTTTATAAAGGCCTTGCCTTGTAGTTTCTCATACTCTAGTTTTATAATATGGTTACCTCCTGGAGTATGTAGCTGCTTTGGAATCAATATCCTTATTTGGAAAAAGAGCATGAATTTTAGCTAAAATTTAATAAAAACCTAAAGAAACAGAAGCTAGAAACAACATTTGAAATAAATGTAAAATAAGGTAATAACATAGCTTCTTCAAGGGAATCTCTTGCAGCAGATCATACATACACTTGGATGTTTGCCAGAGAGCGCTCTTGTCGTGGTAGCCCATCTCCCAGCTCACTTCACAGGCCGCTTTCACTGCAAGTGTGTCGCTGCTATCATCAACGAGAAAAGTTTACGTCTTTTGTTTTCCCTTATGTCCAGTTTGGATTCCCTTTTCCGCAAGTGCCATTGTGTGAGGAAGATCCAGCATTATGACAGTCACTCTCTCTGCGTTCGCTGTCTGGCAGCTGCCCACAACATCCACTTCTGCGCTCATTGCCAGGAATTCAGTCAAGATACCCAGAATTGATGGCTCCAGGAATTAGAATCCTACTTAACGGAGCAGAAAGTGGCTGTCCTGGAAAAGGAAATGCTGTCTCACTCCTTGTCTTGGTCCCCATCGACGAGCTCCCAAACACCTCAAACAAAGCACCATTCTTGCTGTTGACGGCTTCCACATCCAGTTGCCCTTCGATGACTCAGGCCTCTCCCACTCTAGTAGAAAAAACCCAGGTGGTCCTCACGGCATTGGCCCAGAGCATTCAGGCCTCCTGCACAAACCAAGCACCACCTCTGTCGATAAGCTTCTTGCCAGTGCCCTCGTCGACTACCCTTACTGAGGCCTTGTCAGTGCTGGATACAAACCAGGCCCCTCTGTCAGCATCTTGAACTTCATGGATGACCTGTCCCTCCAGCATGGGACTCGGTTCTTCATCAACGTCATCCACATTTCAGCATTCATCGATGTCTTCTTTTTCTGCCCCCACTACAGTGACCCACTAGCATGGTTCAGGGGTTTGCATCGATGGATTTACCGTCCTTGCCACCGCCGTTGCAACCTGCATCTTACTGGAGCTCGGTGGTTCAGGCATCGGACATGGCTTCCCAGGCTTTGGGCTGTCTGCTCTATCCACAGCCCCAGCCCAGGTCCTCTGTGATGTCCCCCTCTTGCATGGGGTCCATGAGAGCTCCTCCTCCTCCTCCCTTCTTAGCCTCGTCAATGGCACCCATTGTCGACATCTCCTCAGTGGTCAAAACTGTGTTGGAGGTTATGCAAGCTATGCAGCCATCTCACCCTCCTCTCCCTCGCCCTCTCCTAGGAAGCAGGTTCACCATGTGCCTACCCCTCCTCCCTCCTTTCCACCCCTGAAAGAGGAGGCTCTGACATACTTTGAGGAGGAAGAAGAGGAGGAGGAGGATCCAGCTGATGATGACGGGGTGCAAACCCCTTCCAGTGCCTCTACTCTGTCTTCTGTGGGGGAGGATCCCAGGCTCTATACACCCTGCTCTTCTCCAGATGGCCCCAGTTTCTTGGAAATTATGACCCAATTACAGCAGGTCATGGGATTTGTCACCACCAGCCAAGACCGGCAATGCCGCAACTTGGCTGATTACTTGGATTTACCGGAGGCCCCCGCCACTGTAGTTCTTCTCCTCATCCAGGCCTATCAGGATACAATTTCTGTGGCTTGGCATGGCCATTCCATAGTCCCTCCCATTTCTAAGTTTACCAGGCCCCCGCAGACCACCCCTTTTTTTGCCATGGATCCACAGGCAGATTCTGTGGTCATAAATGCTGCCCATGATCAGACCAAGCATCCTAAACACTTGACTTCTTTGCCTCCTGACAGGGAATCCTGGAAATTGGACTTGATAGGGAAAAGGGTCTATGTCTCATCTACCCTAGTCATGCGTATACTGAACTATATGGGGCACATGCTCAACTACCAGAAAACCCTTTGGACTGCTGCCTCAGAAGTAGAGGCAAAGCTTCCCTAGTTCACAGACACTGACCAATTGCTGGCTACCCTTAAGATGGGTACTAGTATCACTCGGCACCTTCTCCCTGCCTGCTATGATGCCATAGATGCGTCTGCCCATACCTCGACGTCGGGTATCACCCTTTGCCGCCATGTGTGGCTTCAGGTTTCTGGCTTTATACCGGATGTGCAACAGTCCATCTTAAATGCTCCCTTTAGTGGGCACAAACTTTTTGGTACTGAAACCAAAGGCATCCTTAATGACTTACAGGCCTCAGGCCACACTCTCCATACAGCACACATGATGTACCACACTCAGCCACCTGTCTCACAGTGACAATCATTTCAGTCCTTTCAGTTTCGGCGTTCCACTCACCTGAAAGGCTCAGCTTGTCAGTCCACTAGAAAATGCCCAACCCCACCTCTTGGTAGCACCTCAGCCTCTGCCCTCAGAACTGCCAGGACTGCCCCTGTAGTGGCCGCTGCCACCCCTGCTTCCTTTTGACTCATCAGTCAGCCTCCCCTGCCCTCCTCTGCAGGCCTCGGAGGCAGTGGGTGGCTACTTCTCTCTACATTTTGAGGCCTGGAAACATTACATCAAACAAATGGGTACTGCAGATTATTCATACAGGCCATACTCTGGAGCTCACAGCCACTCCCCCCCACACCCATCTCGGCTCCTGTCATACCCACCAGACCACATCACGGTTCTGCTGGAGGAACTCCATTCGTTAATTCAGAAGCAGGCGGTTCAGCCTGTTCCTCCACATGACCCAAGCAAGGGCTTTTACTCCCATTTATTTCTAGTACCGAAGTGCACTGGCGATCTCCACCCTGTCCTTGATCTGAGAGACCTCAACTGGTTCATCCAATACAAAAGATTTTGAATGGTCATTTTGCAAACAGTCCTGAGTCTTTTAAACCATGGGGACTGGCTCTGCACTCTAGACATGAAAGATGCATACCTTTGCATCCAGATACATGCGGCCCATCAACAGTACCTCCAGTACCAACTTCTGGGCTACCATTACCAATTCTGCACCCTGTCCTTCGGGCTGTCCTCTGCCCCCCCCCCCGGGTCTTCACAAAGTGCCTGGTGGTCATAGCCACAGCCCTTTGTCACCGAGGACACTGTGTGTTCCCGTACTGGGATGACTAGCTCGTAAAAGCCTTCTCTCTGGAAGAATTGCTCTGCTATCTCACCTATACCCTAGAGCTCTTCCAAGACCTCGGCATCACAATAAATGTTGCCAAGTCCCACATGGAGCCATCTCAATGTCTCCAGTACATCGGAGCAGTCTTGGGTATGGTGCAAGGCAGGGCCTTTCTGCTGGAGGACAGGAGTCAGAAGCTCATCTCCCTTACCCAGCAGTACCTTGCAGCTCAGCAGATTACCGCCCGTCAATTCATGCACTTCTTCAGTCACATGGCAGTGGCCATTTCCACCATACCATATGTCCGCTTATACATGCACCCAGTCCAGTGGGCCCTTCACTGCCAAGTGCACCAAAAGACAGGGGACTTCAAAGACTCCATTCGAGTGACTGCTGCCCTCAGGCAGGTCCTCTCCTGGTGGCTGGATCTGACACACCTCCAAATTGGTGTGCCCTTTGGTGCCCCCCACCCAAACCCTTATGACAGATGCTTCCACCCTTGGTTAGGGCTCCACCTCGGTCTTCACCAGACACAGGGCCGTATCCTCCACATCAGCCTTCTGGAGATGCAGGCTATCCATCTGGCTCTTCAGACCTTCCAGCCATTCCTTGACCCTGGAACCCTACTGATCCAATCAGACAATACTTGCATGATATTCTACATCAACAAGCAAGTGGGCACAAAGTCACAAGCTCTGTGTCAGGAAGCCATTAAAGTCTGGAGTCAGGCTCTGGATCTTCACCTTCATCTGGTGGCAGTCCACATTCCTGGAGCCCAAAACATCATTGTGGATCACATGAGCCATCACGCTTAGGGCCACAAGTGGACAATGGCGATGGAGATCCGTCTCGGCATATTCCAGCTGTGGGACACTCCAGACATCGATCTGTTTGCCTGTCCAGACAATCTCAGACTACCTCAATACTGCTCAATCATTCTCGACTCACTCAGCAACTCCCTGAACACCCTGTTCCTCTCCTGGCATGGGCGCTTCTTATATGTCTTCCCAACCGTCCCCCTCATACAGCAAGTACTACTCAAACTCCAGCTGGAGTGGGCCTCCATGATTCTTATCGCCCTATTTTGGCTGCAACTGATATGATTCCCCATCCTCCAGCAACTGTCAGTCGCAGATCCCCTTCCCATTCTTCTCCGACCTGATCTGCTCACGCAGAACCATGGATCCCTTCTTTACTCCAGTCGTGGGTCCTTTCATCTACATGCTTGGTTCCTGAGAATGTCTTTACTGGCACAATATCTCTGCCTCTGTGGCCGCGATTCTGTTGGCCTCCAGAAAAGCGTCTACCAGAAAGACATATGCTACCAAATGAAAATGTTTTGCCATATGGACTGCCAGCAGGGGATTGGACCCTTACTACTGCCTATTACCTACCATTCTGGACTACCTTTCCATCCTCTGTAGTCAGGGTTTAAGCTATTCTTCCATCAGAGTTCATTTAGACACTATCTTGGCCTTCCGTGAACCCATCGGGGACCGGCAGGTCGCCCACATGGACGGGGCCAGGATGTTTCTCAAGGGTATTCTGCACCTCAAGCCGCCAATTTGGAATCTGGTTCCACCCTGGGACCTCAGTTTTATGTTGGAAAAACTGACCCTTTCACCATTCAAACCAGCAGCTACCTGTGAAGTGCACTTCCTGGCCTGTAAGGCCCTGTTCCTGCTAGCTATCACATCATCCAGGCGCATCTCACGACATTAGGCCCTCATGTGCCATGAGTCTTACCTAGACTTTCATAACGACAGTCTCGCTCCGCACCAATCCCAAGTTTCTTCTGAAAGTAGTTTTGGAATTCACTCTCAACCAGTCCATTAACTTGCCTGTCCTCTACCCGGCTCATGCTAACCCGGGTGAATCTCTTCTCCACACTCTGGATGTGCATCGCATCCTGCATTATTACCTCGCTCGCACTAAGTCCTCTTGCAAATCACAGCAACTATTCATTGCTGTCACTCCTCGTAAGGAGGGGCACCCAGTCACAAAGCAAACCTTATCCAACTGGTTGACCCACTGTATCACCTACTGCTACAATAAGTACCACAAACCTCTCCCTGGTGCTGTGCACGCATACTCCACCAGGGCTATCTCTACATCTGCTGTCTGCTTCAGGGACGTCTCCATCATCGAAATCTGTGACACCGTCACTTGGTCTGCTGTCCATGCATTTACTAGACATTATAGTTTTGACATGGCGTCCAGGCACCATGGCTCCTTTGGCTGCGCTGTCCTCCAGTGCCTCCTTTCTTAACCTCCCTTTCAGCTTGACTGCTTGGGAATCATCCCAAGTGTATGACTTGCTGCAAGAGATTCCCTCGAAGATAGTACAGTTTCGTACTTACTGTAACGGTAGATCTTCAAGAGGATCTCTTGCAGCAGGTCATGTTCCTTTCCTCCTTCCCCCTCCTTCTCTGGGACAGCCATCTTCTGCTTCTACACTTGTCATGCTGGGCAATACCTTAGGCCTCCTCAGTTCCCCTCTGTGTCCTGCTCTGTGAGCTGGTTGCCGGCCGGGAACTGAGGCCTCTAGGGGCCACCCACGTATTTTTATATATGCATGGACTGACATCATCGTGGGTGGCCCCCAGTCAGCACTGCTGGTGAAAGCTACCGTGACAAGAGTGCCCTCTGGTGGACACTCAAGTGTATGACCTGCTACAAAAGAATCCTCTCGAAGATCTGCCATTACGATACGTACAAAACTATACTTTCAACAAAAGATTTAAATTATTTACTGAACCTAGGACAAAAAATATCTTAATAGTCTGTATTTTCAAAATAAAATCATTAGTTAAGTCTTCATAAGTGATGGGCCATTAGTTTGATATATTCAACATGTTAAAGTGTATTCAAGAAGAAACTCACTTGCTCAGTGTTGTGTTAAATGAATTCATAGTTCTGTGCATCTTGATATATGTCTGCTTCACAGCTCAGAAAAGAAAAGAGCAAAATGTCACCATGCTCAAGTCAAACACAGCAGACAACTGGAAACAAATTAACTGAGGGACATTGATTAATATGATTCTGACAGTTACCATTTGATCCAAAGTTAGACCATAAAATTTTCCCTGCTGGAGACTTAGTAAACTCAAGGCCTTTTATCTCTTTTTACATGAGACTACAGTTAAAACAGTAAGGAAAAGGGGGGGGCGGCTCAGGACACACTGGAATGGGGCAATGAGAAAACCTTCAGTACAAGAACATCCAATATCTCGGTTTAAACATTCAGGACAGAGATACTACCACTGCTAGGTCACAATAAAAAAGTGTTTTAAATTTATTAAACTCACTTTAAAAACAATATAGGTTACTGGGTAAATAGACAAGTAGCACCCCCATGTTACACACACTGATCAACGTTTCACGTCCTAACTGATGCTTTTTCAAGATAACAAATGGTGTTCTCACAAGCAATTTAAAGTTCAGTATCAGTGACGTCATTACCTATGCACCAATAATGAGTACCCTCTACCTACGGTGCACACTTATCATTCATTCATAAAAAGATCACATGATTTATACGCAGGCAAATACATAGTAACTTCCCATTAAAATACTACCAATCCTTTAAAGCTAAATGTTAAAAAATGTAAATTCAGTCACCAGCACACCCTAAGTAAACCCAGAACTGCAAAACACAGCCTCGTATTTGATAGAAATATCAGTAAAAAAACACTTTACAAAACATGTTAGAAATACATTATGAATATAACCACAGAGTAAATATAAATATATGTATATAGGCACAGCAGGTAATACATTCATGCTCCAATACTGGCACAATATCACTGTCTTTATTTTATCTCTGTATTTTAAATAAAGGAACCAATTGAAAGTGTCCTTTAGCCGGAAGTGGATGTTCTCAATTTGTGTTATCAAAATGTCTCCCTACGCATTAACTTAATGTCCAGGTCCCCCCCAACCCCTTTCATTAAGGGTCACTTGTTCAAGTCCCTGGAAACTGAAAGTACCTTCAGGGCCTTTTAGGGACACATGTGCTGCTAGGGCATTTTCCATCTTATTCATTCTAATGCACTGTAGCTGTTCTAAAATCCTAGTTTTGAGCTTTCTAATGCTTTTGCCCACATAATATTTTCCACATGTGCATGTTACCAGATAAACAATCGCCTCAGAATTACATGTGATCAAAGATTTTACCTTGTGTTTTGTTCCTCTTCTTGGCAACATGATTTCTTTCCCCCCTGCACATATGGGCAAGCAGCAAAATTTTCACATCTGTAGTTCCCTTTTGGTCTGTTTTGTATCATGTCTTCTCTGTTTTTTCAAAACTGTTCGTCAACAAATCAGGAAGATTCCAACCCCACCTGTATGTGACCCTGGGTCCACTGGATATTACATCTGTTAATTTTGGTTCTACTTCCAAAATGTGTCCATTTTTTCAGAGCATTTCTTCAAGTGCTGGTGCCTGCGGACTGAAAGTTGTGACAAGGTTAGGGCCATTATATTTATTTCTATTTTGGATATTCACCCCATTTTTCTTCCTCATCAAATTTCCTCTTTCCATCCCTCTAACCTTTTCCAAAGCATTCTCTAGGTTAGACTTGGGATAGCCTTTGTCCACAAATTTTGTAGTAAGCTGTTCTGCCCTTTTCTCAAAATTCTCAACATCACTACAGTTTCGTTTAAGTCTCATATACTGTCCAACCGGAAGATTCTGAGTAACGTGTTTTGGGTGACAGCTCCCTGAGTGCAAAATAGCATTACTGTCTGAGGATTTGCAATATAAATCTGCTTTCAGCCTCCCCCCTGTTTCCTTAATCACAATCAGATCCAGAAAAAGTAACTGTATGGTACTAGCTGTAACTGTAAACCTTAAAGTTCTCATTGGTATTCTCTAAATACTTAACAAATTCAGTCAGTTCCTCTACGTTTCCTCTCCAGACGATAAATGCATCATCAATAAATCTCTTATAGAGATCTAATTTGTCCAAAAAGGGTTTTGATTTTCATCATAAATACAGCTTTCTTCCCACTGTGCCAAATATAAATTAGCATAATTAGGGCCGGCCCATGGTGGCCCCATCGCTGTCCCCTTTATTTAATGATATATTTTATCCATAGACAGGAACACATTCATGGTTAATATCAATTCTGTCAGGTTTACCAAAAATTCAATAAAGCCATTGCTGTAAGTGGTTTGTTTGCTAAGAGCCTATCTCATGGCCTCAGATCCACCCTCATGTGGCATATTAGTATACAGTGACTGAATGTGTAGCATTACTAGCATCCAGTCATTGCCCATTTCTACTTCTGTGAACATTTCCAAAATGTGTGTAGTATCTCGGAGATAGGCCTTTGATGTTTTGGCAGTCTCTTTAATATGCTCATCTATAAATTGTGCCAATGGCTCAGTTAGAAATCCTGTACTTGAGACTATAGGTCTCATTGGTGGGCCTCTAAGTTTTAATGAATTTTAGGTAGACCGTATATGGATGCTCTGACTGGAACCTGCACGGTTAGGAATTTACAAATTTCTTCACCAGTTGTACCTTGCATCACTGCTTCAAGTAAGAAAACATCAGTTTTAGTTTTGGAAGCTGTAGAGGGTTCATATGACATAATTTCATAGATTGAGTCATGAGATAACTGTTTGAGCATGGAATTAATGTACTTAACTTTTTCCATCACCACAACAGCATTGCCTTTATCGGCAGGTTTTACGATGATGGATTCCTGCTCTTGTAGCCTTTTCAATGTTCTTTGTTCTTCATTCATGCAATTTCTCCATTTCCTTCCTGGTGAATTTTGACAAATCTTCTTGACGTCACTTTCACATGTTTTAAGGAAAACTTGTACTGATGGATTCATCACAGGAATGAATGTAGATTTGTTCTTCCATTTACTGTAGTCTGTCCCATTTCATTCGTTGTTAAATCCTTGGTGTCATCAGTTACTGATGTCATGTCCTCATTCTCACTGTTGTACTCACCGTGTTTGTTATACAGTTGGACCTCGATTATCTGGACCTTGCTTATCTGGACTACTCGCTCGAACAGACTGCCATCATGATCCCAACATTAGCACTGAAACAATCAAATGCTTTCATTGCCACCTTTGCTGCACATTAAGTGCTTTTCAGTTATGGCATTATACAGAACAGTACAGAACAATTTAACAGTGAATAGCAAGCCAATGAGGTGTGTTAGTCACCGCACTACAAGTTAACATAGGGCTAAGTAGGCTGCGGTAACTTGCCATGTACTCTAAAGTTACACTCGTTACACTCGAAGCAGTCTGCACGGCACTGCACTGAACTGATTGAGTTGACCTTTCCCCATGTAATGACAGTTTAATTTGGTACGTCTGAAGGGTGGTTACTGAACCTGCACATAGCTGCCCACTTTATCCTGAGCTGTATTCTGAGCAGTGTTAGGTTGATCCACTTCTTTGCTTTGCTCTGCTGTGTGCTCCTGTGCCTTTCAAATTCATCAATGGATGTTGGCAGTGCTGCAGTGAACAGGAAGTGCAAAATCCTTACCATAAGTGAAAAGATTACTATTGCTGAGAAACTTGGCAGGGGGGAAAAGGCAATCAACCATACTGCTAATAAAACATTATTACACAAATTAGACAGGACATATAACAAAACGGCAAGATGTGTCTTGCGGTGTGATCCAGGGACACATCATTGTGTATTATTAACTTCACTACAGTGGTTGCCTCTAGAAAATAAAAGTGTCATGACATGGCAAAAGATCACCTATAAATACCATGCTGATAGTCAAGAGCATTACATTAACATTAAACTATTTGGTGGAAGTGACCAAATAGGCACAAGGCTAAAAAGAACTATTAAAGCAAATAAAATCCTTGTTCCAGTTGTTGAAAACAAATTTGGGGAAATACATTATGCTATTAGGCCACAAGACATTGGAATACTCTGTCCCCCTCAGCTCGTGCATTTCCAACCTATTGTTTATTTTTACAGGACTTGGAAAAATCAGGCTCATTTAGTTTCGTAGGTTTCATAGGTATTTCAAGCGTAAAGACAATGAGTCCATAATGCTTGCCATTTAATCACTTGCCTATATTTGTCCAAATTTGTCTGAATCTGACATCACTAGATCCACGTTAGATTTAAATAGATTCATATTTGGGCTCTCTACCACAAATGTAGGAAAAGCATTCCATATTGGGACTAATCTCACACTAAACCAATTTTTTTCTCCTTAGTGAATGCCATTTTTCAGTCAATAACTGTCTTTTATGTTTATGGCTACTAAGTCTAAATTCGGATTCTATTAATCCCATCCCCTTGGTAATGGTTGAATCCTGTAGTAAACCATAAATAAGACACAGATCTCCCCTTTGCCTTCTATATCTCAAGGTGTATAAATTCAAAGCTTTTAACCTATCCTCATAAGTTTTACCTTTCATCCCTACTATAGCCCTAGTAAATCTTCTCTGAACTCTTTCAATTTTATGTTTGTCATCCTTAATGTAGGGGGACCATACTTGTATACAATATTCAAGATGAGGTCTGACCAAGGCATTATATAATGGTAATAACACCTCCAATGACTGACTGACCACATGTCTGAATATACAATTCAGATTCTGATTTGCCTCTTTTACTTGTCTGGTACAATGTGAATGAAATTTTAAATCAGGGGTAATGAGTAGGCCAAGATCTTTTTCTTCAGAGGTTTGGTGTAGTATTTCCTTCCCCAACTTATATTGAAAGTATTGGTTATGTTTTCCCAAATGCATTATTTTACATTTATCATTATTCAATGTTAACTTTCTCCCATGGGCCCAATTTGTATCTTTGTCTAGAAAGTTTTGTAGGATAATACTTTCATTTTTTTTATTGATAATAGAGCCTATGCGACAATCGTCTGCAAACTTTAACAGCCAAATATTATCTTTGTTTGTTTTTAAAGATGAAATATAAACATTGAATAGACAAGGACCCAACACTGATCCCTGGGGAACACCACTAGCCACAAGAGCCCAGCTCAAAAGTACCCCATTTATGACAACTCTTTGCTTCCTATTTCTGAGCCAATTTACAATCCAATTTACAATATTTATTTCCAGTTTAGTTTCTCTTAGGACGTTGATAAGCTCAAAATGCAGGATCTTATCAAAAGCCTTTGCAAAGTCGATAAACACTAGATCCACTGAATTGCCATTATCAATTGCTTCGGTTACCTTATTATAAAAAGTTAATTAGTTGGTCAAACATGATCTTGATTTGGTAAAGCCGTGTTAAAAACTATCAGTAAGTTCACTATGATTTATGTGTTCCAGAATGAAGTCTTTAATAAACTGTTCCAAAATTTTCCCAATCAGTGATGTAAGACTAATGGGCCTAAAATTCTCAGGTTTATTCGTAGGGCCTTTTTTATGTATAGGGATGACTGTTGCCACCCGTCAATCATTTGGGACTTCCCCTGTATCTAGGGAGTGTTGAAATATATTAGTCAAGAGTAAATAAATCTCATTTGCGAGTTGCTTCAATACCCTTGGGTGAATATCATCTGGTCCGGGGGAATTTATTGATATTTATTCCTTTTAGCTTATCCAGGACATCTTTAGGCTGAATCACAGGCCGTCCAGGCATAGAACCCTCCAATTCTTTTATTTCCCCTTGAGAAATAGTATTGAAAACTGAAGAGAAATATTGGTTTTGAATATCTGCTATTTCGTGTTTATTTGCTACATAACCTGTTTGTGTAGTGAATGGGCCTATGGTTTTAGAATTGACCTTAGTTTTATTTATGTAGGAAAAAAAAACTTCTTATTATCTTTCATCCTTGATGCCAACTTTAGCTCAAATTGAGTTTTTTCCTGTCTTATTTTAATTTTTATGGTTTTTAGTAATTCCCTATATTTTAAGTTAAGATGCATGAATCCCTTTTTAATTTGCTTATATAGTTTATTCTTTTTATTAATTAGAGCTTTTATTCTAGGGGACATCCATCCTGGTATAGGTTTATGTTTGGGATCATATTTATTTTTAGTTGGGATATTTATTTTGATTAAGTCCTTTAGTTTATTAACCAAGAGATGCCATTTAGCCTCTACTGTTAAATTTCTAAATAATATCTACCAATCCCAACAGCATATGGTATTTTTCATATTTTTAAAGTTAGCCTTAGCAAGATTTAAAACTCTAGTTACCCCTGTAGTAGGTAAGGTTTTATTTTCTGTAATTTGAAAGTTAACAGTATTATGGTCACTATTACCTAGTGGTGCTTTTACATCAATTTGAGTTACACAATGGGCAATATTTGTTAATATAAGATCTAATATTTTATTACTCCTAGTATTGTGTTGGACCAGTTGTTCAAATCCTATCTCATTGAATAATTCCATATAGCATCAATCTGTTTTAATAGATGCAGATGCATGGACCCAATTAACACTGTTTAAATTAAAATCCCCCATGATCACATAATTTTTGGATGGATTGAGATTTCTAAGATAATGTAGTAGTTTATCATTATTTTCTGGAGTCATAGAAGGAGGTCTATATATTAAACCAAGAATAAATGATGGGCCCATATGGGGTTTTATTTTCACCCAAAGGGTTTCAAGATCAGTACCATAAGAAAGCTCTTCACTGTCTATTGTTTGGTGTACATACATGTATATGGCGACCCCACCACCTTTTCTGTGCTCTCTGTTTCTGAGATACAAATTGTATCCCTGGATATTTTTATTCCAAGAATCATTGGCATCCCACCAGGTCTCAGTAATAAGAGCAATATGAATGTTGTTAATCCCAAGGAAAAGCTTGAACTCATCAAACTTATTTGTTAAACTTTGTACATTTATTAAAACCCCATTCCAACCATAATCTTTTACTTTATCATAGTGTCTAAGATTATTTTTTATTTCGGAGGTAGAGCATTGCCCCTCCCCCCCGGGCCCAGTTTAAATTAAATGCTATTACCTTGTTGATTTTGTTTGCCATCATCCTAATACCAATCCGGCTAAGGTGTAGGCCATCCCTTTTATAACAGTTTATATTTTTAAAGGTTTGATTATTATCCATGTATCCTATATTTTCAATCAGACAAAATTGTCTTAGCCAATAATTTAGTTTTTTAGCTTGTTCATTTTGGTATGCTTGAATTCCTAATATTGGCAGAATACTGGACAGAATGATCCCCTCCCTTCTTTAATCCTTGAAGCAATTTTTTTGAAATCTTCCTGGGTTTCTGTCAGAGAACATGCGGAGAGGTCATTCACTCCAACATGTAAAATGACTAACGGTTTATTTGTGTTTTCAAGTAACCCGTCTAGTAGTCTAACAATATCTCTAGTTTTTACCCCTGGAAGTGAACTGACTGTCATGTGTGCCTTTTGCCCTTCGCACACAATAGTATCAACTCCCCTTAGTACTGAATCTCCTATCACTACTATATATCTATTTGTTTCTGTAATTTTATTACAGATTTCAATTACAGGGGAGATACTAGTAGGAACATATTCAGTATCACATTTCCTAGGGGTCTGTATTTTATGAGAGTTGGTATTTTCCTCTGCAAGGACTTCAAATTTGTAAGCTAATAGGTTGTATAAAATGTTTGTACATATCACATGGAGTAGATGTATTTGGTACCTGTACTACATGAGTATGGGGGGGGGCTTGTTCCTAGGGGTCTCTTTATTATAAGTGTCAAAGTGCTTAATACTTGCTTCTTTAGTTGCTTATGTTATTGATAATAACTGCATCCATGAACCATTTGTAAATCCAGAGAACATCATGGGAAAAATTCATTGTTTATTCTATTGTTTTCTTATGAACAAATCTGCATTTAAGGTTCGCATTAGATTGTTTAAATTCACTTGGTCCTGATTACAGGACCTAACTTATTGTATTGTTATTTTACTGTTTGTATTGGTATGTATTGTCACGTGTGTTTCGTTGATCATTTATTTTTCTTATAGCTAGGCAATATGTAAGTTAACAGGACTGTCTTGTAAACTGGGTCACTTGACCTAAAGATATGTTTTCTCTCCTGTAAAAAAAAAATAAAGGTTTTACTACTACTACTACTACTGCTACATAGCTGTGGCATATGCAAAGAAGTTTCTGACATAAAAAACAGAAAGACAAATTGCTATCCCATGCCACTAATGCTGAGGATGAATGGAAGCTAAAGCATCGAAAGACACTTAAACCAGCTGCTGATGAAAGGCTTGAAAAAGCAACATACCTATGGTTAAAAGACAAAGAACCTCTGTGCGTAAACACTGAGGCAAGGGTTACCCCAAAGGGCATTTGGCTGGGAAGCCAAGTTTCAAGAAAATACAAAATCACACATGCCCCACAATGCAAAGCATCATGAGCTGCATATGCAAATCACCACAGAATGTTATGCTGGTCCAACTTTAAGCAGAATTGCATGGTGCCAAAAGGCCTCTCACACAGTTTGCAAAGGGTGCTAACAGAAGACATAGATACGTGTTTCATCCCACCAGGACTCATCAGTATGCCTCGTCTGTTTGACACCCCAGTGGAATGGACCAGCTACCCCTAAGGCAGTGTGCCTGGGATGTATTGTGGTGAACCCATTAAAATAAAAAAACTATTTAAAAGACAAAGAACCTCTGTGCGTAAACACTGAGGCAAGGGTTACCCCAAAGGGCATTTGGCTGGGAAGCCAAGTTTCAAGAAAATACAAAATCACACATGCCCCACAATGCAAAGCATCATGAGCTGCATATGCAAATCACCACAGAATGTTATGCTGGTCCAACTTTAAGCAGAATTGCATGGTGCCAAGGGTAGCTGGTCCATTCCACTGGGGTGTCAAACAGGCGAGGCATACTGATGAGTCCTGGTAGGATGAAACACATGTCTATGTCTTCTGTTAGCACCCTTTGCAAACTGTGTGAGGCCTTTTGGCACCATGCAATTCTGCTTAAGTTGGACCAACATTCTGTTCATTGCAACTCATAATCTAAGCGAATCTGGGGTGTCAAACAGACGAGTGTACTGATGAGTCCTGGTAGGATGAAACACATGTCATGTCTTCTGTTAGCACCCTTTGCAAATCTGTGTGAGAGGCCTTTGGCACCATGCAATTCTGCTTAAAGTTGGACCAGCATAACATCTCTGTGGTGATTTGCATATGCAGCTCATGATGCTTTGCATTGTGGGGTATGTGTGATTTTGTATTTTCTTGAAACTTGGCTTCCCAGCCAAATGCCCTTTGGGTAACCTTGCCTCAGTGTTTACTCACAGAGGTTCTTTTGTCTTTAAATAGTTTTTTATTTTAATGGGTTCACCACAATACATCCCAGGCACACTGCCTTAGGGGTAGCTGGTCCATTCCACTGGGGTGTCAAACAGACGCAGGTATACTGATGAGTCCTGGTAGGATGAAACACGTGTCTATGTCTTCTGTTAGCACCCTTTGCAAACTGTGTGAGAGGCCTTTTGGCACCATGCAATTCTGCTTAAAGTTGGACCAGCATAACATTCTGTGGTGATTTGCATATGCAGCTCATGATGCTTTGCATTGTGGGGCATGTGTAATTTTGTATTTTCTTTATACCTATGGTTTGCACAGCAGTGGAGTAAGGGCGCGCCAGTGTCTGGCCCCATGCTTCAAGAAAAGGCACTGCACTTTAATGAGGAAATAAACAAGGAAAATGACTGCACAAATGACAGCAGAAATAATTTTAAGGCTTCTAGTGGTTGGCTACAATGATTTAAAAAAAAGGCATTCTATTTGCCAACTAGAAATCCAAGGTGAGCAGATGTCCGCAGATGAAAGTGAAGTGCAGCCATATAGAGAAAAGTCACACAACCTTACGAACATACAAAATTGCCAGCAGAAAATGGCCCACAGGTCTATCAAGTCTGCCCGATTGTGCAGCTCTGAGTTTCATATCGCTACAGTTGCCCCACCCCCACTCAAACCCCTCCCTTCCTCCTCTTTCCCGGTCCTTCCCCCTTTGTGTTCTTGTCTGTACTAACCCTGCCCTTGACTCTGTCCCATCCCCACTTAAAGCTATCCACTGTCCTTTGAGCAATTAACTCCTCCGGCAGTGCATTCCAGCCCACCACCACTCTCTCCGTGAAGCAGTGCCTCCTCATCTCCCTCCTAAACCTTACCCCTTCCAACTTCAGACTGTGCCCCCGGTGACTCTTCCCCCTTTACATGGAACAATCCTCCATCCCTGACTTTGTTTATGCCTTTCAAGTACTTAAAGGTCTCTATCATGTCCCCTCTTTCCCTTCTGTCCTCCAGTGAGTACATGTTGAGCTCCTTCAGCCTTTCCTCGTACGGCAACTCCCCTAGTCCCATGATCATTTTTGTAGCCCTACGCTGCACCCTCTCCAGTAATCTCCCATCCTTTTTAAGGTATGGGTACCAGCTCTGTACACAGTAGTCCAAGTATGGCCTCACCAGTGATCTATACAATGGCAGGATGACTGCCCCCTTTCGAGAGGTGATCCCTTTGGCAATGCACCCCAGCATCCTATTTGCCCTTGCTGCCACCCTCCTACACTGTGCTGATACCTTCATGTCCCCTGTGACTATTACCCCATGTCCCTTTCCTCCTCTGAAGCCATTACTTGCACTCCCCCAGCCAATAGCTGTTCCTGGGATTTCTGGCTCCAAGGTGCATGACCTTGCACTTCTTAACATTAAACCCCAACTACCACTCCCTAGACCAGTGTTCGAGTTTCGCTAGATCCTCTCTGAGTGCCTGCCTCTCTTCCTCATTGTCCACTTTTGCATAAATCTTAGTGTCGTTCGCGAACAGGCTGATCTTACTCTTGACCCCATCTGCAATGTCTCCAGTGAAGACATTGAACACAACAGGGCCCAGCACTGAACCCTGTGGTACCCCTCTCATTATTGGCCTTGGCTTGGATGTCTCCCCCCTTACAACTAGCCTCTGTTGCCTGCCCTGCAGCCAGCTCTCAACCCACCCCACCAGTTTTTCCCCAACCCCCATGTCCCTCAGCTTGGTCATTAACCTCCTGTGTGGCACGGAGTCAAAAGCCTTGCTGAAGTCCAGATACAGGACATCCACAGTGTGGCCTTCATCAGCTGCCCTAGTGACCCAGTCGAAGAAGTCGATCAGGTTAGTTTGGCAAGATCTTTCTGTTACAAGCCCATGCTGTCTCTCATCCTGCAGACCATTGTTGTTGAGAAAGATTATCAACTTCTCCTTCAGAATGGTCTCCATCAACTTCCCCACTATAGTAGTCAAGCTCACCAGTCTGTAGTTACCCGGTTGGTCCTTGGGTCCACTCTTGTGAAGGGGCACCACATGAGACATCCTCCAGTCCCTGGGTACATTCCCCATCTCAAAGGAGGTGTTGAATAGGTCTGCCAGAGGGCCTGCCAACACCTCTGCCAGTTCCTTCAGGACCCTTGGATGTACACTGTCCGGTGCTGGTGCCTCATCCACCTGCAAGGCTTTAACGCCCTTCAGAACTCTATCCTCTTGGATGACCTCATCTGTTATCTCTGCCCCCCTCCACCTTTGCCCCCTTTCCCCTGTGGTGTTGGGCCATCCTTCTCTTTCATGAACACAGAGCAGAAATACCCATTGAGTGCCTCTGCCTGATCTTCCCCTTGTTCTGCCCATCCTCCCTCTCTCTTGATTCTAACAATGGCATCCCTACAACTCCTCTTCTCTCTTATGTATTTAAAGAACCCCTTTTTCCCTTCTCTGATCCCCTGAGCCAGCTTTAGTTCCTTTGCTGTCTTTGCTGCCCTGACTGACCTGGTCACCTCCCTAGATGCCTTTCTGAACACTTTGCTATCCTCCTTACACCCAGATTTTTTGAACTTAATCAAGGCCAATCTTTTTTCCCTCACCTTTCCCTCCACCTCCTTGCTGAGCCAGCTAGGTTTTTTTTGACCTGGACTGCTTACTCTGAGATTTGGCACACATGTTCGTGGCCTCATTTAGCCCCTTCCTAATGATTGCCTACTTCTGTTCAGCATCCATCCCTGGGTTAATTTCAGCTAAATACCCTTCTAGGATGCTGCCCATTCTGGCAAAATCTACCCTTCTGAAGTCCAATACTCTTGTCCAGGTCTTAGCCAACTCCCTCCCTGTGTTGAGGAGGAACTGCACTGAGCAGTGGTCGCTTTCTGCTAGAGGGTCCTGTACTACCACATCCTGGACTTGGTCCCCATTTGTTAGTACCAAGTCCAGTATGTTCCACTCCCTAGGAGGATTCATCACTCTTTGCACTAGGTAGCTGTCTTGGATAGCCTCCAGCAGCACCTGTTCCCTGGCGTGTACTGTAATTATCGTCTGCCAGTCAACCCCAGGTAGGTTGAAGTCTTCCACTATAACTGTATTCCCTTTGCCACTGACCTTACTGATTTGCTTCCCCAGCTCTCTATCCAACTCTTGCTCTGTGAGGGTGGCCTGTACACCACCCCCATCTTGAACTTCTTACCTTGAGAGCTTTGGAGCAATACCCATATGGCTTCAGGCCTCCCCTCATCCCCTTCTTCCCTCCTATACAGTATCACCTCCCTGACATAAATAGCCACCCCTCCCCCACTCCCGGTCCCAGCAGAACACCTTGTATCCCGGGATCGTGAGATCCCAGTCATGGTATTGGGTGGCCCAGGTCTCTGAGATGGCGGCAATATCTACCTCTGCCTCTGCCAGCATTGCCTGGAATTCTGCTGCCTTGTTTGCTAAGCTCCTTGCATTCAAAGATACTATAGTCCGCCTTGTGTCCTGCCCCTCCTCTTCCCATCTCTCCCCCTTCCACTTTTGTCTTGGTAACTTCACCTTATACGTGAAAAGGGATACATGGATGACCAGATCTACAATGCAGATGAAGCTGGTCTGTATTGGAGGCTGCTACTCGATAAGATACTGGCCAGTTCACAGAAGCAGAGCACCACAGGTTATAAAACACTTAAGGGTTGCATTACATTGCTTGGTTGTTCAAATGCCACAGGTTCACATAAGCTTAAGCCTTTTATGATTGGAAAGTTTGCCAATCCATGATGTTTTAAAAATGTGAATATGAGTGCTCTTCCCATTGTCTACGATCAACAGTGAAGTGCCTGGATGACAAGTGATTTATTCTGCCACTGGTTCCATAAGTGTTTTATTCCAGATGTCAGGAGGCACATGAGACAGAAGAAGCTGGAACCAAAAGCACTGCTTCTGGTCGACAACTGCTCAGCCCACCCTGCAGGACTAAAATCAAGGGACGGGGAAAATAAAAGTTGAATTTATGCCACCTAGCATGATCTCTCTTTTGCAGCCGTTTGACCATGGGATTTTAGAGGGGCTCAAGCGAAGGTACAGAAAGAGATTGTTACACCGTATCTTGTCAGAAACAGATCCTGAGGTCTCGTTTGTTGACAGTGTTAAAAAGCTTACATTGAAGGATGTGGCATATAGAATTGGCGACTTATGGGATGAAACAACACCAGAGAGCATCGGCAAGTCTTTTTCCCTCAGCTTTGGAAATTGGAGCAACAGAATCCATTCCTGACTCTGCTCCTGACACAGGATTAGATGAGGCAGATGTGGCAGAGAAGCCATGAGACACTGATGCTGACACCGCCTTTGAAGCTGAGATCAAGGAGCTCAATGCACAGGATAAGGAGCTACTCACAGCACCAGATCTTACCGATGGTGACATTGTCCCCTTGTCACAGAACCCAGAACTGTGGATGGGGAAGACGCTGATGATGAAGACTGTGCTGCCGATGAAGACAGGGCAGACGAAATTGTCACTACTGCACAGGCTGTGGAGCACTTTAAAAGGAACATTTCCTGGTTAGAGCGGCAACCTGATGCTGATCCCATTCATCTGATAACACTGAACTGCCTGCTTGCTCTTGCATTGACCAAGAAATACAGTGGGGCAAAGCAGAAGACAGTCCAATAATTTTTTAAAACTGAATAAAAACATTTCAGTACAGTGCAGTACCTGTACATACCCTGTACCACCCGTACTGGATTTTAATCAATTTAAATAACTTTTACTTTCGGCATTTTTAACAGAGACGCATTAATAAATAAAGTATTTAAAAATCAACAGCATGTCAAGCTTTTTTTTTTTAAAGTGAAATGTATTATCCGAACGATCGATTATCCGGACAAAATCACCATCCCCAAGTGGTCCGGATAATCGAGGTCTGACTGTATATAATATGTAAGTTAAGTTTGTGCGCTAGAGCCAGCCCACTGGCGCAGCGGTAGCGCTACCACTTGTGACGCTGGCGACTCAGGTTCGGGAACGAGCCTGGGGAGTTGGAGGGCTGGCTGGGGGGGGAGGAGGCTTGAGCATCCAGGGAGACACTCGCCTTCTTCCGGGAGGGAGGGGGATGAGGCTCAGTACGTGGCTAGCCCTAGGTGGAGGTCTGAGTTACAGCAAGTGCTCAGCCATGTTGGGGGGGGGAGTGACGGATGTTGGCGGTCATGCCTTGACAACAGTGCGCATGTCATGACCAGAACATGGAAAATGGCTCCCTGCACTCAGCCTGGCGCAGATCCACAGCTGCTCCACCCCCAGACAAAATCAAGATGCTTGGGGTGTACGGGCCCCACCTCATCCCCACCTGGGGGGGTAAACCAAGGCTACATGGGGGGACTACCATGGGCTCCAGGTAAGAGGGAGCAAGGGACAGATGCCATAGGTGACTCCTGAGGAAGCGGAGTGCAGGGGGCAGGGGGAGCATAAACAGAAGGTAAGAAAAAAAAGGTTTGCATGCCAGACAATGGAGATCGACTACAGTATCAAATTCTTTTAGGGGTGCTGCAGGAACAAACGATAACCCCTATTCAGGACACTTTCTTTAATTTCTGAATCTGCATATTCAGAGATGTTCACCACAAGAGAATTGATAGTTCCTTCATTCTATTCTGATGTAGTGCATACATCTATGGTCTCCCCCTCCTCCTATATCTCCCCCCTCTGTATCTCATTCTCTGATAATTGCCTCTCATCTTGTTTTTTTCCCACCAGCCATCAGGATTTTGCTTTCCCTCTTCCCTTCCCCCTAGTTTCCTTCCTGGGCTTTCATCTTCGAACCGTGTCAGTCGTGGACTCTGTCTGGATAAAGTCTGGGGGAGGATAGGTAAATTCGGAAATGTTGTACCTTCTTTCATTATTATCCATGTAACAAACTTGTCTATTTGCACTGTAACCTGTATGCCTTTTTAAGTGAGTTTAATAAAATTAAAACACTTTTTTATCGTGGACCTAGTGGTGGTCGTATCTCTATCCTGAATGTTTGGTCCGAGATATTGAATGTTCTTGTCCTGACAGTTAAAACAGTGCCTCCTTGGTCTAATTTGCCTGCTTTCAGTTCACCTTATACCTTATAAGTTCAGGCAAGCAATGAGCCAGGGTCAAATCCATAAAAAACTCTCCCAAAAATCAGCTTCCTATTCAGGTACTGGGAGTCTATATTTTCTTTTAGGATCCCATTCAGACCCTTGAGGTTCTCTTTACCTGATAATCCTTCCTTTTCAGGTATTCATTTTTCCGACCTCAGGAACTGCCTGCAAACTTCTTCTGTCTCTCAGAGTTCCATATCGTCATTTGATCTGGAAAAGAAAAATAAGACAGAAATTCCCCACTGAGTGCAGCATTTATGTTTCATCAAGTTGTAGATAAACAGACTGGCCCGGTGGTGCTGAGGGTTGAGGTACTGAATGCCACACCTCACGCTGTGCTGGTGACTCTGGTTCAGGAACGAGCCTAGGTTGTTGGGGGTCGACCTGGGGAGGGAGGGCAAGGAGTGAGATTGAGCTGCCAAAAGGCAGCTCTCTCCTCCTGGGAGGGATTGGAGGCTCCCCAGTTACTGGCCACCACCCAGTGGAGGATGGGTGGTGGCACCGACCTAGGGAGCTCTGGCGTTAGCCACGGGAAGGGGCAGAATGGGCTGAACCAGCATCACGGGGCATGCATGCACCTCCACACATGCACGTCACCTGTGTGTTGGGGCCTTGGGACTGGGGAGAAAACAGGTAAAAAAAACAAATAAAATATAAATAAAAAAAATAAAAAAAAGTTGTAGATAAACAGAGCCCCCGGCCCCAGGCAGTGTTAGCATACCTTCCATACTAGGAGATAATGTCTTTTAGCACATATAGTGCATTTCATCTAGAATTCATCTGGGTCACCAGGATCCTCAGCAATGCTTCCATTGCACAGGCTCCCTATATTTCCCTGTATTTCCATCATTTGGTTAAAGTCCATCGCTTATAGTGCTTACAGCACTTCGTAAGTCGCAGCTAGTGGACTTCAATTTTCAGCTTTTGTTTGTTTCTTTTGTTACAATCATGATACAAACAATTTCTGAGTATGCCACTCTGTGTCTAATGAATCCTATGGCAAACAATCAAACATGCCGCATGAGGAACGCTGCTAGCTCATCTGTCCCAAAACACCACACTCTCAATCTGTTTCTCAAACATTGGGTTCCCAAATAACTGCATAAAGTGCCTTAGTTAGAGCAAAAACCTTTAGTTAGCAGAACTATGTGCAAATAAAAATAATCTTTAAATTGAAGAGCTATGCTTCAATTCAAAGAGAGAATTCGACAGAGCTGAGTAGTGGAGCAGCCTTGCTGCCGTCATGCTGCTTTGACCACCCCCTCTGCCTCATCCCTAGACCTCAGAACATTATGCCTGAAGGCATGGTTCTTGAGGAGTTAGAATTCTGTAACTTAAATTTGTCAGAATTGGTGCTAAGAGTGTTGAAGGTTTCCAAAAACCAGCAACAAGAAAAGCATGTGCCGCTAAATGGAAAAGATTCTTGTACTGGTGTGCTCCAGAAAGATAATCCCAATGCAGGCTAGACTACCTACAGTTCTGGATTATCTAGTACACTTACAGCCCTTAGGTCTGAGACCCTCAGCCCTGCCGGTATATCTGGCAGCAATGTCAGCCTACACATCAGCAGACAGAAACAAATTCTTGGCCGCACAACCTTTTTTCAAAGGTTCTTTTAATTACCTGTATCCCCCTGTAAGGGATTCAGTCCCTCCTTGGGACCTAAATATTTGTTTTGCCCAGTTGATGGAGGTTCTTTTTGAGCCTATGGATACTGCTGACTTAAAACATATCACAAGGAAATGGTTTTCCTGATTTCCATGACATCTGCCAAGAGGGTAAGTGAGCTGCAAGCCCTCTGTACAGATCCAAACTGCATGATCTTCCACATGGATAAGGAAGCCCACCTACCTAAAGTGGTATCAGAATTACACCTGAACCAGTCAGTTACCCTTCCTGTACTCAGTCCTGAACACTCTGGCATAGGCGAGAAGAAATGGCACTGTCTTGATGTAAAAAGAACACTAGGTACCGGTTCCATGTTAAAATAGCGACTACATAACAGCGCCATTAAAAACCGTGAATGCAAAACGGCGACTGTCAACTTCACGCTGAAGCATAATAGCGCTGCAAAGTTAGCTAAAGTGTGAAAATAGCGCCAATCGTTGCTGTTTCATATGAAATACACCATAGTGATACCATCCATATAATTCCCCCCTCCACTTCCATTGCTCATGTCATTTGCTGGGCTGCTTTGCCACCCTCAGAGGCAGAGATGACATTCTCTGTAAGCAAATTCCACAAGTCTTCATCCTGCTGGAACTTTCTGTGGCTCTTATTATGCTTAACCCCTTTCCCTTTGAGAGCTGTGAGGCTGAGATGAAATTTATTCTTGTGGTTCCTTACACTGATGCATGGAAATTAATGTCTTTCAGATCATAAATCACAGATGTCAGAAAGACCATCTGGGTTTGACATTCTATTCTTTGATTCCTAAGTATTTTTTTCCGTTTTAGCAAAAGGCAGTGCTTACTGCAGCAGTCAGCAAGGGTTTACAAAAACTGTGCAACAGCTGCCTTACTTGTACATATACGTTGCTCTCGAGCCATCAGTTAAGGGCTCCGTATTTTACAGAACCATGGAGCAGTCTGTAGAAAAGCATTCCATGGACTTCACCATTTCTACAGGAAACTAAAAGAAATCCTTGTCAATGAAAATCATGTTACTCCCAGCAAACACTGGCACTCCTGTGTCTATTACGTGGCTTGTGTTTCCAGTGTGAGTTAGGAAAGGATGCGAGGGAGCCAAATTCACAGTTGCGATATTTGTAGTTAGAATGGCAGGCGGAGTTGCTTATATGGCGTATGCGCTTATATGCTACTGCGCTAATCTTTCAATCGCTATTTTATATTCGCCGTTTTTACAGTCGCCATTTTAAAGTCACGATTTTCACAGGATACCCTAGGTACCTACTTGGACTAGACAAAGGATGTCAGGTCTCAAGGAAAACAACTTTTTTGTTACCTGTGAAGAGGTGGGCGAAGGTAAGTCATCAGCTAGAAGAACTGTCTCTCATTGGATAGTCTCCTGCATACAGATCTGTTATGAAAAAGCTGGTAAGATTTCCCCAGGGGCATAAAGGCACATTCCACAAGAGGTACATCTGCCTCTTTGACAGCTACAAGGGGAACCCCCCTTCTAAACATATATAAAGCAGCTACCTGGAGTACAGTGCACACTTTCACAAAGCACTACTGCCTGGGCAGACAGTCAAGAAGGGACACCAGTTTTAGAACTGCTGTCTTGTAGAACCTTTTTCCTAAATAGGCTCTGGACCCATCCTCCCAAGGTAGTGCTAGAGAGCTTGCTTACTGTAAAGCATCGTTGATGGATTCCTACTGTTTGAAGGAAAAACTACTCACTGTAGTAGTGTTGTTTCTTCTCAGGGATCCGTCAATGAGATTTACAATCCCTGACCCTGCCTTCCCTTCCAGAACATAAAAATAGGTTCATACAAGAATCAGTCTGTTTTCCTAGGGTTACTTAAGCTTTTCTTAAGTTCCTTAGTAATTGTTAGAATGTGATCAGTTGTTTAGTGTTTAAAAGAATTTTTACAAAAATTGTAAAAATTATTTTTTTGGTAGCCAGTTGTCTAGTTTAGTGGTCAAAGCTCCCCTAGCTATAGAAACACATCTGACGGTAGGACACTAGTGTGAGCATAACCATAGTGCAGACTTTGAACTTAGCATTCTAAATTTTATTCATTTGTATTAGTTCTACTTCTAGGGCATCACACGCTGGCAGAACAATGCTGATTGTTGTAAAGCATCATTGATAGATCCCTGAGAAGAAACAACATTACTACAGTGAGTAATTTTTTTTCTTCCTATTCATCAGTCACATCAGCAGTCTCAGCTTATGTGCCAAGGTCAGCATTTTTGATACATTGCACTACCCCAAGAGTATTTGTAGAGGTTACATTTGAGCTTGCAGCTTACATCCAAGAAAAAGGCATACTCATCCATTCATTCCTTATCTGTCAGATTGGTTCATCTGGGCATAGTTTCTGATGGCAACACAAGAGGCAATTTCAGACATCACCAGAACATTGTAATATTATGGCTGGATAGTAAACCACAGCAAAAGCATGGTATACCCAGTACAGCAAACCCAGCACCCAGAAGCAACAGTCAACATGGAAAAGACCATAGTCTCCCTCACAGTGGACAAAGTCCGGATTCTCACAGTCTGGATCAACAGAAGCAGCCTGTTGACCATTTTTCCTCTTATGATCATGGTGCAGTCATCTCTCAGATGGTGGAGAGTGGCAATGGACCTAGTCCTAGGGGTCTCACTTCAAGATGTAGACAGGATTGCCCTCACAATGGATGCCAGCCTATTGGTATTGGAAGCAGTTCTCAGCACAGCTTCTGCTCAGGAGACCTGGAGTATTGTGGAAAGGAAGTTCACCATCAACATTCTCAAGATAAGGGCAGTGTTCAGTGGGCTTCTGACCTTCAAGGAAAGGCTGTGAAGTAAGAATATCTTTATCTGGTCAGACAACACAGTGGTGGTAACATACGTCAGGCAACAAGGAGGCACAAAAAGCAGGGCTAAGATGGTGCATGCTAATACACTGCCTTGCTGGGCAGAAAAGAACCTTTAGGCTCTCTCATCAGTTCATCTGGCTGGCACTCTTGACTGTCAAGTGGACTGGCTCAGCCATCAGAGCTGCATCCAGGAGAATGGGAGCTCAACCAGGAAGTAATCCACTCCATTTGCAATAAATAGGGAATTTCAGTTGTTGACCTCATGGTAAGCAGGTCCAATGCAAAGACACCAGGTACTTCAGCAGATACTGGGAACAGCAGTCACTGGAATCAACTGCTTCTCCCTGGCTTGACTCAGTGCCCTTCTATATGCCATCCCTCCATGGTTAATGATTTCAATGGTTCTAAGAATTTACAAAGAGAACTGTTGATGCTGATCCTCATAGTACCTTGCTAACCTCGCAGATCGTGGTACTTGGACCTGATTTACCTGGCAGTGTGCAATCTGATAACCCTACTGAGTCAGCTGGAACTTCTACATCAGGGACCAATTCTTCATCTAGATCCAGACAAGTTTTAACTACTGGCTTGGTTTCTGAGTGCATGAGATTTATAAAAGCAGGGTACTTGGCTCAGGTCATTCAGACCTGACTGCAGTCCTGGAAGGTCTCCACAAACTAGGCCTATAAGAGTGTCTGGGATGTGTTGTGTCATTGGTGTGCCCTGCTTCACACCCAGCCCTAAGCCACCTCTCTGTCCAGTGTCTTGGAAACTCTGCAACAGGTCCTAGACAATGTGGTGGTCAGTTCTCTGAGGGTGCAGATGGCAGCCCTCTCAGCCATTCAAGGTCATGTGGGGTCTCATTCAGACATTATCTGCTTTCTTTTTTTTTTTTGTGTGTGTTATTTGTTTATGCTCCGCCACGTGGCACCCCCACCGGCCACTCCTTCAGAGCACCATCGCCCACCACCCCTCCACCTCAGCTCTGCACCACCATTCTCCCAACCCTGTCTTACTGCCTTATCTCGGGTAACCTGACCTTTCCCTGTGTCGGAAGGGTCCCTCTCTGAGGGAGAAGTGCCACCAGGCAAACAACATATCCTGGGAAGCTGCAGCAGGGTTGGTCCCGGCTTGTCCGGGGCTTTGTGGTGGTGCAGGTCAGGCACTCATCATCAAGCCGGTGGGAGCCCAATTTTCTATTTTCCTTTTCCCGCCCCATGATCTAGCCATAAGGATGGCATCCTGAAGTGGGGACATGTAGGAGGATGTGTCAAGGCTTCACAATCTCCGTGCTCATCTACCAATCCACCTGCAGGAGCCCAGGCTCGTCCCACCCCCCTGGGAGGGAAGCATCCAATGGACGCTTTTGAAACCCCTCCCTGCCAGTCTCCACTTCTAGTACCCTGGCACAGGGTGTGAATTTGGGTCACGAGTGTGCTGAGCGAACCCCTTCACTCGGTGCCACAGAGCCGGCATGTCATCTGCTTTCTAAAAGCGTATCAAAAGATATTTACCAGACACAGACAAGTGTCACCTTTCTGAAAGTTAAACATAGTCCTAGAGGCACTGATGGAACACCCCTTTGAACCTCTATTCAAGATGTCACTATGGCACTTGTCACTTAATGTCCTATTGGAACAAAAACGAAGGGCATGTTGTACTAGTAAGACTAGATGAGCCCAAAAAATAAATCCAGCAAGAACAAGCAACAAGAAAAGGGGCACTCACACACTGAAGTTGCAGTAAGAAATGGACATAACGTCAAACTGTATAATACAGGAGGCAGAAATGAAACAACCCAGCACGTTGAGGCGTGGGCACCTCTTTGTCAGGGGATGGGGCATTAGACACAGAGCACTCCTTAAATACATCTGGCTTGCTGATAGATTATAAGAAACAGCTAAAATTCATGGATTAATGGTACTACCTTTAAAAGTAAACCTACAATAAAAGTCAAACTTGGGGAAAGGGTGGGATCAGGAGAGGGATGGGATCAGAAGCGGGGTGGGGGAGATAAATTAACAAGTGAATAAATGATCAAAAATCATAAAACTCCAACTGTGAAGCCAAAAAGGAGTAAAAAGGTTGAACGTCTGATGCCTCGAGGTCAGTGTAAACCCAAATTAACAGTTTTGGCTCATGTAAATAACTTATATGCAGTATAAGAATAATCCCTGATCATAAAAATGCTGAGAACAGAAACAATATAGGTAACTAAATCAACCCAAAACCATTGATTAACAAAGAAAATGAAGTGGATACTCTTAATCTCGTTACTGATACAATCATATAAAATGAAAAAGAAAAAAAAATAATGAAGTCAGACCACATCTAAAAATACTGAATTTTGATGGAATGCAGGTAACAGTTAGAGCAAAAGCTGTAAATAATATGGAAACTATACTGTAAACTTATCTTAACAATGTTTACTTGAAAATTATATTGCTAGTGCTATAAAATTATCTTAACACTACCCATATGAAAATTATACTGCTAGTGCTACACTAATGGAAAGTGGAAGTAGGGACTGGAGAGGGGAAACAAGGAAATAGGTGGTAATAGTGAGGGGGGTGGGAGAAATGAAATTGAAATGGAAATACTGTAGCTACAAAAAGATGCAGAAAGACAACAGGGAAACGGCTGGAAAGGTAAAGAAAAGGAAAGAGGCTGGGGCAGAAGTGTAATGCTAGTGTAACCATTTGGTTTGCATAAAAATCAAAACAGTTGTCTAAGATATAACCAGGGAAAATGTAATTTCTTTTAATGTTTTTGTGCTTCTTAGAAAAAAAAAAAAAATAGCTTGACGTGCATGACAGTCAGAAGGACTGAAAGCGGAAAAATAGATTATAACAGCACAGGTACACCACGTGTTGTGCAAGAAAACAAAATGGATAAAAAATAACATAAACATGTGAACATAAAAAGGTGATGACAAAAACAAACTATTACCTGGAAAATAGCTCCATGGTGCAGAAAACAGACAAAGAGCTGAAAGAAACACTGATTCAAAGTGCTACTAATAGGAAATCATACGAGGCTAAATGAATATACTGGGACAAGTAAGAGGGAAAAGAATTACAATTTAGTAAGTAAATGTAATAAAAATATTAAATTATAAGCCAGCCCGATGACGCTGAGGGTTGAGACACTGGACGACACATCTCACACCATGCCAGCAACCCGTGTTTGGGAACGATCATGGATTGCCGGGGGTTGGCTGGGAGGAGGAGGATTGAGCGTCCCATGGACAGCTCTCCTCCTCCAGAGAGGGTGGGTAAGGAAGGCAGCTGAGATGCTGTCTTCTGGTGGCAGCTGGGGGCTGATGCATCCTCGGGGCTGATTGGATGGGGTGGCAAGGGCGGCGTCCGACGTGCAACGTATGGGAGCATGCATTGTAGCATCATGCCTTGCCAAGGGTGGTCGGGGAATACATATGAAAATTCCCCTCGGCAGCGGGCCACTATGGACGTGCCCAAGCCAGCTCCTTCCTGTGCCCACCCTCCCGGTCTCTGCAGTGGTGGGGCAAGTACCTGCTGAGATGCAGCCTGGGAAGAGCTGCAGCAGGGGGAGGGTGAGCTCTGGCTGCAACTGGGGCAGTGGCCGTGAAGGCTGGCTGGAAGGGGGAACCAAAGGCACAACCCACCCAGCCAAGGAATAAAAGAAATTAATAGAAGAAATAAAAATATTAAATTACAATAGGAGAAAATTACCAAAGAGAACTAAAGAACCAAGAGTGGGAAGGGAGGGTTGAAAAAAGGAATGCAACAGGGTACAGAAACAAATGATTCATAATCTAGTAAAACAAATGGGAGACTGTTTAAGGGGAATAATATACCAGTTCAGATGGAAAAACCAAAATTGACAAAATCATAAAACAGAGTTTTTAAAATTGGTGTGAGGTGCAGATCCTCATTGAAGCAATTGCGGCATAGCATTTTCAGTTTGGAAAATCCACCCACTGTTTTTCTGGAGAAGTAGGCAGAGACAGTCTCCACCTCGCTGACGCACTAACACAGTGTCGATGCTCACATAATGCAATACTTTTGGGTCTCCTCCATGGGCTTCATTACAGTGTCTAGTAATAGGGTACTCTTTTTTTATTGTCAGTCACTCTGAAATGTTCTTGAAGCCTTTTCTTAAGCGGTCTAATAGTCCTGCCTATGCAGAGCCTACAACTCGTGCACCAGATGGCATAGATGACAGAAGCTGTGGTGCATGTGATAAATTGTCAGATCACAACAGAGAAATTCATCAAGGAGTGTTGGAAATGCTGCCCTGGACCGCATGCCGGCAAATGTCATAGTGTTTGTTAAGGAAAGAAACCACAAGATTTCAGAGGGAGCCAAGTACATTGGGTGTTGGAGGCAGTAACGTGACTGTGTGTCAGTTGATTGCTGAGGCTGGAACCTTTACTAAAGGATATCCTAAATGGTTTGGAGCTAATCCTAGCTAGATCTGGATCTGCTTCAAGGAGGTTCCAATGTCAGAGAAAGGCATTCTTGATTTTTACTACAATCGAATTATATTCGGTTCCAAATGTGATGTACAGTAATCTTTTTCTATGTCTCATGTTTTCATTTGAAGCAGATCTGATCTATTCAAAAGTAAGGTTCTTTCAGAGGCCTGTTCCAACTCATTATGTTCATAACCTTGGTCCACAATCAATCAATCAATCACCAGGTATAAACACCATTGAGCAAGCTCATTTTCAAGGTGGTCCTGGGCATTACTACAATATAGTACACTTCATAAGATTACAATTACGGTGGACAACGGTGCAAAAAAAAAAAAAAAACATTGTGAAGGTGCCAGTCAATATGGGCCTATACATACTGGTCAACATAATTAACTTGCAAAGGTACATAATGATAAGCTTTACTGAAATGAGAAGAGACAATAACTCATATAGTCTCTGCTAAGTAAGAGCTCATACCTAAATGATAAAAATAAGGAGGTATTAAGGAATAGGGTAGAAATTGGGGTGAAAGAGTAGGCAGCCAAAAGGGAGGCCAGAATAGGTAAGGTAGAGAATAGGTAGGACCATCTTGGATTAAGGGAACTAGGCTTGTAGGTCCTAGGTTTCTGTTGTTAGAAATGTGGGGTGGATGAGATACTTAGGCATATGATTTGAGAGTGGCACCCGGGACTTAGGAGTCATTGGCGTCTGAAACAGTTGCATGATTCCTTCAGATAATCCGTTAATAGAGCTTTGAATGAGAAAATGCTTGGAAGTGAGGATAATTTTAATGAATCTTGCATAGTGCGCCAAAGTGATGGAAGTGAGAAGTTTATTGCTGCTGAGCCAAGGGTAGTTTTCACTCTAGGAATCTGGAAGCAGATTAAGGAGAAGCATCCCAGACCATAGGAACCTTTAGCCCGCTTGAAGATGTTCAAGATGTATGTAGGGAGGTTATCAGATAATGCTCTTAAAACCAGAGGAGAGCATTCCTTTTTCTTCTAGTTGAGAGTGAGGTCCATCCCGAAACCTGGTATAGACGACAGTGATGTGTACTACGGAGTAGATTTAAGATAAATCTTAAAGCCCGGTGGTAAAGGGTGTCCAGTTTGTTTAGCATCATTGATGGGCAATGACTGTAAAGGAAGTCAGCGTAGTCCAGTATAGGTAGGAATGTAGTTTGTACTAGTCTCATTCTGGCTTCTAACGTGAGTAAATGTTTAATGCAATAGAATAAACCTAATCGCTGTCTTAGTTTCTTCGAGGTTTCATTTAAATGGCACAGAAAGTTGAGCTTGTTATCCAGCCAGAACCCTAGGTATTTAAAGGTATCAACTACTTCAAGGGGTTCATCTAAAAGTGTTTGGATCTGTGTGATATGTGGACATCCGGAAGTAGACTTTGGTGACAGAATCATTGCTTTAGTCTTTTTGGCGTTGAGCAGGAGCTTATGAGTGAGAAGGTTGTATTGGAGGGTGACAAAGTCTTTCTGTAAGTACTCATGGGCCAGATCCAAGGATGAATTTGTGGTATAGAGTACAGTATCATCTGCGAATAAGTGCACATTTGCTGTGCCCTTTTGTGAGTCCAGATTATTGATGTATATTGCAAAGAGGATAGGGCCCAGGATGGAGCCTTGTGGGACTCCTCGTAACAAAGATTTTTGTGGGGACAGATCTCCTATGGCTTTGACTTGTTGTAACCTATTGGTTAGGTAGCTTGTGAACCATTTAATGGCAGAACTATCAAGTCCGATGTTACTCAGTGTAGTAAGCATGATGGTATGATCCACAGTATCGAAGGCCTTACTTAGATCAAGGAAGAGGGCAAATACATGCTTCTTAGAGTCCAAGCCATTTGCCAGTTTGTAGTTACTTTGGCAAGAGTTGATACTGTACTGTGTTTGGCTCTGAAGCTGGACTGAGCCAGGTTTAACAACTTTTGTGTATCCAAATGTTCTCTAAGTTGGATGTTGACAATTTTTTCAAGTAATTTAGAGAGGACGGATAGTATAGAAATAAGCCGGTAATTGTTCGGATCACTCGGATCCCAAGTCTTGAATAATGGTAGGATGTGGGCATTTTTCCACAAGACAGGTAGCTCACCTTGAATCAGAGAGGTGTTGAATAAGTGTGTAATGGGGACAGTCAGATAGGTATGGTCAAGTTTTGGGAAGTAAGGTTCAATATTATCTGCACCCGCACTCTTTTTTGTATCCAGAGAAAGGAGGAGGTCCTCCACTTGCTTGAACGTAATTGTGAGGAAGCTGAAGGGGGTGGGATGCGGTTGGTTATGGTTGTGATTATCAGTGAAGCCAACAGTGTAGTCTCTTGCCGGGCTAAGTTTGCCGATAGGTGAGGTATCAAAGGCAAGTCCTGAAGTGGCAAAGTGATCATTAAGCTTCTCTACTATATCAGCTTTGTCCGTATAGGTGGTACCATCAGACACAATTTTGTTTGGAAGGGGTGTTGCAGTGGACCAACCTTCAACTTCTTTGAGGATGTTCCAAAATTTGGCAGAGTTGTTTTTATTGTCTTCTAGTTCTTTTTGGAAGTATCTAGCTTTTTCTGACCTAATTAGCTTGGTACAAGCATTCCTAGTGGTACGGAATGCTAACCAACCAGCCTCCAGGTGGGATTTCCTCGCTTTTTTCCACCTGTAGTCCTTATCCCTGAGTGCTTTTTTCAGGATGGGAGAGAACCAGCAAGGAGTTTTATTTTTTGATGTAATCAGTCTTAGTGGGGCGTGTTTGTCTATTAGCCCCAGTAAAAGGCTGTGAAAGATGTTAAATGGCTCATTAAAGGTGGGGGCTAGATAGAAATCCTGCCAATGAATGTTGCTTAGATCTTTCAGGAAAGTGTACTGGCAGGACTTTTTCAGGCATCTTTTCAGTTTGAATTTGGAGGCCGTTTTTATTTGGGAAGGATGTCTGATGCAGGCAGTAGCACAATGGTCACTTATATCATTGAAGAATACTCCAGTATGCGAGATAGTGTGAGGTTTGTTTACTAGCATAAGGTCCAGGAGGATGCTGCACTCAGGGTTTTTTCTGTTAGGTCTGGTTATAGCAGTCGCCATTTGTAACAGACCATTAACATCGCATAGATCCTTCAATTTCTTAGAGTTGTCATCATTCCAATTTAGATTGAAATCCCCCATTAGAATACACTCAGGATTAGCAGAGTCAAGAAGGTTTTGAAGGTGTGGCAGAAGTGCCCAGCCACCAGACGGTGGTCGGTAACATGCTGCCATAAGGAGTGATTTCTCGCTGGAAAGTGATAATTTTAGAGCAAGGCATTCAAATTCCTTAGCCTTTGAGGTACAAAGACTGTGACTGTGAATTTGCTTTTGACATATATTGCAACCCTTCCCCCTCAAGTCGGTCTGTCACAGTGGTAGACGATATATCCAGGTACATTGATAGATTTGTCTGGGGTCGAGGGTGTGAACCACAAACCACTGTAACATCTCTATAACTTGGACTTAAAAGCTATTATCATCATCTGAGCAGTTCTGTCTGTGTCTAATTTGCTGCCTGTATAGGATACAGCACTGTAACTTACATGTATGGTATGTGTACATCATGAATGCAATCTTGACTTCCCAGCTGTCAGTTTGTGGTGATCAGAGGTAATGACTTGGAATCCTGGAATTCCCTCGAAATGTAAGGCAGGGAATGTAATACTGTACCATTTTGTTTTGCAGTATAAGAGAATATAAAACCTATCTGATTAGAATTCAAAATGATGAACAAATACATGTATCTCAGTTCATGGACCACTTCACACAAATAAAAGATCACTAATATATCTGCCCAAGAATTGCACATGTTAAGAAAAATGTTTGTATTTGGGACTTCCGGTTATGGCATGGAGGGGTGAACATCGGGTTTGAGAGGCTGTCCTGCACAGTCCAAACCTATTGGGTTCTAATGCTTTAATTGCAACATAAATCATCGTATTTCTAGAAACAACTATTAAGTTAGAGTCTCACCAGTTAAAAATGGCCAAAAATCTACACAATCATTACTAGCTTCTCACTGATATGGAGGAGACAGACGACCGCGGAGCTTGTTATGCTGAGTAGAGTACTAGGCCATACTCGGGCTCCAACTTAAAAAACACTAATTCCAGTGCTAAAAATAAGAAAAAAAGTCAGTAACCAAACTCATGCGAGGCTATTCTTCAGGCAATCGACGAGTTCAGGGGCGAAATGCGAGATTCTATAAAAGAGCTAAGATCTGACATCGGCTCCCTGCAACTACGAATGGCCGAGGCTGACTAGCAAATCTCAGAAAACACCTCCCGCATAGACACCCTGGAGAAAACTATTAAAATATTAGCAACTGAGCAGCTCACTATATTGGTTCACCAGGAGGATGCTGAGAATCAGGGACGACGCAGGAACATAAGGATTTGTGGCTTACCTGAGGGCGAGGAAGGAGGGGACCCCATGGCATACTCGAACTAACTCCTTCGACTGGTCCTAGATTTAGACCCTTAATTCCAGCTTGATATAGAGTGCGCACACACCGGTCCTTGGTCCCAAGCCATCCCAACTGGTCTCCAGCCCCGCTCCTTCGTGATGCACTTCTTGTGCTACCAGATGAAGGAACAGCTCTTGTGAAAGGCCTGGCAGAAAGGCTGCATCATGCTGGGACGGCACCGTATAATTTTCGACAATGATTATGCCCCATGTACCCAGCATCAGTGCAGGGAATATGCTCCTTTGTTTCTGCTTCTCCGTTCTCAAAAAAATAAAGTCTCATGCACCCTACCCTGCCAGATTAACTGTGCAACTGCCGTCGGGCCAGCAAACCTACAACATGGCGGCTGAGGCAGCTGAAGACCTGGCAACCAGGGGCATCATTAATGGAAAGGCCCTGTATCCACTGAGAACCCGCCTGGATCAATTGCACCATCTGGACTCTGAGAAGCAACAACAACCAAACCTACTACTTGCTGATATCCTAAGAAAACTGCATCAATATAGAAATCCGACCTTACTCGCATGAAGGATACTGGTTAAATCTTTTCTTTTTCCTCCTAGCGGGGCTTCACTCTCCCTCTAGCATGGTTGGACTGGGGTTTGGTTGGTGGGGGTCTTTACCATTGGGGTAGCTGGGGGGGACTCCTCTGCAGGGCCTAAGGCAACCTTAAAGAGATTGTGTGACCTAACATTTTGGGCTTCATAGCCCGCTACCCTGGGGTGATGATAGCCCCTCTGTGTAAGAATTATAATTTTTTACTCACTCAGTAAAGTATGGGAAGGGATCGTAATTCAGTCCGAACTGTGAGCTGGGCAGTCTCTTCCCACTTCTGAGTCTGCCTGCTCTTTCCCATGCTCCCTGTTTTGTGTCGGATACCAGGAGAGCAGCGGATGTGCTCCATACAGTCTATGGGGTTTATTTTTAAAATGATTTTACTAAACTTTAAACTAATATTTGATAATTTGTTTATGGCTGAACCAATATTAGTTGAGCCATGGCTTTCATTTTTATCAAATGTTAGCTTAAAGTTTAAAATCGCTTTTAAAATGAGCCCCATAAACTTGTATGGGCATATACCCTGTGCCTCCTTGGTACCATGTCACAAAACGGGGGGCGGGGGCAGAGCAGGCAGACTCGAAGTGAGAAGGATCGGCCGGTCACAGTTCAGACTGAATTACAGTCCTTCCCATACTTTTAATGAGTGAGTAAAAATTATAATTTTACAGAGGCTATCGCCATCATGGCTATGAAGCCCAACATGCTTTTTTTTTTTTTTAAATCACATTTACTTTAAAAAAATTGTTTTCTGTCTTTAAATCAGACCTCTTAGTGTTGCTATTCTGGGCCCCACGACCCTCCGATAGCAGGTCATTGACCAGGCCAGCGGGTCAATTTCCTGAGGCTATCGCCCCTGCCCTTCATACTGACTGGTGGCTTTCTCCACTCCTTGCCTTTCCCTCACATCTTAATGCCTTGAGATTCGTCTCAGTGTAGATGACCAGACCGGTGGGGGGGGGCGGTAACTGACCGCGGAGCCTGAAGGAGGGTAGATGTCTGTTACCTTCCTGGTTAAAAATGGATCAAAAGACCTTGCAGAAATGCTAATTAGAATTCTGACCACAAGATAATTTACAGCTGACCCTGATAGAATATGGATCTTTGTTTCTCTGTTATTTATCCTGAGCAATATTTCTCAGTGACTCTATGATATCCTCGGGTTTTGCCTGTTGAACTGCTTCTATTAATAAAAGGGTGACCCTGCTCTGCTATTTGACTCAGGGGATGTGATCAGAGACCTAACTCAAATATAGTAACTAACCCAAGCCACCCCTATAGAAATACATCTACACAGCCCGCTCAGGGCCTTTGGGATGTGATTTAACTCATGGTCCTGCAATCGGAGCGAGGACCAAAATGCTGTCCCTGCTTTTCTTCATATACAGCTGTCCCAAAAGAGGACAGCCACAAGGCCTTTACTCACTGGAGCCTGGGAACTCTCCTCATCATACCTAAAGGGTCCTGGGGATTACCGAGGGTGGGTGGGTGAGGGGGGAAGGGTGATCTACATGAGATGGGTTGAGACCACTTATCAATCTGCATGTGAGGTGCTGCCCCACCTTTTATACCATGGCAGTCCCCAACCTTTATGAGGTCGGGCGAGCCGGGGGTTCCTTCCCCCCTCCCCATTTCTGGGGTCCCCTAATAGGGGCCCCGGATTCCTTCTTTTGCCCAAGGATTCTCCTTCCCCCAGCTGCCGACTGACATTGTTGGTTACTGCAATCTGGTACCCTGGCTGTGGCTCCCCAAGAGGAGATCCCTATTTGCTCTAGCCTATACCATGTGAATAGCTCATCCTTTCCGAGATGCCTTCACCAATCCCTCTTGTTAACTATTCCCAATATCGGTCAACCACATTTTTACCCAGAGGTGCGGAGGGCCTCGGATCTCACTGTTTTCTCCTAATCATGTTGGTCCTCCCCTCAGGTTGGCATCCAAGTGGATTGCTCACCCTATTTGGGGCTCTCTTGTTTCTCCATGGGGCTTCCCTCTCCTCAGAGGGCAATGAGACTCCAAACGCCACCCCTATTCTCATTGGGAATTTGGACAGGAATAACCAGAGATGGCTTAATGTAAGCACCTCCATTGCGGGAGTCATATTGTATATATTTATGTTGATAGTTAATAATGTTCAGGATTGTATTGAGTTAGTTCTAAGACACATGATATTGTATCAAAAGTTGTTTGATATTGTATTACCTGTTACATGGGTTAAGGGGAAGGTGGGGGGGTAACACACACGAGTCAAGTCTTAGTTATTTTAAAAAGACCTTTATTTGCAATAGAGCAACAATTAAGCTGGACAGAACTGTTGGATCTCCAGGTCCATCTTTCAATCCTGGGGAGAGTGATCTGGATGCATCCTGTTTCAGCCACCCTAGGAAGAAAAAATATGGATAGTCTTAGAAATACTAATTCACCATGGCCACACACCCGGTAAAAAATTTTTCCCAGAATATCAACGGTCTGCATGACCCAATTAAACGTTCCCACTTCATGCAACACCTGAACAAACAAAGGGTGGATGCTTACTTCCTCCAAGAAACACATCTCTTGGAACATGAGCATCAGAAGTTGCGATAGGGACAGCGATATTCGATGTTTGCCTCTTCCCATCTCAGTGGACGGAAACGAGAAGCAGCAATCCTCATCCCTTCAACTACTCCTCTAGAGACCCAATATAGTTACATTGATAGCCAGGGGTGTTATGTTATTATACAAGGCTATTTATACAGCCAAAAGATCACAAATGCCGAAGTTTACCCACCCCCGACAAAGATCCCAGTGATTAGGGCATTCATATCGAAATTACTAGATATTGTTCCAGGCCAATTGATCTTAGGTGGAGACCTAAATATGACACTATCCCCTCATCTAGATTGCTCCAACCCACGAAAACTCTGACAAACCAATACGGTCAAACAACTAAGGGACTTGCTAGATCATCTAGGAATAATAGATGTCTGGTGAAGGTTGCTTCCGTCCTCTCCGGGATATACATATCATTCTAACAGGTTCCACGCCTACTCTAGGTTGGATTCCTTTCTAACGACCCACGAGCACTTTTCAATCATTCAAGATATCACAATAGGCCCTAAAATCTTATCAGATCACCATTCCCTATTAATAAAGCTAGACCTAGGCAAAACAGAGAAGAGGACCCTGTGTCGGCTCAAGCCCTTGATTCTAAAAGATAAAGGATTCCAAACTACTGTAAAGCAAAGGATTCACCATTTCATCACAGAAAACTCCTCCCCGACTATTTCTGAACCTATACAATGGGATTCCCTGAAAGCCACTTTGAGGGGCGAGATCATAGCCTTTGCAACTAAAAAGAAATGGGAGAGGGAAGCCAAATATCAAGAAGTCATAAACCATCTCCTGAACTACCAACTTCTCTATAGGGATGGGGACAAAGAATTCCAAAGCAAAATTAGAGATACTAAAGCAGCTCTACAAAAAAATGATAGACAATAAAATTCAACAGTCCCTGATATACTTAAGGCAAACTACTCATGAAGGGGGCCCAAGGTGGGGGCAGAAACTGGCCCAGAGGCTTAGGGCATGGAAACGCACAGCTACCATTCTCAAAATTAAAAATCCCAAAACAGGACCGACCTCTCACAAAGAATCAGAAATTAGACACACCTTTGTAGAATTTTATCAGAATTTATATAAAGAGGAGAATTTGGCCACCCCAAAAGTCAGACTTAACTTTTTAAACAACCTAGGCCTCCGTAAATTAACAGCAATGCAGATTTGAACCTTAGAAACTCCAGTTAGGAAAATAGAAATTCAAACAGCAATTAAAAATCTCTCTCTGGAACATAGCCCAGGTCCTGACGGCTTCCTGGCCGAATGGTATCAAATGTTTCAAAAAGAGCTAGTCCCCAAACTACATTCACTCTACATAGAAGTGGCTCAAGGGGGTGCTCCTTCCCCATCTTGGGACTATGCCACTCTGGCTGCACTCCCCAAACCAAATGAGGACATATCTGATCCCTCCTCCTACTGCCCAATCTCAATTTTAAATGTTGATGATAAAACCTTTACAACCATCTGGGCAGCAAGACTGGAAAATATGCTTCCCCAGATTATACATCCGGACCAGAAGGGCTTTATCAAGCACAGAAATACATCAGATAACATTCACAAAACCCTCATCCTACTTGAATATATACAGAATAGGAAAATTCTGGTGGCCCTCATTAGCCTTGACGCCGAAAAGGTCTTTGACAGGGTCTCTTGGCCCTTCTTATGTGATGCCCTGTTGGCATTTCAGTTCCCTGATTCCTTCATAACCTGGCTATGTAGCCTATATGCATCTCCAAAGCCCTACATCAGAATAAATGGAGGCTTGTCCACCCCGATCCTATTACAGTGTGGGACCCACCAGGGTTGTCCCCTTCCCCACTCTTTTTTGCCCTTTATATGGCATAGCACTTAGGAGAGCCCTGTAAGTGGAAGGTATACCCGTAGGCCAACAGGAATATAAGATCAGCCTATTCACTGACAACGTTCTCTTGTCCCTATTGTCCCCTACCACTTCAATCCCGGAGGCCTGGACAATACTTAAACAATTTGAAAGGAGAGCAGGTTTTAAATTAAACATAACCAAAAAGAAGTCCTGATATTCAATTACACCCCACCCAAACTATTAAGACAAACATATCCGCTTAAATGGAGAACTACAAAAATGAAATATTTAGGGATTCATATTCCTCTAAATTTAGATGTCTTGGAACTAGTTAGTTATGAACCCCTGTCTCAATATAGACTGATCTAGCCAAATGGTCTAACTCTCTTCTCCCATTTTTTCAGAGGATCGAAGTGATCCGTATGAATATTTTACCACAGCTCCTATATCTATTTCAGAGAATTCCCTTTTTTCCATCCTCCTACTTTTTCAAATCATGGAACAAAATGATTTCCAATTTTATATGGGGGAATCAACATCCAAGGATATGCTTATCCATCTGGAAATTATCACTAGCCCAAGGAGGAATAAACCTTCCTAATCTTAAACTATATGCAAGGGCCGCCTTCCTCCGAACCGTCCTCCTTTGGCTAGCTGATTCCTACGGTGCCCCCTGGAAGACCCTTGAATTTCATCTGAATGACATGTTTGATATTAAAAAATCCTCTTTTCCTCAGATGGGAAAACCCCATCATTAAAAGATTTCACCAATATCACGCCCAGTATCCTTAAGTTATGGATGGGGATGAGATGGAACAAAGATCTTAGACCCATCTTTGAATACTGTAAGCTAATATCTGAGGATGAATCTTTTTTTCCTGCACAAACAGACCTTACTTTCTCCAAATGGAGACACCTAGGTCTATCACATTTCTTTCAACTCTTGACCCCACAGGGTATGCTCCCCTTTGATAAACTAATGGACAAATATACAGTAATCTCCAAAGAATGGATCTTTTCAGGTACTTCCAAACTAAAAATCATATCCATCAAAACCAAATAATACAAGCTAAGATGCCCGCCCTCACTCCTCCATTATTAAAAATATTTATAGATTTTATTCAGGGCAATATCTGCAACCATCCGTAACCCCCTACGAATGGATGTTCCTGAAAAGTCTTCCTTGAGCTTGCCTAAATGCTCACTGCCAGGCTGGTGTCCTGTATTTTAGCAGTTAAACATTATTACCAGAGAGTGCCTGTGTACTGTCTCTTTAAGAGCTGCCTGGATTGCAGTCATAAGTAATCTGAGAGGGAGCTCTGTTGAAAGATGTAACTATTTGCTGAAAATCATTTAGAGTGATAATGATAATGTAGTTTGTCTAACCTGCCTTCTTTGCAGCAAGGACTGTTTTGTTTATCTCCACTATCTTGGTCCTGGACTGCCGAATTGGACCAATCAGTACTGGTGGGACCTAAAATGGAGCTGTCTGGAGTCAAAATATGTAGGAATTATAGTTTTGGGCTTTTGGCGCCTTTTTGCACCTGAAGGGGGTGCCTTTGTTGTGACTGACCGACAGATCAGCCAACCAAACCTTTTGGATTCTGGGGAAAGTCCCAGGCTTGCTGGCAGTTGAGTCATATCTAAGTTGGGAGCTGAAGAAGCAACAGCTTGAGACAGTCAAGCAGCCATCTGAGTAGTTTCGTGGGAGAACTGTGGAAAAGCCTGAGTTGTGGCCTGCATGTCTGCCTGCTGCCCCTGAGAGGGAGAGAAGAGAATTATTTCAGACTAAATCCAAGTTTGTGAGAACGAAGTAAGCCACTGATTTTTTACCAGGCTCATACCTGAAGAAGACAGAAGATTTTGCTGAATGCGATTGGCCTGTCAGGATTTCCAGCTGCTTTTGAATCCCCGGTTTGTGCAGAGACTCTGCGATCGTGACTGGAGAGCGGTTTGCCTGGTACAGTAGAATTTCCTTATATGTAAATGTACTGTGAGTTGTTTATGGGTTGTGATTTGGTTCCCCACTGTGAGAACTGTGTTCTGCTTGCTGGAAGCTGTGTCCAGCCCAAAACGGACTGTATACGAATTTGTCTCCGTTTGGCCGGGACCTTGCCACACTGGCCCAGCTAGACTACCCGCTGCATAGAGAAACCCATCGACGAGAGACCTGCCTGGGGATAAGCCCCCTGCTCCACGCTTGAACAGGAATGACAGCTTGGCGATTCGTGTGGACCTTGCTTCTCCTGGCACTCCAGATTGACCACCTGTCTCGATTTTCATCCAGCCTGTGTCCAGTCTTGGGTATCGTGAGTAATCATCAGGGTAGCTCCCTGCGACAACAGCCTAATCTAAAAGTGTGTCATCTGATTGTTTTGTTGTTTTCTTATCATGAACTGAGCCCTCCGGCTCCGGATTACAAATAGTGTGTGTTGTGCATGTTGTTTTCTTCCATCACAGGGCTCCAACCAGCTGTAACGTTCCTGACCAGCCCATCGTTCTCCAGCTGGGTACCCAGAGCATGTGACTGTTTATGGACACTGAAGTGCATGCATAATTGCTTGATTGATACAGTCTTTAAGCAAATTAACCTGGTTACACCCCTCCCTTGTTCAAGTCCCTTAAATAAATCAGATCTAACTCTTTTTTGCATTTACCTTAACTGTGGTTCCAGTTTGTGCAAGAGTACTGTACTGCTGTTATTTGCTGTGTATAACCTTGTTTTACAGGGGGTCCCCAGGGCCAGGCCAGAGGAAAGTCCTTATGGTAAGTGCAAACAGTGTGGGTACTTGTGTGGTGTATCAGAGGTATTGTGAAAGTGATCACTGTGTATTGTTCCAGCCACTAGTAAGGAAAGAGGGGGGGTTACAGTGTCCCGGAGGGCTGTGCCCAGGTTAGCTTGACCACTACCAACCCTGACCTCCGGGTAGAGGTACCTGTTTCAGAACTCAGGCCCCTTAACGTGCTACTAGCCAAGCAGGCAGAGGTAGTTGCCCTTGGGATAGCGCCACCTAGGGGTTACATCTTGGAGGCTCACTGTTGGGATTTTGTGCCTTCTAGTGGCTGAAATTACAAATTTGTGTCAAACATAAATGGCTACCCCAACAGAAGTGGCTGTGCACTGGTTGGTGGGGTGGTGTACTGAGCAGAAGGTCAACCCCCAAAATGCTCTACTTATACGGGATATCCCTTTGGGTACCAGTAAGGACACTGTAGAGGGAGCGCTCTCCAAAGTTCAATGTTTAAAAAACCCTGTAGTGGTGGGTCGACAGGCTGATTTGATTGCCCAAATTTTCATAGCCTTAGTAGAGTGTAGTGACCTCATGGACAGCTCTAAACTAAGTGCCACAGACTATTGCCCCAGATGGGGTTCCAGCTGCCTGGAGAGTGATAACAAAAGACAGTAAAGACCCCGGGAGGATGAGCTCCCACATTATCTGAGACTTTTGAGGAGAAATTTGCTAAATTGTTGCTGGAGGAAGGGAAAACCATAGAGGACTGTAAGAAACTATTCCTGCCACCTGGGGGTGTTCCTTCCCCAACACCCCCTCCTACTCCAGCACCTGTTACTGCCCCGCTTTCTGTGCCTGTGCCCAAACTGGCCCCTATATCTGCACCTGCCATTAGTCAAGACTCCTACCGAAGGCTGAGAATCTTCTCGGGCACCTTCCCCACCCCCCGGGGGGAGGATGACTGGGAGACCTGGATAGACTATGTTGCCCCCTTGGTACCTGAGTAGCAGTGTGCGGAGGCTGAGAAGCAGAAAAGAATCATAGAAAGTTTGAGGGGCCCCGCCCTTGAAGCCATTAAATTTTTGAGGTCCAAGAACCCTGCTGCATCTGCTCAGAAGTACCTATCTGTACTTGAAGGCAGTTTTGGGAGCACTGAGTCAGGGGAGACTTTGATGTGGAAATTCCAAGGCACCAAGCAATGGAAGGGGGAAAGTTTGTCTGTGTATGTTACTCACCTATAAAGAGCTCTGCATAAAGCTTACCAGAAAGGTGGGGTAGCCACTAGTGATTTGAACTGTGTGAGAGATTGGGGCACATACTGCAATGTGCCAAGCATTCTAAACTGCAGATCATCCATTTATGGCTCCAGGATAGGAGAGGTAACCCACCTGACTACTGTGACTTGATAAAAGAACTCTGGGAGGTAGAAGGTGAAGAGGGAGATTTCAATTATGGGGTAGGTCAGCCCAAATGATCAAGCACTAGAAGGCCCTTCCAAAATGGAGACCACTAAGAGTGTCCCATCGTGGGCTAAACAGTGGGGGGAGGAATTGCTGAAGGAAGTCAGAAAAGCACAACTGGGTGCGTTCGCTGAGGTATCCCCTGCTGACAGAGACCCTCATCCCCGTCAGAACATGACTGTTATGGGGTTGGGGGTGCACTCTCAGGCATCCTCTACTGGGGGTGGCTTCTTGGCTAAGCTCAAGGAATTGACTGCCACCCTAAAGGAACTTTTGAGACATGGTACACTACCTGCAAACGTCAGATCACAATCTCCCATCGATGCTCCAGCATCCCCTGCTATGTTTTCCCCAAGGATGTCCCGAGAGCATGTCATTTGTCACAATTGTGGCAAGGATGGCCTTATGAAGAGGGAATGCCAGTCTCAGATGGACTTAGAGAAAGTGGTGAACCAGCTTCAAGGAGAGCTTCAGAAAATGAGTCAGTGGTCGAGGGGTGCATGAAATGACTACAGTAAAAGCTTCGGCCATCCGAACTCAAACCCCTCTGTGGCTAAATCATCTGTCCAGGCCCCTGCTGTTGTCCCTCCAGACTGGTCCAAGATAGTGGGCCCTTCAATGGAGACTAATGTGGCTGTGAATGGTGTGATGTGGACAGCCAGTTCTGAGTGCTGTATGATTTTTTGTAAATTAAAAAAAAATGTGTTATGAACTGTCTCCCAAGAGAAATGCTGAAACAGCATGTGAGATCACACACATACACACACAGGTTTTAGATACAAGGTGTTACGTGGAAGTCCAGAAGCTAATTACAGAGTAGAACAGGCCTTGATCAAGGATTTCTTGTTTTTCTAAGTTAATTATAGCTTTAACTTCTAAAAGGGAAATCAGTATCCCTTTTATGATGTTTCAAGGGGGAAACCAGGTTTAGTACACTGTTGTGAAATCATAAAGATGCCTTGATGTCCTGGGAAGGGGAAGATGCTCATGAGATCAAAGAAATGTCATTTGAATAAGAACATGAGTTATGCTGAGGTTGCAGAATTTAATACTAGGAAAAGACATCCTGTTTTTATATGGATATTTTCTTTATATATTCTGACAGGGAGGAGCTAGGTGACTTCATGCAAATAGGTGGGGAAAACCAGCTTTTAAACATTATTCTGTTTTCCTTCAGAGACAGTTCTATCTAGACTCTGACAAAGAAACATATGTGAGCACTTTAAGCAGGTATTTAGAGAGAGAGAGACAAATGTAATTACTGTAGTAGGAATTTGCACTTTTAAACCTGTTTTATTTTTAAGACTTGTATGTGTTGGGATATCTTGTTCTGTATTTACTGTTTTCCTATTTTTACCTATTTTAAAGTAAAGATATATATTTTAAAAACAGAAACTGCCTGGTGTGCCTTGAAACTTCTTTTTTTTATAAGTGAAGCTTAGATGGTTACAGTTGACACTGTGCATGAGATTATTGTGGTACCAAACTGGGAAACAGGTAAGAGTTCTCTAGGTCTTGCATAGAGTTCTAAGGGTTCATTTTGTAATACCTGGTTAGGTGCCCATAGGCAAAGATATCTGGCCCCCCCGAAGACAGAATTATCTGAGCCTGACAATTGGGTATGCTAACAAGAGGTTATCAGTTTGAATCCCTCCAGAACTTGGGACAAGGGTGAATTGAACCCACAAAAACAGACAAGAGGGTTACCTTGTTCTGTTAACTGTTCACAAGACTACGCTCGGAGGTTGGCATTTTGGGACTAGAGGGCTAACCTGCTGAGTGGGGTTGCGACAAATGGTATTCCTACTTGGGCTGTGCTTGACAGTGGGTCACAAGTGACCATTGTGTTTCAGGACTGATATGACAAACACTTATCTGATGTGCCCTTACAATCCCTGGAAGGCCTACATGTGTGGGTGCTGAGCGACAAGTCTTATCCATATCTAGGATATGCCCGCCTCTGGTTGTCTTTTCCTGCAACTGTCACTGGTGTAGAGGAGCAAGTAGAGACACTGGCCCTAGTGTGTCTCCCCACCGGACTGTATGATGGGGTCCCCCTGTTAATTGGGACAAACACCCATATGTTTGGGAGACTGGTGCAACTCCATCATGAGAAACAAGGGCGACGGACTGGGAGGGCCCTGAGAATTCCAGCTCTGATCAAGAGGGTCAATGATTTGCAACAGAAGCTCGAAGAAGTAGATCAGGATGAACCCATGGAGATTGCGTGGAAGAAGGATTCCGATTCAATGGTACTGGCCACTAACACCCAGTGTACCATTCAAGGGGAGGTCTGCCTCCAGAAAGATGTCAAGAACAAAATACTGATGTTGGATGTGCCAGGTGATGGAAAATTGCCAGAAGGATTATTGGTCAAGTCCAGCATCTTGCCTGCTCATGCCCATGCCTATGCATGATGAGTGATGGTCCAGATTCACAATGTGTCAGATCAGGAGATCCGGGTGAACAGAGGGTGCACCCTAGATATGGTACACTGTGCAGACACTGCAGTATTGCCCAGCAACAAGCACCCTGGTGAGAAGAAGAGTGTGACCCCAGACTTGTTTGACTTTGGTGACTCCCTGTTGCCAGCTGAATGGAAGGCTAGAATTAGCAAGAGACTTGCCCAGAGAGACCAAGTGTTTTCATTGAAGGAATGGGATGTGGGATGTGTCCAAGGTGTGGAGCATCACATATGCCTGCACGATGAATGGCCATTTCGAGAGAGGTCCCGACGCCTAGCCCCAGCAGACATAGATGATGTGAGAAGACACCTGCAGGAAATGCTCGCTGCTGGCATGATACAAGAATCCAGGAGCCCATGCGTCTCTCCCATTGTGGTTGTGCGTAAGAAGAATGGGTCTGTGAGGATGCATGTTGATTATCGCACCCTGAACCGGTGTACCATCCCAGACCAATACACTATGCCTCATATTCAAGATTGCCTGGACTGCTTGAATGGGAGCAAATGGTTCTCGGTGTTGGATCTTCGCAGCGGATACTACCAGATCCCGATGGCCCCAGAAGACCATGAGAAAACAGCCTTCATCTGTCCATTGGGGTTCTACAAGTTTCTGAGGATGCCACAGGGGATATCGGGCACCCTGGCCACCTTTCAGCGACTGATGGTATGTGCGGTGGGAGATATGAATTTGGTGGATTGTCTGGTGTACTGGGACGATGTCACTGTGTTTGGGAACACCTTAGAGGAGCATGAGAACCGACTATTTAAAGTCCTAGACAGACTGGAAGACTTAAACCTCTAGCTGTCCATTGACAAGTGCCAGTTTTTCCAAACCTACGTGAAGTATGTGGGGCACATGGTATCTACAAAAGAGATAGAGACTGATCCCAGTAAGGTTGAAGCACTGACTACTTGGCCCCAGCCCCATAATCTGAAAGAACTACAACATTTCAAAAATCAACAAAAACTAAATAAATAAATAAATGAAATAAATTTCCTGGGGTTCTGTGGCTACTACCGCAGGTTCATAAAAGACTATTCCAAGGTGATTCGCCCACTCTTGAACCTTACCCAGGGTTAACCTCCTACCAATCGTAAATGAAAAAAGGGTCCATTAAAGAACCAGAAAAAGTATACTTCCACCCAGGTGAACTCTTCGTCCCCACTGGACGCCCGACTGTGAAGCAGCCTTCCATGAGATCATATACCAGCTCACCCACGCCCCCCATCCTCGCCTGTGCTGACCCCACCAAACCCTATGTGCTGCATACAGATGCTAGTCTGCAGGGTCTAGGAGTGATGCTGTATCAAGACCATGAGGATGGCCCGAGACCAGTAGCTTTTGCCAGTAAGAGCTTGACCCCGTCCGAATGAAACTGCCCTGTGCATAAGTTGGAATTCCTTGTGCTAAAATGGGCCATCGTTGACCAGTTTCATGAATACCTCTATGGGGCAAAGATATTGGTGAAGTCTGACAATAACCCGTTGACCTATGTACAGACTTCAGCTAAGTTAGACGCCACTGGCCACCGGTGGTTTTCTGTATTATCAACCTTTGATTATGCTGTTGAATACAGACCAGGCCTGAACCATATTGATGCTGACACCCTATCACGAAGGCCCACTTCCAAGAGTGATTGGGTCAGGCTGTCTGAACCTGACATTCGAGCATTGTGCCAAAAGTTTGATAGAGATGAACAGATTTCTGTGGACACAGTGGACTGTTCAGTAGATTGCTTGGGCTCTTCTGACACCTGTATACCAGCTGCTTGTTGCCACTTCTCTTGCTCTAGATATTAGTGCACTACCTCAGTTTGACAATGACAGCATTAAGTAGGCTCAATCTCAAGATCCTATGATTCAGCCAGCACTTTATGCCCTGCTTGTGGGGACAGATGTGTCTAAGTTACGTTCCACTGACTTGAGAATTGCTTTATTGTTTAAAGAAGGCCCTAGATTGAAGTTGCTCAATCAGTTGTATAGAGAGACAGTAGATTGTAGTGGCAAAGTAGACAAGCAACAATTGATCCTGCCCATGGCCTTTAAAGATCTGGTACTGAGGTCCCTCCACAATCACATGGGGCACCTCAGTATTGTCAGAACCCTTGACCTGGTACGATCTCACTTCTACTGGCCCAAAATGGGGGCCGATGTTGAGCACCATGTAAAGACTTGTAGTCACTGCCTGCAAAGAAAAGCTCTGCCTCAGAGGGCTACCCCTCCTTGTTAATATTACTACCAGCACCCCCCATGAAACTAGTCTGCATAGACTTCTTGTGTTTAGAACCTGATCAGCGGAACACTGGCAATGTGTTAGTGGTTACGGATCATTTCACATGTTATGCGCAAGTTTTCCCCACCAAAGATCAAAAGGCATCTACCATGGCCAAGGTGCTTGTGGAAAATTTCTTTGTCCACTATGGTGCCCCCCAGTAGATTCATTCTGATCAAGGCAGAGACTATGAGAGTCGGTTAATCAAAGAAATTCTTTCTTTATGGGGGGTGCGAAAGTCAAGAACCACCCCTTATCACCTGCAGGGGGAACCTCAACCAGAACACTTTAACTGCACCCTGCTAGACATGCTAGGCACCCTCCACCCAAAAGACAAGCATAAATGGAGCCAACAGATTAGCACCTTGGTACACGCATACAATTGCATGAAAAATGATGCTACCGGGTTCTCTCCCTGCCACCTCATGTTAGAGAGAGAGGCCTGGCTGCCTGTTGATGTCTGTTTTGGGGTCTCTCCAGATGGGGTCCAAGCCAAAAACTACTTACAATATGTACAAAAACTGAAAGCTTAATTGAACCATGCCTATCAACTGGCCCAGACAATGGCCGCCAAGAGAAATCTAGCCAACAAAGAAAGGCATGATAAAAAAGTAAAGGCTCAAGAGCTTCGACCTGGAGACCGTGTGTTGTTACGCAATTTGGGACTGCACGGTAAACACAAAATTGCTGATCAGTGGCACCATCTTCCCCATGTAGTAGATGGAAAGTTGGATGATATACCTGTGTACAAAGTGCGCCCAGAGAACAACTCCAAAGCTGTCAAGACCATGCACCGTGACCACTTGCTACCTATTGGCCAAGTCATAATTGAGGCTGAACAATCAGAGATTGATTCCCCTGGGCCCATGACTCATGCTGCTGCAAGGAAGAGACAGAGTCAACCTACCCCAGTGGATACAGATTTAAGGGTTCCCCCCAGCAGATCCAGACTGATAGTGATTATCAGTCAGATTCTGATGATAGTGAGTGTGACAATGCCTATTACCCCTCCTATGAATTGAGTCATTTGTTTTGAGAAAATCCATTGACTAATTGTGGTGATGAAGCTGGGCCTTCTGGACTGTCTACCCCCCAGCTATGTTCTTGGAGCCAATGCTCCCAAAAAGTGAAGTGCAAAGTATCACGTCTGAAGATACTGATTCCCTGTGTATTGTGGAACTGTACGATTGGCCTGAAGGAGGGGCAGATGGTTTGAGTCTTTCTGGTGACATACCAGAACTTGAAGAACACTATGAGAGTGCTGACAACCCCCCTCTTCAGTGCCTCAGAGTTTGATTGTGCCTGAGCTTTTGCAAAATGAGTCAAGTGTTTTAGAAACAGAGTCTGCAGAGTAAGGAGTCGACAGTGCCCCAAATTTGTACTTTACCATCCAGGCAGAGGCACCCCTCACAAATGATGAAAGCCCCAGGACTGTTGCTGAAAGTATAGAGACTGTGGTTGTTCCCCCCAAGAAGACTGGCAGAGCTGTCAAGCCAGTATTGCGTTTCAGCTATGATTCTCTGGGGAGGCCTGTGGACTTGCCTCTCCATGTAGTTCACAAAGATGTTTATGTTTCACCAAGCTCACTGCTCAAATTGAGCTTGACGGCCCATTCCAGGTTACTTGTTCCACCCTCTCACCATGGTGCTCCTGCCCCATCCAGCCCCAAGTTAGCTGATAGGGAAGGTCCCCCTCTTGCATTGTTCAAAGTATGAGAAGTTATTGCCTGATTTAGTATAGTAATGTTCAACTGACTTGTGTGAAATATGCCTAATGTATTGTCAGAATGAACAAAGTATTGGGAAATGTAGTGAATATGTATAGTAAAGTGATAAGTTTATGTTAACTGATGCATGATGGTACAGACTTGACACGGACGCCAAGCTTTTTCCAGGCTGGGAAGGGTGTAACCCCCCCCCATGAATGGGGATTCCTGAAAAGTGTTCCTCGAGCTTGCCTAAATGCCCACTGCCAGGCTGGTGTCCTGCATTTTAGCAGTTAAACGTTATTACCAGAGAGTGCCTGTGTACTGTCTCTTTTCGAGCTGCCTGGATTGCAGTCATAAGTAATCTGAGAGGGAGCTCTATTGAAAGATGAAACTATTTGCTGAAAATCATTTAGAGTGATAGTGATAATGATAATGTAGTTTGTCTAACCTGCCTTCTTTGCAAGCAAGGACTGTTTTGTTTATCTCCACTATCTTGGTCCTGGACTGCCGAATTGGACCAATTAGTACTGGTGGGACCTAAAATGGAGCCGGACTACAGGAGCTGTCTGGAATCAAAATCTGTAGGAATAGTAGTTTTGGGTTTTTGGCGCCCTTTTGCACCTGAAGGGTGAGCCTTTGTTGTGACTGACAGACAGATCAGCCAACCGAACCTTTTGGATTCTGGGGACAGTCCCAGGCTTGCTGGTAGTTGAGTCAGATCTCGGTTGGGAGCTGAACAGGCAACAGTTTGAGACAGTCAAGCAGCCATCTGAGTAGTTTCGTGTGGGAGAACTGTGGAAAGGCCTGAGTTATGGCCTGCATATCTGTCTGCTGCCCCTGAGAGGGAGAGAAGAGAATTATTTTGGACTAAATCCAAGTTTTTGAGAACGAAGTAAGCCACTGATTTTTTACCAGGCTCATACCTGAAGAAGACCAAAGATTTTGCTAAATGCGATCGGCCTGTCAGGATTTCCAGCTGCTTTTGAATCCCCGGTTTGTGCAGAGACTTCGCGACCGTGACCGGAGAGTGGTTTGCCTGGTACAGTAGAATTTCCTTACATGCAAATGTGCTGTGTGTATTGAAAGTGGGTCGTGATTTAGTTCCCCGCTGTGTGAACTGTGTTCTGCTTGCCGGAAGCTGTATCCAGCCCAAAACGGACTGTATCCGAATTTGTCTCCATTTGGCCGGGGCCTTGCCACACTGGCCCAGCCAGACTACCCGCTGCACAGAGAAAGCCATCGACGAGAGACCTGCCTGGGGATCAGCCCCCTGCTCCATGCTTGAACGGAAACGATGCCTCTGTGATTCGTGTGGGCCCTGCTTCTCCTGGCACTCCAGATTAACCATCTGCTGTCTCGATTTTGGTTCAGCCCGTGTCCAGTCTTGGGTATCGTGAGTAATCATCAGGGTAGCTCCCTGCAACAACAGCCTTATCTAAAAGTGTGTCATCTGATTGTCTTTTTGTTTTCTTTTCATGAACTGAGCCCTCCAGCTCCGGATTACAAATAGTGTGTGTTGTGCATGTTGTTTTCTTCCATCACAGGGCCCCAACCAGCTGCAACATTCCTGGCTAGCCCACCATTCTCCATCTGGGTACCCAAAGTGTGTGACTGTTTATGTACCCTGAATTACATGCATTACTGTTTGATTGATAGAGCCTTTAAGCAAATTAACCTGATTACGCCCCTCCCCTGTTCAAGTCCCTTAAATAAATCAGATCTAACTCTTTTTTGCATTTACCCTGACTGTGGTTCCAGTTTGTGCAAGAGTACTGTACTGCTGTTATTTGCTGTGTATAACCTTGTTTTACAGGGGGTCCCCAGGGCTGAGCCAGAGGAAAGCCCTGGTGGTAAGTGCAAACAGTGTGGGTACTTGTGTATTTTATCAGGGGTATTGTGAAAGTGATTATTGTGTATTGTACTGGAAACTAGTAAGGAAAGAGGGGGCTTACAGTGTCCCGGAGTGCTGTGCCCAAGTTAGCTTGACCACTACCAACCCTTACCTATGGGCGGAGGCACCCGTTTCAGAACTCAGGCCCCTTAACCTGCTACTAGCCAAGTAGGCAGGGGTAGTAGCCTTTGGGATAGTGCCACCTAGGGATTACATTTTGGAGGCTTACTGCTGGGATTTTATGCCTTCTAGTGGCCAAAAATTACGAATTATTGTTAAAGATTAATGGCTACCCCAGTAGAAATGACTGTACACCAGTTGGTGGGGTGGTGTACTGGGCAGGAGATCGACCCCCAAACTGCTCTATCTATATTGGATATTCCCCTGGGTACCAGTAAAGACACTGTAGAGGGAGCACTCTCCAAAGTTGAATGTTTAAAAAGCCCTGTGGTGGTGGGTCGACAGGCTGATTTGATCACCCAAACGTTCATAGCCTTGGTAGAGTGTAGTGACCTCGTGGATAGCTCTAAAGTGCCACAAACTATTGCCCCAGAAGGGGTTCCAGCTGCCTGGAGAATGATAACAAAAGACAGTAAAGACCCCGGGGAGGATGAGCTCCCACCATTATCTGAGACTTTTGAGTAGAAATTTGCTAAGTTGTTGCTGGAGGAAGGGAAAACTGTAGAGGACTTTAAGAAACTATTCCTGCCACCTGGGGGTGTTCCTTCCCCAACACTCCTTCCCACTCCAGCACCTGTTACTGCCCCGCCTTCTGTGCCCATGCCAATGCTGGCACCTATATCTGTACCTGCCATTAGTCACGACTCCTACGGAAGGCTGAGAACCTTCTCGGGCACCCTCCCCACCCATCAGAAGGAGGATGACTGGGAGGCCTGGATAGACTATGTTGCCCATCTAGTACTTGAATGGCAATGCTCAGAAGCAGAGTAAAGAGGTTGGATGAGAGCCTCCAAGGTCCTGCCTTGGTTACCATCCATGCCAAGCAGGCTAATAACCCAGAAGCAACTGCACAGGACTATCTTGATGCATTGGAAAATGTGTATGGGAGCCCAGATTCAGATGAGGATCTGTGGTGAAGAGTAAGAAATGTTCAGCAGTACCCAGGGGAGCCATTGTCTGTGTATGTTCCTCGGCGTGAAAAGCTGCTACAAGAGTGCCTCAGAAAGGGCAGTTTGCCATCAAATAAATTAGATCTAACTAGGCTGGACCGGATCCTTAAGTCTGCTCCATTTTCAGAATTGTTACTGCTACAGTTGCGCCTTGCCACCCGACTGGAATCGCCCCCCTCCTATGATGAGCTAATGAAATAAATTTGGGTGATTGAGCAAAGGCAGCCCCATGGGGGAATTGTACCCATATCTGCTGCTGCAAGTGACTGAGAGTGATCAGGCAAGTGAGGCTCAGGGGCAGAAGTCGGCACTTAACGAGCAATCTGAGGAGGCAAAGAACTTCCCGTCCTGGGCCCAGCATTGGAAAGATGAGCTACTAAAGGAAGTCCAAGAGTTGAAGGTGGGTGCCACTGCAAGGGTTTCCCCCATGGAACAAGATTCTGGTACCTTTCAGGATGTGACTGCCATGGGGTTGGGGGTGCACCCTGAGGCATCCGCTACTGAGGGTGGCTCCAAGGCTGAGATCACTGGATTGACTGCCACTCTAAAGGAACTGTTAAGACACGTTGCACCACTCTCACCACTGCAAGCAGATACTAGACCCCAATCTCTTACTACTGCTTCAGTTCCTCATACAATGTTCTCTCCCAGGATAACCCAGGAGTCTATCATTTGTCACAACTGTGGAAAGGATGGCCATATGAAAAGAGAATGCCGGTCTCAGAAGGACTTAGAAAGAGTAGTAAACAGACTCCAAGCGGAGCTCCGAAAAGAAAATCAATGGCCAAGGGGTGCCCGAAATGACCACAGTGAGGGTTCAAGAAACTCTAACTCAAATTTCTTTGTGGATAAATCGTCTGTCCAGGCCTCTGCTACTGCCTCTCCAGAGTGGTCCAAAATAGTGGGCCCTTCAATGGAGACTATGGTGACTGTGAATAGTATTCATACTTGGGCTGTGCTTGACAGTGGGTCACAAGTGACCACTGTATTCCAGGACTGGTATGACAAATGCTTATCTGATGTGCCTTTGCGATCCCTGGAAGGCCTACATGTGTGGGGCCTGAGCGACAAGTCTTATCCCTACCTAGGGTATGTCTGCGGCAGGTTGTCTTTTCCTGCAACTGTAACGGATGTAGAGGAATGACTAGAGACATTGGCCCTAGTGTGTCCCCCCACCAGACTGTATGATGGGGTCCCCCTGTTAATTGGGACAAACGCCCATATGTTTGGGAGACTGGCACAACTCTGTCACGAGAAACAAGGGTGACAGACTGGGAAGGCCTTGAGAATTCCAGCTCTGATCAAGAGGGCCTATGATTTGCAACAGAAACCCGAGAAGTAGACGTGGATGAACCGGTGGGGATCATGGGGAAGAAGGATCCCGATTCAATGGTACTGGTCCCTAACACCCAGTGTACCATTCAAGGGGAGGTCCACCTCCGGACAGATGTGAAGAACAAAATACTGATGTTGGATGTGCCAGGTGATAGAAAATTGCCAGAAGGATTATTGGTCAAGCCCAGCATCTTGCCTGCTCGTGCCCATGCCTATGCACGATGAGTGATGGTCCAGATTCACAATGTGTCAGATCGGGAGATCCGGGTGAACAGAGGGTGCAACCTAGCTATGGTACATTGCACAAACACTGCAGTATTGCCCAGCAACAAGCACCCTGGTGAGAAGGAGAGAATGACCCCAGACTTGTTTGACTTTGGTGACTCCCTGTTGCCAGCTGAATGGAAGGCTAGAATTAGCAAGAGACTTGTCTAGAGAGACCAAGTGTTTTCGTTGAAGGAATGGGATGTGGGATGTGTCCAAAGTGCGGAGCATCACATACGCCTGCACGATGAATGGCCATTTTGAGAGAGGTCCCGATGCCTAGCCCCAGCAGACATAGACGATGTGAGAAGACACCTGCAGGAAATGCTTGCTGCTGGCGCGACACAAGAATCCAGGAGCCCATACGTCTCTCCCATTGTGGTTGTGCATAAGAAGAATGGGTCTGTGAGGATGTGTGTTGATTATTGAACACTGAACCAGTGGACCATCCCAGACCAATACACTATGCCTCATATACAAGATGCCCTGGACTGCTTGAATGGGAGCAAATGGTTCTCGGTGTTGGATCTTCGCAGCGGATACTACCAGATCCTGATGGCCCCAGAAGACTGTGAGAAAACAGCCTTCATCTGTCCATTGGGGTTCTACGAGTTTCTGAGGATGCCGCAGGGGATATCGGGCACCCTGGCCACCTTTCAGCAACTGATGGAATGTGCGGTGGGCGATATGAATTTGCTGGAATGCCTGGTGTACTTGGACGATGTCATTGTGTTTGGGAGCACCTTAGAGGAGCATGAGAGCTGACTGTTTAAAGTCCTAGACTGACTGGAAGACTTCAGCCTCAAGCTGTCCATTGACAAGTGCCATTTTTTCCAAACCTCTGTGAAGTATGTGGGGCACATAGTATCTACAAAAGGGATAGAGACTGATCCCAGTAAGGTTGAAGCCCTGACTACTTGGCCCCAGCCCCATAATCTGAAAGAACTACAATGTTTCCTGGTGTTCTGTGGCTACTACCGCAGGTTCATAAAAGACAATACCAAGGTGATTCACCCACTCTTGAACTTTGCCCAGGGTTACCCTCCTACCAATTGTAAATACAAAAAAGGGTCCATTAAACAACCAGAAAAAGCATACTTCTGCCCAGGTGAACTATTCGTGCCCCACTGCACACCCAACTGTGAAGCAGCCTTCCATGAGATCATATACTAGCTCACCCATGCCCCCATCCTCACCTATGCTGACCCCACCAAATCCTATGTGCTGCATACGGACGCTAGTCTGCAGGGTCTAGGAGCGGTGTTGTATCAAGACCATGAGGATGGCCTGAGACCAGTAGCTTTCGCCAGTAGAAGCATGACCCCGTCCGAACGAAACTACCCTGTGCATAAGTTGGATTTCCATTCACTAAAATGGGTCATCGTTGACCAGTTTCATGAATACCTCTATGGGGCAAAGATATTGGTGAAGACTGACAATAACCAGTTGACCTATGTACAGACTTCAGCTAAGTTAGACGCCACTGGGCACCAGTGGCTTTCTGCATTATCAACCTATGATTATGCTGTAGAATGCAGACCGTGTCTGAACCATATTGATGCTGATGCCCTATCACGAAGGCCCACTTCCAAGAGTGATTGGGTCAGGCTGTCTGAACCTGACATTCGAGCATTGTGCCAAAAGTTTGATAGAGATGAACAGATGTCTGCGGACACAGTGGACTGTTTAGTAGATTGCTTGGGCCCTTGTGACACCTGCATACCAGCTGCTTATTGCCACTTCTCTGCTTTGGATATTAGTGCACTACCTCAATTTGACAATGACAGCATTCAGTGGGCTCAATCCCAAGATTCTATGATTCAGCCAGCACTTGATGTTCTGCGTGTGGGGAAAGATGTGTCTAAGTTACGTTTCACTGACTTGCAAACTGCTTTATTGTTGAAAGACGGCCCCATATTGAAGTTGCTCAATCAGTTGTTGTATAGAGAGACAATAGATCATAGTGGCAAAGTAGACAAGCAACAATTGATCCTGCCCACGGCTTTTAAAGATTTGGTACTGAGGTCCCTCCACAATCGCATGGGGCACCTCGGTATTGACAGCAACCTTGGCCTATTACGATCTCACTTCTACTGGCCCAAAATGGGGGCCGATGTTGAGCACCATGTAAAGATTTGTAGTCACTGCCTGCAAAGAAAAGCCCTGCCTCAGAGGGCTGCCCTCCTTGTTAATATTACTACCACGCCCCCATGGAACTAGTCTGCATAGACTTCTTGTGTTTAGAACCTGATGTGTTAGTGTTACGGATCATTTCACACGGTATGCACAAGCTTTTTCCACCAAAGATGAAAAGGCATCTACTGTGGTCAAGGTGCTTGTGGAAAATTTCTTCGTCCACGATGGTGCCCCACAGCGGATTCATTCTGATCAAGGCAGAGACTTTGAGAGTTGGCTAATCAAAGAAACACTATCTCTATGGGGGTTGCAAAAGTCAAGGACCACCCCCTATCTCCCGAAGGGAGACCCTCAACCAGAACGTTTTAACCGCACCCTTCTAGACATGCTGGGCACCCACCACCCAAAAGACAAGCATAAATGGAGGCAGCAGATTATCATCTTGGTGCACGCATACAATTGCATGAAAAATTATGCTACTGGGGTCTCCCCCTACTGCCTCATGTTCGGGAGAGAGGCCCGGCTGCCAGTTGATGTCTGTTTTGGGGTCTCTCCAGGTGGGGTCCGAGCCAAAAACTACTTGCAATATGTACAAAAACTGAAAGCTCAATTGAACCTTGCCTAACAACTGGCCCAGACAATGGCCGCCAAGAGAAATCTAGCCAACAAAGAGAGGCATGATAAAAAAGTAAAGGCTCAAGAGCTTCGACCTGGAGACCATGTGTTGTTACGCAATTTGGGACTGCATGGTAAACACAAAATTGCTGATCGGTGGCACCATCTTCCCCATGTAGTAGTTAGAAAGTTAGATGATTTACCTGTGTACAAGGTGCTCCCAGAAAACAACTCCAAAGCTGTCAAGACCGTGCACCATACCCACTTGCTACCTATCAGCCAAGTCATGATTGAGGCTGAACCCCCAAAAATTGAGCCCCCTGGGCTGGTGACTCATGCTGCTGCAAGAAAGAGACAGAGTCAACCTACCCCAGTGGTCACAGATTTAATGTTTCCTCTGCAGCAGGCCCAGAATGATAGTGACTGTCAGTCCTTTTTTGACGAAAGTGAATACGGCCATGCCTATTACCCCTCTTATGAACTGAGTCAGCTGTTTTGAGGTAACCCCCTGATAAATTGTGGGGATGAAGCTGGGACTTCTGGACTGCCTTACCACCCAGCTTCTTCCTTGGAGTCAATGCTCCCAGAAAGTGAAATGCAAAGTATCACGTCTGAAGATGTTGAGTCTCTATGTATTGTGGAACTGTATGATTTGCCTGAAGAAGGGATTGAGAGGTTGAGTCTTTCTGGTGACATACCAGAACTTGAAGAACACTATGAGAGTGCTGACCACCCCGCTTTAGTGCCTCAAAGCTTGATTGTGCCTGAGCCTTTGCAAAATGAGTCAAGTGTTGTAGAAACAGAGTCTGCAGAAAAAGGAGTCAACAGTGCCCTAAGTTTGGACATTCCGATCCAGACAGAGGCACCCCTCACAAGTGACAAAAGTCCCCAGACCAGTGCTGAGAGTACAGAGACTGTAGTTGTCCCCCTCAGAAAGACTGGCTGAGCTGTCAAGCCAGTAGTACGCCTCAGTTATGATTCTCCTGGGAGGCCAGTAGATTTGCCTCTCAGTGTGGTGCACAAAGGTGTTTATGTCTCACCAAGCTCACTGCCCAAATTGAGCTTGACAGCCAATTCCAGGTTACCTGTCTTTCCCTCTCACCATGGTCCCCTTGCCCCTTCTAGCCCCAAGTTAGACAATAGGGAAGGGCCCCCTATTGCATTGTTTATGGTACAAGAAGTTATTACCTGATTCAGCATAGTAATGTTCAATTTACCTGTGTGAAATATGCACAATGTGTTGTCAGAATGGATATAGCATCATGAAGTGTAGTGAATATGTATAGTAAAGTAATAAGTTTATGTTAACTGATGCATGATGGTACAGACTTGATGCAGACGCCAAGTTTTCTCCAGGCAGGGAAGGGTGTAACCCCCTACAAATGGGGTTTCCCGGAAAAGTCTGCCTCGAGCTTCACTAAATTCTCACTGCCAGGCTGGTGTCCTGCATTTTAGCAGTTTAAATGTGATTGCCAGAGAGTGCCTGTAGAGCCTCTGTGTACTGTCTCTTTCAGAGCTGCCTGTATTGCAGTCATAAGTAATTTGAGAGGGGGCTCTGTTGAAAGGTGAAACTATTTGCTGAAAATCATTTAGAGTGATAATGATAATGTTATTTGTCTAACCTGCCTTCCTTGCAGCAAGGATTGTTTTGTTTATCTCCACTAACTTGGTCCTGGACTGTGAATTGGACCAGTCAGTTCTGGTGGGACCTAAAATGGAGCGGGTCTACAGGAGCTGTCTGGAGTCAAAATCTGTAGGAATTGTAGTTTTGGGCTTTTGGTGCCTTTTTGCACCTGAAGGGGGAGCCTTTGTTGTGACTGACAGACAGATCAGCCAAACAAACCTTTTGGATTCTGGGGAAAGTCCCTGGCTTGCTGGCAGTTAAGTCAGATCTTGGTTTGGAGCTGAAGAAGCAAAAAGCTTGAGACAGTCAAACAGCCGTCTGAGTAGTTTCGCGCAGGAGAACTGTGGAAAGGCCTGAGTTGTGGCCTGCATGTCTGCCTACTGCCCCTGAGAGGGAGAGAAGAGAATTATTTCAGACTAAATCCAAGTTTGTGAGAACGAAGTAAGCCACTGATTTTTTACCAGGCTCATACCTGAAGAAGACTGAAGATTTTGTTGAATGCGATCGGCCTCTCAGGATTTCCAGCTGCTTTTGAATCCCCGGTTTGCGCAGAGATTTTGCGATCATGACCGGAGAGCAGTTTGCCTGGTACAGTAGAATATCCTTACATGTAAATGTGCTGTGTATTGAAAGTGTATCGTGATTTGGTTCCCCACTGTGTGAACTGAGTTCTATTTGCTGGAAGATTTATCCAGCCTAATTGGACTGGATCTGCGTTCATTTCCATTCGGCCAGGGCCATGCCACGCTGGCCCTGCCAGACTACCCCACTGCACAGAGAAAGCCACCCACTAGAGACCAGCCTGGTGATCAGCCCCCTGTTCCCCACTTGAACAGGAACAACGCCTCAGCGAATTGTGTGGGCCCTGCTTCTCCTGACACTCCAGATTAACCATCTGCTGTCTCGATTTTCATCCAGCCTGTGTCCAGTCTTGGGTATCGTGAGTAATCATCAGGGTAGCTCCCTGCAACAACAGCCTTATCTAAAAGTGTGTCATCTGATTGTCTTGTTGTTTTCTTTTCACGAACTGAGCCCTCCGACTCCAGATTATAAATCATGTATGTTGTGCATGTTGTTTTCTTCCATCACAGGGCCCCAACCAGCTGCAACGTTCCTGGCTAGCCCACCATTCTCCATCTGGGTACCCAGAGTATGTGACTGTTTATGGATCCTGAAGTGCATGCATAACTGTTTGACTGATAGAGCCTTTAAGCAAATTAACCGGATTACGCCCCTCCCTTGTTCAAGTCCCTTAAATAAATCAGATCTAACTCTTTTTTTGCATTTACCCTGACTGTGGTTCCAGTTTGTGCAAGAGTACTGTACTGCTATTTGCTGTGTATAACCTTGTTTTACAGGGAGTCCCCAGGGCCGAGCCAGAGGAAAGCCCTGGTGGTAAGTGCAAACAGTGTGGGTACTTGTGTGGTGTATCAGGAGTATTGTGAAAGTGATTATTGTGTATTGTTCTGGCTACTAGTAAGGAAAGAGGGGGGTTACAGTGTCCCAGAGGGCTGTGCCCAGGTTAGCTTGACCACTACCAACCCTGACCTCCAGGTGGAGGCACCCATTTCAGAACTCAGGCCCCTTAACCTGCTACTAGCCAAGCAGGCAGGGGTAGTAGCCCTTGGGATAGCGCCACCTAAGGGTTACACTTATTTTGTCTACAAAAGGTAGTCACAAAATTAAACTGTGACTGTGTGTTGTCAGGGGTAGTAGCTTTTCCCTGCAAGATAGTAGCCCTGTCCTTACTCCTAGCTACGTCTTTTGCCTCCTGGATCACATCCTCCATGTATCCCCTAGCTGTGAAACAACCATTTAGATAGAGCAGTTGATAGGGAGAAGGGCAGGGGTAAATGGAGAAAAAGACAAAGGCAGTAAGGACAGGGATGGGGCAAACATAAATAAGGCCATAAAAAAATGGAAGGTAAGGAGTACCAATGCCCATAGTCTAGGTAAAAAGCTCCCCGAAATGGTGGCCTTGATGGAAGAGGGATGCCTGGATATCGTGGCAGTCACAGAAGCATGGTACACAGGGAACCATGACTGGGATGTCAGCATACCAGGGTACACAATCTACAGGAGGGACAGGGAAGGTAGAAGAGGAGGAGGAGGAGTAGCTCTTTATGTAAGGGAAGGGATCAAAGCCACAGAACTAAAGGGTAAACAGGGAGGAGAGGAGGCACTGTGGGCCACCCTGGAGACTGCAAATGGCACCACAATCTGCACAGGGGGTTGTATACAGACCCCCGTCTCAGGGGGAGGAAATGGACAAGGAAATGATAGAAGGCATCCTTAGGATGGCAGAGAAAGGGGAGATATTGCTGATGGGGGATCTGAATATACTAGATGTTAACTGGAGCACCTTTGCTGCAGCCACATCCAAGAGCAGGGCCATTCTCGATGCCCTACAGGGGGCATGCCTCAGACGACTAGTTTTGGAACCCACTTAGGAGGGAGCAATCTTAGACCTGGTACTCTTAAATGGGGACAGAGAGAGGATTTCAGATCTAGAAGTGGGTAGCCATCTGGGGACAAGTGACCACCAAACAGTGTGATTCACGATACACTTAGCTGTAGAGTCACGCCATACAAAAGTGAAGGTATTGGACTTCAAGAGGGCTGATTTTGTCAAAATGGGAGAGTGCCTCAGAAAAGCACTAGCAAACAGGCAAGAAGGTGGGATGGAGCAACAATGGAGAAACATCAAAACTGTCATCACAGAGGCAACAAGCCTTTGTGTGAAGCAAATAAACAAATCAAAATGAAAGAAAAAATCACTATGGTTCTCAAAAGAAGTGGCGGGGAAGGTTAGGGAGAAAAAGATATCATTCAGGAAGTATAAGGAAACACAGAAGGAGCAGTACAGAGAACTGTACCAGTTAAAACAGAAGGAAGTGGGGAAGGCTGTCAGAATAACAAAGGCCCAAACCGAGGAAAAGATAGCAAACTCGGTTAAGAAGGGGGCTAAAACCTTTTATAGGCACATTAGGGAGCAAAGAAAGACTAAGGCAGGGATACTGAGGCTGAATAAAGAGGAGGGTGGTTGGGCAGACAGTAACAGTGAAAAAGTAGGGATACTGAATGAATATTTCTGCTCAGTATTCACAATGGAAGAGCATGGGGAGATACCTAATCCAGTCAATAGAAGCACGCTGGATAGGGTGGTTGATATTAGTCCTTTCACGGAAGAAAGGGTTCTGAAAGAACTCCTAAAACTGAAGGTGGATAAAGCAATGGGGCCTGATGGGATTCACCACAGAATTCTAAAAGAACTAAGGGAAGAACTAGTAACACCACTGACTACCCTTTTTAATAAATCATGGGAGGTTGGTGTGGTACCTGAGGATTGGAGGAGGGTGGATGTGATTCCCCTTCACAAAAGTGGGAGCAAGACAGTGGCAGGAAACTATAGACCTGTCAGTTTGACCTCAGTGGTAGGGAAGATGGAATCACTTCTGAAGGAAAGAATTGTTGAGTACCTAGAGGCCAGTGGGGCACAGAACCCAAGGCAGCATGGATTCACAGCAGGAAGGTCATGTCAGACAAATCTAATTGATTTCTTTGACTGGGTGACCAAAGTAGTAGACCAGGAAGAGGCTGTGGACTTGGCCTACCTAGACTTTAGCAAGGCATTTGACACAGTCCCACACAAAAGATTGATAAACAAATTAGCCAGCCTGGGCGTGGGTCCCAGGGTGGTAGCCTGGGTAAAACACTGGCTGGACAACAGGACACAGAGGGTAATAATAAATGGAGTCCACTCTGAAGAAAGGGGGTTACTAGTAGTGTACTGCAGGGTTCAGTACTGGGGCCGGTCCTTTTTAATGTCTTTATAAGTGACATTGCAGAGGGACTGGAAGGAAAAGTATGTCTCTTTGCAGATGGCACAAAGATATGCAACAGGGTTTATACACAAGGTGGGGTGGAAAGGATGAAAAGGGACTTGGCAAGGTTGGAGGAATGGCCAAATGTATGGCAGCTTAGATTCAATGCAAAGAAATGCACAAGTAATGCACCTGGGAAACAAAAACCTAGGGGAAGAGTACACAATAGGGGTGAGATGCTAACAACAACAAAAATGGAAAGGGACCTGGGGTAGTCATGTCAGATGACCTAAAGGTGGGAAAGCAATGTGAGAAGGCAGTAAGAAAGGTTGGGGGGATACTGAGATGCATAGGGAGAGGCATCACCAGTAGAAAATAAGAAGTTGTTGTCCCTTTGTACAGACAGTTGGTGAGACCACATGTGGAGCACTGTGTACAGTTCTGGAGACCCCATTTTCGCAAAGACATAGACAGGGTGGAGGCTGTCCAGAGGAGGGCAACCAAAATGGTGCAGGGTCTGCACCAGAAGACATATGAAGAAAGACTAAAGGAGCTTAAAATGTATAGCCTCAAGGAAAGTAGGGAGAGGGAGGACATGATAGAAACTTTCAAATACCTCAAGGGAATCAATAAAGTCCAAGAGGGCAGCATCTTTCAGAAAAAGAGATGTGCAAAAACAAGGGGGCAGAATTTGAAGATAGAGGGAGGACGGCTCAGAGGTAATGTGAAGAAGTATTTCTTCACAGAGAGGGTTGTAGATGCATGGAACAGCCTTCCTGAGGAGGTCGTAGAGTCAAAAAACAGTGAGGGAATTCAAGAATGCATGGGACAGAGATCACTTAATGTCTGCAGTCTGTTAGTAGCCTTCTGGTGGAGCTCTCTCCTCCCTCTCCTGTACCTACAGCAATCCTTACTGAAAACTTCTCAATTCTACATAACACTGCATCTTACTTACTGCCTGCATACTCCTGCATCTTCTTAGAACTTCATTTCATCGCACCTGACCTGTGAAAAGTTGCGATGGAGGCCGAGATGTGACAGGCCCTGCCTCACCACACACCACCAGTCTCACCTTTGAAGGCTCCCAAGAAATCAAAAGCACAGGGAGCTCAAGTCAGCTGCCCCCCGCAAGTCTCAGATAATGGACCCCTTACAGAGGATTGTTTTCTCCAGGAACTGCTTTCCTTCCGGGAGGCACCAGCAGATATTTCCTCTGAATTAAAATCACTTAGATCCAACATGGGGGAGTTGGGCCTCAAAATCGGTGATGTGACCGCCAGAACTGCATCGCTAGAAGCCTGGAAGGATTGGACAGATCCAGAGATTATTAAACTGTGGCAACAGCTCTCAAAACTTCAAGCTAAAACTGAAGATCTGGAGGATAGGAGCTGCCAAAACGACAGTCTCATTTTTGGCCTACCGGAACTCGAGAAAGGCCCTAATGTCATCGCGTTCATACAGAAGCTACTAATCAAAATCATCGGGCCCTCACCTTTCAGTCCGAGTTACCAAATTGAGAAAGTGCATAGAGCACTACGGCCGAAACCCCCAGAAGGTGCACCACCCAGGCCTCTCATCATCAAGTTCCTTAGCTACTTGGAAAAACGACATGTCCTTGCTAAGGCCCGGGAATTGCAAGCAATCTTGTGGGAAGGTAAACCCCTGCACCTCACACAGGACTGTGGACCAATAGGCTTACAGCCCATACCGTAAGCTGTCATTCGGCAGGTGGCCAGGTGGTATGCGGGCGGGTTGCAGCTGCCCGCCGATGATGGGGGGGGGCTGGGGCTCCTGTTTGGGTGGGGGTTACCACTGGACCACCAGGGATATGCGGATTATGCATTCACCGGCAATCATTGCATCAGGTGGGGTGGGGGGATCGCTAGACTACCAGGGATGGGGACATATTTATTGTTTGGGCCATCGGTGCTTCGGGAGGGTTGGGGGATACCACTAGATCACCAGGGCATATGATATTACTTAATAATACAGGCACGCGCAGCTACGGGAGGGAGGGGGGTTACCATTAGACTACCAGGGAGTATATCATTATTGGTGTACCCATGATCGGAGCTATGGGTGTGGAGAGGGGTTACCACTAGACCATCAGGGAGTTTATTTAATTCACTAGTATCTGCGATCGGGTACGGGAGGGAGGGGGTGCCACTAGATTACCAGAGCATCTTATTGTCATACACCTTACCTGCAATCAGGCTAATGTGAGGAAGGGGGTTACCACAGGATTACCAGGGACCAGATGGGTGCTTGTGGATGGTGATCTGTGTGGGCAGGTGGCCACCCATGGCTGGCGGTTGCTGTGTTGCGCACTGCAATACAGCAGCCCACCTGAGGGTGGCCGGGGTTTGAGCCTTGTTTTTCTGGCTCAACTTTGTGCCACAGTCTGTCATGCATCTGGGGGTTGTGCCAGCAGATGCGCCGCACATTCGAGGCTGAATATCGGGATGTGCTGCATATGCATGGGCATGCCCCCTTCAGATGCACCGCACACATTACAAATGCACCCCGGCGCATCAGGACTTGCCCTGTGCAAGTCACCTTTTGAATATTGCACCGAGCATATTGATGGATACGCCGGCACAACTCCTCGGTTGTGCCAGGCGCAACCCCTGTGAATATCCGGCCCTATGCCTACACAGAGAAGATGCTGCAAAATCAAACTTTAAAGTAGAAATTCAGAATACTCTGATACTGATTTGCTGAACAATATTACACTTTGCACAAAATAAAAAGGAAAACGAATACAAAACTCAGCACTCCTCAGCTAGGCGTACAAACAAGGGCATAATTTATTTTAAAGTAAAGCAGACGCCACAATAAGCCAAAGGCTCAAAATTGCAAGAGAACTCCCGACCCATTTCGTGCTAACTACACATCTCAGGAAGGAGAGGGATAGGCTGAAGATGGTGCAGCACAGGGTAACACAAATGATTCAGGGCCAACAGAGCAGGCCCTATGAGCAGCGTATCAAGGCATTGAACTCATACTTACTGGAGACTAGAAGGGAGAGGGGAGAAACAATAGAGACCTTCAAGTTCCTAAAAGGAATTAGTAGCAGGGTGAACTGTGGGGAGCTATTTAATTTGAATACTAGTTCATGGTCATGTGTACATGAATGGACATTAACAGGAAGGAGGTTCAGGAAACACATGAAGAAGTATTATTTTACACAAAGGTTGGTGGAGCCATGGAGCCGTGGAAGAGTCTACTAGCCAAAGTGGTATGTGTGAAAACCATTGGTGGTTTCAAACAAGGTTGGGACAGAATAAAGGGCATAGTGCTTGCTGGGGCGACAGACACTGGAAGGAGAATGGGGGAAGGGAGGAGGTTGGGGAGGGCTAGGATCCTAGAGGAACAGTAGGCCAAGGGCTAAATAGGAAACTCGGGCAGACTGGATGGACCATGGGTCTTTTTCTGCTGTCATTTTCTATGTTTCTATGTATTTTTAATATTGGCCTGCCTTGTTTTGGTTTTTTTTTCTAATTCTTTTTCTGCTCCCACTTGTGCCGTGGGGAACTCTCTCCAGCATCCTCGGGACTCCACATCTCTACCTCCCACCTGAGACCACTTAGCTCCCCCCCATGCAGCCCGAGACAACCCCTGGATCTACACCCCCCAGAGGAAGGGCCCCTCCATCCACCCAGGGCACTCTATCTTACAGTGTAGAGTGCCGGGCTACACGAGTCAGCCCTGGAGAGGAGAATGGGTCCGGTGCTGGAGTGTGGACCTGGAGCCCGAGGTGCCATCGCCTATCCCCAGGAGTGGGGATTTTCTACTTATGTTGCCTGTCCCCTTCGAAGTGCAGCTGAGCAAGGCAACGTTGTGCTGCAACTCCACCCCCTGCTGTCACAAGCATCGTTGCATTGTGCATCTCTGACCACCGCCAGAGACCGCTCGTGAGCGACAACTCCCCTACATCCCTCCCTGGAAAGAGAGCAGTCCTACAGAAGCTCAATCTCTTCCCTCTCCTGCCAACCCCCAATGACCTGGGCTCATTCCCGAACCCGGGTCACTGGCGTGACATGAGGTGTGGGGTCCAGTGCTTCAACCCTCAGCGGTACCGGGCTGACTCGGCCTGCTTTGTTTTTATGTACCATGTATACTAAATGCTATAATTCCTTGATTGTGTCATTTTACCAAACATGTGACCAGCCTGTTATCATTATGTAATGCTTTGTTTGCTCTGTAATTCCCATCTCATTCCTGAAAACAGGCATTTTATTTGACTAGTGTACTTACCTGGATACCAAAACCTAAAGTAAATAAATAAAAGATTATGACCTATTATATCAGAGAATCTACAAAGGTCCAACACTATTAAAACTGATCCCTCTCCTTGGTTTCTTGAATCCTCCACAGTGTGCTGAGGTCAAAGATTTAAGACAGAAAACTGAAGGCCCTAAGGGTCATCCTTCATCTTCTATTAGAGCGGTTCTACATCGTTGTGGCAAAATAATAAATCAAAAAAGAAATATGATCGTTACTTGTTTATCATTTATTGCTGAAAATGGAAACATACAAACACACATACGAATGTGCTAGCACATAAAGGTCTTATGGTCTATCTAGTCTGCTTGAATGTGCAGTACTTGCTGCATTTATAGAGGGAACTGCCCCCCCCCATATATCCTCCTTGATCACTGTCAAATACCCCCTCTCCTCTCCACCTGCAACTTTCCCCCTCACCCAATTCCAATCTTTCTTGAAGCTGTCCACCATTTTTAGGGATACCATCTCCTCCAGCAACTCATTCCACTTAGCCACCACCATCTTGGTGAAAAAGTGCCTCCTCATCTCCCTTCTGAGTCCCACCCCCACCAGCTTCAGGATGTTACCCCAAGTGATCATGTTTCCACTATGGCTGAAGAAGCCCTCGGTGCTCACCCTGCTTATACCTTTAAGGTACTTGAATGTCTCAGTCCCCCCCCCCCCCGTCTGTTCTCAAGAAAGTACATGTTGAACCCCCTGACCCTCTCCTCATAGGTGTTGCACTGCTGACCCTGGATCATCTTGGTTTCCCTTCTCTGGACCATTTCCAGCAGGTTGATATCCTCCTTAAGATAAGGGCCCCAATATTGCACACTGTACTTTAAGTGTGATCTCACTAGACACCTGTACAGTGGCAAAATGACCTCCACCTTCCTGCTGGCAATTCCCCTGGCTGTGCAACCTAGCATCTGATTTGTTTTGGTTGCAGCCTTCCTGTATTGTGCCGAGTGTTTCGAGTCACTCTTGATAATTACACCTAGATCTTTTTCCTCCTCTGACCTAGTTACCTGCACACCACCTAACCAGTTTTTGGTCCCTGAGTTTTTCACCCCTAAGTGCATAACTACACTTTTTAGCATTGAACCCCAGTTGCCAAATGCCAGACTACTTCTCTAGCCTAGCTAGCCAGGTCTTCCCTAAGTTCCTGTCTCCTATCCTCTGTGTCCACCCTCCCATAGAGCTTTGTTTTGTCCATGAACAGGTATATCTTACCCCTGATCCCATCCGTGATGTCACTTATGAATATGTTAACTCTGGACTGAGCATAGAGCCCTGTGGGACTCCACTAGTCACAGGCCTAGCTTCTGAGACTGTTCCTTCCCCAACTACCACCTTTTGGCTTCTGTCCTGTAGCCAACTTCTACCCATTCAAGCTTATCTCCTACCCCTGGGTCTTCTAGTTTCCTGACTAGGCTCCTGTTAGGTACAGAGCTGAAGGCCTTGCTGTAGTCTAGATACAGGATATCAACTGCTTGGCCCTTGTCCACTGTCCTGGTGATCCAGCTGAAGAAGTCAGTTAGGTATGTATGGCAGGACCTCCCTGACACAAACCTATGCTGCCTCATGCCCTGGAGTCTGTTGTCCTCCAGAAAGTTCACACGTCTCTCTTTCAGAATCATTTCCATCAGCTTGCCCACCATTGAGGTCAGGTTGGCTGGCCTGTAGTTCCCTGGTTCATCATTTGGCTCACTTTTGTGAAGAGGCACCACATGTGCAGTTCTCCTATCCTGGGGCATGATCCCTGACTCCAGAAGGGTGTTAATCAGATCTGCCAGGGAATCCCTCAGAGCCTCTGCCAGTTCCCTCAGGACCCTTGATTGATGCCATCTGGCCCTGGGGATTTATTTGCCTTCAGGGTCCTTACCAGGTCATCAAAAAATCCTTAGCTCCACTCACACGTGCCACTAGTGAATCCAGGCACCGCAAAGTAACAAACAGTGATACTCTTCAATCACATGAACTTCAGTAGTGAGTACAAAGCCACCCTGCAATACAGAACAGGGTCCTTACCCTATCAGCAGGAATGATGTCATCCATTACTTCCCCCTTACCTGTCCCCACCCACTGTTTCCTTGTGGTACTAGTTCTCCCTTCCCTCTAATGAAGATTGAACCGAAGTACTTGTTAAGTACCTCCGCTTTCTCTTCACTACCCCTGCCAAACCACCCTTCTTTTTTAATCTATTTCCTCCTTGGTGTTCCATTTCACCCTAATGTATTGAAAAAGGACATGCTCCCCTATTTTTATCACATGTGCTAGCTGCACTTCCTTTTTAGCCATTGCCACCCTAACTGCTGTGCTCGCCTCTCTTGACATAGCAGGGTAATTAACCCCATCCTCATCCTTCTGAGTACATTTGTAGTTCTGAAAGGCTGCCATCTTGTCACCCACAGCTTTTGTCACCTCCTTTCTGAGCCAGCTGGACTTTTTGGCTTTAGTTTTCATACATTTGATTTTTGGCACACTCACTAGTGGCCCCCGTCAGTCATTCCTTTATTATTTCCCATTTCTATTTTACATCCATTTCCCTTCCGATCCCAGCAAGGTGACCTACTAGAATTTCTCCCATCTTACTGAAGTCAGCCCTTTTAAAGTTCAAAACCCTTGTCTTGGTTCTGACCATCCCCCTGCCTATGTTCAGTTGGAACCCGCAGCATGGTGGTGACTAGTTGCAAGTTGAGCTTTCACATCCAGAACATGCCCACAGTTGAACAGGACCAGATCCAGTACAGTTCTTTCCCTAGTGGGTTCCAAGACACCCTGGACCAGGAAACCACTCTGAAATGCATTCAGCAGTACTTGCTACCTAATGCAGGTGGTAGCTAGGATTTTCCAATCCGCCTCAGGTAGAATAAAATCCTCTTTATTAATACGGCCCCTTACTGGCCATTTCGGTGATGTTAGACCCTAGTACCCTGTCCACTTCCTCTTCCTGGGACGGTGGCCTGTAGACCACCCCGTCCTTAGTTTCTTCCCCTAGTGGATTGTACCTGTATCCATAGTGCTTCATACTTCCCTCTGCCACTTCTTCTGTGGTACAAGTTATCCCTTCTTTCATGTACAGAGCCACTTTCCTCCTTCCCATCCCCCTAGCCTTCCTATATAGTTTATTCCCTGAACTGCGAAGCACCAGTTGTGGTTTAGTGTGGCTCATGTTTCTGTAACGTTTGCTGTGTCCACCTCTCCCTCTGCCATCATTGACTGCAAGTCTGCCATCTTGTTTCCCAGGCCTCTGGCATTCAGAGGCATCACCCTCCACCATGACTGAGGACTTTCCTTCATCTTAATCTTCACCCCATCACCCCCTCCTCCTTCAGTCATGCCCCCATCTTCACCATTTTCATTTACCTCTTCCCCATGCTGGCATGATTGGGGGGAGGCCTCAGGTGAGTAAGATTATTGTGCACCCTGCTGCCTCTCCCTCCCCCAGTTAAATTGAGGCTGTTCCCCATGTATTCTTCCAGCTTGCCCTTCAGGACCCTTGTACCCTGTCTACTCAGATGCAACCTGTCTGGTGCATAGAGGTTCTTGTTATTCTAGGTTCCTCCTCAGCCCCCAATGAACCTGTACTCCTCCTTTTCACATCATCTTCTTAGCCATTCATTAAATTCATCTATTCTTACCTTCCTTGGTGTCTTAATCCTTAGGACTGGAAGCACCTCCGAGAAAATCACCATCCTCCCTGCTGCACTGCAAATTCTTCCCACTTCTCTGAATCTCTCTTGCACCTCACCCGCCTCATATCCTGCAGGGTCATTCTTCTCCTGGTGCAATATAATGTGGGATTTCCCTTTCCCCGACCCATGGACTGGACTATCAGTGATCCCACTGTTCCAGCTGCCATCCCTGGCATACATTCTACCCTCTTACGGCTTGCCCTTGATGGTGATTTTCCTCCCTATCTCACTCCTTTTATGATTGAATTCCCAAGATTATCACCCTCCCTCCTCCGTCCTGGAACCTCCCTCCTCCCTGTCTGTCCTGCTGCCCACTCCCACCTACCTCCCCTTTCCCCTGTTGTATTCCCTCTCAACTTACTACCCCAGCTGTCCCCTTCCCCATTCCCTCCTCCCCCCTCCCACCCTGGCATACCCTCTGTCTTATCTTTTTGCTCTCCCCAGCCTGCCCTCTATCCTTTTTCTTATACTTCCCTTTTGTCCTGCCCCCTCATTCTCCCTTGTCCTTCCCTTCCCCTTCTCCACCTCTCCTTCCTGTCTTGCCTGAACTCACTATGTGCACCCCTCTCCCTTCTTCCTCTGATGCCTCCCACCCACTACCTCCCTCCCTATTCCATCGTCTCTTTCTATTCCATCAGGTTACCCTTCCTCCTCCCTGTACAGTGGGAGGAATCTATTTCTCATCTGCAACTCTGGAGGTGCTGTCACTGTCCCCACCCCCACCCTGTCCAACCTTACCCTATCCCTTCACTATAATCCACTCCCCTTCTCTGGGCTCTCTCCCCGCTGGGGAAAAAGATGCATGGCAACACTCGTTTGACTCTGAAATCACTCAAATGCCAACAATAATCCCACAAAAATGGGCAGTTTTAAAATATCTCATGGAATGAGAGTGGTTTAGTATCTAAAATACAAGATCTGGGCTTTATAAAGTTTATTGCTCTTTATGGCTATATTTTGCTACAAGAAACTTGGCTTAGTAAGAAAAGGAATTGACTTTGGATCGCTATTCTCGATTATCTTCAGCTGCTACTAAAGTACCCAAATATGTTCGGTAGATAGGTGGTTTGGACATATATGTATTAAATCATCTATAAACTGTGAGATTACATTGCTTGAGGGAGACTCCTTGTGGTGCCTGTGGTAGAAGTAATATTCTCAATGCAACAAGAAATCAGTTTTTAACATGTATATTCCTTCCAATAGTTCTGCAAACTATTGCCCTAACATATAAGATAATGTTTCATATTATGTCAACAATTTCAAATGCAACATTGAAGTACAAATAAGTTGTGCAGGGGAGGCTTTGCTACAAGAACAGGTAACACAAATTTACAGAATTAATTTCTAGAAGATTTGAAAGAAGCATATCACATATCAGACAGAATTTCAATGGACAATAATCATTTTTCTTCAACATTTGTGAGTGGGCATTGTATTTCAAATCTCATCTGTTTAAATGGTAGATAGATAAAACTTTATTTTTATACAGGAAATACATGTCATTTGAAATTTTACAGTCCAGTTCTCAAGACAGTCCTGTGTTTATCTATAGTTACAATAAAAATATCACATAAAATGACAGTAATTCAAATACATTAACATATTACAAAAGGATACAAAAGACATGGAATGCAATATTCAAACATGACAATGTATACAATGCCTTACAATTGAAAGTCGCATTGACAAGTAAATGAGAATAAGTCATTGACTACCGTAATAAACGTCCAGTGTGCAGTTTCTGCACGTACTGTGTGGGGTAATTTATTCCAAAATGACACAGCATGGGAATTTAAGGTTCTATCCCCATATTTATTTTTCCATTTTCCCTGGTGGATTTTGTTTAAGTGAACGAGTCCAGGTAATTTTGTTCTTAAAATCAGAGTCGTCTGGGAAAAGAATTTGAGAAGTACCATGTTCAGGATAGAATATCTTATATTTGTAAATTAATACTATCCAATCCCTAGAATGACCAATATCAAGGGGTTGCTAACCCATCTGGTTTAGTAATAAACAATGATGTGTCCTTTAGCTACACTGCAATACATATCTTGCTATTTTATATTGTTGTCAAATTTGTCCAGTAGTTGTTTATTTGCTGTCCGATAAACCAAATCCCCATATTTGAGAGTAGGCAAGATGAGCTGCTCTGCTATCCTTTTCCGATCTTGGAATATTAAACATCTAATGGTTCTCCTTAGGACCCCCAATTTCTTATTTATCTTTCCAATAGTTAAAGAAATGTGATCATTAAAAGTTAATAGGGGATCAAAAACTACACCCAAGTAACAATAACTAGTCACTAATTCTATTTGTACTTTATCATTAGTAAAGATCTGTAGTTGTGAAACATTTTTGCTTTTTGAAGCAAAATGCAACATTTTTATTTTCTTTACATTCATAAGTAGCTGTGACCTGATGAACTACTCCGCTACCCTTGTAAAGTCAGCCTGTAACTTAGTCTGAAGGTCCAAAATATTTGTTCCTGGGGCTACTAATGGCTGTATGCTGTACCACAGAGGGTAGTCATTATTAAAAATCAGAGACAGGAGGGGTCTCAAGATGAACCCCTGATGGACCCCCCCAGTTACTTTATGAGGTTCTGACAGATGATGTTGTATTTCAACCCTCTGGGTACGCCCAGTTAGGTAAGAAGTAAGCCAGAGTAAGGAACCATCTGAAAAGCCCAGGACATATAACTTCTCATATAGGAGGGAGTGGTTCACCAGGTCAAAAGCTTTCGATAAGTCAACAAAGAACTGCTGTCTCCCTACCCGAGTTCAAGAAAGTATAAATCAAGTTATTAAACTCTAATAAGGCTGTAGAGGATGAGTAGCTCTTATGAAAACCTGATTGATAGGGAGTCAGAAGCTTGAATTTGTCGATATACTCACAAATCTGTCCATTAACTAGTTTTTCCAAACATTTGGATAAAATGGGCAATATAGCTATAGGGTGGTAATTATTTACTTCTGCTGTGTCACCACCCTTGTAAATAGATATTACTTTACTCACCCTCTGAAACAGTGTCAGTGGCTCAGTAGGTAGCACACTCGCCTCTGAGGCCAGGAGATCAGAGGGCTGTGGGTTCAGTTCCCACATCTGGCACTTGGGTTAATATCCCAGTACTGTACTGTACTGTGGTGCAGCATGAGAGGGGTGCTGCACTTCTGAGGTGTCGTCTTTCGGATGAGACATTAAACCAAGGTCCCATCTGCCTGGATTGGTGGTAGTTCAGGTGGATGTTAAAGACACCATGGCACTTATCGAAAAGAGTAGGGGAAAATTTTATTGAAAGAAAACTGTACAATTCATATACTGAGAATTTAAACCCAGGTTTATATAAGACAAACCTGTACTAAAAAAATCAATGAATTCTTATTTGAAACTGGACAGTCCCCTTCACCCAATTTTGTCCTTTAAAAATGGAACAACTAACCATCTGATTTTCCACACTGAATATAACATATGTTGTTGCTCAAACTGGCATTGCTTACTAATTTCTGATTCAATGATTCTAACAACAGTCTTTGGATCTTGGTCCATCTGTTGTAGTACCGATTTACACCGTACTTGCCATAATATAAATTTAATAAAAGAAAGTATAAGTCGTATCATTGATACTGGTATTCCCATATCTATCTTACTAAAACCACGCACCACTTCATCATATGAAATAATTCCCCAATGAATGTGCTTCCATTCTGTTGCCAATAGTCTCCATATTTCTTTTACACAAGGACAGAGAATATAAAAATGTATCATAGATTCTTCTTGTTCCATACAACACTGTCTTGGACACATTCTCTCTTTCCTTTTTTTGTGCTTTGCATTTCCTTTAACATTTAAACTGCCATGTGCACTAAGCCATGTTATATCCCACAATTTGGGAGGGATATTTGTATCTTTTAAAGTTTCCAATACTCTTGGGGTGTCTATCATTTCTACCCCTTTGAATGCTATCTGGGATATTGCAATCTTTTGCTGTATTGTTCGGTACATTATTTTATTTGAGGAAGATGCCAGAAAACTCATATCCAATTTCCATTGTTTTAGTTTCCCTAAAGCAGGCCGAAAAAAGGCACATTTCGTTTCACTTGGGCTAACAGCACTCCCTGTTTACCCCATACTTGATATAAGGGTCTTAGCCAGTGTTCAGCAAATGGAAGCCAAAGTGCACTTTGAGGCTTTGTTAGATCTATTAAATTGTTTCGAAAGAAGTTTGTAAAAAAAAAACAACACAATAGGATTTAGTAAATTTAAACCCCCTTCATCGATTGATAGATACAAAATATCTCTCTTAACAGGATTAAGCCTACTCCCCCATATAGTTTGAAATTCTAAACCTAGAATGGTTGGTTCAAGGGCCCTAGGCAAAGGGTATACTGCACTTATGTATACGAATAGAGGCAATAAGTATGTTTTAACAATTATGACTTTCTTTTTTTTCGTTTGAGTCCATGATTTCCAATTTTTCACCTTTGTGGAAGCATAGTCCAATAATTTTTTTCAATTTAACTGGCTATTATCTCCAGTCCCAAACTGAACTCCTAAATATTTAAATGGATCACATGATACAGCTATATCCTGCCAATTCTGTGGTACAGGTATTGACCTACCCAAAGGGTATATCACACTTTTTTTTAATTTAAGCATGCTTCTGTAACTTGGGAGATGCTATTTTTTTTTATAATTTCATCTTTATTATTCTTTTGGTATACACAGTCAACACATCAATTAGTTCATAGCATCCGTCTTTACAAATAGCTGTGGGATCAAGTCCTTAGAGCATTAATAGTTCAAATAATAAATTTGTATTTATAGCTCACAATTAGTGTCTTGGCTTAATTATTTAAATATAATATATAAAGGGTAAAGGTTTTAAAAAAATGCATTTAGTAGATGTAACTTCACAACTTAGACATGTAATTGCTACTACTTAATGAACAAGTGGATAAACAGAGCTACTAAGTAAGTTCTGTATTCTTATAGTTAAATTATGCATTTTACATGCTCACCGCTAAGTTTAAGTTTAGAGCAGATCATAATAATCCTTTGAGTGAGTTTAAGCGGGTAACCAGGAGGGGGGGGGAACATCCAATACATGATCCGACAGCGTCCAAGCCCAGCACAATGGGGAGGGAGTAAGAAGGGAGAGGGTGTGAGACGTGGGGAAAGGGAGGTTGTAATGGGGGGGGGGATGGTTTGCAGTCTGCGATTCCGGGGATCTCAGAGTGGGTCCAAAAGTTTCAACCAACAGGAGGGTCCTCCAGCTCAACAGCCCAATTTAGGGGATGAAGGTGTCATCCTGTAGCATATAGTATAGCTGCTACTGGGACCACCTGAAGTTGAATTGGTCTTCCCGGTCATTTAGTTTATGGGTTATTCGTTCCATATAGTAAATCTGCTTAGTAATCTGCCACCAGTCTTGTATGCTTGGGATTTTTGTAGTTAGCCATAGTTTTGTGGCGGCCTTTTTGGCTGCCGTGAGAAGAAGGAAGAGGAGGTATCTAATAGTTGGATGTCTTAGTTCTCTTGGGATTAGCAGTAAGAGGTACAGCTTACCAGTTAGTTGAAACTGTGAGCCGAAGAGTTCCTGCAGATTAGTTTGGAGGGCTAATATAAAAGGCTGAAGTTTGGGGCATGTCCACATTATGTGTGTATGAGTGGCTCTGACCTCTCCGCATTGGCGCCAGCAGGCTGCAGACCTGGTTTGAGCGTAGTGGCTGGTAATTATAGGTGTCCTAAAGTATCGAATAAGGACCTTCCATGCATATTCGGGAGATGCTATTGATTAGAGACAATACTCATTCTCCTGACTGTATATGTGCTACGATGACACATACATCATCCGCATAGGCAGTAACACGCACCTCCTCTCCCCCGCCCTGTGGTCGTATACACGTGCTATTATTATCTTGCTGTATTAAATGCAGCATTGGGTCTAAACAAAATACATATAATAATGGGCTGAGTGGACACCCTTTTCTCACCCCTTTAGAGACAGTAATATATGTACCAAGATGACCATTTACTAATGGAATTGCTCTAGCATGATTTTATAAGGTAGTTATCCATTTGAGAAAAATCTCTGGAATTCAAAAAGCCCTTAAAACTTGAACTATAAATCTATGTGGCACTCTATCAAAGGCTTTTTTCTGATCCAGAGACATTATATATCCTGTAAGCTGTAACTCATTTCCTTGCTCTACTAATTCTCTTATCAGCAATAAGTTATGTTGTATAGAATGGTTAGGAACTGTACAAGTTTGGGCTTCTGAAATCCAGATATGGTGTAATTAGTAATAACCTGGTATGTAGTATCTTCATCAATATTTTGTAGTCTGTATTTAGGAGACTGAGAGATCTCCAATTAACTAGATTTGCCTTATCACCAGGTTTATGGAACATGATTTGTATAGCTATACAAAAATGAAAATCCACCTGTAAAGTCAACAATACCCAATTAAATACCACTTCTAATATTTGGGCTATCAAATCTATAAACAAATGATAACATTCAGCTGGTAGGCCATCGACGCCTGGGGCTGTACTTCTTCTGAGACTACCAATAGCTTGCTTAATCTTCCCCACAGTGATAGGCCTCATAAGTGTCCTCATTAAATCTGTTGATACAGTGGGGATAGCAATATGTGATAAAAATTCCATAGATGCTCCCATTACACTTGGAGGGGCAGCATACATGTCTTTCAAATATTTTGTCACTATGTCCAATATACCCGGACCATCCTGGACTATTTCACCAGTCTATGTCAAAACTGTTGACATAAATTGGTTTTCTATCCTCTGGGAACAGGCTTTAAAAGGGTCTCCTAAGCCTTTCTTCCCACGGGAACAAATTTTGTGTACATGCAGCATTGCTGCCACCCTATTATATTGCAAGGTGAACATCTTTCTTTTAACATTTAAGGCCTGCTCAGTCAAAGGTATGTGATATAGATTAATGTTAGAATAAATCTTATTCAATTGCAGTCTTAACCCTAAATATTTTTTATAGTTACCCTGTTGTCACTTAATAGCATACTTTTGGATCAGGTTCTTTAATCCTGATTTTGAACTCTCCCACCAACTACTCATATTATTTACCAGACCAGCCATAGACATACGAGATCTAAGAAATTCAGTAACCTGATCTTGGAATTTCTTTTCTGCTAACACTAAAGTGTTCAATTTCCAATATCCCCTCCCATACATAGGACCCTTAATATTACCTAAGTTTACCTGTAATATAATATGGTCAGAAATCTCCATGGGATGTATCACAGCTTTTTCTATTCCAATATTAGAGTTAGTAAAAATGAAGTCTATCCTTGTGGATAAAGAACCTCAAAAATAAGTATTCCTTCCCTCTTTATGAATTTGTCTATAGGAATCCTGTAAATGTCCTAATGACAACAAGGAGTTAAGACAATTTGAGTCACAATAGAGCTGTGTTGTTTTTCCACTTTTATCACGCACGTCAACTATACAATTAAAATCACCCCCTAAAATTATCCTTTTTGTCGTCAACAAGTAGGGTTTAATTAAATTAAATAAATCAATTTGTCCCTTCTTGGTAAGAGGAGCATACACATTAATCAGTCTCCACCCAACGCCCTCATATGAAAAGTCTATCATCAATGCTCTCCCTAATGAAATCTCTACTAGTTTTGAAATTCTGAAATTGTCTCCTTTAAACAATACACCGACCCCTTCACAGACATCTGTACCGAAGGAGAAGATGGATGGTCCTCAATACCACAATAGCTGGGCAGATCATATTCAACCTTGTGTCTTGTAAAAGACATATATCACAATTTAAATCTTTTAATACAGAAAGAGCTACCAACCGTCTTTTAGTATTTTTAATGCTATTTACATTTATTGTGGCTATTCTTAGCTGAGGGGTATATGTGTACATCATTTACAGTTGGACACTTTAGCTCAAGGTGGTTTCTTAAACCTTGTACTTTGACGCACCCTTGATTTGACCCTTGGTTCACTAACCACCTTTGTACATTTGTCTTGTGATTCACCATCTGTGTCTGAAGAGGGAGGGGCAAAGGCTGAGGCTTCAGAATCCCCACTCGGTTCTGATTCTTGGGATTGGAGCAACAATAGCTCATATTTATTAAAAAATTCCACATTTTCAGGCTCCACCACATTCCCCTTGGCCACCTTTGACCTAGGTTTGTTTTGTTTTAGACTTCGCTTTTTTGCTACACTTTTCACTGCTCGGGGCATATTGTTCAAATTCTGGTCAGAAACAGGAAGTATTTCTGTTGGTGACTGTAAAGTCTGGTGCCCTATACCAATAGAATCAGTGGTATTTATGTTTACCGGCTCCTCTGACTTCTCAACCACTATAGGTGCTGGGGAAGAAGCGGGGGGTGGTTGCTTCTTAGGGGGCTCAGAGGGAGGTTGCCTAGGTTGTGTTTTTTGTTTAGACATTTCCTGCTTCTGTGCTTCCTGAATAATAACATCCTGACTTTTTCTGTCTGTTCGATTATGTGTGGCCCAGGGACATGCTCTATATGTATGGCCTGAGTCTAAACACAAGTTGCACTTCAATTCTGCTTGACAGTCTATGCTATGGTGTCCAAACTCCAAACAGTGGTTGCATCTCAATCTATCACATGCTATGCCTAAGTGTGTGAGTGCACCACACTTAAAACATGCACTTGGTTGTCTTGTGTAAAAGCAGTGTCCCCTTTCATTCCCTAAAAATACACTGTTCGGCAAATAAACTGGGCCAAGACTGTTATTCCTCAGATGTACTTTAAACAACCATCCCCCATTTCATATACACTCCTCATCAAAAATGGGGGAGGGAAAACTTAACACTTCACATTTTTTTTGCAACCAATATATTATGTCATGTATTGAAACTGATTCATTTCTAAACAAAATGGTCACATTTTTAATAGATGGCTTAGTTAGAGGAATTACTTTAAAAGGCATCCATAGTTCTGTGTATTTAAGTGAGTCCAATTTAGACCAAAAATGATCCAACCCCTGTAGCGTGGAAAAACTAACATCATATATTACAGAACCTGATACATGTATGAGAGCATGTATTTCATTGGAAAAAAAACACCTGGAGCTTTTTAAGTGTTTTTCCTACATAAACATGACCTGGAGCAATGTCTAATCCCCCTTGATACTCCAACCTTACTGCATTTCTTCGCTGCGGGGGGGGGGACTTGAGAAAGGATCTTTCCGACGAAAGGATTCCCACGCTGCTTTTGCTTGCTTAGTGAAATCTGGTTTTGGGTCTTTCTGCAATAATATTTGGTCAGCCATATCTCCCCACTCTTTGTGAGTTGCAACATCCGAATCCGAGGAGGAACTGGCAGGTTGAGCCAAATCATGTCCTGTTTTGCAAGATTGAGCTGCTGACATTCGTTCTATCATAGTCTCCTGCCGAGAATCCGCCGCTTTTGCTGCTGTCTGATCATCCTGTGAAGCTGTTTGAATACCCAGTATGGAGCTATGTGCAGGGTCAGGAACCCAAACACCCTTTTCTCCCAGTTTCCACCCTGCTCCTACTAGGGAGTGCTCCAATGAAGAAGCTGAGCATTTTCGTGCTGCAAGCGGGGGTGTCATCAGGTCTACCTCTTCGAATTCCTAAGTTTAAATCTGCTAATTCATTGGGTACATGAGAAATAAGTTCAGAGGTACTCACAATATCCAGAATTTGCTGAGAAGAAAATCTAATACTTTCCATTTCATCAGGTCTAGAGTCAGTTGTCAGACATGGCGTGATAGTGAGAGTTTCTGTCAAAACGCTGCTCTTTGATGAGCGTGCATCATCATGCTGACTCATATAATGCTCTGTGTGGATTACAGCTGCTGTCTCTTGCACAAGCTCAGCCTGAATAATTTTGGCTGCATCTCTCATTAGAACTGTGTCCACGCTGTTCACTTCAATTGTAGTGGAAATCGCTTCATTAGGCAAGTTACTTCTCACAGAATTTCCAACATTCTTGCAATGTAAAGATTTATTCTGTTTTAAAATATTGTCCAACCATACAGAATCCGATCCAAATAATCCAGTATTATCATGAACTGTAGTGTCACCAAGATCTGGTATCTTCTGTTCTTTTATCTTACAATCTTCCATACTGACAGTAGTCTCCTGAGCTGGACCTGAGAGAGGGGAGACCTGCTCTCCCTCAGGTACACCAGCAAAATGAATCTCCATCGCATCGACTTCCAAGACAGCGGCTCCCCCTACTGATGAAGAGTAGGGGAATTTTTATTGTAATAAGAAACATAGATAACAACACAGTAATACAAAGTATTCCAGAAATTTAACTCATTTTAACAAAAAAGTAAACTCATTATAATTCCACAATTCCTATATTACATAAAGAAAGTTACTTAAACTTTATAAAATGTGTAAAGCCTTTTCACCATTTCTTAATTTTAAGTGAGGTGCATATCTGTGCTTCCTGTAAATATATTTTTGAAAGTTCATTTGATACTAAACAACCATAACACTCATAAGACATTTTCCTCTGATAAAGTACCCATTGGCATCTTGCCTGCCATAAGTAAAACCTCACACAACTAAAAAATAAATGCAAAGTACTGGTATGATAGGGAGCCAAACTAGGGGGATAAATCCCCAACACTAGTATTTCATACGTAATCATAGGAAACCATTTCAAATTCCACATATTTGCTAAATAAACCCACAGTCCTTTTGCGTAGGAACACTATAAGAAAAAATGTTCCATAGTCTGTTCAACATTTATACAATTAATATAAGGACAGTTCCTCTCTTCTTTAACTTTATATTTTGTGTTCCCCCTAACATTGAGGTGGCCATACATAATAAACCATTGTGTCTCCCATTGATTTAGAGGCAATCTGGGATTATTGAGTTGAGCCATCACCATAGGATTCATAGCAGAGGGACAGTTCTTAAAACAAGGGGTTTGTGGATGAATTGATGCCATAATTAACCTATACATGGACTGCATATTATTATTCTGAATCATAGTTTTAGTGATTTGCCATCTAAATAATTTTTGCACTGCCGGTTTGAAATACAAGGGAATGTGTAAATGAGGGTTTATCTTGGGAGCTAAATTATGCCAAACTTTAAAATAATTGCTCAATGCCTTAACCACCCACTTCTTTTTTTGGACTTTCAATTATTTTATTTAGATTCAAAAAATCATCTGGTTACATGAATTAATAGACTGGTCTACAAGATCATACATTCGGACATACGCATCATGAGCTTTCTCCTACATTCTTTGACATTTTTATCTGGAAATTAAACATATCCATCACTTCTAACCAAATCGTAATGGAGAGCTCTACACAAGTAGAGAAAACTAATGAACACCTCTCCATATCATACTTTGCAGTTAAGTTCCCAGATCAGCTCTAAAAGCCCAAGAAAACTAATATCTTAGAGACATTGCAAGAAAGTATCACATATGTAAAAATTTATATCTCTTAAAACTGTGTATAAATCTTAACACATTAATAAAAGAAAAAACAGAGAGTGAGTGAGTCCTTGTTTCATTTACCCTAGATATCAGGGGGAATCAAAGGTAGAAATATCAAACACCTTTCCTCAGATCCCACCAATTAAAAGAAGCATCCCTCAGCTAGGCCATGGTGGATCCCTCCCTTTCCTCTCTCCCATAAAATCTCTCTCTTTACTCCAAGAAGTAGTATGTGCCTGGCCCAGAACCACTGCCCACCAGGTCCAGAATTACTGGTCCTGCTTTAACCTCTGACCATGTCAAGTTACCTCTGGAGGAGCTGTTCCAAGACTGGGATTCCCTCCTTTCTTTCTTTATATTCAAAAAAGGGTAGCCATCTTGTATTAAATTTGTCTGTGGATAGCCTTAACTGGGCCGTGATAGCCTTCATTCCTCGAATTGTTTCTATATTTCTAAGCCAGGCTTGCAAGGAAGGGGAGGGTACCAGAGTCCAGTCCTGCGTAATAACTTTAAGGGCTGCTCCAATCAGAATGTAAAAGAGGTATTTTCCTGCAGAGCTCTTGATTTCCTCTGGAGGGAGGCCCAAAACCATGTTTTCAAATTTTAGTGGAGTAAGGAGGGATAGGATTGAGGTCACCTCCCCAACAATGTTGTTCCAAAAAAGGGTAATTTTTGGACAATCCCAAAAGATATGGTAGTGTGACCCTAAAGAGTCACAACCTTGCCAACATTTGTTAGAAAAGAGCTTATTATAATGAGCAGAAATTGTTGGGGTTTTGAAGAAATGGATGTTAGTTTTCCATCTGAATTCCCTCCATGAGGGTGAGTTGGTGGTTTTATGTACCCCTTGCCAGATGTTTTTCCACTCCTGCTCTGTGAGAGAGAGATTTGCCTCTGATTCCCACTTCCCCTCCACCCTCTGCACCACCACCATCCCCCTATCTTCCATCAGTATTCTATAAATTTGTGAGATGAATGACCTTGTGTCCCCTGAAATACTTTTCTGATAGGTCAGTATATTAGGGGCCGCGGGTTTCTGAGATACCTCAGTGAGACCGATTGTATTGGAGATATAATGAGAGCACTGATAATATCTAAAAAGGTCGGCATTACCCAGATGGAACTCAGCTTGCATTTGTGAAAAAGTTTAACCACCCACTTCTTTTAAACACTCTCTACCTGTTCCAATCGACATTTAATGGTATTCATAAAAAAAGGGAAAACATAAATACAGTTGGGTCTATCACCTCCAAACCACCAGATTTTTCTCCAAATAAGTGTAGTGTCTTTTTACTGGGTTCAGGCGGTTTCCCCACAACATTTGAAAAAATACACTGTAAAGTTTAGTCTCCAGCTATGATGGTAAAGGGAAAATCATGGCAATATACTGTAAGCAGGGTATAATAAATTGTTTTAAAATATGTATCTGTTTAAGTTTAGAGTATTTCCACTGTTTCCATCCATTTACTTTTTTTTCCACCGTTCCCAATACTAGCTCCCAATTTTCCACTGGCAGATTTTGGGGTACAAAACGAATACCTACAATTTTCAGTGGTATTCGAGAAATACAAATATTATCCTGAGCAACTTCTACTGGACCTAGTACCCCAATGAATAAACCTCTAGTCTTCTATAAATTTAACTTCACATTTGATACTGCTGAGAATAGCTTAAAAACCTTAAAAAATTCATGGATTTGTGCCTGGTCTGAAAAATATAGGTTCAAATCATCAGCATAGGCTTGCAAGTGGAGCTGATGAATAGGTGTAGCCTCAATAATACTTATCCATCTCAGTGAATTAACTAAAAACTGTAACAGGGGTCTAATGAGAAAATATACAAAAGAGGGCTCAGGGGGCATCCTTGACGGACTCCAGTTTTAATTGAAAGCTTTGAGCTGTACCCCCCTGCAAAAAGGGATAAACTGTATTGTGTTGATAAAGTAATTTAATGATCTTAATCAGTTGTATTGGGATCCTGTAGCTTTCTAATGCTGAAAAAAGGTAAGGTAGATAAACCCTATCAAAAGCTTTCTCGAAATCCTCAACTACTATACATCCAGTTTTACCGGTAAGAGATAAATGTTCAATCACATCTCGTATTATCATTAAGGCAGATTGAATTCTTCTGTCAGGGATTCCACAAAATTGGTATGGAGATATTACCAGTTTTACTACTTTTTAAGTCTATTATTTAAAATGCTGGAAAGTATTTTATAATCTGAGTTTAAGAGAGTAATAGGCCTCCAATTCTTAATATTATTCCTACCCCCTGCTTTGAATAAATGTATCAGCAGTCCTTCAGTAAAGGATGGGAACATGGAATTAGTGTCCAAAAAATAATGAAATAGAATTACTAAACATTTGCAAAATTCTTGCAAAAAACATTTATATAGTTGATTAGGGAGCCCGTCTAACCCAGGTGAAACATTCGGCTTCATTTTTTGAATAACCTCATTTATCTCTGTACTGGTAACAGGTTCTAGTAAATTTAAAGCCTCTATTGGTGTAGAGGGTAGGCTAAAGGAATTCAAAAAATTAATAATTGCATCCTCTTAAAATAGGGGACTCAGGTTCTAATAACTGGTAATGCTGTCTAATGGAATCCCTTATTTGATCTATTGTTACCGCTCTGGAACCATCTGCATTGATTAGAAAGTCAATAGTGGAAGATTCTTTTAATAATTGCAAGCCTCAAATGGGTCTCCTATAGGGGATTTCCTTGTACCATTAAAAAAATGGCTTGCAACGTCTTTGCCCTATCATATTAATATGCCTTCATGGTGGTTTTGAGCACATTAATTTGCTCTGAATAATCCTGTTTAGAAGTGTATGAAATCAACATAAGCCTCTGAAGCTGCTGTCTTAAAGATAAGTATTTTAAAAAATTACGACCTTTAGCTACTACTCCTTGTTTTTTAAACCAACTTTGGAGAACTAATTTAGTGTCTGTCCACCATGCCCCCATATCTGTGTACAAAAAAGCCACTGATAAATGGGCCTGTAAAATAAATTTTACACCTGATTTTATTTAAGGGGAATCTAAAATGGAAGTATTTAGTTTCCACCGAACCTGCCTTTTAGAGGTCTGGCCTTCAGTTTGAAAGGAGCATATTAAAAATAGATGGTCAGAGAACTCTATAGGACTTATTTGTAAACCTTTAACCAGCACTGATGGGGAAACAAACATATAATCAATGAGAGAGTGTAATTTCCCTTTTAGAAATGCAAACCTGGGTCCCTGAGAAAGGTAGGACATGCAATTAAGTAAACCGGCAGTCTTGATTATTGAAACTAGTGCACTGGAATCACAATAAGTTTTTTTTATTCTGCTGGGGTGTAATGATTAAGCTGCAATTGAAATCCTCACCCAATAATATTTTGACAGAAGTGACCAAATATGGTTGCACTGCTTTCATGTAAGCTACTCTATCAGCTTTTGATTGAGGGTTTTAGATATTAATAAATCTATAACAAATATTTTGCCATTTCCCATATAAGATCAGGACCCTACCGGGAATGAGCTCTATTAAGTTGTAGAATGAGAAATCAAAGAAGTTGAATAAAATGCCTGTCCCATCCACACTATCTGTTCCAAATGACCAGTAGGAGGGACCCCAGGGCCATTCTCTCTTGAAGGTGGATAATTGCTCTATTGAATACATCCAGGTTTCTTGCAAAAAACTGACTGAAATTTTATTATCATGAATGTATTGGAATAAAACCTGCCTTTTGATAGTATTCAATAAGCTATGAGTATTCAATGAACCCCATGTTGTCAGCATTGAATAGTTAGTTGAGTACCACTATCCATTATTTTTTCCTTTTTTTTTTTCTCTTTGTAATTATCCACAGACTGTGAAACAGTGGACAAAGAAGATTTTTGAGAACTGGAATCCCCTACTTCCATTTCAGCCTCCCCCCATGGGGTAAACAAGGCCACATAGGAATTGCTGGATTCTATAGAAATAGAAGAAGGGGGGATTTTGGTTGCAAGTTCCTAGAGGATCTCCTTCTAGGTAATGGGGATAAAGGGGCTGTGACCTTAATCTCTTTCTCAGAGGCCACCGGATCTGTATAACACACTGGAACCAGCTCTGGATTTACCAGAGGGGCCTCACAGGTCTTATATTCCTCATGAGGTTGTGGAGCTAAAGCTTTTGACTCAACTAAAGGCCTTGTGGTAGAGGACCTAGTAGAGGCGGCCTGAGTAATGTATTTACCTATCACGGGGAGGGAGGGGCCTCAGCATCCTGAGCTTGCTAAATCAAAAGCTCAGGACTGATACATGATGCTTTATTCTTTTCAGCCCAAGGACAATCCCTAAAGACATGCCCATATTCCTCACACAGATCTCATTTGGTGTGGTTTGCACATTGCATAGTGACATGTCCAATTTCCCCACAATTATCGCACTGGGGTTGATCACATACACTGGCCAGGTGAGTCCTTGAGCCGCATTTATAACATGCTCTAGGCTGCCCCCCATAAAAGCACACCTCTCTATCCTTGCCCAGTAAAAAAGAATTAGGTATATGTTCAATACCAGAGTCTGATTGCTTTAGCTTAATTTGTATTTCCAACCCCCGTCCAGAATTGTTCAGAATCCAAAATAGGTTCTGGAGAACTTAAAACTTCACATTTCTGTGATAACCAAAATATAATATCTTCCACATGGACCCCCTCATTCTGGAATATTACAGTTACAAACTTTATCAAGGGGTTAGTAAAGGGAATGATGAGAAAAGGGATCCATGTGGGAGAAAACTTGACCTGCCCATACCTTGCCCAAAAAAGATCCAATGCATAAGAAGTCCTAAAACTAACATCAAAGTTATCCTCTCCAGATATGTTTATAAAAGTAAATCTGTCTTTTGGAGAGAAGTGAAGGGAATCTTTAAGAAGAGTTTTTCCAACATAATATCTGTCCGGTCTGTTCTCCAACCCGGCAACCCCCCTTTGTAAAGTATCCGCACAGCATTTCTTCTTGGAGCAGCCTCTCTTTTAACATTAGAGAACAGTTCTGACATTAGGGTTTTTTGTTGAGGTGGATCAGAATCCTCCAAACGTGGTGGGATAACTTTAGCATGAAGGCTGGAATCTCCTTTAGGAGCATTGTCCTGCAAAGTCAATGGTTTTAGAGGCATAGAAGAGGCATGAGGCTTAGGTTCACTAAACTTGTTCCCCTTCAACACAGCTTCTGCACAAAAGTTAACATTTAAGCCTGGTTTCCAAGCAGGGGAATCTTGTGAGAAGCTTGGATTAGAATCCCACTCAGGGTCAGGTAACCAAATACCAGAGGGAGACTGTTTCCATCCAGCCCCAACTAGGGCCTTCCCTGGTGTCCAGGGCCCCCCAAGTGGATTAGGAGAAATTAACTCTCATTCAGGCTTTTGAACAGAAGGATTAACAAGTGTAGGAACAGAGTCCTTATTTTTTTTTTTTCCATTTAACTTTTTCCTCCTTCCTGAAGCCGCCCACCGCCTTATCCATCTGCCCGGTCACGGGCGGCCGGCTTCTGCCTCCAAATCGGCTGCTGCCCCTGATACCCGTGGCTTACCCCATAGTGGGCCCATGACTGCAGCCCCATATATGCCACGGGCACTGTGAATAGGTCAGGGACCTGGCCTGGAAGCACATTGAAGCATGGCAGAGCTTCATCCATGACAGCGGCGCTCCTCCTTTTTCCGGTTTTCTCCCTGGGAGGCTGGGTCGCAATGACACCAGCATCTGCCCCCCAGTCACACTGAGTGTTGGCTATGGAACCCCTGGTCTCCACCAGGGGTCCCCACCACACCGAACACTACCCACCCCTCCCGGAGTAGGAGAGCTGCCCATAGGATGCTCAACTTCACCCCGGCCGCCCTCCGATCACCCGGGTCCATTTCCGAACCCGGGTCGCCGGCGTCGCAAGCGTGAATCCAACCACTGTGCCGACGGGCCGGCATAACAGAGTCCTTATAACCCAGCTGTTTAAGGTGAATGTCTGAAAAAAGAAACTCCGTGACACCCGTTTGAGACTCCGCTTTGGATTGATAAACAATTGCTGGAGAAAACACAGTCTCTTCCCCTACCGGCTTTTTGAACACAAAACCTGCCACTTTACTCAGCGGAGCAGTTGCTTTCAAATCGAAATCAGAAGAAACGGGAGCCCCAAAAATCTCTTGTTGCTTAGCTGAACACACAAAATCAGTAACATCATGTCCCTTGTGTTGTAAATCTTCAGGCTTTAGGCACTCATTATTTTCAACGATTCTACTGCCAGTCTGCTTTTTGACACTGTCAGAATCAATAGCTTTAGGTTTGACAGGGAAGGAACTGGTTGACTCACTGCACCCCGCAGGGCCTTCAGAAGACTTCTCCACAGCTGACACGCTGACAGATTTCACTGAGCTGATGACAGGGAGTGCCTCAGAACTCTGCAGCTGCTTTGTCGACTCCGCGGCTCCTGGTTGTTTTAATTCATGCTTCTCGTCTGAACCTCCGTATTCTTTACACACAGCAACCTTTTGCAAGATCACCTCTTTTGTTGATTTAACAGTAGGTGTCTCCATTTCCTCCATGGAAATAGGAGCTTCATGGTATTCTTCTTCCGATTCAAAGTCGGGCTGCTTGATTAGCCTGTAGCTCTACAACAGTGGGAGATGAGGCAAGTGCTCCCACTGTGCAGACGTCCTCTTCTTCCAATGTCCCGCTCCGAGTGGCCATCATGCAGATGGCCTGTCTCCCTACTAGCCAAGAGCAGGGGAATTTCCCCGGGGGTCCTGGCCAAATTTCCCTCATTCACTAAAAATACCACCAACAGCTTAATCTGGTTCAAGGTCAGTTGGCATTCATATGTAGCCCCCTCCACTGGGTTGTGCCTGAAAATAGGCAGAATTTGTCTAGTGCACTTACCCGGTCAACAAAAACTAAATAAATAAAATAAAAATAAATACAGGAAAATGTCCTGATTGTAGGCTCCAATGAAAAATATATGTAATTGTTGGAGCTATATATTAAGCTGCCAATTTCAAAAATATTCTTTCTAGTCCATCCAGTCCTGCCAACTTGTGTATATTTATTTTAAATAATTCCCTACTTACTTCAGATATAGTAACATTTCTAAATCTAAACAATGGGTGTTGATCTGAGGTTGTCTTTATGACTTTTGTTTCCATTCCTAGTCCTGTTTTTGATACATCTCCAAGACCTGGGAGATCAGTGAAGAAAGTATTCACTGTATCTGAGACTACCTCAGGTGCCTTGGTTAAGGTATTTCCAACTCTTATTGTTAGGTTTATCTTCCCGATTAGTTAAGTGTTTTATGATGTTCCATAATTTGTAAGGTCTGAATTTTGGTCCATTTTACTTCTATAATACTTAGTTTTTGCCCTTTTTGTCAATTTTCTACATTCATTACTTTTTATTTTAAATAATTCCCAGTCTGTGGCCAATTTAGAGTTTAACACTTTCTTCCAAATTTTATTCTTGACCCTGATTTTTTTAAATATTTTGTTCTGTTATCCAGGGAAATCTGGGTTATTATATTTTTTGACATTAGGAGCATGGGAATTGCAAATCTTCTGGAAGGTGTTTGTGAAATAATCTACAGTTATATCCAGATCAGGGATAATCTACAGCGATCCCATTTCTCTGTTCTTACACTTTCTAAGAATTTACCTTCTGAGAAAGTTCTCACATCTCTGGACCAATTTTGCTTCAAATGATTCTGTCTATGTACAAGTTGAGAAGTAGACAATGTTAGCCAGACAGGGTTATGATCTCCAAAATGAGGAGGTAAAGTGCCAGAAGCTTCAACTTGTAACTGTGACAATGTAAATATTAAATCTAGAATAGTCTGAGTTGTAGAAGTATTTGTAAAATGAGTAGGAGAATTAATATGTTGTTTTAACCCCAATACGGTAGTTATTTCCATTAATTGTTTATGTTGTGATTTTAACCAATCACAATTTAAGTCCCCTAATAATATTACAGATTTGTCACCAACACAATCACCTACCTTGTTTAATACTCCTTCAATGGCATTTAAACTTGTCTTGGGGGGAGAGTAAACCACAGCCATAACCAATTTGATTTGTACTATATCAATAACCAAATACTCTATATTACGTTCACTCCCTCTTAGTATAATCTCTATGTGGCCAAAAATGTTGTTAACATAAAACATCCCCCCCCCAACTCTTTCTGTCTTGTCTAAAAAGCTGGTATCCATGAATGCTCAACTCATGGTCACCTATTTTTTCTGATAACCAGGTCTCACTTAGACCCAGACTAATAGGATCTTGTGCACATAGTATTGCAGTCAACAAGTCAGTTTTAGTAGCCATGCTATGAGCATTGTCATGTAAAACTTTTATATTAGTCAAAGGATCAGGCCCGGGGTTTAATTCCATGTCTCCTCCCAAAATTAATACCAAACAACATACCCCATAAAACCCCTCACTGGCTTGTTGAATGTATGTGGATAGGATGTTGCTTAACTACTTGCTGAAACATATCTTCTCCCAATTAGCAGTAAAACAATTTCTTCTACCTACTGACCCATTTATTCTGTTATCTTTTTAAGTTTCAGGGGGTGGGAACAATCAGTTAATCCCAGTTATATTTTTATTTGATTCACTAGACGTACCAATGCTCAGTAAACTACATAACACTAAGATCCCAGTACCTGTGGTATTAACATTTTAAAAGTGATACATGCGCAAGATGACACACTAGGCAGTCGACAAAATGAGACAAATTCTCACAATCTAAAATACAATTTCAGCTAGACTTACCTAGTGTGCCAGAGAATGATCTTGAGCAATATCAGTGAAGGAGAATGCTTAAAAACTCAAGAAACTTTCAAACAGTTTTTCTTCTAGGCATGGCGCTCGCACCCACTCACTTGCTCATGCGCACGCTTGCGCAGCTCGGGCTTTTAAAGTGCTCTAGCCCTGCCCCTGCAGCAATCTAACTGACTGCTGGCTCCCCCGAGCCCCCACATGCCAGTACACACTGTCAGGAATGTCTGTGATGTTACAAAAACAGTTTATACTCAGCAGTGATGAGTGTGGTGTGAGAAAGTCCAGTGTTTCAACTACAGGCAGACAGACAGCTAGGTTGGTTGAGTCTGGTAGAATCTTCCGGGGATAGTCTGATGGCATGGAGTAGATGGTTCTTCTGCTGCTGATCTCTCTCTTCAGCAAGTGGTGTGGGCTTTTAATGTGCTCTAGCCCTACCCCTTCAGCAATCTAACTGGCTGCCAACTCCCCTGAGCCCCTGCACCCCAGTACATGCTGCCAGGAATGTCCGTGATGTTAAAAAACAGGTTATACTCAGCAGTGATGAATATGGTGTGAGAAAGTCCAGTGTTTCAACTGTAGGCACGGCAGATAGATAGCGAAGTTGGTGGAGTCTGGTAGTGTCTCCTGGGGATACTCCAATGGCATGGAGTAGATGGTTCTTCCCCTCCTGATCTCTGAAATGGTAGATCTTTAGAAGAATGAGTGGGGAAATGTTGCTTTCACATATCTCCAAGGACCAGGAGCAAATGTACAACATGAATCTAAAGTTCAAAGATGGGACACACCAGACAGGAGGGCACAATAAGCAACTAATGGCCTGTAACTTCAGAATGAAGAAGAGGAAGTATTACTATAAGCAAAAGGTGGTGGGGTTATGGACCCGACTACCAGTGCCTTTAGTGATCTGTAAAACTAAGTCAAATTGTAAATCAAATTTAGATGAGTATATACTTGGTTTAAATGATTACAGCAAATTATATATATGTATTTGATAATGTTATGAACACTATACATTTTTGTAACATTTGAATAATATGTTGTTATTTATTGCTCTTGCTCCCTGGGTCTCCATTGTAGATGATCATTACTCAATGGATTTTTCCCTGAATACAACTGAAAATGAAATCTTGGGGATGGTTGTGTTGATTTCTACCAGTGAGAACTGGAGGAGCAGTTTAAATGGGCTCCGTGGGAACCTTCTGCTTCAAATACCATATGAACCATAGTATGAACCTTAAGCAGGTACACGTATAACTCTCAATCAAATGCACTGGTTCAGAGACTGGATATATTTTTATCAATCCAATGTCTTAGTTCTCTTTATCTGGTTATAATTAATGGTCTCCGTTTTCGCCCATTGCCAAAACCGTGTGTTAAATGCCGTAACACCTGAGTAGGTGTTACGGCATCCACGCGCTCCCTTTGAACAACAAAGCGCTCGAGACTAAACATAGCGTGATGTTCAAATTGTCCCTGTCACCTCAAGCGGCACTGACTAAAATACACACTTCTCGGGGTTGCCTCTATACCAAATAGCCTCCAGCAGCCTGCGCACAGCCTAGAAGTTAAAAATAAAAAATAAAAGCCGATTCTAAACACCGAATCTAAACCGAAAAGACAGGAGCAGGAAAACGCAACACAATTCAAAAAAAAAAAGCGACCTCGGACTTTTCAGGCGGGCCTTCAATTATATAAAATAAAATATGGGAAAAGTGTTTTCTGACTTAATATTATACTTCTGTTGTTGGATGGCATTATTAACCGGCTTCGCCTCGGGTTTATGTGTGCCATCCAACAACTTGGTGTGTGTTAAATTCTCGTAAATAATACTTCTCCCCATACTTTATCCTATATATAAAATAGTTGGGAGTCCAGAGAGTGATCATTATCAATTAACAGTTAATTTTATTTATGATAGCTCTCAGAACTTACAAATCCTTCCTTCCCTCAGTGGTCCTAGAACCAGATTTGGAATATTAAATAAAAAGCAGCTATAAAATGGATCCCTGTGGTCAAAAAGAAATTGTGCAAAATGGTGGATGGTAATTGCATTGTAAATGTTTATAGGGAAACTGTACTGAGAGTCTATGACTCAGATATTATTCAGCCTGAATTATTTAAATAATGGATAATATCTCCAATTCTCTCATTGATAACTCAATATAAGATAAAAAGAGACATTGTTTGATAAGGATTATCAGATTAGTAAATGCAAGTTGAATTAACTTCTGAAATATGTCAAAAATTTTCAAATTATTACCACCGTCCATAAAGTTCTAAATAAAGCTGCTTAAACTTCTCATTCAGCACTGATTAAAAATAAGAAACAGAAATTAAGAGAAAAACTATGGTCTCAATTCTCATTGGCAGCCACTGATCATAACATTTTCTGGTCACTGATAGTATCTGATACCAATACCGTTACAAAAGTAAACAAACAACCAAAAAAATGGGAAACTCGCATGGACCAGTCTAACAACCAGACAGACATGAAAAGTATGTGCCGAAAATACTTCATTAAAGTGGAGGTGCACAGTAAAAACACTCAGTGTTTCACAGTAATGCTTCTTCAGGAGAGTTTGTGCACCAACAGTGTACATCAATAATGAGAACTATGCTGAACCTGTAAGCCATTTCCTCCAGGAGCAGCTGTTTTTAAGTACTGGTTCCAGTTCTGTTATTGTTTCCTCTGTACAGGCCTTTTAGTAAACAAAGGGAGTGTTTCTCATTTATAATCTTATGTTAAGTACCATTTTGGAACTGTGTGATGTGCTTTATGTCCCTCTCAGCCACGGAGTTCTATAATAGAACACAGATGCATTGTGCCAACAATGGAAGAGCTGAGCAAGGGACATAAACTGCATCAAACAGTTCTAAAATGGTTCTTGCTACTTCAATGTGAATCAGAAATACCCAGTGGAATAACTACAAAGCCTGTAGAAATGGAACATTAAGATAATTTAAACCAGTATTTAAAAATAGGTTTTTACATGTGAAAATTACATACAGGTTCACCGCAGTTCTCCTTTAAAGGCACATCATCTATTAAATAATTAATATAATGTAGGCCAGCCCTGTAGCACAGAGGGCTGAGGTGCGAGTGCCTTACCTCACGCTATGCCGGCAACCTGGGTTCGGGAACAACCTCTGGTCGATGGGGTGCTTGCTCAGGGGAAGGGTTGGAGCAGGATTGAGCCACAGCTCTCCCCTCCAAAAGGGGTGGATGCTCACATGTCCGTAGTCCCGCTCCCACCGGGTGGAGGTCCCGTGGGCATGTAGGTGGCATGGGCGGTGACATTAATTTCTATACATAACTTAAAGAAGCTAATTCAATGCAATCAATGCTCCCTTCCTTCAGTACAGGACAATATTTACAACATCCACATTTATGATTTCCAGATGGCAGTGGAGGCTATGGGTCAATTTATCCCCAATATTAGGGGCCCTTCTTAACATCATCCTAGGAACATCAGTTGTACAGGATGCTAATTCATAAGTCCCTTGATCATTCACCTGGCAGACCTATCATTGCCTCTGCTGTCTCTCTTATGGCGCCCTTGTCCCAGTTGGAAAACATATATGTGGACATTGTAAATACTGTCCTGTATTGAAGGAAGAGAGCAGTTCTGTAAACCCTTGCCACATTTAGGTGTGGCATTTTCCACGTAGGTAGAACTAAACATAGATTTAAAGAAAGAATAGGAGACCACATGAGGGCAATCCAGAATGGAAATAGGGATTATGTTTTGGTTGGAATCAGGTAACCCAGATGTTCATTCAGTTTTATTTATGGGGATAGAGAAGGTATCGGTGGGACACAGGGTTGGAGATACAGATCAGTTACTTTCACACAGGGAGAATTTTTAGATATTTAAATTACAGGCTACGGTCTTTCCAGGTCTGAATGATCACACTGAAGTCTCTCTCTTTTTTTATAAGTGATGTATAGGAATTATTTCCTATGAGTACCATAGTGATGAACAATAGGCTTAGGGAGCAAGTGTTTATATTACTTTTGTTATGCATTTTTAAAGTATTGCTGACACCTTCAGGTGAACTTTAACAAAAAATAACATTTAGACACAGTCCAGCTTGTATTTCCCACTAGTTCTGTATTTCTCCTCCCCATTATTTATTACTGAGGTCATTTGTATGAAAACAGGATCTTTGCTCCTGAAGAGTTCCTCTGTTTCCGCTGCTTTCTCCCTACCTGAAGTCATAGAGCTCTGCTTGTAACCTCACAGTTACTCCCATGGCAACAGACTGTAATGTCACAACAGAGGATTATGATTTGGAGTAGGGAGTAAGATACAGAGGTAGATTAACTCAAAATAAACTCTGTGGGGCAACAATCATATATTTATACACATTTCCTTAGTAATAAATTATGGAGAGGAAAAATATGCAAAATATAAATGGAGTGCAAGCAGAGTTGTACCTAATTATTGTGTTTTTTAAAGTCTTCTTTGAGGCGTCAGTGGCTCTTTAACTTGAAATGTATTCTTATCTTTTACGGATACCTTTAGGATAATATCCTTGCTAAGCAAGCCTGATGATGATATATTGTATGAGCTTGTATTTATTGAATCTGATGGAATTTTAGGAATGTTTTTTGTATTTTTGTACAAATGTTTTTAAATGAGTGCTTTCACATTCATTACACTAATTGTTTGATAGACGCTGCACCTTTAAGAGCACATTATTTATATGCACTGCTGGTGGGGTTCAAACACTCCTGAAGAAGCATTATTGTGAAATGTTGAGTGTTTTTTTAATATGCACCGAGTCATGGTGGCCGCTGTTTTTGTTTTTCTCTTCTTAATTACAAAAGTACTCCAAGCGCAAATATTTCTAGAGTACATTGGCTTGCTCACTATGAAAGTGTCATTTATAATCTTGAAATAACTTACTTTTAGTATAGTTCATTTAGTTTGGTTACATACAATCTTAAGCAATACTTTTAAGGTCACAATCATTCAGATTTAGCATTTGTGGATGGAAAAACAGTAATGGATCATTTAGTTCGGCAGACAAAGGGGAAGGCTCCTGGGCATGATGGTTTTCCAGTTGAAACCTATTTACCAAATCCTGGATGGTGGATTCCTATTTTTCAAAAGCTGTTTGCTTCTGTTTTGGAAACATGTAGATGTACAGAGGGGTAGAAGGGCAGTATGCTAAAAACTAATTTGCAAAGTGCTAAGATAGTCTCAGACAAAGAGATTTATAGAGCCTGTAGCTAAACAAAATTGGAGGAGTGACGCTGTCCTTCATACAGCCCACAGTTGTTAAACTTATACAGTACAGGGGGTCAAGAAATAACTCACTCTTCCATAGTTCACTCAGATTGGTTACATATATCTTAAGCAGTATTTTGAAGGTCACAATCCAGATTTGGCATTTGTGGATGGAGAAACAGTAATGGATCTTTCAGTTCAGCAGACAAAGGGGAAGGCTCCTGGACGGGATGGTTTTCCAGCTGAAATCTTTTTAGCAAGTCCTGGATGGCGGATTCCTATTTTTTGAATGCTGTTTAATTCTGTTTTGGAAACATGTAGAATTCCTGAGGAGAAGAAGGGCAATATGCTAAGACCTAATACACAAAGTGCTAATATCATCTCAAACAAAGATGTTTAAAGAGACTTTAGGAAAACAAAATTAGGGGAATGATGCAGTCCTTCATACAGCCCAAACGTGTTAAACACATTCCCTAAAGGCTTTTCATCTAATCCAAATACATATACAGTAGAAGCCTCTTAATGGGGGTGGCTGCTTGAACACCCTTTCGTCCTCACTAAGGCCCTGTCCACACTGCACCACTCAGACCCCGTAACAGATAGAAACCGTTACAACCGGGGAATGGTGCAGTGTGTCCACACTGCCGCGGTGTCTGTTACAGGACTGGCACTGCCAGTCCACACTTTGGGAGCTGGGCATCTGTTACCGTGGCACCCGATCCCACACTGCAGCTCGTGCTGTGCTAGGGGACCAGTGCCATGCATCCACACTATGCCCCGTAATGTTACTGAGGCATAAACGGTTTCATAACCATTGTTGAAACCACCTCATATGTGGTTTCAACAACGGTTATGAAAACGCCTTCTGTAACGTTACAGGTGTAACCGCAAACCATTGCGGTAACTGTTTGGGCACTCTGTAATGTTACAGAGGGGTAATGTGGACAGGGCCTTAGTGGCTGTGCCAATTATCAGAAGATGCACTTCGCTGAGCATCTTCCCACACTTGCACATGATTCTCCCTCTGCCATGTGTGCAGGATCTGTCATTGTGCCCCACCCACTGCACTTTTTAGAAGGTGATGATGGCATCATCATGATGCCTGCTTCGCTTGAACACAGCAATAGACTTTCTGGTCTCTGCACTTCAGCATGGTGTCAATTTGAGCACTGCACAGACAGCTGTACCAAGGGGAGAGATGAGCAAAAGGTTATGTAGCTGAAAATATGGGATGGGTAGTGTGTTGAATAGTAGACAGCATGCAGAAAAGTAGGGGAGAGATGTAAGAATGGGACATGGTGTCCTTATAAACGGAAAAAAAAACATTTCTTTTAAGCTGCTAGAGCCTCCATTGGAATGCTGAGCCACTAAAAAGGTTCCCTGTGGGATGTCCTAATAAAGTGGACGTCACTATTAAGTGCATCACAGTTAAATGTCTTCTACTGTATACTGAAAAACAATTTATTGGGTTGTATCGTATCTGACTAATTGCTCTTCTTTTATTGTATAACTTGTTTTATTTGCTAAGTTACCACATTTTTATATGTGTTTGTCATTGTTTGGACCAAGCTAGATATGGCTGGAGATGTTTCTTTGATCTGATGCACTTTCTGGATAAACAAATAAAAAAAATTCTCCTTTTTAAGAAAGTGATAGAAATTCTGAGAAAAACTATTGCGACGGGCTTTTCAGCGGCCTGGAAGCAGCACTTGCTACTGTATTTCAGACACCTGCCGGGTCCATGCAGAAGTGTCCTGATGTATACATCCTATTCACATACATAGATGTAATTTTAATATTTCTCCACATTTTTGGCACTTTTGGTTGCAACTGCAATACTTGCGTCCCTTTATTGGATGTAACTGCAGACTTCCATCCATAAAGTTATATCAACTTTTTGTGGTCTAACTTGTGAGGTGAAAGGCTGTAGTTGCATCCGAAAAATGGATGTGTCTGAAATTGCACCCCCTTGATGTATAACTTTGTTAGATATCAATGCAAAGATATTAAAACAAGATTTATTTTATTTAACAAATAGATACACATTTTTTTTTATTCTTTAATTAATGTCTCAGAGAAGTACAACATTTACATTACTGAAGTAATCAGTCCCCAGTATAAAGGGGCATTAAGAATATAACATTCCAGGCTTTTACATTCAATCATATCTACTTCTAACAGGCATAATAACGCTAATCATAGAGGTAGCTTTAATAAAGGTACTTAAACCATCTTAGCAAAGTAACCTAAATCCCAGAATCCAGGCTGCTCCAAACTCAAGTCCCTTGTATCTCTGAAAAAAAAACAGAACCATCCAACCCCAACATCCCTACTTCTTCATGGAATTAATTAATCCTCATCTTCTCTAGATACGTAGAGTGCCCAGGTTCTCCATTTTAATTCAAACTTGTTTCAGTTCCCCTACACATGCTGAAAGGCATTCCAGGAATTGTAGTTCATTAATAATTTTATGCCACATAGCAACAGTAGAACTCTGTGGTTGGTGTCACAAAGGGGATATCAGTGGATAATTTGGTATTTCAAGATCTCAGACTGTGTAGAATCACATAAATATTCTTGTAAGCCTTTCTATAAATGCTCAATTAAATGTTGCCACTGTTTTCCTTTTATAAAATCAATAGTAATGTTTAGTATTAAGGGAAGGGGCCCTGGGAGATGATTTCTCTGAGAATCATTATGTACAAGGAACATGTGGACCTGTAAATAGTTGAAGTGTTCCCTATTTGTTAGGTGGTAAAGGGATTGCAGGGAAGCAAAAGGACGAACACCCTCAGTGTCCAAAAATTGAAAAAGGTAGGAGAGTCCCAAAAAGTGCTACGTTTTGAAAATATGGTCTATACGGGCTGTTTAAAAATCAACTTCAGCTGCTAATAAATGAACAAAGTCAAAAACATGACCCAAGAAGGGGAGAGTACTTCTGTTCTAGTAGTGTTTATTACATAAACAGATACTTCACCAAATTCCCTCAATATTCTCCATACTGTAGGGACCGAGTGCTCTGGATCGAGAAGGGTCAAAAGGACATCATTTGTGTATAGGGACAGTTTAAAGGTCTCACCCCCTGTGGAACTCCCTCAACACCCCCCCCCCCGTGCCTCCTTTATTGCTATTGCCAGTGGTTCAATATATAACGTGAAGAGTAAGTGTGACAGCGGCTACCTCTGACGCATCCCACAGGCCAATGAAAATGGGTAGAATAGGGAACCACTGACATGAATATATGCTGCTGAGGAAGAATAAATATTGTGAAGCCAAGTCAGGAACTCCATTGGGAATCCCATAGCAGACAGTATGCTATAAAAATTGCCACAAAACTTTATTAAATGCTTTGTCAGCATCAAAGTTTATCAAAGTGGCATGGATAGAAGGTTGAGAAATAAATTACATTAAATGAATGGTTGTCGGACATTATCCATTGCCTGACAAGTACGAACAAACCCGATTAATTTGCATGGATATTCGTGGGAAGAATTTCATCAAGCCGCTGTGCCCACAAAGACATATATAATTAATAATCAAAGTTTAGGACTGATTTTGGCCTATAGGATGTCAGCTTCTTGGGATCCCGACCCAGTTAAAAAATTGTAGATAACACTGCATTTGCCCACGGGTTGGGGGGGGGTGCCCTCCTGAACCTCCTGAAAAGTGGCCAGCAAATGAGGGAGAAGGAGAAGGGAGAATGCTTTATACCATTCTGATGGAAAGCCATCTGGTCCAGGGCATTTCAAAGCTTTGGTTCGCGACAACGCTAACTGGACTTCCTCCAAATGTATCAGGGCTAGTAGCCTATCCCGTTGCAGCTGTGTAATTTTAGGAAGGAGGAAGGGAGTTAAAAATTGGGAAATCTGAGTATTGTAGTGGGTTCCAAGTCAGAACATAGCTGACTATGATATGTTCGAAACAGGTTCAATATGTCAGGGGTGATTAATGCAATATGACCTGTGTTTGTACATTGTAGCTGAGTTACAGTGGATGCACGTTTGTGTCCCCTGAGTTTCCTAGCCAAAACCCTCATCCCCCCTGGGCCCCCTCTTATAATGATATCTCTTCAAGTACATAGGCATTGTCTGGACCCTAGAATCTAGTATATTCTGAAGTTCCACTTTTACCTGTCTGAGTCTCCCATCCCTGTGTTCCTCAACCCCCCCATATTCATGTTGCAGCATCTCTAACTTAGCCAACAGTTGTTTCCACTTAGCATCTCTTTGCTTCTTTTATATGCTGCATAAGCTATCATTTCACCATGGATCGCTGCTTTTTAAAAAAATTACTTCTTTACACTCCTTCCTCTGGCTGCCCCCCATCTGACTGCTCACCCAGCCCCATCACCCGGCTCCCCTGAGACTTACCTTGCACCTGCATCCTCTGCCACAGGACTTTTGGAACTGCAGAAAAAGGAGGTGGTTATGCTACTGTACAGATCACTAGTGAGACCTCATCTGGAGTATTGTGTCCAGTTCTGGAGGCTGCATCTCCGGAAGGACATAGACAAAATAGAGGCAGTCCAGAGAAGGGCAACAAAAATAGAGCATGGACTGCACCAAAAGTCATATGAGGAAAGACTAGAGGACCTCAATATGTGTTCCCTAGAGGAGAGGAAAGAGAAGGGGTATATGATAAAGACATTCAAGTACATCAGGGGTATAAATAAGGTACAGGAGGGTAGCATCTTTCAGAAAAGAAGGTGTACACGAACAAGGGGGCATGATATGAGGCTAGAGGGGGTAGGCTCAGCGGCAATGTGAGGAAGTACTTTCCAAAGAAAGAGTAATGGATGCTTGGAACAGCCTCCCTGTGGATGTGGTTGGGCAAAAACAGTAGGGGAATTCAAGAATGCATGGGACACACATAAGAGTACTCTAGCAACAGGGAAGAGAGGGTAAGCCACAGATCAACTAGGGTCTGCAGTAATGCATTAGGTAGGGAAAAGGGGCAGACTAAGTGAGCCACACGGTCCTTATCTGCAGTCACCTTCTGTGTATCTGCACATGCCCAGCCACCGGTGCAGAGCCTGCAGGGGTCGATCTTCATTCTGCCTCCAGGGGTTCTGTTTTCCATCTGGTTTTCACCCCTTAAGTCCCTGGGACCTTGGCCAACACAGAAGCGCATGTGTGTGGACTGAGCACCAAGCACGCCCTGATCCGCCCACCCAACCTAATGCCAACCCCTCCAGTGCTCCGACACTACCAGTGAGCCTCCTCTCGGTGGCAGTCAATCCAGGAGAGGAGAGCTGCCTGGTGGCTGCTTTACCCACTTCCAGTTCCCGAACATGGGTCGCTGGCATGGTGAGCAGTAAAGCACCCAGCACCTCAGCCCTCTGCACCACTGGGCCAACTTCAGATAACTGCTTTTAAAGTGTCCCATAGTATGGTATGAGATACCTCTGCTGAGGTTTTCTCACTTATAATCTGTGACATTTTGTCAGAAATTAAGGTTTTAAATTCCTTGTCTTTCAACATTGTAAGATTTAAATGCCAGCAATTGGGTTTGCTAGTCTTACCCAACTCCGATTTCAATACTAAAGGACCATGATCAGAGAGAAAATTAGCACCCACAGAAATATTCCAAAGAGCATCAAAGTGTTGTACTGCAACAAAAAAAAGTATTAATCTATATGTGAATACGTATGAAAACACAGGGAGTAGTTCTATTTTTATAGGCACAGGATTTGACTGACAACAGGAACTTCCTGTTTAGGGGCAGGAAGTGAGTGAGCACAGAACCACCAAGGACCCACCATCCTAGAAGGGCAAGAGTAGCTCTCTGGCCCCCTCTAGCTGCTGGAGGTCTGCCTCTGAACAAGTAAGTGGTCTACTAAGAAATATAGGATATTCTTGTCTCAGAACAGGACAATCAGGAGCTTAAAGGGCACACAGGCAGAAAGTAAGAAGAGAGAGAAAAAAACAGAGGAAAGAGTAAGGATTGCAAACAGTTAAGGGGCCAGAAATAAGACATGATTGGAGTGGTGCAGTGCAGTGGCTGTGGAGCAGCAGTCTTCCGGGAGATGTTCTGGAGGATGCGGTGTTGTCCCATCTGCAGGCACCTCTCTGGGCTGAGGGAGGAGGTTGCTCATCTCCAGGCTGAGTTGGCCAGGATTTGTGGGACCTCCTCTTCCATCCAGGGACCACCTGTGCCATTGCCGTTGCCTCAGAGGTTGCCAAGAAAGAGGAGTGGTTGGACCACAGTGGGCTCAGGGAGGGTGAGAGTGGTGGAACAGAGGCACATCCCTCCAGTTGTACCTCTCCACAATTCCTATGCCATTCTGGCAAAGTGTGGTTCCTCTATGGAGGCACCTACAGTGGAGACCAAGGAGGATGCTGGGAACCTCCCAAAGGAGACCCACAGGAGGGTGGCAGGGGACCCTGCAGGGAAGGAAACAACCCTGGTGGGGACTCCATTGTCAGGAAGGTAGAACTGGGCAAGGAAGGGAGAGGGAGGTAAGGTGCCTGCTTGCGCCATGGCTTGAGGGACAGGAGCGAATCCTCAGGATTGCTGGAGCAGCTGCACAGGGAGGGAGCTGGATGTCACTGTCCACCTAGGGACAAATGACCTGGCTAAGAAAGGATTGAGAAGTGCAGGAAGAGTTTGTGGAATTGGGGGGGCCTTAGTCAAGCAGCATGCACAGTAACCTTTTCGAGGTGCTACCATCTATGGCATAGGAGAGGTTAGGTGTTCCGTGACTATGGATTCAATCAGTGGTTGAAAACTGGTGTGGAGCTCAGGGATTTGGCTCATTGGGGACTGGGGTCCATCTGAGTGATGCAAGCCCATACTGGCATGATGGGCTGCATCTGTCCGGGAGGGAACCAGGATCCTAGATGATAGGTTTAAATGCTTCATTGGCAAGCTTTAACCAGCCTAGCAAGGGGAGGCACTGGAAAGGAGCAGGAAAATCCTAGCCCCCCCAAACAATCAAGGTAGTAAGTGTGGCAAACACCAACATGGAGGTGTCGATAGGGAGAAGGGCAGGGGTAAATGGAGAAAGTGACAAAGGCAAGAAGGACAGGGATGGGGCAAAAGGGGTAAGGCCATCAGGAAATGGAGGGTAATGAGTACCAATGCCCGTAGTCTGGGCAACAAGCTCCCTGAGCTGGTGGCCTTAATGGAAGAGGGATGCCTGGATATTGTAGCAGTCACAGAAACATGGTACACAGAGAACCATGACTGGGATGTTAACATACCAGGGTACATAACTTACAGGAGAGACAGGCAGGGAGAAGGGGAGGAGTAGCTCTCATGTAAAGGAAGGGATAAAGCAACTGAACAAAAGAGTAAACAGGAGGAGAGGGAGGCACTGTGGGTCACCTTGGAGACTGGAAAAGGCACCAATCCACTTTGGGGTTGTGTGCAGACCCCATGTCAGGGGAAAATGGAACAAGGATATGATGGAAGGCATTCTTAGAATGGCAGAGAAAGGGAGATACTATTGATGGGAGACCTGAAATGCCAGATGTTTACTGGAGCATTGCTGCAGCCTCATCCAAAACAGGGCCATTCTTGACGCCCTACAGGTGGCAGGCATTAGACAGCTGGTTCGGAACCCACTGTGAGGGAGCAATCTTAGACCTCGTGCTCAAATGGGGGCAGTGAGAGGATCTCAGATCTAGAAGTGGATTGCCATCTGGGGACAAGTGACCATCAAACAGTGTGGTTCACGTTAAACTCAGCTACAGAGTCAAGCCATACAAAAGTGAGGTACTGGACTTTAGGAGGCTGACTTTGGCAAGATGAGTGCCTAGAAAAGCACTAGCAAACAGGCTAGAAGGAGGTGTGGAGCAACAATGGGGAATTATCAAACTGCCATCACAGAGGCAACAAGCCTTTGTGTGAAGCAAATAAACAAATCAAAACGAAAAGAAAGCCATACTATGGTTCTCAAGAGAGGTGGCTGTGAAAGTGGAAGAAAAAGATAGCATTCCGGAAGTATAAGGAAACACAGAAGGAGCAGGACAGAGAGCTGTACCAGTTAAGGCAGAAAGAAGCAGGGAGGAAGTCAGAATAGCAAAAGGACCAAACTGAGGAAAAGATAGCCAACTCAGTTAAGAAGGGGATAAACCTTTATAGGTACATCAGCAGTGTAGAAAGACAAAGGAGGGATAGTGAGGCTGAATAGAATGAACAGTGGGTGGGCAGAGGGGGACAGTGAAAAGGCAGGAATACTGAATGAATATTTCTGCTCAGTATTCACAAAAGAGGAGGGGGAAGTGCCTAATCCAATTAACAGAAGCACTCTTGATAGGGGGGTCGATCCCAGTCCTTTCACAGAAGAAAGGGTTCTGCAAGAACTCCTAAAACTGAAGGTGGGCAAAGCAATGGGTCCTGATGGATCACCCCAGAATTCTAAAAGAATTAAGGAAGAAACTAGTGAAACCACTGGCTACTCTTTTAATAAATCATGGGAGGATGTGTGGTACCGAGGACTGGAGGAAGGCGGATGTGATTCCTTCACAAAAGTGGGACCAAGACAGAGGCAGGAAACTACAGACCTGTCAGTCTGACCTCTGTGGTAGGGAAAGTGATGGAGTCACTCGAAGGAAAGAATAATTGAGTACCTAGAGGTCAGTGGAGCACAGGATCCAAGGCAGCATGGGTTCACAGCGGAAGGTCATGTCAGACGAATCTAATAGATTTCTTTGACTGGGTGACCAAAGTAGTAGACCAGGGAGGGGCTGTGGACATGGCCTACCTAGACTTTAGCAAGGCATTTGACACAGTCCCACACAAAAGATTATTAGTCAAATTAACCAGCCTGGGAGGTCCCAGGGTGGTAGCCTGATAAAACATTGGCTGGACAACAGGACACAGAAGGTAATAGTAAGTGAGTCCACTCTGAAGAAAGGGCAGTTACCAGTGGGGTACCGCGGGGTTCAGATTGGGTCCAGTCCTTTTGAATGTCTTCATCAGTGACATTGCAGAGGGACTGGAAGGAAAGTATGCCTTTTGCAGATGACACAAGATCTGCAACAGGGTTGATACACAAGGCGGTGGAAAGGATGAAAAGGGACTTGGCAAGGTTGGAGGAATGGTCAGACGATGGCAGCTAGGATTCAATGCAAAAAGTGCAAATAATGCACCTGGGAAACAAGAACCCAGGGAAGAATACACAATGGGTGGGGAGGTAGTAACAACAACAAAACAGGAAAGGGACCTGGGGGTAATCATATCAGATGACCTTAAGGTTAGCAAGCAATGTGAGAAGGCAGTAGGGAGGGCCGGGGTATACTGGGATGTATAGGGAGAGGCATCAGCAGCAGAAAACAGGAAGTTGTTATCCCTCTGTACAGACAGTTGGTGAGACCCCATCTGGAATACTGTGTCCAGTTCTGGAGACCCCATCTCCACAAGGACATAGACAGGATAGAGGCAGTCCAGAGGAGGGCAACTAAAATGGTGCAGGGTCTGCAAGAGAAGCTCATGAGGAGAGACTAAAGGAGCTTAATATGTATACCCTTGAGGAAAGAAGGGAGAGGGGGACATGATAAACTTTCAAGTACCTCAAGGGAATCAACAAAGTCCAAGAGGGTAGCATCTTTCAGAAAAGAGACTTGCAAGAACAAGGGGACACAATTTAAAAGATAGAAGGAGGCGGTTCAGGGCAATGTGAGAAGTATTATTTCAGAGAGGGTAGTGGATGCATGGAACAGCCTTCCTGAGGAAGTTGTGGGGTCTAAAACTGTGGGAGAATTCAAGAATGCATGGGACAGACATAAGGCAATTCTTGTGGGGGGCAGGAAGATATAGGCTGTTGGTTAACTAGGATCTGCGGCCTATCCTGTAGGTAGGGAAATGGGCAGACTAGATGGGCCTAGCGGTCCTTATCTGCCGTCAAAGTCTATGTTTCTATGAGTAGTATGTGTAAACTCTTGAGGTGGGGAAGAAGTGACTCCAGTCATCCACTATTCCCATATTAGGTAATTGAGAATGCAAGTATTTCTGAGAGGCTGTATGTCGATGTCTAGTAGGATTTGAAGTATTGAGCTGAGGAGACAGAGTTACATTAAAATCTCCTCCTAAAATGAGAAGCCCTTGTTGCATATCGAACATTTATTAAATAATCCCCAAAACTTCACTGGGGAAGCCTGTGGGGGAAAATAAACATTGGCTAGCATCACCTCTGTCCCATAGAGCAATCTTGTAAGGATCACAAAACAGTGGTCAGATCTATGTATTCCTTCTAAAGAAGGAACACAGTAGTAGTAGGTATCATTATAGCAAACCCCAGCCATTTACCCTTTTGATATGATGAGGCATAGATAGTATACCTGCCTCCAGATGACAACTTTTGATGCTCCCCTGGAATCAAATATATGACATCCATTCCCTGTTTTTGTAAGTACTGGAGCAGCCTGGACCTCTTAATGGGATTTTTTAAGCCACTTATAGAACCTTAACTGGTGCAACCACCGGTATAAACTATTTAATTAATACAACACATCCTGGAGTAATATAAGGGAATTCTAAAGTCAGTTCCTGGGTCAATGTGATGAGTGAAGTCCCCGCAGCCCCCCACCCTGTAGGGTATGAAACAGCAGAGCATCCATGATGGACTCCAACCCCACCACATCACATACCAGAGCACTCCAGTCTTTCTGATTCTAAACACCAAAGGACTGATATTTCTAATCCCCATGGCTGGTACCTCTCTAAATATTTTCATAATACCAAAAGAGCATAATTATAAAAGAAAAATAACAATCATCATGATACCAAAGAGAACAAGCCAACCAGGCCATTAGAAAAGGGGTTAAAAAGGACCAGGGACAAATATTAATCCAAGAAAATCTGTTAAGTTCAGAACTATTATAGAAACCTTGCCGGAACATACTTTCTACTTGGGACATTAGAATTCCTCCTTACACACCCAGGAATGAAGGAATCATTGTCCCCCAAATTCCTGAGCCTAGAGGTTTGGCCATGAGTGTTATCTACCTGGGCCTCCATGGAGCAGTTATTGCCCCCCAAAGAGGGGTGAACAAAAAATAAGGAAATAATACAATGGAAGTAACTAATCAGGGAAATAAATGTCATCAATTAGGCAGGAAAAGCTACACTGGCTTCATCTTAGTATAAATGGAATATATGTGTTAAGCCAGGGGCCTAAGGCTTAAGTAATAAACAATAACCTTACGTTAACATCATTAGTAACTAAAGGAATTAACATATAGTTTGCTAAAATGTAGAAGAGGGGTATTGGGACAGAACAGAAGACGCTCAGTCTCCTCTTCCCAGATCCGTATAACCACACTTATCCCCACTATTCCTTTTATTTATTTTATTTATTTCTTTGTATTTATTTATTAAGATTTTGGATAACACCTTTGAGCACAAAGTGCTCTTTTACAAAGGTTCCACGTCATGGACAATGGACAAGTTGGGACAAAACAAGCAAATTACTAACAGTTAACAGTTACAGTTATGCACAAATACACAAGCTGCCAAAGGCATTGTCTGGACAGGACGGTCATATGAATAACAGGTAAGGCATTTCAGATTGACTTCAGCACATGAGTTACCAAAAGGTTTTTAACAGGATCGAAGACTAGGTAAGCACTTGTACAATACACCAGACAGTATACAAGGAGTGTCTGGGTCGGATTACATATGAAAATAAATGTTCTTAACAAGTGCATGAGGTAAGAAGAGGAAGCTAAGGGAGGTGGCACAGTAGCAGGGGAAAGGCAGGATCAGTGGGGGGATAGGGGTAAGAGGGTAGGTGGAAAGTGAGAGGAGGGAGAGGGTAGGGTTAGAATGTGCGGAGGTAAATGGAAAGGGTGGGAGGGAGGGATTAAAGAGGACAAGGGAGAGAGGTGAGAAATAAGAAGGGGAAGGGGAGGCTAAGGAGGCTGGCTGGGGAAATTGGAAGGAGAGAGGGGGGTGTGGGGAGAGTGCATCAGTAAAGGAGAGATCAGAAATGCAGGCAGGGGAAATTTAAGTGAAGCAGTCACAGAGGGTACCAGCCACCAAATGCTGTAGTAATTTGTGCTTAAAGGAGCTGAGATTCGCTGTGTTGGTGATATCCACTGGGAGCATGTTGAACCAGTTAGAAGCTCTAACTTTATAGCAACACTTCCCTTGTGAGGTCTGGCAGTGTGGAACAGAGAAGGCTAGAGTTTCAGAACTCCTGGTGGTGTGAGTGGCACTATATCTCAGTTGCTAAAGTATAAGGGTGGACAAACTGAATCAAGAAAATGTTCAGTTATTTCTATTTCTAAAATCATAGCTCCACAAATGAGGAGAAGGGGATCAACAAAACAATCCACCCAGTCCAATTGGTTATCCCCTTTCTCTAGACAATCCTATAGTTATATAATGAGACATTCCGTCTAAAATGAGCATGCAGACAGTTGCTTTAAACAATCCCCCAGGTTCTACTCTTTCATGTAATTAAAGGGAGAGGTATTAAAAAAAAGGGTAGTATTACGAGATCCTGAAACTCTGTTTCCCTAGTTTCATGATCCCAACACCATGTGCCCGAAACATGTTTGCCCGAAGGGTGAAGTTTGCCAGCAGTGGAGTTAGTTATAGAAATTACGGGGGATGCATGGAGTGACACATTAAAAAAACTCTGCTGTGGGAAAACTTTGCCCATCGGGCAAATGTGTTTCAGGCATATGGTGTCGGGATCCTGAAACTTTTGGAACAGAGTTTCAGGATCTCGTAATATATCCAAAAAAAAGTTTATTGGACAGAAACTCTGAAGCTATTATGCCAGCTCCAGCTGCAGTATCACAGCTACCCAATGAATAGGCCCTTATTGTGCCCAACATTATGACATGCAGCAGTTCCCTTGTATGTTTCACAGTCTGATCAATCAGACAGCAAAGAGGGCACCAAAGGCAGTTTTCATATGGTCTTGCTGTCTCTAGGCCTAATTGTCCAGGGAGGGAGCCATATGTAGGGTAAATAATCTAAGTTCCCTCCTATTATCTATTAGGAAAACCAAGTCAGGAGAAAGCACTGCATTCAACCATTAAACTGACAGGTACAAGGATAGAACTGTGAACTGAGGCATTATTCCTTCTGTCCCGATTCTGGCAGACTACTGTTCTGAGTTGGGTCAGAATGGCTATGTAGGAGCCAAAAACTAATGGGTAACAGAAGTGCCATATCAGCTCCGACTTTCCCGTCATACCAAGTGTCTTTGGGATGTTAGGTGAATTGCTGCATACTTTAGAGAGCAGGGGAGGGGGTTAGGACCCAAGAGGAGCACCTGTTATCTCTTCAGCAGTGCCAAATATTAGGGGAACATCTGCTCATGGCAAAAGAAATACCCCAAAATTAGCGGGAGCGGGCCACAACGGAGGAAATACAAGCAGGTTCTGGTATTACCTGGGAAGGCCAGCACTCTGAATCAGCCCTAAACTCCCCAGTAAACTAATCCACAAGAGGTGGTCCTCAGTCACTCCCCCCCCATCATACCTGAGGCCCTCTGAAAGCAAATATGGGTTCTTGTGGCTTCTGATGGTTCTGATTATCGGAATACAGCCAGATGATCAGAGATATCCCATGGCTTCCTTGGTGTCTGTTCCTGTCTTGGTATTGCTGGGGTAGCTGACTGCCACTGAGGCGGTTGCCGAGTCTCTCCCACAGACAGTATCAGTCACTCAGGAAAGTGAAAGCCCTTCTTCATTAGTTCTTCTCATACCTCCCTCGCTGATTGGAACTCCATTCTGCCATCTGGAAGAAACACCACCAAGAGAGCTGGTGAAATGGATTCTCTTCTCCTTCAACAAGGGAAACAGAGGGCAGTGGCACATCATGTAAAGGGCATAATCATTGTCTAAGCAAATACGTGTTTGCCCATAAAAAGCTTTCTGTTTCTTCCAGGCCAGTGCCAGCACAATGGACCAAAATCGAATGTGGTCAGGCCTTTGGGGAAGCAGACTTTGGGCCTATGGCTCTGTGCACCTGTTCCAGATCAAGGGGAAAGTTAGAGGGTTGCTCCAGGGCCGTTCTGAGGATTGATGTGATGAACTCCTTGATGTTGTGCCCCTCTGAACCCTTTGGCATACAATAAATACGGATGTTCTTTTGGTGGGCCCTGTTTTCAGAATCTTCCTGCCTGGCAATTATAGCATCCTGTTGTTCTCAGATGTCTTAAGTGCCAGCTTGAGATCATCAGCTTGATTTTTGGTGGTGGTTAACTGATGTTCAGTGTAGTCTGCCCTTTACTCCAACACAAAAACATCTTTCTGTAGTTCTGAATATATTTGTTTAATTTTGGCTCTGAGGGATAACAGCTCTTGTCTCAAGTTTATCTTTTTTATTTTTCAGGTTTTGAGATGGTTTTGGTGCATCAGGGAAATGCAAGGTGACCTCCGAAGCTGTGAAAGCTCAGAATCCAAAGCAACAGCCTCCCAACCAGATCTGCAGGCATCCTCCTCAGTTAGATCCATTTTCTTAGCAGGTAAGGGCCCCTTGGAGGTAGTCCTCTTTCTCATTGTTGTTTTTCTGTAGATCTTTCAGTCCAACAAGTTTAACAGAAGAATTTAGGTAGATGAAGAGAGGAGCCAAGTGAATTAAGCTGTCATATCTATGATGACATCACTGGAAGTCAAATAGATACACAATGTGACACTTTTAAAGGCAAACAATCTGGATTTTGACTACAATATTTTACAGTAGACAACTGTTTTACTTTCATGTATATCATGGGATATTCTCTGGAAGAAGCTAGCAGATTTGCGAATGGGGCCATATCACATTGCATTACGTATATCACAATAGCACCTGATTTCAGATCTCAGTTAGGTGTATTAGGGACTTATACAAAACACTAGTATCTAATTAGGGCATCAGGCAGGGGTGTTTGCTGGCACCAACTTTATTTAATCTGTTCATGAACAGCTGTGTGGATGAAGTAAATAAGGATGCACTCCTTTCACCTAAAGTCTTGGACAGAAGAGTATATTTTTTTGTGTATGCAGACAACTTAATCCTGATATTATTCAGATCAGTAGGTCTACAGGGAAATTAAACAAATGTAGTAGGTAATTATGGCTTGCAGTAAAGATAAAAAATCTAAAAATTATGACTTTCAGTAATAATTGCATTAAATACATGTGGAAGCTAGAAAGGGAAACATTTGGTATGTATTTATTAGCTTTAACTGGCCAGATGAATACAGTAGATACCAAGTATGCCCTGGGAAGGACAGGAGGGGGATGCTGAGTAAGAAGGAGAAGTGACAAGCGTTCTGTCAGATCTGATCCACTCTGAGAGGAAGGAGGACACCCATATAATTTGCTCCCCTAAATGTTAAAATAAGGAGGAAGAGCTGAAAAAGTACTGGTATAAAAGTAATTTTTGACAGCATGACTTTATTCGGTTGACCAGTAACGCTAACCACACCACTGGCAGAAAAGTTCCCGTGGTTTTTGACAGTTATGCAGTGTGACTGAATGGATGCCACAGTCTCTGTATGGTGAAGGAAACATTATTGATTTACTAACACACAAAAGGAGTGGATTCATTGTTAAGTGAATGTGGTTCCCAGAACAAAAGTTGAAGTTGGTAAAATCTTTTTTCCTGACACTGGAAAACATTTGGTAAAGCTGCATGGAGTGGGGGAACTACTGCTGCGTTCTCCCCAGACCAGAGTGGAAAAGAATGCTTAGAACGAGTCTCGAACAGCTCATACTGAGGAGGAAGAGAACCTAGAAGGCATGCCACATGCAATAACAGCACAGAAAGAAGTCAGTAATGCATTTGAATTGTTCCTGAATACCAAACTAAACTGAAGGGGCAAACGCAAACAGTTAATGAATGGAGGTTGGTAGAACTTCATGCTTAAAGGTGCCCAACATTTACTGCCTCGACATAGCACTAAATTATCTGACACAAGAAAGAAAGAAACGAAAATACCGTCTAACTGACCGGCTATTTTTCGTTGAAATTAATAGAGACAAATCATTAAGTAGATCACTGAAAGGATTTTTTCTTTCTGCTTTCCAAGGGAGAGGCAGTGGAATATCATGGGACTGGCTGCTACCTGACAACCCTGAAACACCACAAATTTTAACTTGTACCTTCTTCTAGAGGTAAATAACTATCTACTACTAAAGTCTCTTTCTTGTATTTATTAAACATTGCCAAGATAAGAAGTAACTTTTGGTAGCACATCCTTTTCTGTAGACAGTAAAGTTAATCAGACTACTGTCGGTAAACGTTTGGTGTCTGTCAGCGATTGTACATTTCAAGAGTGAAGATGCTAAAGTCTTAACACACCAAAGAGTACTAGTTTAATTGATGTGGACTAGAGGTGGTACGGCGGGATCTCCCAGTTCACCCACATTGAAGAAAATTCAGATCAATGTTTAAAAAATATCACAGAGTGTTAAAATGTTTCACTAAGAAGAACTGAGATTTAAAAATTAAGCATTAAGCAACTGCTGATGGAATTTAGTAAAGCACCCAAACTTCACTGAATACTAAACTTAACTAAAGTTATAAAATGTGACAGTTAATGAATGGAGGTGGGGGGATCATCACACTTAAATGCTCGGAATATTAGTTGACGTGATACAGTATTTTACTGTTACTAATTGTATCAAGAAAGAAAAAGACTGAATACACTGTCCAACTGATTGCAATTGAACTTTTAGTAACTAACAGAGGCAAATTATTAATGTAGCTATTAAACAAATCAACCTTTTCACTTTATTGGGATTACAGCATCTGATTACCTCTTGACCGACCATTGCCAGATATCTACAAAAAGCAGCAATTTTCCTGGGTGGTAGATAACTGACAACACATCAAAGGCTTCATTACAAATTTATTAAACACTAACTGATAAGGATATGAGCTAAAGAAAGCTTTTTATAATACAAGGAACATTACCACTGATGTATACAAGAAGTAAAAATAAAAACACTCACACCGATCAGTACTTAGATTCCAGTCCTGAAAAAGCTCATACCAGGCTGAAACAAAGATGAAACTTAACCAAATCCATAAAAAAAAGAAGAGCAAAGCAAAGAAAGAGGGAACAAATTTCAGGACCACAAACAGACACAAACGATAAATCAAAAATACAGTTCTTTTTTCCTCCTTCGCCTTTAACTTTTATAAATCCAGTATCTTCTATTTCCACTCTGTCCTGGGAGGATCCAAGTTTAAATTCCTCACAATGCCAAAAGGAATTTACAGACCCTTTAGTAACCATGGAACTAAAACTAAACAAACAAGATCCTATTAAAACCCCCAGTTTAAAACAACAAAAATTAACTGAGCAAAAACAAATGGAAGAATGACAAGTACAATCAAAACAGATGGAGACAAATAAGGAGAAGCAGTATGAAAGCCAGTCCATGGATGAGGTGATCCCCCCCTTACAGAATACGGACACATCCTCAACTGATAATGAAAATCAGGACTCAAAAAGGAAAAGAAAAAGGATCACAACAGGAATCATCTAAACAAGAAGCAGAACACCCTACTTGGGCAAAAAAAAAATTTTATTGGAATTGCATACAGTGAAAGAGAAAATGGATTGGGTCAAAGAAATGGACAATATAAAAATATATATTAATAATGTGGAAGTTACAGTAAAAAAAACAATAGATTGACTTAATAAAACTGAAAAATGGATCAACACAATAGAAAATGACCTATTACAAGTTAAAAGACAAATTTCACAACAAGACTTTCTTATAAAGCAACTTCAAGACAAAGTAATAGAGAAACACAAGCAAGGAGGAAACATGTACGCGTTCTGGGCGTGCCAGAGATATGGGACCAGCAAGTTTCTTTAAGGCAAACAATGGATGAAATTGTTGCTAATCTTTTGGAAGTCCCCAAAGAATCTATTAAGATGGAGTACAATCGAATACATAGAGCTCTTAGACAAAGACCTGATGATGATAATCCACCTAGAGCAATCACTGTAAATTTTTCCAAAACAGATAACCAAAACAAAGTGATGATGAATGTTTTCAAAAAGAAAAGATTTCATTCACTTAAGAGGCTCAACAATATTAATATTTCAAGATTTACCAAATGAAGTCATATTGGAAAGGAAAAAATATGCACATCTGAAAATTATAATATGGAAAAGTGGACATAAGTCTTTATTCTTGCCACCACACAATTTGAAAGTTATAAACAAAAAAGAAAGGGACTTACTATACAGCAGAAGAAGCTGAGACAAACTTGAAAGAAAATATACTGGAAATATTTATCTGTACTTGAAAAAGAATAAAACAGAAGATATGAGATAGATGAGGGGGTTGGGGTATTAATATTATAAAAGAATGATGATTTAGATATTGGGTGGGAGGGAGAGGAGAGGAGGAGATAAGAGTTCTTTTGTTCTTTCCTCCTCTCCCCCCAGCACCCCCCTTTGGATCCCTCCTTTCATTTTCTTATATATTCCTCCCCATCGAGTGGTGGGATATCTGACTTAGAGTGAACATCTGAATAAAGACAACCTAGTACAGACTTCAGGGTTGAGGTGCTAGATGCCACACCTCACGTCATGCTGGCAACCCAGATTCGGGAACAGACTCAGATCACTTGGGGGTTGTCTGAGGGAGGTAGGGATTGAGCATCTGGTGGACTGCTCTCCTTCCTTGGGGAGTGGGGGTCGGCCCATGCCCGGGTGTGCTTGGCTGCCTCCATGGAGGTGGAGATGGCAGCTGCATCTATTGCACGGGCGTGGGTGTGGGAGAAAAAAAAATGAAGGAAAAAGGTACCAGGAACCAGCAGGACTCGTGATGATCCCAATGGGCTGGAGGATGCACCCCTCCGAGGTGGGGGGTCGTAGCCCCTGCCGGGTCTGTGGCAGTGGCAAAAATACTGTTGTGATAAAAAAAAATAACCAAAGCTTTAATTGAACTGAATGTGACAAACATCATACTTGGAGGTGACTTAAACCTTTTAATTAACCCCTATAAGGACAAATCCACAAAACTATCGACACAAGACATAAGATTAGCCAAAAATATTAAAGATTTTCTAAATCAACTCAATTTTTGTGACTCATATCAGAACAAGACAAGATAAGATACACTTACAGAGCCAGACATATTAATGTGGATACCTGAATGGATTACATATTAATGAAGAACTAGTGAGTAATATAATGGAAATGGAAATCAAAGAAATTGCAGTATCCGACCATACTATGATTACAATTACGTACATACCCACTAGAGATAGAAAAAGGATACCGCAGTAGAAATTTGACAATTCCTTGTTAAAGGAAAAAGAATTTCTAGAATTAATAAGATCATGTATAAAAGAATTCTGGCAATTTAATTATAATAAAGAAACAAAGATAACCAAAATATGGGATACTTTTAAAGCAACCGTTAGGGGAAATATAATATCATACAAAATAGGGAAAAATAAAAGCCAGAAAAAAAAAAACATATATATATATATATATATGAACAATTAGATCAGGAAATATTAGAGTTACAAGATAAACTGAGTAAGGGAGACATGACAATTCTGGACCTTCTAGACCACAAAATCATGGAAATAAAGCTCAAGTTAATGCATGAAGTTGAAGGAAACATTCAAAGACTTAAAAATAAATTATACTATCACACAGATAAATCTGGAAAATTATTAGTTTATGCTTTGAAAAAAACAAAAGGAACATAATACCAAAACAAATATTAGAGATAGAACAAATAGAATACTCACTGAAGATGAGGACATAGGACCTCCGGTTCTGGTGGCCTAGAAAATGGAAGCCTAATTTCAGACCTCCTGACTCGACTAACAATAATCCATCTGAATCCAGCTTTTAAATATTGTAACCCTGTCTAAAAAGGGTAGCATTGCCGACTACAAGATGTCTCCTAAACCGCGGCACAAAGATGGAGCGAGTGGATCACATCCTAAACTGAAGTTTCTGAACCAGGGCTCCCAGCAGCAGGCCACACTCCGCGCTGAAATCACTGACTTAATCTCTCAAACCCCCATGACCTTGGACAGCTCGGAGGAAAATTTTACCATAACATCCAAAACCCTATGTAGTACTTAAAACAAACGAGCAACACCTTGAGCAGATTGGAACAAAGAGCCACAGTGGATAGACAGCATTTAACAGAACTGGGTGAAAGAACATCTCTCCTAGAAGACACAGTGTCAGAATACACCTCTGTCTTGGATGTTCACAATGCTGCTCTGAGAGATTTACATCACAGGGAATTGGCCCTGTAACAACAACTTGAGGACCTCGAAAACTGCAATAGGCGGAACAACCTATGCATACATGGCCTCTCCGAAGGTACTGAGATGGGCCCCATGACTCAGTTTATCAGCAGCTTTCTGAAAGAAATCCTGAACCTAGACGGGAACAGAGACCTGGGTATTATACGTGCACATAGATCACTGACAGCAAAACCCAAAGGCTCTAAGGCTAGACTTCACTCAGTGATCATGGCCTTCATTGATTATAGGATTAAGGAAGAAATTCTTCACACAGCTTGGGCTAAAAAGCAAGTCCTTTTTGGTGATGTTCACCTGTTTTTCGACCAAGATTATGTCCCCCAAATCCTCGCTCGCAGACAGAAAGCATATGCTGTGGTAAAATTAATCAGACAAGTAGGCCACCAAGCTCAACTCTGGTATCCAGCAAAAATAAAAAATAAATACCTCAGATGGGTGGCAGCACTTCCAAGATCTAGCAGAAGCTGTAAGCTGAGCCAAAAACATGGTGTCCCCATTCCTGAACAGGATGCTAGAACAGCAGACGGATCCTTCGTGAGGAACAGTTGGCAACTGAAGGGACCTAAAAACACTCGTGCACCGTGAACCCGGGGAAATTAATGCTATATGGGACTGTGTCTGCTCTAAAGATGTCCCCCAGGGAAATGATCAACACGCCACTCCTTGCGTGGACTCACCCTCAGCTGATGCTGCAACTTGAACTGATGAGTACTTTATTTTGTGCAGCTTAATCCTTTCTCTTAGCTGCCACTTCTCAAGAGGAAGTGGAGACTTTGATAGGGCTTCATCCTGGTGACTGCCTCTGAACTGTGTGCAGGGGATGGAGCATAGATCAGGAGCATGGCTGTGAATATAACTCATTTTGGTTTTCGATAACTACCAATGTTACCCTCTAGCCCATAAATCCTCTGGAATTTGCGCAACATGGGAAATTATGGGGGACATTTTGCTGATTGTATAATTTCTCTGCTCCTTACGCTAATAGTTTCTGCAGATCTTAACATTCTTTAGGAAAAAAAGTTTAATTCTTCAGGGTGCATAGAGAAGCCTAACACAAAATATAACTTAGCAAAGCTGGGTCCGATGGATAGACTTTATGGAAGGGGAGGAGGTGGTCTTTTGTTCTGTGGATGTTTGACCTTCCTCAGGGCGGGGTTAGGCACTGAGGGGTGTGGAATTTCTGGGAGAGGTTATTCAGCCTGGGATCTTTCATGGCCTGTCCTGCTGGGAATGGCCTGCATGATGTTCTGATGCTGGGGGTTGGTCCTCCTCCCTGTGGCTCTGGGCCGCTCTCTCTCCGGGTAGACACGCCTGACTTGAATAACAGGAGTAGGGGGTGCTTGAGAGTGGAAGCTGTCTGCGTTTGAAGCGCAAAGGTGTAAAGCTCAAGCTATAACTTTCTATTTCGGGCCAACCCAAACAGAACACAAACTCATCAGGTCGGAGACAGAATGGGGGCACTGTTGGGCGCCTCAGGATGTCTCCCCAAAAATGTGATCTTCACTGGCACATATTACCTGTGCCTCTCTCTGGTACAACCCGAGAAAGTTCAATAACAGCACCCTCTACTAGACACCCCTCAATATACCTCCTGAATAGCTGCAGACATCCACAGTGAGTATGGTGTGCCCTGGGGAGAGCAAGGTGGGGGGGAGACCCTTTGATGTGCGGGGCGCGTGGCCACAACTGGCAGATCAGGCAAGTGTAGTACCTCAGTACCAGACGTTCTTATTCTAAACCAAAATTTCAGGCTCTCTCCTGGATTGTCTCCTGCCTCTTGGGGCTCTGGCGCTGCTGGGTGGGGGAGGGGGGTTACGGTTCACGGACGGGCTCACACTCCACTCTATAGTGACAGAAAAGTTATCTGTTTTCTTTTTCTGAGTCGGACCTACTCCTGACTTCTAAGGCAACTTGTAACAACCCAGTTGGATCACACCACATTCTAGTAGGCCTGTTCTGTTGGGGAGGCTAGATATATAGTCTCCTACCTCACCTCATAGAAGTCTTCCAGAGGTGAGGAACAGGGTATATACACACCTTGAAGTACCACCAATGTATGACCTGCTATTTTTATGGCAGTTTGTAAATAGTTCTGAAAGGTTAATGTTTTATGGTTTTTAATTACAATTGTTTAGTTTGTTGACACAGGCACTTACTGTAGGTATCCTCAGATAACCTGATCGATGATGAAGAAATTACTGTGGGGACTTAAGATTAGTATCTTTGAACGTTAGGGGTGTTAACAGCCCTGTGAAAAGGGCACGAATCATACAAGAATTACAACGGCAACATGCCACTATTGCGTTTCTACAGGAGACACACTTGAGTGCTGAAGAACATAAAAAGTTACGCAGAGGCTGGGTGGGAGGGGTATATGCAGTGGAATACCAACAACATACTAATAAGAGGGGAGTGGCCATACTAGTAAGATGAGATGTCCCCCTCTTGGTCTCACATGTAGGTTCTGACCCTGAGGGCAGATATGTGAGACTCAGAGGCAAATATAGGGGTCAGAAGTGCATTTTTAAAAATCCCTATGCACCAAATGAAGGCCATGAAAGGGTACCTTTTTTAAACAAAGTAATTTCAGAATCAGCCTCGGACCCACAAAGTCTTATATTCATAGGAGGGGATTTTAACTCTGTTATTGACTTACATCTGGATAGAGTCGGTTCCAAATCAACAGGCCCAGCCTGGGCTTGTAGGACATTATCTAGATTGTGTTCGGAACTGTCATTGGTTGATGCTTGGTTAGTCACTCGACCAAGGGAAAGAGACTACACATACAATTCACCAAAGTACAAAATGTACTCTAGAATCAATTTCTTTTTAATTTCATCTAACACCTTACAATACCTTAACAGGGCTGCTATAGGCAGCATTTGTCTCTCTAACCATGCCCCAATTTCATTGGATAGAGAACTGACCCTCAGACCTACGGAGTCAATATGGTGCCTAAATGTCAGCCTGTTGACTCACAACGATTTTAAAGATTTAATCCAGCGACCCATGAAAGAATTTCTGGACACCAATCCACTGGGAGATACGGAGGCTGGTGTCAGATGGGACGTCTTCAAATGTTATTTAAAGGGAGTCATCATCAAGTATGCTTCAAGGTATAAAAATTCCAAAATAAAGGAAAGGTGTGAACTAGAACAAAAAATCTCTCAACTTGAATCAACCTGCCAAAAAACATTAGACCATTCCACAAACTAGATCTGGATAAACTAAAATTAAAACTTAACAAAATTTTAGACACATATATAGACGGCCAGCTCTGATATTCCAAACAAAAATATTATGAACAAGGCAATCCCGGCAGCTTCGTAAGGAAAGATCCTCCTGGGCTGTTCCAAAGCTCTGAACCATAGAAAACAATTCCACTATCTTGCCCTCCACCCTTATTATGGTCCAGTTTCAGAAATACTATGAAGCCCTCTATCAAGCAGAAAGGGGACCAATGCATTTGGAGAAAACACTCTCCTATTTGGATAAACTCCAACTTCCCAAGTTAACGGAGGCACAGAAACTAGGGATAGAGTCCCATATATCTAACACTGAGGTTATACAGAAAATTAAACAGTTAAAAATTGGGAAGGCCCCAGGGATGGATGGATATGTGGCAGAATTTTACAAAAAGTTTAATGAGATTCTGTTACCCCCACTTCAGGATGCCCTTAATGAGCTGCTGCAGGGAGAGGGGGTGACCCCAAGATCTTGAAACCAGGGCCAGATATTGGTGATCCTTAAACCGGGCAAAGACCCGGAAGACCGTAGGTCATATCACCCTATTTCTTTGCTTCCAGTGGACTCTAAGATTTTCATGGGGATCATGGCTGATGTGGTAAGGGCTCTGGTGCACAATGAACAGACAGGTTTTATTTCTGGTCACTACCTTCAGGATAACATATGCTGCCTATTAAATGTAATTTCAGCCCAAAGAACCAAAAAACACTTTCAACTAGCCATCAGTATGGATGCTGAAAAGGCCTTTGACAGGGTTGATTGGATATTTTTAGAGGAGGCCCTAAGGAGGTTCAGCCTAGGAGATACATTTTTGGCCATTATCAGAGCCCTTTGCCATGCTCCAGAGGCTAGAATTAAGGTAAACAGCCATCTCTCCAACAGATTTCCCCTGCTGAGGGGAACAAGACAAGGCTGCCCCTTCTCTCCGCTGCTTTTCACACTATCCATAAAACCGCTGGTGGTTGCTGTTAGAGCACATCCTCACATAAAATGGGTCAAGGTCGAGGGCCACACTCAAAAAATTGCATTATATGCCGATGACACCTTATTTTTTATTTCAGACCCTGAGACCTCTGTTCTTGCCCTCATTGGAGCCTTGGAAGAATATGGCACCTTGGCAGGTTACAAAATTAACCATAGTAAGTCTGAGGCCCTTGTTTTGAGTGGCATCCCCCCGGGAATTTAGGACAACCTTCCCTTTTGCTTGGGTCCATAGAAACACTATCCGCTATCTCGGTATTATAGTATCTGCGGACCTCACTCAACTTTACAAAAATAATTATTTAAAACTATTCCAAACTTTACAGGCCGATATGGCCAGATGGCAGCTACTGCGACTAACACTATATGGAAGGACACAAACCCTAAAGATGAATGCCTTACCTAGGCTTCTTTTTCTCCTCCCAACTCTCCCATTATAGCCCCCCAGAGACTTCTGGATCATCCTTCATAAGGAGACACAGAGGTTTCTTTGGAACAACAAATGTCCAAGATTAGCTCAGAACATATTACAGGCTCCACGGGAGAGAGGAGGTCTAGCCCTTCCGCATTTTTATTTCTACTTTATAGCCACCAGAAGGGCACAATTATACACCTGAGCCAAATGCAGAGTAGACTCAGGCTGGTACCTCCTAGAGGAAGACTCCCTTAAAGACTGGGCACTTTGGGCCCTACCAACCAATACCATGCCACCAGGAATACAGGGTTTGCAGACAAACCCTTGGGTTTCCCACTCTCTCATAATTCTGAGAAGGCTCAGAAAGTTTACTTACACCCCAGAAGGTCTGGGCCCACTTTCTCTAATCCAGTCTGAACCCTCTTTCACTCCACCTAGATTAGTTTTTGGCTTCCAGACCTGGGCCATGCGACGCCTGTCTACCTTTGCACAGTGTACTGATAATGGAGTTTGTCTCTCCTTTGCACAATTGTCTAACAGATTTCATTTTTGTAAGGCAGACCATTTTAAATATTTACAGGTCCAACATCACATATTATCTTCCAACAGGTTACAAATGTTGACCAGGGACAGAACAGAACTTGAAAACTTTTTTTACTTTATCATAACAATCAAAGGCAACACTCACCCTTTATCACAGTTGTACAAATTACTACTCAATAATATTCCCTCAGGGCTAGAAAAGGTAAAACAAAAATGGGAAAGAGAATTATCTACTACTGTTTCACAGCCTATCTGGGACAGAAGACTGAATAGAAGATGGCCAGTAACTAGCTCACCAACCTGGCGAGAGTTCCATTGGAAAATTGCACTGAGATACTTTCTCACCCCCACCACAGTGAGACATTTTGGGCACCACCGGTCTGAGCTGTGTTGGAGGGGATGCAGAGATATAGGTAGGCAGATGCATATGTTCTGGGAATGTCCTAAAATTCTGGCATTCTGGAAGGAGATACACACCCTGATACAAAACATTACAGACTTACAAATCCTCTTTACGGGGTTAGATCTGGTGTTGGGCCTCCCGACTTTACTCTGTGGCCCCAGACAATCTGCCAAATTAGCTCATATGATGAGGGTTTGCAGCACTAAAGTGCATTACCTCAAGATGGCTGTCTCCACTCCCCCCCGCCGACGGTGCAAGATTGGTGGTCCAGAATGGCTCAACTGGAAGCCATGGAACAGATCACAAGTAATTTGAGATTACAAAATGAACATTTTGTACAAACATGGTCTCCCTGGCATCAATACTTACAAGGGCGGGTTGATACCCCGTCATAACATTTCAGATGTGAATATAGATCCCCACAGTCCAGAATATTACTTATAGAGGATATGAGTTTATGCCTGTTTTGCTCTTTTAAATGTGTTTAGAGTTTATTAAGTGTACATTTTTGTTTCTTTTAAAGCCTAGGTTAAAGATGAGAGCTATTAATCCGTGTGAACAGTGAGGGTCACCACAATTGCCTGTAACAGCTTACCTAGACTTGTATAACATGACATGTAGGTGTATCTTTTTATTAATAAGATAAGTGTCAAACAGATGAATGCATTGTATAAACTGTAGACTTGAACAGTGAAACACATTTGATATTCAATAAACATGAAGTTTAAAAAAAAAGATGATGACATTTCTAAGATTTTCATATCATACTATAAAACAATTTATAATTAACGGGTCTCCCCTTTTTGCTATAGGGAGACCATGGCGTAATTGCCGTTATAAAGGAGCGTTTAAAAGCAGCAAACATGCAGCTCACGATTCTCCTATATCTGCGCGTAAATCGCTGTAATCTTTCACTTTCTGGCTACTTGCGTTTCTGCCTCGACCACAACCTAGCCGCCAAAGAATCACTGCAGGCGTAAGTCACATTTCAAAAAAAAAACAGTTATTTTCTGCAGGATACAAGTTTTAATTATTAAAAAAACACACGTGAAACCACTGAAAATCTAAATGTAAGAACTGGACGAAAACCGAACTGGAGTGCGACCGCACTGAAACTGCTATTTATATAATTGCTGTGGCTAAGGAGACAACAATTATATAAATTAAAGTATGGGGTAGGTATGTGTAAACTGAAGTTTACACACACTGGGTTAGATGCATGTGTATAAAACCCCTTGAGCTGGCCTCGGGTTTATTCACATTCACCGGTGTGTGTAAACTTCTCATATACACACCACCCCATACTTTATTCTATATATAATAAAACATATTTGAATAATACGCACATAACCCAACAATATTTAAATGAAGTACACACTGATACTGTTAAACTAGCCAAAGATAAATTCACCAAATTAGAAATAATATTTCTATAATAATATTATTTATATAGCGCAATTCCAGTATCAAAGCGCTGCACATAGAAACATATCACAAATAATTTAAAAAAAATTTATACAAATTCCGCTTCAGTTTAAAACTTTCACCATTCATAAATATCAGTTACTAAAAGCCTGTTGGAAAAGATGTGTTTTCAAGCTGGTTTTAAAGCTCTCCATGGTTCTGCACTCTCTAATCTGACGAGGTAGAGAGTCCCACAGGGATGGTGCCACAAACATGAATGCCCGGGCCCCAAATGTTTTTAGACACACCCTGGGGACCTCTAACAACCCCTTGTCAGACGAGCAGAGAGGATGACCGGGGCTGTAGGGGACCAGGAGCTCTTGCAGATAACTTGGTCCCTGTCCATGCAGGACTTTATAGGTCAGAAGACCGACCTTAAAGGTGACCCGCCACTGTATAGGCAGTCAGTGCAGAACACGTAGCACAGGAGTAATTTGACTAAAGCGCGAAGACCCAGTCAACAACTGAGCCGCTGCATTCTGCACCAGCTGCAAGTGGTGGATATCAACCCTTGGAAGCCCCAGGTAAAGGGAGTTACAGTAGTCAAGGCGTGAGGTCACAAAGGCATGGATCAATGTGACAAATCATCAGATGGAACAAGGTGCTTAATTCTAACGATGTTCCTAAGATGGTGAAATGAGGACTTAATGACTGCTGACACCTGTGCATGCAGCGTTAGCTCATCGTCAAGAACCACCCCCAGATGACGCACCCGTTCAGAGGCAGGCAGTTGTACACCATCAAGCCAAAGCCCAGATGGTAAACCCACCACCTGCCTCTCTATCCGGTACCCTGGATCCACTACCAACACCTCAGTCTTCCCAGAATTCAATTTCAACCTGCTAGCATTTATCCAGTCATGGATCTTCGCCAGACAGCTGTTAAACATCGAGACCACACTATCCTGGTCGGGTGCAAAAGACAGATATACCTTGGTGTCATCAGCATAGCAGTGAAACCTTAGCCCATATCGTCTTACAATGTCTCTGAGAGGCAGCAAATACACTGTGAACAACATGAGGGACAGCACTGAGCCCTGAGGGAACCCACATGGCAGAGAGAATGGTTCAAAGGAAATAATCCCTGATACCGTCCTCTGAGACCTGCCGGCAAGGAAAGAATGAAATGATCTGAGAACTGTACCAGCCAGGCCACAGATAACCCTCAGGTGCTCAAGCAGCACCCATGGTCCACAGTGTCAAATGCTGAAGAGAGATCCAGAAGTACCAAAATGGAACGGCATTTCTGGTCCCTCGCCATCAGGAGATCATTGAGCACCCGGAACCAGAGTGGTCTCGGTACTATGTCTCTTCCGGAAGCCTTACTGGAGAGGATCAAAGATATCATGGATAGTAGGGTGGTTCTCCAGTTGCAGTGCAACCACTTTCTCAATCATCTTCCCAACAAAGGGAAGATTAGAGATAGGTCTGTAGTTAGCACAGTTGTTTGGGTCCAAAGAAGCTTTCTTAAGAAGTGGTGTCACCACCGCCTCCTTCGGGGAGGTAGAAAATTTTCCCGAGTCTAAGGAGCACCAAACCATCTGTGAAAGGATTGGGCTGATAAACTCAGTACACCCCAGTAATAGGTGTGTAGGGCCCGGATCCAAACTACAGCATGTTGGCCACAAGTTCTGGACAATCCACATGATATCCCCCATCTCTGGCCAGTCAGAAGAATTCCAGGGTGACCGAGAGGAAATGACCAAATACTGACCACCATCAACTCCCATAGAGGATGCTGAACAGATTTCGGCCCTGATGCCGGCCACCTTATCCGCAAAAAATTGAGCAAACTCCTCACACTTAACTTGTGAAAATGTTCTTTGAACCTGCAGACAGGATGGGTTGCACAACCTGTTTATGGTTCGAAAGAGCAGAGCTGTTTTGAGCAGCAGCAATCTCACTGGACAGAACTCTGCCTTCTTACGCATGATTGCTGATTAATAGCATCGATAATGATCTATGGCATGGATGAGGCTAGGGTGCTCCATACCATGGGATTCAATCAGTGGTTGAAAAAATGGTGCAGAGCTCAGGGATTTGGCTTCATGGGGACTGGAAGTCCACCTGGAGTGATGCAGGCCTATACTGGCGTGATGGTCTGCATCTGTCCAGGAGGAGAATCAGGATCCTAGGTGATAGGTTTAATGCTTCATTGGCAAGCATTTAAACTAGCCAAGGGGGAAGGCACTGGAAAGGATCAGGGAAATCCTACTCCCCCACCCAAAAAAATCAGGGTAGTAAGTGAGGTAAACACCAAGATAGAGATGTCAATAGGGAGAAGGACGGGGTAAATGGAGAAAATGACAAAGACAATAAGGACAGGGAAGGGGTTTAAAAAGGGGTAAGGCCATCAAGAAATGGAAGGCACTGAGTACCAATGCCCGTAGTCTGGGCAACAAGCTCTCTGAACTTATGGCCTTGATGGAAGAAGGATGCCTGGATATCGTAGTAGTCACAGAAATATGGTACACAGAGAACCATGACTGGGATGTTAACATACCAGGAAACACAACCTACAGGAGACACAGGGAGGGGAGAAGAGGGGGAGGAATAGCTCTCTATGTAAGGGAAGGGATAAAAGAAATCAAACAAAAGAGTAAACAGGGAGGAGAGGGGGCACTGTGGGTCACCTTAGAGACTGGAAATGGCACCACAATCTGCACAAGGGTTGTATACAGACCCCCATGTCAGGGGAGGGAATGGACAAGGATATGATAGAAGGCATTCTTGAGATGGCAGAGAAAGGGGAGATACTGTTGATGGGAGTCCTGAATATGCTAGATGTTAACTGGAGCACATTTTCTGCAGCCACATGCAAGAGTAGGGCCTTTCTCGATGCCCTACAGGTGGCATGCCTCAGACAGCTAGTTTCGGAACCCACTCATGAGGGAGCAATCTTAGACCTTATACTCTCAAATGGGGACAGTGAGAGGATCTCAGATCTAGAAGTGGGTTGCCATCTGGGAACAAGTGACCACCAAACAGTGTGGTTCATGATAAACTCAGCTACAGAGTCAAGCCATACAAAAGTGAGGGTACTGGACTTCAGGAGGGCTGACTTTGACAGGATGGGAGAGTGCCTTAGAAAAGCATTAGCAAACAGGCTAGAAGGAGGGGTGGAGCAACAATGGGGAAACATCAAAACTGCCATCACAGAGGCAACAAGCCTTTGTGTGAAGCAAATAAACAAATCAAACTGAAAGAAAAAGCCACTATGGTTCTCAAAAGAGGTGGCGGGGAAGGTTAGGGAGAAAAAGATAGCATTTAGGAAGTATAAGGAAACACAGAAGGAGCAGGACAAAGAACTGTACCAGTTAAGGCAGAAGGAAGCAGGGAGGGAAGTCAGAATAGCAAAGGCCCAAACTGAGGAAAAGGTAGCCCACTCAGTTAAGAAAGGGGATAACCTTTTATAGGTACATCAGGGAGTGTAGAAAGACAACGGGAGAGATAGTGAGGCTGACTAGAATGGATGGTGGGTGGGCAGAGAGGGACAGTGAAAAAACAGGGATACTGAACGAATATTTCTGCTCAATATTCACAAAAGAGGAGGAGGGGGTGCCTAATCCAATTACAAGAAGCACTCTTGATGGGGGGGGGGGTCGATCCCAGTCCTTTCACAGAAGAAAGGGTTCTGAAAGAACTCCTAAAACCGAAGGTGGACAAAGCAATGGGGCCTGATGGAATTCACCCCAGAATTCTAAAAGAATTAAGGGGAGAACTAGTGAAACCACTGACTACCCTTTTTAACAAATCATGGGAGTATGGTGTGGTACCTGAGGACTGGAGGAAGGTGGATGTGATCCCCCTTCACAAAAGTGGAACCAAGACAGAGGCAGGAAACTATAGACCTGTCAGTTTGACCTCTGTGGTAGGGAAACTGATGGAATCATTTCTGAAGGGAAGAATTGTTGAGTACCTAGAGGCCAGTGGAGCACAGGACCCAAGGCAGCATGGGTTCACAGTGGGAAGGTCATGTCAGACGAATCTAATCGATTTCTTTGACTGGGTGACCAAAGTAGTAGACCAGGGAGGGGCTGTGGACATGGCGTACCTAGACTTTAGCAAGGCATTTGACACAGCTCCACACAAAAAAATAATTGTCAAATTAACCAGCCTGGGAGTGGGTTCCATGATGGTAGCCTGGATAAAACATTGGCTGGACAACAGGACACAGAAGGTAATTGTAAATGGAGTCCACTCTGAAGAAAGGGGGTTACTAGTGGGGTACTGCAGGGTTCAGTACTGGGTCCAGTCCTTTTTAATGTCTTTATAAGTGACATTGCAGAGGGACTGGAAGGAAAAGTATGCCTCTTTGCAGATGACACAAAGATCTGCAACAGGGTTGATACACAAGGAGGCATGGAAAGGATGAGAAGGGACTTGGCAAGGTTGGAGGAATGGTCAGAAGTATGGCAGCTTGCATTCAATGCAAAGAAGTGCAAAATAATGCACCTGGGAGACAAAAACCCAGGGGAAGATTACACAATGGGGGAGGTAGAAACAGCAATAAAAATGGAAAGGAACCTGGGGGTAATCATGTCAGATGACCTTAAGGTTAGCAAGCAATGTGAGAAGGCAGTAGGGAGGGCTGGGGGGATACTGGTATGTATAGGGAGAGGCATCACCAGCAGAAAACAGGAAGTTGTCATCCCTCTGTACAGACAGTTGGTGAAACCCCATCTGAAGTACTGCGTTCAGTTCTGGAGACCCCACCTCTGCAAGGACAGAGACAGGATGGAGGCAGTCCAGAGTAGGGTCTGCAAGAGAAGCCATATGAGGAGAGACTAAAGGAGCTTAATATGTATACCCTTGAGGAAAGCAGGGAGAGGGGGGACATGATAGAAACTTTTAAGTACTTCAATGGAATCAACAAAGTCCAAGAGGGTAGCATCTTTCAGAAAAAAAGATGTGCAAGAACAAGGGGACACAATTTGAAGATATAGGGGGGATGACTCAGGGACAATGTGAGGAAGTATTTTTTCACAGAGAGGGTGATGGACGCATGGAACAGCCTTCCTGAGGAGGTTGTGGAGTCTAAAACTGTGGGAGAATTCAAGAATGCATGGGACAGACATAAGGCAATTCTTGGGGGGGTAGGAAGAATTAGGCTGTTGGTTAACTAGGATCTGGAGCTTATCCTGTAGGTAGGGAAATGGGCAGACTAGGTGGGCCAAGCATTTCTTATCTGCCGTCAAAGTCTATGTTTCTATGACCATCAGCCTGCGCGACTCCAGCACCATGTTGACGATGAAGTCTGCTACTTCCTGCAGGAACATTTTCTCACCCCCGGGTGGACGGTAGATGAGAATGATCCTGCAGCCCATACCTGCTACTGTGGTAAACTCAAATGATCTGGGCCCCTCAACTGGTACATCAGTAAGGCCCAATTCCAATTAAAACAGATAGCCACCCCCCCCCAGGCCCCTGCAGTCTGATCTTGAGTGATGTATCACCGAAAAACTGGCCGGGACAGCTGCCTCCAAAATGGGGCCTGCATTGTCATCAAGCCAGGTCTCGGTGATGCAAGCCAGGTCTGCTGTCCCAACAAGATCAGCAATAATTATAGAAGCCATTACCTCCATGAAAAACAATTCCTCACCTGGACCAGATGGATACACATCAGAATTTTATAAGGCCTTTTTGGAAGAACTTTGCCCTTGGATGCATGAAATGGCTGATGAGATGGTAGCCGGTCTTGATCTACCCAGCTCCTTCTACAAGTTAATGTTATTTTGACTCCAAAAGAAAATAAAGACACAACATATCCAGAAAATTATCAACCAATTGCACTTCTCAATTCAGATTACAAAATCTTGGCCAAAGTAATAGTAATGAAAATTTAATATCACATTTCTGAAATGATACATCATGACCAAAACGGTTTCATAAAAAACAGATATATTCAGTGGACTGGGTGATGCCATCTCAACTGTACAAGAATCAGATCCAGAGACAACAGCAATTGCCTTGGATGCCACTAAGGCATTTGATCTGTTAAATTGGCACTTCACGTTTGAAACATTACCACAATAAAAATTTCCATATTACATATTAATAGCAATTAAAGCACTTTATGAAAAGCCGGAGGCTTCCTTTAAAATTAACCAATTCCAATCTGAATCAATATACATGACAAATGGTGTATGACAGGGATGTCCTCTATTCCAATATTGTTTATTTTAAGTTTAGAACCTTCATTAAACCATATCCAAACTAATAACACAATAACGGGTATAAAAAAATCCACAACTGAAATAAAACTAAATGTTTACACAGATGACATTTTGATCTTTCTAACTAACCCACAAATCACTTATCCCATTCTTATGTCAAAATTTAAAAAATGTTAGCCGGCCCGGTGGCACTGAGGGTTGAGGCGCTGGATGCCACACCTCGTGCTACACTGGTGACACGGGTTGAGGAATGAGCTGGGACGCTGGGGGTCAGCTGGGGGAGGAAGGGAGCTGGATTGAGTCACTGACTGGCAACTCTCCTCTCCTGGGGTGGAGCGGGCACCGTACCAATTAGTGGGCAGTGTTGAGAGGGGAGGGCATCGTTAGGTGAGTGGTGGAAGCTGTGTCTCACCACAGCTTACTGCTTGGATGTTGGTCCTGTTTGCCGGCACCCTTGGGGGTGGGTATGAGACAAACTAGCTACTTAATGAAAAAATCCCACCCCACAGCCATACACAGTGATCCCCAGTTGGGGAGAAGGAGCCCCGGATGGCAGTACACCACCACCAAGCCCTAGCCGGAGTGGGCTTAAATAGATAATGTTAGGGAAAAAAAAGAATTTAAAAAATGTTCAGAAATAGTCGGATATCAATTGAATAAAAATAAATCAGTCATATTGCCAATAAATCAAATACAACCTGAAACCAGAGAATTACTAAAAGAAATGACATTAGAAGACGTTATTAAGTACTTAGGAATATTATTGGTATCATTGGTCTTCTCTCTGGCCTCTTCCTCTCCCTAATGGTCGCTGACCCCTCTCAGTTAGCAGAGGATCGCTGGGGTATGTCTGTCCCCTACGAGGTGTTTGACTTCACCTTCTCTAACCTCCTAGCCCTAGATAGACTGTCCCCCTGCTCTACCTGCTGTCTTGATCTCAGATGTCTCCTATGTCCTTCCTTGGTGAGAAGACGTTCTGCCCACAGGCCCTCGACCAGAGGTATCCCCTTCTGATGGTATCTTCTCTGGCTCTTCCTGGTGATACTGGCCCTGGCCGGTGATATTGAGCTCAATCCTGGTCCTACCTATCAGGCCTCTTCACCCTCTACAGAATGGAGGTCGGGCAAAGGGTTAAAACTTGCTCACCTTAATATTCGCAGTCTTTTGCCCAACCTGGATGACCTCACTGCCTGGGCTGCACACTATAAGCCTGACATTCTTGGCATTACAGAGACCTGGCTGAAACCCTCAATTCCTGACTCAGCATGTGCGCTTCCTGGCTTTGAGTTTATTAGACAGGATCAGCCGGGTAACAAGCAGGGTTGTGGTATTCTTATTTACTATAAGATTCATCTCAAAGTGTCTCTGGTGGCACATCAGCAGACCTCTTTGTCCTCATGTGAGCTGCTGCATACTATGTTGTTACTTGGTAATACAAAGAAGTTGCATGTTGTATGCACATAATCCCCCCAAGGGTGGTCTGCCTGGCCTTGCCCACCTCCTGGACACCGTTGGTCCTAATGTTGGGGACAATGAACTACTAATCCTAGGTGATGTGAACTTGAACTGGAATGGAGGTAACTCTAAGCAGTTTGAGCCTCTACTTGCAAGTCTAGCCCTGACACAGCTTATCCAGGAGCCCACTAGATGGTTGGCTAATGGTGTCACTAGCTCCTTACTGGACTGGGTTCTGTCAAATCGTCCTGAGAGGATTTCAGATCACACCCCAGTATTCTGTGTGTGTGGAAAATCCCCTCCTCAAAAATTCCCCACAAATCATTCATGTTAGAGATTTCTCTAGGTTTGATCTGGGGGCATTTCATGAGGATCTGAGGATCACTGACTGTTCTGGGGTGTTTAGTGCCCAAGGCCCCTCTACTGCTGTCACCCAGTTTCTCACTGTCTTTGATGCCCTGCAGGACACACATGCTCCCCTTACTAGGTGGAGGGTAAGGGGATCCACCACAAAATGGTTGCATGGGAGCCTCTTAGCCTTCATGCAGGCTAGAGACATGTGCTGGGCTCAGTTCAAAAGCATGCTAGATCAGTCCTTCTTTCAATAATATAGGAAACTCAGAAATGAGTGCAAAAAAGCCATCAGGAAGGCAAAGAGTGAATACTGTAAATCTGCTCTACTTAGCTCTGCTAGGGCCCCACAAAGGTTCTGGAGGAACATAAAAAACATAGTCAGTGGCTCCTCCAATTCTGGGGTATTTGATATGATCATTGATGGTTCCACTTGTAATAATCCACTCATGAATGCAAATGCTTTTAATTCCCACTTTTTGGACTTGTCAGCGTTCACCTCCCTCTTCCCTGCTGTAGAGAATACCAGTGGCCCCTCAGCCTCCGCCCCGCAGGAGGTTCACCCCTCCCATCTGTTATTTTATCTCAGGGCTGTGTCTGTCATGGAGATGCAGAGACTTCTCTCTGGTCTCTCCCTCTACTCCAGTGCTGGCCATGATAATATGGAGCCCAAACTTCTAAAGCTAGGTACCCCCCACATTGCCTTCCCAGTGGCACATATCCTCAACCTGTCCCTTGCCACTGGGGTTATCCCTGACATTTGGAAGGTGATGAAGATTGTCCCTGTTCTGAAGCAGGGCAACCCCAAAATCCTGGATAACTACCAGCTGATCGCCATCTTATCGGCTATTAGCAAACTCCTAGAGAAAGTTGTGGCTGAACAACTCACAGAGTGCATGCAGGCATATGAGTTGCTGTCCCCTGCGCAGCATGGTTTTCAAAAAGGGTATAGCATGTCCACGGCCCTTGTCTCTGTCTCTGTCTCATCTAGCATCAGGGTGGCCATGGACCAGGGTAAACTCTCTGAAGCCATGTTCATTGACCTATCAAAGGCCTTTGACCTTGTGGACCATGCATTACTTTGCACATAGATGCAATCCCTTGGCCTGTCCTCTCCTGCCCTGAATTGGCTTACAAATTACCTCCAGGGCAGAGTACAGCTGACCAAATTCAACAAGGTCCTCTCTGATCCCACTCCAGTAACCTCTGGCGTCCCCCAGAGCTCTGTTCTGAGGCCCCTCCTCCTCTCTGTATTTGTTAACAATCTCTCAGCCACTGTAACCAACTGTAGTGCCACCCTTTATGCAGATGATCTGGTCATCCTGGCGCACTCTCGGGACATTGGGACTCTCAACATTCAGTAACTGAGGAATTTAAGAATATTCAGTCCTGGGTAACATCTCACAAGCTGGTCCTCAACCTGAAAAAACCTTGGGCCATGCTGTTTGGGTCACCAGCTAAGATCAAGGCCTCCCCTGCCCCTCTGTGTGTCAGTGGTGCAGATGGTGCTACCCTCCTAACCACAACTTCCATCAAATACCTTGGGGTGACACTTGACCACCAACTTGACCTGGGGAGTCACATCCTAAATGTCTGCAGAACTGTAAACTGGGTCTTGTCTACAGGGCAAAGAAAAATCTGACGTCTGTTGCTCGTCTGGCACTTGCCAGAGGTGTGCTGCTCCCTTCGCTTAGCTACGGTCTTCGCCAATTTGCCCGCACCTCCAAGGTTCTTCTTACTTGGTGGCACACGACCTACAATAATATCTGCCGCTTTGCCCTGGCTGCCCCTCGACTCACTCACCGCTGTGAATTACACGACAAACTTGGCTGTCTTTCCCCGGCAAATCACTTGAACTTTGGGCTAGGCTGTTTTATGGGTAAAGTGATCAGAACTGGCACCCCTCCGGGGCTGGCAGAGCTTCTCATGCCTGCTGACTCCTCCTCCTACTCCCTCAGGTCTCAGGGTTTTGGGGTGCTCAAAGTCCCTTTTACTCAGACCCTTATGGTGGATAGGGACTTTGCTACTGTGCTCCTAGGCTATGGAACTCCCTTCCTGCCCATGTTCATTCCCCCCCCCCCCCCCACTTGTGCCTCCGGAATTACCTGTGGTAGCATCTGAAGCTGACCTCCACGTGTGAGTGTCCTAAGCCACCTTAATCATGGTCTCTGAACTGGGCTCACACTTGGATGCAAGTGATTTGCTTGATTAAATACTGAGGAACTAACTGTTTCTGTGCTCTGTTAATGGTCACTCGTACACTGTGATTACTGTCCCTGCCATTGAATAATCTAGACTATTTATTTTTGTATGTATGTATATTACCTATTACTGCCTACTGTAGACTATCTATGTTAGCCTGTTCTCTTGTATCAATGTACACAGCTCTAATCATTGTTATGTGCTCTGCTTGAACCTGTATCTTCACTGTACTCTCCAGGGTCGTACCTGAAAAATAGGCATATATCTTGTCTAGTGTACCTACCTGGTCAACAAAAGCTAAATAAATAAATTACTAAATCTACACAGAAAACCATAGAAGTGAATCTGCCTATGTTTACTGAAAGAATTAACATACTGTTAGACTCCTGGCAAAACAAATCATTATCTTTGTGGGGAAGGATAGAAGCCATAAAAATGATGATAATGCCACATTTAATGTATTTATTTCAAGCTATACAAGGAGAAATGTCAATATCATAGTTAGAACAAATGCATAAATCCTTCAAAACGTTGCTGTAGAAAGGTGGAGTTCCAAGAATCGTCTGGGAAAAGTTGATTATAACACATAAAGGGGGGATGGGATGCCCTGACCCTGTACATTATTATTGGGCAACTAAACTCAAACAAGTAGTTTGTTGGTCCAACCCTCCAGATGCACAAATTGATTCAAGAAGCATATACACATCCCAAATCCAACAAATTCTAAACATAGAAGACCCTAAATTAGAAATTCAAAATTTATTGGCACACCCAGGAATGTTTTCATATGTGAGAAATTCAGTAATTAATTCTTTGTATAAAATCTGCTTAAAACTTAATAAGATTCTTCTACAAAATAACACCATAACAAGTATAATGTGGAACCCTAAAATACAGATTAGTGGTGCACAAGTCTCATGGGCAAAAGATACTAAATATAGTTAATTGGATGGATTTCATAGAAAACAATAGAGAAATTATATGGAAAGACTTTGAGACTAGGGGCTGGATATTCAAACTGCGCCGGGCAGTGGCACAAGCCTGGGCGCAACACAACTGGGCTGTGCCAGGGCCAGGACCAGGCGATATTCAATGGTGATGCGCCATGGTTCAGCACCATTGAATATGGCATGGTTGGCGCACAGACTGTGCATAGCACAGTGGCACTGCTCCAGTGCAAGCCACAGAGAGGGAGCACGGGGATGTGCCAGCGCAAGTGCAGTTGCGCTAGGCGCATCACCCGTGATATTCAGCCGGGGGCATGCAAATGAGCCCATAATCTATGCAAGGCGCAAATGAGGCCTGTTGCATGTCATTATGGTCCCATTTGCATGCGATGCACGTGGCATCCCGGCGAATTGTGCCTGACACCCAGCCAAGCTACTGACATTGGGGGGGTTGGCTCCCTGCTGGGCTACTGCAGGCCCCCCCATATGCCCAGTCGCGGGAAGTAGTAGAACTCAACATGATCCCATGCCCGATCGTGGGTGGTAGTGAAGATTAACATACTCCCATGCCTGATTGTGGGCAGTAGTACAAATAACCGCAATCTTATGCCAGATCGCAGGCAGTAGTACATATGATCATGATCCCAAGCCTGATCGTGGGCTGTAGCCTGAATAATCATATTCCTGGTTGTCTAGTGGACCTCCCTGTATGCCCGATCATGGGCTGTAGCAATACGAGTGATCATCTGGTGGTCAGTGTTACCTCCCACCCACCCACAGAGGCCCTGGCCACCCAGCACCCCTGCCATCGGTGTGGGTGGCAGCACCTCACCTGCATACCGCCTGCTCTGCCAAATTACTGCATACAGTATGCTCTGTATGTTTATTGAGTTACAGTGTGGACTAATGGCATGCAGACCATACTGTACTAAGAGGATCAGATATGTGAATGAATGCGTCATTCACATATCTGGTCCGGTAGTATAGTATGGTCTGGGAAGCCCATTGGTCCACACTGTGGCCCAACAGGCGGCAGATCATACTACACACTGTCATTCGTGGCGGCCGAAGAGTGGTATGCTGGGGTGCTGCCACCCGCCGATGACGGGGCTGGGTGGCTCAGCCTTGTAGGTGGGTGGGTGGGGTACCACTGGACCACCAGGTGATCACTCGTATTGCTACAGCCCGCAATCGGGCATACGGGGAGGGAGGGGGGTCCATTAGACCACCAGGAATATGATTATTCATGCTACAGCCCATGATCGGACATGGGATCATGTTCATATGTACTACTGCCCATGATCGGGCATAGGATTGTGGTTATTTGTACAACTGCCTGCGATCGGGCATGGGAGTATGTTACTTTTCACTACTGCCCGTGATCGGGCATGGGAGTATGTTAATCTTCATTACTGCCCACGATCGGGCATGGGAGTATGTTATGTTTCACTACTGCCAGAGATTGAGCATACGGGGGTGGGCACTGGACTACCGGGGGGACCGTGTGCATGTGGATGGTGTACCTGCTGGGCGGGTGGCCACCCACGGTTGGTGGCCATTTTGTTGCAACTTGCAATACAGCTGCCTGCCTGTGGGTGGCCAGCATTTGAGCCTATATTTTACGGCTCAACTTTGAGCACCAGTGTGCGGTGCATGTAGGGGTTGCACCAACATATGCGCTGCACATCCCAGGCTGAATATTGGGATGTGCCGCATATGCATGGGCATGCCCCCTGCATCTGTGCTGCATAGGATTACCTGGCGCATCAGAATGTGTGCTGTGCCAGGCAGCCGTTTCAATATCCCGCCGGGTCGCAATATGGGGTTGCGTCAGCGCAGCTCTGTTGCATTGGGTATCCCAGCCTCGATGTTTACGACATCAAATAAAAGACTCTTTGATAAAATACTTAACGTTAAATAAACATTTTAATAAGTATATCGAACCGAGATTAACACTAAAAATAAACTCTACATAGTTAGATATTATAACAATAATGCAAGCAAAACAAAACTAAAAACAATACGAGCATTATTGCATCTATCTATGAACTTTTTAACAAGACCTTAAGCACGAATAAAGGAAACAAAATAGATAAATCCTTAAATAGGTGGGAGGAGGAGTTAAATATGAAAATAAACTACGACAAGTGTAGGCAGATCTAGATGAATGCCAATAAGATGCATACCTATGCCAAAAATAAATCCATTCAATACAAAAAATAGACCATACATACATAACTCCAAATAAACTTAAGTACATATTAAAAACTAATAAAATGAAATGTTGGCATAAATGTGCATCTGAATCCAGATTTGACTATTACCATTTATTATGGAAATGCAAAAAAATATTACTATGGTGGAAACACGTACAAACTGAGATAATAAAAATATATATTTTTTCCATATAGTGGTTTATCGCTCCTCAGTGGGCGGGTGGCTTGTATCAGCCACCCGTGCTGGGCAACCGCTGTCATTCGAGGCCACCCCCCATTCACCTTAGCGGAACCATTGGAACCGACCTGGGGGCATCATCCAACCACAACCCCCACATTTTCCACGTTTTCTCCCATTAATCCTCCAGAGCCCCAGACAAGGTCTGGCATGTACATGGAGGTGTGCACATGCGCCTTGGCCCGGCTGACTCCGCTCTACCCACCCCTGGCCTAGCGCCCATCTCCCACTTACGCCTGCACCACCGTCATGCCTCCACATGGTGGTGGTCTGAGGCTGGGAGAGCCGACCCGATCTGGGAGAGGAGAGCTGCCTGGCAGCCACTCTGTCTTCTCCCAGCCCTTCCCCCTGGCCAAACCCCAGAAGCCCACGCTCATTCCCAAACACGGGTCACCGACATGACGACAGGTAAGGCACCCAGTGCCTCGGCCCGCAGTGCCACCGGGCCGGCACAGATAATAAAAATATCAAATAATGAATTCTGATGATACCTAGCATTTTTCTATTGAATGATTTTGAGGGATTGGACCTACAACTTAAAGGGAAAAAAATACTAACTTTAGCTACTATGGCGACCAAAAGAATGATCCTGGCCAAATGGAACTCCACGAGTTTACCGAAATTCAAGTTTAACTAAATGGATTCAGAACTTTAAACAAAATATGATATTGGAAAGATTGATGGATCATAGATCTGAGAATTCTGATGTTCTAGATATAACTTGGAATTCTATTTTGAATATGCTTCCTCTACTAATGCAATTATACATACTCAAAAACATGAGAAATGAAATCTATCCCTGTAGCAGAAAACAATACAGAAATGCTGAAATAGATAATTAGAAAATGGCTGTAACTTTAAATAGTATTTGGGGGGTGTTGGATAAGGGTTGGGGGTTGCACATCCAACATGTGAAGTGATGAAATGTAAATGATACATAGTCTAATACTGTCACATTAAACTGTAGAATGAAAATATTTTTACAAAAAAAAAAAAGTATGCCCTGGGAGGTTACAAGAGAGGTACTGTAATATAATACAGTAAATAGAAAAGTATAAACCATAAGCAAATGTAACCCCTAGATGGCGCTATCCCAAGGGCTACTACCCCTGCCTGATTTGCCACTAACAGGTTGAGGGGCCTGGATCCGATGCCGGGTGCCTCCACCCAGAGGTCAGGGTTTGCAATAGTTAAACTAACTTGGTCATAGCCCTCTGGGACACTGCAACCCCCCTTTTCTTCCCACTAGTGGCCCACACAATATATCAGAATTACCTTCACAGTATACACTTACCCCAGGACTGGTTCGGGCAGTGTGACTCTGGGACTCCCTGTAAAATAAGATGATACAGTGCAAAAACCACAGTACAATACTTTAATATAGACGAATACCTCAGGCAGTGTAACTCTGCTGAAACAAACAGATCTGATTTATTTAGGGGAATATAACAAGGACAGGGGGAAATCAGGTTAATTAGTTTAAACGCATTAATAATCACAGTACTGTGTACATATTTCAGAATCCCAAATGTCCCTAATGTCACTCTTACTGGGTACCCAGGCAATAAGAGGCTAGCCTATTTGGTGCAGCTGGTTGGGGCCCTGAAGATGGAAAATGCGTGCACAATATCCAAATTGTAATCCGGAGCTGGTAGGCTCAGTTCGTGGAGAAAGAAAGGAAAAGTAATCAGATGGAACACTTGCAATTAGATGATGGCAGGGAGCTACCCTGATTTGTACTCACAAATTCAATGCTGAAACTGAATGGAAGGCAGATTGTCCTGGATTACCAGGTGGAGCAGACCATGTGGACAAGGTCCTTGTGACTGGACCCCAAGGCAGTTCAGAGCAAATGGATGTAGTCTGGATTAAGTTGGAGTTTACTTGCAGCTTCATGCACTCAATTCACTGTACAGGGGATTTGAAACACGAGTCCCCACTAGCACTACACACATTTATATGGAAAAAAAAAAGTACTATACTAGGCAGGCTGCTTCTCTATCCCGATCGCAATTACTGCACAGTACCTGGGAGAACACACAGCAGATTCAGTTCCTGACAGACCGAACGCGATTCAGTAATTTCTCCAGTCTTCTACAGGGTGAGCCTGGTTTCTACTTTTCAGATCTCCTTGATTCTCTTCACAGGTCAGATTCAGTCCAAACAAGCACTTGCACAAGCTGCAGACCGAAACTTGAGGCCTTACACGCATTTCCCGACTAAAACTGGCACCGAAGGAGCACAGGGCTCCTTCCCTCTTCACTGCCAGAACTAAACTGAAACTCCAGTAGACAAAACCGGGCACTTCCTTTGAGTTCCTCCCAGTTCTTGGCTGGATTGGCTGTCACTCACAATAGCCTCCCCCTGTTGGTGCAAAAAGGCGCCAAAGTCCAAACTACATTTCCCAGAGTCACTGCCATTACAATCCTCTTGTGGCTGGCTCAGATTACGAGTCCAAGTTCTGATTCGTCCACAGGCACCATTTTAGAGCTCCCTTAACCCACACTGATTGGTCCAGTTCAGCAGTTCAAAACTAGAATGGGGAACTAGGCAAACACAGTTCTGGTTGCAAAGAAAAGCAGGTTAGACAAACTGTATTTTCATTATTACTCTAAATGATTTCTGGCAAACAGTTACATCTTTCAGATAGGTTCCCTTTGCACTCCTAGTGACTGCAAAAACGGAGTGAATTGGCAGCAGCTCGAGTGGGACTCAAGCAGAGAAACACACAGTTCCCCCCATACAAACTAATTATGTCTGCAAGCAGACAGCTCTTAAAGAGACAGTACCAGAGGCTCTAAAAACACTCATAGATAAATGGCTTAAATGCCAAACACCATTCAGGCTCGGAGCATTCAAGCAAGCTCCTGGAAGTCTTTTATGAACCCCCATTTGCAGGGGGGTTACACAAATACAGAGACGATAAGAAAAAAGCACTATAGTGTATGGTGGAATGTCATTCTCCACTGAAATCCTTCACTGTCGAAATGTTGTTCTTCTACACTAGTGACATTTGCAGTGCAGCAGAACGATTTTTTCTACTGCACTGCGAACATCACACACTGTGTCCTCGAGCAGCATTTGACAGTAAGGGCTCACTCCATAGACAGGACACATAGTGAAAGCAGCAATGTCGGCGGCAGTACTATTGTTTAGCGTGAAAACGTTCAAAATGTAAAGTTCTTTTTTCCTTCTATAGTAACCCAGTAAAAATGTTTTGAAGCAGAAACATGCTGTAGTGATTTTTTTTTCCCCAAAAAACGACGTTCCACCATACACTATAAAGAAAGTGCGCAGGAACAGTTGACAACAGGGTTAATTTTTCACCGGCACGATCGACGATTACCGAGCGCGCTCTCGAGGTAATCCGTTGTCATACTGCCAACTCAGTGAAATAATAGCTCTGTTGTCAACTGTTCCCCATGCACTATCCTATGTATAGTACAGGACTTTACTTACTTGGGTGTCTTATTAACTAGTAACCAGTCTTGATCCAGGCTGAGAAATATCAATGTCAGAGATTTAGTCAAAACAATGGTGGCAATGTCCCATAATCTGTTTTAAAAGTGTTTAAGATGAAAACTGGTACACCGGCCATATACTGTGCAGAGATATGGGGATGGTCAACTTTATAGTAATTTCAATAACATACAAGTGGAATTCCTACATAATGTGCGATTTGTCTCTCAAGGCAGTCATATAGCAATACATCAGTTGGAAGAGTCTGGTACGCTTGACCGACTCTTGTTTTACCAACACTCATCATACCGAGTCTGAAATCCTGACCCATTTAAAAGACCAATGCTTGCTTTACTGACAAACTAAATCCCATGTCTTTAATTACTGACTCACCGAACATGACACAGTTCTGCTTACCCTGCTCTCAAATTGTTAGCTGCCGTGCATGGCAGTAATTACAGCTGCCCATTTTTGCTTTCTGGCCACCTGGTATTGCTAAAAAAATAATTACATCAAGGCATGCGGGCGAGGTCCTGTTTCTTACATAAAAACTCTCACTCTCACGCTGCAAATTCTGCTTACACTGCTCTCAAATTAAAAGCTGCACAGTTTAAAAAAAATGATTTCATCATGGCATGCATGCAGGCAATGATCAGTCTTTTACACAGTATTTGCTTCTTGCTGCAAATAACGCTGCGAAGCAGGCATGAGAGAGCAATGCCGTTTAAAAAAAAAAGTCTCAGACTGATTCATTTTTCACTGGTTGCACTGCTTTCAAATTCACAGCTGCACAATACCACTACTAAGCAAAGCAAATACAAGGTTTGTGCGAGAATGAAGACAATAGTAGCTTATGATACTGTTACTGTAGGGATATATGTTTTGTCGGGAATTAGTCATTCAGTTTGCCGTGTGGTGGTATTTGAATGAGTCGGTCATCAGGAGTCGGGCAATGGTTGTCGGTATTGTGAGAGTCAGTCTTATGTATGGATCCCAATTGGAATGCTAAGTCCAGCACCGGACATAGGGATAAGGGGCCCAATTCGAAAAGCAACTAGACTGATGCAAGGTGCTTGTGTCAAACATCAATGAAGCAATTTGCACCTTGCATCATAAATTGCAGCAATTCCAATTCCGAAACGCAGTCTGCATCGGAATGGGAAGCCGCTGTGGCAAATAAGCACTGTGCCACTCTTGTGACCTACATCAGTGTACACCAGGTTGCAAGGGTGCTTGCACCATGGTGGGGCTGCTCCCTTTTTTGGGAGTCAGGAAGCCCCGCTGTGAGTGCACCAAAGGGCTAGAGTTAGACTAGCTAGGAGCTGGTCTAAGCCCCCTGTGCCATTGACCCACAAGGTGAGAAATTGAGAGGGGGCTCTGTATGTGGGGTCTGGGGATGAAAGGGATGGAGGAGTGCCATAGGGGATGTTGGGGAGCAAGTGGGTATGCTGGGGGGGAGTGATTAGCCACCTGGCGGGGTGCTGTTCTTATAGCAACTCATACACCATTACCATAATAGTTATAAAAATGGCACCCCCACCAGGTGCCCGATCACCCCCCAGCATACCCACTCACTCTCCAACACTTCCTATGGCATCCCCTTTATCCCTGGACCCCTCCTGGAATTGGTTTTGTGTTTCACCGGGTGGTGGTGAGATGGATCTCTATGGCAAGTCCCGGAGGTGCGCCTATTGTTTGGCACTAGCCTGTGAGTGTGGCAATACCCGGATTTTTGGTGCAGGGACTCCCAATTTTATAGAATCGGGCACAGGGTCCCTGATGCAACTGGAGTGCTTGCAGCCCTAGATCACTGCAACTTACAGCGATGTAAAGGCTCTTTTGGAATTGGGCCCAAGTTGTCTAGCCTATTTCTCACACAAATGGTCACCGAGCACACCAGTATCAATTATAAAACAGGAACCGTGACACTACTCGACAGGCTACTGGTTACTCTGACAAAGTTAAAGTTGTCAAAGTTCTGCCAGATACCCTAAGTGACCACTCCCCAGTGCAGTGTCTACTGGCAGTTATACAGACAAGACCACCCCACTGGATCACAGTCAGCTGAGTCCTAAACAAAATGAAGGTGCCTAAATTCAAATCTTACTTGCCCCAAATTGATTGAAGCTTCTTAGATGTCATTCCTGTTATTGTTTTGGCTCTAGAATTCTTTGTTTTGGAGTTCACACATGCCCATGATAAGTTTGCAGCCTTTAAGAAACTCAAGGCAAGAGAAACACTGTTCTCATGGATCGCCCTCGAACTCCTTGTCTGCATGAGGAGAGGGACAGTCTGGGGGTACTGGCCAAGGAAACAGGGTCCTCTGTACACCTACAAAGGTACAAGGAACCCCACAGTAAGTGCACTAGTATGACTAGAAAGGCCAAATCTGACTTCTGTAAGGACCAACAGACCCAGAACTGGAGCAATGACAAAAGATTCTGCAACAGCTCAGAGCTCTTAGGCAGGGGAGTTAAAATCTCTCATCAGATGCTCATGGTGGAGGGTTGAGAGATCCTTGATCCCACTGAAATTACCAGTTGCACTGAAATTTCCACTTACTTCAACACACCCTTTACTGATCTCAGTTCTGTCATCCCCACTAAGCCTGGCCAGACCCCTGAAGGGGACCCAGTCCTGAAGCCTCCTAGATGATAGGCTCTGAACCAGGTTACCTTAAAGTCTACTTTAAGGCTGTTCAGTCAAAGACTTCTTGAAATACATCAGTAGGGTACTTGACAAAACTAGGCTTGGGAGTGATTCAGTTGATATGAAACTTCTTACCCTGGGCGTAAAGGAACTTTCACACCCCATCTATAGAATTTGTAACTTCTCCCTGTGCTACTCACAGTTCCCTGAGAAGTGAAAATCCACACTGGTTACACTATTTTTCAAAAGCAGAGACCACACTAGCCTTGCCAGTTACAGACCCATTTCTATTTTCTCCCCCCGTCCAAGTCCCTTGAGAGAATACGCTCTGACCAACATGTCACACACATGGAAAAATACAGTGTCCAGTGTGTACAGCAGCATTGCTTCTGGGCCCCCCTCGCAGGGACTGCAGGATCCAACCACTGACCCGCATGGCCCCCAGACCAATGGCATTCCTGAAACTGCCACCTGAGTCCTCCTGCCTGGATCCTCAGCCTTCCAGCTGGGCCCCCCCTCGCAGGGACCACAGGCTCCAACCTCTGACCTGCTTGGCCCCCGGACCGACGGCACTCCTTAAGCTGCCGCCCGAGTCCTCCTGCCTGGATCCTCAGCCTTCCAGGTACGACACCTTCCGCCAGCCAATCAGAACGCGAGCGCCTTTCCAGGGCCCACTCCGATTGGTCCGAAGCTCTCCATTGACTCTGCTCCTTCAAAAACTGGCAATTTAAGAGAATTTAAGATATTTCTACTGAATTATATGCCAAGTTACAGCTTGTTTAGAGTTTTAAGTTGATAAGTGTTCAAAAAAGGGCTGTGATTACAGTTCTCTCAGTGAATTGGTGCTGCTCCACTCAGGCCCAGACTTTCTGGTGCCCAAACCAACTGGTCCCATTGTTGTGTAAATTGGGCTCCCTGCTGAGCTGACTGCACCTCTTGCATTGGCCAGCATATTTAACTCTCTCCTTCTCTTCTTTCTTCAGCTGGGCCCCCCTCGCAGGGACTGCAGGCTCCAACCGCCGACTCACTCGGCCCCCGGACTGACGGCGCTCCTCAAGCTGCTGCCTGAGTCCTCCTGCCTGGATCCTCAGCCTTCCAGGTATGGCACCAGCCGCCAGCATCTGTGCCCCACTGGCGCCAGCGCTGCCCCACCCGCCTCCCGCCCACCCACCCGTGGTCGACACTTACATTTATAATCAACACTGATCACCTGATTTGCCTTTTTTTTCTATATACCCAATTCCCCATTGGCTCCTTACATTTCTCTACTACTAGAGGCATCTGGTAGCGGCTCCCCCTACATGAGCTGCAACTCGATAACTCTTTACATCCTCTTCCAGTTTTCTCTCGCCCTCACTGCTTGTATTATGGAGTCCTGGCTGACTTCTAAATTATGGTTCATACCTTTCATACTTCTTTCACTCTGTACTGAGTTGCCGGGATGCCAGCCTAGTCTGCTAGAGCCACTGACGGTGGATAACAGTTCGGCCTGCCCCACTGGAACATTGTACCACCCTGTTGCTGCTTTACTCCCCCACTGCCCTGCACTCCCCTGTGCCACCGATCACCTTGGTGCCCATTCAGCTCATTACCCTTCTGAAGATAGTAGCCTCTCCTATCATTCTGTTGCCCCCTCAAAACTAGTAAACAATTACTCTATCGCTCATCCAAGGGATGCAGGCTACCCCAGCTCCTTATTCTCTTGCTTCTTCTAGCATCTGGTGATATCCACCCAAACCCTGGCCCTGTACTTGCCCATCCACCAGCCGGTGCCCACCCAGCCACTAATCCACTTTCACTACCAAATGGCCTTAAAATCATCCACCTAAACATAAGAAGCCTTGTTCCTAAAATCTCCCTATTGCAACCCATGGTACATGCCTATGCCCCTGACATCATTGTGATCACTGAAACTTGACTGTCCAAAAACATTCCAGACCATGCTATCGCTATCCCTGGCTTTACAATATCAAGACAGGACAGGACCGGGAGAGGTGGTGGCATGGCTATCTATACCTCCTCTTCCCTTCAGTTCACTCCCTCCTTCACAACTTCTGTTCAGTCATCCCACAAGGCTCTCCTTTTAAAAATCTCCTATCCCTACACTGTCCCCATCTTCATCGCTGGAGTTTACTGCTGCCCTGGACAACCACATTCCAAAGCTCTCCTCGTTTGCCAGCGGTGGTGAACTATTCATCCTGGGTGACCTAAATCTAAACTGGCTGGCCCCATCTCTGGCTAATACCCATTCCACTATCAAAGCCTTAAACCTCCATCAGCTGATACTGGAACCCACTCGTCTAACCTTAAAACACTAAACCACTCCCTGCTTGACCTGGTCCTCACCTTCCATTCCCATTGAGTAGTGGCCTCTGGGCTACTACCAGACTCTATCAGCGACCACCACATGACTTTTGTAGTGCGGAAAATACATAAGACTAAACTCCCAGCTAAAACTATTTTCAGTAGATCCTTCGCATCACTTGACCTGCAATCATTGCTCCACGACCTTGCACAAGCTGGCTGGTCCTCCCTTATTACAGCAACATCAGCTGACAGGGCCCTTGCCTACTTCTCCTCCAAGTTTCTTCAGGTTTGGAATTCCCGAGCCCCGCCACATAAAACCAGGGTCCACAGCGGGCCCCTCCCCTGTGTCACTCCTGAGCTTCTGGCCTGTCAACATGCTTGTGACCTTGCGTGGCGCAAAGCCAAAGTCTCCAACTGCCCTGGTGATCACCAACGATACTGTGAACTTCGGAATGGCTGCACTAAAGCAATCTGCCTTGCCAAAGCCGAGCACTTCAAGTCTAACTTCCAAACTAATACAAACAACCCATCTAAATTCTGGAAGGTTGTCCACTCCAGGGGTCGATCTTAACATTGTTTTACTAGCCCAATCACTAGTGCAAATTGACCAGGGCTAGTGCAGCCAACTCTCTACCTGCCTGCCTGGACTAGTGCAGGTTTTCAAGGCTGTTAGTAATGTTAAAGCAGGCTCTAGTCCTCATGCTAATCTCTCTTGATGTTCCAGATGGCCTGGTGTGATTAACAGCTCATTCAGAGATGCAATTATCTGGCAATTTAAGAGGGAGATCCCACAAAAGACTCAATGTGAGTAATTATCACTCCACTGTTAGGAATTTCAGCTATTGCCCAGGGTGTGATCAAGGGTAGAGTGCTGTTAAGTCACTAGCTTCCAGTTTTCTGAATGTGTCTCTAACAATTTGACCCATATAATTAAGACCAGTGCACATCATGTCCCTACATTTTGAGTGCCTGTATCCAATATTTCAGTGACAAAATGCGAAAAGGTATACGGGGTCGGCCCTGCAGGTGGTGGGTTTTATCCCAGCCTCACAATAACTTCCCTCTCCTCTCCAAATCTCCTAACTCTGTTCTTTCCCTGGACATCACTGCAGACCAGACTCTGAAATGAACCTCCACAGATCCATAGCTGTCATTACTGGCAAGTGTAGGGGGGCCCCAGCTCTTCTAAATGGACCATGCCAGCCAACGCAATCCATGCAATCCCACCCTTATCCCACTCAGCATGTCCTTTTATCCTAAAAATAAAGTGTTGGCTCATGTACGGTACAAAAATAAACCTTAATAAAATATATAATTTGCAAGCTTAAAATAGGCTTTCAAATATAGAAACAGAGATAGTATAGCATTATGCCTGTGTGCTGTTTCCCCTGGGCTGATGAAAAGACAATGTGAAAGAAAAATCTGTTATTGTTGGGGCAGAGCATATTAAAAATAAAAATGTCATAGTTTTCTGTTTTCCAAGCCCCTTAGGTTTGTGTAGCCCCCACCCCAAAGAAATCTTAGATGTGCTCCTGGCTCACTTGAGACAATACAAAAACTTCCAGAAGTGCAGGTCTCCACTTGACTATATGGTTTGTGCTGAGAGTGTCTTTCTCTGCCTGACTCTGTTCATTGCCGTGTGGGTAGTGGTGAGTGTTGTGAGGTGCATGATGATGTCAGCTGTTGTGTGTACAGAGCTGGGACTGCTTGACTGAACATTTTCTATTGTGATGTCCTCTGGTTTGGTGGGAGGGGTGGGTGGAGGTGGCAGAAAGAGGAAGAGAGCCATGGTACAGAAAATGGGGGGGGGGGCGCAATGTGAGAGCAGGAGAAATGTGCAATAAGTCAGAGTATTTCTTACCTTACATTGTTTCCTGTGGAAGTGATCAAAATGTACCATTATAATTGCAGGCTAGTGCAATCATCTGCAGGCTAGTGCAATTCTGAATCAACTTGCCCTGCTGGCTAGTGCAAAAAAAAGGTTACGGTTGACCCCTGGTCCACTTCTTCTTCTCACCATCCTCTAACTCTCTGCCACCTAACCTCAGGCACAATCACTCCGTCCTCTCTGGACCTATCACCATTGCTGAATGCTTCCACTCCCACTTCGCCACCTGTGCCTCTTCTCTGCTAAGCACCCTCCCAAGTCCATTCCCTGCCCCGGTGACCCCTTCTTAAGCACCACACACTGACTCACCCTACACTGCTCCTACACCCACCCCCATTTCGCTCCCACAACCTTACCCCTCCCTCCTCTGCTCCTTTGTCCCGTACCCCTCCTCCGAACCTCTCACACACACCCTCCCTGTTCTTCTTCTCTCCTGTCTCTCCTGACACTACCCTTCTAGCTCTCCTGGCACTAACCCAGCCAAAGGCTCTTCGCCTGATGGCCTTGACCCTAGGCTCCTCTACCTCTCTGCTCCTGCCATAACCTACCCACTCTCCCTGTTACTAAACCTCTGCTTTGAGACTGCCACTGTTCCCTCCATTTGGAAACATGCTGTTGTCCTCTCCCTCCCGAAGGGGGGCGACTCCTCCTCTCCTGGGAACTATCGTCCTATCTCTCTACTGCCAACTTTAGTTAAGTTATAAGAACACATAGCCCTCAACCAACTCTCCTCGTTTCTTTCTGACTCCGCTTTCTTCACCTCCTTCCAGTCTGGCTTCAGGAAATCCCACTCTACCACCACCTCTCTGCTGAGGTTAACAGAGACCATTTCCTCAGGCTTTGACAAAGGGCACATTACCTCAGCTATCTTTGTAGACCTGGCCAAAGCCTTTGACACTGTCTCGCACCCCCTCCTCTCAGCTGCTGGACTATCCCCTTCTGCCACAGGATGGTTCAGTGCCTACCTGTCTGGCAGGTCGCAATCAGTAAGAATAGCTGATGCTATCTCTACTCCCCTGCCTATAACCACTGGAGTCCCCCATCAGTGCTAGGCCCCATTCTGTTCTCCATCTTTTTAAATGACCTCCCCCTGGTTTGCTCTGCATCCAGCATCCACATGTATGCTGATGATACAGTATTGTTTACCTCTGGCAATACTGTCTCTGATGTCACTACCAGGCTCCAATCTGACTTCACTGAAGTCCAACTCTGGTTTAGATCTCATCAACTTTTCTAAATGCCAAGGAAACAGTCTCCATGTCCTTTGGCACAAGGCAGAGACTCACTAGGCTAAGTCACCTCCCCACCTTTCACACCCTTGATGGGACTGTTCTTGAGGACTCCTCCTCTTTCAGGTATCTTGCCATCTGGCTGGACAGATACCTTGACTTCTCTGTACATATTGATGCTGTTTTGAAAAAACTAAGTCCCAAGCTTGGGGCCCTTTACAGAAACCGCAGCTACATCCCGCTCGTCGCCAGGTGTGAACTGGTAGAGAAGATGATCATGCCCATTTTCGACTACTGCAACATTGTCTACAGTGCTGCCCCACAGTCCCACCTATCCAGACTGGACTCTCTTCAATTCCTTCTGTCGTTTTGCTCTTGATGCCCCTCCCCGCACCCATCATTGTGACCTCTACTGCTCTCTCAACTTCCTTCCCATACACTCCCGGCGTGCGCTACATGGTGCTAAGTTCATCTCTAACTTCTGGCTTGGATCTCTCCTCTCATATATCTCCTCCTCTCTTGGCACCCCTACTCACTCCCTATATTCCCTCAGATCCCAGGCTGACACTCATACCCTCTCAGTCCTCTACAGAACTACTCCCTCTGGCCAAAAAGCCTTCTCTTACCACTTGCTTAAAATGTGGAATGCACTTCCTCCACAAATCCGCCACTCTTCCTCCTCCTCCCTTTATTCTCTTACCTCTGCTCTGCACAATTACCATACACCTACGTTCATCTGCTTCTGGCCCCCTCCTTGCCCACCTGTCTCCCTCTCTCTCTCACTTTTTTCTCTCCCTCTCGCTCTCTTCTTTCTCATCCCCCCCTACCCCACCTGCACTTATACTGCCCCTTATAGACTAGCTCTTAAAAAGGTGACTGGATCCTATGTTTTCGCCCTTGCAGTATCTGCATCACCTGTGAACCGCCTGTAATGTATGCATTGTCAACCTTGCATCCTATGCTTTTGATCCTGTACTGATTCTTTATGTATGCTGCTCCTATGAACTGCCAGTACAGTAACTGTTGCGTCAGCCTATTGTGTACCCAGTTGCCTGGAACCTGTTTTGAAACTGTATGTATGTATTCACCATCTGTTATGTGTGTATCTAAGAACTCTCACTCTGTACATCCCTCTCTCCACTTCTCCCAGGATGTACCGTGACACGAGCATTAAGTTGCTCAGTGTATCTTTCCTTGTGAAACAATTCAATAAATGAATAAAATAACAAAAATTTATTTATTTATTTTATTTATTGAAATGTTTCAACAAGAAGGGCACACTGAACAACAAGTTGCTTATCTCACAGTGCGTCCTGGGGGAAAGGGAACAGGGGAAAACATGCATACAGTCAAAACATTAATTCAGTTATATAAATTAAAGCATGTACAGTGTACATGTAGCTGAAGATTATATAAGAATAAAATTGATGTACATAATAAGTGCAACATAGGAAGGATAATACAGTAATAACACTTGTGAACAGGTAAGTGCAACTGTTAGAGTACTTGCTTTGTCCGACTGGGATGAAGCATAAAACCAGCTTACGGGTGGACAGAGCAAGAGTAAGGGTAGCAACCAAGGGGGGGATAGAAAGGGGTAGTGTAAGGTGTTGATCTACTAAGGAGTGGAAAGGAGGCAGCAGGGGATAGATGGGGACAGTACTAGGGTTAGATAACTTTAAAGTATTGGTTGGAATAGAGTAAGGGAAGAAGAAGCTTGGGATTAGGCACAGGTATGATTGGGATTAGTCACAGGTACAATTTATCGAGAGGAAGTTATGTAGTGCTGTAGAGATGAAGTAGGGGGAGGATGAGTGGCGAATCTGGAGGGGAGGAGGGTTCCATAGTTTAGGGAAGTGGTGTGAGAAAGCCATCTGACCTGCAGTGGTTGATCGTTGAGGGACTACCATTAAGTGGGAGTCAAAAGATCTAAGGGCATGAGCTGGAGGGGGGAGGGTGAGAAGAGAAGAAGTAAGATAGGAGGGGAGAGTGCCAAACCAAAATTTTGACATGAATTTTGCACAATGGAGGCAGCATTGATTTTTCTAATGAGGGGAAGGCCAGGGATTGGTAGAGGTTACAGTGATGGATGAGAGGTGGGGCACCCAAAATGAAGCGGCAGAAGGAGTTAAAAAGAGTATCCAATCTGGATAAGGAAGACTTGGGAGCAGCACTGTAGACTACATTGCAGTAGTCAGCAATAGGTAGGATCATCTTCTGGACAAGTTCACGTCTAGCTGGTAGCGGACAGCTACAGCGGTTCCTGTATAATGCACCGAGCTTGGGGCGCAGCTTTTTCAGGATTGCATCAACATGACCAGAGAAGGTGAGGTGTTGGTCAAGCCACACCCCAAGGTACCTAAAGGTTGAGGTGTCATCAAGGACTGTCCCGTCAAGGGTATGAAAGGATGGGAGGGAGGGAAGACTGGAGAGTCTCTGCCTACTGCCAAAGATCATTGAGCCTGTCTTTTTGGCGCTGAGTGAGAGTTGATGGGAGCTAAACCAGAGCTGAACTTTATCAAAGTCATGCTGAAGTCTGGTATTTTCATCAACACGGGACTGGCTGGAGGTAATGAGGACCATGTCATCAGTGCACATATGGATGGACGTGGATGAGCAGACAGAGGGGAGGTCATTTAGAAATATGGAGAATAGGATGGGGCCCAACTCCAGCCCCTGTGGGACACTAGTGTTAATGGGGAGCTGGGGGATATGTAGTCAGCTATTCTGACTGACTGAGTTCTGCCTACCAGGTAGGCACTGAACCAGTTGGTGGCTGAGACACATAGATCTGCCATGGAGAGGGTGTTTAGTAGAATGGAGTTGGAGACAGTGTTGAAAGCCTTCACTAAGTTGACAAAAATAGTGCAAGTGATTAGGGCAGTGTCCATCCCTGAGAGGATAGAGTCAGTGAGCCTAATCAGGGAGGTAGTCGTGGAATGGTTCTTCTGAAACCCAGATTCGAACAGGGTGAAAAAATTAGAGTCAGAGAGGTGGGAAGAGAGTTGCGAGAGAACCAGATGCTCTTGAAGCTTAGCAAGGGTAGGGAGGAGAGAAATACGGTGATAGTTTGCAGGTGCAGTAGGATCACCACCCTTTGGAAGGGGAAGAATGATGGCATGCTCCCACGCAGCTGGAATGGAAGCAGTTGCAAAAGAAAGGTTAAAAAGATCAGAAAGTGGTGCAGAGATTGCAGTAGTAGATAGATATAGCAGTTTAGGGTCCAGACCATCAGGTGACTTGCCTTCAGAGGGACTGAATGTGTACAAAGCAGCCAGGGTGTCTGAGGGCAAAATTTTAGTGAAGGAGAAGGCATTTGACTGAGAAGGTGAGCAGGAGAAGGAGGGAGAGGCAGCAGGGGGAGGAGGTAGAGTGGGCAGGAGCACAGAGACACATGAGGTGAAATAGGAATTAAATTCAGCTGCAACACTAAGGTGGTCAGATAAGAGAGTGTTGTTTATATTAAGGAGGGGGTGGGGATTGAAGGGGGGTGAAAAAGGGGTGTATGATCTTCTGGATTTGGAGGGGTTGTTTATATTAGATTGAAAGATAGAGCAGAAGTAGTCAGCTTTAGTTAAGTGAGTAGCTTTTGTACACCTGTTGCGTATGGTGCAGTAGGTGTTGTAGCTGTTTGGGAGCTTAGAAGCTTTATGAGTTTTCCAAGCTAGATCCCGGCCTTTTTGACATGCCAAGAGTTCTGGGATGATCCAAGGGAGGTGAGTACTCCTGACCTTGGTGCGCCGCAGTGGGGTGTGTTTGTCCCATACCTCCAGGAATTTACTGTGAAAATAAGCATAAGCATCATCAATAGATTTAGACGAGGTTATAGGTTCCCAGTTTGCATGGGCCAGGTCGTGGAGGAGGGGAACTAGATTCAAAGATTTATTCAAGCAAATCTGAGCAATTTTGTGGGGAGCCCTAGTCCTGTGGATTTTGCATACCAAAAAGGTCATGTGATGGTCACTCAAGGCATCAGGTAATATGCCAGATATGATAACCCGATGGGGATGGGATGTGAGGGCCCAGTCGATTAGGGAATGGTTACCAGATTTATGGTTCAACTGGTTTGGCTCCAAAATGAGTTGAGATAAGTTATGGGCATTGATGTTGTTGCATGCTTTGTTAAGGGAAGGAGATAACCAGTTTTGGTTAAATATACAGTATATATTTCACCTGATGGGGTATATTTCACCTGATGGGGTATGAGAAACTATGATACTAATGAGATCAGTGGTAACAGAGGAGGGGAGACCAGGGCAACAATAGGCACCAGCAATATATATATATATATATATATATATATATATATATATAGGTATAGAGAAAGGAAGGGATAGTTTTAGGATAAGCACCTCGTAGGCTTTAGGAACTGAACTGGCAAGAATGGAGGTAAATTGTATAGCTGATGAGACATACTGTATAATGCCACACCTCTGCCCCTACCAGTTCGATCTTGTCGGGATATGGTATAGCCAGGGATGGAGAGAGAGGGGTCACCTATTTTTTATTTAGCCAAGTTTCCAAAAGGTTGATAATGTCTGGGGCATGGGATACACCTAGCGGCTGGAGTATGTCCAATTTAGGAAGCAGACTCTGAATATTTAGGTGTAGAATGTTTAGCCTGTAGGGAAGGATAATGGGGTTGTATGGGGATGGGCCAGTAGTTACAGATGCTCAAACTGGGGCAACCAAGGAGCATGGCCCTGGGTTAGGGTTGATATCACTGGATGATTGGAGCAATAGTACAATAATCAATAGGTAAATTTTTGCGCTGTTATACCAGGGCAGTGAGCTGGGTCAACATCTTGTAGAGGGGAGGTGGTGGGAGGGAGGAATTTGAAATTTTAGTAAGTGAAGCAGAGTGTAGTAGGTTGTCATGGGTAAAAGTGTAGCACAGGGCCAGAAGGGATCGTGTGTCCAGGTAAAGAAGGCTGGAGCAGGAGTCACAGCATGGGTGCTCACATGGTGAGGGGGCATGGAGGGGCTGATGGGGTAGGTGTAGTTGGAGAAGGAGAAGGAGTATGAGTGAGGGGGGAGAAAGAGTGCAGGGATGATAGTCAAGAGCATTCTAAAAAGGGATAGAGCCATAGGAGCGACGTATACAGCGAGAGGTGAAGACTTATTTGGGAGGGGTAAGCAGATGAGGGGAGGTGAAAGCATGAGTTGGTGAGGGAGGGAGTAGAGCAGTGGTAAAGGAAGAGGAAGGAGGGTACTCCTACTAGAATTTAACAATCTGCTGAACATGGTTTATTGATAAGCAGCTGCAGTAGTAGGTGGAAGAAGAAGAGGATGGAGGATACAGCTTTTAGAGTTTAACAATTGACTGAAGACAAAATACTGGTAAGCAGCTACAATAGGAAGTGGTACAGGGAGAAAGATTTGTAGTTTACACCCAGTGGGAGGACACAGATGCAAATTAATTGGACAAACAGCACTGCTGGGTGGAGCCCGTAGTGCAGCTTGCAGATTTAAAGAGTGCTGGGGGTGGGAGAGAATTTGGATGGAAGAATAGGAACCTGACTAGGAAAGCTGAATACAGCAAGCAAAGCAAAGTCCTTGGGCTAGTGAGTATAGCCAATCCGCTGGAGTTTGCTGCAGTAGGTGGCCAATTGGAAATGAGCTGCTGGCAAGCGGCAAAAATGTAAAGCAGTGGAGCTTCAGGAGGGACCGTACCTTATTGGGTAGTCTTGCTGGCAGCTGAGGGGTGATGTGGGCCATGGTGGAAGAGAAGCACCGCAGCTGCTGGGAAAAGCATGCCCAATCAGGGACTCGGTCTGTAAAGAGAAGAGAGAGGGAGAAGTTAATTTAGTAAGTTTAATTATGGGGCGGGGGAGGCAAAGGGACAAACAGAAGATGAACAGGGGTCCAGAGGTGGCAGAGGAAGAAAGGCTTAATCGGTGGGCTGGGAAAAGGACAATAGCAGCTAGAGGGAACAGTGTGGGGGCAGGGCGGGGCAGCATCGAGCTCCAAGGGGGGGTACAGGTAATGAGAAGAAGCGAGTGAATGAAGAGATAGCTTAAGACAAGAAAATAATTATTTAGTTAAATAACAGGGCAACAATTACACTCTACAAATTTTACAGAAAGACAGAGCAGATCAAAACATTGTACGCAGTTTAACAAGCAGAAAATATCAAGTGGCTCTGCAGCCACATAACATAAGCAGAACTTATCAACAGTATCTTAAAATCCTAAGAGCAGTAGAGCAATAATTAAACAATTGGAGATGCACCAAATTCTTCAGAGGAAAGGAAAAAAATTGATTGAAAATTTGGATGGAAGAACAGGAACCCAGCTAGGAAAGCTGAAGACAGCAAGCAAAGCAAAGTCCTTGGGCTAGAAAGTGTGGCCAATCTGTTGGAGTGTGCTGTGGTAGGCTGCCAATTGGAAATGAGCTGCTGGCAAGTGTCAAAAATTGAAAGCAACAGAACTTCATGAGGGACCGTACCCTTACTGGGTAGTCTTGCTAGCCTCGGGGTGATGCAGGTGGCAGTGGAAGAGAAGTGCTGCTGCCTCAAGGAAAAGCGTGCCTGATCAGGGGCTCAGTCTTACTAGGTAGTCTTGCTGGCAGCTGAGAGGTAATGCAGGTGGCAGCAAAGAGAAGTGCCAGCTGCCGGGGAAAAGCGTGCTCAATCAGGGGCTCAGTCTTACTGGGTAGTCTTGCTGGCAGCCGAGGGGCAATGCAGGCAGCAGTGGTAGAGAAGCACCACAGCTGCCAGGAAAAGACTGCCTGATCAGGGGCTCGGTCTGACAAACAAACACCTTGCCCTGGGTTTGTCATAGAACACAGTTGACTGGTTCCACTGCTGTCTCACCAATTACTCCCTGCGTGTGAAGATCAATAAATCCTTGTCTGACACTAGGGGAGTACTTAATAAGCATGTCCTTTTGTACTGACATTTATGTTAGATTTATGTATTACTATTGTTGTTTATTGTACTTTGCTGTTGTTTAATACTCAGCCCCAAAATGTTTGTACATTACTAATTTATTATGCTGACTATGATGTTTTGTTTATTTCCCCTTCCAACTGTTCTTTGATTTTGTATTTAATGTATTTCTATTGCTCTGTATTGACCGTAATTGTAATTGTTTGTATTCTCCTGGGATGTGCCTGGAAATAGGCATTTTCTATGTCTAGTGCACCTACCCTGTTATTAAAAACAAACAAATAAATAAATCTATTGTTATCCCTCAGGGATCCATCCTGGGCCCACTCTTATTTGGCTTCTTCATACATCAACTGCCCAATGCTTATCAGACAGCTAGCGTACTCCTCTGTGCCGATGATGCTGTCATCTCTTCCAAAAACCCTGACCTTGACAGCCTCACCGCCACTCTCCAAAGTTACTTCAGGATACTAAAAAGCTGGTCCTCCAACAACAAAAAGCTGGTCCTCAGTTACAAAAAAAAAATAAAAGCAAAGACTAAGTTCTTTTCTAGACTCCCACAAAAGAGGAAAGTGCCACCTTTTGTCAGCTGAAACAACCAGGGTCAAAACCTTGAACAGGTGGAGATCTTCAAATACCTTGGAGTAACTCTGGATGACACCTTATCTTTAGCCCCCCCCCCATGTTGACAATCTGGTGGCCATAGTTAACAGAAGACTGGGTACCCTGAACCCAAACTGGAACAATCTCACTGGGGATGCTGGACACCTTATTGTGGCTAGCTCCATTCTATCACATATATATTATGTCCTCCTTGTCTATGCAGCTGCCTGTGACACGGTACTAAACAGAGTAAAGCTGATTTGTAATAGGGTGTGTGACTTTATACTTGGTGCAAATAACCATGCTCGTAGTTGTACCCTTTACGCATTAAGTAACTGACTACCTTTACTCAGCAGAACAATGCTTCAGACCTGTTTGCTAGACAAAAAGACGCTCCTGGGCCTAACACCCCCACTTTAACAAATTGCTTCCGCACAGTCTCCAGCTAGTACAACACCAGGAACATGGTCAGCAATGCCCTTAAGCCTCCTTTCCAGCATACTCTGCTGGGAAAGAGGTCATATGCTGTCAGGGCCCCTAATCGGTTGAATGAACTGCCTGATACACTTCTGAATCTCCCCAAAATTAATCAGTTTAAGATATCATTGCAGTCTGCCTTTGCAGTCCAATGCAATTGGAATGGTTAAACTATTTTATTCAGTTTCTCTCTATACATATCCTTAAGTTTTTATATAACTATCTGCATGGATTTTTCAAAACTGTATGTAATTGTTCCATCTTGAGTGTTTTGCTCCTGACTTAACTGCATTTCTCTGGAACAACTTATTATACTTGTAAGTTTGTGTCTATGGATTTGATGTGGAACCTTTGTAAATGAGCACTTGTGCTCAAAGGTAATCTCTGAATTTTTCAATGAAAAAAAAAAGACTTCCTCATCTGTGTCTAGAAAAAGCAGCATACAAAAGCTTTTTGGAAACTGACTAGACTATATGGGGAAAATCAAGAAATAATGGATTAGAATTTCATGAGATTGACTATTAAAGAAAAATTAATAGAGATTACCAAGTAGGTAGACAGGGGCATGATAAGATACTCTGGAGTTTCCATCTTGTATGCTGTTTTTAAGAAGATTCATAACTGGGGGCCCTATATGTCTTATTTCAAATCCAAAGTTAGGAGGGGACTATACAAGAATGGGATTTGAAGTTTTTGACTCCGAGATAAGGCAGGGAAGATTTGATAATGATCCATATAACACCACATTTTTGTAAGAGCAATCTTAAAGTTCTTAATATTCTTGAACATCATTTATTCATCTTCCTCGTCTTCAGATAACCCGGTGATTAATTTTTGTGTCCCCTTATGAGAGGAAACTTTTCCGGGTCTGCCAGTGTTAACACTTGAACTGTTGGCTAGCAATGATGCTGAATGTATTCTTTTATTATTATTATTTGTGATATATTGTGATCTTAACAGAGCAAAAAGAGAGACAAAACTTATTACAGTGGATGAGTAATAGTTAACTTGCATGCTATTAGTTGCTAATGTTGCATGTATTAAGTAGATTTATACAATGTCTTGAACTGTGAAACATTTTCTTACTCTTTTAAAAATGTTTGCATTATACGCATTTAAACTTTTTGGTGCAGCGAAAGTTATATACCAATTAACTTGGATTAAAATGAGCTAGAAGTACACATCTGCATAGACATGAGAGCACCTAAAGGCTGTCAAGCAAGAGCGCCACATCACACCTACAGTGAATGTTATCATACACGACCTCAGTGGGGCCACAGTCTTTTCCAAACTTGATCTGAATGCTGGATATCACTAGTTGAGTTGGCACCCACATCATGATACATCACTACATTCACTACCCATGTTGGCTTTCAGAGGTACAAGAACCTCAACTTTTGGATTCCCTCCACTGCTCAGGTGTTTCAAAATACCATCCAATAAATGCTTCAAGTGTCCCAAACATCAGAAATTTCAGTAAGAATATCCTTATCTGCAGCACAATTTAAAACACAATCAAACCCTCAAAGCAGTGTTTAAATGACTGTAGGAAAAATGGCTAATGCTTAATAGCAAAAAGGGCAATTTCAACAAGTTTAAAAACTTTGTTATGGCTACTTGTTTTCCAAAGATGCCACCCTTCAAGATCTCAAAAAGGTAGAGCCCATAGTGTACCTGGCTGCTCCTTCAAAGCCAGGTGAAGTCCAGTGCTTGTTGGTGGTGGCCAGTTATTGTGCCAGGTTTGCCCCTGACATCGCTAACCTTATGGCACCCCTGAGGTAGTGCACAAAAAAGCACATCACAAGCCATTTGGGTCCAGATTTTTTTTTTATGACTATTTGTTCTGCAGTTACTATGCGATGTTGTAATTTACCATGTCCTTTTGTCTGTATATTCTGACCTGTCAAATATGTGTGGAACTGGAACATGAAAAGAGCAACCAAGGGACCTCCTTGAAAATGAGTTATGCTCAATGGGGTTTTTATCCCTGTTTATATTTTTTATATGAATAAAATGTTTACTACTACTTCTACTACTACAGAACATCAGATGGCATTGGATTAACTAAAAAACACACTGACCAATGCCACTGCAGTGGCCTACTTTGACTCCTCGGAATTGCTTGAGTTTGTTATAGACACGTGCCCGGTATGCAAATCAGCCGTCTTAGTGCAACACAGCCCTTCATAGACTGAAGCCAAGCTCATAGCTATGCTAGCAGAGCTTTGAGCTTGTTGAAACAACACCATACTCAAAAAGAAGAATGGGGAGTGCTGACCATTGTCTGGAACTACAAACACTTCTGTCTGTTTTCTGTATGGTGTTCATTTCACTCTTATTATGTCCACAAACTGTGGGTGCTCAGCATTGACATTATGAACTGCAACCCTCCTGCTTGGATACAGCCCTGGGGACTATATCTTCAACCCTATAGCCCCGGAGTAATTCACAAGCTAGGAAAGAACAATTCAGCTAGTTATACTGTATGTGAAGGTGCTCCCTCATCAGGAAACCATTGTCACCAATTAGGATGGCAACATTTTGACTTTCAGTAGTAATTGCAGTAAATACACGTGGAAGCTGGAAAAGGAAAAAATGGTTATTTATTTATTAGCTTTTATTGACCAGATGAGTACACTAGACACCAAATGCACCTATCTTTAGGTACCATCTTGGAGGTTACATGAGAGGCAATACAATATAATAAATGGAAGAGTGGATGAGCACATTAGTTCCTTGACAACTCGTGCCATTCCTAAGGCAATGATGTTTCAAGGGGCAAATGACACAGATAGGTATCATCTGCATAACAGTGAAAATCCATGCTGTAGCATCTTATGATCTTACCCAGCATAAGCACGTACATCACAAATAACACCAGCAAGAGGAAGAACCCAGAAGGACTCTGCAACTAATAGCCATTGGCTGTGACCATCAAGAACCGAGCACCACTGACTGCTCTCTTCCACTGCGGATGGACCAGAACCTTTGTTAAACAGTTCTTGCCAAACTCTCTAGCCCCTCAAGTCTGTCTAGCAAACCAGCATTGTCCACAGTGTCAAATGTAGCTAAAAGGTCAAGTAGAATCACAATCGAGACCTCACATCAATATCTCTCCAAGAAAAGATCATTGCATACTCTAATCAGGATCATTTTAGTACTGTGCTTATTCTGAGAACCAAATTTAGGTATTTCTTTCTCTATATGACCTGTTAGCTGGGATGCAGCCATATTCTCCACAGCTTTTGCCTTGGTGGGCAAAAGTCCCAAATTGCTAAACAGCTTCTGCTGTTTAGTAATAATGTGCTAAAGGTTGGTGACTGGTTGGGGCCTCATACAGTTGCAGGCTTATGACCCCCATGTTAAGATGGTGGCTTTTCTTGTGGCTCTGGGAGGCTGGCTGGTGACTGGAGGTTCTGAGGAGAAGGCAGGTAGATCAAGCAATCCCACAGGTTTAAGATCTGCCTCTGGAACAAGCACTTAGCACTCCAATTCATCAGCAAACTCCCAAATCTCCCAAATTGTTGGTGGGTTTGAGTCCTGTCTCTTGACAAAGCATGTCTACATTAAAGGTTGAGACTGTTTTGGGAGGATCAGCTGTGTGTGTTACTAGTGTTGCTGCAAGATTAAAGCTTTTGTGAATCACATATCTCCTGGTGTTGAGTGCAGTTTCTTTGTTTTTTCATGTCTGTTAGCCTGACCAAGTGACCCAATTTCCTCCTTTGGCTGCCGCTGGGTTGCTGGCATCAGAAGGGGTATGTGACTGGATGGCTTAAAAGTGGAGCTGCACAAGCAAGCCACAGACTTTTGCTGTCTGTTCCATCTGAGAGACTGGTACTGTTCTTCAACAAAGAGCTTGCTGCTTAAACAGTTGCTGCCTCAGCACCCTCTAGTAAGTCCCAATGGTGCCTGTTAAACTGATCAAGTGATCCAGCTCCCTCCTTGTGCTGCCCCCGGTCACTGATGTCAGAAGAAGAAGGGTGTGGCTCACACAGGACTTTGTTGTACTAGGCCTAAGGAATTATGTATGTCTTTGTTACAGACTAAGAATTACACTGCCATTTGAATAGTAGAACAATTGTTATTTGAAACAAGAAAGTGAGTGGGATATTAAAATGAGGATGTGTTGTTTTCCTGCCTTTTGGTAGCAGTTATTGGAGTTATTAGTCTCCAACAGGTGCTGTCTCAAGGACAATTCTTTAGTAGGACTGCAGTGGATTCAAGCCACTGAGTGTCTTCAGTTATTATATCATAAATAATTTGGAGAGAAAACTAGTAGAAGAAGAAATGCTTTTTTTAAACCAAGAAATGTATTAAATTTAGAAAATGTGAACAAACAAGATTAAGAACTAAAATGAAATCAAAAAGATGTGTGATGCTCATTGTCATAGTCCTTTGCAGTGATACTGAATTAAATCCAGGTCTATTTAATGTAACTGTTAAAGTAAGAAAGGAATAAGGCATGACTGAGGGGGGAATATGCTATGTGGGTTTGAGTCTTCCACCAACATGAGGTACATTGATATAGCATAATTCCCCCAGTGGAACTGCCTTTATCCAGTTGTAGAATGCTTAGTAATGTTAGTTTTTCTTTAGCAGTGAAGTAGTGTTGTATATTGATGCTGTGTGTTTAAATGGTTGTCTTTAAAGCTTTAGCATAATTAGATATGCTGCAAGGAACAGGCTGCAGCTGGTAAGTTGCACTAATTGGGTTATGTTGCACTGCAAGGGTGTGGGTTATTTTTTGTTGCCTTAAATACAGTAGGTATTCATAACTTTTAACTTCCTGTACTTCCCGTGTGCTTTCTGAGGTTAAGCTGGAAGCCTGGGCTGTGCTTCCTGTTCTTTCCATGTGATCTGAGTCAGACCTGGTAGCCTAGACTATTGATTAGATGTCATGTGACCTAATTCAGATGCACTGCTGGGCATTTGAAATTTAAGCAGAGAGTTGGAACAGTCCATTGTTTCTAGATAAGTGGATGTTTTATTAGTTTTTAGAATAACATTTGTAGAAATGGTTTAGTGATGTATTTATGCATGTTTCTGCTATGTAGAATCATAGTTTTGAAATATATAGTGTGTTTTTATTAGGTGTTTAAAATATTTTTCTTGTGTGAGTAGCACTGAGGCTTTTGGGGTTTTGATTTGTGAGCAGGAAGTATTGTATGTTTTTTCAAAGTTATTAGATGGATTTCCTTTATAGTTTGTGTTTCTTCAACAATATTGCTGGGGGGGGTCATGTATGTTTTTTTTAATGTGCATAATTTCTTTTTGATGTTGCTTGGTTTTTTTATTTGAACTGTGACCTTTTTGACCCTGATGATATGTAATTAACACATTGACCTTTTTGACCCCGACTGGTTGTGCTCTTGATTAATGTATCCCTACCATGTCATCTGAGCAAGAGCATATGCTAGGTTAGCACAGTACCATGTGATGGGGTCCTGACCAATGAGGAGTCAGAACTGACCAGACACTGTTTCATAATACAATAATAATGCACATAATCTATAGATGAAATTAGATTTGTTTAAAGTGTGGGTGGAAGTGGAATCCCCTGATCTGATTACTGTGACTGAGGAAAGGCTAAACAAAAATGTTTCAGTCAAAGAGACTGAACTTGAAAATTTCAGTTGTCATCATCTTGATCAAGCAACTCGTGGAGGGGGGATTCTTTTGTATACTAGATACGAACTAGGACTAACAAAGACAATACAGTATTTTATGAGTGTATTGAAAATATACTGTAGAATGTTTACTTGTTTACTTTCAGAAATTAGATTTAATTATTGATACTGTCTACTTTCCATCTAAAATTAAGGCCATTCTCCATCTAAAATTAAGACCATTCTCTTTAGAAAATTGACCAAGGTACTCTTTAGGTATACTATAAATAAGGAGTTAGTCCTGGTAGGGGACTTCACTGTTGCCCTAGGGGTTTGAATGTGGAGGGCTGTTTGAATCACTTGAATATTAAACAAGTAATAGATGTTTCAGCTAGGAAAGGAAGATTATCAAGTCCAGGAAATAAATCTGGATCTCCTATTTACATCACCCATAGTGAAGTAAAAGCCACACATTTAGGAGATCACAATACACTGTACTGTGAACTAAGCATAGAGGAAAGCACAGTGAACCATTAATGCTGAACTTTTGTTTGAAGTGGGTAATTTTTTTTCTGGATTGTTGTGACAATATATGTCGACAAACCCCACCCTATGAACATATACCTGTTAACTTTACATGGACTATCCATCTGAACACCCTTTCTTAGCAACTTTCAAATCAGGCAAATTTACAAAATAGTCATTGAACAAGTCAATAGATTTTTTGGGGTTTTAAAGAATGTTACATTCTTCTATTTGTATTGTAGGAGCATTCCTAACTGGGTTTTCAAATTATTTTATTAACGACCAATACCTTTTGGGTTATTTGGTGTCTCAGATTTTATTTTTATAATAGTTACACTTTGCTTTCCTTAGCTTCTGGTTTAGTTTATTTCAAACTTCTTTAAATCTAGCCCAGTCTTCAGCATGTGATGTTTTATTTGCCTTTTTCCAGAGTCTGTTTTTTAACTCTTAGTTCCTTTTTTATTTTGTCAGTGACTCATAATACATGGGATTATTTATGTTTTCAAAGGAAGCCAATTTATAACATACTGCTAAAAACAGATTTGCAAATTCCTCCACCACCTAATTTATGTCTGGGATTAGAAATATTCTATGCCATTTAATTTTTGAAAGGTGTTGTTGGAAGGCTGTCTTGTTATATCTCTTGAAACATCTCCTTGTAATAAAGATTTGCTAATGAAATGTTCACAAAGTTTATTTACAACATTGCAAGGGCCCTCAGGTCCTGGCCCAAAGTTACATGTCTTATGAAGTCCCTGTATTCTCTAATGGCACTTTTTTAAAACTCAGATACACCTTAAACTATAGAAAACAGCAGGGCACTTAAAAGTTTGATGGCCTGTATGAGACAAGAACAAAAGGACTGCAGAGAACAGCAACAGCACTGACTAATGTAGTATAACTATTACAGGCTTTTGCACCAAAACAATATAAAATTCCAGGATGCCTTACATGAGTTGGGCCATGACCTTTGCAATGGAATCAAGCAGGTTTTTACACCAGACTTAAAGGGAATACGTATGTTTCCTTATGAAATTATTGTAAAGGTTACTATGAGGATCCAGTATGTAAATTGCTGGGTTATATTTAGAAAATGTTTTCAGTAAGACAGACAAATGCTTTTTAAATACGGATTCAGAGGCATCCATTTTGTGGACAGGAAGGGAGTTGTGATAATGTCACTGCTTCACCAGTGTTAACAGTGTGCAGTGCAGCAGGTGAGAACAGTTCGACTGTGCTGTCAGGGAATTTGTTATATTCTGAGGAACACCCAGGATTATATGTTTGGCAGAGTGCAAGAACAAATCCAGTGCTTCTCTTCACTATAGAACAGGATCCCTGTCTGTAGGAGCAGTTTGTTTTAACCTGCTTAATTGCATATTGTTAGAGCTGGTGAGGCAGTGACATCATCACAGCACCCTTCCTGTCCACAAAATGGATGCCTCTGAATCCATATTTAAAAAGCATTTTTGGATGGATGGTGTTCCACACGGGTCCACTTGAGTCCTCTGCTGTTCTCTTTATTAATTATATACCTCGATACTGTGGACCGGCTAATCTACTATTGTACGCAGATGATGTCATGTTATACAGATGCTCTGGTGATGTCATCCAAATTGGTAGTCAGCTTAGTAGTGACTTCAGAGAATTAGAGGAATGGTGCACTAATAACACCCTAATCCTGAATACCAAGAAAACTAAAGCCATCCTGTTTGGTCCAGACACCTTGGTCCCACTAGACAGCATTTGTTAACTATTGCCATGACCACTGGGGCCCAAATTGAGGTGGCTGACTCTATTAAATATCATGAAGTGTACATGGACCAGGAAGTCTCCTTTAAGCAACGTATGGATCATGTCTTTGAAGTCCCTGCACCAGAAAATTGGGCTTCTTTACCAATTGAGTAATTATCTGTCCAATAACTCCAGGCTTGCTATTGCCAACAGTATGCTACTCCCAGTTCTATTATATGGTGCTTCACTTCTTCAGATCCTAAGGTTCACAGAGGCCAATGGGCAATAGATCCTCTGTAATAACATCTGTAGATTTACCACCATTGCTCCACCTAGAAAGCACCATTGTGATGTTTTCCAGTTATTAAATTGGCCCTCCTTTGAAGGATGATTCCAGTATCCTTTCCCTGTCTAGTATTCAAACTAGTAAGCGGTGCTGCTCCCCCTAGCCTCAGTGATGTGTTGGCAATTAAACCCTTGAGGAGAATGCTGCAGTCCTCCAGTTGTACATTACTCAAGGTTCCAAGAACAAGGTCCTTGTGATGGGTCACCTGCTAATCCTCCTCTGTGGACAAAATATCCTTTGCTCACTCTTCCCCTTATCTGTGGAATGCCCTACCTGCACCCTCCAAGATTGTTCCTGACTCGGTGGCTTTAAAATTAAAAGACTCCTCCTGAAATGCAGTCTCTACATGTGTACGTTGAGATGAATCCACCTTTTTTTGAATTTGCTACTCTGTAAACTTAGACCTGTCTGTGTGCATGCACTTTATTGTGTTTAAACCAACGTTGCTAACTCTGTAACCCTGTGATTTCATTGTTATTGTTATGGCTTGTACTGCTCATCTGACTTTGTGTGCTGCTTTGTTATATTTCCATATAATTATTTCTGGGTTGCCCCTGAAAAAGGGACTTATAGTCCCAGTGGGCCTAACCACTCAACAAAGTTCAGTAAATAAATAAATAAACATTAGACATTCAAAACATAGAAACAAGACACTGACAGCAGAAAAAGACCAATGGTCCATCCAGTCTATCTGTAAAACCCTATCATGCCCCATGACCTTTTGTCAATATGGGGTCTTTGTCTACACTAATAGAAACATAGACAATGACCACAGATAGATAGCAATGGCATTGTTGAGTCACTTTACACTAATACAGCAAGGACCACTAGTTATCTGTGGCACCTCAGCCCTGATTTCTACAACAGGACTCCTTAGCATCTTCAGCAGAAATTGTGAATTCTTGTGGCATGATTTATTAATTTTAGTGGTAGACTGCAGTCTTGGCATCGGTCAAAATATGATGTGATGACATCAAGCTGAGCACAGCTAAGGAGCTTTAAGATAAACAAGGTGGGGAAAGGAGTCAGGCATAATGGAAAGCTGTATATTTGAATGAAAGTTCACGAGTAGTGAATTTTGCTGCAGCATGATGCAAGTTCTGCAGAACATTTTGTGACCGTGGAATCAGAATTCCAGGAGACTTGAGTATACCTTATGAGAGGAGCATCCACGCACTCCAGAAAGCTCTAGAAACATCTATTCTACCTGAAAAGGTATTATATTGTAACACCTTCTCCATTGTTGATAAATATTACCTACACAGAAATGACATTGCAGGAGGTGGAGCTAGCAACCAACAGTGATAGACTTGCTTCATGAAAGTGCCAGACCATGCACTGACAATATTATGTTTTTTAACCATTAAAACTGGTATTCATGCTACAATTTATACTGAATTTGATAGAGGACATTATCTGTACACATTGGCTGACTTTGGAGTGATTTGATCATGGTAAAGCCACAGCATGGATGGATCAGCTCAAGATGTGGAGAAAGCGAAGCAACAGAAACAGACAGAGACAGCAGGAAAGGCAGCCAGGGGCTAGGTGGGAGCAGGAGGCTGAAGTAGGAGAAGTGCTGTGCATGGTAACAGAATTGGACAAAATAGTTAAGGCTCTCGACCACAAAAGTGAGTCTTTTAACAATCTACTCACAGTAATGGAGACAACAATTGAAACCATGGGTGCAGGAATGCACACACCAAGAAAGCCATGCCTTACAAGTTGACTGGAGAGTAGGGCCTGACCATTGTTTGTGGTTACTCCTACTGTCTGATATCCATCCCTACTGGTATCATATAGTGGTCCCTCACTATAGTGAACCCCACTTAATGAAATCCTGCTTATAGGTGATGGTCCCCCTGACCAAATCGGCTTATCAGTTGTTCTGCCTGTTACGCCACTGCAGTGCTTCATCAGCACTTACACTGTTAGCTTTCATTTACTGTTTTCAGTTAGGTGCAGTGACAGGGAGCAGGCTGCATCTAATTACTGTAGCTAATTAGATTAGTGTAGTGTAACCCTATAAATACTCCGATTGGTAAGTTAGATCACCTCACCCTCAGGGTACTCAGAACTTTGACATGAAGCATTCTGGCTACAGGATGGCCGTGCTCTGTTGAAATAAACATAATATTAAATGCATAAAACTAAGCATTTATTTATTTATTCCACACAAAACCCTTTAGGCAGGGCCTATTTACAAAGGGTTTAGAGTCAGAATCAGCAGAAAAAGTAACAGGTGAAATACAGTACAAGTCAATGCAGTCCTGAGGCAGGGCAGTACTTACAGCACTTCAGATAAAACCATGCTATACATTTTGATTCACTAACTTGTTACCTACTACATTTATTTACATTTATATGTTGCCATGCTCAAGCTGTGGGCATCATTAATGGTACTGCTGTATTTGTTCCTCTTATAACGTAGTTCCTGAAGTACAATATGGGATGTAGAAGGGGTCGGAGTAACACATACAGACATATCTACAGTGGTGGTGGTGGGGGGGGGGGAATGGCAATGTGGCACCAAGGGGTTCTGGCTTATAAATGTTATTTTCCTAGCTATGTCACTGATTGTGACAATTTTTTTTATTTTAATCTTTGGTAACTGGGTGAGGCCCACTAGGCACAAGTGCCTGTTTTCAGGGGTGACCTGGGAGCACTGGGGAGGTTAAATGACTTGTTTAGAGTCACACAGCATGCAAGTGGAGGTTGTGGGAATCAAACCCAGGTCTGCTGGATGTACCAAACTTATTCACAGCTCGTTACTCCCAATGGCTCTAGAAATGAAAGCTGTAATGGACACAGTTAGTAGATCAGTGACAGCTGTTTCAGGGGTGATAAGGGAGAAAAACATTTTGAGATTGAGACTGAAACACTGAGCTGGCCCCTCCGGTGCAGAAGTAGGGCTACTGCTCATGGCACCAGTGACCCGGGTTCAGGAATGGACTCGGGTAGCTGGAGGGTCGGCCGGGGGGGGAGGAGGATTGAGTGCCCAGAGGCTGCTCTCCTCCTCCGGGGTGGGTGGGTTGCTTGTTCTGCCGCTCTACCACCACCTGGGTGACCACATGTGGAAGTGCAGCAGGACAGCAAGTAGAAGGGAGGGGGGATGTCGGCCGGAAGCCAGAGTGTTCGCACGTCCTGACATGCGTCACCCCATGGCTTCCCAAGCATGCTGACATCCTGTGGGAGGACCAGAAAGCAGGAAAAAACCCACAGTGCTTCCTGTAGATGGAGCTCCAGGTCCCAATCCCAACGCCCCTGCCAGCGCCGGTGGCAGTATCCCCGACGATATACAGACACATCGGGGTGGAGGAAAGGGGCCCCATCTGTACCTTCCTGGGGGTATAACAAAGGCTCCATGGGAGGATGGACTGCACCGGTGAATGGACAGATGAGCAGGGATGCACAAGGCCATGGGAGTCTCCCGAAGGTAAGGAAGCACTGCGGTGAGCAGGGGGCATAAAGAAAGAATAAAAAAAAAAAGACTGAAACACTGAGAAAATGGGCTAGGAGCAGTAATATGTGAATGTTGGGGGTTCCAGAAACTTTTAAGGGACAGTACCCCATAAATTTGTCTGCCAGACTTTTAAATAGCTCCTGCACTTGTGTCTTATTGGCCTACTTTCTAAAATTTACCACATCACCTCTAGGATGTGGCCAAATAACCCAAACCAGTCCCACATGCTCCTAATTGCCACTGTGGGACCCAGTTCCAGAGGCAGTATATTGAAAGCATCTAAACAAAAAGGATGAATTTATCTACAGGATGGCTCTAGGATTTTCTGTTTCCCTGACCTGAGCTGTGCCCCAAATCATGGAGGAAGGGTTTTGACATGGTCAGGGCTGGACTGAGGGAGCTGGGCATCAGCCATGCTGTGCAATAACTCAATAAGCTCAGGGTCACCTATGAAGGCATTCATGTATAATGATCCTATGTATGCAGGGAAACAACTTAAAAAGATTAAGGTGGACTTTACTGTGCATGATAGAGCAATGGCATGTGATGAGAAGGACTGAAATTTTAAGCAAAATGGGTTTCTTAACCTGTTATATCCTTGAAATGTCTGATTTTGGGGCAGGATTGCAATTTTAATGATTTTGTATTGTGAACGGTGATAGTTGTAAAGCATGATGGTTAACCAGGGTGCTATATTTATTTTGGATAAATGCTGTAAGTATGATGTATAAGTACTGTATGTGAATCATAAATTAGGACAATGTCTTTCATTGCTTTTAATTGGGTGTTCCTCCATGGGTTTTATATTGATTCAGTTGAGGTGTTAATGGAGACAAGATGGCCACTGCCACATGGTACAGTATGTACACTCAATTCACATTTCATGCATGAAGCATGCTTTTTGGTCCCTGGGTTTAACCACTGAGGGTACTGTTTTACTGTCCACATATGTATGTTAAAACTCTGCCACAAAAGTTAATGTTTGCCTGATTCTGTCCATAAGCTTAAACGTTTTTTTCTTCCCATTTTGTAAAATAAATTCAGCTTATGATACAGTCCTGTTGGACACTAGTATTGGTTAGGTTCTCTTTCATTACAGGGTCTGGTTTTGGACTTGTGTTTGCAGTGCTTGGAGTTCTGGCAGTTCCCTAATAGAGGTTCAACAATTTTCAATGATTATTAGGACTCATGGACTCTTGGGTCACCTTGAGTGCTTTTATCAGTGTAAAATCACTTTTCTTTACATTTTCAGACTCTATTTGCAGATCTCATCCACAGTCATGCAGTGACTAGTTCCATAAACTATTATGTGGTTTCTCTACTAGAGCTAGATATCCCTCAATATGTTAGTAATAAAGGGAGATGAATTGTGTATCCTGTTGTAAAATTGATTATGTCGATTAACTTCTGTTTCTCTAAACCAAATGCTGGTTATCTTTATTTCCGTATATATGATAAAGGAATAAACATAATGAAAGAAAGGGCATAGCAATGGGACATCTTTTCCTCCCAGTTGCACCAATATTTTCCTAAGGATGTTGAAAAACATATCATTGTGAATCCAGAAGTTAAACCAGTTTATATTAGAATGGACTTGTGGAGATGATACATTGATGATGTCTTGGTGTTGTGGCGGGAAAGTGTGGTATAACTTTCTCATTTCATTTCATTTTTAGAAATCAGTAATCCCAAGTTGAAGTTTGTAGCTACTTTGATTACAATAGTGTCCATTTTTTTCCTTAAAGGTCATTTGCAATGAAATTTATAGAATTTAAACTATCAGAATCATTCATTAAATATTGTTATAACAACAGTGTCTGCCTGGTGTTTTGTATGAAAATCTACCATTTTCATACCATTTTAAACCATTTATTGTGTGCTCCACTTCTGCCACACTGCTAGATGCTGAGACCTGCTGTTCCTTGTGGTAATCAGTGTGTGTCCACCCTGATGATGTCATTTGGGGTGCTATGCTCTTTCATCTATGAAGAAGCCAGGGAGATTGTCACATTGCTGAAGTCTGCAAAGATTATTTTTTCCCTTGCTCTGTACCTATTGCAAAATTGAAAGACAATCAGCTGTTTGATTGTGTTTTTTTCATGTTCAGTGCCAGTAATGCACACCAATAGTTTAACTTGATTGTTTTAGCCTGTGCAGAAGTCAGGGAGAGTAGCACATTGCTGTGAGGTTTGCAGACTGGATAACTTTATGTTGTGGTGAAAGGCTGTGATCTTTCACAGCTAACACTCATTAGAGGTGATTTCTCAGGATAACACTAAAACAATTGTCCCATCTCCCTGTAAATGGGGGTGGGAGAGGTACTACTGTTTTAAAACCCTACTAAGAGTTTCTATGCACTAGCCAGCCCAGTGTTTTATCCCTGGCAGGTTATTACTTGACATATATTCAGACTCATTTATTTCTACTCCACATTAAAATGATCATTTTACTAGGGCCAACACATACATCCCTAGTAGGAATTAACACAGATAAGACCCCTATTAAAACTCATTGTAAAGTAGACAATGACCCACACCAACAAAGTTATCAACATTACAATACTAGTAGCAATACAATTTCCTGCACAGTAAAGTAGTACCACAAATGATATCAGCAGCATGGAGGGATGCTGACTCATCATCCAGAAACCTTGGAGAAATGGACCACACCAAAAAGGCACTAAAAATATGAATTTGTCAACTTTTGTTGCAATACCTAGAACACACATAGTTTTTATAGCAATGTTTGTTGAGTGGTACTGCCTGTCTTAGCTATGAAAAAAACATTGCACAGGATCTTTCAAATAGCCACGAATGATACCCATGGTGTGAACAACACTCTTTCCATAAAAATACGGATAGAAATTCTCTCTCTCCACTTTACCAGTTGTCATTCTCCACCACACCATCCAGAATATACAAAAAAGTCCATTCTTACCCATTAAGCATAATTGTAATAGATTGGTATGTGTACTACCACAGGTCAGAGGAGTTATCTGAGAGATTCAAGGAACATGGCTGTAGCCACAGTTTCATATCTAGAACTAGATCACATGCAAGTGCAACAGACCATGCTGAATTGCTACAGGTTAAAGGTTAGTCTTCAAATCACCAACCCCAACCCTATGTTAATGTGATTGTCACCCTTTCTACGTAAGCCCATGAAGTTAAGATAAAAGACCATGCAGAGACCTAGAATAGAATACCAGTTGGGGAATAATATTAGATAAATTGTGGTTCACAGTTATCAGACAGTATTCAAAGATTCTACATTGCTTTCACCTTTACCATCATGCTGTTATCATTGTGGGGATTGTAAATACTGTGGAGTGGTGGACAAAAATACTCATTTTAGGCACACTACTGGTGGTAAAATCTATTAAATTAGATGATTCATTAATTGTAACACTGTTGGGATAGTGTGTTTTGCCACATGTTGATGTGGGGCTTTCTGTGTAGGGAAGACCCACTAAAAATTCAAGGTACAGCTAGTACATGTAGGCAATTGCTAGGGGTGAATCTGAAAATGCCCTAGTACAACATATTGTCCAGCACAGTGAGTCACACCAGTTTGTATTTGTGGAAATAGAGAAAGTCCATTTGGACCCACAAGGAGGGAATCTCGACGATGTCCCCCTTAACAGTGAGACTTTATGGATGTACAACTTGAGGTGGTATTAAAACCATCTGAGTTTAATGATAGATTTGACCTGTTCCCCTTCTTGCTGTAAATGTTTGATTTTTCTGCCACTGTATTTGCATAGCAATTTTGCTTAAATTGCATAAATATATTTTAATTATTTTTGTGTTATTTTTTTTCAGGATTATTCACTTAGTGGAATCGTATTTGGGATTGCTTCTCTAATGGTCATAATTCCTGACAGTGTGGATATCTGTTGTGTTATATTTTATTATTTATGTATTTAAAAGTTTAGCCAGGAAAAACATACTGAGCTGAGAACAGCTCATTTCCAGATGTGTCCTGGGGGAAAGGGGAGCAGGAAACAGCTAAACAATAAACCGATGAAAATAAGAAGTCAGTTACAGTAATATAGTAATACATGAAGCATGAATATAAATGATTAGAGGCAAATTAATAAATGAATGCAAGTAGAAAATAAAACACTCTTATACTGTATGTCTAGAGAAAGGGAATAAGAAGAGGAGAGGGCCATAGACAGTTGCAGGTAGGAGAACAAAAGTCATAAAGAGTAGACTTTAAAGAGGAAGGAAAAGAGGCAGAATGAATAGAAAGGGGAAGGGAGGACCAAAGTTTAGGAAATCAGTAAGAAAAAGCAAGTTGTCCCACCACAGATTTTTCTAGAAGGAATAGGTTATAACAAGTGGTTATTGATGTTTGTCTGCTTGTTGTTGTACAGCTCACAGAATCTTTGGCTGTAAATAATTGTAATAAATTTAGAGACTGTTGGGGGGGAATGAGCAGCTAACATGATCAAACATATTTTCCTTGGGCTCCTGGTCAGAGCACCAATAACGTTTAAAAATTTTATTTTCTTTTGTTAAAAAGTGGACTTATCAGCTCATCATAGGTCCATCAAAGTGACAATTGTTAAGTATCACCCAAACAATGTAGGAATTTCTCACATCTTCAGCCTGAGAGTAGCAGGGGGCTACCAAGAAGGACATGCAGTGGCAGCCTCAGGGTGTGGGACCAGAGGCCTGGGCTGATCAGAAGGCTCCACAAGGGGTGATGGCAGTGCTTGGCCAGTCAGTCTCTGCCCAGGTGCTGGCTGTGTGGAGTCTGAAATTGGACAGTCTTTCGGAGAAGCTACTCTATCTAAAACCTCACTGGACAGAGCAAAAGTATTACAGAGGTCAAAACCAGGGCAGCGATGTTGGAGGAGTGATTGGAGGGCTGCCTGAGCAAGCCACAAAAACATGAAAAGAAAGAGGAATTAGTGGATGCCCTCTACCATCAAGAAAATGTGAACCAACAGAACAACCTGTGGATCTGTGGACTCCCTGAAGGGTCCGAGGGGTTTGAGCTGGTTGCATATTTTCAACAGCTCCTGCCAAAACTGCTCAACTTGGACTGCAAAGTGGGCTGCATCAAATTAGACTGGGCTTACCGTGCTTTGGCCCCAAAACCTCCTGCTGATCAGATGCCACATCAAGTGATTATGCAGCTTCATAATTTCTGTGATAAGCAACACATTTTAAAAGCCCACAGAGCAGCAAAACAAATACAGTTTGAAGGTACACAGCTCTTCAGCTCTCAGGACTACTCCCAGAGAGTTCAAAAAAGCACCAGAGTTTTAGCCCAGTGATGGATGATCTGGGCTCATGCAAAATTGATTTTCTTTTTGTCTTTCCAGTGGTGCTTTGCTTTAAATATAATAGCACTCTACACACCTTTTGGGATGCCACTGAAGAGAAACACTTTGTTAGAGATAGTATTGATAAAAATTGACCAACCAGAGGGTGACTGTGTAATGCTATTCTGATGTGGATGGGTTTCCTTGTTTGAATGTTGCCAACTTGTCTCCATAGTGGGTCACCCACTGGACTGTCTTACCACAATTTTAGAATTTTGTTTGCACTTCAAACCCAGTCCAGGGACCAGAGGAACAAATTATTTTATTCCAAGCTTGATTTGCCTGTATGTCCCTAGCATAATTCATTCCCAGGATAGGCATTATTTGTTTCTGGCTATCTCCTAGTCTAAAAACACCCATTTGGTCCCACCAGTGTCTAAACCCAACCTCTCTCCTGTTGAAGCTTAATATATCAACCCCATGGAACTTTTTGTTTGTGCTATTTAACTTGCTTTCTGCTCTGTTTCGTTGAAGGATGTCTGTCCCAACCCATAGGTTGACTTGGAAAGTTACGGACTACCTTGTCTTGAGTAGTGTGATCCACTCTGATCAGACTGGGTTTGTCAGGGACCACCTCTCTTACCATAACATGAGAAGGCTCTTAAATGTGGTCAGATCCATGACGGGTCGTCAACAAAATATTTGTCGAATGACCCTACAGCGAAACCGACAGGTCGACTGCATTTTGCAGTCAGCTGCCAGTTTCCAAAAGACACAAGTGTTTTCTTTGAGGGGACTTTGCCCCAAATCCCCCACCATGGGGCAAGCCCCCACACCCCCCACTTAGGATTCTCAACTCTGAGTCAGAGCTGATTTGGGGGGGATGCAGGACCCCCTGACAGACAGTGCCGGGTTCCAGCAGGTTCCCTACAGTGATGTGGTGCTGTTGTCGCTGTAGGGGACTCTGCTGTCGAAATGTCGCTGTCAGGGGTGTGTACTAATGTGGTCCAGCCTGGCGCTCAACATGCAGGGGGAGCATATGCACTCTCCCTGGATGCAGAGAAAACATTTGATAAGACTGAATGGGAGTACAGTACAACCTTGATTATCCAAATGCTCTGGGAGAAATCATATTTGTTTGGATAATCGAGAGTTCGGATAATTGGGGGTCCATAACATTAGGCAAATGAGAGCTGGGGGTTGTGCTGTATTTGTTTCTGGTGCTTGAGGGGTTTGGTCTCGGATAGCCCTTTATTGAGATAGCTCAGATACTGTACAATGGCCCCACAGCTCATATGCTGGTGAATGGGGAGAGACTGGAGACCTTTGAGCTCCATCGTGGGATAAGACAGGTATTCCCTCTTTCCCTACTTATATTTACATTGGCCAAAGAGCCCTTGGAAATCAAGATTATAGAACAGAGAGATATTCATGGTCTCATCACTCAGTCTGGAAGGTCCCATAAGATAACACTTTATGTTGATGACATCTTGATGTTTCTCATGAAACCAAAGATATTGATCCCTTCCCTTCTGTCCACTCTAGCGGAGTTTTCATCCTTCTCAGGATGTAAAATTAATGTACAACAATCCTTCCTGATGTGTGTGTATGGGGGGCAGGGTTCAGCCAGAGGTATGGGGAGGTTGCTTCAGGCACCTTTTATAGTGGCAGATAGGGGCGTCACATACCTGGGGCTGAAGGTGGGTCCCACACTGGAAGGGCTGTACTCTATGAATTACAAGCAGTTGCTAACAGTTTTGTTGGTGGACTTAGATCACTGGCATACTCTACCCCTCTCATGGTTGAGTCACCTTAATTTGATTAAAATTAACATACTCCCTAGACTCCTTTATCCTGTGCAGATGCTTCCCATGGGTCTCACCTGAGCAGACAAGCATAGATTTGATGCTGCTTGTATGACGTTTTTGTGGGCTGGACGTAGGCCTAGGGCCAGCCTTGTCAGGTTGAAAAGGGATAAACAACAGGGTTGTCTTAAATTTCCTGACATTCATCAATACTGTTTGGCAGCCCAGACAAGGCTTATTCAGGACTGGGTCGCTCAGCCTGAAGAGGCGCAGTGATTCAATTTAGAGTGTGAAGGGGTTACATTCGCTCCACATACATACTTTGCAACTTGGCAACATAGTGACTCAGAGCATATAAAGGGCTCAGTTGCAAAAACCCCTTAATGGAGTGGAACTTGCTAGCATGGAAAATCCTATGCAACTGGTGCCAGGAGAGAGAGATGAGAATACACAGCTGGTACCTCTAGCCAACAATCCAGGATTCCTGCCCTTCACATGGGGAGGGATAAGCAAGGACTGGCAGGACAGAGGGATTCATTGCCTTGGAGATCTGATGACAGATGCAAGGCTCTGATCATTTGACGATTTCAAATGGACATGGGGAGTTCCAGACATCGACCTATATTTTTACCTACCGTTGAGGCATTATATTGGGGGTCTGCAACCCCAAAACAGCACACATAAGTCCTTTGGAATAGATTATCCTCATCAAATGTCAACACCCCCAAGCAAATGATCTCTGAGGTGGTGAACCAAAGCAGATTCCTAGCGCCAATCTGTCAGTGAAAACAGGAATGAGATGGGAAACTGATTTAGTCTGCCAAATCCCAGAGCAGGCATGGCAAACAATATGTTCCTCTCACAGGGGGCTGTTTGTTTGTAACAAGCATAAAGAGCTGCAATATATGTTCCTTAATAGGCTGTATCGACCTCCCCAGATTGTTCATAAATTTCACCCAATTTCACCCCTGTGTGGTAGATGCAACACAGAACTAGAGACCTACTTCCACTGTTTTTGGAAGTGTGAGAAATTGCAGCCTTTCTGGAGAGAGATAGCTGCCAGGGTAGGGCAGATCCACAACTGCCACATTCCAGTCACTCCTATGGTCCTCTTAATGGGAACAGAAGACCAGAACAGTCATGACTGGGTGTTATATACTAGAAATATCTGACTTCTACTGGTATTGTCCAGGCATTGTATTCAAAATACATGGTATCTTACTGATCTCCCATGATTTCCCAATGGGAGGAGCTCATTTTGAATGTCTTGCCACTTGAAAGAGTGACCTATACCCTAAGGGACAGGGGTGATGTTTTTGAAAGGATTTGGAGCCCCTATCTGGACTTTCTCCCACCCCAATGTGCAGCTCTGGTTAGGACAGGTATTGGCTAAAAGGGTATCACTAGATCTGCTTCATGTTTATCTGATGCAAACTTAAGCTGTTTGCACTGATTCTTTCCTATATAGAAACATAGAAATTGTCAGCAGATAAGGACCACTGACCCTATGTGATCAATGGCTTGTCATCACTCCCTCCCCTCTGAGGCTTCCCTTGTGCCTGTCCCAAGCATGCTTAAACCCCTCCACTGTGCTTGCCCCCACTACCTCCTGTGGCAGACTATTCCATGTGTCGACTACCCTTTCTGTGTAGAAAAACTTCCTCACATAACCTCTTAATCTACCCCCTTCCAATTTCATATTGTGCCCCCTTGTTCTAGTACTTTCTCTACATTGGAAAAGCTCTCCTGCCTGTACCTTGTTTATGCCCTTGAGGTACTTGAAAGTTTCAATCATGTCCCCCACTGTCTCCTCTGCTCCAGTGAGTACATATTGAGGTCCCTTAGTCTCTCCTCATATGTTCTGTGGTGTAAGCCCTGTACCATCTTTGTTGCCCTTCTCTGGATGGTCTCCACCTTATCTATGTCCTTGCACAGGTGTGGTCTCCAGAACTGCATGCAATACTCCAGGTGAGGTCATACCAATGTTTTATACAATGGCATCACAACCTCCCACCTCCTGCTAGTGATACCCCTGCCTATGCACCCCACCATACTGCTGGTCCTCACTGCCACCTTTGTACACTGCTTTGATACCTTAAGGTCATCAGAGATGATAACCCCTAGGTCTCTTTCATCTTTGGTGACAGTCAGCTCCTCCCCCCTCCAACCTGTAGCTCTCCCCAGGGTTCCCTCTACCCAGGTGCATTATTTTGCACTTCTTTACATTGAACCTCAGTTGCCACATCTCTGACCATCTTTCAAGCTTCTCCAGGTCCCTTTTCATTTTCTGCACCCCTTCTAGAGTACCCACCGTGTTGCAGATCTTGGTGTCATCTGCAAACAGGCAGACCTTTCCTTCCAGCCCCTCTGCAATGTCACTAATGAAGACATTGAACAGGACTGGTCCTAGTACTGATCCCTGTGGTACCCCATTGGTCACCCCTCTCCCCAGATTGTACCCCATCTACCACCACCCTCTGTCTTCTGTCTGTTAAACAGTTCCTAACCCAGTTCACCACCTTGTCTCCCATGCCCAGACTACTCATCTTGTTAATCAGCCTTCTATGTGGGATGATGTTGAAGGCTTTGCTTATGAATAATATTAGCTTAAACTTGTGGTTGTATATCTTAATGAGTTTACACGTGTATACTTTTTTCTGTATTCTGTCAAAATCTGTCATATGAGGCTCTGCACCATTAATATAATGAGATCTGACAGACTGGTACATGTGACCTAAGGCATGGATATTTGTTATTGTCTTCTGCAAAACTCAATAAATATATTTTAAGATAAAACATTTAGGGACTGTCCCTTTAACATTCTGGCTAGTTAAGCTATCAGTGCTGGGGGGCATTAACTGTGATAAAGCGCTTGATTTAGTGCAAAACATCAGTTTGTTGTGTGAGGGGTCTCATCGATGTACACTTTTATCTAGCTATTAATAAATAGCCTGTCTTTGTAGGATAGACCAATGTATGGTCTCTTTATTTCTCAGTGATGTATTTGCGCCTAGCTTTCTACTGCTCTATTGCTGATTGTTTTGCTATGGGCACCATGGTTCTTCTGGAATGGCCATTGCTTTTGTTTTCACCCTTTACAGCAGCAGATCTTTATTAGTGGTATGTAGCACAAAATGCCATACAATGCCTAGTCAACAAATGGCTGAGCTAGAAATGGACCAGTTTTGTCTGCCTTCAGATCCATACGACCTTACGCTACTCAAAGGAGATATGATGACACTGCATCAGCTGAGGGCAACCCAGGGACTAATACACTTCCACTGTGGTCTGCTTTGCTCCCCTAGTTATAGAACCAGCTGTTCTATCAAAGCTTTCAGCCTTTGCATCTACAAGCTGGACTCCAGAAGAGATAGAGGTCACCAGGTTCAGAGTATCAGGTCATGTAATCCAGGTCTTGTTAGTAACAAGCAAAACCTTCTAGCAGGAAAAAGCCTACAGGATTTCCTCAAAGCCATTTTTACTTTATGATGTGACAACATATGTTTTACCTGCACACCTGTCCTTGGGGACCTCAGTGGGAGGGAAGGGGTGGGGTCTTTATATGATTGGGGGTGGGGGTGGACAGCAACTAGACCACTAGAAACTTCTTTTTGGGGGGGTTCTTCTACTACTAGTTACTGGAGCATACCATCCACAACATGTGCTAGGAGTCAGGTGATCCTGGAAGGACTGCAGAGTGGGTTCCTGATTCAGGGCATCACTGAACCAACAAGAGCTGAGGCAATTCTTGATCTGGTGCTCACAAATGGGGAGCATGTACAGGAAATAATGGTCAGGGAGCCACTGGGTGGAAGTGACCATTGCACAGTGTGGTTTCAGTTGGATATGGGCAGGGAAAACATCCTGACTAAGACCAACATCTTGGATTTCAGGAGGGCAGACTTCGGGAAAATGGGTGAACTGCCAAGAAGACATCTGGTGGGCATCGGAGCAGATATGGGGTGGACCAAAGGTGGTCCATCATTAAGGAAGGAATATTGGTTGCCACAGATGAGTGTGTTAGGCTCAGGAGGAAGAACACAAGGGTCAAAGTGCCCAGCTGGTTCAGTTCTGGGGTTGCCCAGGCAGTAAGAGAAAAGAGGTTGGCCTATAGAAAATTCAGGAAGACCAAGAGAGAGCTGGATAGGGAAAATTACCTAAGGTTGGCTATTGAGGCAAGTGAGGAAGTCTGGCAAACAAAGGCACAGAAGGAGCTGAAGATAGTTGAAGGAATTAAAAAGGGGGAGAAGTCTTTCTTTCGATATATAAGTGAGAAAAGGGACAAAAAGGAAGGGATTATTAGGCTTAAGAAAGGGGTGGAGTGGGTGGAGGATAATGGGGGGAAAAGCAGAGATGCTAAATGAATACTTCTGTTCTGTCTTCACCAGGGAGAAGAATGAACTAGTGTCTTCAGGAGGGAAAAGAGGACCGGGGGAGAGGGGAACACAGATGTAATTATAGAGGAGGATAGAGTTAGGGAGGGGCTGCTGGCATTGAAGGTGGACAAAACACCAGGCCCAGACAGAGTACATCCAAGTGTACTAAAGGAACTGGTTGAGGAGCTGGCAGGGCCACTGGCAGACCTGTTTAATAATTTGCTAGTCAGGTGTTATACTGCAGGACTGGAGAACAGCACATGTAGTGCCCCTCCACAAAAGCGGTCCAAAGAAGCTGGCCCAGTGGCGCTGAGGGTTGAGGCACTGGACATGTTACCTCACGCTATGCCGGTGACCCAGGTTCGGGAACAATTTCGGGTTGGTGGGGTGCCAGTGTGATGGGGGAGGGTGGAGCAGGATCGAGCATGCCGATGGGCAGCTCTTCTCTCCCGAGGGTGGTGAAGGTGGGTTGGCACCGCTCAGTAGTTCTGCTCCCACCAGATGGAGGTCCAGTGGGTAGTGTAGGTGGAGAGGGGCCGGCAAAAAGTTACAGGAGGTAAAAGGGGCTAAGATGGCACCACAGGGTGCATGCATGCCTCCACACACTCACACGGCCATGTGCTGGGGCCTTGTAGGGGCAAGGGGAGAAAACCGTTAAAATGCCTATGTGTCCCCATCACCAGTTGGTGGGAGGAGGCGATGGAGGACCAAACAGCCTTTTTTTTTAAAAGCGGTCCCAAGGATGACCCAGGGAATTACAGACCAGTCAGTCTGACCTCCATGTGGGCAAGCTCGTGGAAACCATACTAAAGAAGAAGAAGAAGAAGAAGAATCAGCATTTATATAGCGCTTTTCATACATCCAAAGCGGTTTACAAGCAATGCTAGACTGGTAGTGAAGTGAAGGGAAAAGAGGACCGGGGGGGAAAGGTTAGTGGAATATCTAGAGGAGCATGGTCTCTAAGATGCAAGGCAGCATGGGTTCATGGGGGGGGGGAAATCATGTCAAACAAATCTGATTGATTTCTTTGACTGTGTCACTAAGTAGACAGGGGCCAAGCGGTAGACATCCCATACCTTGATTTCAGCAAGGCCTTTGACTCTGTGCCCCACAAAAAGGTTGATCAGGAAGTTGGTGGATCTTGGGGTTGGGGAAAGGATGGCAAGATCAGTGGAAAACTGGCTGAGGGACAGAACCCAGAGGGTGGTTGTTGGAGGAGAGTTATCTGGCACCAGAGAAGTAACCAGTCGGGTTCTGCAGGGCTCGGTGCTGGGGCTGGTGTTGTTCAATGTCTTCATCAATGACATTGGAGATGGCATTAAGGGCAAAATTTGTCTATTCGTGGATGGCACCAAGCTCTGTGGGAGAGTGGACACAGCTAAAGGAATACAGGACCTACAGGAAGATCTGGAAAAGCTGGGGAGGTGGTCCAGGATCTGGCAGCTTGGCTTCAATCCCAAAAAATGCAAAGTTATGCATATTGGAGCCAAGAATCCTAGGACAGCGTACTACCTGGGTGGAGTCAGAGTATCTGCATCAGAGGAGGAGAAGGACCTGGGAGTGATGATTACTTGTGACCTGAAGCACTCCATGTAGTGGAAGAAAGCAGCAGCAAAGGCAAACAAGATGCTGGGATGCATATCTAGGGGGATCAGTAGTAGGAGAGAGGAGGTTATACTACCCTTGTACAGGTCACTGGTAAGGCCACATCTAGAGTATGGAATCCAGTACTAGTGCCAACACTTCAAAAAGGGCATTAATCTGCTGGAGAAGGACCAGAGGAGGGCTACAAAGATGATAGCTGGTCAGCAGGGTAAAGCATATGAGGAGAGATTGAGGGCACTGAACATGTACTTGCTGGAAGACAGGAGACAGAGAAAGAGAGAGAGAGAGAGGAGATGATTGGGATCTTCAAGTACTTGAAAGGGATAAATAAGGTGGATACGGAGAGTCTCTTTAAGCTGAGTGGCAACCATAACACAAGGGGGCACAGTCTCAAGCTGGAGAGTGGGAAGTTTAGGAGGGAGATCAGGAAGCACTTCTTCACAGAGAGGGTGGTGGACACTTGAAATGCACTGCCAGAAGAGGTCATCTCGTTGAAGACAGTGGGCAGCTTTAAGAGAGGCTGGGATAGGCATGGGGGAAGGTAAGGATCATGGGTAGGGAGGATGGGAGGAGTGGGGAAGGAGGGCAGGGACATTAGCTCAAGCTGTGGACCCTGCAATATGATAGACCAAATGGCCTTCTTCTGCTGGCATCTTCGTATGTTCGTATGTCCTATTTATTGAAATTTTTAACCATTACAAACAGCAACAAACAGGACAGTTTATAGACACTAGAATATATCACACAAAACCATAATTAATAACAGATGAGAAAATAAAGCCATATCCGAATCTGAAGCTTTCAAACCCATGATAGACAGTATAGTAAGAAGTTCTGCTGGACATTTTGGGAGGAGGAGGAAGGGGTGGGGGCCACTACACCACCAGGAATGGGCAGGTGATTGGGGAGTGGAGACAACAGACCACTTGGGACTTTTATTAATCATGTTAGGCAGGAAATCAGGGGGAGTCACATGCCATTAGACCTGGTTTGGGGAGGTGGTAATTAGTGAGGCACTAGCCGGCTATTTACCATTTCTCCAAACCTTCCAATACTCCTATGCACCTATATGCAGGTGCAGTCTGCTGATATGCATAGGCACACTAGCATATTTCAGTGCCACTCACAAACAGTTTAGTGCCTCACTGTGCCTTCCAGTAATGCAATATGGCATGGTTATCGAGGCCGCTGCTTTTTACGTACTAAGCACAGTTTGCGAGGCATTAACCTGTTTAGCAGTTGCAAACAGGCTTCCAATATCCAGGCCAAGGACTTTTGTGGAACTGCCTTGCGGACTATAAATCAGCAGCCATGTTCACTGCCTTTGACCCACCTTGCTGGGTGACAGGGTTGGAGAATGAGATGTTACTCAATCGGAGATGTTTACCTGCAAAGGGAACCACCGGAGTTCATGGACTACTGATGGACCTAACTAGTTCAGATGCCTTTCTAGCCACCAACTGCCTATCAAGTGTCAGACCTTCAGGACTACCTTTCCTGACTGACACTTGTTTCAACCAATCCACACTGCTGTTTCTCCCATGAACAGCAGGGGCTGAGCTTCCCTCCAGGCAGAACTGTATGAGATGTTGATCAAGCAGGATAGCCAGGTGCTGCAGACAGCTCTGCTGTGCTGACTGCATGTCTGCCAATAAGGGCAAAACGAAAGTGGTAAACAGATTCCTTGTTTGCAGAGAGAGGCATTTCCATGCTGAGGTAAGCATGACAGTGAAACTGAACATGACCACCCTTCGAGTGAGAGACTGTATGGAACTTCTACAGGATTGGCACAGCAAGTACCATAGCCGGGTACCAGGCTATCATGACCACGTGGGACCGGATGCCACAACATGAAGGGTAGCTCTGACCCCTTCCCCTTGGCCTGATTGATCAGAGGACAGGCAAATCTTTAAATTACACCCTAAGCCCCAAAGCACAGTGTATGCGGGAGAGGGAGAGACCAAAGCAAGTACGACTGCCAGAGAATGACTGCCGCAAGCTGTGACAGAACTACCATGCAGAAGAGATCCTCTGGTGCCAAAATTGTGAGTAAACCCAGGGCTTGCCACTGCTACAGGGACACTGTAAGATAGTTGGTAATACCATTTACTGGATTTGGTCAGTAGGCCAAGAATTTACAACTACCTCAGGTGGAAAGCTTATTCTATCACAAATTGTGTGGCCTTTGAGTTTGGGGTTTCTGTTTCACAAAGCCTTTATCAATCTTTAATTTAAAGTATACCACTGCTGTCCAACAATGTGCAACAACATCGGCTTACAATGCTTACACCACTGGGTACTTAGCAACATTCTGGGAGCTTCCTATATTATGTACAGTAAAGGGTAAAGCACCAGTATCGGTGAGAACAGGGTAAGTCCTCTAAAACAAGAGAGTTAAAGCAAGTCATTGGATTGCCACTGTGGTTGAGAGGGAGGCAAAGTTTGAGAGATGAGCCAGAGGAAGCACCTAACACTAGCCCAAAGAAAGTATTATTTGTCCGCTCCTAGAATGGCAAGAAAAGAGTGGTCACAGGTATGTGAATTTAAGCTGGGCCTAGTAGGACACCAGAAGAATCAGATGACTGTGCACTGCATCCCTCAGTTGCTCACTAACCACACCCTTTCTCCCCTTTTAAGGTGTGTTTCTTCTGTTTAAAGTTGTGCTCTATTACCATTCATTTAAAGCTGTTAAGTGAATGCTTTGTGGAGACTGTCTTGCCAGTGTGTAGGTCCACAGGTGGGATGAACATAGTGGGGAGGTGAGAAAGTATTGCATCACAGGGGCTGTTCTGTACTTCCACCAGGTCCTCTATAATCTTTCACTGGGCTGAGGCACCATGCTGTTTCTAACTTTAATTGGATTTTTAAAAAGTTTTGTGCATTTTTTGTTCTCATGTTTCATTTTTATTATCAGCTAGACCTCTTGTAATTATTTCTGCGGAGATAAAATTGTCCGTTAAATCCAAAGTTGCATGCCAGTGGAGTCAAGGCCTGAGGCAGTCAGCCAGGGGTCATTTGGGCAAAAAGTAGAGTTCCTGTCAGCTAAAGGGTACTTACACAAAGAGATGAATTGCTTTCATAATCACAGGCTCCGTTTTGAGTGTAAGCAAATCCAGAGCAGGGGAGATGGAACCCCATGGATTTTATCGGATAGAAGGACGAAAGGATGGACATTGCAAACAATAAAACCAGGGTCTGGAGTACAGATCAGTTTTGGACAAGCTCTCCAGATGGAAGTTTCCCAGGAGACAAAAGAACTTGTCAAATCCATGTTGTCAGAGTGTCATATTTGATGATGCATCATGGGGGGCTGGCAGTGGAAGGTTTTTGAGATCTGATGAGAGCCCAAAGAGAGTAGTTAGGTTGGGAGAGCACAAAAGTTAGTTAAACCACTAAAAATGGAGTCTGAGGAACTCTCTATTAATAGCGTAACTTTATTTATAAATAACAGTGCTTCAAAGATAGTGCAAAAAATCGAGATACAGCTCACTCACATAGACTTCTGGGCTTCAGGCTAAGGAGGATTTTTTTTGGCTTAACATACGGTTACAGTTTTCACAGTGTGTGCTGATCACAGTGAAAAATAGCACCACATCAAGCAAAGCCTATAATTCTGGTTCTTGAGCTAAGAACTCTAAAACGCCAAAGAAACAAACTGTAAAGCCCCTTCACGTCAAGTCATGCCAGCATGTACCACGGCAGTCACGCTATTAACTTACATATCGACAAAAGTAAACATCTGAGGGGGACGTTCTAATTATGTCAATACATAAGCTAATAGCGTGACCACTGTGGCATGGGCTGGCATGGCTTCATGTTTCTGGGACTGAGTGCTTTGAGGTGCAGATAACTGGGTTATAATCAAGGCCCCTGGAATTCTGCGATTCTGCGGTTTCGGAATTTTCCGCAGAATTTGCATCATGCTGCAGAATATATATAGTGCCACAGAATACATTGCTTTTCGTAAATTTATCATTTATAAATACAGTTTTTCCATAGTGTCAGGCTTTCTTTCCCATCTCTTTTATCCTGAAGCCCCTCTTCTGCGCTTAGCATGTGATGTCATTGATGACATCACACCATATTTAGCCAATGGAAGGACTGCATTCTGTCAGAGAAATGAACGAATCATGCCGCAGAAATCAGAAAATTCTGCCGCAGAACAGGGGCCCTGGTTATAATTGACAATTATGTTTTCTGTGTCTGAAGAGAAGGCTACTGTTACCATATTTTATTTCTAAAGTGAGGTGTTTTCAGCTGTGAGAGAGAGGGGTAGGTCATTTGCCCTTTGGTAAGGAGTGCTGTAGTGTGTGAGCAGTGACTGTGGTGGGATTCAGTCCTAGAGATACCATGAGAGAGCATCTTTGCTGAGTGCTGGCAGTGACAGAGGGACCCTTGCAGGCATCTGAAGGGTTTGAGAAAGCTGGTAACAGTCATAGGCTGAGTCTGGGGGAGATCAGTTTTTCATAAATTAGAGGCAGCAGGTATGATCTGAAACAGTTCTGTCAGCATAAAGATTATCTGTCCAGTCACAGTACAGGCTATACAGAAGGGTACTATACATTCTACCAGTTTTACTTTGTTATAAGCAAGAGTAGATAGACAGAAGATATTTGGTTGGATTCACAAAGGGCAATGCAGGGCTTGCGTCAAACCCTGCGTCAAACCCGGTGGTCACCTCAGCTGTACCGAAAACCTTGCTGCACACTGCACCCGATTTAAGAAGATCAGGTGCATTTATGACAGTTTTCCTGATTTATGGCAGCTTGTACCAAATATTTGCCTCAAGCCCTGTAAAAATGGTACCCTAGATTGCCGCAAGCTAGGCCAGAAAAAGCTGGTCTAACACGACCAAGTAGCACCTGAGATCGAGAATCCCGATCACTGGCCAGGGAATACCGTAAACCCCATATGCCATGCGTTCAATGCACCCGGGGCTTGCAGCATTCTTGGCCCTTTTGAGAATCCAGCTCATTATGTCTGGGCCATAGGAGAAATGCACAGTGCAAAACCTACAGGAGCTGGGCAGAGGGAGAGGGCTGGGCTATGAGAAAGGCCAAACACGGGCTCAAAAAAAGTGACCAGGGAAGTGGTATGAAAGTGATCACTGTTAGCCAAAGTCATGAGACAGAAGTTAGGGAGAATGAAAATGAGCCACAACATATGACGAGGGCAGCTGTGCATGCAGACCGGGTACAAATATTGGAGCTGGAGGGACTTCCGCTTCCGGTTTTGAACATGGTGGATGCATAGATCTCGAGCTCCGGAACCCCCTTAAATAAGCCTAACAAATCCTCAAAATTAAACCTTGCATTCCTGACTATTTCTCCCCTCGGAAGCAAGCTGCGATGGCCACCAAAGCTGCTAAAGCCAAAGGGCCGAAATCAACCCCATCTCAGACAAAGATGAAACAGCTCACCTTAGACGAGGATCTGGAGAGTCAGGCGGCCCACCTGCCATGTGCCAGAATGAATTTAGAATCATCGCTGGATTTAGACAGAGATGATTTAATCATGTCCCACAAATCTAGGAGAACCCTCAACAAAATTTTGCAGTCTGTCCAGAAAATCGAATCATCACTGGCAGACCTCAGACAAGATGTTCGGAATATGAACAAAAAGGTCTCGGACAACACTGCCAAACTGTCTGAGGTATCAGAGGCCCAGGACTCAGGTGACAGACTACTGCTATTCCTGTTAAAAAGAGATAGAGAAATACAGGGTCATCTGGAAGACATAGAAAACTGAGCCCGTCGCAATAACTTCCGAATTCACGGTATACCCGAGGAGGCAGAAGAAGGGTTTGCAACCCCTATCGATTTTATCTAGCAAGTGCTTTGTTCGGTAATGGAAATTCCCCCAGACCTCAACATCATGATGGACAGGGCCCATCGCTCCCTCATGCCCAAACCCACCAGTCCATTGGCGCAGCCCAGATCCTGGGTAATATGGATGGTCCTGTACCAGAGCAAAGAGTGGGTGCTACGGGAGGCCTGGAGACTGAGAACTCTTAAATATAAAGAGAATCCCATTTTCTTCGAGAAAGACTTCTCAACGGCCCTGCAAACTGAGAGGCAGAAAACAAGAGCAGTAATCTGAGAGATCCGGGAGAAAAAGAACCTACAGTCCCAGCTGCTGTATCCTGCCAGAATCAAACTATACCTGGAGGCGGGCCCTAAAACATACAGTGGCCTAGTAGAGCTTCTTCCACAGCTACAGGAATAGAAAATTTCCCTGCCAGACTTGGAAATAGCCCTGTTGGAACATAAGATCGCATCCAGTGCATGGACTGTTGCCACAAATGGACATTCCAGAATTGCTCTGGGAACAGTGCAGGTATCCCTCACCCACCCAGGACATGTCCAGAGTCATTCGCTGAGCAGATAAGAGGAAAAAAAGATGACCGGGAACCACTTCTCCCTACCACCTAGAAACGCTGAGAGGAGCAGGTGTACAACCAGTCAGTTGATCACACTGGTAAGTGCGCAGACATACCAATTACAATCTGGACTGCACACCCTAAAAACTTTTCACTCCCTTACCTCACTGAATAGACTTCCTATTGAATATGAACCTGAGACGGTACATGTAATTTGAGGTGAAGGGGAGACCAGAACTGGGGGTGGACCCTGGATAACCATAGCAATGGTTAAAATAATTTGTTATGAGACCATAAACATAACATAGATGAGCACTATGGATGTGCATAATTGTGATATGTCACAAGGATAAGACGTGATGTCTGGGGGGGAATCAGAGGATTTTCAGCAATGGGGCATTAAATGTATCTTGTACCTAATGAACTTAAGGCAACTTCAGCCATGCCCCAAGGGCTGCTGCTGTTCATTGGTGTGGAATTGGGATACTTAAAGACATATAGACACATCTGGGGACACTAAATCTATTGGGAAGGGGGGGGATCTGGAGGGTTAGAATGAACATATCTGTGCTTCTACTGTTATTGTGGGTTGAGCTAATCGCTCGCGATACATCACTAAAGCGAGGTTCCCCTTTACATCCGGTGTTGATATACAGCCTGGACACCTGGCTGGGACTCATTCTCACTAGAGTCCAGGGGGATCAAGCCAAATACTTGACTCTTCTTCCTCCTCTCCAGGTAGAGCAGGTTACACATTAGCTCACCTGGACTTTAAGGGTGCTTCTTGAATGGCACCCCTACCTTGGAGGTCATTTTGTAAATAGTTCTCTCTCTGGAGGTGGTCCTCAAGTTGAGAGCTCCATCTCAGAGGAGGTTTTGTTAGGGCAAATGTTATTGTCTATTGTTATTGTTATGTGTTATCTGGACACTTTCCAGCTTAGTGCCATACAAATAGAATTGGAGACTATGGAGTGCGGGGCGGGGGGGCCCTAGAGAACCGAGAGAACTGCCGTATCCCTGGGAGTGGGAGAGGGAGGAGAGGATTTTCGGTTGGATGTGGACCATGGGAAGGGGTGAACATGATAGGGGATCTTGGATCGAGAACAGTGGAGTGGTATTATCCATGAGCAAATGGGAGATGGGCGTAGTATTACCATTTTATCACACAATGCGAATGGATTAAACAACCCAATGAAGAGGTGGAAAGTTCTCTCGGTCCTCAAAAGACAAGCCCCCTCTTTTATGTTACTACAGGAGATACATCTTAGCAAGTCAGAACATTCTAAGTTGGGGCATTTTGGTTTCTCTCAAGTGGTGGCCTCCTTGTATGGAAAAGGGAAGAGAAGGAGCACAGGCATATTAGTTGCCCGTGGGACCCCAATGAGTGTGTCCTCCACTTACTCAGACCTGGAGGGACATCTGGCAATACTAGTTGGAGCACTGAATGGCACCCCAATCACATTAGCCTCGCTTTATATCCCCCCCAGGATCCACAGTTGCCACGGTCAGGACCCTGTTGCATAATATTACCAAATTACATGCTGGTACTTTAGTAGTGGGGGGAGATTTAAACCAAGCAATAGAGCAAATAGACTCTTCCAGCCCAAGACACCTTAAAAAAACACCAGCTAGTAAAAAATTAAGGAATATATGCGGAGAGCCCTGTGGGTCAATGCCTGGAGATAACTCCATCCTGGGAGAAGAGAATATACACATTTCTCCCTTCCCCACGGCTCCTATGCTTGCCTTGATCACATTTTTGTTTCCGGAGAACACTGCCATAAGGTGAGGAGCTGCATGCATATCCCTTCAATCCTGTCAGACCACTCTCAACTTTCTCTGAAGTTAGATTGGGGCTCAGAGAGGAGACAGACCCTCTGGATGTTTAATAATGACTTACTAAACTTGAAAGAACTCACTGAATTAATTAAGCAATGAATACCTCAAATCATCCAGGAAAATGACTCCCCACAGGTCTAAAGAGCAACCCTATGGGATACCATTAAAGTTGTTTTGAGGGGTGACATGATTAAATTTGCAGCTTGCTATAGAAAACAACAAAATGAGCAACTAGAAAAGCTACAACAGCAGTTGCAGGAGCTGCAAACGGCTCATGCGGGGGTAATCCTGCATATGCCCCAGGCCAGTGTTCCAGGAATTTAACACATCCTTTGTCTTGTTACCGTAGATCAAACAGTTTACTGGTCATTTTCCTGTGGATTTGATTATTTTACATCATTTGGCAATGGGGCAAATCCTCCCCCTGGAGGCACACCACCGAAATTGATCTGTCCCTGCTCATGTGTGAGCCTCGGGTTTACCCATGTAAACCTACTCCTGTCTTTTCTATCTCTCTCCATTTGTTATCCACTGTGTCAATTTTCTCTCTCCTCCTACCCCACGCAACCCCCCACTGTAAGCATCTTGACATCCTACCTTCATTATGGAACCATGGCAAATACCCTTTATTTCTATCTGAGGCACCCCATTACTAAGGACTGGGTGCAAATGACCACCCTGGCTGGAAAAATCATATTTGAGCACCTGTTGTTAGCAACCCTTCTTTGTTGGGACCCTAGGCGACTGCACTGTATCCAAACCTGCAGCATGCAGAGGATAGACGTTATGAGCTACGGGAGATATCCCTCAAACTGCTGCTCCTCCTACTTCTCATGTCTGGTGGGATCCACCCAAACCCTGGCCCTGGCTCAAACATTAAGATAAAGACTGCAAAAACTGAAAACGGGTTATCCATTGTTACCCTAAATATCTGCAGCCTCCTTCCTAAGCTGGCATCTCTTCAAGCCTTTATTGGACAACATAATCCTGACATACTTGTAATTGTTGAGACCTGGCTAACACCTAGCACTCCAGATCATACAATCTCGCTCCAAGGCTACAACCTCTTCAGACTTGACCGGGTAAAAAGAAAGGGGGGCGGATGTGTTATCTATATAGAGGACTACCTCTCGTGCCACCTTGCCAGTTTCTCCCCAGAAAACACCTTAGTACAACTTCTCCCTGTCAAGCTTCTCCTTGGTGCCCATAACAAAGTGCTTACCGTGGCTGCAGTATATATCCCCCCTAAAGACCCACGAGCCGGGCTCCAGTCTATCCTTGAATTTGCAAGATTACAACCTCCTGACCCTGAGCTCCTTCTTCTCGGTGATTTCAATATAAATTGGCTTGCCTCAGATATCGGACCCAGCAGGGATACTATCCTAGCAACCAACCTAACACAGATGGTCAACTCCCCTACTAGAAAAAACTACAAGACTGGAACCAGCACTCTCATTGACTGGATTCTTACTAATCACCCGGACCAGATAAAAAACACCACCGTTCTCTCCGACTCCCTCAGTGACCACTCCCCTAATCTGTATCTGAACAAATAAATTCCACAAACCACCTCCTAAAACCATCCTAAGTCGAATGCTACCACACGGAAACCTTGCTAAGCTAAAGACCTGCCTCCTACAACAAGACTGGTCCCCTATCTACAATATGCTGGATGTGGACGCTGCCCTAGACTTCTTCATTAAAACTTTCAACACTGCCTGTGACACCTACGCACCTTTCAAAAAACGTAAAATCAAAGCCCTCTCTAATCCCTGGCTAACAGCCAAACTACTGGCTCAGCTTAAAGCACGTGACCATCTTTGGGCTATAGCCAGGGCCACAGGCTCCATAACAGACTCACTTAACTATAAACAGGCGCGCAACCTATGCACTTCACAAATCAGGCAAATGAAGAGCTCCTATTTCAAGAATGCTCTAGAAACCACCTGGGGTGACGGGAGATCCTTCTGGGGCAATATACGTAATATTACGGGCAAACAGTCTAAATCCTCTCCCACGGCAATGAACATTGATGGCTCCACTACCCATGACCCTAAGACTATGGCCGATGCCCTAAATAAAACCTTCACTGACCTCAGTGGTGTCCTCTCACCAGACTTCTTCCAGGACTTGTCAGTTCCAAAACTCGTATACCAAACCACCTCGCCAGACAAACCACTATTTCACTTTAAAATAGTTAAGACATATGAAGCCTACAGATACATAAAAAAAGCCTGCTTTAAATCTAGAAATAGCAGTGACACCATTGATCTAAAACTTCTGTCCCTCACCTTGGAAGAAGTGATCTACCCCCTCACCAAAATTCTCAACCTCTCCCTGTGCCAAAGTCAATTCCCTAACACATGGAAGGCTGCTATAGTCACACCAGTGCATAAAGGGGGCGACAAATCCACACCAGGGAACTATCGGCCCATATCTATACTTCCACCCCTCTCCAAAGCTCTTGAACGGATCGTGGCGGATCAACTATCAGACTACCTGCAAAAGTACGATCTACTCTGCATTCAGCAACATGGATTTAGGAAAGGACACAGTACATCGACGGCCCTACTTGATTTCTCTAGTGAAACTCCCAAAGCCTTGGATAAGGGTTATTTAACCAGAGCTGTTTTCCTAGACCTCACAAAGGCCTTTGACACTGTTCACCATAGCCTTCTAATCTCTCTTCTGCTCAGCATTGGGCTAGCCGAGGGACCTGGAGCCTGGGTAAAATGGGGAACATTCTATTGTATGCTGATGATGCAGTCATCTTTGCCTCAAATCGTAACCCTACTGCCCTCCAGGACTCGCTGCAGAAGTCCTTCACTGAAGCCGAGGGCTGGTTCAAGGAACATAGATTGGTGATAAATCTTAAAAAAACAAAAACCATGTTCTTCACTCATCCCAAAACAAGTCCTGCAACTTCAAACTCCTCATTCACTCTGGGTCCTCATTCCCACTCGAACAAGTTTGCTCCTATAAATACCTAGGGATCCATTTTGCCCTCCTCTCCTTCCATGGACACATCGCTGCCTAGCCACTGCCACTAATATCCGATTGGGCATCTTACATCGGTATAAACACTGCCTCCCGAGCTCTTGACTCATGATCACCTCCTCTATCCTGTCCCTAGTGGACTATGGACTGCCGGTGTATGGTGCTGCTGATCAGACACGCACTCCATAAAGTTCCTTTTCTCTGAATAAGGCCTGCAGGTTAATTACTGGAGCACCCTGGATGACACACACCTGTCTACTGTATGCTAAGCGCTGGTACTTGATCTCGTGGCCTCAAATATCTTACCTGTACCCTTACAAAAGACCCTCCTTGGCTTTCCCCACCAGGATTGACCACCACCACGCCGCTCTGTCCCACTAGTTCATACTCAGACCTCTGGGAAAACCTCTCTTGTTATCCCTAGAGCTGGGACCTCTCACGGCCAAGAGCCTTCAGCTTTAGGGCCCTCCTGGTTCAACACACTGCCCCCTCCATCTCCGAGCTCCAACTATATCGTGCTTCAAAAACTTCCTTACGTAACTACCTTTATTAACACCCGATGCTGTAACTGCCACTAAGTCAGTACTCAATACTTATGACAAAGCTTATTACTAAGCTGCTATGACCATAACTCTGGTATTGTTTGCATCCATCCTACCTGTACCAGCTTGTTTGTATCTATGTCTTAATTTACTGTTATACTTATGTGTTGTACTGCTATACTGTGTATTTTGGTTTGTCTTACTGTGACAAGGTACCTTTGTAAATGAGCCTATGGCTCAAAGGTTTTCCAAACTGCTGTTTAAATAAAATAAAAATTAAAAATAAAAAGTTACCTGGCACAACATTCTCACACAGTAAAAATATCTGAGGTTCTCTCTGACTCCAAACTGGTCCTCTCTGGTGTTCCCCAGGGCTCAATTTTAGGTCCTCTCCTCTTCAGCCTATTTCTAAACTTGCTTCCCAAATCCTGCCCTGAAAAATTAATACTCTATGCTGATGACGCTGTAATTCTCTCCTCCCATAAGGATCCAAATCCACTACGACAGAACTTGCAGCTTGCTTTCTCATGTGTTGAAAAGTGGTTCCTTGAGTACAAACTGGTCCTAAATCAAAAAAAAACAAAAGTCATGCTTTTCGCCAGTCATCAAAACAGAAATAGGCATACTTCACTCGTCACAAAAACTTCTCTTGGAAATACACCAGAACAAGTGAACACCTTCAAATACCTTGGTATCACTTTTGACGAATGTCTTACTTTTGCGGCCCATATCGATAACACTGCAAAAACAGTGCACCAACGCATTGGAATTTTGTGCCGGAACCGTCAATTTTTCAACCAAGCTGCCTTGAGGATTGCTGTTCAAAGCTCCATCATCTCAATCATAGACTATGGTCTAATTGTCTATAGCTCAGCTACTACCACTGCACTAAAGCGCATCTCAGCAGCACTAAACAAAACCTGTCGATTCCTCACTGGAGCACAGAGACGGACCCACACTTGTGACCTCTACATGGAAACCGGTTGGTTGCATCTTTACAATCGCCTCACGTATCTTACCTGCGTGATGGTAAAAAAATCAATCTTGGGACTCACTCCTCCATGTATCCGGAACCTGCTCTGCCTGAACAATGGCACTCATACCACCAGAAGATCTGACCACCAACCTTTCCTTGTCCCTAGATGCCGGACTGCTCAGGGACAAAGATCTTTTACATACTGTGCCCCTACCTGGTACAATGACCTTAACCTGCCCTCCCTATCCTCCACGACATTGGGAGCTTTCAAATCCATACTTTACGCTCACCTCACAGCCTCCAGCTCCTGTGACTGCTTTGACTAAAGTCTCATCCCACTGAGTGCACTTACATTTGTTTCACTCAACCACCATGGTCTCCTCTTTGACACAGACAACCTGAGTACCACTAACCTGGTACTGTCTGCTCCTAAACTTCTTATTTCTCCCTCTCTTCCCTCTCAAGCTCTCCAATCCTTATTCCTTGCCCTTGACACTGTCTCTGAGTTCCTTTTTCTTTTCTGTACATAAATGTTACTGTTTAAGTTGTGGCCTTGCTAAACGGCTTACTGATTGTTTGTAACACTTGTCTACTGTGTTTTTGTACTTAATGACGTGGAACCTTTGTAAAAGAGCCTTGGCTCAAAGGTATTAATTCCTAGAACAATAAACAAACAAACAAATAATCTAGTGGTCTGGCCCTTATTACAAATCACAAAACAAAAGATCCAAAAAATAACTGATGTCAAGATAGAACAGGCCCTACAACATCTCCGTCAAAAATACTACGAGTCAGGACCGAGGGCAACTCGCCTGCTGGCCCACTGTCTGAGGAAGCAGACCTCCCAAGTCACGATAGCCCAGATTAGGGATCCCAAAAAAGGTCATTTAGTGAGAATGCCTAAGCAGATTCTGGAATCCTTTAAGGAATATTACCATACCTTGTATACCCCAGAGCAAACGGCAAGTGACTCACAAATCAAAGCCTACCTTTCAAGGCTGAGATTGCCTAAGCTTTCCCCCGAACTTGGGTCACAAATATATAGACCATTCACCCCAATGGAGCTAACCAGTGCAATAAGCTCATTAAAATCTAACAAGGCCCCGGGCCCTGACGGGTTCACACCTGAATTCTTCAGGTTCTTTAAAAAGGAGGTAGAGGTGCCCCTCCTGGCAGTCTGTAGGGCCTCTTAGAGAGGAGAGGAATTGCCTGAGACCTGGAACTACGCTGTCATTGCCAGCATTCCAAAACTGGCCGAAGACATCACTCAATGTCAGTCATGTCGACCTATATCTATATTGAATATAGATTATAAATTGTATGCTATATTATTAGCAAAACATTTAGAACAGGTCCTTCCCAGATTAGTTGATTATGACCAGACGGGCTTCATTGCCGGACAACAGACACAAGACAATATCAAAAGGACCTTGTCTCTCCTACACCATGCCACCCGGTAGGGGTCCCCCTTCCTACTAATAAGCTTGGATGCTGAAAAGGCTTTCAACTGGGTGGCATGGAATTTCCTTAGTCATACACTTGAAGCTTTTGAGTTTTCAGAAGCATTTATCAAGATAATAAATAAAATTTACTATGGTCCAAGGGCGTATCTCAAAATAAATGGGGAGATGTCCACCCCAATTTCTTTGCTCCAGGGTACCAGACAGGGATGCCCCCTCTCCCTACTCCTATTTGCCTTATATCTGGAGCCACTAGCACAGGACTTGAGGTGGAGGGAGGGGGTGGAGGGTCTGCACATGGGGGGGAACCCACAAACAAGCCCTGTACTCGGACGATCTGTTGATACAAGTAATAATCCAGAGGAAAGTCTGGTGCCACTTTGGGATACCTTGAGGGAGTTCAGCCTCTTGGTGGAATATAAGCTAAACACTGCCAAGACTGAGGTCTTAGGGATTTCTTACTCCCCTTCAGATAGAATAAAAGACTCTTTCCCTTTCAAATGGGACAGGGAACATCTTCGATACCTTGGAGTCCATATGTCTCTGGACAGCACCCAGATCTTTAAACTTAACTTTACCCCTATCTTAGAGCAACTGGAAGCAGAATTGGAGAGGCGGGCGCTTATCCTCATCCTTTCAGTACAGAGAACAGAGGCGGTCAAAATGGCATTGCTCCCTATATTTTTGTACTTGTCACAGACACTACCAATCCATATTCCAAAGACATTTTTTAATAAACTAAATAAGGGGATCTCACGCTTTGTCTGGGACCTGCAGAGGCCTAGAATTAGGTTCTCGGTACTGCAGACTCCCAAGAGGGAGGGGGGACTGTCTCTCCCCGTTTTGAAACTATATCACCAGGCAGCACAACTGCGGACAGCTTTCTATTGGTTAAGTATAGAGTACACTGCCAAGTGGAAGACTCTGGAGATTAAGGGAGGGGTTGCCTCCCCAACAGAGGTCGATCTTAACATTGTTTTACTAGCCCAAACACTAGTGCAAATTGACCAGGGCTAGTGCAGTTAACTCTCTACTTGCCCATCTTGACAAGTGCAGATTTTCATGGCTGTTAATGAAGTTAAAAAAGTCTCTACTTTAGCATTCTCTAGTCTTCGTGCTAATCTCTCTCAATGTTCCAGATGGCCAGGTGTAATTAACAGCTCATTAAAAGCTGCTATTATCTAGCAGTTCAAGAGAGGGATCCCATAAATGACTCAATGTGAGTCATTACCACTCCACTTTTAAGACTTTCAGCTAGTGTCCAGGGTGTGATCAAGGGTAGAGTGCTGTTAAGTCACTAGATTACAGTTTTATGAATGTGTCTGTGTCTAACAACTTGTCCAATATTATTAAGACCAGTGCCCCTTATTTCTCTACATTTTGAGTGTTTGTATCCAACATTTCAGTGACAAAATACAAAGAGGTATACAGGATCGGCCCTGCAGGTGGTGGGTTTTATCCCAGCCTCACCATAACTTCCCTCTCCCCTCCAAATCTCTTAACTCTGTTCTTTCCCTGGACACTACTACAGACCAGACTCTGAAGTGACCATCCATAGATCCATAGCTGCCATTACTGGCAAGTGTAGGGGGTCCCCAGCTCTTCCAAATGGACCATGCCAGCCATCACCATCATACAGTTCCACCCTTATCCCACTCAGCATGTCCTTTCAGCCTAAAAACAAAGCTTTGGATCATGTATGGTACAAAAATAAACCTTGATAAAATACATCATTTGAAACATTGAAATAGGCATTCCTGGGGTGCATAGATCATCCTATACAGAAACAGAAATAGTATAGTGTTATGCCTGTGTACTGTTTCCCCTGGGCTGATAAAAGAACAACAATGTTAAAGAAAAAGCTGTTATTGTTGGGGCAGAGCATATTAAAATCAATGCTTTTATAAATAAAAAATGTCATAGTTTTCTATTTCCCAAGCCCGTTAGGTTACAGTCTAGCCCCGACCCCAAAGAAATCTTAGATGTGCTCCTGGCTCAATTGAGACTGCACAAAAACTTTCAAAAGTGCAGGTCTCCAGTTGACTATACGGTGGGGGCTGAGAGTGTCTTTCTCTGCCTGACTCTGTTCATTGCCATGTGAGTGGTGGTGACTGTGTGGTGAGGTGCATGATGATGTCAGCTATTGTGTGCGCAGAGCTAGGACTGCTTGATTGAACATTTGCTGTTGTGATATCCTCTCTCTGTTTGGTGTGTGTGAGGGGGGCAGAAAGAGGAAAAGAGGAAGCCATGGCACAAAACAATGGGGGGAGGGGCTCATTGTCTGAGATGGATGGCTTTGCGGTCTTTTTTTCTGCTGGGGGAGCTGGAAGCAATGTGGGAGCAGGATAAATGTGCAATAATCAGAGTATTTCTTGACTTTGCTTGCCTTGTTTCCTGTGTAAGTGATCAAAATTCACCATTATAATTAAGGGCTAGTGCAACCATCTGTGGGCTAGTGCAATTTTGAATCAACTTGCCCTGCTGGCTAGTGCAAAAAAAGGTTAAGGTTGACACCTGCTGCCCAAATTGAACAAGCTTCTTCTTACTGGGAGGGAGACCTTCTCTGCCATGGGGGGGTGGGAATCTGTATACAGAACACACCATCTCTAACTGGTATGAGATACTAGACGACAGATCCCTGCGGCCTTGGAGGCCCCTTATAACACCAATTGCACATGTAGAGGCCTTTGTTCCAGCTAAATGGGATTTGGGATTCCATGGATGGGAGGAGAGGGGCCTCTTTGTGGTGTGGCACTTCCTGGGTAGGGGGGTTCTATCCTTTCAGGAGGTAGTGACCCATTTTGGAATACTGTGGTGGGACAAATTTAAGTATTTTCAAGTCAGGGACTATATCTGGTCTCTCTGTCTTCCCCCCTCAGGAGGACACCCCCTTCCCCGCAGATCATTCACCTCATCAAGTCAGCTTTGGAGGGCTGTGCACCACAGGACAAGACAGTGTCATACCTGTATAGAGCTCTCCTCAAATGGAAAGGAGACACAAACAAACAATAAGAAAGGCCTGGATACTTGACTTGGGAGTGCAAATACCAGATGAGGTCTGGTCCACAGCTACAGAAAGGATACACTGGGGAATCACTGTAGTGATTTGGTGGGAGTTTTCCTGGAAGGTGTTCTCTAGATATTTTCGGACCCCTGCAGTCCAGGTGAAGTATGGAGAAAGGAGCTCCTTGTCCTGTTGGAGGGGTTGTGGCCACTCCCCTGTGGCCCTGGTCCACATTTTGTGGAGTTGTCCCTCCTTAGCTCCCTTCTTGCTGGAGTTGCAGCAAGCCATACACACCATCTTTGACCCGAGCCTTATTCTGACCCACACACTTTATTTTTTCCTAGATCTTCCACCTAGACACAGAAACTTGGGAACTGCAAAATTACTAAGAATCATGCTTCTGGCAGCTCAGAAAACAATCACTAAAAACTGGCTTACCAATAAGATAGCTTCAGTAGACCAGTGGCATGACCTTATGATTGCTATTTATAGGATGGAGGGCTGCACAGCCTCTCTTAATAAAACCCAGTCACAATTTGAACTACTCTGGAAGAGATGGATCATTTATATCATGGCACAGAGGTCTGACTTCATACCATGATTTGGGGGGTGGGTTGTGGAAATTTTAACATCCTATAACACCCAGTGCTTGCTGTGGCTCCCTCCAATCTGACTGGCTGTCATTTTATACATACTTAGGGGGTAAGCCTCTATACCTTAATACTCAACTTAGCATATTTGCTGTCAGCCAGATTTTGTAGATTGTATGACGTTGGTAACCCTGTTTTTCCTTCAGTACAATGGCTCCCTCAACCATAATTGTTGTTAGAACCTGTATGGAATAACACATTAATTTACTTGGATCCAGATAAATTCCTCCTCTTGGACCTCACACCCTTCCTGATGTCTCCTATAACATATATTGTATTAATTTGCATATATAGACTGGCACATTTTGTATTATTTATAGTTTTTTGTATGTTGAATTTGTACATATGTGTTGTATCGTTTTATTTACAAAAATATATTAAATAAACAAAGTTTTAAAAAACAATGTTGGAGCTGGAGCTTGCCCTGGTTAAGGTGAAGGCAGAAATTGAAAGGCAAAAGGCAGATGCAGAGCTGTAGAAGATGAAGCTGGAAGCTGTAGAGTGAGAGAAGGCAGAGAAGTGGGAGGCAGTGAAGCGGAAGGCTGAGGAGCAAGAGAGAGGCAGAGAGAGAGTGAGAGGAGCAAAAGAGGCAATGCCAGCACAAGGTCCAGCTGAAAGAGGAGCAAGAGAAAAAGTGCAAGCATGAGAGACAGATAGATATTCTGCAGAAGAGGACACCACCACAAACTGCAAGTAATGGCATGCGGGGTTTGACCCAGGAAGCCAAAGCTAATTCTAAAATGTGCCCCAGATATCAGGAGGGAGATGATTTTGATTTGTTTTTAAGATCTTTTGAGAGAATCTGTGGGTAGCTTGAACTGGGAAGAGCTTCTTGGGTGACTCATCTGTTGCTACTGCTTACAGACAAGGTATTACAAGCTTAACAAAACCCAGTATAGAATATCATTTGTATGCTGATGATACTATAATTTATGTTAGAGGGACAACAGCCATCTCAATCCAAACATCTTTACAAGAGGCCTTTGATGAGTTGCAAAATGTTCTTCTCACGTCCAAACTGGTTCTAAATTTGAAGAAATCACAAGTAATAATGTTTTCCAGAGGAAAGCTGGTGAGTCCAAGTGAGAGGACCATCCAAACTGAAACATTTTCTGGATCTAAACTGGAACAGGTCTCATATTATAAATATGTAGGGGTCCACTTGGATGGCTATCTCAAATGGAACATACACACTGACTCTATTATAAAGAAAGTGGGATAATATTTAGAATCCTTATATAGAATCAGGAGCTGTATGCCAGATGAAGTAAGGAAACACATAATTAATGTTATAGTGCGGCCATTATGAGATTATTTATTTATTTATACTTCTTTATTTAACAAATCGGAAAGACCTTTGAGCCAAGGGCTCTTTTACAGAGGTTCCACGTCAAGTCACAAGAATAGCAAATTACAATGGTTTCAGTAAGTAGTACAACATGAGGAAAGTAATTACATAAACAAAAGAACAATATGGCAAGATAAATATTGTGTCAATTGCAGCCAGTGGCCTTGTCTGAAGAGGGGTGAAAGGGATTACAAGGAGAGAAGTACAGGGGGTGAATTGGGGGGTGGAAGGAGCAAAGTAAGAGCAAGGAAGGAGATTCCACAATGAAGCTTAAGCAGGAAAGACCCACGGGAGTGGGGGGTAGAGGGAGAGAACAAGGTGAGGAAACAGAGGAGAGAGGGGGAAGTGGAAGTGGAGGGATAAAGGAAGGGGGGATGAGGTAGGATGAAAAGAGGACAGGAATGGGAAAGGGATAAGGGAGGAAGTGCTGTGAGTGGAATAGCACAGCAACAGGATAGGGCTATACAGGGGCAAATGGTAAAAGAGGGATGGAGATATCGTGTTTGCTAGAGCATCTCAACTGCAATTAAAAAAACTGGACATCATGTATAATAAAGTTAGCCAGATTTGCCTAAGAGAACCCATAGGATTGATATGTATAGCGCTCTAAAATGGCTGACCCTAGACTATAGAAGAGCGCTTCATACTTTATCATTTATGGTTAATTGTATAATTGGAAAGGTTCCTGAATATATTACAAATAAAATTCAACTTAGAACCCCAAAAATAGGACTTAGATCAGCTGAAAGTCTAGAATGACTTATCCCTATACGTAGAACAGAATTTGGTAGAGACCACTTTTTCCTACAAGGGCCCTTCTATTTGGAATAAATTACCAATTCAGCTCAGATCTATTAAAAAAATACAGGTAGGGAAACTAAAAACTTGTTTCACAACACATGCAAGTGAGGATGCTTTAAGTGAAGGGGGCTATCTTATTGTAATATCAATTTTTTTTTGCTTGTGTTGTTTATTTTTATTTATTTTTTTATTGAGCGTATCAGAATTACAAACCTTTGAGTCAGGGACTCATTTACAAAGGCTCCATGTCAAATGGCACACATAGTAAGACATAATCTGGATGCAACTAGGGTACAGTTAGGAGAAACAGCAAAATTTACAAACTACACAGGCACTTTGTTACCAACAGGTGATATCTTCTAGGAAAAAAAAATACAGAAACAAAGTAAATACACTGTACAGTGGGGGTTCAGGCATAGGGAGTAGGGACAGGGGGGGTAGACCACAGGTAAGTGGTAAGGAGGGAGTTGTGGTTGGGGGGTAATTGGGGCAGGGCAGAGACCAACAGGAGGAGGAGGAGTGGGAGGGTAATAGTGGAGAGGAGGGAGCAAGAGGAGGAAATGGAAGGAGCTGCAGTCTGTGAAGACATTGTCGCGCTTAGGGGAAGTTCAGAGTCAGGTGTGTAACAAAAAGAGATATATGTAGGTGCTATAAGTAGTCACAGTGGTTGGCGGCAAGGAGATGCTGTCTGAGCAATTTTTTGAATGGACCAAGTTTACAAACAGAGGAGATCTCCCAGGGTAACTCATTGAGCCAGAGAGGAGATCTGCATATGAACACTCTCTGCCCCAGGAGGTCCTACAAAATGGAACTAAGTAAGTTGCTTTAGAGAAGTTTCTGGTAGAGTGGGTGGCAGGCGCCAAGGTAAGAAGATGTTGGGCGGTAGAAAGAAGGAGGCCAGTGGACATTTTCTTGGCTAGCAGACAGGTGGGGTAAGCAAGCCTTCCATCAAAATTCAACCAGTCTGTTTAGTTATATAGCTCACAAGTGTAAGTGAGATGATTACAACTGGAGACCAGACAACACGCTTTATTCAGGGAGACCATGATCCTTCTAAGGGAAGAATCAGCAGCAGATCAATATATAACAATGCCATAGTCGACTATGGATAGTACTGAGGTGGTAACAGCCAGACGCAGGGCTTCAGAAGGCATGCAAGACCTATGCCTATAGAGAAGGCCGATTCTGGTATTTACCACCTTACATACCTGGTCAATATGCTCCTGGAAGGAGAGGATGGAGTCCCGAGTGATGCCAAGATATTTGAAGTGAGTCGTCTATTCCAGGGGTGAGAGCTGGCAGTTAAGAATATTTAGGCGAGTGCCTTTGTATTTGTTATGCGAATTGGCAAATACCATGACTTAGATTTTTTGTAGTTTAAAATAAGTTTATGGCGGGAGAACCATGATTCAGATTCTGAGAAAAACAGTTAGAGGTCTTCCTGTAAGGGGGTGGGGTCCAAATGGCTACTGTAGATTACTGCGTCATCTGCATAAAGTAACATCTTCCCAGAGCAAGCTTGGGGGAGGGTGTTGAGGAACAGGAGAAGACCGAGAATAGAGCCTTGCAGAACTTCAGAGTGAACTGGTAAACAGGTGGAGAGAGTTTCATTGATTTTTACTGTCTGTGAGCAGCCACTCAGGTAGTTTGCAAACTAGGAGGTGGCATCCACAGAGAGACCTAAAGATGAGAGAGAATCAATAAGGAGAGAGTGGTTGACCGTATCAAAGGCTTTAGTTAGGTCTATGTACACAGACCCAACTAGGTGGTCACGGTCCAGGGTTTTATGTATAAAATCTGTATACTCCAGAAGTGCAGTGGTGGTACTGTGGCCCTGCCTGAACCCATACTGCTGTGGGCATAGAAGGTTGTAATTAAGGAGATATTCAGAGAGTTGATCCAAAACTATCCTTTCAAGGGCTTTGGAGATGGGTGGAAGAATGAAGATTGGGCGATTATTGCTGTGGGAGGTTCAGTCACCACTTTTAAAGATAGGTGTAACAACAGCAGATTTCCATTGAGAGGGGAATTGTCCCAAGCAAAGGGAGAAATTAAGGAGTTTGGTAAGGGGGATAGGACAACATCCAGGATCAACAGTAGGAGCTTCAGATCCAGCGAATCAGCACTAAATCTAGATTTACCTAGGACCTTGGTAAGGTAAGATTTAGCTTCATGGGGAGAAATGGTCCTAAAGTGGAACAGAGGGATACTACAGGGTAGGGAGGGAGGTGGAGAATTAAGAGGAGTGTTGAAAAAGTCAGGGGGAGAACTCCACTAAGGTCACAGAAGGCAGTGTTAAAGGTATTTGCAATAAGCTGTGGATCTTGGGAGATAACACCATTTATTTCCAGCGGGGTGGGGTGGGAGTTAGGTTTTCCTCTCAGGTCCTTAATATTTTCCCAGAATCTCCTCCCTTTGCCCCAAGAGGATTTAAGGCGAGCTTGGAAGTGGGCTGCTTTGGCGTGATGAATTTCTCTGGTGCAGACATTTCTAACAGCCCTATAGGACTGCCTATCAGAAGTGTGACCAGATGCAAGGGCCTTGTACCAGTGATTGTCTTGAGAACGCATGAGATCAAGGAGTGCAAGAGTGATCCAAGGGGTTCCAGGGTCTTTTAATAGGTGCTTGGTAAACGGGGCAAATATGTCGCAGGCAGCGTTAAAAGTGGAAATGAAGAAAGCTAAAGCACTATCAACACTAGTAGCAGTGTCGAGAGTGGACCAATCAGAGTGTAGGAGATACTTCTTGAACTGCATCAGGAAGCCTTTCTTGAGGGAGCGCAGATAGAAGAACTTTGGGGGGGGAGGGGGTTTCGAGGAATGGTGAGACCAGGAGCAGAGAATGGAGGAGTGGTCACTTAAAGAATCAGGTAGTACAGAAATGTTATTGAGTCTCTCAGGATGATTTGTAAAAGCAAGATCAATCAGGGTACTGGCCCCTGTTCTATAATTGATCCTCATAGCCATTGACATGATCTGGGTAAGGTTAATGGCCATCTCTGTGCGGAGCAGCTAAAGGGGCCGACCAGTTGATATTAAAGTCACCCAGAATGATGACCTCTGTCTTTGTGGGCAACTGGGAGACATAGTCGAGAATGGAATCGAAGGCAGGTTTAGGGCTGTGGGGAGGAATGCAAATGGCTATGACTATAAGAGACTTGCCGAGTTACAGATAACAATTTTGATAGGTTGGGCTTGAGCACCTTGGCAGGATAAGGTGGTGTGTAGAACTTGACCTTGAAGGGAGTCACGGAGATAGATGGCACAACCCCCACTCCCTTTCCCCCTGCCTATCGTCTCTGAAAAGTGTGTAGTCAGTCAAGGCAATGGCAGAGTCAGGAAGTTTAGGAGACAGAGAGCCACGTTTGCTCAACAGCCAGGAGGTCAGGACTGTACTGAGTAGTCCAGCCTTGGAGGAGGTCAAATTTCTGCAACAGACTGCATATGTTTATTGAGACTAGTGTTAGACCGCTGGCCCTACGACTAGTGGGGTTGGGCAGTGCAGGGGGTCCCAGACTGAGGTGAACGTTGCCAGAGAGAAGAAGAAGAAGAAGAAAAAGTGCTAGCCTAAAGAGGACACAATTCAAAATCTTACCTTTGACTAACTGTTTACGATAGGGGAAAACTGATACCAGTGGAAGGAATAAGAAGGGAGAGGACATGGGGTAGCAGGAGTAAGAACTGGAACATGAGGGAGGGTGGCTGGGGTGGGCTAACACTCTTCCACAAACAATAGCAGGCCCAGGTAGTCTGATGAGGCCTCCTGTATCACGGAATTACCTTGCAGGCTGCTCCTGGAGAATTGCTCCTCAGTCGGTGGAGCAGCATGTGTGTGTGGGGAGGGTTCAGTTGGGAGCCTGTTAAGGAGACAGGGAACAAAGGATGAGGTAACCTGCAGGAAGCCAGGACTAAAAGGATAGTGAGGACCCAATTTTGCATGTGAAGCCCAGGAGGAACAATACAGAGGTAACCAGGTACTTTCACAAAATTAAGCACAATAGATACAAATCAATCCAGAACATCGATGTAAAATGCACATTTCCCAGAGCAGATGGTAAAGGCTATCTCGCTAAAACAGCAAATTGTGCAGTTCTCAGAGCAAAATGGTACAGGCTCTTAAGGCTATCTGGCTAAAACAGCAAAAATATGCTGTGGTGAAGCAGTTTCAGATCCACAGAAAACTATCAGTATTGCCAACAATTAGAGCACCCGAGCTAACATTACACTTTTACATAGTCCTAACACCCCTCCACAAACAATAGCAGTCCCAGGTAGTCTGATGAGGCCTCCTGTAGCATGTATTTACCTTGCAGGCTGCTCCCTGGAGAGTCTCTCCTTGGTCGGTGGAGCGAGCATGTGTGTGTGTGTATGTGTGTGTGTGTGTGTGTGTGAAGGTAGGGTGTTCAGTTGGAAGCCTTGCAGGCTGCTCCCTGGAGAGTCACTCCTCAGTCAGTGGAGCGAGTGTGTGTGTGTATTGGGGGGGGGGAGTCAGTTGGGAGCTTTGTGGGGTGCTCCTTGAGAGTCGCTCCTCAGTCAGTGGAGGCGGCATGTGTGTGTGTGGGGCTTCAGTAGGGAGCCTTGCAGGCTGCTTCCTGGAGAGTTGCTCGTCGGTCAGTGGGGCGAGCGTGTGTGTGTGTAGGGGGTTCAGTTGGGAGCCTTGCAGGCTGCTCCCTGGAGAGTCACTTCTCAGTCGGTGGAGTGAGCATGTGTATGTGCTTGGTTCAGTTGGGAGCCTTGCAGGCTGTTCCCTGGAGAGTCACTCCTCAGTCAGTGGAGCAAGCATGTGTGTGTGTGTGGGGGGGCGGGGTTCAGTTGGGAGCCTTGCAGGGTGCTCCCTGGAGAGTCACTCCTTGGTTGGTGGAGGCGGCGTGTGTGTGTGTGTGTGTGTGGGGGGGTTCAGTTGGGAGCCTTGCAGGGTGCTCCCTGGAGAGTTGCTCCTCGGTCGGTGGAGCGAGCGTGTGTTCATGTTGTTAAATGAGTCTTTCAAATGTCTGTATGTAATTCCGAAATGTGAGGTTTACTTATACCTTAGTGCATTGAAGTATGCATATATATCTTTTTTTTGTTTATTTAGTATGTGTTAGAGTAACTGGAACCTTGCCTTACTTGGACCTCACTGGAAATGAGCTCGTCTCCGTTGAGATATCCAATTCATTTGTTAAAATGAATAAAAGTTTTACTACTACTACTACTACTACTTTTGCCAGCATGGACAGTGAGGACTGCATGGACTATGATAAAGTGATAAAGGCCTTGCTACAGCATTCTGAGTTAACTTCTGAGGCCTATAGGCAAAAATGTAGAGGGTTAAGAAAGGCACTGGGGGTAGCCGACCTGGTGGTGCTGAGGGTTGAGACACAGGACACCACACCTGATGCCACGCCGGCGACCCAGGCTCGAGAGTGAACTCAATTTGCCAGGGGTCAGCAGAGGAAAGAGAGGATCGAGCATCCAACGTATAGCCCCCCCATTCCATGGAGGGAGGAAATGTCCCGCCCCTTGTCTACCTCCCAGTGGAGGTCGGGTGGCATCATTGGAGTTAGGGAGGCAAGAATGTGGCTACATGGTGTGTGGCTCCATGCGCACACGCTCATGGCTGCGAAAGGGAAGGGATGAAAATGGGAAAACAGGCAACCATAGGCTTCATGAAGACCTGCCTGCCAACCCATGTCCCGCTCCACTGCCAGATTGCCGGAAACACCGATCTGGATTGTAAGTTCTGGTTGGGGGAAGGACAGCCCTCCCCTTCCTGGACCTGCTGCGGGGGGGGGGGATCCGTGGGGGAAGTGGGGCTCAGTGGTACCGAGGGGAGCGGTGGACGGACACAGGTGGCAGGGCAGGGCAGGGGGGGGATCTAGCTGCCTATGGTACACCCTGGAGGGGAGAAAAAGGCATATGAAAAAAAAAGAAAGAAAGACAGTGGGAGATAGCTATGCTGAAATGTGTGTGCAGTTAAGCAGTTTGTTAGAACTCTGGGAAGAGGGTGCAGAAGTTTGCTCTGTAGAGGAAATAAAACGTTTTTATTTCTCCTAGAACAGTTCCTAAAACTGGATCTGAGGAACAGAATATGGTTGTTGGCTAGAACTCTGAGCTCTGCAAAGAAGGCAGTCAAGAGGTCTGACCAGTGTGTATCCAGCAGACCATACTCTCATCTCAAAGGTAATGGGAGAGGGACATCAGGTGGTTTTTAAGGGAACCCCAGGGAGGCAACCTAAAGGAAGTCAGTCTGTGCCTGCCCCAATAGGGAAGCCAAGTGGTTTCAGAGGTAAGGAGTCAAGGGAATGCAAGCCTTACATCTGTCAGGAACTGGGGCATTTATCTTTATGATTGTCCAAAAAATGTTAAAAAAGGGTTAGTGCAGCAGGAGGAGTAGCTCTGGATGCTCACAGCAGATAATGGCCTGTACACAGAGTGCAGTGCCCTCTAACTCCACTGCACATATGCACTCAGTGTTTGTAACTAAATGGTGACGCAAGAACTGAGGACACTGTGGCCTCCATTTCTGTGGTGAAGCAGGATTTGATTTGGGAAGAACAGATCCTGCTTGGCCAGTTTTCTAGGACTAGAGGAGTGACGGATGTTGTGGTCTGTGTCAATGGCCAGGATCTTTCTAATTTGGGAAGGTGGCCAGGGCATGCAGGAGGTAGATGTTGCACCAGACTTGCCCATGGATGTAATCATAGGTAATGACTTCAATAATAGGGCCAACACTGCGTGTCACTACCTGCAACAAGGTGAGGGAAATGGTTCCTCAGGACACAGAGTAGGCAGTGCATGAGGAAGCAACTGCTGCCTCAGTAGCAGGAGAAGTTGTAGCTGAAGAACAAGCTGGGAGCAGCAGTTCTGAGTCACAGCTTCAGACTGAGGGGAGCCCAGCCATGGGTGGCTCTCCCACAGCAGAGGGTGTTTTGGGGAAGGTCAGGTGTGCAGAGCTAGGGATGGGTCAGCAAACTGACCGATCCCTGCAAAAATGAAGTGAGTTAGCCACCAGTGTGAAAGGAAACTTTCTGAGTTCTGCAAAAATGGAGGTGTACTGGGAGAATTGGGGCCTACACTATGAGTGGGTTCTTAAGGAAGGACTGGAGGAAGGGGTACTCTGCAGATAGTGGTTCCTAGGGGATATAGGAAGCAGCTTCTGGCCTCACCCCACAACATATCCTTTTCTGGACACCTAAGGGTCAGCCGTACAAAAAGGTGGCTGACTAACAATTTCTACTGGCTCAGTATTTTTAAAGATATGGCAAACTACTGCTAAACTTTTCTGCAGTGCCAGAGGGTGGGAACAGTTGGAGACAAGGCTAAGGTGGTTTTGATTCCCCCTGCCTCTTATCAAAAAGCCATTTCAGAGAGTTGCTGTAGACCATGTGGGGCCACTTAGCACCTCAAATTGCACTGGCAAGTGATACAGCTTGATGGCTGTAGATTATGGCACAAGGTACCCAGAAGCAGTGCTCTTGTTCTACCATTAAGGCCGGGAAAGTGGCTGATGAACTGCTGAGGATATTTAGCCAGGTGGGGTTTCCCAAGGAGATTCTGTAAGACCGTGGCACCAACGTCATATCTAATCTGATGGTTAGTCTTTGGGAGAAGTGTGAGGTAATGCAGTTCAGGGCCTCGCCATACCACCCCAGACTAATGGTCTGGTCAAGAGATTCAATGTGCCTCTTAAGACCATATTAAAGGCATTTGCCAACCAGCATGCAAAAGAGTGGGACAAGTACTTAACCCATCTCTTACTCACATATATGGGCATTTCTTAGGAGTCCACAGGGTTCTCATCCTTCGAGCTCCTATTTGGCCATAAGGTAAGCAAGCGGTCCCCTTGATTTGGTAAGGGCTGTGTGGGAGGGTGAGCTTGTTCCCCAACTGGAAATCTATTGTGGAATATGTCCTGACTTTCAGGTCACTGAGACAGGGTTGGGTAAGACCCTGTCCCACTTGTTATGCAGAGAGTTAAAAGCAAGGATCTATTTTGTCCTTGTCTATTTTGCCACTTATCTGTATTTTGCCTGTCTGATTGCACAGTCAGATTTTCTTGTGGCTCCTAGGAACTGGCCACTACTATAATTTTTCCCTGGTATCTCCCCTCTTTCACTTGCTGTTTCTACATCTTACTTCTCCCCTTGCTTCTCTGTGGTTTAAAAATATATAAATACAGTATGTGAATCTTTATGTAACACTGGGATCCCTTGGTTTGCAAATGTATATAATTATATTGTTGAAATGATTGCAAAAAGCTAGTTAGGTTTCTAAAACAGATAGCAGTCTGTAATACTGGAGGTTGACGTTGAGATGTATTTTTGACCTTTGCAAGCTTGTTTACAGAACTGTTAACAGGAGCCAAGCTCTGGGACAGAATGTTCTACTTTGTTGCACATTTTGAGACTAGATGTGCTCTCCAGGCCGGTCTCAGGAAAGAAAATGACAAAGTTCTGAGACATTTTGTGAGAAACAGGAGATTAATTTACAGCAACAGGATTAATTTACACCAACAGGATGCAGAGTTTAAACTATCAGGAAAGGCATCTTATTTATTTATTTAGATTTGTTAACTGAGTAAGAACCCAAGAGCATGCCCATTTTCAAGGGGTATCTGGGTACAGAGTACAATAAGTAAAGAATTTAAAACAAAGCGAATAGAGAGAAGACAGACTGGGGAGGCAGTATAGCTCAGTGGTTTAAGGCTCTGAGCTGCAAATCTGGAGATCTGGGTTTGAATCCCACAGCCCCCACTTGCATACTGTGTGACCCTGAGCAAGTCACTTAACTTCCCTGTGCTCCCAGGTTGCACCTGTAAACAAGCTTTCAGCTTAGTGTGTCTTACCTGGTTAAACAATTGGAAAAAAAAAAGATACACAACAAACAAACACGATCTAATAAAACACATACATTTTGACATAGCCAAAAAATGTCCTTTCAATGTAAGCTTAAACCTAGTATAGGAGGCAATTTGATAAAACTCTGTAGGTAAGGAGTTCCAGTCTACAAAAGATTTGTGCAAGAAACAGCATTGACCAGCAGCAGTTCGATATCGTGGAAGTCTGAGAGCGCCACCTACAGACAAGCTAGTAGAGTACCCTGAAGAATAAGAAATTAACAAATTCTTAAAACTAAATAAAACCTGACCTTTGTAGAACTTCCAAAAAATAAGAAGTTTAATATATGAGCATCTCGCCTCAAAATTAAACCAACTCAATTTCGAATATAACTCACAGTGATGAATTTGTTGTGGACTTAATGTAATGAATAGACAAACCTGGTTATACAGTACTTCAGTCCTTCTGATAGCCGTCTTATTTGCCGCAGTATAAATCGGGAGACAAAAATCAATTAAAGATAGAAACAGGGACTGGGCCAAGACTTTCTTAGAATGAAAAGCTAAGCAATGCCTGACTTTATATAATAAACCAAGCCTAGAATGAACCTTTTTAACCAGCAAGCCAGTATGACTATCATGAGACAATGAACTAACCAGCATAAATCCTAAATATTTCAAATGGTTAACTCTCTCAATATTCTTAAGATATATATATATATATCTTTTTAAAATTTTATTTTTTATTCGCTTTGATGTAAAAAAAAAAGTCAAAGACAATACAATCAATGGGTCCAGGAGAGGTACACGGTTACAAACAATGATGATAAAACATTTGTTAGCATCAGGAATAAAACGAAAGCCCATCAATTGTTGATACCACATGTGGGGGTACTAAAAAAGATGACTTGTGGATGAGCTGCAAAAAGTATAGCCCACCCAGGCAGGATTGTCAGGAAAGCAAGCCACATTAAAACCTGTGGAAGACAGCAACATTAAGCATATAGCAGGTAACAGGCAGCAGGTAATACTGTATATGGCTCAGACAGACATTGTTCCCATGATCCTTACTGCATAACCAAGGTATACTTGGGCTTCTGACAGATCCATCAAAACTCCACAACAACTGGAAAAACATTGTTTATTTATTTCTAGGAAGTACCTTTGAGCCAAAGGCTCTTTTACAGAGGTTCCATGTCGTAGTAATACATGGGCGTTGTTAGCATCAGGAATAAAACAAAAGTCCATCCATTTTTGATACCACATGTGGGGTACTAAAAAGATGACTTGTGGATGAGCATATATAAATGCCGCACATATATAAATGGCAACTTCAATATAGAAATGAAATGTAACCTGTATTAGTTAACATTGATGAGTTACGGTGGTAAACAGTATAACACGACATGAGTAGTCTGATTCCACTATTGAAAAAATGTCTACGTAGGTTTATAGATCCCGACAATTTAACTGAGCCCCTCCCCCAACCACATGAAACATGGCAGCAGAGCCTACTTTCCAAACTGCGTAGACAGTGCCATTTTAAACCAACAGCATAAGGAAATAAAAAAAACACCTATATTGATATATGTAGTAATCAGAAAGCACAACTAACATGTCAAGGATACCTTATATATATTGTAAAGAGGAGGAATAAAAAAGGGGAGGTAGTCCAAAAGCACAGTCCAGAGAAAGGTGACCCCAGCCAGAGTTATACGAGTCCACCAAACTGATACCAAGTGAAGCAAGCTGACAGAGTAAAACATGCTCAGTCCCCTCCATCTGAACCGAGTGGCAAATCTTGATCCGGAGGCTCTCTAGTCAAAAACTCTGTTGCAATGGCGTCCACTGTCTTCTAAGCCTCAGTAGGATTATTAAACTGGTAGGTAGGTATGTCTACCATATGTGATTCAAAGATGAGCTGGGACTAACAATGAGTGGGCATCCCCTAGACCTCGGAGTTGCCGACGGAGAGGTTTAAACAGTTTATGTCTGCTGGTTTATGTCTGCTGTGGGCTGCATAGGACCAATCGGGAGATATTTTTATTTCATGGCCGTCCATAAAAATGGGGACTTTGCTCTTGCCCATTGCAGGATGTGATCCTGAACTTCAGGCCCCTCCATGACTAGGAGTATGGTTCTTGTGTCCTCTCGGTTAGCCTGAGCCCATCAAAAGCTAAAGCGGTATGCACACTTGAGAGAATCAGGATCAGGATTTAGAAAAGCAAGTAAATCCTCTCCTTCGAGAGTCTCAAGGACCCTGACTAGACATAAATTCATGGCACTGTTGGCATTTTCAAGAGTTTCAGGCCGGGCTCGTATATAGCTATTTTCAACAGTCTTTTTAGAAAAGACAGCTTGATTCTTTTGAGATTGGTCATCCGCTTCCTTAGTGGTTGTTACCGCCGCTTCGATTTTAACATCTTGTGCACCCAGTCTATTCAGGACCTGTTCCACCTTATGGTCCTCCTTTACCACCTGTAGGATGGAGTCCCACAGCGGGGGTTCCCCAGCTCCACTTGGGCCTGCTACTTGTCCCAAACTGTCATGCTGTGCCAGCAGCACCTGCTGTGTAACCTTTTGACTCAGTCCTCCTGCAGCACCTTTCGGACTTCCATTGCTTTTTTTGGTATTGTTTGATTTCAGGTGATATGAAGAATAAGATGATACTATCAAAATCTGTAAAAGTTGCCTATATAGTATATTTTCTACTGCAGTTTGTAGAGCTCGATGCAGGGCTGAACAGAAACACATCCAGTCAACAGTGTGCCTCTCTAGCACCCCGTAATATATATATATATATATATATATATCTTTAACTGCTAAAGCTGCCAAGGCAGAAAGCTGCTTATGTACAGGCCCAAAAAGCATATATTTAGTTTTATCCTCATTTAAGACCAATCTGTTGTTAAACAACCATTGCTGATCCACAGAAAAGTCATACTCAACCTGGCACATTAAGAAAGGGACACAAGAATGATTAGCAAACAAAACAATATCATCAATGTAAAAATACATGATCTAGTGACAACTGAAGGTAATTCATTAATAAACTAAATAAAATAGGACCCAGAATCGATCCCTGGGGTACTCCAATACTTACATCCTTAAGTGAAGATTTTATAGAACCTAGGGCCACCCTTTATATATGGTAAGTTAAGTAAATTGCAAACCAAGAGACTACAGTATCAGACATACCTAATGCCCTAAGTTTTATAAGTAGACAATTGTGGTCAACTAAGTTGAAGGCCTTTGACAAATCTAAGAAAACTGCTATCGCCATGTCCCCATTGTCCAAGGTCCTATGCAGAAAATCCATTAGTCCAGTCAAAGCTGTCAATGTGCTGTGATCTTATAAAAAGAGTGCAATGTTTTTGTTTGGGGATAGAGTGCTGGAGATTTTAAAGAGAGTCTCAGATGTAGGACTTTGTTTGTTTGAACTGCCTGTATGAACAGTTATCCTGCACAAATTTCTTTTTATTTTATTTTATTGTCATTGATATGATAAAATGCTACTTGCGAATTTTATAACTTCTCTTGGTCTGCCTATGTTTTCTAACACATGCCTCTACGACAGTCATAGCTCAAAGAGCTCATGGGGTTTGCCTAGGACAATCTAGCCATTCCACAACAGAGGCAGAAGAGATTATATGACCGTGGTGTCAGAGCCTGGGAGGATGAAGTTGGGCAATGGATGATGGTGCTTATCTCTGTCCAGCAGAACAAATAGAACAAATTACAGGTGGCTTGGGAGGGGCCTTACTCAGTGGTCAGGAGAGTGAATGATGTTAACTACATGGTTGTCGCTACCAGACAGAAGGTGCAAACAGTGAGTCTACCCAATAAACATGATGAAGTCCTACCATGACCAGGATAAGATGGTCCTGGCTGTGTGCAGCTACCCAGAGGAGAGGCCAAAGCAGACACACTGGTGGATCTCCTGGGAGACGTTAAGGGAAATTCCTCAGTGGATGCTGTCACCCTCTTGGAGTGGCTGATACTGGCCAAAGCTGCTGAAATGTTTAGAGTGCTGCATACATTTGGGGAAATGTTCACAGGGAAGCTGGGGTATGCCACATTGGCAGAGCACCATGTGGATACAGGGTCCCAAGCCCAGCTGAGACAGCCACCCTACAGGGTCCCAGGAGGAGTAAGACATGTCTTAACGGGAGAGATCAAGAAGATATTGGCTCTTAAGCTGATCCAGGAGTCTAGTAGTCTCTGAGCCTCCCCAGTGGTACTGATCCCCAAAAAGAGATGGGACCACGAGGTTCTGTGTTGACTTCCTCAATCTAAACAACTGCATGGAGTCAGACGCATACTCCATGCCCAGGAAAGATTAAGTCTAGAGAGGTTAGGGGGAGCCCTTTACCTGTCCATCATAGACCTGACAAAGGGCTATTGGCAAGTACCCCAGACTCCCAGAGCCAGAGAGAGGACGGTCTTCATCACCCCTTTAGGATTATTTGAGTTCAGAGTAATGCCATTTGGGATGACGAATGTGCCAACCACCTTTCAGCAATTCATGGACTGCATTCTGAATAGGGCAGAAGACTTCTCTCTGGCATACATGAATGACATTGCCATCTATAGCCAGACTTGGGAGGATCACATCAGCCATATGACCGAGGTGTTCCGCTGACTACAGGCCATTTGGCTGACAGTCAAAGCAGAGAAGTGTCAGATAGGAATGGCAGAAGTGTCATACCTTGGGCACAGGATGGAGAGTGGGTACATCTGGCCTGAGACAGTGAAAATTGAGGCCATACAGGGATGGGCCATGCCCAATGACCCTGAGGAAAGTACAGACCTTCCTAGCAACAGCAGAGTACTACCATAAGTTTGTGCAGAATTTCAGCAGCATGGTCAAATGCTTGTCTGATCTCACCAGGAAGAAAATGCTTTAAAAGGTTCAGTGGACCAAAATCTGCAGTACTGCATTCTGCCAGTTGAAGGAAGCATTGTATTGGGCACCTGTACTCGCCAGACTGGATGATGCATTCAGTCATGGGCTAGGTGTGATTCTGAGTTAGGTTACACACTCGAGAGGAACACCAGTTGTGTACCTGAGCAGGAAAATGCTGCCCAGAGAGGAGGCCTACAGCAGAATCGTGAAGTAGTGTCTAGATATTTTCTGGGCTTTGCAGAAGCTGAAACTTTATGTGTATGGGAGGGAGTTCACCCTGGTCACTGACCACAACCCCCTTACATGGTTGCGTAGGACCAGTGGACAGAACCTAAATTGCTAAGGTGGAATCTGGTGTTGCAGTCTTATAATATGGACATTAGGCACCCCAAAGGGTTGCAGCATGGCAACATGGACAGGTTGTCTGAACAATAGTTAGTACCTTTTTCTAAATAGTAGAGGTGCTATGAAAAATTAATGTGGGGTTCACCCAGAGAGTGAACCGAGTACACAGCGAGTGGAGCCAGCTGGCTCACACAAAAATGGATCTATGACAGTCGGTTGACAGTTTCATTGTCAAACAACATTACAGTGACTCCTTTATGTTGACTTCATTTGCAGTCGGCATAAAGGGAGTCACATTAAACTTTGTTTTCTTTGGGGGGCTTTTCCCCGGGCCCCATGTGAGACAGACCCGCTACTTAAATAATCAACACCCGAGTCAGAGTTGCTTTGGGAGGGGTGCACAATTTCAGGAAGCAATGCTAGGACTTGTGCTGGACACTACAGCGACCTGGTGCTGTTGTCGCCGGTAGTGTTACTCACGGTAAAGTTGTTGCCAAAGCGTTGGTATACCCACAAAAACAAACATCAATTAGTGGGGCTAAAGAATTTGTTTTTCATTTCTTGGTGGGAGGAGGCTGTAACAATTTTTGTGTATTTTTTGTTTTTGTGCTAAATTGTTATTATCAGCTAGATCTCTTCATTTGGGCAAACAGTAGAGTTCCTGTCACCTAAAGGCTGCTTATACTTCAAAGAGGTGAACTGCTCTCATAATCATGGGCTCTGTTTTAAGTGTAAGCAAAGTCAGAGCAAGTGTCTGTGCTGAGTGATGGCAGCTGCCTAAGGACCCTTGCAGGCGTCTGAAGGATTTGAGAAAGCTGGTAACAGTTGCAGGCTGAGCCTGGGAGAGACCAGTCTGCCACATGGATAAAATCCCCCTTCACAACAAAAAGGAGGTACAACTGACCCAGGAGGCACCATGACATTTATTGAGACCATGTGGCATTGTTGGGTAGTAATGTCCTGCACCCTTAAGGCATCTTGGGAGTTTACTCAGGAGAAATGTGCCTTACAATAGTATGTCACTGCTTCTGAATTTCATTTATACCATGGCAGCAGCCACCTAATTCTTTAAAGGACAACAGTCAGCACCAGGGACCCCACTCAAGTGTGGGGCTGGTCCCACTGTGCACGTTGTGTGCAGAAACATTTTGGGTTACTGACTGTTTACTGTACTATAGTAGATTATGTCGGACTAATTTTGCTGAGTTCTAGGTTGACATCTTCTGTTACTACAATTCCCATAATCCCCTGCAGCTGACATCAGAGCAGTAGGCAGCAGTGGGAGATTCAATAGCCTACACTGCATGTTACAGTTTATATAAGCTCTGATCTTTTGTCTGGTCCAGCTCTCCTCCCTGGGCTAAGTACAATCAAAGAGGACTGTACTTAGCCCCTAGAGAAAAGCAAACCTGGAAAACATCTGACCGAAGATTATAAAAGCTCTAACATGCATTGCAGGCAATTGGATCTCTCACTGCTGCCTACTGCACTGATGTCAGCTACAGGGGATCCTGGGATTTGTGGTAATAGAAGATGTCAGCCTATAAGTCAGGAAAATTAGTATGATACAATCTACTACACTACACTAAACAATAAGTAAACCAAAATTATTTTGCACACAAAGTGCATATTGGGACCAGCCCCAAACTTGAGTGTGGGGCCCTTTGTGCTGATTGTTCCCCTTTAACTTTGTTGACAATTTCCTGTCGCCTAACTTTTCTGGCAGTAGCAGTTACTGGCCTGGGTCCAGATGAAGCTCTTTCATATTATTAAAGAACTATATTCGAGCAGACTTGATAGACTGCTATGGCCTGTGTCTGCTGGCATTTTGGCTGGGCTAGCTACTGTAGTAGCCCTTCCCACAGCCCACCGAACCTCCCACGCGGACGACGGAGCCAAGAGCCAACAGGTAGCGATCCCTGTCCACAGCCGCTCGCCAGGAGCTGCGCCACAGGATTCAAACTTGGCGCCTTTTTTGTTTCTTGTACTCCCAGCTCAGCGTGGTTGCAATCTTGCCCCCGGAGGAGCGGAGCTGCTGCCTCGTAATTATTTCTGCACTCTGTCTCCCTGAGCCCAAACCTGTACCCTTAAGCGTGCTTAAATCTGCTTACAAGGGTAAATTAATTTTAAAGTTCACAAGTGTAAGGAATTAGCCCTGTGCTGAAGGCAATACAGCGCCAGCCAGTGCAGCAATTCTCACTGCCTCAATTTCCCTAGGGTCCTCTATGCTTGTGCACCTTGCAATCTGTAAGAGCCACAATTCATTTTGGGTCTAGCTGCACTAAATTCAGACGCCTTAACGACGGGGAATTTCGAGCTTTACTGCTTCTAAAGAGTAGCTGCTTTCAATCTAGCCTATTGTGTGCCTGCTTTCTACAGCCTGTATAAAATTGCTTGCTTGTTAATATTCTGTGCTGTAAGAGTATACTGCTGGTTTAGAAGTCGTAGCTCCTCTTCCCCATCCACCTACCTGTATTTTAACAGCTGCATTTCTTTTGTCCCCCTGCAGTGCAGTCGCGAGGGCTAGCTACTGTAGTAGCCCTCCCCACAGCCCACCGAACCTCCACCGCGGACAACGGAGCCAAGAGCCAACAGGTAGCGATCCCTGTCCACAGCCGCTCGCCAGGAGCTGCGCCACAGGATTCAAACTTGGCGCCTTTTTTGTTTCTTGTACTCCCAGCTCAGCGTGGTTGCAATCTTGCCCCTGGAGGAGCGGAGCTGCTGCCTCTTAATTATTTCTTCACTCTGTCTCCCTGAGCCCAAACCTGTACCCCTTAGGCGTGCTTAAATCTGGCTTTTACAAGGGTAAATTAATTTTAAAGTTCACAAGTGTAAGGAATTAGCCCTGTGCTGAAGGCAATACCGAGCGCCACAGCCAGCGCAGCAATTCTCACTGCCTCAATTTCCCTAGGGTCCTCTATGCTTGTGCACCTTGCAATCTGTTGTAAGAGCCACAATTCATTTTGGGTCTAGCTGCACTAAATTCAGACGCCTTAACGACGGGGAATTTCGAGCTTTACTGCTTCTAAAGAGTAGCTGCTTTCAATCTAGCCTATTGTGTGCCTGCTTTCTACAGCCTGTATAAAATTGCTTGCTTGTTAATATTCTGTGCTGTAAGAGTATACTGCTGGTTTAGAAGTCGTAGCTCCTCCTCCCCATCCACCTACCTGTATTTTAACAGCTGCATTTCTTTGTCCCCCTGCAGTGCAGTCGCGAGGGCTAGCTACTGTAGTAGCCCTCCCCACAGCCCACCGAACCTCCACCGCGGACAACGGAGCCAAGAGCCAACAGGTAGCGATCCCTGTCCACAGCCGCTCGCCAGGAGCTGCGCCACAGGATTCAAACTTGGCGCCTTTTTTGTTTCTTGTACTCCCAGCTCAGCGTGGTTGCAATCTTGCCCCTGGAGGAGCGGAGCTGCTGCCTCGTAATTATTTCTTCACTCTGTCTCCCTGAGCCCAAACCTGTACCCCTAAGGCGTGCTTAAATCTGGCTTTTACAAGGGTAAATTAATTTTAAAGTTCACAAGTGTAAGGAATTAGCCCTGTGCTGAAGGCAATACCGAGCGCCACAGCCAGCGCAGCAATTCTCACTGCCTCAATTTCCCTAGGGTCCTCTATGCTTGTGCACCTTGCAATCTGTTGTAAGAGCCACAATTCATTTTGGGTCTAGCTGCACTAAATTCAGACGCCTTAACGACGGGGAATTTCGAGCTTTACTGCTTCTAAAGAGTAGCTGCTTTCAATCTAGCCTATTGTGTGCCTGCTTTCTACAGCCTGTATAAAATTGCTTGCTTGTTAATATTCTGTGCTGTAAGAGTATACTGCTGGTTTGAAGTCGTAGCTCCTCCTCCCATCCACCTACCTGTATTTTAACAGCTGCATTTCTTTTGTCCCCTGCAGTGTGGTCGCAAGGGCTAGCTACTGTAGTAGCCTCCCCACAGCCACCCGAACCTCCCTGCGATGACGGAGCCAAGAGACAACAGGTAGCGATCCCTGTCCACAGCCCGCTTAAATTTCTATTCCCAGACCTACGTGCCAGCAGGCTCCCACCGCCTCACCACCACCCTTGCTGGGCTCCTCCTTATATAGTGCACCGCAAGCTGTTTTAACCAATCAGCCCACTTTCCCATTAGTTCCCTATACTTTTCAGCCACTAGTGGCCACCTCTGTGCAGTTTCTCTTCTCTACTGTGTAAGTAATTCCAAAGCTAGTCCTAAAAGCAAGAATTAAACTAACTTAAACATGTAGTTCTTCGCTCTTACTATCTCTTTGCTCTGCCTCTCCCTAACCTCCCTTCCACCTGCATCCCACCCCACTCCGCCTGAGTCATTGCCTCTCCTCCCAATAGCCCCCATATCACCCCCCCCTCCTCCACAGCAACAGTGGAACTAAACATGTCGCCGGGGGGCCTCTATCCTCCCTCCCTCCTTCCATGCAGATTTGCCCACTCTTCATATCCCCCTCCACAAGTACCCCAACCACACCTCAGGTACTGCAATACACCCCACTCGACGCCGGGAGACCCCAAAGTCATACGCCTACTAAGTCACTCCCTGGCCCTCCTCCTCCTCATAGCTGGGGACATTGAATACAACCCAGACCCACGGCCTCCAACTCTGCTCAACACCTCGAACGGCCACGCCCTCCCTAAAGGACTTAAGATTGTCTCATCTCAATATATGCAGCATTCTAAACAAAATTGCTGCCTTACAAGCCACTATCCTCACTCTCTGCCCTGACATTGTAATAATCACCGAATCCTGGCTAAAACCTCACAACGGACAGCGGAATTCTCCATCCTGGGTTCACCCTAACTCGCCAGGATAGACAGGGCAGAAAGAAGGGTGGCGGCTTGGCAAAGTACATCTCCTCTGCTCTAAATTTTCCCTTATCACCCTTGCCAGCCCACACAACATCATAGATTCCCTCCTAGTCAAAATCTCACTAACCCACTCCGTCCCAATCTATATAGCTGGATCCTACTGCCCACCTGAAACCCACTGAGTAGCATCCTCGACCATCTCAGCACCCTGGGGTCACCTACAGGCGGCGAACTTCACTTACTTGGGGATTTCAATCTAAATTGGCTAGGCAAGGGAGCCTCCAAAGCTCTGCAACACATAATTGTCCTAAATTTGTCCCAGCAAATAGTGGAACCGACTCGCCTAAACCGTAAATCCAACAAACATACTCTCCTGGATTGGGCGCTTACCACCCACCCCCATCGGATCATTCAAGCTGGCATACTCCCAGACTCCCTTAGTGACCACCATATGATCTACATGGTGCGAAAAATCTTCAGACCCTCTGCTCCCCAACCCCGGACACGTCTCAGTAGAGTTTATAAGTCCATTGATCTGCCAGAGCTCCTTTACGACCTTACCAGCATCGACTGGTCTTTCATCATAAAGGCCTCCTCCATTGATGATGCCTTGGAATTTTTCTCCTCAAATTTCCTCTCCATCTGGGACAGCCACGCTCCACTCAGGCGATCCCGTGTAAGAGGAACCCATTTGCCCTGGATAACAACAAGCCTGATGCAACAACTACGCGAGCCAGAGACGCGCCTGGAAATACTTCAAGGCCTCAGGTAGTCTTATGGCCCAGCACCACTACCGGTCTCTACGCAATGCCTGCACTAGGCTTATAAGGCACGCCAAATCTAAATATTTCAAAAATGCTTTCAATAACAGTTCCGGTCACCCAACTCAATTTTGGAAGTCCATAAAATCCCTTCTCTCCCCGCCGGCCCAACCCCCTACCCCCTCACTTAACGTTGCAGGGAAAACTATCTCGGATCCGAGCATGGTAGCCTCCAAATTCAATTCTTACTTCTCGCTGCTGCATCATCCCTTCTCTCCTCCATCCGTTCCCCTTCCCCACCCTTTACTCCCTTACTGTACCCTCTGCTTCTTTCTCCTATGCCCTGTATCATCAGCTCAGGTGCTAAAACTACTGATGTCACTCAACCCAGACAAAGGTAAATGTCCCTCTGGCCTCGACTCTAAAATTCTCCGCTCTCTGCACCTGCCATACCACGCTTACCCTGCTGTTCAATCTGTCATTTAAACTCGGTACAGTCCCCAAAAATTGGAAACAAGCCACAGTCATTCCACTGCCCAAAGGGGGGGACCTCTCCTCACCTTCCAACTACCGCCCTATATCCCTGCTCCCCATCCTGGCCAAACTTCAAGAACGTCTTGTCCTTTCCCAACTCCACCACTATCTTGAGTCGATAAACTTCTTAACCCCTTACCAGGCCGGGTTCAGGAAAAACCACTCCACCACCACCTCTCTCCTCTGGCTCACAGACGCTATTCTCACTGGTATGGATAAAGGGGATTTAACAGCTGCCATATTTATTGATCTGGCAAAAGCTTTTGACACCGTCTCCCACCCCTTGTTGCTGGCTAAACTTGCTCTAGCTGGGCTGTCGGCAAATGCAAATAACTGGTTCCACTCGTACCTGTCAAATAGGTCCCAATCTGTCCGCATTAGCTCGGCTTCATCCACCCTACTCCCAGTCACCAGCAGCGTCCCCCAAGGGTCGGTTCTTGGACCCCTACTGTTCTCTATATTTCTAAATGACCTGCCAGTTGCCTGCCCAAATCCGGCCATCCACATGTACGCGGACGATACGGTGTTGTTCGCCTCTGGTCCATCCTCTCAGTGTGGTGGCAGCCTGTCTACAAAAGTTTTGACTCCAGTCCAACGTTGGCTTACCTCAAACCAACTAGTCCTAAACTAAAAAACTGTCTCCCTCACCTTTGGCTCCGGCCCAAACTCGCCGCGCTTACTCGCCCACCCAAGTTCTACCGTTGGACAGCTCCTACTGGAGACATGCACCTCCTATCGTTATCTAGGTGTCTGGCTAGATCAACACCTAAACTTCTCTGCACACATTGATGCTATGCACAAAAAACTGAACCCTATGTTGGGTGCCCTCTACCGAAACAAACACTGCATAGTCCTGCCAACCAGGCAAGAAATAGTCAAAAAAATGATCCTCCCTATATTTGATTATGGTGATATTATCTATGGTACGGCCCCTCAAACGTCCCTAGCAAGGCTAGACCCCCTTTTCAACTCTATCTGCCGCTTTTCACTGGATCGCCCTCCCAGCACCCACCACTGTGCTCTCTATCAATCTTTGAACATCACCTCATTACAGAACAGAAGATCACGCCACTGCGCTAGAACCTTGGCAAAGTTCTGGTCAAATTCACTCCCATCCTACCTGTCTGCCTCTTTAACAGCCTTAACCCCTCCATCCTACGCGCTCTGTAACAGCGACGCCAGGCTCCTCCATATCCCACATAGATCCACTCGGTCTGGACAGGCTGCTTTCAGCTATAGGCTACCCAAACTATGGAATTCCTTGGCAACCGGTATTAGACACTCCTCAAGTACTCCCCAACTAAATGCCGTTCTCAATTCAACACTTCGCCCACCTGCTCCTGTTACCCCCCCAACTCCCCCCTCTCTCCTGTACCCACCCAGCGTATGAATCAAGTCTGGTCTCTCCACTGTTTTTGACCTACTTCAATTGTAAAACATTGTATACTGTACAACATTCTGTCTTCCCTCAATCTGATCCGTTCGCATTATGTATGTTACCCACTGCTGTTATATTACTCCAAATGTATGATGTTTGCTGTCTTCCATTGTTCCACTGTATGTGTTATAGATTGTATCATGTTCCCAATGTACCCAAAAACCCCAGGGCACATCTGGAATCGAGCGGTACTCTGCTTAGCATGCCTTCCTGGTAAATCTCTTAAATAAATAAATAAATAAATTTTCATATGTTTGTATGTATGTTAGTATGTCATTTTCATATGCAATAAATCACCCCTTTCTTTTCTGTAAAGACTGGTACAATAGGAAGAACTTCCTCTTAACTGTCATCAGGAGATTATATGCCCTGTATCATCTGGTGTTGCTGAATGAGTGCTCCTTTAAGAATTTATGGCAGCCTTACATGTTGTCATCAGTCTGAATTAACTTGCTTAAGTGGGCAATTCATTTTTTCCATTTCTCATATTGATAACCAGGAGAAATGGAATGAGTCTATTGATTCAATTTTTGGCCTGTTATAGGTGGCAAGCAGTAAAAAATAATTACGAAATCACATTTTCTAATTACATCACATGCAAGAATATTCTGCCATGATGTTATTTAATTTTTTGTAATGCATGGCTTTGATCTCAATTCTGAAACCTCCCAGTGAAAATTGTTAATTTCTGACAACCTTCTTATGAATCATACTGGTAACAATGTTATTAAAGTTTATGGAATTCAATCACACATGCCATTTTAAATTGCTGGTTTATGCAAAGGGTTGTTAATTAGCTGTACAGCATGACAAAAGGAATTGGTTTTGTACAAATACTACTTTTGCACAGCATCTCAAACAGCCTTTTGTTTAACTAAACTAATACATACCCTGAACATAGCTACAGTATATTTCAATTAACAGATTCTAACTCATTTACATAGGGTTCAGCATATATCTAGACTTTCTGAGCAATGTTAACCCTTTCAACACTTGCATAGTATTTGGTGACAGAAAAGACGGAGTCCATCTTATCCACTCCCGTCACACAGGAGTGACTGTACCCAATTTGACTATGGACACACATCAAATCTTGTCAGAATGCTTCCACTTTTCATACTGTGTAACACTCATTGATGTAGCCCCTCTGAAATCTGTCTAGACCTGCTTTGAGACCCAGAACAGTGCTAATTTCCACATCACTGAGTAGGCTTTTCCACATGTTATCCACCCTGAGTGTGAAGTAAGTAATCTTAATGCACACTCCAGGGGTGTAGTAAGGTACAAGGCCGAATGCCGAGTGACCTTACACCCCTAGGAAGTACATTAAAATCCTATGATACGCACTCTGGAAGGGCTTGTTACACTTCTCAAATGGCTCTAAGTAGTTTTTTTGGGTAGAAAAATGAGATTCAGTGTCTGACTATGTGTTTATATAGATTTAATACAAGGTCAGATGATGTCTCTCAGCCAAAGAAATTTCTAGATTTTTTCTTGCCATTTTATAAAGCTTTATAATGTCGTCCCTTATCCAGTCTCTTTTAGTTTGAGTGCATGCCTTTGGTTCTGATTTTTTCTTTTCCACTCTCAACATGCATTTGGAGACTCAGGGGGACCACTGCAAGTTCTTTGCAGCATGGCTGAAAGACTAGCAGTTAGATCTAAGAAGCAGTTGAAAAAGAGGAAAATGAAAAAATATTCATTGTAATAATGTTGTTTCTTCTATTGGATCCAACAATAGGCCAATACAAAATGCATCATCTCCCTGCTCAGTGGTACTCTGGAGAAATGGAACTTGTGCTCATTTTAGAATGTAGACCCAAGTTCAGATACTGCAGTGTCTTGACATTCCCCCTACCGGCTTAACACCAGATTTCTTTCCAAAATGCCAGGGAAGCAGGACCACTAGTAAATAAATTCATGGCAAAAAACTTTATTAATGCATCAGTTAAGATTCATATTAAAGCAAAAAAAGTAGGGAAGTGCGGTGTTAGGGTTTCCAACCCTAACCCCACCAAAGCAGCAGAAGTGGCAAGGCAACACAACCAAGCAGAGATAGCCACCATCAGGTGTCATACAGACAAGGCACACTGATGAGTCCTGGTAGGACAAAACACTTGCCTGTGTCTTTTGTTGGCACCCTTTGTAGACTGTGTGAGAGGCCTTTCAGCACCATGCATTCCTGCTTAAAGTTGAACCGGCAGAACATTTTGTGGTGATTTGCATATACAGTCCATGATACTTTGCATTATGGGGGTATGTGTGATTTTTTTGTATCTCATCGTCGGGTAAGACAAAAAACATACAACTGTCTGAACATAACACAATAGACATCCATCATCATTGTCTACCAGCTGTATGAGGTCCATTGCCATGCCACTGTCTTGAGGGTATGCCAAGTGCTCCCTAGAGACCTACCAGGAGGCTGAGAGAGTCATGGGAGAGATGGAGAAGTGTACAGTTGCAATTCCCCCACAGCTGCCTAGTTCCTCCTCTCCCATTAATCATTGCTGACTAGTAAATTTTTTTTGGGGGGGTGCAGCCTAGTTGCACTATCATCTATTCCTAATTTGTAAACATTGTAACCAATTCACTACTATCAAGTGCACTCCCATTCCTCCAGAGGTGACTAGTACAATTTTTTTGTGTAGGGGCGCCTGGCTGCACTCCCATACATTCCTAATTTCTAAATATTGAAATGAATTTGTTACTTTCAAATGGGAGTACAGGCCCTTCATACACTTATTCATCCATAACTGACTAGTACAATTTTGTTTTGTGGTGCAGGGGAGGCGACTGCACTCCCATCCATCTCTGATTAATAAATAGTGTAATCAATTTCTTACTATCAAGTGGGAGTGCAGGGCCCCCCATTCCCCCACAGCTGACTAGTACAATATTTTTTAAGTGGGGAGACTGGCTGCACTCCCATCCATTCCTGATTTGCAAGTAGTGTAATTAATTCCTCATTCAGCAGTGTGAGTGCAGGGCTTTTTGGGACCTGCACTCCCATTCCTCCATAGCTGAGTACTACAATTATTTTTTTTGAAGGGGGGCTGGCTGCACTTCATTCCATTCTGTCAGCTTCCCATTAGGTCTCTAGGGAGCAGTTTGGGGTACAGTGAATGCAGTGGCCCCCTCCCCCATGGTGCCCAGCATACCCCCAAGACACTGACATGGCAGCAAACTTCATACATCTGGTGGACCATGATGATGGATGTCTCTTGTGTTATGTTCAGAGAGTTGCATGTTGTTTGTCTTACCTGATGACGGCTGTCTCTGATTGGTTGTGTTGTCTTGTCTCTTCCACTGCTTCAGAGGAGGGAATGTGGAGTTAGGGTTTCAAACCCTAACACCGCATTTCCATACTTTATTAGCTTTAATGTGAACCCTAACTGATGCATTAAAAAAAGTTTTTTTGGCATGAATTTCCTTACTTTTTGAGATAGTATAATCATAGCCTTATTTGCTTGTCAGAGCACAGTGCACTCTAGGCCATGTGCTCCCATCCATCCATCCATAATTTTTAAGACATTGTAATATATCCTTATTTCCCTGTATATTTGCATGTCAAAGGCCCTGCGCTCCCATCCATCCATAAGGCCTGCACTCCCATCACTTCATAATGTTATTCATATTTGTGTGTGGGAGTGCTCGGTGCCATCCATCTATAATTTTTGAGATATTGTAATTGTATCCCTATTTCACTGTGGGAGCACAGGGCACTCCAGGCCCTGCACTCTCATCAGTCCATAATGGTATCCATATTTGCATGTGGGAGCACAGGGCCAAGAAGGCCCTGTGCTCCCATCCATGCATAATTTTTGAGATAGTGTAGTGGTATCCTTATTTGCAGTGGGGGGCTCCCATCCCATAATATGCAGCACCAAAGAAACACCTCAGGTTGCAATGCTATCCTATGGAAAACACAGCAAAATTTGAAACCTGTGTAACTTGACACCAAATTAATATAGTTTCACAAAACCAGCAAAAGGCACATCGGTTGGGCAAAATTGCAAACTGTTTCTTCACAGCACAATGACAAAGAAACGACTGTGTACACCTCACATTACAATGTTATCCTATGGGAAATAAAACAAAATTTAAACCCACACAACTCCAGAGCAAAGTAATATCTTTTCACCAAACTAGCAAATGGCAAACCTGTGGGGCAAGCCCCTTGTACCCTGAAAATGTCAGACCAAAATCACAAACCATTTGTTAAATCACAAACCGTTTGTTAACTGTGGCGTGGCAAAGAAACAGCTCTCTTAAAATTCCTTTTTTGAAAATTGCAAAAAAGAATCATTTTCCACAGATTCTTTCTTCGCAATTTGCAGAAAAGGAAAATAATTTTTTTGCAAATTGCAACAAAGGATCCTGTTTCATGATTCCTTTTTTTGCAAGTTGTGGAAAAGGAAAAATCCTTTTTCGCAAATTGCAAAAATGAATCCTATTTCATGATTCCTTTTTCACAAATTGTGAAAAAGGATTTAGGCATTTAAAAAAAACAAATTTCTTAGAAACGTATCGAAAACATAACCCCAGAATTGGATTCTATGGGTCCTGATTAGGTAAAGGCAACTGTTAGTGTCTACTAAACTAAAGCCATCAATTTTTTTAGTTATTCATTTTGTTGTCACTGCTAACTGAAAACAAGATGGCGGTAACATGGTAAAAGATTCTGCATTTGCGGCAAAAGATCCTGCATTTGCAAAAAAGGATTCTGCATTTGTGATAAAGAATTATTGGACATGGTTTGGTAGGGCATCTAAAAGCTTTTCTCTTCCCTGCCTTTGGAATAAGCTTCAAGCTACCCTAAAACTCCATAACCTTATCCCACGTAGGGCATTCGTTGGTAGGGTACATGAGATCACTGTTGAGACCTGCAATTGCACTTAGCTTCCTTCACAGGTCTACCTTCTCCCCATCCTTCTCCTATTGTCTTTGTAGATTCCTGTATATACTGGCACATATCTTCCTTCCTTCCTTCCTTCCTTCCTTCCTTCCTTCCTTCCTTCCTTCCCTCCCTTTTGTCCATTCTACCTAAGTTGTTACCTCCCATATTTATTAGGTGTGGTAAACTTACTGTTAAGTGATGCTTCTAGTTTATCTCTATGTATTGCTATAATCAACCTATTCTACGTACCGTGATATCCCTGCTATTTTTCTATGATGTACTACTTGTATTGATTGTCTGTGATGCCTTTTCATTAGGTGGTGGTAAACTTACTGTTATGTGATGCTTTTGCCTTTACGTATTTGTTACAACCAATCTACTCTATGTACCATGATATACCTGCTGTATTACTATGATTTGTATCAGGGACCTCCTTGTGAATGAGCATGCTCAATGGACGCTATCCCTACACAATAAACTGAACTGAACTGAATTCTTTTTTTAGCAGGACATCTAACTGGTCCCATAGGAAATAATGGGAAACTTTGAAATGTAATAACTTTGGAACAGATTAATATTTGTTCTCCAAATCTTCAAAAGGCACATCTCTGATGCAAGACCTTTCTACCCTAAACTTTTCAGACCAAAATTTCACACTGTTTTTGTGCAGGGGGTGACAAAGAATATTTCAAAAGATGGTCATTTTCAAATTTTTTGATACTCGGTATCTCCACACCAACACATCTGACCAGAAAGAAACTTGCCACATCAAGAGATCTTTGGTCTCTGATGGTACATGCCAAATTTCATACAATCTTTTTCAGTTCTGAGGTATACACCATATTGTAACAGGTTTCCTAGAAACTCTCAGGACTTCTGACACTTCTTGTGACAGATTCAAACTAGGAAACTCTAACTCTTCAATAACAGTGCCCTTAGGCGTAATGTTCAGAGGTCTGGAAAGGCTATCCTGCCCTGGGACAGGGTTATCAGGCTGTGTCACAGTGACAAGGTGATTGGGATTTTGTAGGACAGCATCAGCAGCATTGAATACCATGCTTGCCCGACCCAATCTGAGATTATCTGGATCATTGTTGCTTGTTCCCTCCTGAGCTGCATGAGTACCATCTGTATGAGGGAAAATGGAGGGCAGGGATACATAAAGCCTCCACGTCCATGTCAGTGGCAGGCATCCTGTGGAACTGTGCCCCTGACTGGAGGTCAGCAACAAACTCTTGGAACTGATTGTTGTCCCATGAGGTGAACGGATCTATCTCTGGAGTGCCCCACCTTCTGACAATTGTTGGTTCACAGTCCATTCATGGTTGCCCTGACTCATTCTGCTTAGAGATCTTTGTACAGTTTGTCCTTGCTCATTTGCACAATCCATCTCAATATGCACTTTGGAAATGCATTATGTTACTGTGAATGTGCAATATAGATTCATAGATGAATACAAGTTCAAAAGATGGTTGCCCATTTGTGAACTTGCCACCAGCAATTCAGTGGTGGAAGGAAAATATCCTATCACCCATATAGGAGTCCAATCTTTTCTTGAATTGTTCAACATTGTCACTATTAACAACATCTTCTGGAAGTGAATTCCAGATAGGAGGCTCTCTCTGGGTAAAAAATCTAGATCGCTTTGTGGTTTTACAAAGGAAAGTTTTACGTTTAAAGTTGTGGGATTGTGTATTAGTATTTGACAAAAGTTTTTCAAGACCAATTGTATTAAACATATATTCAGTTCTTAGGGATTTAAAGATATAAATTAGGTCACCCCTTAAAGCCCTATATTCTAGAGAAAATAATTGTAATGTTTTGAGTCTGGACTCATAATCTTTATCAGACATATTACAAATTAATTTGGTTACTTTGCGCTGAATCCTTTCAGTCATATTTTGACATCCAATTGAAGTTGGAGCACAAAAGGGAGCACAGTAGTCCAGATGTGGACGTACAAGGCTAGAATATAATGGTAAAATAACTATGAGATTCCTTCTTTTAATATGTTTCAAAAATACTACCAAGAATCATATGACATGTTTTAACTGTTTTATTGGTATGTATATTGAATTTTAAATTGTCAGATATTGTAATGCCTAGATCCCTTTCTTTGTAGTAACCAACAAATTAATATTGTTAATTGTATAGGTGAACCTTGGATTGTTTTCCCCATGTGCATCACCTTACACTTGGCTACATTAAACTTCATTTTATTGTTGGTTGTCTAAGGTTGTCTAAGTAAATAAGTTATTTAAGTTGTCTTGTAATATTTTTGCAGACTGTGTGTTTTTAACTATACAACCCAGTTTGCAATCATCAGCATACTTGTTGATCCAAATCTCATTAGATGTTTGAATACTTGAAACTAATATATTGAAAAGGAGGGGACCAAGGACAGATCCCTGAGGCACACCACTAGTGACAGGACTCCAATTAGACTCATGTCCACGAATGACTACCCTTTGCTGTCTATTATGTAACCATGATGTGATCCATTTTATTAATTTGATATCCAAGTTCATATTACACAGTTGGTCAATCAAATCTTGTGAGATACAGTGTCAAAAGCCTTTTCGAAATCCAAAAAGACAATGTCCACTGGCAAACCTCTGTCAAGAGCAACGCTGACTGGTTCAAAGAAACTGATAAGATTAGTTAGGCATGATCTGCCAGAAGCAAATCCACGTTGAGAGATGTCTATACAACCCGTATTCCCAATATGATTTATGATTTTATTTTGTATTAATCTTTCCAAAAGTTTACTAACAAGTGAGGTTAGGCTAATGGGCCTATAATTGCTAAGTGATTGTTTATTACCACCTTTGTGACTAGGAGTAATGTTAGCCTCTCTCCATGTTTGAAATACATTTCCTTCTTTCATAACTCTATTAAATAAGTGGGTAAGAGGACAAGATAGCTCTTTTGAAAGTTCCTTTAGAAACTTAGGATGTATACAATCAGAGCCAGGAGATGTATTACATTTAATTAAATTAATAGCATCCAAAATATCATGTTCAGTAAATAGAACAGAGGAGTCAAGTTTAGATTGCTTTTTGATAACTATCTCTTCTTTTGGACTGAATATATTTCCAAAATACTGGTTAAGTTCTACTGCAATTTCTTGTTCATCGGCAATTAGTGTATCATTTATTTTTAAAGGTCCAATTCCTGTCTGATTTTAAGGGAACCAATGTAGTTATAGAACTTTTTTTGTTGTTTTTAACATCATTAGCTAAGTTTTTTTCTAGTTTTTGTTTTGCCATTCTTATCATTTTTTTTTGTCATTTTACCAAGTATCTTAAATTTGTTCCAGTCGGTATCTTTATGACTTTTACTATATTTATTTTATGCTGTATTTTTCTTTTCATAATGCGCTTTATTTCCTTAGACCACCACATACAGTAGGTACTCTCATTTTGTTATTTATATTATATTTGTCTCTGTCAGGGACCCAGGTGTGAATACAATAGTCTATCCTGACTTTTATTTTTTCCCATATCTGCTCTAGATCAAGGTTTTTCAGTTCATTTGCCCAATTCAATTTAGATACTTTTTAATGTTAATATAATCTGCTTTATAGTAATTTTTAAGTTTGGTTATTCCTTTTTTTACTATACACTTGTCTTTAGATGTTACATGTGATCATTTGATGATCACTATTACCTAGAGGGGGTAATATAACAGGTGAAGAGAGTAGGTTAGTATTATTTGTAAAAATGAGGTCCAGGATGTTATTATTCCTAGTAGGGTATGAGACCAATTGCTCCAGACCTAGTTTGAATGTTGTTTCCAGGAATTTCCACTCCAAGTGACCATTTGTCTCAAGTGTATCCCAATTAATATTGGGGAAATTAAAGTCTTCTAGTACTAGGTTACTAGGTTTACTAGGTTTTACTAGGTTTACTAGGTTGTCTAGGAAAAAAGAAGGCCGAGGCCCATCTAGATTTCCCCCACACAGTGTGGGCAAACTAAAACATACCATTTTGGTTTAACCAATTATCGAGACCATTTTTAAATACCTCTACACTATTTGCATCAACCAATTTCTGTGGCAGTTTGTTCCACTGTCTTGGAGCCCTAACTGCAAAGAAAAAGTAACATTATGTTTCCAACAACTACATTCTTATCTAGATGATTTAGAAAAATTAGATTATCTTCTTGACTTAGATATGGGGACCGATAACACAGACCAACTGTAAAGTCTCTTGACCTAACTCAGTCTTTACCCATAATATTTCTATAGAGGTATCATCTAGGAATATCTCATGACTCTTGAATTTATTGGATGTATATAGTGCAAGGCCACCACCTCTATTATTCAACCTATTTTTAAGGAATTTAGCATAACCTGATATGTCTGTATTCCAGTCATTATCTGAAAACCAAGTTTCAGTAATGCAGCAGATATCTGGAATCGAGCGGTACTCCGCTCAGTATGCCTTCCTGGTAAATCTGTTAAATAAATAAATAAAGATATGTATGTCTTTGCTGTCAAGGATATATCTTAATTCATCAAATTTATTTGTTAGGCTTCTGGCATTAGTTAACAAAATTTTATCTTTGGGTTATCTGGGAAGACAGAATGTCCAGCTAGTGTATTACTATCAGATATTGTAAGGATGTTTAGATTGTCCTATTCTAGAATTGTAATACTTATTTTTTTTCTTTTTCCTTTGTGTCTTATTTTTATGATTTCTCCTTTTAGACATTATTTTATTTAGATTATTTGAATGTTTATTTAGGGATGAGTAGAGTTTTGATTTGGGTATATCCCCCCCCCCATATCTTAGTTTACATTTCTATCAATGTAATTATTTAACTGCTGACCAAAGAGATAAGTACCCATTTTATTTAATTGTAGTCTGTCACCACTATAAAGTTGGCTGTTGTGAGCAAATTCTTCCCAGTGAGTTATACATCCAATGCTTTGTTTTTTGCACCACTGTCTGAGCCAGTTATTGGTTTCCTTTAGAGTACATTTTTGTTGGTACGTTGCTTTAGGGATGGGGAGGATCTCTGAAAATGCAAGGTCACAGCCTAAGTATGAAAGTTTATTAGTTATGTTAACTATTTCCTGCTTTATCTGTTGGGGTTGATGGAAAACATTGTTAGCCCCAGCATGAATAATTACAAGTTTTTTAGCATTTTTTGAGCAAAGACTGTCATTAACCATTTTTGTTATATTTGATATTTTAGCTCCACTAAAACAGGGCAGAGTTCTGTGTGCTTTGTCTTTATCACAGATTACTCTATCAAGTCATTTGACAATAGAGTCCCCTAGGACAAAAACTTCTGTTTCATTTTGTTGGGCTACCTCAACTTCCATGTTTATACCTGACATGCAAGGGTTAGCTGGTCCAGAAATGTTGGGTATGGTATCTAATATTATTAATGGTAAATCTGGAGAGATGTCTTTTAGTTTGGTGCCCATATTTTGAGTCGAGTTGTTTACTGTTATGAGTGTAGGGGGTATTATTTAATCTTCAAAAATAGTAGATGCACTCACTGTTTCCTCCTGATTGACATCCTGTGCTAATGGGTCAAACATATTAGAAAGATTTAAACTAAAATAATTTGTTTTTCTACCTCTCTTCTGTTTTGGATGCTTTAGGTGTTGAACCTGATACCAAGTATCCTCTGAATTTGTGCTGTCTTGTCTTCCCTTACCCTTTTTTTATTTGGTGGAGTAGGGTATACATTGCTAAGAGTACTTTCAGAAGTTATATTACTAACTAGTGAATTCTGAATACAAGATGGGTTAGTTTCATTTTGCACTAATTGTGCCTGAAGACGGATCTGAAAGCGATCAGCCATATCTAATTGGCTTTGTTCAATTTCGCTGAGCCGTTTGTTAAACTGGGCTATAATACTAGACATATCAGCATTTTCAGAACATTTAGAGCAAGTAAATAGTTTAATTGAAGGATAGGTAGGGGGATATCATGTACATATTACAGCACAGGCATTGAATGCCAAACTGTCCATCGGTTGTCTCAACAATAGTGTCCATAGTTTGTTTACTGTAGTCAAAAGTAACAACGTGAACTGGGAAAGGGTGTAGTAAATAGAAGAAACTAAAGTTCTTATAAGAGGTTTCGACTAAATGCAAGTAGTGGTCTGCATTAGCAAGGTTACTTATAAATGTGCAGTGTTTCTCCTATGACTCACCTTACTTGCCTGACATGACTAATATGTTTGGTCTATTTGCCTCTTAGATCTGTCTTTAGTGCAGTTATCAGTCTTGTGGCTTTTCAAACTGCGGTTCTGAAAGGCTGTAATGAAATGCCTTAAGCAAAGAGAATAGAGACTGAACAGATAGTTCATGAGCTTCAGCATTGTTTTACTTGGCACAGCTAGCTATATGAGTTCTCCCTACTTAGTGCGATCAACATCCAGTACGAATGCTTAGAGTCTGCCAGCACGTTGTCCTTGCCTGGTAGATGCACTGCAGAAATTTTGGTATCCAGAGAGTATGCTAGGTCCCAGATCCTCATTACTTCTGAGGATCTTGTTCATCCCTGTTTGTTTATGTAATACAGTACATGGTTGTGGTATTACTGTATCTGTCTGAATCTGGACTGACTTTCCCTGCAACATGGGAGGAAAAAGACTACATTGACAGGAGCACTGCCTGGAGCTTGAGGAGGTTTATGTGCTCCTGTGTCTGTTGTGGAGTCCAGATGCCACTTAGCATGAGGTCCTCGAGGTGACCACCCCACCCTAAGAGTGTTTCTGGATAGGACAAGAGATATGACCTTTGGGACTCGTATCCTCTTAGGAGATACTGTATGTCCTCATCTGGAGAGGGGGCCCAAGCACTTCTGCTATGGCTGATGCTATGTGACCCTGTAGTTGCAGAAAGTCCTTTTTAGGCCTTGACTGACCTGAGACAAATTACTTTGCACTGGCAAACAGGTTATTTACCCTGCTTATGGAAGAAATACTGTTCCTTGCAGAGTATCCAGCTCTGCTTCAATAAAGTCTAGCAACCTGAACTGGTTCAGTCTGAAACTTCTACAGATTTATTAGGAAGCCCAGTCCTTCTAAGGTGTTCCTTACTAGCCAGAAGGAGCACATTGCTTCCTCTCTTGTTTTCCTTGAAACTAGCCAGTTGTTCAGGTAAAGGAAGAAAACTACACCTTGCCTTCTCAGGTGAGCTGCTGCCACAGCCAAGCACTTTGTGAACACCCTTGTTGCTGAGATGAAGCCAAAGGGCAAGGCTGTGAACTGATACTGACAGTTTCCTAGCCTGAATCTTAGATACTTTTTGTGACAGGGTCTGACTGTAATGTGGAAGTAAGCATCATTCAGGTCCAGTGACCCCAGCCAGTCTTTTGACTGCTGGGATAGGATTACTGTGCCTAGTGTAACCATCCTGAACTCTTCCTTTTTGATATTTCTGTTTAGATCCTTTAAATCCAGAATGTGTCACCATTCTCCATTCTTGTTGTGGCTGAGGAAACACCTTGAAAAAAGGTTCTTTCCAAAATGCAATACAGGGACCATTTCTACTGCTTTGGCTTGCAGAAATTTTTTCAATTCCAGATGTAGCAGGATGTTTTTTCCACTGGAGAATGTGATAGGCAGTGTTTTGGTCTCTGCAACTTTGGGAATGTTTGAAATTGCAGCAACAAGCCCTGAGTCACTACTTCCATGACCCACCTGTCTGTGTTAGTTTTTTGTCACTCCCCCCCCCACTCCACTGGCAATGGCTGATAGGAGACCTTGGCAAAATTCTTAAGGGATCTGCTTTGGCTGTGGCTTAGAGGCAGGGGCTGCAGCATGCTTGGAACCTCTTCTGCCTCTACCTGTATAGTACACTCTTTGTCACTGGTAATCATAACTAGTGTTTGGGCTGGGCTAGCATCTCTGCCCCTGCCTCTCCGTCCATAAGGCTTGTAGGAGGCAAAGGCCTTTTCTTCCTCTGTCAAGCTTTTGTATGTGGATTTCTGTTCATCCACCCTTTTCATGCATGCCTCAGTTTTGTCACCAAATAATGAATTTCCCTCAAATGGGAAAGCAATGGCTTTTGCCTGGGTGTCTTGGGTGAGGAGTGTTGCCCTTAGCCAGGCAAACCTCCTCAAGGACACTGAGTGTGCCAGTACTCTTGAAACTGAGTCACTGCCATCAACAGCCATGTGAAACTGGTATTTTATGGCATCTAGAGCTGATTTTGCAGTTGCTTCCAGGTCCTGTTTCACCTCAACATCTACCTTCTTGCTCAGTGCCAGCACTGCATTTCACAGGGCTTTCTGGTACTGGGCTGTAGAGTCCAAGTAAACTGCCTGCCTTAGTTGCAGTGAAGCTGTAATACAAACTTTCTTGGGCAAGATATGCAGTTTTCTTTTCTTTTTTTTTTTATTTTCATTTTTTTGTAGTCTGGCCCCCCCTTCTCGAAGGGAACTCAGCCCCTTCAGCGTGCCACCCCCCATGCCCAGGCTTGCCCCCACAGAGTGCCCCTCCCCACGATCTGTTGAAGAGTGCTGTGGCTACCCCTAGGGTGTGGCCAGCAGCAAAGCCCCAGCAGACACTGCTGGCAGCAGCAGCGGAACAAGGTATCATGCTTGGGGCCATCATTTTATGAGTGTGGTGATAGTACTGGGGCAGGGATGTGCAATGATGACCCATGTCCACTCCGCCCCTCTCAGGTGACGGCGTGGCATGAATGGATCACCCCAGCCTCCGCCAGAGGTCCATGGTGTGACGGACACTCTACCCCCCTCCCACCCGGAGAAGGAGAGCAGTTTCTAGGATGCGCAATCCTTCTCCCCCGGCCAGCCCTCTGATGCGCCGAGTCCATTTCCTAACCCGGGTCGTCGGCATTGCAGACAGATACCCTGCCTCTACACTGGCAGTCTGGCCCCAGGTGTCAAGTTTTCTGATGTCCTTTTCAAGAGGCTGGGCAGAGAGAGGTACCTTAGCCTTCTCACATGTTGCTACCTACAGTATTATCACAACAGTAGCGGCTCCAATTCGAGTCGTGCCAGTGTAAAAAAAGCAGAATAGCAATCAAAAAAAACACAGCACCAACACTTCACAAATATAAAGCTGTATTAGACTTACAAAAAGATGGCAAACGATGTGAAATACAGTAGCGCCATGCAAGGCAACAACAGCTCAGAGAACAAAGAAACGCCCGACCGGTTTCGCGCCAAAAAGCGCCTCCTCAGGGACCTACAGTATGTCATTTCTTCATGATCAGGGTGGCACACAGGTATTCCACCCTCTGTTTGTCACCTGATACTTTTTCTCTATCTTTTTATCAATGCCAGCTGCTGAATTTGATGCTAACATGGTTTTAGAAGTGACTCTCCTAAGGGACTTGTGTACTGGGACTAGCAGCCTCCATGAAGGAGTTAGACACATCATACTTATGAACTGTATTTCCTCCTCCTCTTCCTCAGTTTCCTCAGAGGGAATGTTGAGGGTGTCCATCATTTGTACCGGTGCCCCCGCGAGCTGCTTCGAAGCCTGCAATTTATTCAAGTCAATTCAATTTCCTTACTTGGTTTTCATTCCATCATTTTAACATTTAAAGGGGTTCTTCATCTCATCATTCAGCTGAATGACAATCAGCCTGACCACCGACAGCAAGGTGACACTCATATCAGTCAGGAATCTACACATTAAATTTCAACATGCCAAAATGAACTGAGGTCCCACTGCGTTCTCTCTTTCTTGTGTGGAAACCACTTTCTGGCTTCATCTTTTATATAATGTGCTTTGATCTATAAGAGGCTCGCAGGTGACCTTTGGGGAGCTCACCAATTAGGAGAATCACACCTCTTCTGTTTGCAATTCAGTGTTAAGGTTTAGCAAGCTTGCCCATTGGCAAAATTCCCGTACAGCGACATTTTCGACAAGTTTCGAAAATGTCACTGTGGGGGACCTGCTGGCAAAATTTAGCTCTTTCACCGAGTTTCACCCTTCCCCCTTTCGAGTTTACTCGAACTTGGAGTTAACAGAGAGAAATCTATAGAAGAGAGCGATAGAACGCGAGATCGATGTCTGACAGGCGAATTACTGTCGACATCAGGGATGTCTCTATGCCGAATGTCAACAACAATGTTATCGCATCGGCATAGGTAAACCACCAGGGTTGAGCTTGCTGCACCTTTAACATTGTCCACCATTTGTCTCATAAATGAGGAGTATGAAGAATAGTCCTCATTGGCCCTGGGGGGAGAACCAAACTCCTGTTCTGGCGAGATGATCAGCTGTTCTGTGTGCTGGTCTGACCAGAGTGTTTGCAACATTGTAGAAGGAGCCATTCAGTCTTGCTTATGTGAGGATTTGGACTGCTTTTCCGTTTTCCTGCTCCTAACATCTGACTGCCTGTGAGCTCCAATCAGGAGGCTGGAGTTTTGGGGGCAGGGTTTGTGTTAACTATGTTTACTGTGTCTTTTCAGGCAGTCCTGCACTCTGCGGTCCATAGCTCAAGGCCATAGCTAAAGGGTGTCACACTGTGGGCTCCAGCGTGGGGCAGCAGTTGGCAGAAGAAGCTGCACTTCAGGTGTGACACTTTTTAGCTGCAGCACCACATTGCATATTATTGTGAATCCAGTGTAAGTATATATGCTTTTCCCTGCATTTGCTGTTTGTTTTTTGTCTATTAGCTAGGCCTATTGTGTTTACAATATTAGTTACTGCAGTTTACCTAGGCCTCTGCTACAACTTGTGGGCTGTTGTTTCTATTTTTCCACAAACTGCTTATTTATTGTGTGCTTCTGTTTTCAATTAATAGATTCTTTTCTTCTATATAACCAAATGTTTGATTGCAGTCCTCAACATGTTTTGTGAATGTTTTTATGGTGTTGTTCTCTGACCATCTGCTTGATATATGAAAGTGTGTTTTTAATAGTGCATACACCAGTCTCTTGCTTTTTTAGTCTCCCCATTTTGTTTTTACGTTTTTGTTGACTTTGTCTTATGTCTGGTGAGACTATCTCCCCTTAATAGTTTTATTTTTGTCTGCCCCTCCCCCCTCCCCTTAGATCAGGTTGTCATTCCCTTGCAGTCTTATCTATTAAGTCTGCCCGCTGTTGACTCCCTATTTGGGTCTGGTTAACATTACCCCAACCTCCCTATTCTGGTTACAGGCCTACATTACACTAGAATTTCTAGTTAAGCCTTCATCCCTGTTTTGTCTCCATATCTGGGTCAGGCATACTCCCCTGTTTAACTCACTTTTTGTTTTGACCTTTCCTATAAATTCATATACTGCATTAGGTCCATTTTATTTCCATCTCCCTATCTGTTTAGCTCCACTATCTAGCCATTTCTATTGTTCCTCCTTCTTACTTAATACCTAGGCTATTTCAGTTTGATACATTTTATTTCTGCTATTTCCCCTTCTTCTCTCTTCTACCATCTACTGCTCTCACCTCCCCCATTAGCCTTATCCCCTCCTCATCCCCTACACTTCCCTCCTTCTCCTTTCTCCCCTCCCCAACTCCCCCTGGTGTCCCGGGTGTCAAATTCTTCCTGCTCCTTGGCTCCACCCTGAAGTTCTCTGGCTCTTTTTGTCTCTTCCCTCCCCTTATTTATTTATATATTTATTTTATTTAAGTTTGGGATTAATATCTTTGAGTCAAGGACTCATTTTCGAAGGTTCCACGTCAATTGTTAAAAACAGACATAACAGTATAAAATACAGAGTTAACAGTAAAAGGAATATTGAATCATATACACAACCAGTAATAGAACAAGTCTGAGGTTTTACACATCAATTTAGTACTTAATTACACAAGCTTGATTCAAGGAAAGAGAAGTGGGATTGGGGGGGTCAGCCAAAAGATGGCATCGTCAGAGGAGGGGGAGGAGTGTTCAGTCATGAGGAGACTTTGTTAGTTACAAGGGGATAAGGTAAGGGGGGGGTCCTGGAGAAGGTAATATTCAGTGGAGTGATAATTGAGGAAAGGGATAGGTACTGGGAGACTGTCAGCTGAGTTATTACCACATTAGCACTGGCAGGTACAGGTAATTTTTGAGCCAAGGAAGGTTCTATTTATTTTATTTATTTATTTATTTACGAGATTTACCAGGAAGGCATACTGAGCAACATGCTCGATTCCAGATGCGACCTGGGGGCCGAGGCCCAATACATAACAAAGAGTTTGTTCATTACAATACAGTATTAGAATACAGAAAAGCTTACTCCTGGCAACCATAAGTCAAGAAATTTACAGACAGGGATAGATATACAATTGCAAATATGACTGTACAACAACATTATTGTAGTAATCTGTTAGATTAGCAGGAGCAGCTGGAGGAGAAATGTGCCTTGAGTAGTAGGTTGCGATGATAGGGATTTTGTGCGTGTCTTATGGGGGCAGGTAGGGCATTCCAGATCTGTGGGATTCTGTAGTTAAAAGCTGCCTGGCCTTTGGTAGTGCGCTTAAATGGGACGTGGAGTAGCCTAGGGTCCATACCTCTGAGGGAGTACGCAGGAGGAGGTTGTTGGGAGAGGGTAGAAGACCAGTAGGGAGGGAGGGAGGGAGGGACCAATATTTGGCAGCGAACCTAGCGCAGTTTATTAATCTACGATCATGCAGGGATGGCAGGGTTAGGGAGCTGTATAATGTGCAGTGGTGTGTGGATTGTGGGCAGTCGAAGAAGAAGCGACAGAAGGAGTGGAACAGGGTGTCTAGGCCGGCCAGAGCTGACGGAGGTGCGATAGTGTATACTATGTCACCATAGTCGAGTATGGGAAGTATCATTTTTTGGACAATGGCATGCCTTGTTTGTGTGGGGAGGCAGTTTTTGTTTTGGTATAGTGCACCCAGTTTGGGGAGCAGCCTCTTATGTAGGGAGTCAATGTGAGAGGTAAAATCTAGGTGCTGGTCAAGATATCTGTAGCTAGTGCATTGCTCCAGGGTGACCCTTCCAGGGTTTTGAACAGGGGGCAGAGGGTTTGGCGGGAGAGTCTTTGTTGGGAGACAAACATAAGCGACACGGTATTTTTAGGGTTTAGAAATAACTGGTTTGACCTAAACCAGTTCTGGATGGCAGAGAAATCCTCCTGTAGGAGAGATGTCACACTACTTGTTGAGGGGTCTGAGGCGTACAAGACTGTGTCGTCCACATACATTTGGATGGAAGAATGGGAGCATGCAGAGGGGAGGTCATTTAGAAAAATGGAGAAGAGTAGTGGTCCTAGGACTGATCCTTGGGGGACACCAGATGTGACTGGTAGGGGGCTTGAGGTGTGTGAAGCAAGTCTGACCGCTTGTTTCCTGCCCACTAGGTAGTCTTAGAACCACTCTATGGATGGGTATGAGAGCCCTGCATCAGTAAGTTTGGAGAGGAGTAGGGAATGAGAGACGGTATCGAAGGCCTTTGCTAGGTCAATAAAGATGGCCGAGGTGATATGTCCTTTGTCAATACCTGTGAAAATGTCACCAGTGACTCGCAGTAGGGAGGTGACGGTTGAGTGGGTTTTGTGTAAACCGGATTGGAAAGGCATGAAAAAGGAGGAGGTGTCCAAGTATGGAGTCAGTTGGGACAGGACAAGTCACTCCTGGAGTTTGGCCAGGATAGGGAGTAGGGAGATGGGTTTATAATTGCCTGGGGAGGAGGGGTCACCGCCTTTTGGAAGGGGTATGACGGTGGCCATTTTCCATGCCATTGGTAACTTGCCCAGTGAGAAAGAGAGGTTGAGAAGGGCGACAAGAGGGGTGGCTATGGCAGGGGCTGACAGGAATAGCATCTTGGCGACCAGGGACGTCGGGCATTTGCCTTTGTTTGGGTTCAGTGCCCTTAGAAAGCGGAGGACTTCTGCTGGGGAAACTAAATGGAATGAGAACAGCAGGACTGGGGGCCATGTGAGGGGGGTGGCGGTGGAAGGGGGCAGGGTGTGCTTGTACTGGAAGGAGGATAGAAGGTTGTCTGCACAGCTGGAGAAATGGGTGTTAAAAACTTCAGGTACGCAGATGGGGTCAGAGATGAGGGTGCCCTGATCTAATAGTGTTGGGGGTGGGGGTGGGGGAGAGCAGGGATTTGAATGATTTCCAGAAATCCATCGGGTGGTTAAGGTTTTTACTAAAGGCTGATAGGAAGTAGCTCTTTTTGGCTTGGCGGATGATGTTTGTGCATGCATTTCGAAGGGATCTGTAGGTGGTAAGGGAGGCCTGAGTGCCCAGTTTCTTATATGTTTTCCAGGCATGGTCCCTGGAGTGGCATTTTCTGATTATGTCAGCCGTGATCCATGGGAGATGAGCCCCTCTAACTCTTTTTGTTCACAAGGGAGCGTGTTTGTCCCACACTTTTAGGAATCTTGTTGTAAACACATCAAAGGCTGTGTCAATGGAGGATGCCTGGGTGATGCAGGACCAGTTTACATGTCTCAGGTCAGCCAGGAGAGATGCTAGGTCTAGGGAGTTATAGGACCTGGTGCGCAGCGTCTTGGGGGGGGCAGTAGGGCTATGTACCTTCCTGATCAGGTAAATCATGTGATGATCACTTAAGGAATCTGGAAGCGCTCAGGATCCTATGTGGGTGCGAGGTGAGAGCCCAGTCCAGTAGGGAGTGGTTTTTTGACTTGTGGTTGAGTCTGGTGGGCTCTGTTATGAGTTGAGTGAGGTTCAGGGCCTTTATTTTGGTGTTCAGGTGGGCTTTATTGGTACCTAACCAATTGGAGTTATAATCACCAGTGGCGTGGAGCTCACCACCTATAGCTAGGGACTGTAAAGTGATTAGATGGGAGAGGATATCATCAGTGGGTGTGCAAGGGGGACAGTATGAGCCTGCCACATAAACAGGGGTGGTATATGGGAGTAATAGTTTAATGAGTATCGAGCCGATGTTTGCTGGGAGAGAGGGGATATCTACAATAGTGAACTGACAACTGTTGGAGATGTACATTGCCGTACCTCCACCTCTCTTATTGCCTAGCCTATCATGCCTGATGATAGTGTACCCTGGTATGGAGACTTTGGCATCAGTATGATGTGGTTTAGCCAGGTTTCTGAGATGATCAGGATGTCGGGGTGCTGAGTTAGGGCTATTGGTTGTAATAGCGAGATTTTTGATAACAGGCTGAAGGTATTAAGGTGCAGTATATGTAGGCCTCTGGGGAGAGAGAAAAGGGTGTGGGTATGTGTTGTGTTGGGGCCTGGGTTAGCCTCTATGTCCCCTGACAGGAGCAGGAGTAGGGAAAAGAGATGAGCCCAGTTTTAAAAGTACTAATCTTGGGTGTCTCAGAGAGGTCAGTGGGTAGTTCATTGTACCACTTCGGTCAATGATACAGGATGGAGTTTTGGGCAAGTTTCGTCCTTTTGAAGTGAATCATCATCCTGTCAGTGGCTATACTTCAGGTCGATTTTGTAGGGACAGCCAGCCTAAAGTGGCCTCCCAGTGTGGAAGACGACAGACCCAGCAGCACCTTTTTTAGAAGCAGGCAAGTTTGATATTGCCCTCGAAGGCTGAGTGGGAGCCACCCTGTGTCTTTGTAGAGCATGCAGGTATGGGTGTCAATGGCAGCCCCCAGAGTGAGGCGGCAGGCTTTATTGAGGAGTGTGCTGATCCTGTTTAGGGCTGTTTTTGTGCCCACCCCATAAATAGGCAATCCATAGTATGGTAGACAGTACTGAACTACTAGTGGCTAGTTTGAGAGCATCAGGAGTCATTGATTGTCTATGATGGTAAAGCACGCCCAGCTTTGCATTTGCGGTCCAGATAACTGAGTCTATGTGGCTTGAGTAGGTGAGGGTGTCATCAAACGTGATGCCGAGATATTTGGACTTGGTGGCTTGGTCTAGAAACTCACTCTTTTGTTTATGTGTCAGCAGTGGCAGGTATTTATTTTTGCTTTGGGAGGTGGTAAAGAGCATACTCTTAGTTTTGCTGACGTTTAACAGTAGTTTGTTTTCTGTGAACCACGATTCAAGTTTAAGGAAGCTGCTTTGGAGATCTGTTGTGATGAAGTGGAGGCCTTTACCGCCGACTGATATTACTGTGTCATCAGCATAGAGAACTGTGCTTGCTGAGCATGCTGTAGGGGCGGAGTTGATGAAAATGCTAAAGAGTAGAGGACCAAGGATTGACCCCTGTGGGACCCCAAGGGTCCCCTCATTAGTTGCAGATAGGGTATCACCTATTTTGACTCATTGTATCCTGTTGGTGAGGTAGCTGCCAAACCAATTTACCATCTCAGGAGATAGACCTGTGGATAGAAGGCAGTTTAGGAGGAGGTTGTGATTTACAGAGTCAAAGGCCTTCGTAAGGTCGATGAAGACTGAACCAACTGCATGCCCATTGTCCAATGCATTGTATAAGTGGGATGAGTAGTCCACTAGTGCGTGAGTGTGGAGTGCTTTTTATGGCAGCCATGCTGCTGTGCGCAGAGTAGATTATGTCTATCTAGGTATTCTGTAAGGTGCTCTGAGAGCATTCTTTTGAGTACTTTAGATAGGGGAGGGAGGATGGAGATGGGTCTGTTGTTGGATGTTTGTGTCTTGTCTCTTGCTTTAAAGACAGGTGTGACGTTTGCTGACTTCCATAAATCTGGGAACACTACCGATTTAAGAGAGGCATTGAAAACCATGGTAAGAGGACCAGAGAGTTCATTGAGGAGAAGACCAACCAGCTTCATGTCAAGCATATCCGCTCCCATCCTGGTCTTGCCAAGGGCCTCTTTAGTGTGTTTAATTATTTCGGCCTTGGTGACACATTTAAAGTGAAATGGTGGTACCTCTTTTCTTAATGGGTCATTAGGGGCAGTTTGTCATTGTTGTGCTTGCGTATCCATGAAATAGTCACTGGGGAGTACACTTGAGAGGTCTGTGAATGCGTTGTTGAGCTCATTGGCAATATTGATGGGTTCTTGCAAGGGCCCCTTTGTGGTAACAAGAAGGTCAGGGGGAGCCTTAGTGGCCTTGCCGGTCAGGGATTTCAAGGTCCCCCAAAAGTCTCTGCCAGAGCCCCATGTTTTGTTAAGTAGATCCTTGTAGTAGGAGGCTTTGGCCTGTCGGATGAGTTTGGTGCAAGCATTTCTGGCTGCCTTGTAGATGTTTATTGCAGCAGGTGTTCCAATTGCCTTTGCTATATGCCAAAGATTGTCCTCCCACCCCTCCTCCCCCTGGCCTCTCCTCCAGTTTGCATATTGGTTCCATAAAGCTCCTCATTTCCTTGTTGCTTCAGGTAGCAGGTGACATTGAACTTAATCCTGGCACCATCACAACACCACCCTTTCACGTTCCCAAAGGACTGAGGGTTGCCCATTTCAAGATCTGAAGCCACCTCCCAACAATTAATCATCCACAACCTATCACGGAAGAAACATCAAAGGTACCTCAGGACCCCTGGTGCGTAACTTCTGAAATGCCAAACAGAAGAAAAACACAAAAACTGCACTCGCAGCCAGAAGTTAATATGCTTATACAGACTTTATTTTGCAGAACAGTGCACGAGGCAGCAAGCTGATCCACCAATGAGAGTCTCAGTGTTTCACAAAGGTGCACTTTGTCAAGAGATGAGGACTCTCCCCTCTTGAGCACAGTGCATTAAAAATGGACAGGAGAGGAGAGGAGAGGAGAGGAGAGGAGAGGAGAGAAAGGATAAAAACATGAGAAAATAAGCTATTTCATTATCAAGTCCATTTGTATACAGAAACTCGTAAATGCTGATGCTGAAAATGAGCTGTGGATGGTAAGATATCAATCAAGTGCCTCCTAATGCATAAAAAACCTACAGTAGAGACAAAAAGATATAAAATGTGAAACATAGAGCGCTGCAGTACAATACACTACAACTAGTAAAATAACATCACATACAAGACACAGTAATGTAATGTATTATAGTAGAATTAATCAAAAAATGTGGGGCTTAAGATCCTACTAAAAGGGGACTACTTCAATTTTAGCATTAAAGCCCATTCCAGTACTTACACCCAACTTGTAGATCCAGAAGTCCTCCTTTTTAGAGAAGACCTTCACCAAATCGTCACCCTTCAGACCTAGAGAGACTTCCCTAGCTATAAGGGACCACTTATGGGATGCTAAGTCACTCAACCCATGTGTATGGGTGGCAGTAGCATACTCCTCATTTTTTTGCGCTATAGCCCTAACATGGTCTCTCACCCTTTCCTTAAATTTCCTTTTGGTCCTACCTGCATAAGATGCTGAGCAAGTACACATGACAAGATATACCTATCATGCTTAACCTGGGCCAGATGTACTTGTCATATCTGAATCTTGGCTCTCCTCTAAGGTACAGAACTCTGCTGTGGCTATCCCTGGTTACACCTTAGCAAGGCAGGATTGCACAAAGAGGGGCGGTAGTGTTGCTGTTTACATATCCACCAGCACCCCATTTGTGACTGTGCTTGCTGTCTCTTCCCCTTCCTCCTATGAGCTGCTTCACCTTAAATTCTCCCTTCCCTTCTCTGTTCCCATCTTTATTGCTGGTGTTTACTGTTGTCCTGGTATGTCCCCTGCTCTAGTTACAGAGCTCCTTCCCTCTGTCTGTTCCAGTTCTTCCAGAGGTGAGCTGCTTATATTTGGTGACTTTAATATAAAAATTGGCTCTCTCCAACTACAAATAAATTTTCCCAAAATGTAAAATCCTTCCAATAAACTCAATTGATTTCTGAACCCACATGTCTAAATTTTGAATCTTTAAATCAATCTCTTCTAGACTGGGTCCTCTCATCCAATCCCCACCATACTGTCGATGTCGATATCCTTCCTGATGCCCTCAGTGAGGTCATTGGACTTAACCTCCCTCCTAGCCAATGTTTGGACATCTGATTGGTTCCCCCATCTCCACAGCCAAAAATATAAATTATGCTCTCCTTTGGCTATATGGGATCATCATGCACCCCTGAGGAGAACCAGAGTACAGGACTCCCATCTTTCTTCGATAACAGCTGAGTTGTTAGCTTGCCTCAGTATCAGCGACCTTGCCTAATGATCCTTTAAGATCACTGGCTCCCCAGCTGCATTGGCCAAATAGTGGCAGCTTCGCAACGGCGTCACCAAAAGCCATCAGGCTTGCGAAGTCTAAGTGTGTTGCAGCAACACTCCAGAAGAACTCTAATCACCCGTTCAAGTTCTGGAAGGTTATACATTCCATTGTCTCCCTTTCAACCCAGTCTACCTCCCCTGTTCTTAAGGCTGGCAGTTCTCTCATCTCTGACCCTTTTGCTTTTGCTTCTTCCTCCTTTAACTTCTACTTCACCACCTGTGCTCTTTCTCTCATCCCTTCCTCACCCTCCCCCTTCTCTTCCCCTCTCTGACTTCCCTCCCTCTCCCATTTTCCTTCTCCCCTACCACTTCCTCTGCTTCCCTTAAGGCTCTGCTTGCCCTTAATCCTTGCAAGGGAGGTAGTCCAGATGGTATCAATCCTAAGTGCCTGCTTCTCTCAGCTCCTGTCATCATGCTGCTGATTTTCCTTCTCCTCAACTGCTCTTTTTCCTCTACTACTGTCCCTGAAGCCTGGAAACAGGCTATTGTCATCCCTCTCCCTAAAGGTGGAGATCCTTCTTTTTCTGGAAACTTCTGTTCTAGCTCTCTGCTTCCTATCCTGACTAAGTTACAGAAATACCTTGCTCTTTCTCAGCTCTCATCTTTTTTTCAGCTCCTCCTTCACCCCTTTCCAGTCTGATTTTAAGAAATCCCACTCCACCTCCACCTCCCTCTTTCGGCTCACTGACTCTATCCTCTCAGGTATGGATCAGGGACTGATCACCGCCACCATATTTGTTGATCTTACTAAAGTTTTTGATACTGTGGCACATCCCCTCCTTCTGGACAAGCTTTTTTTTCTGTTTATGCCCCCTTCTGCACCACATCGCCCTATCTCTCGTGGTCTCCCAAGGTGTCCATGTGGTTCGGCCACACCCTGAGAGCACCTGGAGGGACCAGCCCCCATCCTGCCACAGTTTGCCCCCCAGGCAGGGAAGGAGAGCATCCTGGCTTCCTCCCAACCTACATAGATCATGTCAGGCTGTCCGTTCCGGATCTCTAGGGGTCCATTTTTCATTTCTTCCCCATTCGCCAAGGACGATGACCAGCAAAGGGGTCCAAAGGGGCATGCGCATGCAGAGATGTGCTGCTGCTTCAGACCCCTGCCGACATTCCCTCCTCCCTCTTGGCACTCCCCAGCTGCAACTCCACCCATGTGCACCCAGGTGGCAGTTTCCTAGCAGGAGTGGCTGCCCTCCCTCCCCAGAGGAGGAAAGTGTTCCTGGGATGCTCAATTCTTCTCCTCCCGGCTGGCCCTCTGATTACCTAGGCTCGTTCCCAAACCCAGGTTGCAAGCATCGCAAGCGGTAGCTCTACTGTTGTACCAGCAGGCCAGCTGCTTCTGGGCAAGCTTAAAACAGAGGGCTGCTCTGACTCCTCAGTTAGTTGGTTGTGCTCCTACCTTGAGGGAAGGTCTCAAGCTGTCTGTACTGCAAGCTCCATGTCCATGCGACTTCACATCTGCCAGGCGTTGATTGCCTCAAGGGTCTGTCCTGGGTCCTATTCTCTTTTACATATTCTTGAATGACCTTCCCTCTGTCTGATCCTCTGCATCCATTCATATGTATGCTGATGATACAATACTTTTTGCATCTGGTTCCTCTTCCCATTACCTCATTTCCCATCTACTACTGGATTTTGACAATATTCAGCATTGACTCTGGTCTAACCAACTGTCCCTTGATGCCAAAAAAACAGTTTCCATAACTTTTGGCACCTGACAGAGGCTTACAAAACTCACCTCCCTTCCATTATTCCATACCGTTGATGGTGCTGTGGTTGAGGTGGCATCCTTCTTTAAGTACCTTGGGGTCTGGTTGGACCGTCATCTTGATTTCTCACTGCACATTGATGCCATATGCCTTAAACTCTACCCTAGGCTTGGTGCATTGTACAGGAACAAAGTGAGAACCCCACTTCCTGCCCACTGAGATTGTTTTAAAGATGATTCTCCCTATGTTTCACTATGGTGACATAATTAAAACTCTTTAAAACTCAGAAAAAGGACTCTGTTTCTATCTTACAGTGGAGCTCCCAAATACTCCCTTGCCAGACTGTCTTTTTGTCATTTTGCCTAAGACTGTCCCCCTCACACCACCACTGCTCATTCTACCCTGCCCTTTCATGCCCCTCTCTTGATGCCAGACAATTTCCCCATTGAGTCTCCTTTATATCCAGATTCTGGTTTGGCTATCTTCCCTCCTACCTTACCTCCCTGCTGTCCTCTCCCCTTTTCCCTCTGATCATCTCCACAGCAATATTTCACATTTCCTTTCTATTCGATCTAGGAAATCTATTGTTGGTCAAGCTGCCTTCTCTTATCACTTTCTTAAACTCTGGTTCGCCCTTCCCCTATCAATCCACTCTGCCTCTACTAGTTTCTCTTTTAAGTCTCTTCTTTATGACTTTTCCACTCCTACCTGCAACTGTCCATGACCCTCTACCTCTTAACTTTCTCCTCCCCCGACTCATATTGTCTTGGCCATGTTGTTCCCCTCCTCCCTCCCACTATACCTGTATGAGTAACTTCCTCTTACCTATCAAAGCTCAATTTTTTAGCTACTGCATGTATCTGTTGTTCTGATTTGTCTTACAATGTCATGGTTATGCTCCTGTGATATACTGCATTGCTGTATATGACTTCTGTTTTGTAATGCTGTTAATACTATATATTTTTCTCCTCTCAAAATATCTTCCTTAACCCTCACCCTCAGGACACATCTGGAAAATGAGCTGTTATCAGCTCAGTATGCCTTTCCAGGAAGGAAGGAAGGAAGGAAGGAAGGAAGGGAGGAGGGAGGGGAGAAGGAGGGAAGGAAAGCTTCATGGCATCAACATGGGGCCAGAGTACCTTAATGGAGTTGATATCAGTGCTGTCGGTATTAACATTAGTACAGGTGGTACTAAAGTCCATGCATATTACGTCAACATTGCTAGAGCATTCCTGCTATTTGTGCCGTGTCTGCAATGAATGCTGCTTTCCAGGTAATTCTATGTATTGTTGTGGAATGTTTCATGGAATTTTCACTGGAATTTCCTACAAAATTTTCACTGCTTGTGTGAGATTGTCAAGTCCCCAGCATTTGCAAAGGTGTTGCTCATGTAATATCTTCTACAAAGAACCCCAGAGCAAATGCCCTGAGGCATGGGTTATTCCAGAGGATATTGGCCATACAGCCAAATTTTAAAGAGAACATAATTGCACATACCCCAATAATGCAAAGCATCATGGGAAACATAAACAAATCCCCATGAGAGAATTTGAACTGGCTCAACTTTAAGCAGAATTGCATGTTGCCAGAAGGCCTCACGATGCTATCAGCAAAGGCTATGAATAACAGACACATACACGTTTCGTCCTAATTTGGACTCATCAGTATGCCATATCAGTGTCATAGCCCAGGGAGTAGGAGCCAGCCACCCCTTAAGGGGGATGTTATTTGTTTGGGTTATGGGGGCCAAAAATAGTGAAAGAAAAGAACTACAAAGAACCCCAGAGCAAATGCCCTGAGGCATGGGTTATCTCAGAGGATATAGGCCATACAGCCAAATTTTAAAGAGAACACAGTTGCACATACCCCAATAATGCAAAGCATCATGGGAAACATATGCAAATCCCCCTGAGATAATTTGGACTGGCTCAACTTTAAGCAGAATTGCATGATGCCAGAAGGCCTCACAATGCAATCAGCAAAGGCTAAGAACAGCAGACACATACACATGTTTCATCCTCATTTGGACTCATCAGAGTGCCATATCTGTGTCTTAGCCAAGGGAGGGGGAGCCAGCCACCCCTTAAGGGGGATGTTATTTGTTTGGGTCATGGGGGCCCAAAATAGTGAAAGAAAAGAACTACAAAGAACCCCAGAGCAAATGCCCTGAGGTATGGGTTATCCCAGAGGATATTGGCCATACAACCAAATTTTAAAGAGAACATAATTGCACATACCCCAATAGTGCAAAGCATCATGGGAAACCTATGCAGATCCCCATGACAGAATTCAGACTGGCTCAACTTTAAGCAGTATTGCATTGCATATACAACAGGAATGCTCTGAGAGCTCTAGCAATGTTTACGTAATATGCAAGGACTTTAGCACTACCTATACTAATGGTAATACCATCAGCACTGATATCAACTCTATTAAGGTACTCTGCCCCATGCTGATGCCATGAATCAATCCTTCCTTCCTTCCTTCCTCCTCCTCCTCCCCTCCTCCTCCTCCTCCGCCTCCCTCCCTCCTCCCTTCCTTCCTTCCTTCCTTCCCATACTGAGCTGATAACAGCTCATTTTCCAGATGAGTCCTGAGGGTGAGGGTTAAGGAAGATATTTGGAGAGGAGAAAAATACATAGTATTAACAGCATTACAAAACAGAAGTCATATACAGCAATGCAGTATATCAAAGGAGCATAATCATGACATTGTAAGACAAATCAGTACAACAGATACACGCAGTAGCTAAAAAATTGAGCTTTGATAGGTAAGAGGAAGTTACTCATACAGGTATAGGGGGAGGGAGGAGGGGAGCAACATGGCAAAAACAATAGGAGGAGGAAGTCAAGAGGTAGAAGGTCATGAACAGTTGCAGGTGGGAGTAGAAAAGTCATAAAGAAGAGACTTAAAAGAGAAAGCAGAAGAGGCAGAGTGGATTGACAGGGAAAGGGCGAACAAGAGTTTAGGAAAGTGATAAAAGAAGACAGCTTGGCCGACAATAGATTTCCTAGATCGAATAGAAAGGAAACATGAAATATTGCTGCGAGATGGTAAGAGGGAACAGGGAAGAGGACAGTAGGGAGGTAAGGTAGGAGGGAAGGGAGCCAAACCAAAATTTGGATATAAAAGACGCACAATGGGGAAATTGTCTAGCATCAAAAGAGGGGCATGAAAGGGCAGAGTAGAATGAGCAGTGGTGGGTACGAGGGAGACAGTAATATGTTGTACCTCACCCTTGGGCCATTCGTGCTGCTAACATCACAGCACATGCCACTCCCATTGCCAGAGGGATAATGGTAACATACTGAGGGCTGTCTATGAATCCCGTTAGGCAACCAGCCTAGGCCTGCTGTCAGACCTGGATCCACATCAGTTGTTCATGGTGGACCAATCTGTTCTCAAAACCGAGAAGTTGGCATTTTTCACCAGCCATGAGCAGCAGGATCATTGGTGCTCACTAAAGTTACAAGAATAGCTTATAGAACAAGTCTCTGGACTACAGTAAAGCCTATCACAAGTTTTCTTGGACAGCAGAATCATGTACTTGTGGGACCCAAGAGACTTAAACTAATCAGCATCACTAATGGAGTGCATTTTATGGCCTCTGCGGCTTTGTATCACGTTTGTACACCATGGGGTCTATTCACTAACATGTGGGAATTATGCGTGAATCGCATGTAACCCACCTGAACTGCTCCGTATTCTGCACAGGTGTGTGCCAGCCGGCACTCACAACCACTGGCCACCTGTCCACACCCCCACCCCCTCTGCATGCAGCTTCATGGTGGAGAATCATGGCAGCATGGAGGTGGCGCATGGGATGCCAGTGTGCATCCAATAAGATGCCCAGCCCGGGTCCCATAGTGGATCCCCATCCATGCATGGGCAAGGGTCCTGGGACAGTGCACACTGTCCAGTGAAGATACAATGGGTATTTGCCTGAGCAGCCACCCCTGGCCCTCCTAACTGGCAGGTTGTGGCAGCTGAGTGTGGGGGGATCCCATGGCTACTGCGCCCCACCGTTGACTTGTGGGGGGACAAATAATGAGTTACAACAGGGTACACCCTCACATACATTTGCAGCCCCTGAACAGTGGGCAGTGCCATAGTGCATGGAGGCAGTATGGAGCACATACCCTGGCATGCCGCAGCCTGCCTCTGGCATGTAGCTGCTAGGGCAGCCAGGGGATCCAGTGCACAGGGTGCTAGCACGCCCTTGAATGAATGCGATGGGGGATGTGCAGATCACCGTTGCTTGTCATTCAGTCATAGAAATGCCTATGTGCTGCCCCTACGTGGCACATAAGCATTCGTGAATAAACCCCATTATGCATATAGGCTCCCCATTCATATACATTCTAAGACTGGAAATTATTCTTTCAGGGTAGATATACCTAATATGGACTTGTCCATTGCTTTAGGGTTAGCCTGTGTGCAGAAGCAGGTTCCGAGTCAACAAAATATTGTTAGCTTCCAGGGCGTGTAACAAGCAAAATTCAGAATTATAGTGTTGGGATTCCTTCTTCCATGCCTAGGAGCAGAATGATTTACTGTCTAAAGATCTTCTTACTGATCTTGGGAGAGTCTGTAGTTAAGGGCATGAGATGGGGAAGCATGGGGGCAAGGGCAAACCGCATGGAGGTGCAGTGTATGCCAGGGATGACATTGGGGATGGTGAGCCCACTGATAGCCCAGCACAGGGGAAGGGGGGAATCTCACATCATTGTTCACCTGGGAATGAATGATCCGGCCGAATGTGAGGTAAGTGTGGTTCAGTAGGGCTTTAGGGAGGAGGGGAAGCTCTGCAGTGGGGTGGGGAGGACGGTAGCCTTCTTGGAGGTGCTATGAGTACTGTGGGCTAGCATTAATGTCTGGCTCAGTGGGTGGTGTGGGCAGGAGTGTTACTGGCTAGTTGGAGGCTGGGGAGTACCTGGGAGAATAAGGCCCATTATGCACTGGATAGGCTGCATCTTAGTAAAGAGGCCACTAGGGTGCTGAAAACCAGATTTGAGGAATATATGGGCAAAGACCTTAATTTAATCTGATGAGGGGGGCAGCAGGGGTCACAGCACTCTTAACCACCTGGTAGAGCAGGCTGAATGGCCTCACCCCAATCAGGGCAGAAGGATGGAGTTTCAGATGAGAGGCAGAGGGATGGGGGTAGGCAGATGGGATGGGGAGCAGGGGAGGAAGGCAGACTTGGAGAAAGGGGGACTCAAGCCATGGTGAAAGGTAAGGTCTCTGAATGAAAGGAGCCTAGGGAACAAAATGGCTGAATTGCAGTCACTGATCGCAGAGGGAGAGGTGGACATGGCAACCATCACAGAGATATGGGCCACACCGAATCATAACTGGGACCTCTTTGTCCTCAGGTATAATCTGTGTAGGAGGGACAAGGGGTGGAAGGGAGGGGTAGTGGCTCTATACATGAGGGAAGGGATAAACTGTACTAGGGAGAAGGAAAAGGCCGATGGAAGCACAGAGGTTTTGTGGGTACAGGTACAATCCACAAAAGGTAGAAAGCTTAGCATATGGATAGTGTACAGGCTGCCAAACCAGAAAGAGGAATTAGACAAGGAACTAGGGTCCAAAACTGTGTAGATGCCCAGTAGGGGGGAGGTAGTGATTATGGGGGACTTCAGTCTGCCTAAGGTAGATTGGAAGATCCTGGCTACAACCTGCACCAGGACTCAGGTGCTGCTTGATGCATTCCAGAGTGGATTCCTTACACATTGTATCCTGGAGCCCACCAGGGAAAGGGCCATACTGGACCTGGTCCTGTCTAATGGTGCACACGTCCAAGAAGTAAACATGGGGGCACCTCTTGCAGGAAGCGACTACCACACTATGTGGTTCAACTAGACATGGGCAGGGAGAGGATTAAGACCAAAGCAAGGGTTTTTGACTTTAGGAGGGCAGACTATATGGGAGAGATTCTGGGAGGGAACCTTGCTGGAGTCAGGAAGGAGATGGAGGCAGACCAGAAATGGGCCATAATCAAGGCGGGTTTGTTGGAATCCAGTAATGTGTGTGCCAAACTCAATAGCAAAAAATCTAAAGCCAAAAAGCCCAGCTGGTATGATAAGATGGTAGCCTATGTGATAAAGGAAGAGGTCAACCTTCAGGAAGTACAAGCACACCCAGAAGCAGGGGGACAGAGAGGAGTACTGTACCAAGGGAAGGGAGGCAGGCAGGGCAGTCTGGCTGGCCAAGGCCAAGAGAGAGCTACACTCACTTTCTTCCAATATATCAGGGAGAAGAGGGATATGAAGGATGGGACTGGTGGGTTGAGATTGTGTCAGACCAACCTGGTGGAGTTCTATGAAGGGGTGACAAGTGCGCTGGATCAGGGCAGGCCAGTGGATGTCCTTTTTCCTGGACTTTTTTTTCCTACCTCTCCATAGGGGGACTCTGGAAAGCAATCCCAATAGACAACCTCCAACTGGTTTCACCCTAAGGCATCATCAGGGAGTGCCTAAGGTTACTAGTTACACCCTTTTAAGTGAACATCTTAAAGTGATGAAAAAGTATGGAGAGGTAGGATGTTTGTCTGACTATTTGGGCTTCTTTTGCAATAAACCAGCTGCAATAGCACTTTAAATGAATACTGTGTTTTGATTTACTTCTTTTCCGGGTTGGTTGGATGGTGCTGAAATTTGGAAACAGAGCCTGCATTAGCTGAGGCTGCAAAAAATCCACTGAAAATAACATATAGGAGGGGCCAGAATTTAAAAGATCACTTGGTACATAGTTTCTTACCCATGCTACAACCAAGAATGTTGAACTGGTTACCGACACAGCCATAAGGTTGTTATACCTGTGGCAGATGAGTATTTTGCCAACATGTTACAAAGAGTAAAGATTTCAGTACAGTGAACAACAACAAGATATTTTCTATAAAACAATTTATTAACTGTAGTTCACAGTGGGTAGATTGTTTAGCAACATGCAACTGTACAGCCTTTTATGTTGGCAAGACCAGATGTCTGTTTAAGAACAGAATTGGGGTGCATTTGAGCTCCATCTGCTTGGGAGATGCACATAATGCACTTTCCTGTCATATACATACTAGACAAGATGGGGTGGAACATACATTTTCTTTCTAGGGCATTCAAAAAGTGAAGATCGGTCCAAGGGGCGGTGACCAGGATTTTATACTTAAGAGACAGGAGGCCTTTTGGATTAATACTTTAGGGGTTATGCGGCATCAGGCCTCAGTGATAATATTGATTTATCTCTTTTGTTAAGGAAAGTATAACATGTTAGTAAAAGAAAAGAAAAAAAAAACACATGTGAATTGGGATACTGCAAACTATCAGCCCCCTTTTAGTAATTTTTTAGTACTGTATTATAATTATAAATATTATTAATACCATATAGTCATATAGGCCAGCTTCTCTTTATCAATTTATTTACAGTACTACCTGTTTTTATGTCTGAATATTTTCCCATGCATTTCTTGTATTCCCTCACCCCCACCCCAGCACCCACATACATTTATGTATATAGGTAATCTATTATCTTGCATATAACTACACTGATTTTCAATATTATGTGTATAGGTCTTTAATCATATGCTATTGCTCCATGCACTATATTTATTTATTTATTTATTTATTAGCTTTTGATGACCGGGTAAGTGCACTAGGCAAGAAACCTGCCTATTTTCAGGCACGACCCGGGAGAGTATAGTTACAGTAATACAGCAGAGACAACAAATGACAACAATGAAGTACAAAGGCAAAGATAACTGTCAGGACAAGCTACACAAATAGCATTAACAAAAACAGCATAAGAATAACAGCAAGAATGCTACAGGTTAGAGCAGTCATACAACTGTTGCAAAAAATATTCAGTTACCAAGTCAATATTCCCAAATATAATTAACAGGAGACAAGGAGCACCCATATACAGCAGGAAATCAGAAATGGCAAGAAAGCAGCTAGATATATATATATGATTATATAGTTCACATGATTTAATTGCTCAATGGGTCCTATCATTGTATCAGTTTATGTTATTAATCACAGAGATCTGGCAGCAACATCAAATAATAATTAATAAAATATAATAATTAGTAAAAAAAACTGAACAGTACAGATGCATATATTAGTCAAATATGTTGCAGGCATATATGTCTTAACATATCTGTGGCAGGCTAGAAACTTTGTGTAGAGAGAAAAAATAACCATCATTATATGTGCATGTTATGAGCTGTCAGGACTCATGGAATTTATATGTACATATGTCCCTCTAAATGCTTGATTTTTAGTGTTCACCTATTTTTGATCACTTGTTGTATTATCTATATATTTTTAATATCACTAATATGTATTCTTTATGTAATATGATATATTAGGGATTTATACTGGTGATGTGACATTGGAAAGCATATTATATTTAACAGTACTTCATCACTTTAAGATGCTCACTTAAAAGGGTTTATCTAGTAACCTTAGGCACTCCCTGATGATGCTTTAGGGTGAAACTGGTTGGAGGTTGTCTGTTGGGATTGTTTTCCAGAGTTCCCCTATGGAGAGGTAGGATGTTTGTCTGACTATCTGGGCTTCTTTAGCAATAAACCAGCTGCAACAGCACTTTAAATGAATACTGAGTTTTGATTTACTTCTCTTCTAGGTTGGTTGATGGTGCTGAAATTTTCAAATCTGTTTAGCAGTATTTATTTATAGCACATACTTGCTGGTGGGTCATTTTTTTGTTGGATTTCAAGCTAGAGAAATGGTCAGGTATTTGTCAACTGGGTTTCAACACCGAAAAGTGTAAGATAATGCACTTAGGTGTGAAGAACCTGGAGACCAAGTACTGGCTGGGTGGTGTGCAAGTTACTAGGTCAGAGGAGGAGGAGAAGGCCTTGGGAGTAATCATCTCCGCAAAGTGCACAAAAGCAGTAGCAGCCAAAGCAAATCAGATGCTGAGCTGCATAGCCAGGGGTATAACCAGCAAGAAAGTAAAGGTCATTCTGCCATTGTACAGATCCCTGATACAGCCACACCTAGAGTACAGTGTGCAGTATCGGTGCTCTTACCTAAAGAAGGACATCAACCTACTGGAAATGGTCCACTGAGAAAGCTTTTGACAGGGTGCAGTGGCAGTGGCAGTTCCTAGTAGAAGTCCTGAGAGGCTTTGGGGTTACAGGCTATTTCCTAAACTGGATTCAATTAATTTATACTAAACCATTGGCAAGAATTAGAACAAATGCAAGTAGATCTGCTTTCTTTAAATTGTTAAGAGGGACCAGGTAGGGATGTCCTCTTTCCCCATTGCTTTTCGCCCTATTCTTGGAACCTTGGGCCATTAAAATAAGAACCATGGCAAATAGACTGGGAGTTACGGTGAATAAGGAGTCGATAATTAGTATGTCATACGCTGATGACATCTTGGTGGTGTTAAGAGGCCCTAATAGTGCATTTCTAGTCCAGAAAGAGATTTTGGAGGAGTTTGGCCTGTATTCAGGCTATTGGATCAAACATAGAAACATAGACTTTGATGGCAGATAAGGACCGCTTGGCCTTAGTCTGCCCATTTCCCTACCTACAGGATAGGCTGCAGATCCTACTTAACCAACAGCCTATTTCTGCCTACCCCCCACAAGAATTGCCTTATGTCTGTCCCATGCATTCTTGAATTCTCCCACAGTTTTAGACCCCACAACCTCCTCAGGAAGGCTGTTCCATGCATCCACTACCCTCCCTGTGAAATAATACTTCCTCACATTGCCCCTGAACTGCCCCCTTTCTATCTTTAAATTGTGTCCCCTTGTTCTTGCACGTCTCTTTTTCTGAAAGATGCTACCCTCTTGAACTTTGTTGATTCCACTGAGGTACTTAAAAGTTTCTATCATGTCCCCCCCCCCCTTCTTTCCTCAAGGGTATACATATTAAGCTCCTTTAGTCTCTCCTCATATGGCTTCTCTTGCAGACCCTGCACCATTTTAGTTGCCCTCCTCTGGACTGCCTCTATCCTGTCTATGTTCTTGCGGAGATGGGGTCTCCAGAACTGGACACAGTACTCAGATGGGGTCTCACCAACTGTCTGTACAGAGGGATAACAATTTCTGTTTTCTGCTACTGATGCCTCTCCCTAGCATCCCAGTATACCCCCAGCCCTCCCTACTGCCTTCTCACATTGCTTGCTAACCTTAAGGTCATCTGATATGATTATCCCCAGGTCCCTTTCCTTTTTTGTTGTTGTTACTACCCCCCCATTGTGTATTTTTCCCCTGGGTTCTTGTTTCCCAGGTGCACTATTTTGCACTTCTTTGCATTGAATCCTAGCTGCCATACTTCTGACCATTCCTCCAACCTTGCCAAGTCCCTTCTCATCCTTTCCACGCCTCCTTGTGTATCAACCCTGTTGCAGATCTTTGTGTCATCTGCAAAGAGGCATACTTTTCCTTCCAGTCCCTCTGCAATGTCATTTATGAAGACATTAAAAAGGACTGGACCCAATACTGAACCCTGCGGTACCACACTAGTAACCCCTCTTTCTTCAGAGTGGACTCCATTTACAATTACCTTCTGTGTCCTGTTGTCCAGCCAATGTTTTACCCCAGGCAACCACACTGGGACCCTCTCCCAGGCTGGTTAATTTGACTACTAATCTTTTGGGTGGGACTGTGTCAAATGCCTTGCTAAAGTCTAGGTAGGCCATGTCCACAGCCCCTCCCTGGTCTACTACTTTTGTCACCCAGTCAAAGAAATCTATTAGATTCATCTGACATGACCTTCCCGCTGTGAACACATGCTGCCTTGGGTCCTGTGCCCCACTGGCCTCTAGGTACTCAACTATTCTTTCCTTCAGAAGTGACTCCATCACTTTCCCTACCACAGAGGTCAGACTGACAGGTCTGTAGTTTCCTGCCTCTGTCTTGGTCCCACTTTTGTGAAGGGGAATCACATCCGCCTTCTTCCAGTCCTCGGGTACCACACCATCCTCCCATGATTTATTAAAAAGAGTAGCCAGTGGTTTCACTAGTTCTCCCTTAATTCTTTTAGAATTCTGGGGTGAATTCCATCAGGCCCATTGCTTTGTCCATCTTCAGTTTTAGGAGTTCTTGCAGAACCCTTTCTTCTGTGAAAGGACTGGGATCGACCCCCTATCAAAGTGCTTCTGTTAATTGGATTAGGCACTTCCCTCCTCTTTTTGTGAATACTGAGCAGAAATATTCATTCAGTATCCCTGCTTTTTCACTGTCCCCTCTGCCCACCCACCGCTTATTCTATTCAGCCTCACTACCCTCCCTTTGTCTTTTCTACACTCAGTGATGTACCTGTAAAGGTTTTATCCCCTTCTTAACTGGGTTGGCTATCCTTTCCTCAGTTTGGGCCTTGCTATTCTGACTTCCCTCCCTGCTTCCTTCTGCCTTAACTGGTACAACTCTCTGTCCTGCTCCTTCTGTGTTTCCTTATACTCCGGAATGCTATATTTTCTTCCTGACTTTCACAGCCACCTCTTTTGAGAACCATAGTGGCTTTTTCTTTCATTTTGATTTGTTTATTTGCTTCACACAAAGGCTTGTTGCCTCTGTGATGGCAGTTTTGATTATCTCCTATTATTGCTCCATACCTCCTTCTAGCCTGTTTACTAGTGCTTTTCTGAGGCACTCTCCCATCTTGCCAAAGTCAGCCCTCCTAAAGTCCAGTACCCTCACTTTTGTATGGCTTGACTCTGTAGCTGAGTTTAATGTGAACCACACTGTTTGGTGGTCACTTGTTCCCAGATGGCAACCCACTTCTAGATTTGAGATCCTCTCACTGCCCCCGTTTGAGAGTACGAGGTCTAAGATTGCTCCCTCATGAGTGGGTTCTGAAACTAGCTGTCTGAGGCCTGCCATCTGTAGGGCATCAAGAATGGCCCTGCTCTTGGATGTGGCTGCAGCAAATGTGCTCCAGTTAACATCTGGCATATTCAGGTCTCCCATCAGTATCTCCCCTTTCTCTGCCATTCTAAGAATGCCTTCTATCATATCCTTATCCATTCCCTCCCTGACATGGGGGTCTGTACCACAACCCCTGTGCAGATTGTGGTGCCCTTTCCAGTCTCCAAGGTGACCCACAGTGCCTCCTCTCCTCCCTGTTTACTCTTTGTTCAGTTGCTTTTATCCTTCCTTTACATGAGAGCTACTCCTCCCGTCTTCTCTGCCTGTCTCTCCTGTAGGTTATGTACCCTGGTATGTTAACATCCCAGTCATGGCTCTCTGTACCATGTTTCTGTGACTGCTATGATATCCAGGCATCCTTCTTCCATCAAGGCCACCAGCTCAGGGGCTTGTTGGCCAGACTACTGAGAATTGGTACTCATTACCCTCCATTTCCTGATGGCCTTACTCCTTTTTGCCCCATCCCTGTCCTTCTTGCCTTTGTCACTTTCTCCATTTACCCCTGCCCTTCTCCCTATCGACACCTCTATGTTGGTGTTTACTGCACTTACTACCGTGATTTTTGGGGGGCTAGGATTTCCCTGCTCTTTTCCAGTGCCTCCCCCCTTGGCTAGTTTAAATGCTTGCCAATGAAGCATTTAAACCTATCACCTAGGATCCTGGTTCCCTCCTGGACAGATGCAGCCCATCATGCCAGTATAGGCTTGCATCACTCTAGGTGGACCCCAGTCCCCAATGAAGCCAAATCCTCGAGCTACACACCAGTTTTTCAACCACTGATTGAATCCATGGTGTGGAACACCTAACCCTCTCCTACGCCATAGATGGGCAGCACCTCCGAGAAGGTTACCGTGCATGCTACTTGTCTAAGGCCCCTCCCCAATTCCACAAACTCTTCCTGCACTTCTCTAATCCCTTTATTAGCCAGGTCATTTGTCCTTAGGTGGACAATGACATCCAGTTCCCTCCCTTGTGCAGCTGCTCTGGCAATTCTGAGGATTCGCTCCCTGTCCCTCCAAGCCATGGTGCCAGGCAAGCACCTTACCTCCCTCTCCCCTTCCTCCCCCAGTTCTACCTTCCTAACAATGGAGTCCCCCACCAGGGGTTGTTTCCCTTCCTGCGGGGTCCCCTGCCACCCTCCTGTGGGTCTCCTTTGTGGAGGTTCCCAGCATCCTCCTTGGTCTCCACTGCGGGTGCCTCCATAGAGGAACCACACTTTGCCAGAATGGCATAGGAATTGTGGAGAGGTATAACTGGAGGGATGTGCCTCTGTTCCACCACCCTCACCCTCCCTGAGCCCACTGTGGTCCAACCGCTCCTCTTTCTTGGCAACCTCTGAGGCAACGGCAGTGGCACTGGTGGTCCCTGGATGGAAGAAGAGGTCCCACAAATCTTGGCCAACTCAGCCTGGAGATGAGCAACCTTTGCCCTCAGCCCAGAGAGGTGGAATCAATTGGAATAAAATTGAAATGTTGTATTTGGGAGATGCAAAGTGCTTAACAGAGCCTTTGTTAATTAAAATAAATCATGATAAAATTAAGTATTTGGAAATAATCTTGGCAGTAGAAAGGAATAGGATTTTTCAACTGAACATTGACCCTTTAATACATATAATAAAGCAAGATCTGGGGAAATGACAGCACCTCCCTTTGGCCTTAATAGGGAGAGTCAACATACTAAAAATGAATATCCTTCCAACATTATTGTTTCTTTTTGAATCAATACCCATAATAATAAAGGAGCAATTATTTCAGGATTTGGAAAAATTAATCAGAAAGTTTTTATGGAAAGGGACCCAACCAAGGATTTCCCTTGATAATCTATATCTTAGTAGAGACAGAGGAGGGCTAGGATGCTCACATTTTTGGGCTTACTATCTAGCAGCACAGCTAGAGATTGTCTATTATTGGTTCCACCCCAGAAATTAGCTGGGATGATCATTGAGCAAGATAAGTTAAAGGGTCTGTCTTTTATTAATTTTTTGACATTATTTCATTCTAAAATCCAAACTACTTTTCTTGAAACACTAGAGGTTACATTATCCACTACAAACGCATGGATACAGGTAGCCAAAATATGCAATGCAGTGTTGGATATATTTAAATTTGCCCCAATATATAGTAGCCCTTTTTTCCGACCGGCTAGGGAAGATCCTACATTTAGGGCTTGGCACCTTTCATTTTAAATAAGCTTGATAGGAGAACTCTTTGAGAGGGACACCTTCATGTCCTTTCAGCAGGTTCAAAGAAATGTCCGGATTTGGGTATACAGCGATGGCTTTATATGCAAATTAAGAACTTTGTTTTTAAAAAGAATAACAAGTCTCTTTTGATTTCCTACTCCATATGAGAGAAATTCTTTATGGAGTTAGAATCAAATAAGCATCTGATATCCAAATTGTACTAATTTATAATGGGGGGTTTATCATGTTCGTTAGATCAGGTTAGAGAAGCATGGGAGAGAGAGTTAGCTACATCCATATAAATAGAAAGATGGAATAATATAGTTAATCTTGAGAAAGTTATGCTTAACAACAATAAGTTAATGCAAATTCATGTCGATATACTGCATAAAACTTACTTAATGCCGGTTAGGCTAAATAAAATGGATGTTTCCAACTCCAAACTATGCCATAGGTGTAAGAAAAAAAGAGGAACTCTTTCCCACATTGTTTGTTTGTTTGTTTATTTATTCAAGGTAAAAACCAATTGAGTAAAAACTCATTCGCAATGGTAACCTTTAAAAAAACACAAAATACAGGTCAACACTCAACATAATAAATACAATCAAACAACAAACAGCAATACAAAAACAAGAAAGAAAAAAGAATATCAATAACAATTACAAGGTTCCTGTATAGATATCAGGTGTCTTCTTAGGATGTTGATAAGGGCTTACCAATCTTTTGCTTATATTCATGAGGAAGGCTATTCCAACATATTAGAATATAATTACTAAATAAATATTGGGAATGTTTAGATTTTACAAGGGGGACAACCATATCCATAACAACTTGATTTCTTGGTGTCAATTCAACACTTCTAAAGGAAAATCTATTCTTTAGATATATAGGGACGGAACCCAACCCACATTTATAAGCAAACAGCTGTTTATGTATCATTCTTCTCCTACTTAATGATAAGCAACTTAATCTTTCATACAATTCGCAATGATGAGTAAGTTTTGGACACCTGAGAATCAGTCTGGCAAGATGATTAACTAGAACATCTAACTTTGTTATTTGATCCCTAGCGGCTCTGTCATATAAAACGTCCCCATAATCGATTAAAGGGAAAATCTGCATCTTAACTATCAGGTCCAATGTCACAGAATCTAAGCAATTTTTGCTCCGAAACAGGAAACCCACCTGCTTATTAACCTGGGAGATCAAATTATCTACATATAAATTTCCTGACCTGTAATTATCTAACCAAAATCCCAAGTATTTATATTGATTAACTAAATCTAACCCCTCCCCTCTATTATCACAATTTCCAAAGTCAAGTCATCTTTCCATTTCATAGAAGACCCAAACAACATACATTTAGTTTTCGAGGAATTAAGTTTTAACTTCGAGTTGACAAAGTACTTTTCCATATTGTTAAAACTTTCCTGCAGTGTACGTTGTATTACTGAAACTGATTAATCTGAACAGTATAAAATGGTGTCATTGGTATACAGGTGATAACTAGAGGCCCCCACATAATGCCCAAGATCTTTCAGATATACTAAAAATAATAAAGGGTCCATAACTGATCCTTGGGGCACTCCTCTCCGTACCACCTGCATAGCCGACACAGTTCCATTTATAGCTGTTACCTGCCATCTGTCAGAAAGATAGGCAATAAACCAATCCAAAACTGAATGGCTCATCCCTACCTTGGACAGTCTCATAAGCAAATTCTGATGATCAACCGTGTCAAAAGCCCTGGAGAGATCGACAAGAGTTGCACCAGTATAACATTGGGCATCAATTGCCTTGCCGATCTCATCCAGGACCTCCAACACGGCCATCACAGTGCCATGAGACCTCCGAAAACCTGACTGATATGGATCCATCAGTTTTTCTCTTTCCAAGTACTCCATCAACTGTCTTGCCAACAGTTTCTCCAACACCTTACTAATCAGAGGTAATATAGATATAGGTCTATAGTTGGACAGTCAACCAGGATCATGCCCCTTAAAAATGGAGATGGTTCTGGCTGACTTCCAACCTTCTGGGATACATTCCTCCTCTACCAAATGATTGAACAGTTGGTTAATGGGTCCAAAATGTGGGTTGCTGCAAATTTCAGCATCCTTGGAGACAAACCATCAGGGCCACTACTCCCAGAGATGTTTAATTGCAAAAAAGTTTCTAACACCTCACCACTCAATATGGCATCAAAAACAAATTTAGAGTCCCCTTCCATATGACTTACAGGGTTAAAAAGAGGTTCACTAGGGCTATCAAAGAAATTGCCCCACTCTATAAAATAATCATTAAACCTATCAGCAAGTGGCAACTCTCTCCCAAAGGATTCTTCCCCAGATAAATTAATAGGTGTCTTCCCCTTTGTCTGTCCCTTTAATTCCCCTATAAGTCCCCACAATTTCCCAGGTTTCCCTATTGATTCTTTGGTTTTGGCCTTGTAGTACTTCTTTTTAGTATCCCTTAGTGTGGCCACATACAGGTTTCTTGATTTCCTGTATTGTTGCCAATCACAAATCTTTCCCGAAGCTCGTGCCTGGGCCCAAGCTTTATTTTTAGCAAGCCTCAACTTAAAAAGTTTAGTGGTATACCATGGGGCAAAATTACCTTTTATTCTCCTAGTAATCTCCTAGTAAACTCAATCATATGTTAGTAACCTGTGAAAAAATCAAGGAGAATTGGGGTAGGATATGGCCTATATTGCGTAAAGTATTAGGAAAAGAAATTCCATTTGATCCTGGCACTATTATCTTTGGATTCTCAATAGAAGTTCAAGATGAGCTTAAATTTCAAAAGGTGTTTTTGAATGTTAGCTTTTTAGTGGCCAATAGAATCATACTCCAGCATTGGAAGGACATAATCATGTTTATAGAATGGGTACCGAAAATATTAGATAAGGGGAAGATACATAAGGCCCTATGTGCTATAGAGGAAGAACATGATAAATATGCTGGAGTCTGGTTACCATTTATCTCTCTGTTTTGACGAATTTGGCAAATTAATTAAATTTGGCATAAGTATAAGTAAAATTGTAGCAAGGATGATAAAGTGAAGTCTTCATGAGGCTATACGATGATTGAAGCACCCACACTCTGAGCTACAACATAAAAAAGAGGAAATGATCCAGAGAAGGGCAACCAAAATGATCTAGAGACAGAAGTGCAGAACATATGAGGAGAGACTCAGAGATCTTAACATGTACTCCCTGGAGAATAAAAGGAAAAGGGTGACATAATCAAAACCTTCAAGTACCTTAAGGGTTTTTAACAGGGTGAGCTCTAAGGGTCTCTTCAGCCTTACTTGGAACAGGACCACTGAGGTCACTGCCTCAGGCTGGTGGGTGGAAAATTCAAGAGAGAAATGAGGAAGGACTTTTTCACAAAGATGGTGATATTTATGTGTAATGAATTGTTGGAGGAAGTAGTGTCTCTGAAGACAGTGGACATCTTCAAGAAAGGTTGGGACAGAGCAAAGGAGAAAGTTGCATGTAGGGGAGGGGGAACAGGGGGAAGGGAGGACATCAGCAGAAAAGGAGGAGCAATAGCAGAGTTGGGGGGGCAGATCCCTCAGTAGACTCTGAGGGGTCTGCAAACTCAGGCAGACATGATAGACCACAAGGCCTTTTTCTGTTAACTCAATCATATGTTTGTATGTACAGTATTTTTGTAAGATGGAGACTTGCTTCTGCACGTCTGTACTGATTCCATTCTAGTGTGGGAGTCTTGTCTCAGGAAATGAAAATTACTGATGTGACCACCTTATCGCTGACAAGTTGACTGTGCCAGCCCTGTTGAGGGGCACCCTCTTCTCCCAGGGTAATGCTGGGACCCTACCCCATGTAGTGGTTTCACTCAGCATAAGGGGTCCCTCACAGCAACATTTATATTGGCTCCAGGATCTGGCATTATAGTTGCAGCACTAAATTTGAATGCAAACCCCTTGCAGTCACTAATCAGAGAAGTCCAAACTTAAGCACATGAAGGGATTTATTTACTAAAAATTGGTAACTGGGAAAGTTACGCTGAGTCAGCTCATTTCCAGGTGTAATGGGGGGGTATTAAAGATTCAAATTATACAAAAATATACAAGATACACATGGTAGTAAGGTGCAAATGCCATGTGTAAAATAAAACAAATACATATATAACATAAATAGTGTACATGGAGGTAAGATGCATCAAGTAAGGCAATACATACAATAATGGTATGTGTGATGAATTAATAGCTTAAGGGACTGATACAGGCACACTGAGTCAAAATCAAAGAAAAGGCATGGCCCAAAAGAGTACAGGTTAGCTAAGGCCAGGACAGGGGCAGGAGGGAACATACTAAGGAAAATACTAAGGAGATTGAGGAGCAAGAAGGCAGGATTGCCCATTGTTGCAACTATTACTTTAATCTGAGAAATATTGCAATTTTCCACCAGAGAGAATGTATTTATCCAGACGTTTTTTTAAACTTCGCCTTTTGTTTTGCTAGGGTTGGCCACTCTGAGGGTAAAACAAATATTTTCTTTTCATTGTGTCAAATGGCCTACCAATAATTTGTAGTGGGTACCCTCTGGTATCTCTGAAATTGCTCTTGAAATCGATCCCTAGTTTGGACATAAGGTACGAGTCGTTGATGATGTCATACAAGAGAAGTAGATCTCCTCTAAGTCTTCTAGTCTTGAGGGACATAAGATTCAGTAATTCCATCCAATTATCATAGAGTCAATTTTTTAAATCAAAAATATGTTTAGTATATCTCCTCCATACCCTGTCAGACTTCCTGAAAGGGCACCAAAACTGAGAGGCATACTCTAGGTGGTGTCTAACATATGATCGAAACAGTGGCATCAACACTTAAGCGTCGTCTGAGGTGATATTATGCTTTATTGACCAAATTACTCCATTAATTTTGTTTATTGTTTCATTTACATGTTTTGTGCTGCCTAAATCATTTGATAAATATACTCCTAGATCGTTTTCATTGCTGGTAGTGCAGAGGGTTTCCCACCCAATATAAGATACATTTAGGTTATGTTTACCCAAATGCATAACCTTGCACTTCTCTGTATTCAGCATCATGTCCCATGTACTGACCCAGTCTGATATTTTATCAAGGTCACTTTGAAGATCTTTGGCCTGCTGAGCTGTTTTGCATGGGCCCCTAATTTTAACATCATCTTCAAACTTTACAGAAAATTTTAAAGTGTCCTTGGTCATATCAGAAATAAAAATCTGAAAAAGGGAAGGGCCCAAAACAGAGCCCTGCTGTACTCCACTAGTGACTCTATCCATATCAGATAAGTAGCCATTAATCATCACCCTCTGTGTTCTAGCTGTCAGCCAGTTGCTTATCTATTTAACAATGGACATATTGATATTATAGTGCTTACGTTTTTGTAATAATGCCCAGTGAGGCATTAAATCAAAGGCCTTGCTGAAATCAAGGAAATGGGGGAAGGGGGAACAGGGGGAAGGGAGGACATCAGCAGAAAAGGAGGAGCAATAGCAGAGTTGGGGTGTGCAGATCCCTCGGTGGACTCTGAGGGGTCTGCAAACTCAGGCAGACATGATAGACCACAAGGCCTTTTTCTGTTAACTCAATAGTGCATCACTACATCACATTATTTTCTTATAAAATCACTTATGTTTTCGTAGAAACAAATTAAATTTGTGAGACAGACTCATTCTTGTTTGAAACCATGTTGCTCAGTATCTTTAGTGTTAATTTCAGGTGTGATTACATCTTTTATAAGGCTTTCTAAAATCCTGCATACAGAAGATGTTAGGCTGATAGGTCTATAGTTGCCCCATTCTTGCCTGGAACTCTTCTTATATATAGGGACAACAGGTGCAAGTTTCCAATCCATGGGCACAAAACCTTTATTAATGCAACTCTCAAACAGCAATTTCAGAGGGTATACTAGATTCTCGGACAACAGATATAACATATGTCCTGTTATACCGTCTGGACCAGGTGTTGTTTTTCCCTTTTGTTTTTGCAATTTGTTCATTTGGTCCAATGTAAATGAGACATATGAATTATTTAGATGGTCTAAATATGTAGTATTACTAGGTTCTGGACCATATATCCCACAGAAGCTTTTACTTGAATATATTCGCCATTTTGCAGTGGTCAGGAATCAAATCACCATTGTGCATGATTGGTCCAACTTGACTCACTGTTTTTTTTTAAGAGTTTATATAGGCATAAAAAGACTTACTGTTTTCTTTATTAGCATTAAGTGCCAAACGATACTCATAGTCTCTTTTCACCCTCCTAATTTCATTTTTACATCTTTTCTGTATAGACACATATGTATCCCAAGATGTGTTGGTTTTTTTTTTGGAGGAGGTAGCCACAGTATTTTTTATTCTTTTTATTTATTAACCTTTTTATTTTTCTATTCTTCTATTTCAGGTGTTGCTCATTATTTGAATATTTACATCTTGTCGGAATATATTTATTGCATAGTGAAAGTACAATGCTTTTTATAAACTCCCAAGAGTCATTCACTGATTTATTCAGGAATTCCTTATTGCAGTTAATTCTATTAAGTAATTGTTTGATTTTTTTTTTAATGTTAGCCTTACCATACAGAAATATTTTGGTCTTACCGTTGTATAGAATAACGTCCCCATGAGTGGTTAAACGCAGTGGTATTATGGTCACTATTGCCCAGTGGGGAAGTAATATAACAACTATTTTTAAACAAGCTATCTTTCTAGAATTATATCACCCTGGGTGGGCAGTTTTACATGTTGTTTCAAATGGAAGTGCTCACAAATTGATAGAAGTTTTCTACCACTGGGACTTTGAGCTGTATAATTTTTTCCAATTAATATCACCCATATTGAAATGCTCCATGATGATAATATCACTCAGTTCCCCAGCATGTTCTATGTCCGATAGAACTGCATTATAGGTTTCACTTGGGCAATCATGAGGGCGATAACAAGTTCCCAGAATCAAAGACTCTGCCTGATTTAAGATGAGTTTAACCCATATTGTTTCTGTATGTATGGTGTGCTTTTTAACTGTATCAGTTACATTGACCAAATTCATTTTATTGTTGATTATCAGTGCAATACCACCCCTTTTCTGAATACGCAATTGCATCTATACACATCATAGCCAGACAACTTAAAACCCCATGATGATGTGTCATCCCGCCATGTTTCAGTGATTGCTGCAATTGCTATATCCTGCTGTGCAATACATATTTTTAGCTCATCTGCTTTATTAGTTAGGTATCTACCATTCAGTAACATGAAATTCAGCACCCTATTTTTCTATTTTGTCTACTTGGAGTATTGTTTGAGTTGATCTGACACAGTAGATGAGAGATTATATTTCTTCTCCAAATTTGTTAGTTTAAATCAAATTAAGTGAAACAATGTTCAAAGTTAATCCCTAAGATTTTTGCACTCAACTTATTTAAGTGAAGTCCATCGTTTGAGAACAGTTCTTTTTATGTGCAAAGCTATCCCAGTTCTGAATCAAACTAATATCTTTATTTTTACACCAATTGGATAGTCTGCAGTTTATCCTGGATATCGTTTTGTTCTTTTCAGGATGAGCTCTAGGGATGGGCAAAATCTCAGAGATAGCTACCCTTATGACCTTTATTTTTTAATTTCATCCCCAGATTTAAAAGATCAGAGCAAATATCTTTTTCGTGACTCTTCCCCACTTCGTTAGTACATATGTGGAAAATAATAGATGAATTGGGGGGAGACGCAACCTATCAATACTTCTGTCAATATCTCCAATGTTGGCTCTAGGAATACAAGTAACAACATTATTCAGTGTGTCTTTCCTGCAGACGTATCCATCTGTATACTTTATAATGGAGTCACCAATAACTATTTTCAATGGAGGGGTCTGAGTGTTGAGGTTTGCAAACTGCCCTTTTGTCATGCTACCTGGTCTAGTTAAAGTAACTGGAACATTAATCTCAGGTACACTTTCTATTTGAAGGGCTGCACATCTATTCTGAGTACTGATAGGATTTTCTTGAGTTCTTAAGGCCCTTTTGCATGTTTTGTGATTTCAACAGGTGACCTTGCTCTACCTGTCAGTTCTATCATCATAACTTTCTTGGCTTTATGTTCTGCAGAAGCGGAACTGATATAACTGTCTCCATTCTCCTACGACTGTTTTCTTTTATCTTGTGAGGCAGTTCTAAAAGTTAGAGTGTCGATATCAATGGAATTAACGAATCTCTAATTTGTTGATTTCAATAATGTTGCTAAGTTCAGTTTTTAGGATATCAACTTCAAGCTGCACTGCATTTAATTTACTACATTTGCTGCATGTAGTAGATAGACTACTCTCTATGCTAAACATATTACAACTAGTACATTTTTGTAGAGTACCTTGTTTTAAGAGTAACTCTAGAAATTCAGATGTTTGTTCCATATTGACACACACAGGCAGTCTACAACTACATTTACTTTACAATTGGCTAGCCAGCAAAATGGAGTGGCCTGCTACCTCTGCCTCCTTGGCTGACATAGGCAGACATAGCTTGCCTCTGCCAGTGTCACCTTCACTAGCACTCACCTCTGCTCACTAAGGCTTTGCTTTTATGTATGCCCAACCAGAAGTGACGTTAACAGGCACTTCCGGATCCCTCATGGAATAAAACTTTAAAATCTGAGGTACTACACAAGTAATCAGCCTTTAAAAATGTGAATTAAGCATGCCTGAGTGCACTAAGGGGCAGCTCAAGCTTTAGCCAGGCTACAGCAGCACATATCCTTCACCTCTCACTTGGGGGGGGTGTCAAAGGATAAGGAACAAATCTGTTTTTAGATAGAACACAAGTAAAGTCCCCTTTCCTCTCTCAGAGGAATAGCACTCCCACTACTGCTAAAAGTATCCTCCAGGCACAAGAACAGACTGTTGTAACTGACCACAGCCTCCGCTGGCTGAGGCTTTGCTTTTATGTATGCCTGAATGGAAGTGACATCAGCGGCCACTTCCAGATTCCTCATGGAATAAAACTTTAAAATTTGAGGTGCTACACAAGTAATCAGCCTTTAAAAAGGCAAATTAAGCATGCCTGAGTGCATTAAAGGGCAGCTGAAGCTGTAGCCAGGCTATAGCAGCACAAATCCTTCACTTCTCGCTCACAGGGGTGGGTCAAAAACAAATCTGTTTTTAGACAGAACACAAGTAAAGTTCCCCTTCCTCACTCAGAGTAATAGCACTCTCAGTACTGCAAAAAGTACCCTCCAGGCACAAGAACAGAAGACTGTAATTGATGACAGGGGCAGCAAGAGGGGGCAGCAAGAGGTTTAAGCAGACATTTGAGAGAGAAGTGGGAGGGGGAGAGGCAGAGGGTGTGGGGAAGATTGCTCTAGATGGAAAGAAGGTGAGACAAGAAAACAGATTTCCCAGCAGGAGAGCTGGAGTGAGGAATGGAGCAGGTGCAGGAGTCATGAGAGCGAAGAGCATATGAGGCAGAGTGGCTAGGAGACAGGAGAGATGGGGGGCAAAGAGCTGAACCAGTATTAAGATACCAGGGATGCACAGTGCATGAGGTGTTGGGAGGGAAGAGGAACGATAAAGTGGGAAGTATAGGGGGAGCAATGATCACTGTGATGAGCTTTAGTAGTGAAATGACTGAAGGCCTTGTATAGGGTGTCCAGTCTGGCTAGGGAGGAGGAGGAAGAGATCATCAGCACTCACATCTCTATATATTTACGATAGACAACTTTTCAAGCTCATCACTATTTACACTGAAGGTCCAAAGACCTTAGTTCATTACAGCACTGAGGTAATTCTGCATTATTTCTGGGTCAGATTCTCCATAACCATGGGCAGGTTCATGAGACTGTCTTCTTCAGCACTCACATTTTGGGCACATCAGCATCTTGAGAAAGGCCCAATCTGCACTCACATCTATTTACAGCAAGTTATGAGAATGGTTATACCAGTCCTCCCATCACATTCTGCAGCTTTATGAGAAAGGTTCCATTGGCATTTACATCTTGTGCACCAGCAGGCATTGACCCCATGGCAGGCAAGACCATCTATCTGGAATTGTATGATTACTCTATCCTACTCCTGCACACACTGCTGATTATGTTTACAACTGGTCTACAGTATTTGTGTCCACCCTTATGAGAGACTACCAGGCTGTCTCTTTGTTTCTGTTCAGTCATGGATCATTTAAATCTATGCCTCTATGTCCTTTCCCCTGGGACATAAGGCTGTGAAAGCTGGACTCGCATAATGGTATCATATGATATCAGTGAGGAGACAATAGTGATTGCAACATCGCCAACTGCAAATCACTGACTGCAACAACAGCAATCCACACTACAGCGGATCCAAAAACAATGACGATCCACACCATTAAACCTGCACTAAAAATTAACTATTGCCCCCCACGCCCCACAATCTAATTATAATCAACTTCGGGGGGGGCCTGCCACTGGGGTACAGGGAAAGAGTTGGGAGGGGCTATTTGGGGGGGCAACCTGCAGATGGGGGGGAGCATGCAACACAAAATGAGATGACCAGGAACAGAAAAAAAAATACTGTACTAAGTATACAAACACAACAAAACATAAAATACCATACCCCTAGTGAGCTCCGAACCAGGACCTTATGCACTGAAGGCATCCACCACAACCATCAGACCAAATGGCCAGCTGGAGACCACCTGGCCAAACTACTTCTTATATCCTCTTTCACTACTGCTCCCTCCCACATTTGCCCTACTCTTTTATCGCTGTTCTTGTTCCCTTAACTTCACTAAAACCACGTTGTACTATTCTTTCTCACTCACTATTCTTACAGGCGGCCAAACTGAGTGGCTCAAATTGAGCCACTCAGTTTGACTCGTCCATATCACAGGTTACTGATGTAATTATGGTTTACTCAAATGGGTGAAGCAGGTTGGAACTTGAAGCTTACCATCACAATACCCATGCCTCCCCTTTCCTTCACAGGGAAGTTTGGCTAGCTTTGAAGCATTCTGATGGATCATAAATATCCTTATCTCATCTTCTGGTTAGCTCAGCATTGCGCTTAGAAGACCTGGCTATAACACTTACCTAGAGGCACTGGGATTAATCTGAGATTACGCACTGCATACCTTTTCACAGTACCTCCTTCTCTGAGCACTCAGACTAGCATCTTCTTGTGCCCCCTTCTGCGTTACGAGTACCACTGCAGTCCTACCCTTCATCAGGATCTCCCACTGAGTCTTCAGACAACCATCCTCAGGCCAGCTAGCCATCAGGTTGTTCCCATTAAGGGAAATCCCCCACAGACCTCACACCCTCCCAGTGGTCTCACTACATACTGTTTCTGCTAAGGGCAATTGAAAGGGAACTAGATCCAGGCATTTCCTGGATCCCTGTGGAGTCTGATGGCTTGTGCACTCCTGGTCCCTCCTCGTTTCACTCTCTCCTCTTTTTGCTGATCCAATGCCCCCAGTTGCAAAAAGCAAAAACAGAATGTCAAAAAGGCACCAAATCTAGCCATGCTCCCACTTTTATGCAGCATTGACTCCTCCCATACCAGCTAACTTGTGAGACAATGGCACAGGCTGAGGTCTTGTCAGTCTCAGGCCATTCACTTATGTTGATCAACCCCTTCTTCCTGTCCCCGACCAGTTTGAGGTTGGTGTTACACAGGTCTTCCCTTATTTATTTTCTCAAAAGACAGAAAGGGTCCATTTCCAGAGCAATGGATTATTTCAAATGTGACAGCCCTGGGCTTGCCCCATTAGGGTAACAGGTGCCCTCATATGGTCACTAGGTACAATACTAGGTTTTCAAGATGAAAGAAGGTGTATTTGCCCATATTATCCATCCTTCACTACTCATTGGTAAAATCCATAATTCAGTCCCTCTGCCATGTATTTATCCCAATTATTCTTAAAGATGTTGAATGTCCCCAACCCTATAAACCATTCTGGGAGACTACTGTAGTAGCAACCTGGAACCGGATTCAGCGCGCACACAAGGAGAGGCAATTTTTTTATATGGTGCCCAGTCCTAGAGGCTCTAGGTGACTCACAATGAATGAAACAAATAAATAAAACAACAATTAAATAAAAACACTATGTCATTTAAGAGAAAGAGTCCAGGCCAAAACTTAAGTTAAAGAAGTGTGTTTTGAAGGATTTGTTAAAGCCGGCCACTGAAGGAGCACCTTTCACTTCCTGGGTAAGGATGTTCCAAAGAATAGGAGCCACAACACCAAATGCCTTGTCACCCAAGGATTTCAACCAGGATCAAGGAACAGACAAGAGGTCTTCCTCCACAAAGCAGAGGGCGCGAGCAAGAGCGTATGGAACCAGGAGGTCTTTCAGGTAGCCCAGACCCAGACTGTGCAGTACCTTGTCTGTCAACAAGCATACATGTAAGGCTGTAGCCTGAAGTTCAGTGGGGGGGGATTGGCTCCTCCCACATCCCCTATTTAAACTTCAGGCTTCCCCTCGCTCTGCTTCGAGCATTTCGAACCACTGAGGGTTCTTGCTGTGTGGCTGGTCTAGCTCATTCCGTTTTCCCTCACCTCCATTCCTTCCCTTCCCCATTCTTTCTGCCCCCCTTTCGTTTCTCCCCACCCTCCCGTGCCTTTGTGTTTTGTTTTCTCTCTGCTCCCCTGTCTTCATTTCCTGCTGTCACTCTCCTCCCCCTGCACTGGCTTCTCCTCCCCCTCGTTCCTGCTCCTGTTCCTGTGTTGCCCTGTACCTCCATTGGTTTTGTCCTTGTTGTGTTTACTCATTCCTTGTTCTTCCACCTGCCAGCTTCTGCTCAGTTCCCTCTCACCACTGGGATTCCATCTCCATTTTTGTGCTCCTGAGCTGGCGCTCCCATCTCCTGGTGCTGCTGTCCTGCTCTAGTCCTTCCTGCGCTGGATTCTTCTCCACCCAGTTCCCTCGGGTGCTGCCTCCTCCACTCCTGCTGGGCACCTTCATTTCAGTGCTTCTCTCCCGCCTTTGGCGTAAAGTTGATTTCTTCTTTTTGGCATTCCATTATTCACTACCCAGTTGTCTGCCTCCCTTCAAGTTCATGCAGCGAAACAACACATCCCCGACACAGTGCAGCACTGTAGTTGTAAGACGGGACTTCACTTGTAATGGACGGAAGACTACTACCTGCACAGCCACATACATCTTTCATTTGAGTGGCAGACAGCAAGGAACCGCGCTGCACATGTGAGCACCTTGCTTCAGCTAGCACTGGCTCTATTTACCCTATACCCAGTTCAGGACTTTTGTACTTATTTCACTTCCTGATGCTTCTGGGCTCCTGTCGCATTCTCTAACCCCTGTTTTACACATCAAGGATTAGTCTGCTCAAACTGCATCTGGTTGCTGCAATTCCTGAAGAATTTAATACAGTGGTGACTGTCATCCTAAGGGCTTCCTCCAGCCTGGAGATTCAAATTCTGAACCCCATGGACACCTTGGCTTTGTATTCTATTTAAGTTTAGCATCATGGCATGGTGATGGTGGACCACGAAGAGTACCGCCTTCTCTCTCATATACCTCTCATACTTCCCAGCCAGCCTACATGGAGGCCTGGCTCAACTCATTCCTTGCTACTCCTCCTCAGGCAGACCTATGTGGGGGTCCTGCCAGTCTAGCTAGCCTTGCTCACAAGGGACATCTGCTCAGAGTTTCAACCTCGTTTCTATTTACTACAGGTGGACACTAGGGGTCTTGTCCTTCTTACCTTGGACTATGCACTATACTGTGATAGTGGACTGCATGGGTCCCACCATCCTTAATTCGGACAGTGCTATACTATAGCGATGGCGACTACTCGGGGGGCTGCTATCCCAGTCTTACTTATTTCTTACCATGGCGATGATGGATCATGTGGGGTCCCACCATCCCAAACATACTCTACTCCATACCATTCATTCTCTACTCAGTGATTTGGCAATGACAGACCATGTGGGGTCCTGCCATCCATATCACGCACAACTCATTTGCTCGCGATGGTGACCATGTGAGGTCCACTACTCTACCCTGCTCTACTCAATGATACAGTGATAGCAGACTATGTGGGGTCCTGCCTTCCCTATCATGCTCTACACACTGGAACTAGCCACGGCAACCACCTGAAGTCAATTTCCCAACTAACTGGGCCTATAACGGATCATCTACTCTTTGCTCAAACCTTGTTACCACTCTTACAGGGGCTTAATTTGGAATCTTATCCTCCTACATTGGACAATGTGCTAATACTGTAATGCCGGACTGCAGGGGTCCTGTCTTCCTTACCTCAGCCAGTGCAATACTATGGCGATGGCGGACCATGTGGCACCCTAGGCAGTCCTGAGAACCATACAATGGGGATCTTGCCCTCCTTACCTTGGACTTTCCAATGAAATGCGATATTGGACCATATAGGCCCCCACAATCCCAATAACTGTACCGAGACACATGCCTATCCACTAGGGGCATCATTCATTACTCTACTGTACTTACATATCATTACAGCCAGTCTCATGTGAGATTCTCATCCTCCTTACCCTGGACTACTCAGGTCTACGGCAATGGCAGACCACGTGGGGTCCCGCCATCCCAACAATGATCTCACCATTTTCCTTGCATTAGGTCATCATACAGTGATGGGAGACTCGTGGAACAGTTCTGGCATTCCAATACAGACATGCCCTCATGGGCATTACTTCTTGTTCAAACGTATTTCTCTTCATCAACAGGCAATCTCAGGTGAGAGTTTTGCCTCCTCACCTCGAATGATACCATACTTGGCGATAGTGAATCCATGTGGGGGTCTCGCCATCCCACATCTATTTTGCCCTATGAGGGGGGCATTTCTAAGTACTCCAATGCATTTTCATCTTTACTGTGGCAGAACCACATGGGGATCTCCCTCCATAGTCCAACCACCTAAAACCTATTTTATTGCTCAAGCATCGAACCTTGCATACACGGATCTACATGAGAGTCCACATTCCAGCTAGCCCGCGTCTGGGTCTACCTTGTTTCATCAAGTCATTCACTTCTGCTACTACCACCTTCCTTTTGTTCCAGTTCCAACCTAGTTTCTACACCAGAGATTTCCAGAAAGTACACCTCAATTCCTTGGATGTCCTAGGACAAGTTTCCTTTCTAACAAGGTACTCGATCATACCATAACGTTATAGTGGATGTTCTACACCCATGCAAGCCTCCCAGATTAGCATAGTCTCATGCCTCAGCATTATTCCCAGCTGGGCTACATTCCTACCTTATCTTCATTTCCAGACATGCACTGCTCCCAACCACTTCTTCATCTATGGCTACGTCCTTCAAATTGCAATTTGGCACGCTCTCCAAGCCATGCTGACTGTATAGATACACTTTACATTTGCTTCCTTACAGCTACCTGGGACATAGATTAACCATCATCTCATTTGGACATCTGTCTAATTTGGACCTCTTTTAATGATCAGGAACCTTCAGGTTCAGCACTGACATTCCTGCTCATTGTCGATCTTGGAAACTGGACTATTCGACCAGCAAGATTCAGCCTTAACCTCTGTGGACATACCACAAATTTAAAACTCAGCCCACATTTAAGATTATTCTCCTCTTAGTATGCCCAGAGGATGGGCAGGTCAGTAACCATGGGTCCTTGGAGGTTTCCCCCTAAGGGTTTTTTTTCCTCTCCTGCGTGCTACTGGCCACACTCTCCAGAGTTGGAGAAGGTAATCACTTTGATAGTACATTCTTTTTGGGCCTTGAATCTTACACTTATCCAGTATCCTACAGAGGGTGGGATACAAAGAAATACCAAAGCTCAAGTTATGAACATTAAGCACTTACCATTCTGCTCACAAGTATACACAAGCACTGAGCTATGTACCACATATTGAAATGTAAGATTGTAGCCTGAAGTTCAGTGGGGGGGGGGAGCTCCTCTCACATCTCCTATTTAAACTTCAGGCTTCCCCTCGCTCTACTTTGAGCATTTCAAAGGCACCCTCTCCTGCCTCCTCCTTCTTCTCTGGCACTCTTGTCTCACCCCCTCCGCTGGGCCTTTAATCTTACACCTACCCAGTATCCTACAGAGGGTGGGATACAGAGAAATGCCAAAGCTCAAGTTATAAACATTAGGCACTTACCATTCTGCTCTCAAGTATACACAAGCACTGAGCTATGTGCCACACATTGAACTGGAAGCTGATGCACCATTGAACCGGCAGCCAGTGGAGAGTGCAGGGAACAGGATGATTTGCTCGAACAGTGATGTGCCAGCTGCCTGCCGTGACATGTATTCTGAACCAGCTGCAGGTCATGCATCAGCCTCGTGGGTAACCCAAGGTACAAAGCATTACAGTAATCTAACCTAGATGTGTCTAAGGCATGTACCAGTGTTGCCAGATCAGTTAGTCCAAGATAGGGCTTGATCCAGGTGACGTGAAGATGGTAGAAGCCACTGCAAACAACGGCCAACACCTGGAACTCCAGGGTCAACTTACAGTCCACAATGACCCCCAGATTTTTCACCCTATCTGCAGTGCAAAGGGCAAAGCCATCCAACAAAGGAAGGGTGGCGTTCCCACTAGTTGCCACTGAACCTGATCGATCTGGTTTTACCAATAACACTTCCATCTTTGATGGATTAAGCCTAAGCCAGTTAGCTACCATCCAATCTTGGACTTCCCTAAGGCATTCGCTCAGTTTTGAAACAGCTGTACTATCATCAGGGGCACAGGATCCATACAGCTGGGTGTCATTAGCACAGCAATGAAACGTCAAGCGGTAGTGTCTTGTGATCTTGCCTAGTGGCAACATGTACACAGCAACTAACATGGGGGCCAAGATCACTCCCTGAGGCACACCACAGCGGAACACAGAACTGCTTGATATAAAGGAGCTGAGTGCAACCTGCTGTATTCTGCTGGATATGTAGGACTCAAACCACCAGAACACCATTCCTGAGAGTCTCACATAGTGCCTCAGGCACTCCAGCAACACCCCCTGATCCACCATGTGAAATGCCAAAGAGAGGTCAAGCAGTACAAGAATGGAATGATGTCCACCATCCTTTGCTAGGAGGGGATCATGGCGCACCCTGACTAAGGCAGTTTCTGTACTGTGGCGAGACCAGAAACCAGACTGGCAAGGCTCATAGATGTCATGTTTCTCCAAGCGTAGTTCTTTTTAATTTTTTTTTTCAATTATTTGTTTTAGCCATTGTTCCCCAGTTTTCATCCACCCTCGCGTCCTTGGTGTGAGCATGCATGTGTGGAGGCACGTGCACGTCACACACTGTGGGACATCCCACCCTACCGGTCACCCATTACCTGCCTGCGCCACCACTGGACCTCCACCTGGAGGTGGTGGGACTGCTGGAGGGTGACCCCCTCTGAGAGAGGAGAGCCACCATTAGGCAGCTTGATCCTGCTCCCCCCCCAGTGCCGGCTCCCCAATGACCCGAGTTTGTTCCCAAACCCGGGTTGCCAGCGTGGCACGAGTTAAAGTGTCCAGCGCTTCCAAGTGTTGTTCTAATTGCACCACCACCACCTTCTCAATCAACTTCCCAAGAAATGGAATGTTCCAGACAGGTCTTTAGTTGGAGAGCTCATCAGAGTCCAAAGAAGCCTTCTTAAGGAGAGGCCTTACCATGGCCTTTTTAAGGGCTGATGGAAAGAAACTCTCCTGAAGGGAACACCTGATGATCACCACTACAATTGGACTGAGTGAATCTTACCATTCTAAGAGAAGTCTGGTCAGGCCAGGGTTCAACGCACAGAAGACTTCAAGGGTTTGTTGCTGTGAACGCATGGTGCAGGGTAGGTGCTGGAGAGGGCAACCAGCTCTGGATATGAACACAATCCCAAAGAGCCAGCACTCTCATGCAGATAATCACAGTTACAAAAACATGCCACAAAATCAAATGCAAATGCTGAGTTTATTAAAGCTGTGCAGAGTTACCAGGCCAAGAACCCCAGTGATTCGGCTAAACAGCCTTTGTCAGGCGGCATCCTGAGGAAGGCTGTTTAGCTGAATTGGGGTTCTTGGCTACAGCTCGAGCACTGCACAGCTTTATTAAACTCAGCATTTGCATTTGATTTTGTGGCAGGTTTTTGTAGCTGTGACTATCTGCCTGAGAGTGCTGATTCTTTAGGATTTTGTCCAATGCACAGAAAGTGGGATGCAATATAGAAATCACACAGGAAACAACATCCGCTGAAACTGGTTCAAACTCAGCCCACAGAAACAGAGTGCCTGCATCCCATGAAAATCGGATACTGTAAGCTGACAGGACACTTGGGGATATCCCAGTCTGGATGGCAGACACCTTGTCCAGAAAGAAATGGTTGAACTCCTCACACTTCTTGAGGCTGGATTTATCAGACTGTCTGCAGTGTTAAAGAGCTGAACCGGCCAGTTCGTCCCAGCAGCCAATCACCCATGACAGGAACGCTGACTTTGTCAGAGTGATTGCTCTCTGATTCTCACCATAATGAGTTTTTAGTGCCGGTTTGTCTTACTCTGAATGGGACCTCTGCCAACAATGGTCCAACCTCTGCCTCTTAGTTTTCAGCCTCCTCAGGTCTGCATCGTATCAGGGCGACCTGAGGTGGGAGGTTAAGGGGTGTACACGGAATGGTGCTAAGGAGTCAAGAGGGCTATATTAGCAAAGCAGCTTGCAAATCATTTTAAAGTTATTAACTTTTCTTTTCTTCATTCCATGATACTAAAAGGTGTTCTTGGTCTTATAATACAGCCGGGTTGTGATAAGCCTAACCCCTAATGACAAGGTGACCCCCCCCCCATAGGTCAGGTACCTACTCTTCCACTTTTAACATGCCCATATGAGCTATGATACCACTATTTTCTCTATCCATCTTATGTGGAGACCATTCCCTGGCTTCTTTCTTTTTTAACTGAGTGCTGGCCCACAAGGGGTTCACAGGTGGCCAGTGAGGAGCATGCTAAATAGGAGATGGCCACACCGCCCTTGATCATTTAGTAATCGAGGATATAACACAAGCAAATAAGAGCCACTCCAAAATAATGGTGCCATGCAGAAAACACATACACACAGTTCGAGGAGGAAAGGTGCATGGTACTCACCCCCACAAAGTGCACTGTCCACACTTATCCAAGTTGCAGTGACAGGCTTTATTTTAGACACACTCAGACAAAAACAGCAGCAATGGTGTAACGAATGACACAATGACATAGCAAGCTCAACCCTAGCTCATTCATCAAGATGTAATCACATCTGTTATACAGTTTTCTTACATTCTGTAGTGGTAGGGTTACCAGATGTCCTCTTTTACGAGGACATGTCCTCTTTTCCAGCTGTCAAATATTCTTCATGTACCTTCTCTATCCTGTTGTATTATTATTTTTATAATCTTTTCATTCTCTCCTACTCAGGACCTCCTTGTAAATGAGCTGCGAAGGTGGTGGAGACTTTATACCTATTTACTCAGGGTCTGGCACAAGGGTTCATCGGGGAGGGACTAAATGTCTCTTTTGGCATCCCAAAATTTGGTACCCCTATGTAGTGGTGCTACTGATGTGAGGCCAATATCAGAAACAAACAGGATCCAGTCCCTCCCCATGCTGCTCAGAGGAGCCTGGGAATCATTTTAAATTTACTCTATTTTCTTACATTCTTTCTTTATTCCATGATTTTAAAAGGGGTTCTTGGTCTCATAATTTGTCTGAGTTATGAAAAGCCTGACCACTATGACAAGGTGACCCCTTATAGTTTAGGTACCTACTCTTTCAGTTTCAACATGCCAATATGCACCACTGCATTCTCTAGCTATCTTGTGTGGTAACCACTCTCTAGTTTTATTTTGTGTAAACAGAATGCTGACCCATAAAGGTATGGGTGGCCGGTGGGGATCATGTTAAATCTGAGATGGCCATGCCTCCACTGATCATTTAGTAACTAAGGGCATGGCAAGATAAGTCCTGGCACATTCACTGAGATTTGATCAATTTCTTACACAATTTTCTTAAATTTTGTAGGAGTGCTACCGACAACAGAAACAGACAGGATCCGATGCACCCCACCCCAAATGCTGCTCAAAGGAGCCTGCAAATCATTTTAAGGTTATTTTGTTTTCTTACTCACTTTATTCCATGACATCAAAAGAGGTTTTTGGTCTCATAAATTAGCTGAGTCCTGATAATCCTGACCACGAATGACAGGGTGACCTCCTTACAGGTCAGGTACCTACTTTTTCTATTTGAACATGCATACATGAGCTGTGATACCTCATACCACTGCTTTCTTTAGCTATCTTAGATGGAGACCACTCTGGCTTAATATTTTTAAACAAAATGCTGACCCATAAGAGGCTCACAGGTGGCCAGTGGCGAGTATGCTAAATAGGAGATGGCCATCCATCTCCTGGTTATTTAGTAACTGTAGTTTGGCCTGTATCACCACATCTCTCTCTAAGAAATTAAAGCTGTGTTGTTTGCTTGCTGACAGGGTCTTAAAGGTAATAGTTCACCAACAAAAGAACTACTGTGTCATGTTCTGTATCCAAGCCACTTATCTCCTAGGAGCAGAAAACGTTTTGTTGGCCTAAGCGGCATGGTGAAGATTCCACACAAGTTATCACTTGCAAGTACAGTAGTAGAGTCTCCCTTCCAGGAGTATGATACTTTGCAGGCAGAGATTTTCCTGTCTCGCCACAATGAAAAGTTATCACCCTTGATAGCATGCTATCATATGCCCTGCACATAAGTAACATTGCCAAACCCCTTAATACCCTCATTGGTCTGTTCTATAGACACAGACATTGTCTAACTACCGAAGCTTTAAAGCTTGTGATACAGTGCTCTGTTGTCTCACTTATTGACTATGGCCTAGCAATCTATGGCTCTGCCACCAACACCACCCTCTGACGCATAACCCTTGCCCTGAACAAAGCCTGTCGGCTACTCACCTCAGCCCCATGACTCACACACACTTACGACTTATACGGGCAGGCAAACTGGCTCCCACTGTCAGAGAGAATAAAGTATCAAACGTATTCTTGCAAAGAAGGCGTCACTTGGCCTCCTGCCCACTGGTGTCCAGTCTGTACTGTCTGCACACTGCCCCACTCGACTAACCAGGAGTTCTCATAACCTACCCTTCTCTGTCCCCCGATGTCGGACCTCTCAAGGGCAATGTTCATTCAAAGCAAGGGCTCCCAACTGGTACAACTCACTTTCTAGGGACATCACAAACACCCCGAATCTAAACCCCTTTAAGTGCATTCTTCACCAACACCTGGTAGCCACTGCCAACTGTGACTGCGCTATATATATAAAAAAAACTCTTTCTGTTTTTCACTTCACCATCTCTTACCCACCCCTTTTCTTTTTCTTTTTCTTTTTCACGTCACCATCTCCTACCTTCTCCTCCCCCTTTCCCCAGCCTACCCTCTCTCTTTGCTCTTCCTAGACCTCCCCCTTATTTTCACTCTTGTCCTTTCCCTCTCCATCATGAACCACATTGCTTCTTCCCTGATTATTTTTGACAAAGCCTCTGGCAGCTCATACACTGTTGACTGGAAACTCTCTTACTGTTACCTAATGTAATCTAATAACTTAATTAATTTCCCATGCACTGTCTTTATCAGTTTCACCTATGTAATTATGTGTAGCTTGTCTTGTTATAGCTTGTCCTGTTTCTATGATGTGGAACCTTTGTAAAAGAGCCTTTGGCTCAAAGGTGTGATTTCTGAAACTTAAATAAATAAATAAATAATCACTTTGCTGTCTGAGAACTCAGGAGTGTTAAGTTATTAACCACTATACTTTCGGGATCTCATAAACAAATCACTTTTTGTACACCTTTACACAAATCCTGGAAAATCTTTACTCAAATTGGGAGCCAGTTGAGGAAGATAACTCTGACAGTCTCTTGCTAGTTGAGATGTGTAGTTCCCTACTGCAGCAAAGAGTCACACACACTCAAAGCTCAAATATATAAATTTTATTTGTAGACAATTAATGAGGTGTAAATGCAAAACATTATAGGTACATACCAACACACTCAGAAACAGCGCAAGATGGAGAAAACCCCTCGATTAACATTAAACTAATACTTCAACTTGGAGCAGTGTCGGATCCTGTAGACCAGCCTTGTTGTGGAGTCTTTTATTCCAGTACCAGAATCAGAGACCCGCAGCTTCTTTACATCCATACTTGGTCATTGAAACCGTAATGGTCACTAGGGCTGAAGCGTCCATTTGGATTTCACACTTTCTATTGGCAGTCAGAAAGTCCTTATCTATAAGGCCTGTGGTTTAAGTAGAAGCCATTTTTTCTATCCAGGGTAAGGGTAAGACTCTCAGTTAACCTAACTCTTCCTTATGAATATGTTTTATGGTACCTGCTCAGCATTTCTGCACCAGGAATGAATTTTTGCATCCATGAGATTGCTTCTGAAGGCTATTCCATTTGATCAAAACATGATCAATGGATCCCATTGGTGCAGTGGTCTTTGTTCAGACAGTCCCTCATAAGAAGTCGGTATTTTCGACCTCCTATAGAAGACTTCAAAAAGTATTTGTCCAGCCCAGCTAGCCTCAGTATAAAAAGAGTTATTTTTTATTCCGGGAGAAGCCTGAATCAATTGGGTGCTGTTAACATACTATGCAAATTTGTTTCAAAAAGGCCCACTCCCCCAGTATAAATGTATATAAAATTGTTTTAATTGTTCATAGATACAGAATACTTGATTAAAGCAAATGTTTCGGACATCATCCTTCATCAGTGCTGAACTGTGTCACTAAATCAGAATCATTGTTTAATATTAGTAATGTTAGTACCTAACAAGTTACTTAAATTATCAAAATCAATTCCAAGGGATCAAACACTAGAATCAACTCACCCATTAATTCTTTTTATACCACCACTCTATTTTTCTTAATTAAAGTTAGTTCTCTAGACAAAATTAATAAAAAAATCTTTAAAAAATAAAAAAATCTATAAAAAAATCCACTAGACATTCCCCAAATAAGCAAAAAGTCAAAAAATGTTTTAAACCTAATTGTATATTATGCATACAATCTTCAGATAACTCACTTGTCTTATAATTCATTTGTATACTTCATTTAACAGCTTAAAGCTCCACTAGTTTTCATTCTTATTTTCACTGCAATGGCAACATACCAAAACTGCTAGTTCATCTATTAAACTTTTCATGAACAATTTAAATCTCTTCTGGCTGTCCTTCTTGTTCTTACTGCAGCTGCACAGTGCACTTCGTTTCTGGGATTAAAAAAATACTACTGTTAATTATATTTAGATTCAAGCTTGTAAATAAATTTTCATTACTGCTGATATTCACTATATAAATGTGTCATTTTTTATCTGAAGATTTTTTACATTCAAATTTACAATGCATGAGAAATAGTGAGCACCTCCCTAAATAGGCCAATCTACTCAAGCAATGAATATTATTAAAAATAGAAGTGTATGTACTAAACATATTAAAACAAATATCATTTAGATTTAGTATATATGCTTTTAAAGCAAACTCCAGTACATGAGAAATGTGAATTTCAATGTGAAAAACCTTCATATAAAAAATGACACATTTATATACAGTAGTGAATATTAGTAGTAATGAAAATGTATTTACACGCTTCAATCTAAATATAATTATCAGTAGGGTTTTTTATCCCAGAAACGAAGTGTACTGTGCAACTGCAGTAAGAACAAGGACAGCCAGAAGAGATTTAAGTTGTTCATGAAATAAAATAGGTAATAAAATAATATAAAATAATAATAAAATAAAATAAAATAGGTGAACTAGCAGTTTTGATATGTTGTCATTGTAGTGAAAATAAGAATGAAAACTACTGGAGCTTTAAGCTTCTAATGAAGTATACACCAGATGAATTATAAGACAAGTGAGTTATCTGCAGATTGTATGCATAATATAAAATTAGGTTTAAACATTTTTTTTTTACTTTTTGCTTATTTAGGGAATGTCTGTTTAGTGGATTTTTTATTAATTTTGTCTAGAAGACTAACTTTAATTAAGAAGAAATAGAGTGGTGGTATAACAAGAATTAATGGGTGAGTTGATTCTAGTGTCTGATCCCGTGGAATTCATTTTGATAATTTGTGTAATTTGTTAGGTACTATACATTACTAATATTAAACAAACATTTGTCAATTCCGAATGTTTGCTTGCTGGCATTAGCATTGGAAGTGCAGGAGTTAGACAGATACAGAATAGGGATGGTCATGAAGTATTGAAGTGATGCCAACCCAACCCTGCAGAAATGGACAGGCATTGGGGTGTGCCATTGGGTCATTGCTCATAATGCTCATGCCATTTCACCTCACCCTACCCTGCAGACACCAACAAGTGTTGAGGTGTGCATTGGGGTGTTCGGCTTTATAGTCATCCCATTCCATAAGGAAATACCCTGAAATTGGGTGCAGTATAGGAGAATGGGGCAATTTTTTAGGCCGAAGAGTCTAAGGCACACCTCGACGCCTATCACTGGCTGCAGGTTGGGGGTGGAATGGTGTGAGCATTACAGTCGGCAATCCAAAGGCACACCCCTGACACTTGTCAATCTGAGCAATCAGAGCAGGCAGGAAGGGAGGAGGAGTGGCACTGTATGTGAAAAATGACATAAGGGCCACAGAGATCCAGGAGGAACAAAATGGGGGAGAGATACTGTGGGTTAAGCTGGAAAGGAAAATGGGGACAGCCATCCGCACAGGTGTGGTCTATAGACCACCAGCCCAGGAGGAAGAAACAGATAGGGAGCTGATGCTAGCCATCCAAAGGATGGCAGACAAGGGTGAGGTAGTACTGGTTGGAGACTTCAATATTCCAGACGTGGACTGGAGCATCCCAGCAGCAGCATCAACTAGAGCAGATTTATCCTGACTCTTCAGGGTGCCTTCCTCAAGCAACTGGTCATGGAACCAACTCGGCAGAAGGCAATACTGGACCTTGTGCTCACAAACAGGGACAGTGTGATGGGGGTAACAGTGGGGGAGCACCTGGGAAACAGTGACCACCAATCATTGTGGTTTGAAATCACAGAAAGAGCAGAACCAAACCACACAAAAACACGTATCCTGGATTTTAGGGGGGCAGACTTTGGGAAAATGGGGAGATACTTGAAAGAGGCATTAAGGGGAATGGGACAAGAATCAGGGGTTGAGGAACAGTGGGCAGTATTTAAAATGGGGATTACAAGAACAACAGAATTATGCATTAAGCAGGTTAGCAAGAGGAAAAGGAAGAGGAGACCATTATGGTTTTCCAAAGAGGTAGCAAAGAAAGTGAAAGCCAAAAAGATTGCATTCAGGCAATACAAAAAGACATAGGCAGAAGGGGATAGGGAGAAGTACCAGGAGAAGCAAAGGGAGGCAGGGAGGTCAGTAAGGGAAGCCAAAGCTCAGACAGAATAGCACATTGCAAAATCAGTGGGTAGAGGGGACAAAACCTTTTACAGGTACATAAGTGAAAAAAGAAAGACAAAGGGAGGGATAGTGAGACTGAAGGGGGAGGATGAGGGCCACGTGGAGGATGACAACAGTAAAGCTGACATATTGAACAGGTATTTCTGCTCAGTCTTTACTGAGGAAGAGGAGGGTAATGGGTCTGAAGGGAGTACAAGGGGTGAGAATGGTGCAGAAATGGACACAAGTCCCTTTTACACGAGAAAGGGTCCTGAAGGAACTGGAAGTAATAAGAGTTGATAAAGCAATGGGGCCAGATGGGTGCACCCCAGGTCTAAAGAACTAAGAGAGTGGTGGCTGAACTCTGGCTATCCTGTTTAGCCAATCACTGGAAACAGGGAGGTACCCAAAGACTGAGGACAGCAGATGTAGTCCCCTTATACAAAAGTGGGAACAAAGAGGAAGTAGGGAACTACAGACCAGTCAGCCTCACCTCAGTAGTGGGAAGATCATGGAAGCACTACTGAAGGAGAGATTGGTGGAACATCTGTTGTCAATGGACTTCAGGACCCAAGGCAGCATGGTTTCACCAGGGGGAGGTCATGTCAGACCAACCTCGTTGAATTTTTTGACTGGGTAACTAGGGAGGTGGATCAGGGGAGGGCAGTGGACATGGCCTATCTGGACTTCAGCAAGGTCTTTGACACTGTGCCACATAGTAGACTATTACACAAACTGGGGAATATGGGTGTGGGCAGGACAGTAGTGTGGTGGGTAGGTAACTGGCTGGGTGGCAGGACACAGAGGGTGGTGGTAAATGGCTGTCACTCCACAGAGGGAAGAGTGACCAGCGGGGTACCACAGGGATCAGTGCTGGGACTGGTCCTATTCAACATCTTCATCAGTGACATTGCACAGGACCTAGAAGGCAGAATTTCACTGTTCGCTGATGACACAAAGCTCTGTAACAGAGTAGACATACCAGAGGGTGTAGACAGAATGAGACACGACCTGCAGAAACTTGAAGAATGGTCAGGGGTTTGGCAGTTGAAATTCAGTGCAAAGAAGTGCAAGATAATGCATATGGGGCACAAAACCCTGGCACAATATATCAGTTGGGGGTGAGGATATAGCATGCACCAAGCAGGAAGGGATCTTGGGGTTATCATCTCTGATGCCCTCAAGGTAGGGAAACAGTGTGACAAGGCAGCAGGTAAAGCAAATAGGGATGCTGGGATGTATAGGCAGGGGCATCACCAGCAGGAAAAGGAGGTCATAATTCCACCATACAAGACACTAATGAGGCCCCACCTGGAGTACAGTGTACAGTTCTGGAGACCATACCTACGTAAGGACATAGACAGGGTAGAGAAGGTTCAGAGGAGGGCAACAAAGATGGTGCATGGATTGCATCACAAGTCCTATGAAGACAGGTTGAAGGAACTGAACATGTACTCCCTGGAGGAGAGGAGGGAGAGAGGGGATATGATAGAGACATACAAGTATCTTACAGGGAGGAACAGGGTGCAGGAAAACACTATTTTTAAGCGAAAAAGATGTTCCAGGACTAGAGGGCATGGGATTAAGTTAGAGGGAGGACGATTCAGAGGAAACATGAGAAAGAATTTCTTCACAGAACGGGTGGTGGACAAGTGGAACACCCTGCCAGAGGAAGTGGTGGGGGCTGAAACAATCACGGTATTTAAGAATGCATGGGATAGACATAAAGGAATTCTGGAGGTCAGGGGTAAGGGGCAACAGACTTCTAGGAAAACAAACTGAACTTACAAGCTCAAATGGGCAGACTGGGTGGGCCATAGGCCCTTATCTGCTGACACTGTCTATGTATCTATGTATCTATGTATCTATGTACAGGGTGGGACGTTATGATTAGAAACCCTAATGCCCCGGGCGTTTGTTGGTATTTGTACTCCAAATTTTCAACATGGCCTTTTCGTGACCCCACCTCATGAAAGCATTTGGGACCTCTGCTCATGAACAGTGGCACTGTGATTTTGTTAATCTTTCCCGAACATTGATTTCCCACAGTGACCGTGCCATTTCTGTGCCAGATGTGCAAAAACACAGTTCAGGCAGGATGTGAAAAATGACCGCTGTACCATTCATAGGGAGGTGTGAAGAGATGGCAATGTTGAAAATCTGCAATTATAAAAAATTCTTGAAGTTACGAGTGTGCATGGAAACTGCACAACACATGCTCGTAACATTGTCATTTTGTGGAACTCTTTCACCAATTTTTCAACATAGGCATTTTGGGACCTCTGCTCACTATGATTTTCTTAATCTGTCCCAATGTTGATTTCCCACTGCGTTCACGCCATTGTGCACCAGATGTGTAAAATCACATTTTGGGCAGGATGTGAAAAATGACAGCTGTAATGTTCATAAGGAGGTATGCAAAAATGGCACTGTTGAAAATCTGGAGTAAAAATATTATAAATTCTCTAAGTTACGAGTGTGCGTAAAACTGCACAATGCACACTCATAACATAGTCATTTTGTGGAATTTTGCAAACCAAATTTTCAACATAGGCATTTTGGTACCTCTGCTCATGAACAATATCACTGTGATTTTCTTAGTCTGTCCCGAACATTGATTTCCCACAGCGACCACGCCATTGTGCTCCGGATGTGCGAAAACACATTTTGGGCAGGATGTGAAAAAAGACAGCTGCACTGTTCATAAGGAGGTGTGAAAAAATGGCAATGTTGAAACTCTAGAGTGAAAATGAAGTTATGAGTGTGTGTGGAAACTGCACAACGCACACTCATAACACAGTCATTTTTTTGGAATTGTTCCACCAGATTTGCAACATAGGCTTTTTGGGAGCCCACCTCATGCACAATGACGCTGTCATTTTGTTAATCGGTTCCAAAAGGTGATTCCATGCAATAACTGTGAAACCACCTTTTGGGATTGAATAATGACATGACAGTGACTGAATTCATGAGGCGGGGTCCCAAGTAAACCATGTTGAAAATTTGGTACCAAAAATCACAAAAATGGCCAAGATATCCACCTAAGTTGAAAAAAAATAAATTTATGCCATTATACAGCTTACCGGCATTTCTTCAGTTCACGGTTGGCTTTGAAGAGTACAGACGTGTTTCTGCTCCACCGAAGACTGTCGCGCCAGGCTCCGGAGGTAAGTATGGGTGAGGGGGGTGTGGGGAGGTGGAGTGCACAGAGGGTGGGTGCAGGTTGGGGGAGGGGACACCGGAGACAACGAGGGATGGTTTTCTGTTTTTACAAGGAAAAAAAAAACCAAAAGATATCACAGGATGGTTTTTTTGTTTTTCTGGGACAATTGGCACACTGGGGTGGGCTCTCAGTGTGCCACCTGGGTGTTTTTTTGGGGGGAACTGGAGCCGATGGGGATTGGGCACCTCGTCGGCACAGAAAATGTGTCTGTGTTTGGGGGAGCACATGAGCCGAGGGGGATTGGGCCACCCTGGCCTACTACTATTATGTGGGGAACATTATGCTGACAGGGATTGGGTTCCCCCATTGGCAAATGAACTGGGAAGGGGGCATGCTGACAGGGGGATTGGGCACCCCTGACGTTGGCTTTCATGGGGACTGTGAGAGGTGGATGGCGACAGCTGCCACCATGTTTATTGTAATTTTACACCAGACAAGGCACGCCCTGCAATGATGGGTCACTCCCTCATTGCAGCAGCAAAATTTTTTCAAGTTGGTGGCATGCTTGCAAACTAGTGTCACCGCCAGCGAGCACTTGCATTAGTGACAGACAGCCGAGCCCACAAAAGCAGAGGTGGCATTTGCCGCAACACTGCCACACCTCTACAACCTGCTTCTCTACTAAGCTGCCACAGCATGTTTCTTGTGCATGCGCGCAAGCAAACATAAAAATGATTCTGATTTAGTGATACAGTTCAGCACTGATCAAGAATGATGTCTGAAACGTTTGCTTTAATCAAGTGCTCTGAATCTATGAACAATTAAAACAATCTTATATATATTTATACTGGGTGAGTGGGCCTTTTTGAAACCAACTCCTAAGGAAGAGGCCAGTGGTGACTTGGATCCTCAGCCCAGTGAGAGTGAGATATCGCACAAGTTTTCAAAGTTGGCAGCCACATGCAAACTAAACTATCTCTTATCAAAGGCACTCTTCCTAGTGTGTTGATAAGAAACTAGTCAAAAAGAACAAGTAATAAATGTCAAAGAGACACATCTCTGTTACATCCCAGCACAGGAAGCCAGTTTCAAGGTATGTGAGTTAAACAGAAGATCATGTAACAAGTGGTATCCTACTCGAGGGGCTCTGAACCATTAGTGTTTGTCTGTACAGAGGTGATTCATGCTGCAATAAAAGTGTTGTTAAACGATTCTCGCGAATCTTTTGTTTTGAATACTACAAAACAAGACACCTATGGAACATTGCTTTATCTCATTGAGTCATGGAGCTGCATTCTTTATAAACTGTCTTCCATATAGTCAGCCTGCCGGTGCAGCGGTAGAGCTACGGCTTGCGACCCTGGTGATCTGGGTTCAGGAGAGGACCCAGGCTCCGAGAGCGCTGGCTGGGGGTGGTGGATTGAGTTGCCTTTGCATGCACTCCAGCTTTGGGAAGGGGGTCATGTCCTCAGTACAATAGCTCCTGGGTGACCACAAGACAGCCTGTCACCAGAGACCTAGAGCCGGTAATGGGAGGCATGCTGGATGCTGGCATGCTTACACTGCAGTGTCATTGCACGCTATGCCTCCCAGAGCTACGCTGGAAAAACAAACTGCCGGATGAGCTAAAATGATGCATTTCTGTCATGCCACCGCCCTGCGTAGCTGGCCCGGGGATCCCTGCCTGGACAACAAACGTGGCGTCTGATAGGGTAGCAGTGGAGGCCCTGGAGACCCCACCCTGGGAGGGTAAGCCAGGACACTGGGTAGAGGCTGGTCTTAGTGTCATGGTGATGGTGGCTGTGAGCGTGCTGTTAGGACTGATGGGTTGCTGTCCTGGCTTCAAAAAGCATAGTATGTCATAAAAAAAATTTCTTCCACATACGATCAGTAACATTGCAGTAGTACTCTGTATAGATACGAACATTTCTGCTGAATATGGTGTTGGAGTTCCATTTCAATCATTGCAGCTGCCCAAGCAACATAAACCAGGGGAAGTCCAGTTATATCCCCTTGATGTCAGAAGGATTCTCAACTTCATCAGTCAGACTACAGAACAAAACACAGGCAATCTTCCCAGTTGTTTGTGCCGCTTGGCCCTAATTACAAGTGCAGTCAGCACACACTCTTCAATTCAATTCAATTCAATTTTTATTTTTATACTGGAACGTATGTGAGCAAAAATGCTGATTTTCACAAACGTCCAGTAGTACAGAAAATTGATAAAACAGAGAAAAAGGCAAAACAAAATTTGTAACATTTATGGTATTTACGACAGGAACAGTGTATATGACAAGATCATCTAGATTAGGAAAAAGATGTAGAGCATACAACAAAAGAGCCATTAAACAGATACAAATAAACTCTAAGGTAACTCAAGGGTTGGCGGACTTTCAGGGGGTTGTCTACCAGGGCAGGTACAAGTGGAGAACTGGAGGAGATGGTCCTTGAGGGAGGAGGTGAATGAGACAACTGAACTACAGGCCTGAAGTTCAGGGGGAAGATTATTGTAAAACTCAGGGCCCTTGTATGTGATGGAGTCCTGCGCATGCTTGGTACGGTAAAAAGGGGTGTTGAAGATATGACAGGCGGCCCCTCTTGTGCTGTGCTTGGGAACCAATAAGGGGTATAGGGAAGTAATGCTGAATGACAGCAGGTTACAATGAACTTTGTGTAGGAAATAGAGCATTTTAAGTTGGAATCTGACTTCAAGGGTGAGCCAGTTGAGGGAGGCATAGAGAGTACAGTGATGGATTTTCCAGGAGAGGCCAGTCACAAAACGTGCAATATTATTGTACATAGTCTTGAGTTTGGAGAAAAGGGGGGACCACCGTCAAAGGGACTATGGGTTTGTTCTTGTTCACTCAGTCCTGATGGCTGTCTGACATGCAAGGAGAGGAAGGCACAACTTTAGATGCAATCAGAAGATTCTTTATTATCATGAGAAGTTCAAGTATCAAGAGAAAATACACAAACACTGGACCACTGGAAATATGGTAGCAGGAGGGTAAATTTACAAGCAATACCAATAATTCTGAACTCTATGACTGTTAGGAAATTCTGGTATTCGATGATATTGCAAAGGTTCTAAGGCGCTAATGGCAATGGCAAACAATTCTAAAGCTCTAAAACCCCAGCCAGGGGTTTCCCCAAATATTAGTCTGGTTAACTTTTGTTGCAGCTGTAAAGGAAAAAGGATGACCTATTGGTGGGCTTTTAAAGGCAATATACTGCACACAGGAAGGGTTTTTTTCTGGGGAGCAATGCACCAGAATGGGATGAAGAAAAGCACCTCAGGACAAACAGGGAAACTACTTTCAGCAGAGGGGACCTCTAGATGATGCTACTCATCCCCTGAACTGAGGATTTAAATGCCTGGTCAGATGCACTCCATGATTCTTGTATCAGAGGAAGGTTGTGGCAGACTGCTGATCAATCAGGAACAAGGGATTCCTCTTTTCACCAGACCCTGTAGGTGTTCATAGAAAGGTAGCAGCAGACAACTGACCAGGGTTGCACTAAACACACCCAAGGATTTGTAATCTAGGTTTCTTGAGCGTTCACCATTCCTAGTCTGGCTGCTTTTATCATTCCCAGTCTTGTCACTTTTGCCATTTCTGAAACAAGAAAATTCCCACCCCACTGCAGGTCGGAGCATTAACTATTGAGCCGGGATGACTCCTAGACTTACTTCACTTCCTTAACGGGGTAGGGATGCAGCAAAGATGAGTAGCTGGAGGACCTGTCCTGACTATCCCCTAACTCGAGTGGGGTCAGCCACCCATGTTGTAGTCCATGAGGTAGAAGTCTAAACAGCTACTTTACAATTAGGGTACAGCACAAGGCTGGCAGTTCACTTTGCAATTAAGACACAACACCAGTATCAGCAGGTCAGTTGCAATAACATAGGTAACATAGGTAGTAACAAGCAATAGACTTTCGTCCGCTCTGCTTGCCAATCCCTCAACGTTTAGAACTTAGTAGTTCTGTCCCTACAAAAACTGTCCAACCTATGCTTAATACTTGTACTATCCACTACACTGGAAGGGAGGTTGTTCCAGAAGGAAATAACCCTCTGTGTAAACCAGTATCTTCTTAAGTTGGTATTCCACCTAGGTAAGAACAGTTGCTTGCTGTGACTCCTCCCACTGCACCTGTTTGTGTTTAGTATAATACCCAAATCCTCAGGCAGTTTGATGTCCCCCATTATTCTGAAAAGCATACACATATCGCTTCTGTGCCTCCTGTAGTGTAATGAATAAAGGTTTAAATGCCCTAATCTATCTGAGTATGGCCAGCTTTTAAGCCCAGTAACAGATCTTGTAGCCCTTCTCTGCACCCCCTCAACTTTAAGAATGTCCTCCTTTTTATATGGAGACCACACTTGTGCGCAGTACTCCAAATGTGGTCTTACCAAAGTCATGTACAGTGGCATCAATACCTTCTCATCTCAACTAGCTATGTGCCTTAAGATACAATAGAGATTCTGATTGGCTCTTTTGACCTGAACTATACAGTGGGAACTGAATTTTAGATCATTAGTAATCCTAATTCCCAAATCCTTTTCCTCCAAGGTGACATTTAGATTGACCTTTCCAAGTTTATACACATAATTCTTATTGTGAGGGCTCAAATGCATGACCTTACACTTAGCTGTGTTCAGCTCTAGTTTATTAATTTCAGTCCACTGTAAGATTTCATTTATAGCCCCTTGTAAAGATTGAGCTTCACTCGTATCATTCACTATACCTCCCACGCAACAGTCAACTGTGAATTTAGCTATCCAAATGTTTGGATTATTTAATTTCAGAGTGGAGATGTAAATGCTAAAGAGGCAAGGCCCCAGCACTGATCTCTGTGGCACACCGCTAGAAACTGCTGCCCAATCCAACAGAGTCCCCTCAACAGCAACTCTGTTTTCTCCCACTTAACCATTCAGAAATCCAATTTATAATGCATGAATCCAACCCAAGTTTAACCAGCATATTTATTAACTCCAAATGGGGAAGTTCATCAAACGCTTCTGCAAAATCCATAAAGGCCACATCTATTGCGTTTCCCCTATCTAGCTCACAATTAACTTTTTCGTAGAAGGCGAGCAGGTTCGTCTGACAAGACCTAGACTTAGTAAAGCCATAGGGCAGATACAGAATTGCCAGTTCAGTTGCAATAGGGCAGATACAGAATTGCCAGTTCAGTTGCAATAGGACACACACACACACACACAAACAACTGTCAGTTCAGTTGCAATAGGACACACACACACACACACACACACACACACACACACACACAAACAACTGGCAGTTCAGTTGCAATAGGGCAAGCACATAATTAACAGTTCAGTTCATTTGCAGTAAGGCTAGTGCCCGGGGGGGTTGCTTTTAGTCAATTAACCCAACCTATGTGACTCCCCTGCTGTATGGCAGTCCCTTTACTGGACTTGGCTGGCCCAGTCTAGCTCCCCATGGAGCATTCTCTTGGCCACCTCTTTGGACGGTCAGGGTGGTGGGATGTTTCCCACCCACCTGCGCAGCCTTGGCTGCTGGTTTAGCACTGCTCAACTGAGTTAATTAGTAAAAATTAAAACAAACAAAAAAAAGATTGGCACAATTCTGCCCTTTGTTGGGGGGCTGCCCACCCTTTGCTCCACCCTCCTGAAGCAGCTTGGTTTCAATGGTAATGGGCCTGTGGCCTATGGCTCTATCCTCCTCTGTATTTAACTAAAGGGCCACTGGCCTGATAACCCACCCTCCTGGGAGTACTTCGTAGTTTAATCTGTTTGCCTCTTTTGCAGTTTTATCACTTGCCCCTTGCATCATCTGGTGCTTTGCAAAGTCACAATTAAAGTTTTTATTTAAATATCCCTAGTGATCAGCACCTGCCATTGGTGCTGCCACCAACTCACTGCCCTGACCTGGGAAGACGGATTTAGGTGGGAGGGTATTTGTAGAAGCTGTCATTGATGGGAGTGGCTGAAAAGCTATGGAGGTGGTCCTGAAGGTGGGACTGCGATACTCCATCAGACGCTCTCCCACCCTGCTCCTTCTCTGGATCCTGTGCTCACTGCCAACAAGGGACCCAGAGTCTACTTTTTAAAGAAAACAACAAATGGGGCTAAACAGAGCCCACATCAGTTGTGTTTTACTGCTGCCAACCAGTGCAACACTAGACCCCCTGAGCTGCTGAGTCTTCTGACCAGAGGAGCAAAGCATGGCCAAAGCTGACATGTCCTGCTTCAACTATCCAGGTAGCTTGTGGTTCATCACTTCCTGCCTCCTGCTACCTCACTGGTGCTGCTGCTGCTCACATCAGTGCCCAATCACAACTCACCAATTGTCGCTTTGGCCATTTCCCTCAGAGCTTGAGGTTCCAAATATGAACCCCAAGTGTGAGCCACCAACGTGCCTCAACCATGCACTGAGCAGGGACAGTAGTCCCAGCATGTCGCCTGCAGTTCTCATGTGCTGCCTGTTTGGGGGGGTCACGAAAAGCAGGAAGTAGGCTACCAAGGGAAAAAAACAGAGAAAGAGTGAAGAGAAAAAAAAGTTTGAAACAGAGCTCAGACTTTGGGTTAATAGGGAGCCTGACATTGCCAAGAAGGGGATGGCAGAGTGGTTTTGCTGCAGCATTGACTGTAGGCATAGGGCCCAAACTGGATACCTGCACCCTTTTCTTTCTTGGAGACCCGTACCCCTATCTCCTGGGACCCCTGCCACACCGCCCTCCCACAACTGCCTCTGGGGGGGGGCTGTTAATTTAATTCTACTGTAGAGCACCAACTCTGGGGTACTACACAAGTGTAAACCAGCCTCTAAATAATGTCTGTCTAGCTGTTTTAACTGTATTCTGCACTGCTACTCGCTGGCAGAAAAGTGGCTGTAGAGCTCTGTTACGTTCATTTTACACAGGTAGCAGCAATGCCAATGGCTTCCCTAGAGCAGTCCTCATTGTATGATTTGTAGGGCTGCAGCCTGAAACTGTGCTCATTTCCTCACTGAGAACTACATACTGGATGTATTGTACTCCCTAGGAGATGTGCAGATGTTGGGTTGACAGTACTCAAGGGATTGCTGTCCTCATGAGCCCTGCATGAAACTTCCTACTAGTTCCTTGTCTGCTGACTACTCAGCCAAAGAGTGGGGAGCAATGGAGGAGATTGAGTCTAAGAAGATAGGAAAGTTACTTACCAGTGACTCTGGATCTTCTTGAGTATTCTTCATAGAGACACTCTCAACTTGCCCGCTTTGCCGTGAACTCATCATGAGTATCTCTCAGGCCACTCTTTTGCCATCAGGAGATTGAGCTTGCCAAGTAGAACTGTTTCAACTACCTTGTCTTTATTTATTTTTGTGTGGTATTTGCTTTGTTTATGCTCCCAGCAGGTACGTTGGGTTTGGTGTGTTTATTATCCTTTCTATACCTCTTACTAGGGCATCTTTGAGCACATCTTCACAGAAAGTACAGTTATGTAAGAACTTACCGTAACAGTAGATCTTCGAGGGGATCTCTTGCAGCAGGCCAACACAGGTAGGACTCTGCCATCAGGCACTACGACCACACAGAAATGTTTCTAGCTAGCAGTCTACCAAAGGGGGCCACCCACCTCCGACATCATGCACTGATGTCAGCCACTCTATAGGTGGGCGACCCCCCCATATCCTCCCAGGTTCTCCCACTGGAGACCCCAGAATATCCAGCTGCAGGAATTGAGGAGGAACCCGAGATTCCAGGGAAAAAGAAAGAAAAAGAGAAGGCTGAAGGTTTTCTCCTGGTGAAAAAGTGTAAGCAGGAAAAATAGGCCTGGGGGAAGGAGGGTGGGAAAAGTAGGGCCTGCTGCAAGAGAGACCCTCAAAGATTTACTGTTATGGAAAGTTCTTACGTAACTGTACTATCTTATGTCGGAGGGATCTCTTGAAGCAGGCCATCACAGGTAGAATGAATAGCAAGCAGTTCCCAGAACTGACAGCATTACATAAATGGGCAGAGATATTAAGGCTTAGGAAAGAAAGCCCTGCAAGACAGCCAGACCAAAATTGGCTCGATGCCTAGAGGTGATGTCCAGTCTGTAGTGCTTAGCGAAAATGTGAAGTGAACTGAACTCCATGTAGCTGCAGTGTAGACTTCTGTAGCAGACACATTATGGAAACAGGCTACCAAGGCAGCCATCCCCCTGGTGGGATGGCCATGGATGATTCCAGGAAGCTCCTTACTGTATTTCCAGTAACAGAAAATAATGCAGTTGGAACCATTTGGACAGACACTGCTTAGAAACAGGGGCACCCTCTTTACCCAGGGTGAACGAAACAAACAACTGAGAGGACTTCCTGACCTCTTCAGTACTGTGTGTATATTAATGAAAAATTTGATGCACATGCAATGTATGGAGCAATACTTCCCCTGCATTAGCACGCTCTGGAAAATATACAGGGAGATGAATAGACTGGTTCAAAGTAACTCAGAAACTACTTTAGGGAGGAACTGAGGATTAGTACATAAAGACGCCCTGTCTTTCTGAAACACCAAATAAGGCTCCTTACACATAAGAGCCTAAAGCTCGGAAATCCTCCAAGCAGAAATAACAGCAACTAAAAATAATGCTTTCCAAGACAGATAGCGTAGTTTGCAACTCATGGCCGGTTCAAAAGGAGGCAGGGTGAGCTTTTCTAACACAAAGTTGAGATCCCAAGAGGGTCACGGATTGGGGGTTTCAGATGTAGAATACCTCTTATTTTTTTTTGCTCCTCCCTGCCCCCTGGCTGGCCACTCTTCAGGTCACCAAGGACCCCACTGGCACTCAGTCCCTACTGCCAACCACTACCTCACATTGCAGTCCTCCCTGTGTAGCCTAGCATAATTTTTGCTGGATAGGTCCCTCCCCTCGAGGGGGATGGCACCAGTGGGGGCTGGCCAGTGCACTCTCTTACCTCGGCCCAGGGTGCTGCTGAGGTAGTCCAGCAACCATCATTCGGTCTGCCAGGAAGCTCCATTTCCTGCTTTTTCTCTCCTGGGAGCGTGGCGTGCCACTGATGTCAAGGCACACACTGACGTCCGCCACACTTCTGAAGTGGCTGGGGCCCCACTGCATTGCCATTCCCCTGGCCTCTGTCAGGAATCACAAGCACTGGGCCACGGACACTTCTTCCCCCCAGGAGGTAGGTAGTGTCATCAGATACTCAAGTCTTTCTTCCCTGGCCAGACCTCCGGTGCCTGAGTCTGTTCTCTAACCTGGGTTGCTGGTGTCACGAGCGGAAATCCAACCGCTGTGCCAATAGGTTGGCATCTTATTTTTTTTATTTAAACGTTTGTTAACCAGGTGTAACCAGGGGTCAGGTTGATGTTATTTTTTGTTTTATAGTGCTGTGTGGAGCCTCCTTTATGTAACACACTACCTGGCTGCCTGGGTTCGGGGAGAAAACTGTTGCTCGGCATTTTGGCTAGGTTTGACTTCTAGTCAGGGGCACCCAAGTAATCCGGACACATGAAGCAATAACTGTAATGTCCAAACCAGGAGTGGGATTCTACAGTGTGGCTTTTATTCACAACAATAGCAAAATAATAAAGCATAGATGGACCCCCACGGGGATACACTCCCTAGTAATGCAGACAAATGGAGACCAGAACACATCTTCTTAGACACTGTAACCCTCAGGTTTGGAAACACGCTGGCTCTCAGCCCGAACTTGTACTCTCCTCTGGATTTCCCTGGCATGGCACATCCGGCCAGCACTTGGACTTCTTTCCTGGATTCCCTGGCATGGCACATCCGGCCAGTACTTGGACTATTTTCCATAAGGCATGCACATTTATTGGTGGCTCCCTCTACCACCCGTGAGCACATACTGGCTCCATAAAGGGCAAATCTTCATCACTAATCCCACATCTGGGTACTTTCCACGAACACTGGCCAAGTGCCCGGAAGAAAGCCAAAGGTGCCCAAAGTGAACCCGTGGAGGTAAATCTGGTTACTCCAGATTGGGGGGGGGGGTCTCCCACCTGTTGCTCCCAAATCTATACCCGGCCATGCATTTGGAATTAACACCTTTCTTGAAACACACTGTTGTAGAATGCTGTCTCGAAATGTATGTCACATTTAACTCTCTACTCTTCATACTTTGTTATCCTGCCTTATAATGATCTCTGAGTGGCTATGTCCATCCCTGTAGACCCCCACTGTTTAGATACATTTTAAGTCACACACAACTGTAGTACTGTACTTGGCTGTCCTTCCTTGACCCCACAGTAACAGATACTATACACACTGTCTGGTGAAAACATGGGTTCTATTTCAGAGCTGACTCACCCACTGGTTTGCAGGTGCCCCAGAGTTTCTGGCAAAGCAAACTACTTCTTGTGCCTCAGCACTTGAACAACCAAACGACAGGCAGCTTTCCCTCTTCAGCAGGGCCAGGGGATTGCCCCTGAAATTGCTGGCTCTCTTCTCCCCATCCCTCCTGGGATGGGGCACTGGAACAAACTGGGGAATGATCTCTACCACTAGACCAATTTCTTCTGTGTCTCTAGCGCGAGAACACACACACCCTCTATCTCTGGGTGGCTGTATAGCAGTGCTTAGCCCTGAGGGGCTGCCACTGCAGCACACCTCCTTCACTCTCTGACTCTGACTGAAGACTGATCCAAAACCTCCCAATGTTCTAACTCCCTGCTGCAACATTCCAATGTGGCTTATGCTGCTGCGAGAATTCTATATGATGTCATCCCTCCAGCTCAGCTGAGACTGAGGACAGAGTGTGACAGTGTGAAATCCATTTAACTGGTGTTTCACAAGCTGCCTTTCCCTGCGTGCCACTAGATCTAAGTGAGATTCTTGTAACCCCGGGTGACAGGGGGTTACACAGGTAAGTGTAATGAGCCAATGCCCTTTTTCATACATGACCCAGGATCGTGAAAACAGTCAAGATGTTACATTTAAGCAGCTACTGACGCGTCAAAGAAAACTTTAAAAAACATAATTAGGTACTATTCTGCTTGCATTCCATCTATATTTTGTATATTTCTCCTCCCGATTATTTATTACTAAGAAAATTTGAGTGAATATATGATCTTTATCCCTTAGAGTTCCTTTTGAGTCCATCTGCCTCTATAACTTACTCTCTACTTCAAGTCATAATCCTCTGTTGTGACATCACAATCTGTTGCTATGGGAATAACTGTGATACCACAAGTAGTGCTCTGTGACTTCAGGTAAGGAGAAAGCAGCAGGAATAGATAAACTCTTCAGCAGTAAAGATCTTGTTTTCATACAAATGACCTCAGTAATAAATAATGGGGTGGAGGAATACAGAACTAGTGGGAAATTCAAGTTGGACTGTGTCTAAATATTAGGTTTTGTTAAAGTTCTCCTGAAAGTGTCACCAGCTCTTTAACAATAACAACAACACCAACATAGTACAATACATAGCATAATAAGAAATAAATAACATTTTCAGAAGCACTCACATATTAAAGACATAGGCCCAGATATTCAAAAGGGTTGCGCCATGTCGCTAACAGGGTTCTTGTATGCATAAGTCACAAATGCGCCATTCTCCGATATTCAGCAGGAGGCAGTTCACCACTGGCAGCAGGTTGCGCCAAAGAGGCAATGCAAATGAATGCATGCTCAACAGGAGGAGGATCCATGCATAACCTGCACAACCCGATATTCAGTCGGGTTAGCAGAGTTGTGCATCTTAACCAACCTGCGCCCGCTAAACAGGCAAAAAAGGCTTAGGATTGAGGGCCACCACAGGTGAAGCTGCTGCATTGCAGGGCGCAAGCACAGCCAGCTGCCATCCCTGGCTGGCCCCAACTTCGGTCCTATCCTTCCCCACTAGCCGATCGCGGGCAGTACAGGTACCGAACCCCCACACATCTCCCACAGCCTGATCGCGGGCAGAACCTGTATAACCCCTCCCCAGTGCCCGATCACGGGCGAGATATAACCCTCCCCCAACCGAATAACTCCCTGGTGGTCAGTATCGGGCTGCATAATGGCGTCGGTCCCCGGCGGCTGCTGCCTGGCAGGGTGGCCAGGAGCAAGTCCTCGGGATCCGGCGCACCTACATGCAAATGGCATGCAAATGGGGCCATAAATAGATGCAAATGCCCCCGGCGCCTTGCATAAATTATGGCCCCATTTGCATGTCCCCCAGATATCGAAATTTGACATGGCGCGTGGTACTTGCGCCACCGCAGTTCAATGCTCAACTCTGGCAACTTCGCGGTGGCGCAAGTTCCACTGCGCCATGCAAGTGCTGTGGCTCGGGTGATATTCAAAGGAGTTGCTCAACAGCGCAACTCCTTTGAATATCACCCCGGCCACACCCCTGCGCAACTATTTTGAGCAGCGCAGGGGCTTGCGCCTCAGACTGGCGCAGTTTGAATATCTGGGCCATAGTGTTTCTTATGCTACATTTTAAAAGTAACATGTCCCAAACCTTGTCTTAAAGACACTGGAAGATTATTCCAGTGAGTTGCTGCGGTATCAGAACAGGCACACATACCCATCTTTGTGCTTACATTAGGAACAGGGGCCTAGATATTCAAAAGAGTTGAGCCATGCACAATAGGGTTGCGCCTGCGCAAGTCTGAAATTGCGCCATTCTGTGATATTCAACAGGAGGCAGTTGCGCCCCCGAAATCATGCTGAGCAACAGCGCAATGATAATGAAGGCATGCGCAACCAAAGGGGGAGGAACCATGCATAAATGGTGCAGTGTGATATTCAAAGACTTGCGCAATGCGCAACAGTGGAGCAAGCGGAAGTTGCGCCATAGGGGAAATGAGCCAAAATAAAAAGGAGCAAGGAAGAGGCACAAGAACGCTACAGGGAAGCCATATGAGGCAGAGGCAGAGGCAGACAGACAGGGCAGGTGGGACAAACAGGGCAGGCCAGGGAAAGGTCACAGTCAACAGCCAGGCACAGGGAAGGTGTTGGGAGCCACACAGCACAGAGGCCAGCACAGGCAGGTGTATCCAGTGCAGGGGAGGTAGCAGCCAGGACAGTGGGGGGAATACAGTAACAGCTGCCGGGGGGGTGAACGCAAGCCAGGGACATGGCCAGTGCCACCTTCCACATGGAGGCCGTAATGAGGGGGGGTGAGAAGGCAGGCGGCAGGGGGGTGTGGCCATGGAAGGGCCCGTCGGTGGTATGCCCCCAACAGGCAGTACCGAGCCCGCACCAGCTTTGAGCTGTACACAGATACTGAGATTGTGGGCCGGTACCGACCTGAACAGGGCAATTCTGAGGCGGCTCTGTGAGCTGTGCAGTGATGTGATGCAGGCACCCACACGACGGAGCCATGCCCTGTCAGTGGAGACCAAGGTAACAGCCTGCATGTGCTTGCTCGCCATGGGTACCTTCCAGAGACCAACTGGGGACACCACAGGCATAACCCAGTCGGCCACGTCACGCCACCTCACCCAATTCCTCAGTGCACTGCTGCCACATGCGAAGGTACATCCATTTCCCCAGCACAGCGGTGGAGCGCACAGCAAACATACAGGAGTTCCACAGGGTAGCACATATGCCTGGCATGCTAGGGGCAATAGACTGCACCCATGTGGCCATCCACACACCACCTGGCCCCAAGGGGGCCACATACATAAATCGCAAGGGCTATGCCAGCATCAACTGCCAGGTGGTGTGTGATGCCAGGGGGCGCATCATCAATGTCTGTGCCACGCACCCTGGGGGTGCACATGATTCTTTCATCTGGCACCAGTCAGCACTGTGCCACAGATTCGAGAGTGGGGACATCCCCACTGGCCACCTAGTGGGTGAGTATGCAAACCACATGGACAATCATACGGCCTGGGGGGGCATGGCAAGAGGTGGCATGGGTAGTGGCCTACATGGCCTGGGGCAGGGCGATGCTGATCACCCAACTAACCTCCATCCTCTACACACAGGTGACAGTGGATACCCACTCCGTCCCTGGCTGCTCACACCCTACTGGTGGCCCGCGACCCCATTGCAGCAACGCTACAATGAGGCATACGCCACCACACATAATGTCATTAAGCGTGTGTTCGGGATGCTGAAGGCAGGTTTCCATTGCCTGGACACCTCCGGCGGTGCCCTACAGTACAGCCCCTCAAAGGCCTGTGGGCTATTCCTGGCCTGTTACATCCTGCACAACATGGCCAACGAATGTGGGATAGCCATACAGGTCGAAGAGGGGGACAGCGATGGGGACGATGGGGACGCCGGTGATGATGGTGATGGGCAGCCCGTCCTTGGCCGACGGGACCCCCGACTGCTCCGGCTGGTATAGCTGCACCGGGACACCATCACGGAGGAGCACTTCAGCCAACCCAGGTAAGTCATGGGGCCATGTGCAACCACCAGTGGCCAGGGCACAACCCACAAACACACAGGGACACACACCAGGGGTGCATGCCATCAAGGGAAGTGGCAGGGCACAGAGGCACACACACAGCCAGGGATGGGTGAGGATTAACATGCCATGCTGAAGGACACACACACACACACACACACAATGCAACAAACGTGCACAGAGGGCAGAAGGCACACCAACCCAGAACGCACACCTTAGCAACACACATGTCCACAGGCCACCACACCCACTGCCTGTCCATGTGCATGTGTCAGATGCTGAGCACCATTGCACATTGGTGTACAGTGCAATGTAGGCATCATCATGCACGCGCAACTGCGGACAGCAACCGGGAGGGTGTGCAGGTGGACTGTGCGTCAGCGTGCAGGGCGGGTACCCACCTGTGCACTGCCCACTGACACACAATGCACACAGGGCAGCACCAGACAGTAGCTGTGCTGGGAGACAGGTCAGTCCGCGACACAGTGCCACGACCACCACGGATGCGTGGACGGCCCCACTGAGACCTGCCAGCACTGGCAGGCTGACCACTGGCCTCATGGGGTGGCACCAATGGTCCCCCAAGGGTTCCACTGCGTGAACGCGACCATGCCCGCACAGGGGTCTGCAGCACACCGAACATGCCTGCACCAGGAGTGCTCGGGATGCCCACAGCTGAACCCGGCATCGACAGGGTGGGAGTAGCACGACGCCGGGAAAGGGGGGTGGATAGTGCACTGCGTGGTGTCCGCGACTCATGGGCACCTGACTGTGAGCCCATTGTGGCCATGACAACAATGAACGCCTGTGCATGCCTGTCAATGGCATCGGTCACATCCTCCCACAAATGGTCCATCCATGCCAGGATCTGTTCGGTGTCCCTGCTGCGACGCTCCTCTGCCCGCTCCAGAGCCACACAGTGCTTCCACGGACGTCACAAGCCGCATCTGCTGCTGCACCGATGCTCGCAGGAAGCGGGTGTGCTCGTCAAGAGGTCATCAGCCTCCTCGGCATCCTGCCCCTCAGGGTGTGCAAGGCCTGATGTTCAGCACCCCTTGAGGGTGGGTGCTGCACACCAGGACCAGGTCTGGGCATGTCCACAGGCGGTGCACAGATGCCGCCACTGAACCCTGTACCCCCAAGCCCAGTGGGTGACTGCTGATGCTGCCCCTCCGGCTGCCGCACCCCAGGGCTCAGTGGTGCCACCGCAGTGGCTGCAACAGTCCCACTGTCCTGAACAGACACCAGTGCTGCCCCACTGGTGCTGACAGGCACAGCCTGGGACTTTGCTGACACGCAGGCCTCCATGGCGGCACCACCCACAGCCATGGGTGCGAATTGCCCTGCTGTGTGTCCATCCTGTGGCACACACGTGTCACTGCCCATGATGGTCATGTCATCATTACTGGTGCTGGACTCTGCCCCGGCCACAGCCACAGCGTGCTGGCATCCATGGACACCAGCACGCTGGAACACAGGCAGGGCTTCCTCCACACCTGTCACAATGACATCAGTGTGGACAGCCAGGCGGCCCCACTGTCGTAATGATCCACATATACCTGTGGAGGTGGATGGTCCCATCTCCGACTCCATCCAACTGTCCGCAGTGGACAGGCCCATCACCGCTGACCCATGCAGATACTCAGGATCTGTAAGGGAAAGCAAAGTCGCATTACTGCGTGTGACCTACTCTGCCCCCCCCCCCCGACAGACCATGACTTATCATGCAGTGATGGGCCACCACCTGTCTGGAAGTCACCACCCGGAACACCCTCTATGGCACTTCGCCGCATGCTTCCAGCAAGCCTGTCCTCTGCTGGGGTGAGCTGTACCACCTCCGGCTGTCCCCCACCTGTTGCAGCACGTGCCGCCCTGATGGCAGCCACCTTCTCCTTTACCATCCTCCTGTCTGTGCCCATCTTCTTCTTACACTCCCGCACAGAGCGCTGGTGGCTGCCATACAGGTTCATGGCACGTGCCACCTCCTCCCATGCAGCAGCACGGGCCTGGGGGGTTCCCCGCCGTCCACTGAGCAGTGGCTCCTGATCCAGGTAGGCCTCGAAAAGGGCCTCGGTTTCGGCCTTTGTAAAATTCGGTCTCCTTCTCCTCCCACCACTGTTTTCCTCCTCTCCAACAATGTGGTCAGTCATTATGTAGCCTGTAAGAATGGCAGTTGTTACCTGTGACTGTGCAGTCCCATGCATGTCCCTGAATCCACAGTCTACACTCCCAAACAGCATGCTACTCACCAATAAACTGCAGTAACCGACTATGACCACTGCAGCACATTGTCGCACCTTTATAGTGCTATCCATGCAAATAAGGCGAGGAGCAACTTTAATTAGATGCAAATTGCAGTGCTGCGCCATTGAATGGCTGATTAGATGATTTGCATATGACGGCTGAATATCGCTCTGTTGCGCTTTGCGCAATCGTGTTAAACGTGCTGAGCCAATGGCGCAGTTCTGTGGCATCCGTAGTACACCTCACTGCACATGCCTGGGCTGCTGATGCAGGCATCTGCCGCGCAGATGATGGCTGTGCGTGATAGACAATGCAGGGCACGGCCACCATTGTGCAAGTGGTGCTATAGTGATGGTCACTACATGGTGCTGTGGCACTGGGCCTTCATAGGCGCAATGGCCCAACTGCCCGATAGTCCACTGTGGTGCTGGCACACAGGCAGCCAATCGCGCTACATGCATTGTCATCCGATGGTGCTGTGCGTGGCCTTGCGCCAGAGACCCTTGACCCTGTGCCTGACCTTTGCCCCCTTGGCTCCATGCGTCAGGCATAGGTGCACCTCTATTGCGCTGTTCAGTAACAGCGTGATAGGGAATGCTGGCGCTATACGCGCGCCAGCATCTGCGCGTGGGGGGCGGCGCTGCAGGCGCCTATGCCTACTATAGCTGTTGGAATGGTGCGTAGGCAGGCTGCTCAATGGACGGCTATTGAGCTGGCCAATCTGGTGGCCATAGTTGAGCCACACCATGGGTCTCTCTTTGGAGAGGACCCCCTGGACAGGGCAAGGACCCAGGTGTGGCAGGAGGTGGCCACTGCCCTGGATGAGGCAACAGGATGGGGGCATTCGGCTGAGCAGTGCAGGCACCGCTATGGTGACTTGCGCAGGAGGGAGCCGGAGCTACTGGCCCGACTGCGGTCACGTGCCAGGAGGGGCATGGTGCCACGTCCAGGTAGGGGTTCCATCAACACACTTTTATCGTCCATATGAGTCACACTGTTGTATGTGTCCAGCACATATAGGGAGGGACCGTATTGGGTTGGCCGTGGCGGTGTTCACAGGGTGTGGGGTGGGTGGGTCTGGCTGGATGGGAGGCACACCTTGGGGCAGGGGACTTTGCTTGGGAATGTACTGATGTTCTTCTCTCCTTTTTTTCCCCACAGGCCCAGACGAAATCTGCAGGGTGCGGGCAGAGCGGCGGAGGGGTGAGGAAACCACAGCCAGGCGGGCCGAGGACCATCAACGGCCACCTGACCGGCCCGATGAGGGTAAATGCCAGACCTCCATGATTAGTATTGCATGCTGTGTGACAGGGTGGGCAGTGGGGCATGGCCACCATTCATCGACATCACTGCCATGCACGCCACTTGTTACAGTCAACACTGTCCAGTGGCAATGCATGTCTGGGTGTGCGTCACTGGTGGTCCATGCATGCACCAGGTGCATGGCTGTGCCACTGCCTTTGCACCACATAGCCATGTCACTAAACGGCCACGGTGGTGCTGTGCGTGACTTAGCCGGTGGGTGTGTGCAGCATTCCGCATGGCTGTATGCGCCTGGGTGGGCAGGTCCTGTGGATGTGATCACTGCAAGTGGTCACACACCATCACAGTGGTATGTCCCATGGCTGTATGCCATGCACAGTGAGCAGGCTGTATGGGGTTGTGCATTCACACCTATTGACTGTGCTCCCTTGTCCTAGGTACGAGACATCTCTGGGAAATAAGGGACACCTTGAAGGAGCTCCTTAATCTGGCCCGCGAGTCCATGGTGATCCTGAGGAGGCTCGACGTGACGGGGGTGCTGCAGCGCCACTGAGGCAGGCGCTCCCAGAGCCAGGAATGGCGGACGTGAAGATGGTCCTTTGGTCCCTGACTTCCCCTACCCCCGACCCACCCTCACACCCCTCCTATCCCATCCCATTTGTCCACCCCTTCCCCCTGCCCACCTCCACCTTGTTTGTGTCCCCCACCCCAAGCTTGTAAATAGTTTTTATTATTGTACATAGTTCAGTTTTATATTTTTACAATACATTTGAATTTTATATGAATACCGTGGTGGCCTCTGATTTGCAGTGGGCTATAGGTGCTCAGCTGCAGTGGTGTGCATGGCATCAGGGGTGGTGCAGTCATGGGTATGTGTGTGTGTCCGTGTGGAGGTGACTATGGTGTGGGGGTAGATATCAGTCAGTGTCTGTGTTGTGTGTGTTGTTCCCTGTGCACTGGATGACTGTGTGCATGGTCCATGGCGCATGCTCTGTGTCCATGGTGCACCCATCGGCCCATCCATGGCCTGTGCAGCTGACACACATGCCTGTCTGTGACCTGCACGGTCCGCTGGCATGACCTATGCAGCCGACACACATGCCTGTCTGTGACCTGCACGGTCAGCTGGCATGTCAGTGGTGGCATTCCCTGCAGGGTGGATACTGTACCCATCACTTTACTGGGTTGCCCATGTCACTGGTGTGGTGCATGCCTGACTCAGGTGGCACTGTGGGCGACACGGTCATCATCCCACCTCCATGCTGTGGCTTGTGTGTGTTGCAGGGGATGTTCCCCACTGTCTGTGGCTTGTGCTCCAGGTGACTACTGGTGGTGTACGGGTCCACGGTGTCTGCGTAGGGTGGCTGGCAGTCCAGTGCCATGGTGGACTGCGGGCTGTGTGCACACGGCTTACATGGGTCCACAATGGGGGCTTGGTTGTCCCACCACTGCGTCCCTGTGTTGTTGTGCCCTTGGGTATGGGTGGGTGTCTGTCCATACCCTGTGTGGCATCCGGTGTGGTGCATGCTTCCACGCACCATTGTGGGTGTCTGTGCTGGCTGTTGTGGCCAGTGGTGGGCCAGGGTGTGTCACTGGAATACTGTGCAGGGTGCTGTACCACTGGTGGTGGTGTCAAGGACACGACCGTCCCATATAGGGTACCTCTTGTGCCAATGCATGGTCAGTCTCTCAGCAGTACCTTGGGGGACTGTGCGTGGTGGCACTGTGTCTGCCGTTGTTGCATTGCCATGTGCTGCAACCTGCTGAGAGGTGCTCATGGTGGGGCTGGCTTGCATGGTTCTGTGGTGCGGGGTTGCATTGACACAGTGGGGTGGTGGCATGCATGGGGTTTCCTGCAGTGGTGGTCACTGCTCATGGGGTGTCTGGGGTCACAGTGCAGGTGTGCTGTGCACTGGAAAGGATGGTGTGGCACAGGGTGGTCTGCCCTCCTTGTGTGACAGTCACAGCTTGCCGGTAGGTGTGATGGGGCACCATGGCCAGGCTGTGGGTTGGTTGCTTGTCTCCATGGACCAGTGGTTATTCCAGCCCTCCCCCAGTTGTGCTGTGCTTGGGGTGTGGGGGGACAATGTTTGTTCTGCTGTATGTTCCTCTGCCCATCTGTGGCATGGGTGGTGGGCCCCTACCTTCCTGATTGTGCAGTTACATTGCTCTGCAGCTGGGGGGCTCCCTGGTTGCGCTATGGCGCCTCTGGACTGCTCAGCTTCCCCTCCCTAGTTGCGCTATGATGCAGGTGGTGCGATATTCAGTCGTTGGCTGTAGGCGCAATTTGGCCTGCTCCTTTTTTGAATATCGCGTCTCTTGCACATGGGCGCAATAGACTTGTGCTTGCTCCTGGTTTTACGCACTTTTTGGGCGCAGTTTGAATATCTGGGCCAAGGAGTTTAGATAATCCATTAGAGCATAGGGTCCCATTAACTATCTTAAAATCATACATAGAAAATAAAGGAGAGTCAGGTCCTAACCTTAAAACATTATGGGTCAGGGAATTTAGGTTATATAGACAACTTAAATTAGGGAGTAACCAACCTATCAGTTGGCACAAAGTACAATGATGTGTACGAAAAGGTAGTTTCAAGGCAAATCTGCAGATAGCATGAAAGGCAGTAGTAAGCAGTGACATATCTGACTTGGTTAATCCAGAAAACAAAAATGAATCACAATTCATAATAGATAATAACACATTATTTGCCACTGCAAATCTAGCTTGTTCAGTCAAATGACTGCAACTTAAACAGGACACCAAGTCTTTGATTGATTTGCCTACACATCAGTTTTAAATGAAGGGAATGAGTAAGACAAGGGTCCAATATGATCCTCAAGTATTTAAATTGGGTGACCTGTTCTAGTCTAACCCCAAGGGTGTCCTGGACTACAAGAGGTATACCCTTTGCCAATCTTTGGTTAGATCCAAACAGCATACTCTTGGGTTTTTTTCACTATTCAAGAGTAAATGATGTTTTTGAAGCCAAGAATCCAAGGCCTGGAAATCAGCATTTAGGTCTGAGTTTATGGTATCCACTGAAGGGGAGCTACTATAAAGGATGATATCATCGGTGTACATTATAATATCTGTTCTTTCAAGGAGAGAAGGCAGCTCATCAATGAACAAGGAGGACAAAAGGGGGCCCCAGGATAGATCCCTGGGTACCCCTATTTCAACTGTTCTACAGCCTGACAATACACCCTCATAGCAGATCCTCAGAGGATGACCGGTCAGATAGCTATTGAACCATTTACATGGTGAGTTCATCAGACCAATGTTTCTCAGCCTACCAAGCAGCAGGCGATGGTTAACCAGGTCAAAGGCCTTGGACAGGTCCACAAACACAGCACCAGTGAGTTTTCCCCTCTCCATTGACCCACCAATGTGGTCCGTGAACCTCGCCAAGGCTGTCCCGGTACCATGAAACTTACGAAAGCCATGCTGCTTGGGAGATCGAAGACCAGCAGAACTGAGGAACTCTGAAAGCTGTTCATTAACAATTTTTTCCAATAGTTTACCCAATGGTGGTAATAAAGATATTGGTCAATAGCTATCTAAATCACCCAATACTCCACCCTTAAATATTGGCTTTATTGTAGTCTGCTTCCACTGGCTAGGAGGGAAAAATTAAACACCTTGGTCAATGGGAGGTAGATATGGTCAGCAATTAAATTTAAAAATCTTGGTTCAAGACTATCTTCTCCTGGGCTTTTATTAGGTGACATTTATTTAAGTAATTTCAATACTTGTTTAGGTTTAGCCACTCAAAAATAAAACAGGGGAACTTGATTAATATCTATTTTTCACTGACTAGAATTTACACAATCAATTGTAGAAAAATCTTTAGCGTAGCAGGATAGATCAACACATTTATTTAAAAAGGTATGGGCCACATGCAGCTGGGCTACCGCTTGCCCATCCATGGGTACATGGTGTGCAGAGATGTCAGACAAATGTGCCTTAATGGACAAGTATTTGAGGTCTGCATCTGAGAGCGACAACAGGTACTCCAGGATCTGATTAACTAGACATGTGAAGGGATTCAGGCAGTGCAAAGCAGCCCAAAGGGAAAATTGCTTCCACTTCATGGAGTAAGTGGCTCTGGTGGAGGGCTTATGAGCCATCACCAAGACCTCTGCCACCTTGTGGGAAACCCCAAAGTGAAAAATGGCTATGTCTTCAGGAGCCATGCATGAAGGTAGAGTGACCCGCAGTCCAGATGGAGCAGGGTGCCCTGTTCCTGGGAGAGCAAGCCCATGCAAATTGGGAGAGGAACTGGAGGTTCAACTGCCAGTTGCTGAAGCAGAGGGAACCAGATCTGAGGAGGCCAAAATGGGGGACTGAGAATCATAGTTGCCCCCTCCATCTGCAGCTTGATGAGAACTTGCTGAAGAAGAGGGAAGGGAGGAAAGGCATACAGAAACCTCGCATTCCAGGAGTGGGACAATACATCTCAGCAGAAAATTCCAGGCCCTGAAATGAGCAAGCAGAAAAGCAGCGGTTTTGCATTGAGTGGGGATGCAAAAATGTCCAACTCTGGGTGACCAGAGTGGTCGAATAGATCTTCTGCTACGGAGGGCAGAAGCTCCTAGTCATGTGCCCAAGACTGGGACTGTCTTAAGCTGTCTGCTAAGATGTTTTGCACACCTGGAACATGCACGACAATGGAGGAAGGCCATGGTCCAAGGCCTAATACCAAACCCGCATCGCCTCCTGACACAGGGAATATGAGTGAGTTCCCTGCTTGTTGATGTAGTGGACCACATAGGTGTTGTCTGTCTGGACCAGCAGTGGACCCAGGGAGAGGTGAATCTGGAAGGCCTGAAGGGCATATAGGATGGCTTGTATCTCCAGAACATTTATTTGCAGATGGCCCTTGGCTGCAAACCACAACTCCTGGGTTTGGTGAGCAACCAGGTAGGCCCCCCATCCTGAGATGGAAGTGTCTGTGGTCAGGGTTTTCTGAGGAGGATGAATAAAGAAAGGGACCCCCAGAGGAGATTACCAGGCTCCAGTCACCACAGCAGAACCCTCTTTACTAGGTCCAAGACCAAGATCATCTGATTGAGATTGTCTGTACACTGATCCCACTGAACTCTGAGTGTCCACTGAGGAACACTCATGTTGAGCCTGGCCAAGGGGACTATTACTATGGCAGCCACCATATGACTCAGAAGGCACAGGAACAAGCAGACTGGGACATAACGGGAGGAGTACAGAAGTCTGGCCAGCTCCAACAATTGGTCTGCTGTGTCTTTGGGGAGGAAGGCCATGCCCTGGGCCATGTCCAAAATTGCCCCAATGTATTGCAGGTGCTGGGAAGGAGACAGGAAGGACTTGGCCTGGCTGATGGTCACCCCCAGGTCCTAAAAAAGACTGCGGGTACATTTGAGGGTTAGCAGAAGGCACTCCCTGGATGAGGCCGCCAGGAGCAAATCATCCAGGTAGAGAAAGGCATATAATTTCTGGCACCTGAGGGCATCTGCTGCCACAGCTATGTACTTGGTAAATACCCTGGGGGCTGAAAACAAGACAAAGGTGAGTGCCTGAAACTGGTAGTGGGCTCCCTTGAAATGGAAGCACAGATAATGACTGTGAGAAGCGCATATTCTGATGTGAAGGTACGCATCCTGCATATCCAGGGAACAAATCCAGTCCCTGATGTAACAGGGGAAGAAGACCCTGCAGCGTGACCATTCTGAATTTCTTGTACTGAATGGAAAGGTTTAGATTGCTGAGGTCCAGGATGGGCCTTAGGTCTCCCGTGCACTTTGGGACTAGAAAGAAATGAGAGTAGTACCCCGTCCCTTGTTGGGATACTGATACTGACTGTATGGTCCACTTTCGTAGGAGGGCATGTTTTCCTCACCTGGCAGAGGAACATGATGTGGAGGGGAGTGGGACAGAGACAAAGGGTTGTCTGGAGGCCATTTCAGAAACTCCAGGAAGAGGCCCTGCTCAATTATTTGAAGTACCCAGCTGGCTGTTGCGATCTCCCTCCACTTAGGCATTTGGAGAGAGAAACAACCCCTACCACCACCTCTTACTTCTCCTGGCATAGCCGGTTTTAGGCACCAGCGAACCCTGCGGTTGCTGGGGGCCCCCCAACCAGAGAAGTTTACCTTATTCATTTTTAAACATTTATTTATATTAATATCTTAAAACATCAGTAAAGGACTGTGCAGATCCTTCTGGTTCTGTCATGAAATACCTCAGCAAGCTATGATCCAGTCAATATGAGGTGGCTAGGCAGCAATGGATGGGATGGGAAGAATAGCCCCAAGAACTGACACTGCTGTGTCCTCCTAAAATATTTTTAAAATACTACTGGTTATACTAAAGCTATACATAGAAACAAAGAAATATAAAATCTGCTGGCAGATAACTACTGCTTGGCCCACCTAGTCTGCCCATTTTTCACTGCCTGTAGTATCACCACAAATAAAATCTTGCACTTATGAGCTACAGTAAAACACATAGACTAAAGGTGGGCCAAGTAGAGAGGCCCCATGACGTCACTAATTCTGCTGGGGGCCCCCAAAACCCTAAAGCCGGCCCTGTCTCCTGGGAAGGGTCAGGAAAGGAGTTAAGGGGGGGTGGAGGCGTGGGGGGGTTGCAGGTCCCCCTCTGGGGATTTTGCTGATGGAGGTGGCTGGGGTGGGCAGGGCATGGGCTGTGGGCTTGTGTTTGCCCTGGGTTCTCCCCAGCTGCTGGGCTTGGTGGGGGGTGGTGGCAATGAAAGGGCTGCTTCTGGGCAGGCCTAGACTGTGTATGATAAAGGATGTGGACCGACTGAATGGCCAAACCTGAGGCCTGAAATTTGGTAAGAATGTCCTCCAATCGCCCCCAAACAACAGAGGGCCTCTGAAAGGGGCATTAAGGATAGATTGCTGTACATCCTATGCAAACCCAATACCCTGAGCCAGGAATAGCGGAGAAGGAAGATGCCAGTTGCTGCAGCCCTAGGCGATGCATCTACAGTGTCAAAAGTGATACGAAGGAGGTGGTCACATATGTCAGAGACTCTCCTGAGGTGGTCCTGCAACTCTGACTTGGGAGCCAACTCAGGGAGAGAGAGGATGACCTCCTGGATCTTGTCCCACAGGGAGTTCTGGCATAAAAAGGAAAAAACATCAAAAGATGGGGAAAAACTAAGGTGAGAAATAAAACAGCCAATGGCATGAAAATGGCGACTGAAGCAGTGGTGGTTTCCTTGTAGATCTGACATGACTAGGTCTACGGCAGGAAAGAATTAGAGAGGACGTGGGGGGCTGCTCACCTATATAAAGTAGCTGACGTCAGTGTGTGATGTCAGAGGTGGGCGGCCTCCTTTGGTAGACTGCTAGTTAGAAAAGTTTCCATGTGGTCCTAGTGCCTGACGGCAGAGTCCTACCTGTGATGGTCTGCTGCAAGAGATTCTCCCAATGTAAGCTCTGACTTTTATAATACTTCTAAATATTATAATTTGTTTCCTGCTTCTTTTTGGGACTATAATGCAGTACTCTCCATATTTTAAAATCTGTTAAGATGTTTATTGGAAATACACTCCTACTGCACGTTTTTATTAATTGTTATATACTACTTAAACATTAAATTTTTTTCTCTGTATTTGGTTTCCCACAAAAATGGGTAGTTTTGCTCATAGGCCAACCTGGTTAACAAATAAAATCAATCTCTTAGTCTTATACCCTCTCTTTTAAAAACAACTTTCCCACACTGCGAGGAGTAATATTTTATTATTATTTTAGTTATTTTTGTTCAGTCATATCTGCCAGTTGTGTTTGCTTCTTTTTTTTTTCTTGGTAGCTGTTCTTTCACTTCTCCTTGGTAAAAAAGGTACTGAGGTTGTTGGGGCCGACAATAGTATATATGGTGCCGACATGTGCATGACACCATACATTGGTTCTGTATATTAATGCTGCTGACTAGAGCCTCCAGGTAAAGACCAAACATTGTGGCTTTATGGAGGAAATATTTAAGAAGATTGAAAGTTACTAATAAGTAACAGTAACTTTCCATTTTAAAGCATCACAACTGAAACAATTACAAACGATATGTTATTATATAGTCATTGCAAAAAACGTTAATGCACCAGTTAGGGTTAAACCAACAAAAGTAGCAAAAGAAACAGGAAAGCAGCAAAAGGAAAAAACGTTATGGTTTTGACTGTCCTGAGTCTTGGCAAATCAGGCCTGGGGTCTTCCTTGGGGTTATCAACCCTATCACTCCCCCTTTTCCATCAGCAAGCAAGCTCAGATGTGCAGACTATATGAGAATGAGGTGAGCATTAAGGTTGATAACTCCAAGGAAGACACCAGGCCTGATTTTCCAAGAGTCAGGACAACCTAAACTGTAAAGTTTTTTCTTTTTGCTGCTTACAGGGTGGGCCAAATTTCCCTACTTTTGTCAGTTTAACCTTAATTGGTGCATTAGCGAAGTTTTTTGCAATGAATTTCCTTATATTTTGAGATAGTAGAATCGCATCAGACCTGCGTGATCATATCCATGTGATTACAGAAGCACAGGGCCCTCTGGGCCAAGTGCTTCCGTGACTCTATTTATCCACATGTGTATCTGAGTGCTTCTATTCCTCCAGAAAAGCAATGTATGCTCTTCCTTGTAACTTTTTTTTGTAGGGATAAACAATTTAATTTCTTATTTCTTAGGCCCTTAGTGTTGTAGTAGTCATTAAGACCTTTCTATTGACATATACATTGTCCATTAACTCCAAAGATTGACAGAGTTACAGCATGTTAAAGTTGCAATGTTATCTTATGGGAATTGTAATTTTTTTATTCTATTTTTATGACTTTTTATATGGCTCCTAAATTTTTGGGGTGGCTGTTATTTGTTAGTGTTGTAGTACTCATTAAGATCTTCATTTTGATATACAGTGCAAGCCTGTTATAATGGACACATCTGTGTACACAACTTTTGTCCATTATATCCAGTGTCCAGTATATTCAAAGGAGGTGAAGCCAATATGTTAGGTGCATCTGTGTGTGTGTGAGCAGAGGCTCAGAGTGAATAAGAACCTATTATAAAACTTCATAGATTACTCAGCATATATACTGCATGCAGTATTGGAGGCCACACCTCCACAAGGACATTAACCAAATTGAGGCAGTCCAGAGAAGGGCAACCAAAATGGTGCAGGGACCGCATCAGAAGACATATGAGGACAGATTAACAGAGCTCAATATGTATACCCTTGAGCAGAGGAGGGAGAGAGGTGATATGATCGAGGCATTCAAACACCTTGAGGCATTAACAAGGTGAAAGAGTCTAACATGTTTAAATATAAGAAAATAGCAGGACAAGAGGACACAACATAAGATTAGAGGGGGGGGCCGATAAAGGGGGAATGTGAGGAAATTCTTTTTCACAGAAAGGGTGGTGGATGCATGGAATGGCTTACCTCAAGAAGTGGTGGCTATGAATACAGTGCAGGGCTTCAAACAGGCAAGGGATAGGCATAAGGGAGCAATACAAATGAGTATGAATAGATAGGCCACTGACAGAGCAATGGCTGATGGCACATTTATAAGGTAGAAAAACAAATGGGCAGACTGGATGGGCCTTGCAGTCCTTATCTGCCGTCAACTTCTATGTTTCTATGTTTCTATGTATATGTTTCTGTATTCTGTGGCCCACATACTCAAACTGCGCCAGGCTGTGGTGCAAGCTTGGGCGCAGTGCAACTTAGCTGTGCAGGGGTGCGGACTGGGCGACATTCAACGGAGCTGCACTTTGGCACAGCATAGTTGAATATCGCACCCTGGTCATCCGCAGTGTGCATGGTGCAGTGGCACTGTGCCAGCGCAAGTGGCCAGAGTGGAGCATGGGGATGCGCTAGCGCAAGTTCCATTGCGCTATGCACAGCAACCGCGATATTCAAAACTTGACATGCAAATGGGGCCATAATGTATGCAAGGCTCAGAAGGGCCATTTGCATGTCATTATGGCCCCATTTGCATGCAGGTGTGCCTATCCCCGACGACTTGCACCTGGCACCCTGCCAGGCAGCAGCCGTCGGGGACCGACACCCCCTGCAGCTGGCAATGTGCTCCACAGCCCGATCGCAGGCTAAGTAAATATATAACATCCCTATCATCCCTGGTGGTCCAGTGGACCTGCCTGCCCGATCGTGGGCTAAGTACATAACTAGGAATTATCAATATCCCTGGTGGTCCAGTGGACCGCTGACTGCCCAATCGCAGGCATTTGTAATAAAAAGGAATAAATGTCCAATATCCCTGGTGGTCCAGTGGACCGCTATCTGCCTGATCGTGGGCATTTGTAATAAAAAGGAATAAATGTCCAATATCCCTGGTGGTCCAGTGGACTGCTAGCTGCCCGATCGTGGGCATTTGTAATAAAAAGGAATAAATGTCCAATATCCCTGGTGGTCCAGTGGACTGCTATCTGCCCGATCACGGGCATTTGTAAAAAAAAAATTCGTCCAATATCCCTGGTGGTCTAGCGGTACCCCCTCCCCACCCGCCCACTGGGACCCACTGCCTCACTCCCCAGTCAGCTGGCGGGCATCAGCACCTCTACTCGCCGCTTCCCCTCGCCGGCACGACTGATACTGTGCGTTGGACAGTTTATTGAGTTGCCGAGAGCTATCGGGCGTGTGAATTTTAAGTCTGACAGACATTCCAGATATGTGAATGGGATCATTCACATATCTGGAATGTGTAACGGCACAGGCTGCATGCCCACTGGCTCACGCCTGTGGTCCAATGGGCGTACAGTCCTACTGATGGTGTCAGTCAGCGAGTGGCGCAGGCAGGTGGTGTTGCTGCCCGCCGGGTTGACCAGGGGGAGTAGGGCGGTAGCTTCAGTGGGTCGGTGGGGAGGGGGCAACCGCTTAGACCACCAGGGATATTGACATATTTTTTTTACAAAATGCCCGCGATCGGCAGATAGCGGTCCACTGGACCACCAGGATATTGACATTTATTCCTTTTATTACAAATGCCCGTGATCGGTAGATAGTGGTCCACTGGACCACCAGGGATAATGGATATTTATTCCTTTATTACAAATGCCTGCGATCAGGCAGATAGCGTCCACTGACCACCAAGGATATTGGACCGCTTTTATTATTTTTTTTACAAATGCCTACGATCGGGCATGGGGCGCTACAGGTGCAGCCGACCAGATACCCATGTGGCAGCCGCCGTGTTGCACCCTTACAATGTGGCAGCTCACCTGTGGGTGGCCATCAGTTGTTCCTTTTTTATCAACTTTGTGCTGGCGCAGATAGGGGTTGGCGTGATGCATGGCTCTGCACAACCCGGGCTGAATATCGGGCTGTGCAGGGTATGCATGGACATGCCCCCCCACCTGCATCTGCATACATCACTGAGGCGCTCCGGAGCATCAGAATTTGTGCCGCACACTTTTCCCTTTTGAATATTGCTCTGTGGCGCAACCCTTTTGAATATCTGGGCCTGTGTGTTTATTTAAAGTTATTTAACTATCAGGCAACATGAGTTTTTTAAGGAAGTTTATTCAGAAGGTAAGAAGAAGATAATAACTCTAGTGACTGGTTGTTGGGGTTCTAGCACAGCAAGAACAAAGGCAACTGTACTGTAAGGGTTTTATTGAAATATAAAATAATATTTTAATGTAATTAATTAACTAATAAATGTTTATGCAGCTTGTTTGTTTCAAGTTTCAAGTTTGTTTATTTTGGGGTAAATGCATTGAGCAAGCTCATTTACAATGTTGTCCCATCATATAAAAGAAATACAAATTACATATTGAATAAAAAAAATAATAAGAATAAAAATTTAAACATCACACAATAAGACAATATATTGCAAGGAAATCATATTTACACAAATTGTCCCTAGGTAATCCCTATAAAGGGATGACTACACCCCGCACAATAAACAGTGACAGACAAAAACCAAGCCTTTAAAACTGCTTGGGATGGAAATTTTGAATCCTTCAAATGAATTCTAGCCAGCAAGGAATTCCATTCTTGGGGGATCATATAACTGTAAAAATAAGTAGTCATTAATGTATTGGACCTTTGGATTACCAGCTCCACTAGATTTAAATTCCTTAAGGAACCTTTCCATGCCCTGTACTCTACACATTCTACTAGATAATCAGGAACATCTCCCTCAATACTTTTCAATGCAAACAGTATTTTATGTAGCCATTGCCTTTCAGATATAGAAGTCCAGCAGCTAATTGATAAACTAATATACTTCTATGTGTATCGCGTGAACCATTTAGCACAAATCATGCCATCCTTTTATGTAATACATCCAATTTTGTAAGCTTATCTTTCCTGCAGTAATCATACACAATATCTACATAGCCTAAAATTGGGAAATTTTAGACTGCACTATCTTTAGCCTAGTCTCTTGATCCAAGCACCCCTTACCTGTATGTCGATATAGTGCTCCTAAACATTTCCCAACCTTTTTTATCAAATTAGCCACATGTAAATTTCCTGATCCTACCATATTCATCCAGTACTTCAGATACCTATAACCCTCTACCTGTTCCAATTTTACACCTTCCACTGTATATTTATCTAATGAGTTGTTAATTGGGTCATTCTGGTTTTTTTTTAGGACCCAATCAACATCACATTAGTTTTGGTAGAAATTCAATTTCAAATGGGACAGTGTAAAAAAAGTTTGAAGTTTATCAAACATCTGCTGTAGTTTCAGCTGGACTTCCCTAACTGAGACATTAGAGGCATACACCACAGCATCATCAGCATATAGCTGATAGTCCATATCTCCATTGTAACTCCACAACCCCCTCAGATATACTATAAAAAGAAAGGGACCCAGAATGGATCCTTGTGGAACTCCCCTTTTAATATTTATAACACTGGAATTACATCCATACACCATCGTACTTTGCTGCCGCCAAGTCAAAAAATTTTGAAACTAAGTTAAGACCTCCAGTCCCAACCCAAGATCACCCAGTCTCTTTAACAGTATTGAAAGGTCAACAAAGATGGCTCCAGTAACTTTCCCAAGCTCCATAGCTTTGTTGACATCATCCAAGACATTTGACACAGCAGTTACTATATTATGTTTTTTTGCAGAAACCCGGCTGGTATTTATCAGATGAATTCTCACTATCTACAAAACCCTGCAATTGTATAGCTACCAGCCTTAGCCACAACTGAAAGAAGGGATATGGGCCTATAATTGGTCATTTGGTTAGAATTACCCCCTTTAAAAATGGGGATAACCCTGGCCCTCTTCCATTCCTGAGGTATCTCTCCTATCCTTAGTGACCAATTAGATAGATAGATAGATAGATAGATAGATAGATAGATAGATAGATAGATAGATATAACATTTTTATACAGGAAATACATGTCATAAGGGTTGTTATACCCTGTTTACAAGACAGTCCTGTGTTGAAAATCTTATCAGTTCCTCTAAATGCATAAAAATACATTAAACATATATGTTAGATGTTCTGCAGTTTGTAATGATGAATACTTTAGAAATCTAGAAGTTAAATCATTGGATCTGCAGCTTTTACTAATCTTTAATTTCAAAGGTTGAGCCCTAAACCCTTCAACAGAAACTTTGTGGAAAATAAATCTACCACCAATTTCTTGGACAAAATTATTTATATCTATCTTCTCATCCTTTTCCTCATCCCCACTAATGTGTGCAACATTCACAAAAAATTCATTAAATCGATCTGGAAGTTCTTCATCTAATATAAAATGTTTTCCATCCTCCAATATTTGAATGGATTCCCTACTCTTACCCTTTCCATTCAGCATATTAATAGGTGTTCCAAAATGTTTTAGGGTCCCCCGCTAGCTCACCAGTATTAGCCTTAACATAATTTTCTTCAGCCAGTCAAACCTCTTTAACAAATCCATTCTTTTTTTTTTTCATTTACTATGCTTTTTGCAGCCGTCAGCCACCTGGTAATTCTGCCAGGTCATGGACCCTCGCTTCCCCCTCCATATCGGATGCACCCCCCTCCTTAATACCCCCTGGCTTACCCCCCAGGGCAGGGCAACGGCACCGGTCTCCCCAGCTGGCACCACAGATGACAGGATAAGTAAAGGAGGGCCATCCTGGAGGCTAATCAGAGCCGAGGGCTGACATATTGGAGTGCAGTTGGCAGCTCAATTTTCCTCCCCCTGTAAATGAGGAGCGGGATTGTGCAATGATGCCAGCGTCCATCCCACCCCTCAGAGTCAAGCTGGTGCCAGATGTTGTGGTATCCCCAGCCTCCACCAGTGGTTCCTCTAGCATTGGTCGCATACTGTGCCCTCCCCCTGAAGAAGGAGAGAAGTTCATGGGACGCTCAAACCTCCCCCCCCCCGGCCGGACCTCTGATGATTCAGGTCCGTTCCTGAACCCTGATCACCGGCACCACAAGCGGAAATTCAACCACTGCGCTGATGGGCCAGCAAAAAATCCATTCTTAATATTCCTATATTTTTATCAATCTTTGGGCAACCCTGATTTCCTTGGCACTTCCCAACATTTATTTTTTTTCCCTCCTTAAGTTCAATAGGTGTGAGTTAAACCATACCTCAGAACTATTTTTAACTTTCTTTGTTAATAAAGGGACATGCCTGTCATATAATATACTTAAGTCATCCAGAAAAACGTCCTAAGCATCATTTACATCTGGTATTAAATATAGTTTATCCCAATTTAAATTATCCAAATCAGCCATCAATTTAAAATAATCAAACCTTTCCATTGATCTAAACTGTACTAATTTTGGAGGGCCTCATACTTTTGTCCTTCCTCTCATACAAAAAATAACATGATGGTCACATAGATACATAGACAGTGTCGGCAGATAAGGGCCTATGGCCCACCCAGTCTGCCCATTTGAGCTTGTAAATTCAGTTTATGTTTTCCTAGAAGTCTGTTGTCCCTTACCCCTGACCTCCAGAATTCCTTTATGTCTATCCCATGCATTCTTAAATCCCGTGATTGTTTCAGCCCCAACCACTTCCTCTGGCAGGGTGTTCCACTTGTCCACCACCTGTTCTGTGAAGAAATTCTTCCTCATGTTTCCTCTGAATCGTCCTCCCTCCAACTTCATCCCATGCCCTCTAGTACTGGAACATCTTTTTTGCTTAAAAATAGCATATTCCTGCACCCTATTCCTCCCTGTAAGATACTTGTATGTCTCTATCATATCCCCTCTCTCCCTCCTCTCCTCCAGGGAGTACATGTTCAGTTCCTTCAACCTGTCTTCATGGACTTGTGATGCAATCCATGCACCATCTTTGTTGCCCTCCTCTGAACCTTCTCTACCCTGTCTGTGTCGTTACGTGGGTATGGTCTCCAGAACTGTACACTGTACTCCAGGTGGGGCCTCGGCTGAGTCTTGTATAGTGGAATTATGACCTCCTTTTCCTGCTGGTGATGCCCTGCCTATACATCCCAGCATCCTATTTGCTTTACCTGCTGCCTTGTCACACTGTTTCCCTACCTTGAGGTCATCAGAGATGATTACCCCAAGATCCTTTCCTGCTTGGTGCATGCTATAGCCTCACCCCCAACTGATATATTGTGCCAGGGTTTTGTGCCCCTATGCATTATCTTGCACTTCCTTGCATTGAATTTCAACTGCCAAACCCCTGACCATTCTTCAAGTTTCTGCAGGTCGTGTCTCATTCTGTCTACACCCTCTGGTGTGTCTACTCTGTTACAGGGCTTTGTGTCATCAGCGAATAGTGAAATTCTGCCTTCTAGGTCCTGCACAATGTCACTGATGAAGATGTTGAATAGGACCGGTCCCAGCACTGATCCCTGTGGTACCCCACTGGTCACTCTTCCCTCTGTGGAGTGACAACCATTTACCACCACCCTCTGTGTCCTGCCACCCAGCCAGTTACCTACCCACCACACTACTGTCCTGCCCACACCCATATTCCCCAGTTTGTGTAATAGTCTTCTATGTGGCACAGTGTCAAAGGCCTTCCTGAAGTCCAGATAGGCCATGTCCACTGCCCTCCCGATCCACCTCCCTAGTCACCCAGTCAAAAATTCAATGAGGTTGGTCTGACTGCGGCCTCCCGGTGAAACCATGCTGCCTTGGGTCCTGTAGTCCATTGACAACCAGATGTTCCACCAATCTCTCCTTCAGTAGTGCTTCCATGATCTTCCCACTACCGAGGTGAGGCTGACTGGTCTGTAGTCTCCTCGCCTCTTTGTTCCCACTTTTGTATAAGGGGACTACATCTGCTGTCCTCCAGTCTTTGGGTACCTCCCCTGTTTCCAGTGATCGGCTAAACAGGATAGCCAGAGGTTCAGCCACCACCTCTCTTAGTTCTTTAAGGACCCTGGGGTTGCACCACATCTGGCCCCATTGGCTTTATCAACTCTTATTACTTCCAATTCCTTCAGGACCCTTTCTCGAGTAAAGGGACTTGTGTCCATTTCTGCACCATTCTCACCCCTTGTACTCCCTTCAGAACCATTACCCTCCTCTTCCTCAGTAAAGACTGAGTAGAAATACCTGTTCAATATGTTAGCTTTCCTGTTGTCATCCTCCACGCGCCCCCCATCCACCTCCTTCAGTCTCACTATCCCTCCCTTTGTCTTTCTTTTTTCACTTATGTACCTGTAAAAGGTTTTGTCCCCTCTACCCACTGATTTTGCAATGTGTTCTTCTGTCTGAGCTTTGGCTTCCCTTACTGACCTCCCTGCCTCCCTTTGCCTCTCCTGGTACTTCTCCCTATCCCCTTCTGCCTGTGTCTTTTTGTATTGCCTGAATGCAATCTTTTTGGCTTTCACTTTCTTTGCTACCTCTTTGGAAAACCATAATGGTCTCCTCTTCCTTTTCCTCTTGCTAACCTGCTTAATGCATAATTCTGTTGTTCTTGTAATCCCCATTTTAAATACTGCCCACTGTTCCTCAACCCCTGATTCCTGTCCCATTCCCCTTAATGCCTCTTTCAAGTATCTCCCCATTTTCCCAAAGTCTGCCCCCCTAAAATCCAGGATACGTGTTTTTGTGTGGTTTGGTTCTGCTCTTTCTGTGATTTCAAACCACAATGACTGGTGGTCACTGTTCCCCAGGTGCTCCCCCACTGTTACCCCATCACACTGTCCCTGTTTGTGAGCACAAGGTCCAGTATTGCCTTCTGCCGAGTTGGTTCCATGACCAGTTGCTTGAGGAAGGCACCCTGAAGGGAGTCCAGGATAAATCTGCTCCTAGTGGATGCTGCTAGCATGATCAGTCAATGTACCTAATTTTGTATAATGATGTGGGGATCTAGTAAAGATTAGATCGAACATTGATTGAGAAGGCGGAGCTGTAAAATTCAAATATGTTGACTCAGTAATTAACTGTTCTAAGCCCAGTGTCAAAGCAACATTACGTAAATGCATAGACTCAGCTGAATTTGCCAAATCAAGGTTGAAGTCACTTATCAAGAGAAATTCATGAGATTCACTAGAAGGTAACAAGATAGTAGATAACTCCTCTATTTTTAATGCTGACAATTTTGGTGGCCTATAACATCCTAACAAGAGCAATGGTTTTCCCCCAAAAATATTTATTTCCAAACCCAAACCCTCACAAATATCAGTAGGAATGTTTAGATTCAGTTTTCAAACTACAAATTTATGTTGATAGGAGACAATAATCCCTCCCCCCTCATTTACTTCCATCCTGTCTATCATGTCTATAAATGCTATATCGTTCTCTTTTTAAGAGTTCATCATGTACCCCTTTGTTTAACCAGGATACAGTTAAAATCAGAATACTTGGGGAATTCTCCATTACAATTTGGCAAAAGACTCCTAACATTAGCATGAAAAAGGAATATTTGTTGGGTCAGAATTCAAATTAACTTCCTCACACATTAATATAGTAATACAGGACTGAGCTTTGATAATAACTTTTAAAAACACTTCATACAATTCCTTTAAATTTATACTACCTTTACTCCCTTCCCCACTCCTCACATAAACCAAATCAAACATATATTGTGCCTCTGTTTTTAATGTCCATTTACTCAGTAATGTTTCTTGTCTGAAATCTTCCAAATTAAATACATTTATATGTCCATTAAGACCCTTATTTAATATGGAATAAATAATCTTTAAAAAGGCCATATTTCCAATGAAAATCCTGTATATCAAGGCTATACAATTTGTCTCCCTCATATTGTTTATTTTCTAACATAATAAAAGGAGGCACAACACACTAAACATTTTCGGAGAGAAAATCTCCAATAGTATTAATATTAATTGCACACTTTTATGTATGCTTAAGTTCTAAAAAGGAAAGATAAGAAATGGGACACCATTGGTTAAAATATGTTCTTTAAAATACAAATATTAGACTACAACTTCTGTGCAATTACCCACAACTAATATTATCTAAGCTTGTAATCCCCCTCTCTTAGAATGCCACAGCTGCCAGCTGATAATTAGCAGCCTTTAAAAACACAGAGTTTGTTAAAGACCAAGTAAGATTATGAAAGGCAGTATAAATGTATCAAACAGTTATTTACATTTGCCCTTTACTTCTGTGTTAGAACGGCACACAGAATGTCAGAAAGTGGTTTAGGAGTACACATGTATTAAACCTCTATTTTGAATCAATGTTTGTTAATCAGACCATTTTACAAACATAGGCCCAGATATTCAAACTGCACCAGGCTGTGGCACAAGCTTGGGCACAGCGCAACTTGACTGTGCAGGGGTGTGGACTGGGGGATATTCAACGGAGCTGCGCCATGGCACAGTATTGTTGAATATCGCACCCTGGCCACCCGCAGTGTGCATGGTGCAGCGGCACTGCGCCAGCGCAAGTGGCCAGAGTGGAGCATGGGGATGTGCTAGCACAAGTTCCATTGCGCTATGCACAGCAACCACGATATTCAAAACTTGACATGCAAATGGAGCCATAATGTATGCAAGGTGCACATGGGACCATTTGCATGTCATTATGGCCCCATTTGCATGCAGGTGCGCCCATCCCCGACGACTTGCACCTGGTGCCCTGCTAGGCAGCAGCCGTCAGGGATCGACACCCCCTGCAGCCAGCAATATTCTCCACAGCCTGATCGTGGGCTAAGTAAATATAACATCCCTATCAACCCTGGTGGTCCAGTGGACCTGCCTGCCCGATCACGGGCTAAGTAAATGTAACATTCCTATCATCCCTGGTGGTCCAGTGGACCTGCTCACCCGATCGTGGGCTAAGTACATAAATAGGACTTATCAATATCCCTGGTGGTCCAGTGGACCGCTATCTGCCTGATTGTGGGCATTTGTAAAGAAAGAAATAAAAGTCCAATATCCCTGGTGGTCCAGTGGATCCACTATCCGCCCGATCGCAAGCATTTGTAAAGAAAGAAGAAATGTTCAATATCCCTGGTGGTCCAGTGGATTACCATCTGCTTTGTGTGGGTATTTAAAGAAAGAATACCATACCGGTTCAGTATCGCTTTCATCGCGCAGGCATTTGTAAAATATGTTCCATTGTCTTCGACGGAGTTAGTGGAACCCCTCCACCTGTCACTGAGCCACACTGGTTCGCTCGTCAGCCGATAGTAGTTTCACCTTACTTCGTTGCCCAGTTACGACGATTGACACTGCCGTGGTGTTGTACGCCTATTGTCCACAGCGTGAGCCAATGGGTGTGCAGCCCATACCGTATCACATTTGTGACATGTGAATGGATGGGTACGGTATGGACTGCATGCCCATTGACTCATGCTGTGGACCAATGGGTGTACAGTCCTACTGACGGTGTCAGTCGGTGGGTGGCGGGGCGGCAGGTGGGTGGGGTGCTGCCACCCGCTGACTGACCGGGGGAGTGGGTGGTGGGGCTCAATGGGTGAGTGGGGGGGGGTTCCACTAGACCACCGGGGATATTGGACATATTTTTTTTTACAAATGCCCGCGATTCGGCAGATAGCGGTCCACTGGACCACCAGAGATATTGGACATGTATTTCTTTCTTTTACAAATGCCCACGATCGGGCATTCAGCAGTCCACTGGACCACCAGGGATATTGAAAATTCCTATTTATGCACTTAGCCCCCGATCGGGCGGGCGGGTCCACTGGACCACCAGGGATATTGGACAGATTTATTTTTATTTTTTTTACAAATGCCTGTGATCGGGCATGGGGGGTGCCACCAGATGCAGCCAGAGTGCGGGTGGCCACCCACAGGTGGCAACTGCCGTGTTGCACCCTGCACTTCTGGGTGGCCATCAGTTGTTCCTTTTTTTTTTGGATCAACTTCGTGCTGGCACAGGTAGGGGTTGCGCATGTATGGCTCTGCACATCTCGGGCTGAATATCAGGCTGTGCAGGGTATGCATGGTCATGCCCCCCCACCTGTGCCTGCATACATTACTGATGCGCTCCGGTGCATCGGGATTTGTGCCGCGCAATTTTCCCTTTTGAATATCATGCCGGGGTGCATCATTGGGTTGCACATGGTGCAACACTGTTGCTCTATGCGCAACCCTTTTGAAGATCTGGGCCAGAGTGCCTTTGTCCAGGTCCAGCGTACCCAGCGGACACAGCAGACAGGGCAGACATGTCTCTCTGCCCACTGCCTCTCTGAAACACTGCCAGTCTCAGGGGTATGCAGTCTTTTAACCTGAATGGCTCCTCCCCAACTTCAGCATCTTGCAGAAAATAATCTTCAGCTGCTCAGCATTAGCAATTCACTTCTTTGAAGAATTATTCTGTAAGAAATGTAATCTCCTGAAGCTCCTCCACCTTAATTCTACATTTGCCAAATCTCATCACCAGCTCTGCACTACCTCACCCAAAAAAGCACTACAAATACCCATAAAAGTTTTATAATGTCTATTATATGCAATGTTTCTGTCCATTATAACCAGAAAAAGATATATTGGATTTGATATATTTGGTTTGGGAAATCAGTTTTTGTCCATTATATCTGATTGTCCATTATAACAGTGTCCATTATAAGTGGAGTGCATTGTATATATTGTCCCATAACTGCATATAATGATGGAGTTATGGCTTGTTAAAGTTGACATATGGGGAAGAAAAAACTACTGTAAGTCCAAATTATTTTTTCATATCAAGGGATCTTTTTTTGTGAGATTGTATTGTTCATATGAAAAAAGATTTCTTTGTACGAAAAAAGTCTGTGAGAAAAAAGTAAGTCCAAATTCTTTTTACGTATGAAGGGATCTTTTTTGTGAGGTTGTGTCATTCATACAAAAAAGAATCCTTCATACGAAAAAAAGTTAAAAAACTAAGTCCATCCTTTTTTGTGAGGTTGTGTTGTTCATAAAAAAAAAGTTTCCTTCCTACAAAAAAAAAGAATGTGAAAAAGTCCAAATTCTTTTTTCATATGAAGGGATCTTTTTTTGTGAAGTTGTCTCATTCATACAAAAAAGAATCTGAAAATAAAATAATTCCAAATTCTTTTTTCATATGAGGGGAATCTTTTTTCATATGACCCTATTCTTTTTTCATATGGCCATATGAGAAAAGAAATGCGGGTCACAAAACAAGATTTTAAAATGTGTTGAAAACATATTTCTGGATGATTTTTCCAAAAATTAACAGCAGAATCCATCTAAGGGGGTCACAATAAGCAAGATACATGTGTTGGTATCTCTGCTGGATAACATTTTTGTGGCTTTTCAAAAAAAAATTTATGAAAAAAACAGAAGCAAAAAAAGATTACTCCCATATGAAACAGAACCTTTTTTCATATGGACCAAATAGCTTTTTTGTATGAAACCACTATCAAAACGACAATACTGAGCATGCTCAGAATCGAAATTTCAAATCCATATAACTCTGGAATGGATTAATATTTTTTCACCAAACCAGCAAAAGGCACCACTGTGGCCCAAGCCCTTTCTACCCTTAAAATTTTAGAGCAAAATACGAAACTGTCTGGGTGTTAGGCAATGACAAAAAATTAAAATAGCAACTCCCCCGCAATTTTTTTCATTTTTTTTGTTATTCGGATCTGAGAATCCACACATCTGACCAGAAAAAAAACTTGGCAAGTCAAGAGACCTTGCCCTGAAACTGTGCATGCAGAATTTCATGCAAATCTGTTGAACAGGGGCAAAGATATTGAAGTAAAAACAAGACTGTGATTCCTGCATAGCATTAGGAACTGTCAATGAGAACAAAGTAAGACGTGCTTGTGCCCCCTGGGTTTTCATAGAACTTCTTAGATCTGTTCCCTTACAGGGTGATGCATGTGCGGAGTACAAAGCTTCAAACCAGCAATCTGATAGAGTCCTCTACAACAGGTTTTACAACATGTACGCCTCTGCCATCAGAAACTCCAACTAGGCTCACTTTTCAAATAAATTCTGCAGTACCACAACTGACCTCAGACATTTCTGGAAAGTGACACACACAACCTCCTAAACCCCTCCTATACTTCAACTAGTTATACTATTGTCTGTGAAATGTAACCTGTGACTTCTAGGTGATAATGATGAAGGCATACTTAGACATGGTGGCTGTAACAGAGACATGGGTGGCCCAGCCTCCTGATTGCGATCTGCGGGTACCATGTTACACATTTGTCTGGAGGAACAGTATAAAAGGGAAGGGAGGCGACCCCAAATTAGTTACATATATTAAGTGAGAAACAAATATACAGCCTTTACATAGTAGAAAAATAAATACAGTAGAAGCCACTTAAAGGTGACGCGGTTAAAGGGGATGCTCACTTAAGGGGAACGATATCCCGGGCACCGATTTTTACCCAGTGTTATTCTATGGAACCAGCTTTTACTTAATTAGGATGGTCTCATCACTTAACTGGGATGATTATCAAGTCATAGCTGAAGATAAAGGTGCTGAAATTTTAATCATGCTTTGTTATGTGCTCATTAAGTGGCCTGCATTTAAGCTGTGTGTCATTACCACATGCTTAGTGTCTCTCTCTGTAGTGTGTTTTGGTTGGTAGGATGGCATCTAACAACAAAAGAATCAACCTCCCACTGAGTCAGAAAATAAAAGTTATTGAGGCTTTACAGCTGCCTAACTCCCCTCTCTCAAAGGTTGCCAAGGACTTTTCCATGTCAAAGAGCCAGGTGGGATCAATAAATTCAAACAACAGCAAACTGCTTGCAGAGTGAAGCCTGAACAGCAACCCCAATCACAAGCAGAAAAGAGAGGGGAAGGGCAAAGTGGTGGAGGAAGGGCTACTGACATGGTTTAGCCATGCAGTTTGTAAAGGTGCATGCCTGATGGGACCAATTTTGAAAGAGAAGGCTAAAGAGATAGTCACACACTTTGACCACGAGGGGTTTGAAGCCACTGATGGGTGGCTCTCCAGATGGAAACAGAGACACAATATTATCTGGAAGAAAGAGCAGGGGGAACGTCTGGATGCAGACTGTACCTCAGCCTCAGACTGCGTACAGAAAGTGCTTCCAGGGTTACTGGTAACTAGCCTACTGTAGATGTTTTTAATGCCAATAAGACAGGCATTTTTTATCATGGCTACCCTGACCGTGGTATTATCCAGAAGAACATAAAGCTAATTGAGGGGAAAATATCCAAGGATAGGGTGTCAGTGCTGTGTTGTGCGAGCATGGCAGGCACTGACAAACTACCTCTCCTTGTCATTGGCAAAAGCCATCGACCCAGGTGCCTCCCAAAGGATTTATCCTCCCTCCCTGTCACCTACACTAGCTCTGCAAATGTGTGGATGACTTGCGGCATTTTTGAGGAGTAGCTTGTTTTGTGGCACAGTTGTCTATGAAAACACCAATGAAAAGTTATCGTCTTTGTGGATAACTGTAGTGCACACCCACCAGAGTTGTCTGAAAAATTCACAAACATCAAGATGGCTTTTCTCCCCTGTAACACCACCAGCTTGGTCCAGCCAATGGACATGGGGATCATAAAAAATTTCTAGAGGCACTATCGCTCCCTGTTTTCCACAAGAGTTGTTGGTCTCATTGATAGTGGTTCCACAGCCTTAGCGAATGAAATTACAAAGAAAGTAACCCTCCTCAATGTGATTTTAATGTTGGCTAAGGCACTGGTAACTGTCAAACTGACTACGCTAGTTAATTGCTTCTGCTAGCCGGTTTCTACTAAGGGGCGGATGTCACTGACCTGACCAACGACAGTGAAGATGCAATCTCCATTGACCCCCTCGAAGATATGGAATGCCCTGCAGATATGTCCTGCTCTGAATTTGAGGCTTTTGTGGATGTTGACAGGAGCGAAGACACTGATGGTGAACTGACTGTTCCTGATATCTATTCTTCCTTATCTGACAACCATAGAGAACAGTCAGCCACCCCACCACCGATGCTGATGATAACCTTGTTCTGCAGTACATGAGCAAAGCAGAAGCAAGAGAACATGCCGCCGCACTGAGAGACTGGTGTGTTTAAACCAATAACTTCAAACACCTCGAAAGTGTGTTTAAGCTAGAGGGATTAATTTTGAAACAAATCTTGTCCACCTGCAAGAAGACAAGGATCACTGACTTTTTTGGTGCCGGTAGAAGGGACGCTGCCACTGATGAGAAGGCATGGTGAGAAGGCATTAGATAAGTGAAAAGTGATTTTAATTTTCAGGTCAGTGTGTGTAAATAAAGACTGAAAACCAAACCAAACACATACTCTCACAAAGGAGCTGTAATCACAATTACAGTAGTATTGGTATCCAGTACTTATTTATGTTTATGTTTGTTCATTCTTTTTGTGTCAGGGCCAAACACATATTCATTGCTGGTTGCAATTGAAAAATGGCCCCTTCTGATAAATAGGACGGCTGCTTAAAGAGGATGAAGTGGCATCCATGGAGGTGTCCCCTTTAAGCGGCTTTTAGTGTATAAGAGAAGTCATCATATAAACAAGGTACAGCTTATTTGTTACAATCAGGAGCATCAAGAAATATACATTCAGAAACAAAATCACAAGATAAAGCAGACATAACTGAAGAGGTGCTGGGTCTGAAATACCCAGAAACAGCCTAGAGAGAAAATTTAGCAAAGGATGCAACTGGTCACTGATTATACTTGCAAGGGGTCGTTCCACTGGAGAAGGCTTTGAGCCTCTTCTTAAATTGTGTAAGACTGGGGCAGTTAAGGATCTCGTATGGGAGTGAGTTCCAAGTAGAGGGGGCAAAGAAAGAAAAGGATCTCCCACAAGATACTGATCGTACTCTGAGATTTCTAATAATGGGCTAGCAGTGGATCCCAGGAGCCTCGTGTGCTGCTTAAGCCTGACTGTTCTGTCAAGGCTAGGTGGTGTTGAAACTTTCAGTAGCTTAAAGGTTAGGCAGTATGTTAGCTATAGGAGTCTTGACTCAAAACAGGGCCAACCAAGTGCAGCAAACACCCTGCACTAGTGGTCTCTGGAGTGGGCACCAGCTACAAATCGATCAATTATGTTGTAGTGTGTTTTTAGCCTGCACAGCTCAGAGTCGCAAACGGACTGTAAATACAGGGGTGCCATAGTACAGTAATGTTGTTAGGATGCTGCTAGCGATGGCTAGATGAGCCTCTTTAGAATGACAGAGGATAGGCCTGTAGAGGAGGCTAAGCTTCTGGTACATGGTTTTGATGACATCCACGTGTGGAACAAAGGTCATATTTTTGTTTGACACTCCCCAGGGTATTTAAGTGACTCCACCACTTCAAGATGAGTGCCGCCAGGGGGGGACAACTTGAGCAGGTCTTGTCTCTCAGGGCCTGTACTTAAACAAAAAGAGTAGAGCACCAGGACTGGGCGTTATGGTGATAAATGAAATCAAGTCCAGTACAGTACAAATTTATTTTATTTAGTTTTTGTTTACCGGGTAAGTGCACTAGCCAACAGGTGACTATTTTCAGGCACGACCCGGGAGAGTACAAAACAAGATACATACTGAGGAATGTACAACATATACCATACAATTAGAGAGGCAGTACAATGTACAAACTTAGAAGTTAATTAGGCTAAGTTAACATAGTGTCGACTAGTCTAAGAAAAATATTGACTTGAATATACAGGGAGAGTGGGTACTGGTACAAGGACAGAGTAGTTCCACCCTGGGAGACATAGTTCAGGAGGCGGGAGATGGAGGGAAGGAGTGGTGAGGGAGGTTTATACGAACAGGGGTAGGATCACGGTTTAAGACAGCTATGCCACTCGAAATATGGCGCTACGCTCAGGGTACTAACAAGTGGCCGGGCTCATGGAACTGCTCCCTGGGGAACCAATGCGCAGCATCCCTGAAAACAGACTAGCCCGGACATAAGGCGAGATCCTATTCTATTGGTCCCAGGGGTAGAACAGACTGAAAATTTAGGTCCAGGGAAGGCGCAGCTCTGGTGGAGGGGAGGAAACAAGGACTACCCAGGAGAGATTTGGAGAAGAAAATAATGGTAATTTTGAGTTCACGCCTTTAGCGGCTAAAGGTAGGGATAGTCGGCCGAAACCACAGTTCTGGTGCAGGGCAGGGGAGCAGCAAGCAGCTGGGGTCTGGAGGGTGTGTAGGCAGTCTTGCGGCTGTGCTCATAGGACCGATGGCGAGCATCAGAGCGGTGCGAGAAGGGGCGAGTGGTCGGAGTTTTAGTGGGAAATGGCTGACTAACAGCTTTAGAGACAGGGCGATAGGACAGATAACCTTATCTCAAGATGCCATTTGTCGGACAAGACAGCGGCACTCGGCTGGGGTTTTGAGGGAGATTTTAGCAAGACTCACGGCTTTAGCGGCAAGGCGTAGGGGTGGATGACCAGGCTAGAGGTACCGTAGGCGGACATGAGGGTGGCATACGGCCGGGAGATCTGTGGGATGATTAGGCAAAGCTTATGGCTTTAGCGGCTAAGCGTTGGTGTAAGAGCCGGGCTCGTGGTACCGTAGGCGGGCATGAGAGCAGCGAGCGGTCAGGGTTACATGGGAGATTCGGCACACTTACGGCTTTAGCGGTTGGTGGAAGGGACATGCAGCCGGGCTCATGGTTCCGACAAAGCACCTGTAGCTAATAAAGTCACGCTGAAACCTTTTTTGTTAAAACGCATACTGTTTATTGGTACAAAAAAATTTGGCGTTAATCCATCACCCACATGGTCAGGGCAGCATGCCGTCAGATGCAACAAAATTATGTCACAGCCCTTGTCGCAAACCTCTGATGTTTCACTTGGATGAAACCAAGCTTGCTCCGAGAGATCTGTTACACCTAGATGTACCCATTAATTTATAGTGGCTCATATGTAAATGTTAAAAACATCACCTATTCAAATTAGATCTGAAGTGTATTACATCACATTTAAAAGCATTCATGACAAGGCAGCCCAATCCTCCCACTAAATACACAAATTTATTAAATACATAGTTGCAAGGTCATCCAAAAAAAGATAAATAGCAAAACAAATTCATGAAATAATGGACAAAATGCACAATAAAAAATGTTCACTGTACGTGCATACAGAAAGAGCATGCTGCTATTAGGCACATTACTTAATGTAAAAATCTGCAGCTAGACAACACACAATATCATTTTTACTGCCAAATACAGCATAGGTTTTAACTCTCTCAGGGTCTAGCTTCCCATTTCCAAAGAGCATGGCTTTGGTCTTTTTAATGTTGAGGACTAGTTTGTTTGTTAGAAACCAATCTTCCAATTGCTGGAAGTCACACTCCAGGTTGTTGTTTATCCACTTAATATCTGCTGAGGATCTATATAAAATGGCCTCATCTACATATAGTAGTACCGTTGCCCTCCACAGTTGGGGGGCATATCATTTATGAAAAGAGAAAATAGGAAGGGGACAAGAATTGAGCCTTGTGGCACACCATCAGTTATCACCCCAAGATAAGATGTGTCACTTCACCACTTAACACTCTGTTTATGGTCAGTCAAGTAATTGTGAAGCCAGAGGTAGGAGAGGGCATTGAGGCCAATTGCCTTTAGTTTGTTCCATAGTAGGTCATGATTAACCACATCAAATGCTTTGGTAAGGTCAACAAAAACTGCACCCATGGCCATACCATTCTCCATGGCATTGAGGATGTCCAAGGTCACACACACCAGCGCTGTGTCAGTGCCATGATTCTTATGGAGGCCATGTTGGACCCTAGTCAGTGAGTGATTATACTCCAGGTGTGGGGTTGAATATTGCCAATATCATAGCACAGGAAGAACAGTGCAGAAATAGGGATCCCCTTGCAGAGCTACACTCTGGCAGACATGGCTAGGACCATCTATGTGGTACAAAATGCATGTGAAGAAAGGATAGAGTATTAGGTTTCTTTTTTTTCATAGATGCCTTTCTCTCTGGCCATATTCATCATTCAGGGATATCCCAGTCCCATTGATATACCCTGTTCAGTCCTGTATCCTCAATCCCCCCATCCCCAGTATCCCATCAATTACTCAATGGATTTCTCTCCATGGCAGGGTCTCCTGGGGAGGAATGCCCCCCGAGTCAGTCCACTGTGTGGACAAGGATCCAGTGCTGCAAGGACCCTAGCACTGGTTGGCACTGGGACCCATGAGATCTCAGAGGATCAGTCCATCATTTAGACAGACTTGGGTTTTTCTCCCTTGTAGTTTTATCCCACCACCCCAGACATGAATGCAGCCTTCCTGGTGGCCTCATACCCACACAGCATGGATGATGGAAGAGGGATGCCTGGATATCGTAGCAGTCACAGAAACATGGTACACAGAGAACCATGACTGGGATGTTAACATACCAGGGTACACAACCTACAGGAGAGACAAGGAGGGTGGGGGGGAGTAGCTCTCTATGTAAGGGAAGGGATAAAAGCAACTGAACAAAAGAGTAAACAGGAAGGAGAAGAGGCACTGTGGGTCACCTTAGAGACTGGAAATGGCACCACAATCTGCACAGGGGTTGTATACAGACCCCCATGTCAGGGGGAGGGAATGGACAAGATATGATAGAAGGCATACTTAGGATGGCACAGAAAGGGGAGATACTGTTGATGGGGGACCTTAATATGCCAGATGTTAACTGGAGCACCTTTGCTGCAGCCACATGCAAAGGCAGGGCCATTCTTGATGCCCTTCAGGTGGCATGCCTCAGACAGCTAGTTTTGGAACCTACTCATGAGGGAGCAATCTTAGACCTCATACTCTCAAATGGGGACAGTGAGAGGATCTCAGATCTAGAAGTGGGTAGCCATTTGGGAACAAGTGACCACCAAACAGTGTGGTTCACAATAAACTCAGCTACAGAGTCAAGCCATACAAAAATGAGGGTGCTGGACTTCAGGAGGGCGGACTTTGGCAAGATGGAAGAGTGCCTTAAAAAAGTACTAGCAAACAGGCTAGAAGGAGGGGTAGAGCAATAATGGGGAAATATCAAAACTGCCATCACAGAGGCAACAAGCCTTTGTGTGAAGCAAATAAACAAATCAAAATGGAAGCAAAAGCCACTATGGTTCTTAAAAGAGGTGGCGGTGAAGGTTAGGGAGAAAAAGATAGCATTTGGGAAGTATAACGAAACACAGAAGGAGGATGACAGAGAACTGTACCAGTTAAGACAGAAGGAAGCAGGGAGAGTAGTCAGAATAGCAAAGGCACGAACTGAGGAAAAGATAGCCAACTTGGTTAAGAAGGGGAATAAAACCTTTTATAGGTATATCAGGGAGCATAGAAAGACAAAGGGAGGGATAGTGAGGCTCAATAGAATGGACGGTGGGTGGGCAGAGAGTGACAGTGAAAAAGCAGGGATACTGAATGAATACTTTTGTTCAGTATTCACAAAAGAGGAAGTGGGGGAGGTGCCTAATTCAATTAACAGAAGCACTTTGGGGGGCCATCCCAGTCCTTTCACAGAAGAAAGGGTTCTGAAAGAACTCCTAAAACTGAAGGTGGACAAAGCAATGGGGCCAGATGGAATTCACCCCAGAATTCTAAAAGAATTAAGCAGAGAACTAGTGACACCACTGACTACCCTTTTTAACAAATCATGGGAGGATAGTGTGGTACCTGAGGACAGGAAGAAGGCTGATGTGATTCCCCTTCACAAAAGTGGGACCAAGACAGAGGCAGGAAACTACAGACCTGTCAGTTTGACCTCTGTGGTAGGGAAAGTGATGGAATCACTTCTGAAGGAAAAAATAGTTGAGTACCTAGAGGCCAGTGGGGCACAGGACCCAAGGCAGCATGGGTTTACAGCAGGAAGGTCATGTCAGACAAGTCTAATTGATTTCTTTGACTGGGTGACCAAAGTAGTAGACCAGGGAGGGGCTGTGGACATGGCCTACCTAGACTTTAGCAAGGCATTTGACACAGTCCCACCCAAAAGATTAATAGTCAAATTAACCAGCCTGGGAGTGGGTCCCAGGGTGGTAGCCTGGGTAAAACATTGGCTGGACAAGAGGACACAGAAGGTAATTGTAAATGGAGTCCACTCTGGAGAAAGAGGGGTTACTAGTGGGGTGCTGCATGGTTCAGTACTGGGTCCAGTCCTTTTTAATGTCTTTATAAGTGACATTGCAGAGGGGCTGGAAGGAAAAGTATGCTTATTTGCAGATGACACAAAGATCTGCAACAGGGTTGATACACAAGGAGGCGTGGAAAGGATGAGTAGGGACCTGGCAAGGTTGGAGGAATGGTCAGAAGTATGGCAGCTTGGATTCAATGCAAAGAAGTGCAAAATAATGCACCTGGGAAACAAAAACCCAGAGGAAGATTACACAATGGGGGGAAGTAGTAACAAAAACAAAAATGGAAAGGGACCTGGGGGTAATCATATCAGATGACCTTAAAGTTGTCAAGCAATGTGAGAAGGCAGTAGGGAGGGCTGGGGGGATACTGGGATGTATAGGGAGAGGCATCACCAGCAGAAAACAGGAAGTTGTTATCCCTCTGTAAAGACAGTTGGTGAGACCCCATCTGGAGTACTGTGTCCAGTTCTGGAGACCCCATCTCCGCAAGGACATAGACAGGATGGAGGCAGTTCAGAGGAGGGCAACTAAAATGGTGCATGGTCTGCAAGAGAAGCCATATGAGGAGAGACTGAAGGAGCTTAATATGTATACTCTTGAGGAAAGGAGGGATGGGAGGACATGATAGAAACATTTAAGTACCTCAGTGGAATCAACAAAGTCCAAGAGGGTAGCATCTTTCAGAAAAAGAGATGTGCAAGAACAAGGGGACACAATTTGAAGATAGAGGGGGGATGGCTCAAGGGCAATGTGAGGAAGTATTTTTTCACAGAGAGGGTGGTGGACGCATGGAATAGCCTTCCTGAGGAGGTTGTGGGGTCTAAAACTGTGGGAGAATTCAAGAATGCATGGGACAGACATAAGGTAATTTTTGTGGAGGGTAGGAAGAAATAGGCTGTTGGTTAAATAGGATCTGCAGCTTATCCTCTAGATAGGGAAATGGGCAGACTAGGTGGGCCAAGCGGTCCTTATCTGTTGTCAAAGTCTATGTTTCTATGTTTCTACAGCATGTTCTCTGCAACAGCAGCAAACTTCCTAGCCTAACCACAAGGGTTTCTGTAGCTCATAATCAACCCTCCCAGGCTGAGGCTCCATGCCCCCGGCAGCTGGCCCAGCTTGGCCTGCCTCCCGACACAGTGATTCAGGTTTGCTCCTAAGTCAGGTCATGTGCAAGGCAGTGTGATGCACTGTCGCTGGACCATCGGGGTAGCCAGAGTGTTAGGTTTATAACTGAAGAGTCTGACATAATGGGAAACACTGGGGATGGAGACAGAGTTAACATGCATCCCAGTGCCAGCCCAGTGGCGCTGAGAGTTGAGGCACTGGACGCCACACCTCATGCCACACCGGCAACCCAAGCTCGGGAGCAGCTCGAAGCTGGGGTTTAGCAGGGTGGTGTAAGCACTGGAGTTTGGCCAGGCAGCCTTTCTCCCCGGGGGTAGGATAGCCCAGTGCGCCAACGGCTCCAGGTGGAGATTGGGAGCGCAGCAGTGTGTTGGGCTACACATAGCTCCACGTGGCTGACGCAGGCAGGGTTGCCATGCACCATCACATCAGGGGTGCTCACACAAGTGGGGGAGTCTCGCAGAACAAGTAAAACACCGGTGCCATGGATCAGGCAACGGCACCTGCCCTCCATGCCCTACGCCGGGTTCCTTTGATTGGCCTTTCAGTTCCTCCGCGTGCCCTCATCCGCAGCCAGAGACTGCCTTACTAAGAGCATCCAAAGAGGAGGGGCAGTGCTGGCTGCAGAGAGAGGGGAGAGAGGAGGCACAGTTCAAGGATCCTCAGGCAGACAGGACAAGGACAGGATGCCTGAGAGAGGACCCACGTGTCCGTGACAGTAGTGAAATAAAGTAAAAAAAAAACATGCATCCCAGTGAAAGGCTTACAGGGAAGCCGCCATGCAGTTTGCAGGCTGGTAGTGGTGGATTTGAAAAAACACTATAAACAGCTCTGAGAAAAGTGAAAACTAAGGTGTACAGGAATCCAGAGATGGGATTGTAAAGCCTGAACCCATGCTCAGATGAACTATAATCCTTGGATCAGTGTGGAATGTGTATAAATGAACTTCCACAGTTAAATTACCAGTAAAGAGCAAGTGTCAGAAATTTTTGAGTATCCGTGGTTTATTGCTGAAACACCAGATAGGATCTCAGTGTGAGTCAGAGAGCTCCAGGCCCGAGTGTGTGACAAAGAGCAGAGTGCACAGGAACTCCTGGTGAGCAAACTACTAGACATAGAAGGCTCCCTGGGACATGCCCCCCTACCCCCCATCCCAGGGCAGTGACGCAGGAAGGTGTTCACAAGTCCTGGGGTGGGGGGGTGTAGCTTTGTATTGGCTTATTCTCCAGGATTTAATGGGAGTGGATTCCATGGGCATCCAAAACCCCTTGCAGCTTACTGACCTAAAAGAAAAAGATTGACTCTTTGAGAGCAGGGGTGTAGGGTGGCTCAAAAAATTGATGGTGTACTAGCTGAAAATTTATTTTAAAAAAAAAAGCCTGGATGGCCCCCCTGGGGCAGTAGTGTTTTAAGTGTTCTATGGTACATTTCTAGTGTTTTAATACAATTTTATGACTGTAAACATAAACCCTAGATTTGTGTCCCTCTGAAGTCTGGTGTGTAACAACACCGTAAGAGACACAAGTCAATGTAACAAGCTTTTATTATCAGCTATGCCAAGAATACAGGAATGCATACTACCTTGTCCTGGAGCAGAGGGCAGTGTTCCACCTCCAGTCTGAGCTCTGACTCAACTGGGACCCCTAACAGACCCTCTATTTATACAGGTTTCATAACCAAGGCTATTGTTTCACATTCCCCTGTCTATTCACATATTAGACAATACCTTATATGGTAAGCTTCAGATTTGTACAATTGCAGCAGTTTCGGCTAGTGAAAGCTGTTACACATCATTCTACCTAACCTTGAGCATTCTCAGTGCAAGTAAGAAAACAACTGTCTTGCACATTCACATTTTGACCCTGACAGTCCATATATGGTCAAGCGTGTCTTTCTTCTGTATTCAGCAGAACCAGCAAGTCTCTATCAACAAGCCTAACTAAAACCTAAACTACAGCAGCCAGTACATTTGCATCAGTAATACATACATATATGGAAAGTTGACAGATCCCAAAGCTTACGGGATAAATATAGCATCCAGCCATCATTAAAAGAAAACTGTACTCACCATAATACAATAGTAATGATGTTTCTTTTAGAGGGTTTGCTAGTGATTCATAAACTTGCATCAGTCTCAGCCCCAAGTTCTTGCCCCAGAGATGGGACTTTAGAATATTAAATGTCAAACTCTGCACTGTGGTCAAGCTCCCCCCAACCCCACCCCAGTGTTCTAACAGCATATGCTTCTCTCCATAAATTCCATTTCTCTATCCCTGTTGTGGACTGGTTCTGTAGCTACCTGTCAAACAGGTCGCAAGCTGTCAAATTTAACTCCTCCCTGTCCAACATGTCTACTATCAACCTTGGGGTCCCCCAGAGCTCTATCATTGGGCCCCTTCTGTTCTCAATTTTTATCACAATGCAGCTGAGGTCCTGGAATCCTGCTTGGCTATTCTCTACACTGATGACCTGATCATCTACACTAGTTCTGCTAGTATTGCCTGCATAAACACATCACTTACCTCAGACTTCAATAAGGTCTTAAACTGGCTACTAGACCGTAAGCTTGTACTAAATGAAAAGAAAATGAAAGCCATGCTACTAGGTTCCGCACTGAAGATTAAGGCCTATTCTAGTTTGCTGGAGGTTCTTCATCCAGGAGGAATTCCACTTGAAAATGTTACATCCTTCAAGTACCTTGGGATCCTGCTGGACCAATCCCTGGATTTTAATCTTCACATTCAGTCCTCATGCAAAGCTGTAAACTCAAAACTGGGAGTAGCTTACAAAACGAGCTACATGCTTACACCCTCGGTGAAATTAGCAATTGCCCGAGGTATTCTGCTCCCAACCCTTACTTATGGTGCCTCTATTCTTACCTCAGCCCATAAAACCTCCCTACTAAAATGGGATGTAACTTATAACAGTATATGCCGATTTGCCTCTTTGTCGCCTCGACTCAAACATCACTGCCTTCTTTATAAGGATCTGAATTGGCTCTCGCCCTCTGCCAGTAGACAATACTACTTTGGATCGCTAATGGACTCGATCATCCAGGAGAAAAACCCATCCCAGCTGGCGGCGTTGCTGGTCCCTCAACCATCCTCCCATAGCCTGCGATCAGCTGACAAATCCTTGCTCTATGTTCCGATATGTCGGACGACTAAAGGCACAGGGCCTTCCAGTCTCTCTGCTCCCAGGCTATGGAATGCTCTTCCACTCAACCTCCGGCTGTCTCAGTCTCACTTTAGATTTAAAAGTGGATATCGTTGTTATCTATCCTTAGCTGATGCTTGTATATGCTTTGACCCAACCTGAAGCTCCTGAGACTTACCAATAATGTCACCTCTGCTCTAATCCAGCTCCAAGCCTGGCTCCTCTTCCCCTCCCCATATTTTTCCTTCTCTTTGTAAATAACTTCTTGACTACTAGCTCTCTTCCTTTTTGAACCGTGTTGCTTACCATCCACTGTTGTTTTGCCAATTACCACCGCTGACCTTCCTTCTATCAGTCTTTCTTGTTATGTTTGAGCATTCCTCACTTTTCTCTCTATATAACCTTACTCTGTTATTAACCCTTTCACTCCACAGGTCGGGTCCATGATTTCTGCATTTATTATATATCTTACTGCCATTATTTGTATAATGCTTGCCATTATTTTTGTTGTTTCTACTCATTGGGCTGGATATTCAAAAGGGTTGCGCAATGCGCAATAGGGTTGCGCCAGCGCAAGTCAGAAAATGCGCCATTCTGCGATATTCAGCAGGAGGCAGTTGCGCCACTGAAAACATGCTGAGCAACAGCGCAATGCTAATGAAGGCATGTGCAACCGAAAGGGTGGAACCATGCATAAAGTGCATGATGCGTGTTCAAAACTAAAGACTCTAATGCGCAACAGTGGATCAGGCGGAAGTTGCGCCATAGCGGAAATGAGCCAAAATAAAAAGGAGCAAGGAAGAGGCGCAAGAACGCTACAGGGAAGCCACATGAGGCAGGGAGAGAGACAAGGCCAGAGGGACAAAGAGGGCAGGCCAGGGAGTTCAGAGGACAAAATAGGGGCAAGGAAAGGTGTGTGGGGCCACAGAGTGCAGAGGCCAGTAGGTGTACCCGGTGCAGTGGAGGTAGCAGTCAGGACAGCGGGGGGAACAGAGCAACAACAGCTGGGGGGGACACAAGCCAGGGACATGGACAGTGCCACCTTCCACATGGAAGCCGTAATGAGGGGGGTGAGAAGGCATGCTGCAGGAGGACATGGCCATGGAAGGGGTTCACAGCGGTCCCCAACAGGCAGTACCGAGCCCGCACCAGCTTTGAGCTCTACTCAGGTGTCGAGATTGTGGGCCGGTACCGCCTGAACAGGGCAATACTGAGGTGGCTCTGTGAGCTGTGCAGTGATGTGATGCAGGCACCCACACGACGGAGTCACGCTCTGTCAGTGGAGACAAAGGTAACAGCCTGCATGTGCTTGCTCGCCACAGGTACCTTCCAGAGACCAACAGGGGACACTACAGGCATAACACAGTCAGCCACGTCATGCATCCTCACCCAATTCCTCAGCGCACTGCTGCCGCATGCTACGGAGTACATCCATTTCCCCAGCACCGCGGCGGAATGCACAGCAAACATGCAGAAGTTTCACAGGGTAGCACGTATGCCTGGTATGCTAGTGGTGATAGACTGCACCCATGTGGCCATTCGCATGCCACCTGGCCCCGATGGGGCCGCATATATGAATCAGAAGGGTTATGCCAGTGTCAACTGCCAGGTGGTGTGTGATGCCAGTGGGCATATCATCAATGTCTGCGCCACGCACCCTGGGGGAGCACACGATTCATTCATATGGTACCAGTCAGCACTGTGCCATCAATTTGAGAGTGGGGACATCCCCACAGGACACCTAGTGGGTGAGTATGCATGTAGAACTGACAAATCGGGGGCAAGGGGGGGGTCAGCCACAGGTGCCATGGGTGTGGCACACAGGGTTAGGGGCAATTTGAGCCTGAACAAGACACTAACCTCCACTATCTCCACACAGGTGACAGTGGATACCCACTCCGTCCCTGGCTGCTCACACCTCACCGGTGGCCCACACCCCATCGCAGCAACGCTTCAATGAGGCACACGCCGCCACACGCAACATCATTGAGTGGGTGTTTGGGATGCTGAAGGCGCGCTTCCATTGCCTAGACACCTCCGGTGGTGCCCTACAGTATAGCCCCTCAAAGGCCTGTGCGATATTCCTGGCCTGTTGTATCCTGCACAACATGGCCAAAGACTGTGGGATAGCTGTACAGTTTGAAGAGGGGGACAGCGATGGGGACAACGGTGACGCTGGTGAAGATGGGGATGGGCAGCCCCCCCTTGGACGACGGGACCCCCAACTGATCCGGCTGGCCCAGCTGCACTGGGACACCATCACAGAGGAGCACTTCAGCCAACACAGATAAGTCATGGGGCCATGTGCAACCACCAGTGGCTACTGCACAACCCATGTACACACATGGAAGCACACCAGGGGTGCATGATGGCAAGGGAAGTGGCAGGGCACAGAGGCACACACAGACAACCAGGGAGGGGTGAACAGTAACACGCCACATGGACGGACACACACACACACACACACACAATAGGCACAAGGTGCACAGGGGACAGGTGCAAAACAGAGCCGGAACACAGACACTAAAGACACGCATGTCCACAGGCCACCACATCCACTGACTGTCCATGTGTGTGTGTGTGTCAGATGTTGGGCACCATCGCACTTTGGAGTACAGCGCAATGCAGGCATCATCATGCACACGCACCTGTGGACAGCAGTCGGGAGGGTGTGCAGGTGGTCTGTGTGCGCAGTAGGGCTGGGCACCCACCGTGCACTGCCCATGCTGCCGCTGGCTGATGGGGGAGCGGGTGGTGGGCTCTTGGCGGAGGGGTGGGGACCACTAGATCACCAGGGATTTTGGACGGGGTTAAGGATGCCGCCCCGCGATCGGGCTAGTCGGGGTGGGGAGTTACTGTATGCCCGCGATCGGGCTAGTCGGGGGTGGGGAACATTATATTATGCCCGTGATCGGGCTGCTGTGGGGACTACTCTGCTGCCCGCGATCGGGCTACGGGGTTACTATTCGCCCGCATTGGGCTGCAGGGGCGACCAGGAACAGTGGGCCACCCACAGATGGCAGCTGCTGTTGGCGCCTGCAATGCGGCAGCTCACCTGTGGGTGGCCCTGCTTGATCCTTTTTTTTTTTTTTTGCGTAAAGTTGTGCAGGTGCAGGTCGGGGTTGTGCCTGCATAACTCTACACAGCCCGGCTGAATATCGGGTTGTGCAGTTTATGCATCAGGCACACCCCACCTGTGCATACATTACTTACAATCGCCCGGCGCCAGGTTGTCTGAGCACACTTTTCCCTTTACAAATATCGCACTAAAGGCGCATCAGTGGGTTGTGCATGGTGCAACACTGTTGCGCCATGTGCAACCCTTTTGAATATCTGGGCCCTAGTGTATAGTAGAGCATTTTCTATACAGAAAGACATCCTTTTTAATACCTTTCAGAGCTGGCTATTGCAAAAGAAGCTTGTCTTAAATAAAAATAAAACGGTGACTATGCTCTTCAGTTCAGGTTCAAAAATTCGGTCCTGCACCCAACCATTAAGTATCAGAGCACTTGATGGATCTCCCCTGAACACAGTTACCTCTTTTAAATACCTAGGAGTAACCCTTGATCCCACCTTGGATTTTGACCTGCACCTAGCCTCAGTCATTAAATCTGTCAATATTCAACTTGGGCTGGCATATAAGGTGAGACATAGCCTAACATCCATGGCGAGGATGGCCATTGCATAGGGGATCCTGAGACCCAAATTGGCGTATGGGTAAACAGCCTTTCCGGGAACTACCGCAGGGCTCCTCTGAAAGTGGGATGTCTGCTACAACAGCATTTTCCGTTTTGCTTTGTCTTTGCCCAAACTTACTCACTGATGCACACTATACCCCACTCTGGGATGGTTTACCCCCTCAGCCTTCTGACAGTTTACTTCCTACTGTTTTATAAAGAATATAATCCCCTCCCAGATACCTGACAAACTGGCTCTACTGCTCAAACCTGTGACCTCTGCCTACCCACTGAGATCAGCTGACAAATCCCTTCTTGTCCAACCGAGATGTAAAACCAAAATGGGGGAGAATGCTTTCTTTAGCTGGGCCCCTAAACTATGGAACTCCCTTCTACTGAGTCTAAGAATCTCCCTTTCTCCACATAGCTTCAAACAGGAGCTTCATATGGCTCTTCTAAGCTCTGAACCCTGCTGCTGTCCTCTATCCACCCACTCCTGTACTGGTTCCTCCTACTTGCCTACGAGCTCCAACCTCTACTACTCTCAAACCTGCCTGGAAATCTTGTTAATTCTTCTCTTCTAGCACTTACTCACTAGTTGTATGACTTATGACTGTTAGTTATTTGCACTTACATTTCTGTTTTGTTACTACATATAGATTCCTGCAAATGTACTGTCATTGCTGAAAATTTTGTATAAGTGTACTATGTCTGACTTTTACTTGTTCCCATGATATTTTCTTGTATCTACTATTATCTGCCTACCCTTTGTTGTAATCTCCCAGGTCGTACCTGAAAATAGGCAGCTATGCTGTCTAGCGTACCTACCCGGTTAACAAAAACTAACTAACTAAATAAATAAATTGCTGTTGTACCACAGTTCAAAGGTCATAGAATGCTAGTGTACCCTTCTGTGGTAGAACGGCATTCTAGAACCTCTAAAGATTGCACAAGTCAGTTTCATTGTGAAAGAGAAAAAACACAATGCACACATTTCACATAATTTTAGACACTACAAAAATACAGTATGAGCAACTTTATGCACAACCAGTGTGTTCTGACACCTCAAGGTTCTGATTCCTCTCTCAAGCTTTGGTCTTGAGGTCAGAATGAATCAGAACCCCTCTGTAGCAGAACACACTGGTTGTGCATGGTTGCCCAGACAGTATTCTCTATTTTTTAATTATTTGATCACACACTATGACTATGCTGCTTTTCAGTTATTCCATGTCACTCTGTATAAACATAAACATACATAATCACATAGGCATTCTGCATAAGGCAACTGAGGTTAGCCCTGTGCCCAAGACAAGATGCTTCATGTAGGGCCTGCATATCTTTTTACATTAATTTGATGCCTGTTCCCCAAGTTCACAAACACATTGACATTCAGTGGAAAGCAGCAAGATGTCAGTTCATTTACTGCACTTTTTATCCTACTGAAAAACAGCAAACTGAACACTTTGGTACAATACGTAATTCAGCCTTTATAAAAATGTATATTTCACGGCATTAACACTAAGTATTCTTAGTGGTCTGGGAGTATAGTTACACTAATAACTCAGTGGTTACATCAGTTTAAATCATTTTTTCCTTCTGATTTTTCAACATATACTGTATTTAGTGATATAACTGGCTGTTCCGTGAATGGTTTGAATAATAAATTAAAATTAATATGTTTTAGTAATTTTATGATGGCATAATTGAGACTTTATATGTATAGATTTCTTTTGGCATGGGCCAGGATGAATTTTATAGAATCAGTCTATCCATCTATCTACCTCTCTATGAACAATAAAAATCTGTGTCTTTCTGACATTATCTGTGTGCCCACTGCCCATACAAATGTGCGCACACACCATGTAATACATGTGGCATCATAACAGTTTCGTGTTAAACCAGTATTTTTTGCCACTTATAATTTATAACTCAGATGTCTCAACTTAGCGCTTGTAAATTGGCACCCACAGTCAGAAATGTTTGGTAAAAAAGCTGCCAGGGAGTTTTAATTAAAACTATACAATGAGATGTTCTAAATATTAAACAAATAAAATTAGGAGGCATTTGTTGGAAGAAAACTAACTTGAAAATTTAAAAACATACTGTGGTACTTGTAATCTGTTTGTCCTGTAAAAGACTGCATTGTTTTCTATGTCTCTCTCTACCCTTTGCCCAACTTATTGTAGTTTGTTTAAGAAAAAAGCTTCTATTATCTAGATGTCTATTCTTTGGGCAAAAATGTTTGAGTCCCACTCCCTGCAGAGCAGAGAAATGAAACAGGAATCTATCTGTACTCATGATCCACTGGTTTACAGCAAGTACTGACCGTGGTGCCACCCATCTTGCCGGTAACTAAAACAACAAATCCCAAAATTAACCCACATGTCCAGTAGGTATGCATACACTTACACACTTACTATAATTTAGAGACAGTGTTGCTGTCTCTGTTTCCATGTCATAAATGAATCCCCCTGTACTGTAGTAGTCATGTTTACACAGGCAGTACATGCAGTGCTGTTAAATTAAAGCCTTGAAAGTGTTTACTGCTTTTCTTCACACCCTATTGTGAACTTGCTCTCCATCTCCAGTCTCCATCCAATAATGGAAACATTAAAACAGTAAGACAAACCTGTCTGAAACTGTCAGGGTTATTATAATATATCCTGTTATAAATAGTGCACTTTTATATAAAGAATAGATGCATTATGCATACAAAAAAACAACAGCATGCCACGTTTTTTACAGAATTTAGTAAACTGGAAACTGCCCTTCTTGTTTTGCAGAATATACCGTCACTAAACAAAAATTGATGTTGCTTTTATTTTTACCTGTAAATAGCAGAACAGGTTTGGTCCAGGCAATGTAGCCTATTTGGAGCTTCCTCTCCTCGAGTCGCCCATCGCCGGTTCTCTTGCTTCTCGATGAGTTGACTGCCTAACTTTTTCTTTTTTCTAATCTAGCTGGGCAAGGGCAAATACAGTACTTTTGGGCTATGTGGGCACTAGGCAAAGAAAGGGCAAGCGGGCAGGTTTTTACGGTATGAATACTACAACCCCTGGAGTCAGAAGAACAACGGAAGATTAATAAGCACAAAAGCAACAAAGTTGAAGTAGTTACAAGTTACTTATGGGAGTCAGGGACCACCAGGACTTGTCACTGACCGACTTACTTCAACTTCACTTGTTATAATACCGATAACGTCATGGATTAACTGTGGTAGTAGCCAGGACCATCGGGCAGGTCGTCAGGCAACGGAACAGAAGGCAATGAGCAAGCAACACACACAGCACCAGCACAGTGCCACTCACAGAAGAAAAGCCATGGCCCAGTCGTGTTGCCCATTCAGCCCAGTCTGGGGAATTAGTTATGTCTTGCAGTCACGATCAGACTCAGAGGAGTGCTCTGCTCAGAGGGGAACAAAAAAACAACTACCAGTGCCATCTCTCTAAATTAAGAAAAAAAAATTGGACCGGAGTAGGCTTTGGCTTCAGCAGTGGCACTCTGAGCAGCAATGCAACACCAACATGGAGTCAGTCAGTCGGCAAGGCAGTCTGAACTGTGGTCTCCCTCTCTCGGGTTCGGCGGCTTGAAGTTCTGAGAACAGCAAGAGTAAGTCTGACTCCACGACAACACTCAATCCAACAAAAAGAAGGCAGCCAGTTACAAGAAGGACTAAGGAGTAGTCAGGAGAAATGGAATTTTAGGATTGGCCCTGTGGTGTCATTACCTTTGTACCCCTTGGCTTGGGGGTTGCTAGCCAGTCTGGCTTTGCTCTCTTCTCATTCTCAGAATTTTCACGGGAATCAGGAAATTCAAAAGAAAAAAAAAACACTTCTACTGTTGTTGAGCTTACTTTGAAGTTGTGTTACTATTAGACCTAGAACCACCAGCAATTTCGTGGAGGCTGGACATATCAATATAAGTGATTAAGGGTTATGATGGTAATCTGGGCTGGCTAGGTGCTAAGACAAGTCCTTACTCCCCAAAACAAAGAAAATACGAGAGAGGTGTTAAGAGGCGCTGGGTTCTTTGAATTAACAGACATGTTAAAGTTCCGAAGTTGTAAAGTAGAGTTATTATAGTAATGACTTGACTTTACAACTTTGCTGGTAGGCATTTAACAGAGGCAGGTGTTTGATTCTTAACTTTTGTTTTAGTAGCGGGCCGGGGCGGGGACGGAGGTGTGGCAGTAGCAGTTTCACAGGCAAGAGACACTGCAGTACTGTGTCATGCAATATTCTTTCTGCAGCACTAATAATATGAAAGGGGCTAGGCAGGGTCAATCTCCTAGTGCACAAAAAACTGAGGGGGCTAATGCCCTCTCCGCTCCCACCCCCCGGTTCCGGTGTCTATGGTGGTAGCCACTCCACTTTGTGCAGTTCTGTGTCTGCTTTTGAATCCCTGACCGCCTTCTTGGACTCCCTCATGTTTAACTGGTATTTATGCCATTCCTTGCCTCCCTGTTTCTCTTTGTCATGGGTGTAGGCAGGCATACTCCAAGCACTCCATGGTGTGCAATTTTATTTAAGGGGGGGTAGCAAATAGGCTCTGAACTGCTTCCTTTCTCCATGAAAACTAAAAGAAAATACTGAACCTTTCTGTAATTTTATTCATAGGAGTCGAAACTAGAAGGACTGGTCATTAATACTCTCTTTGCTTCCCAAGGGCAATATAACTTCACAGGCTCTGGGCTGGTATGTGGGTGTCTTAGGGAACAATGCATGGCATTTGTATTTATCCATGCATGGCAACAACCACTGTCATGAGATACAAAAGTTGTATTTATTGTGACAAATGAGGCAACAAACACGGTCCTGGTGTACATTTGTATATTGTCTGTCTACGAGGGGAGGGTAGCTCACTCTAACAAGGGGGTAGCAGTGAGTCCACTTGGTGTGCAGATCTGAAATCCCTGGCTACACCCCTGCTCTTTGTATCTAATGAAGGCTTTAGCCCTCGCTACCTTGAGAATCAGATTGGTCTCTTGTGCTCATTACTCTTGGTAACCATTCTCAGGCATGACTTAGTCTCTAGAATGGCCCCTTTAATTACTCCCCACCTCTCCTCCACCCCCTAATTTTGTCCATTCCCCTTAGGTTACCCTTAACTAGTTCTTTCATTTGGTTAAAGTCTACTCTTCTGAAATCCAGAACCATAGCCTTTGTCAAGGTATACTGGTTTCCAGGGCTACTTGAAATCATACAGTGTTATGATCACTAGACCCAGGGGCTCCCCAGTCCTTACCCCACCTATCATTTCTGAGTTGGTGAGCACCACATTGAGAATGGCAGTTTCCCTTGTGGGTTCTCTGACCAAATTCACGAGCAGGCAATCCTACAATGTATTTAGCAGGGCCTGACTCCTGGGGCTCGATTCTTAAAGCCCTGAGACTAACGCAAGGTGCCTCCCGAAACATAAATGGGCATAAGTGGCACCTTGTGTCAACACTACACTCCAAGCTATTCCACAAAGCAGCCTGTGTCAACCATAGGCTGCCTGCCCCAAGCAGGGACTTGTGCCACCCTGTGCCCAAAAATGGGCTGCGACCTGGTGCTAGGGGACATGTGGCAGATGCTGGCTGCCACATGCTCTAATGTGGAATTCACAGAACTCTCCCAGAGGGAGAAATTCTAAGTACTCTTAGGCCAGCCAGGGCTGGTCTAGGGGTATTTAAAAAATTCTCTTCTGGGAGAGTAGCCTGTTTGCGGCAATATGCCATGGCCCCCCCTCCCCCATGTCATAGATACATAGATACATAGACAGTGTCGGCAGATAAGGGTCTATGGCCCACCTAGTCTGCCCATTTGAGCTTGTAAGTTCAGTTTGTTTTCCTAGAAGTCTATTTCCCCTTACCCCTGACCTCTAGAATTCCTTTATGTCTATCCCATGCATTCTTAAATCCCGTGATTGTTTCAGCCCCCACCACTTCCTCTGGCAGGGTGTTCCACTTGTCCACCACACGTTCTGTGAAGAAATTCTTCTCATGTTTCCTCTGAATCGTCCTCCTCCAACTTCATCCCATGCCCTCTAGTCCTGAAACATCTTTTCGCTTAAAATAGTGTTTTCCTGCACCCTGTTCCTCCCTGTAAGATACTTGTATGTCTCTATCATATCCCCTCTCCCTCCCTCTCCTCCAGGGAGTACATGTTCAGTTCCTTCAACCTGTCTTCATAGGACTTGTGATGCAACCCATGTACCATCTTTGTTGCCCTCTTCTGAACCTTCTCTACCCTGTCTATGTCCTTACGTAGGTATGGTCTCCAGAACTGTACACTGTATTCCAGGTGGGGCCTCACTAGTGTCTTGTATAGCGGAATTATGACCTCCCTTTTCCTGCTGGTGATGCCCCTGCCTATACATCCCAGCATCCTATTTGCTTTACCTGATGCCTTGTCACACTGTTTCCCTACCTTGAGGTCATCAGAGATGACAACCCCAAGATCCCTTTCCTGCTTGGTGCATGCTATATCCTCACCCCCAACTGATATATTGTGCCAGGGTTTTGTGCCCCATATGCATTATCTTGCATTCTTTGCATTGAATTTCAACTGCCAAACCCTTGACCATTCTTCAAGTTTCTGCAGGTCCCTTCTCATTCTGTCTACACCCTCTGGTGTATCTACTCTGTTACAGAGCTTTGTGTCATCAGTGAACAGTGAAATTCTGCCTTCTATATCCTGTGCAATGTCACTGATGAAGATGTTGAATAGGACCGGTCCCAGCACTGATCCCTGTGGTACCCCACTGGTCACTCTTCCCTCTGTGGAGTGACAGCCATTTACCACCACCTCTGTGTCCTGCCACCCAGCCAGTTACCTACCCACCACACTACTGTCCTGCCCACACCCATATTCCCCAGTTTGTGTAATAGTCTTCTATGTGGCACAGTGTCAAATGCCTTGCTGAAGTCCAGATAGGCCATGTCCACTGCCTCCCCTGATCCACCTCCCTAGTCACCCAGTCAAAAATTCAATGAGGTTGGTCTGACATGACCTCCCCTGGTGAAACCATGCTGCCTTGGGTCCTGTAGTCCATTGACAGCCAGATGTTCCACCAATCTCTCCTTCAGTGGTGCTTCCATGATCTTTCCACTACCGAGGTGAGGGCTGACTGGTCTGTAGTTCCCTGCTTCCTCTTTGTTCCCACTTTGTATAAGGGACTACATCTGCTGTCCTCCAGTCTTTGGGTACCTCCCTGTTTCCAGTGATTGGCTGAACAGGATGGCCAGAGGTTCAGCCACCACCTCTTAGTTCTTTAAGGACCCTGGGGTGCACCCCATCTGGCCCCATTGCTTTATCAGCTCTTATTACTTCCAGTTCCTTCAGGACCCTTTCTCGTGTAAGGGACTTGTGTCCATTTCTGCACCATTCTCACCCCTTGTACTCCTTCAGACCCATTACCCCTCTTCCTTAGTAAAGACTGAGCAGAAATACCTGTTCAATATGTCAGCTTTACTGTTGTCATCCTCCACGCGGCTCCCATCCTCCCCCTTCAGTCTCACTATCCCTCCCTTTGTCCTTCTTTTTTCACTTATGTACCTGTAAAAGGTTTTGTCCCCTTTAACCACTGATTTTGCAGTGTGTTCTTCTGTCTGAGCTTTGGCTTCCCTTACTGACTTCCCTGCCTCCCTTTGTTTCTCCTGGTACTTCTCCCTATCCCCTTCTGCCTGTGTCTTTTTGTATTGCCTGAATGCAATCTTTTTGGCTTTCACTTTCTTTGCTACCTCTTTGGAAAACCATAATGGTCTCTTTCTTTTACTCTTGCTAACCTGCTTAATGCATAATTCTGTTGTTCTTATAATCCCCATTTTAAATACTGCCCACTGTTCCTCAATCCCTGATTCCTGTCCCATTCCCTTAATGCCTCTTTCAAGCATCTCCCCATTTCCCAAAGTCTGCCCCTAAAATCCAGGATCGTGTTTTTGTGTGGTTTGGTTCTGCTCTTTCTGTGATTTCAAACCACAATGACTGGTGGTCACTGTTGCCCAGGTGCTCCCCACTGTTACCCCCATCACACTGTCTCTGTTTGTGAGCACAAGGTCCAGTATTGCCTTCTGCCGAGTTGGTTCCATGACCAGTTGCTTGAGGAAGGCACCCTGAAGGGAGTCCAGGATAAATCTGCTCTAGTTGATGCTGCAGCTGGGATGCTCCAGTCCACGTCTGGTATATTGGAGTCTCCAACCAGTACTACCTCACCCTTGTCTGCCATCCTTTGGATGGCTAGCATCAACTCCCTATCTGTTTCTTCCTCCTGGGCTGGTGGTCTATAGACCACACCTGTGCGGATGGCTGGCCCCATTTTCCTTTCCAGCTTAACCCACAGTATCTCTCCCCAATTTTGTTCCTCCTGGATCTGTGTGGCCCTTATGTCATTTTTCACATACAGTGCCACTCCTCCTCCCTTCCTGCCTGCTCTGTCTCTTCTGAATATGTTGTCCCAGTCAATATTACAATATATAAATCCCTGTTCATTGGTGATCCAGTGACCCCCCTCCCCAATCCCCAATGTCCTAGTACTTAATTAATGAAAATACTGTTGGTGGTATAGCCACACGCTCCCCATGTTCCCATCTGATCGTATCAGCCTGCTGCGGGATAGAGCCCCACCCCGACCCCTCACAGTTGCCCTCACATGAATACGCAAATATCTCCTTTCAGGGTTCAGTGGCCCCCTCGACATCCCCCGCTGTCACATCCGACATTATTTAAAAACTTCATGGTGAGCCCAGGCCCCCACCCTCAATGGCCTGACATTTGACAGTCCTTTTCTGAACTGGGTGCCCACCAATCTCCAGTCCTCGGGGTTATTGCCAGTGACTGGCACAGCCCGCCTTCTCTCCTCCACGACTGGCTGCCCATTGAACTATCACTGAGCGCAGACTGCAATGTGCACGCTGCCACATTACAGTCTGTGCTCAGTGACAGTTTGATCGGCAGACAGTTGTGAGGCTGAGGTAGGCTATGCCAGTCGCCGCCATGCTTCAGGACTGGGGAGCAGGTAGGGCACTACCTGCTGGGGTGAAATACTAGACCACCAGGAAAGGGAGTTTATTAAATATTAATGTACAGGGTGACATCAGGGATTGGGGAGTGAGGCCACTAGACCACCAGGAAAAGGATATTTTTAAATAGTAATGTATGAGGAGACATCGGGAATCGGGGAGGGAGGCCACTAGACCACCAGGAAAAGGAGATTTTTAAATATTAATGTAAGGATTGGAAAATTAATAAAGTATATTAAATTGAAAAAAAAAAAAATAATGTAATGGGTGACATCAGGGATCAGGGGCTCTATACCACCAACAGTATTGTTGTACATTAAATTCAGGGACATCAGGGAGCAGGGCTACTATACCACCAATGGTATTTTCATTAATTAAATACCAGTACATCAGGGATCGGGGGGGGGGGCTGCTAGCCACCAGAGACTAGCTAGAATGGCACACAGCCACCCTACAGCTTGTAGTGGACCCTCAGGATGCACCCTCTGTTTGGCACACTGCCAGGATTGCCACAAGCTGTGGGACTTTGCCGCTGGGACCCTAACCAATAGAGAATTGGGCGCAGTGTCTCTGGTGCACTAGGTTTTGATGCAAGCTGCCTTTGGTGGTAGCTTGCGTCAGTCTAAGGGCTCTTTGAGGATTGAGCCCCTGGTGTTCTTAGCTGCGGGAAGGTGCCAGTCTACGTTGTGTAGACTGAGATCCCCACCCACCGCTACCTCCCCCTTTGCTGCTCCCTTCTGAATCCCTGCCGCAATTCCCCATCTCCTTCACCCCCTTTTCCAGCAGTCTGTGAACTACCCCCATGCATAGCTTCTTTCTGATGTCATTGTGAGCTGCCCCCACAGCAATTCTATCCCCACTTCCCATCCCTGCTAGACCCCTCCTCAACCACCTCTATGTCTTCCTTAATATAAAGGGCTACCCCATCTCCTTTCCCATATCTCTATGTCATCTGTACAGGGTGTATCCTGGAATTGCTAAGTCCTGGTCATTATTTCTGGTGGCCCATGTTCCTGTGATGACTACAAAGTCTAATCCCACATCTCCCACCATCGCTTTGAGCTCACTAATTTAGTTCCCTAGGCTCCTGGCATTTAGGCAGACTGCCTTCCAGCATGTGCCTATACCCCTCCCCTTTTTGTTATCATCTCTCCCCTTGTCCTCCCCTTCCCCCCTTTATTTTCTGCCCCTTGCTTGTTCTGTGTGTCCCTGCCTTCTGACTTCTTTTACTTTACTATTGATTTGACCCCTATCTGGATGCCAGCATCCCCTCTGTTTCTATCCCTCTTTCTTAGGGAGTCCTAGCTAGATTCCCCTTATGTCCTCCTTTCTCTGTGGTTTCCCCAGCCTCAGTCCCCCCTTAGTTTAAAAGTCCCCCAACATAGACATCAAACTTCTGCCCCAGTGAACTACCCCCCTCTCTTGTCAGGTGAAGGCCGTCACCCTTGAAGTGCCTCATGTCCCAAAGGCCCCCTCATTGTCCCACAAAATGGTACCCTTCCTCCTCCCAACACCATCCCTTCAGTCACCACCAAAAAAACATGCTCTCAAATGAAGTGTTTTGAGATCTGGGTGAGTTACTCTGCCCTGGGACAGACTGAATAAGAAGATCCTGCCTTAGAGGCAGAGCAATATGGTTTGTCTGTGACATTGTCAACAACAAAGGGTACCAGGCCTGCCTAACCCAGTCTGGTACTATCAGGATCATTGTTGCTGACTCTCTTTATTTAGACATGACCCTTTGGATCAGTGGGAATTTAGAGAATACAGAGAAATTTTTCCCTCCAGGGAAGGGAGAAAGCATCCCATCGCATTGTCCCAACTGAGGGTGGTCATTAACAAAAGTGGGGGAACTTTACATTCTCCCAAGGGGCAAACAAGTCCACCTCTGGGACTCCCCATCTCTGGAACTGAGTCAAGCACTTGCTGGTTCAGAGACCATTCATGGCTCACCAGACCCGTCCTGCTCAGTGAATCTGCTAGTACGTTGTCCTTGCCTGCTTTGCATTCAGAGGATATGCCAGATTCTACATCTTCATTGTTTCTTTACAGTGTTGAGGATCTGGTACCTCCCAGTTTGTTTATGTAATACATTGTAGTTGTACTGTCTATCTTTATCAGAACTGTTTGGTCCTGCAACAGGGAGGAGAAAGACTACACAGACAGGAGCACTGCTCTGAACTCCAACAGGTTTATGTGCTTCTGCCATTTCTATGAGTCCCAGACTCCATTTACTGTTTAGTCCTCTAGATGGCCTGCCCACCTCAGAAGGGAGGCATCGGTCATCGGGACCCTTGTTGGTGAGGGCTGAATGAAGAGAATATCCTCTCTAAAGTTGCTTGCCTCCTTCCACCAGTCTAATGCCTCTACCAAGGCCCAAATGGCCGATACTGGCTGTTCCAGAGATGCCCTTTTTTGTTGCCAGTACCTTCTTAGATGGTACTGGACATCTTCCATTTCCAATCTTGCCCATGGTATCACTGCTGTGGTTTAGGTTATGTGTCCTAGAAACTGCAGAAATTCCTGGGAAGGCTTTTTGTGGCCTACCATGAATTAATTTGCACTCTGAATGAGGGCTTCTACTCTCTGAGTTGGCTCATATGCCCTCTCTTGTACTGTGTTCAGTTCTGCACCTATGAGTTCCAATATTTGCCTGGGTTCCAAGAGGGACTTTACTAAATTTAGGAGGGAACTCAATTTGTGCAGTGTGCTTTTTACAGTTTGGATTGAGTGTACTTCCTCCTCTTGTGTTTTCCTACATATTAGCCAGTCATCCAAATAGGGGAACACCACTAGCCCCTGCCTGTGTAGGGGTGCTGCCACCACTGACAGGAATTTTGTGACCACTCTGGGGACTGAGGTCAGGCCAAAAAACATCGCTATAAATTGACACTGAGCACAACATACCCTAAATCTCAGGTATTTTCTGTGGTTTGGTCTTACTGTTATATGAAAGTAGTAGGCTTCTTTTGGATCCAGGGACTCCAGACAGTCCCCTTTTTGCAGGGATTAATAAAGGTCTATGTCACATTCATAAGGTAGAAAAAATGGGCAGACTGGATGGGCCTTGCCGTCCTTATCTGCCATCAACTTCTGTGTTCCTATGTTTCTATGTTACAGTCTGCGGTGTTTCCATTCTGAGTTTCTCCTTTTTCAGGTGCCTGTTGAGACACCTCCGGTCCAAATTAAAGGAATAACACCCTCCAGGGTGGTTATTATGCTGGGATAACATCCCACCTTGGGTGGTTGGGCCCGAGGCCACCGGCCGAGGGCGTCCAACACCCGGAAGGGATGTTATCCCAGCATAACACCCACCCTGGAGGGCATTATTTCATTATACAATGGTTGTTATTTTATACAGAATAAAAAATAATTTTAAAGAATGTTTTGTTAGTCTGAAAAAATATTTTGTTTCTTAGAGAAAATGCAAAAAAGAGTAAGTAATGGTTATCATGGTCATCCTAATCATCAGCAGGGATGTTATGCCAGGAGGAAATAGAATCCCCATGGGAACACGAGCAGGGAAATGGAACTATAGGGAAAGGGGGAAGGTAGTCCTGTTAAATGCCAGGAGCTTGGGCAAATAAAATGCCTGAGCTCCAGGCGATGTTAACTGAGGAGCAGTGGATGGCAGCGGTCACTGAGACTTGGGCCACTGCAAGACATGACTCGGACCTGAACCTGGAGGGTTGCACTATGTTCAGGAAGGACAGGGGAGGGAAGGGAGAGGGGTGGCTATATGATAGTCAAAAACTGCATTACATAGGGGAGTAGAGGAGGCGGAGGGAACCGTAGAGGCGATTTGGGTCACCTTGATAACAAGGGGGCAAGAGAGCAAAAATAGAGGTGTATAGACCCCTGCTCCTGGCGGAGGAGCTGGAGGACAGTCTGGTGGCAGATGTTAGGAGACACTGCAGACTGGGCAGAGGAAAGGTGGTGGTGGTGTTAGGGACTTAAACATGCCAGGAACAGACTGGGAGACTATGACATCCCTCTGTGACCAGGAACAGAGGTTGTTGGATGTCTTTCAGGACGCTGCTCCTAACTCAGCAGGTGAGGGAACCGACCAGGAGGCATGGGTACTGGATGTGGTCCTGGCAGACAGTGACCAGATTGGGGCCTGAGGTAAGGACCCATTGGCAGGAGTGACCATGCCACGGTCTAGTTCTGCCTGGAACTAGGAGGAGTAGAAGGCTGCACAAAGCGGAAGTAACCCGACTTCAGGGGCGGATTTAAAGGAAATGGGAAGGATCCTATGAGCATTTGGATGGGATTGGGTCGAGACATGGACGCTGATAGTAGGTGGGAAATCATCAGGAGAGGGTGCAGGATGCTACCAGCACCTGTGCAAGAGTAAGACAAAATGCGTAGGGCCCAAAACCTCTGTTGGTGGACCAGGAGGTCCAGGAGGTGTGTGGGAAAGAAAGCAGCCTATAAGAAATTCAAGTGCTCAAGAAGTGAAAGGATCGAGGAGTACGAGCTGATGGCTAGAAGGGCCACTAGAGTGGTGAGGGCGGCTAAGGCAAGGAAGGAGCAGAACCTGGCCAGGGAAATTAGGAGAGGGAAAAGGGTTCTTAGATACATTGGGAAAGCGAAGGGTGAAGGGCAGATTAGCAGGATTAAATCAGGGGAGATGGGCACAAGACCCAGGGAGCAGGCTGAGGTACTAAATGAGTACTTCACCTCAGTTTCACCAGGGAAAGTGGGATGCTGCATCACATGGGAGGAGACAGAGATAATGAGGAGGGGGGACCCTCACCGACTGCAGGTCTGGGGGGCACACTGGCAGGTGGAGGGAGGGCTAAGCAGGAGAAGAGGTACCAGAAGTGGAAATCACAGCAGAGAGAGTGAGGAAGCCCTAGCTCCTTAAGACGGAGAAAGCACCGGGCCAGATAAATTACATCCTAGAGTGCTGAAGGAACTTTCAGATGTCCATGGAAACCCCTGCAGAGCTTTTCACCATCTCTCTGAGGACAGGGTGGGTGCCCCAAGACTGGAACGTGGCGCATGTAGTGCCTATCCACAAGGGGGATCAAGGGAGCTGGAGGGAACTACAGGACCTGTCAGCCTGACATCGTGGTGGGCAAGTGATGGAGGGCATTGTCAAGGAGAGGCTAGGGGGGACCTGGATAAGTCAGGGTGCCTGGACGATAGACAGCATGGATTCATCCCAGGGAAATCGTGTCAGACAAACCTGGTGGAGTTCTATGACTGGGTGACAAGTGCCTTGAATTGGGTAGACCAGTGTTTGTCCTCTTTCTAGACTTCAGCAAGGCATTTGACTCTGTTCCTCACGTGGGCCTGTTGGGTAAGCTAGAGAATGGTGGAAACCAGATGATCCGATGGATAGAGCAATTGGCTCAGGACCGGACCCAGAGGGTCGTGAGTTGGTGGGATAGTCTCATCCGCAAGGAGGGTCATAGTGGGTCCCACAGGGATCAGTCCTTGGGCCCCTCTCTGTTCAACGCCCATATCTGACATAAGGACAGGAATCAGGAGTGAGATGAGTCTCTTTGCAGATGACCCTGAAACTGGGGGCAGTGGATGGGGAGGAGGGAGGTGGCTGCAGGGGACCTGGAGGCTCTGGAAAGATGGTCTAGAAAGTGGAAGCTGAGGTTCAATGGAGGGAAATGCAAGGTACCCCACCTGGGGCTAGAACCCCAGGCCAAGTGTACACCCTGGGGGAATACTACAAGTCTCAATGGCTGAGAGGGACCTGGGGGTGGTGGTGGATGTCAAGATGAACAACTCTGAGACTTGTAGGAGGGCAGCAGCCAAGGCCAACAGGATGCTGGGATGCATCACTAGGGGGATCACCTCCAGAAGGAGGGAAGTGATACTCCCTCTGTATAACTGCTTGGTGAGGCCGCACCTGAGTACTTCGTGCAGTTTTGGAGGCCACACTTAAAGAGGGACATTAACCTCCTGGAGAGGGTCCAGAGGAGGGCAACCAAAATGATTTGGGGCTTGGGGGACAGGACCTATGAGGAGAGGCTCGAAGAGCTAAATATGTACACATTGGAAGAGAGAAGGGACCGGGGGGACATGATAGAGGTCTTCAGGTACATGAAGAGGGTAAATAGGGGAGGAACAGTCAGGGTGCTTCAAAGGAAGGAGGAAGGGGCCACTAGAGGGCATGGGTGGAAGCTGGAGGGGAAGATTCAGGGAGAAAGGAGGAGGTGCTACTTCACTGAGAGGGTGGTGGAGCCATGGAATGCACTACCTAGGGGCTGGTGGAGGCAGAGACAGTGGAGGGGTTCAAGAGGGGTGGGACAGGTACAGGGAAGGGTTCAGGAAGCAAAATCCAATGCAGCAAGAATATCCAGAACTGGGAAGGGAGAAGCCAGAGAAGGCGAGGGGGACAGCAAGGTCAGCATCCAGGGTGGGGGCTGACCAAATGAGCAGACACGAAAGACCATTAGGCCTATTCTGCTGGCATTTTAGTATGTTAGTATGTTAGTATGCCAGGATAACATCCCTGCTGTGATGGCCAACTGACCAATCGGAATCCAGGATTCTTTCTTGCCATTGTATAATGGGTCATCATTCCCCATTTTTACTGAGACTGGATGGACCATGGGGTCCTTTTCTGCCATCAAGTTCTATGATTCTATGAGTGTTAAAAAGTACCAAGAAAAAATTCCCTTTCCCTTCAGGGAAACAGAGACCCTTTTCATTGCCTTTACTTGCAGCAGTTATATCACTTCCAGATCCAGCAGGTTTTGTTTGCTCTGCATTCTGAGCTTCTAAAACTCTGATTTGGCTTAACTTCAGAAATTTTACAAATTGAAGGGTTATGCCCCCGGGTTATGCCCTATCCTACTATTTCCCATATACACTTATCTGTGGCAATTTTCTCACATTCTTGAAGACTCATTTGGCAGCACTAAAGGGGAGTAAAACACGTTTTGTTGTCAGTATAGCCCTTTCTCTGTAAATGCAGTCAATGTGGGAGGTATAAAGCATGACCATTAAAACCATTAGCAGATACTTACTCTAATCTTTTCCACTCTGCATCTCAAAAGCAGAACAGCAGGAACGCTGGGCAAAAAGTCTGACCCTACTTATTGTAACAGTAAAAGATTCAGTTATCTTCCACTTTTATTTGCCGGTAAACTTTTTCATCTCTAAAAAATGTAAGTATTTTGAAATGTTTAAAATTTTTTTTTTTTTTTTATAAAATAATTGTTTCCTCCAGTAAAAAGTATGTTCACTTCTTTTGGCTTCAAAATAGTATTGTGGACACGAAAAGGAACTGGATCTAGGAAAAATATAAAGTACACATTATGGGAAACAAGCAAGTTGTTTATCATATATAATTGTATACTATTTACAGTATTTCCCGTCCCCCACCACAATTATATCTGTAAATGAGATTTCCTTTATCCCTGCATGTTTACCTGGTAAAATAATTTCAGTGAATTAATAAATAAATAATTAGGAAGAACGAAGAAAAGCAAATTTAACAGGTACAGCACGTTAACATTTTTGTTGAACTGCTGCTCTAAGTGTTGTCATTTACTGTTCCATTAAAGTCTTCACTGATGTAGCAAATGGCTTCTGAGAGGGAGCAATATACGATCAGTCATGAAAAGTGAGTGGAGCTAGGGGCAAAGTTTAGGGTTTAGTTTAGTGTCCGTTTTTTGCCCCTTCCAAAGGTGGTAACCCTAGTATCTGTGTAGTTACAAGGTTGTGTAGTTTAGTTACTCATCCTATGGACAGCTTAACCTTACTGGGTTCTGGGACAGGTGCAATGATTATGGAGTAGCAGTCTTCAGGGAGACCTTCTGAAGACTAGAGTGTTGCCCCATCTGTGTGTGCCTCTCTGGATTGGCGAAGAAGGTCTCTAGACTTGAGACTGTGTTTGTTATGAATCAGGAGGAGGTCATTAGACTCAGGGCTGCGCTGACAAGGAGGGGGGGTGACCATTTTTTCCACCCAGAGGCTACCAAGTCCAACACTGTTACCTCAAAGAATGCCAGATGGGAGGAGCAGCTGGACTACGGTGGTCTCGAGGAGTTGAGATGGGATCAGGAAGGCTGGGGTGGTCGCAGACACATTCCTGAACCACAACCAGTATCACTACAGAATTTCTACACCACTCTAGCAGAGTGGGACTGCCAAGAGGAGGCACCTGTGATAGTGGCCAGGGAGGATGTGGAGTCCCTCCCAAGTGGAGGCCCCAAGGGGGGTGAAAGAGGACCCCAGGAGGAAGCAACTTCTGGTGGGAGACTCAATGGTTAGGGGGACAGAGTTGGGAATTGAAAAGGGGGTGGAGAGGGAGATCAGGTGCCTACCCAGTGCCATGGCCCTGAGGGATGGGAAGGGTATGCTACGGATTACTAGGGCAGTAGGAAGGAAGGGGGAGCTGGATGTCATTGTCCACCTGGGGACAAATGACCTGGCTAAGGACGGGGCAGGAACAGTGCAAGGGGAGTTTAGGGAGCTGGGAAGAAGTCTTAGAGAGGTAGCACACTCTGCAGTATTTGTGGATACACTGCCTGTCTATGATGGGAGAAGAAGAGGGAGCTCTACACCAAGGCCTTCTCCTCATGGTTGAAGGACTGGTGTGTAGAGGAGGGATACAGCTACATTGGTGACTGGGGGCCCACTTGGGAGAATAAGAGCCTATACAGAGATGATGGCCTGCATCCATTCGGGAGGGAAACCACAGTTCTCAGTGGAAGGTTTAAACGTTACTTTGATGACTATTTAAACTAACTGAGGGGGGAGGTGGAAGAAAAAGGGGAAGCAGAAACTGCCCCGCCCACAGGCTGAGACAGAGTGTAGGGAGATCCCAAGGGGTGAGAGTCCCACAACGGATTGAGTTAATCAAGAAAGTAGGGAGTTAGCAAAGGAGGAAGAGGGGGAATGAAGCAGGCAGAAGAAAAGAGGGAGGAAGGGGAACAAAGGGGAAAGCAACAAGCAAAGAGCTAACAAAATCTGGAAGACCATGTGTCCTAATGCTAGAGCCTGGGAAATAAGATCCAGACCTAGAGACCATCATGGCAGAGGCTGACCTGGCTACTGTGACCATTACTGAGTCATGGTGCACTGAAAACCATGATTGGGACATGGTCATACCAGGCTACATGATGTTCAGAAGGGAGAAGGTAGGAGGAAAAGAAGGGAAGTGGGATTTATGTGAAGGAAAAATATGATAGCAAAGAAATACAGGGAATTCAAGGGATGGCAGAGGTACTCTGGGTTACCCTTGTATATGGAAATGGAGCCACTGTTCAGATAGGTGTGATCTACAGGCCTCCAGCACTGGGGAGGACATAGATAAGGTATGTTAGAAGCAAAATGGCGTAAAGAGGTGTTGCTGGTGGGGGACTTGAATCTGCCAGATGTAGATTGCAGACTCCCTGCTGCAGCTTCAGGTAAAAGCAGACACCTTGCAGGGAGCATTCCTTAGTCAACTAGTCAGTGAACCCACTCACAATGGGACAGTATTGGACCTGGAGCTTATTAACAGGGTAGTATTGTGGACGTCAAGATAGGAAGCCATCTGGGGACCAGTGTGGTTTAATATACTGTAAGAACAGCTGCAGAATCCAATAACACGATGGCTAGAGTTCTGGACTTCAGAAGGACTGATTTTACTGAGCTTAGTGAATGCCTCAGAAATGACCTGATGGGGGAGATGACTGGTTGGGGGGAGGAAATGTTTTTTATTTTTATTTATTTGGAAAATGTTTCACCAGGATAGACAACATGAGCTGTAAATAACTCAGTTTCCAGCAGCGCACGGGGGTTATAAGTAAACACATAGCAATAACAGAGCAATACACGACAATTACTAAAAACAAATGGTAGTACAATTACAGAGCAGAATAACCCAGACCAACCAGCCAGGGGTAACCAAGACCATATTCAGATATAAAATACATAGCAACAACCAAGAGCAGGTGATCCAGTAGGGTAAAGGTTAGAGGATGGATAACATACATTTGAAGTGCTAGAGGTGGTAGGCCGAGCACAAGATTCAAAGCACATTGTATACCCAAGGGAGGGCAGTTATAAGTCAAGTGGAGAAGTAGATCGAGCGAGGGTAGAGAGTGGGGAATGGAAGGGGAGAGAGAGAGAGAGAGAGGGGGCAGCCAAGATCTATACCCCTTCAGGATGCAGAGAAACCTGCAAGGGGGTCAGAAATTAGAAAGTGGGGGGAAAGGAAGAGCGGTAGAAGAGAGGGCCAAGATCTATACCCCTTCACAATGATAGAGAACCCTGCAAGGAGAGGACCAAGCAGAATAGGAGGGAGAGAAAGTGGCAGGAGGAGGAGTGGAGTGTGTGGTGACCGGAGGGGAGGAGAGGGATAAGGAAAAGTAAGGCTTGAAGACAATAGGGGTAAACTAGGAAGGGAAAAAGGGAGGTCATCAGTGTGGGGGAGGAGGAGGGTAGTGGGGGTGAAAGGACAGCAGTAGAGTGTCAAAATAGCACAGTACATTATGGAAGGTAGTAGAGTGTCGAAATGGCACAGTGGGTTGTGGTAGGGGTGGGAGGAGGGGGTATAATAGGTGGTAGCATGTGGGGTAGTAATCAGAGGAAGGGTTCCATTAGGAGACAGGAGGTAAGCCAGGGATAGAGGAGTAGGGGAATATTTTGCAAGGGTGGGAAGGGTTGTGAAGGGGATCTAGGAACAAGTACAGTTAGGAGATTAGAAGTAAAGTAGGGCTAAAGGATAATGTGCCAGGGTAGGGAGGGTTGAAGGGGGCTAAAAACAAGTGCAGTTAGGGGAATAGAAATTGTGAAGGGCTAAGGAGATTGAAGATGGGGAAGAGGAAAGTCTGATAGGAGGTGGCAGCGAGTTCCAAAGCTTTGGGAAGCGGTAGGAGAAAGTTTTCTGGCCTATGGAGGTAGAGTGACGAGGAATAGCTAGAGTGCATGCGTCAGTGGATCTGAGAGGGCAGGAGGAGGGAGGTGGAGCAGAGAGTGAGGAGAAGAGGTAAGAGGGGAAAGTCCCAAACCAGAATTTAGACGTGAACTTGGCGCAGTGAGAGAGATATCTGCACTCAAGGGAGGCCAAACTAAAAGAGGGCATAGTGAAGGCAACAAACCTCTATGTCAGGCAAGTAAGCAAAAGTAAAAGAAAGAGGAGACCACTACGATTTTCCAAAGAGGTAGCAGAAAAGGTAGAGACTACAAGAGTAGCATTCAGAAGGTGTAAGGAGACCCAAGAGAGAGGAGGATAGGGAAGTGTATCAGGAAAAACAGAAAGAGGCAAGCAAAGCAGTAAGGAGAGCATAGATACATAGATACATAGACACAGTCGGCAGATAAGGAGCTATGGCCCATCCAGTCTGCCCATTTGAGCTTGTAAGTTCACTTTACGTTTTTCTAGAAGTCTGTTGCTGCTTATCCCTGACCTCCAAAATTCCCTTATGTCTATCCCATGCATTCTTAAATCCTGTGATTGTTTCAGCCCCCACCACTTCCTCTGGCAGGGTGTTCCACTTGTCCACCACCCTTTCTGTGAAGAAATTCTTCCTCAAGTTTCCTCTGAATCGCCCTCCTTCCAACTTCATCCATGCCCTCTAGTCCTGGAATATCTTTTTCACTGGAAAATAGTGTATTCCTGCACCCTGTTCCTCCCTGTAAGGTACTTGTATGTCTCTATCATATCCCCTCTCTCCCTCCTCTCCTCCAGAGAGTACACATTCAAGTCCTTCAGCCTGTCTTCATAGGATTTGTGATGCAATCCCTGTACCATCTTTGTTGCTCTCCTCTGAACCTTCCCTACCCTGTCTATATCCTTACGAGGGTAAGGTCTCCAGAACTGCACACTGACTCCAGGTGGGGCTCCACTAGTGTCTTCTACAGTGGACTTATGACCTCCCTTTTCCTGCTGGTGATGCCCCTGCCTATGCATCCCAGCATCCTATTTGCGTTACTTGCTGCCTTGTCGCACTGTTTGCCTACCTTGAGGTCATCAGAGATGATAACCCCAAGGTCCCTTTATTGCTTGGTGCATGCTATATCCTCACCCTCCAACTGATATGTTGTTCCAAGGTTTTTGTGCCCCATATGCATTATCGTGCACTTCTTTGCATTGGATTTCAACTGCCAAACACTTGACCATTCTTCCGGCTTCTGCAGGTCCCTCCTCAGTCTATCCACACCCTCTGGTGTGTCCACTCTGTTACAGAGCTTCGTGTCATCAGGGAACAGGAAAATTCTGCCTTTTAGGTCCTGCGCAATGTCACTGATGAAGACGGTGAATAGGACTAGTCCCAGCACTAATCCCTGTGGTACCCCACTGGTCACTCTTCCCTCTGTGGCGTGACAGCCATTTACCACCGCTCTCTGTGTCCTGCCACCCAGCCAGATACCTACCCTCTGCACTGCTATCCTGCCCACTCCCATATTCCCCAGTTTGTTTAACAGCCTTCTATGTGGCACGTGTCGAAGGTCTTGTTGAAGTCCAGATAGGCCACGCCCACTGCCCTCCTCTGATTCACTTCCCTGTCACCCAGTTGAAAAATTAATGAGGCTGGTCTGGCATGGCCATCCCCCCGTGAAACCATCCATGTTGCCTTGGGTCCTGTAGTCCACTGGAAACCAGATGTTCCATCAATCTCTCCTTCAGTAGTGCTTCCATGATCTTCCCCACTACTGAGGTCAGGCTGACTGGTCTGTAGTTCCCTGCTTCCTCTTTGTTCCCACTTTTGTATAAGGGGACTACATATGCTGTCCTCCAGTCTTTGGGTACCTCCCCTGTTTCCAGTGTCTGGCTAAACAGGATTGCCAGAGGTTCAGTCACCACCTCTCTTAGTTCCTTTAGGACCCTGGGGTGCACCAACTGGCCCCATTGCTTTATTGACTCTTATTACTTCCAGTTCCTTTAGGACCCTTTCCCATGTAAAGGGACTTGTGTCCATTTCTACACCGTTCCCACCCCTTGTACTCCCTTCAGGCCCATTACCCTCCTCTTCCTCAGTAAAGACTGAGCAGAAATATCTGTTCAGTATGTCAGCTTTACTGTTGTCATCCTCCACACAGCCCCCATCCTCCCCTTCAGTTTCACTATCCCTCGCTTTGCTTTGCTTTTTTCACTTATGTACCTGTAAAAGGTTTTGTCCCCTCTAGCCACTGATTTTGCAATGTGCTCTTCTGTTTGAGCTTTGGCTTCCCTTACTGACCTCCCTGCCTCCCTTTGCTTCTCCTGGTACTTCTCCCTATCCCCTTCTGCCTGTGTCTTTTTGTATTGCCAACATTTGATCTTTTTGGCTTTCACTTTCTCTGCTATCTCCTTGGAAAACCATAATGGCCTCCTCTTCATTTTCTCATTGCTAACCTACTTCATGCATAATTCTGTTGCTCTTATAATCCGTTTTAAAAATTGCCCACTGTTCCTCAACCCCTGATTCTCTCCCCATTCCCATTAATGCCTCTTTCAAGCATCTCCCCATTTACCAAAGTCTGCCCCCCTAAAATCCAGGATACGTGTTTTTGTGTGGTTTGGTTCTGCTCCTTTTGTGATTTCAAACCAAAGTGACCTGTGATCATTGTTCCCCAAGTGCTCCCCCGTTGTTACCCCATCACACTGTCCCTGTTTGTTAGCATAAGGTCCAGTATTGCCTTCTGCTGAGTTGCTTCCATGACCAGTTTCTTGAGGAAGGCACCTTGAAGGGAGTCCAGGATAAATCTGCTCCTGGTTGATGCTGCTGCTGGGAGGCTCCAGTCCATGTCTGGAATACTGAAGCCTCCAACCAGCACCACCTCACCCTTATCTGCCATCCTTTGGATGGCTAGCATCAGCTCCCTGTCTGTTTCTTCCTCCTGGGCTTGTGGTCTGTAGACCACTCCTGTGCGGATGGCTGACCTTATTTTCCTTTCCAGCTTAACCCACGGTATCTCTCCCCCATTTTGTTCCTCCTGGATCTCTGTGGCCTTTATGCCATCTTTTACATAAAGTGCCACTCCTCCTCCCTTCCTGCCTGCCCTATCTCTTCTGAATATGTTGTAGCCGAGTATGGTCATCTCCCAATATTACATCAGGTCTCTGTGATGGCCACAATGTCCAGATCCGACTGCACCATGGCAGCCTCAGATCTTCCATCTTGTTGCTGAGGCTCTGGCACTGGCACACATGACCTTCCATGATGTGAAGTCCCTGGACTGTTTAGCTGTTCTACTTCAGCCCTCCCTGGTTGTCCTTTATACCTGGTTCTCCCTGCTGTCTGCCCTTCTGTTGAATGTTGCCCCTTTCTGCTTATCCACCCCTTGGGTGCTTAGCTCCATCTTTTGCACACTGCTTTGGAGAGATATCCACTCCTCCTGTTCACTGGTTCCACTGCTAGCTGTGGGGGTGGGCAATTATGTACCTTCCTTGCTGGCCTGCCGCTTCTTGGCTAGTTTAAATGCTTGTCCATGTAGCATTTAAACTTATCATTGAGTGCTTAGATTCCCTCCAGGATGGATGCAGGCACAAACTAAGGAAAGAATAGCTCAGGGAGTATAAAAGGGACAAGACATTTTTTGATATGTTAGTGAATAAAGGAAGACAAAAGGAGGGATAGTAAGGTTAAAGAGGGAGGTGTGACTGTACAGAGGGGATCAAAAAAAGCAAACATCTTGAACAAATACTCCTGCTCAGTGTTCACAGTAGAACAGGAAGGGGAGGGACCATGAAAAGGAGCTTTGGTGGGAGGGAAATGAACACTAGTCTATTTTCTGTGGAGAGAGTCTGGAAAGCACTCACTAATCTGAAGGTAGACAAAGCCATGCGACCAGACGAGGTACATCCAAGGGTGCTGTGGGAGCTCAGGAAGGCACTAGCTGTACATCTGACAGCCCTTTTTAACAGATCACTGGAGACTGGTGTGGTCCTGTAGGACTGGAGAAGGGCAGATATAGTCCCAGTTCACAAAAGTGGTAGCAAGGAAGAGGCGAGCAATTATAGGTCTGCCAGCCTAACATTGGTGGTGAGTAAGTTAATGGAAACACTGTTAAAGAAAAGGATGGTGGAATATCTTGTATGCAATGGATTACAGAACCCAAAAGGAAAGGTCATACCAAAAAAACCTGACAGATTTCTTTAACTGGGACCAAGAAGCTGGATCAGGGTGGAGTGGTGGACAGGCTTAGTCGGATTTCAACAAGGTTTTTGACACCCTTCCATGTAGGAGACTGGTAAGCAAGTTGGGTAACTTGGGGTGGGTAATAAGATGGTAACCTGGCTAAGGAACTGGTTAGCGGATAGGGCACAGAGGGTAGTGATAAATGAAGTACGCTCTAAGGAAGGGTGGGTGACCAGTGGGGTACCTCAGGGATCATTGCAGGGATCAATTCTCTTCAATGTCTTTGTAAGTGACACAGCAGAGGAACTGGAAGGGAAGGTCTGCCTCTTTGAGGATGAGACCAAGATCTGCAACACAGTAGACATGCCAGGGGAGGGGTGGAAAGGATGGACAGGGATCTGAAAAGACTGGAAGAGTGGTCAAGGGTATGGCAGCAGGGTTTTAATGCAACAAAAGTGCAAAATAATGCACTGGGCCATAGAAATCTGCAATTGAAGTAAAAAATGGGCGAAGTAATACTGACAAAGACCAAGCAGGAAAGGGACCTGGGATAATCATAACAGATGACCTAATGGTAGCCAGGCAGTTGGAAGGGCTAGTGAGATGCTGGGGTGCATAGGAAGGGGTATTGGCAGCAGGAAGAGGGAGGTGGTGCTGACCCTATTTGGATCGCAGGTAAGCCCCACCATTAGAACTGTGTCCAGTTCCGGAAACCACATCTCAGGAAGGACACGACAGTCTCTTCTTTTCTCAGGTGTCTCAGTTATGCCAAACAGATTGCAAAAGGCTCCAAACCATTTTGATTGTTGTTCTTGATAAACAAGAACAACTGTTTTAAAAATGAAGCCAAACAGAATTAAATATATATATATATTTTTAGTCTGTTTAAATAGCAATAACACAAACAAGGACTCCCTAAAAAATGTGGTTTCTTTGGTTCTTCGAACAGCTGTGGAACTGAGAAGAAAGCCACAAATAATATAAAAACACTGAAAATTAATTTAATTCAGTGTATCAAACTACCAAATAATATTACAAAATAATAAACAAAATATAATTATTTTATGAAAATTCAGCCATGAGGACTGGAACAGGACTCCAGGGCATCCGACCTCTTCAGCAGAGAATTAAATCTGCGGTTAGAATGCTCAGGGGAGCATGACCACAGTGCAGAGTTTGAACTTTAACATTTTAAAGTTCTGTCTCTGGAGCAACGAGTCAGGGATCAGACTGATACAAGCTATATGAAATCACTAGCAAACTCATAATTTACTTAAAGGGACAGGAATATTTTATGAATTTGCAGCTGTTTGCAAGATTCCTATTTTCAAAAATTGCATTCATACCCCCACCCCACCAAATGATCCGTAGCATACTGTGCCTGAATAAAAGTTAAGGCAAAACCTCTGTTTTGAGTTGTTTTCTTTTAATGGGCAACATGCTATGCCAATCCCCTCATAGTTGTCCCTGGGTTCTCTTCATAGAACCAGGAGTTTGGAGTATGTCACTGCACAGATTCAGAACTTTAAGTATGGCTCTGATAGGTCGGTGTATCTTGGTCAGAGTCTTTAATCAATGCAGTGACCCAGTCAAAACTCCAAATTTCAGGTTCCATGAAAAAAACTGTATACAGTGTTGGCAATTAAAAGAAAACAGTACACAACGGCATTTTTTAGAACAATCTGTATTTGGGTACAGTCAGTAATGGATTATGGGGGGGGTGTATGAATGCATGAGTTGCTGGATAATTTGATACCTTTTATAGGACCAACATACATCTTGAGCATAGATGGTATAGTCCACAAGCTTTCAGGGCCGCGCAGGTCCCATCTTCAGGTGAAGAGCATTGCACCCGACGATGCCTGCTGGGCTGAACCTCCACCTCACCCCCCCATTCCCCCGGCCCCCACCCTTCTGTATGTACTACACGTGCAAACTTTTGTCACCTTGATATGTTTCAAACTGCTCATTGTATGAAAACAACTGTGTAATACTATGTCATTCTTGTGTTCTGTATTCTGTAAATATGTTACACTGTATGTCCTCTCTGTGATGAGGTACCTTTGTAAACGATCCTCTGGCTCAAAGTTTGTAAATCCGATTGTGCAAATAAAATAAATAAATAGCAAACTGATCAAAATAAATATCTATATATATATATATATATATATATATATATATATATATATATATATATACATACATATATATATATATATATATATATATATATATATATATATATATATATATGTATGTATATATATATATACACATAATGGCCTGGATATTCAAACTGCCAGGCTGTGGCGCAAGCCTGGGCGCCAGCTCAACTTTGTTGTGCAGGGGGTGTGGCCTGGGCAATATTCAATGGAGCTGCGCTATGGGCAGCAGCTTGAACATCGCACCCCGCCACTCCCCACTGTGTGCGCTTATGGCACTGCACCAGCGCAAAGTGGCCAGAGTGAGCATGGAGATGTGCTGGCGCAAGTGCCATTGTGCCATGCACAGCACCTGCGATATTCAAGCGAGGACATGCAAATGGAGCCATAATTTACATAAAGGCACACAGAGGCATTGCATTCATTATAGCCCCATTTGCATACCGATATGCAGGTCGCGATCCCCCAACGACTTGCGCCTGGCGCCTGCCAGGCAGCAGCCGTCGGGGACCGGACGCTCCTGCAGCCCGATTGCGGGCATTCCTGTAATATAAAAGAAAAATATCCAATATCCCTGGTGGTCCAGTGGACCTCTATGTGCCGATCGCGGGCATCAGTACAGTCCCCAAGTCCAATATCCCTGGTGGTCCAGTGAACGCACTGAGGCCGATTGCTGGCATCAGTACCTCATCAAATACCCCTACTACCCTGGTGGTCTAGTGTACCCCACCCCACCCGCCCACTGAGCCCCACCACCCCTCCCCCTGTCAGCCGGCGGGCGGCAGCACCACCCACCTGCCGTCCGCGCCTGCCAACTGACAGCTCGGTGGGCCATCCGTCCATTTCACAGCATGAGCCAATGCGTGCAGGCCATATACTCGCTACTCAATCCGGATATGTGAATGAATTCATTCACATAGCTGACCGAGTAATGCATGGTATGGGCTGCACGCCCATTGGCTCATGCTGTGAACCATGGGCATGCAGCCCTACCGAGCTGTCAGTTGGCGAGTGGGAGCGCGGGTGGCAGGCGGGTGAGGTGCTGCCACCCGCCGCTGACGGGGGCGCGGGTGGAGGCTCTGTCGGCGGGTGGGGGGAAACCAGACCATCAGGCAGTAGGGTAGTTGATGAGGTACTGATGCCTGATCGGGCAGCGATCGGTCCACTGGACCACCAGGGATATTGACTTGGGGGAGTTTGCAACACGGATGCCCACCATGGGGGGTGCCGCCAGGTGTGGCAGGAACTCGGGTGGCCACCTACAGGTGGCAGCTGCTGTGTTGTGCCCTGCAATGCGGCAGCTCACCTGTGGGTGGCCATCACTTGTTCCTTTTTTCCTGGTGTAACTTTGTGCAGGCACAAGTAGGGGTTGCATGCATGACTCTGCACATCCGGGCTGAATATTGGGCTGTGCAGGTTATGCATGGGCATGCCCCATACCTAGTGCCTGCATGCATTACTGATGCGCTCCGGTGCATTGGGATTTGTCTTGGCGCTCTTTTCCCTTTAAATATCACGCTGGGGCACATCAGTGGGTTGTGCATGGTGCAACCCTTTTGAATACCTAGGGCTATATATATATATATATATACACACACACACACACACACACACGCACACACACACACTGTGATGTGTTGCTTCAGACTATTCATGACAGGACAGGACAGTGAAAAGGTTGAAAAGGAAGGCTGAGAAGGACTTACAGGAAGGGTGAGTGAGCAGTGCATAGGAACATGTCTATATATGTGAGGGGATGATTAGCAGGAAGTACCAGCATATTCATAAAAGAAGTTGAATAAGTGTGTGTGTGTTGTGGGGCGTCACAGAAAGGAAAAAAAAACATTTATATGAAGTAACATACAATATTAGAGTTTTCCATAATGTGGCATAAATCCAATGTCCTGACTGAGCCTGTTATAATTCGAGTTAAATTGTTTGACATATTTTAATTCCCATGACCTTCTCTCCTGAGTGTTTTTGAAGTTGCCTCTTAGTATTAGGACAGGCAGGACCGAGAGAGAGAGAGAGAGAGAGAGAGAGAGAGAGTGGTCTGGTTGGGAAAATGCCGCCCTACTGGTGTGCTGATAACCTGGTTTAATATTGTGCGTTGGTGATGGTTCATCCTGGTCTGCAGTGGTTGCCTTGTTTACCCTGTATAGACTTCATCTGTGCAGTTTTTGCACTGAATTAGATAAACCACATTGCTTGACTGGCATGTGTAGGATCCATTTATTTTATTATGCTACTCTGGCCTGTTTCGATGGTGGTCTTTGTGTATATTAGGGTGCAGGTCTTGCATCTTCTACTGTTGCATGGTGTTCACGCAATTTTAATTTCTGAAAATAGGAATATTAAAAAGGCTATATATACACTAATTTCATGTTCCTTTAAGCGTACCTCCTCTTTTACCCCATCTCATGCGAGAATAAGCACCTGGCACGAGAGGCACCCCACCCACTCCACCTCATTCCATGCCAATATGTCCCTGGTATCCAGTGGTACTCCTTCCCTCGCCCCATCCATGTCAATAAGTCCATGTTGTCTAGTTGCCCCTCCCTCACCCCATCTCATGCCAAGACAGTACCTGGCATCCAGTGGTACTCCCTCTCTCGCTCTACCCATGCCAATAAATCCCTGGCATCCAGTGGTACCCGCTCCATCTCACCTCAACCCATACCAATATGTCCCAGGCATCCAGTGTTACCTCCCTTACTCACCCCATCCCAGGCCAGTGAGTCCCTGGTATCCAGTGATTCCCCTCCTCTCTCACCCCATTCTGTGCTGATAAGTCCATAGAAACAGAGAACATAGAAACATCTGTCCATCTGTCCTCTTACACTTCCTCTGGTTAGTTGCTCATCCTAGGTTACATCAATCTTAATTGTCTCTCTCCCCCTCCCTTTGCAAATTATTTTTATTTATTTATTTTAATCTTAGCTTACAAATACCTTTGAGCAAGAAGCTCTTTTACATAGGTTCCATGTCATTAGAAAATACACGGTATAAACAGGGCAAGTAAGGAATGGTACAATTGAGTATAAAAAAGGGAAGACAAAGCATATTGAACAGTCAAGTGAAATAAACAGAGATGCAGACTTCTTCTAATGCATATAACTCACAATACAAGCACAAGAAAGTGCATACAGTCAAGTTTAATAGGAGCCAAAGGCTTTCTCAAGACTCACATGGCACGGGGCTGGGAAGAGGCAGGGTGGATGGAGGATGAGAGAAAAGGTAGGGTGGGGAGGGATGGATGGGAAGGTGGACAAGAGGAAAGGTGGGGAGGGGAGGGTAGGAGAGGGTAGGGTAGAGGGAGACAGGGGAGGGGTTAACAGCAAAAGTGCTAAGTTGTTAAGATTAAGGGACAGACTATACAGTCAGGGTTATTGGAATGAGGGTTTACAGATGGCAATCACATGAGCTTGATGCAGATAGACACAGTTGAAGTTTGGTTTTGAATGGGCCCAGCTTAGGTTCAAAGGAGATGTCACCACCGAGAGCATTTAACCAGAGAGGGGCCCTGTGGGTGAATGACCTTTTTCCCAGGGAGGTTCAGCAGCGAGGGACCAGTAGGAGCTGAGATTCGGAGCCTCAGGTACTGGGCAAGGATTACGGGAGGGGCATAGAAGATCTTGTACTCCAGGAGGTAAGGGGGGTCCATTATGCCAAAATGTAAAGTCCTTCCAGCTCTCACAACTAATTTCTGATCCCACTTGGCTAAATCACAAATCCCTCAACCACTCACTCCTGGAATAGGCCGTCTCCTCTCCCCACATCGTACTGTGTATGCTGGTACCCTTCCCAATGCCCTCAGAGTCCACCATGTGATCTACTGTGTGTGCAAGATACATTGCCCCAAAGCTCCCCCCAAATTCATCCAGATCAGATTCTTCCAATCTCTGGACCTATCCACCATGTTGTGTTGGTTACTACCAGTTGGTTCCCATTTCAGCTGCCAGCAGCATCAGCACGGCCCTTGAATTCTTCAACTCCAAATTCTTGTCCATCTGGGATCACCCCAACTCCCTCCCCCGAGAAAAAATAGAGTCTGAAGTTTTCACCTACCCTAGATCTGCACTGAGTTGCTGGCCTGTCATCGAGCATGTGACCTTGCCTGGTGGACTTAAAAGTCCAGTGGTTCCTCATTTGACCATACTAGTTACAGGTCCCCTCACAACACTTGTACTAAGAGCTACTAGGCTTACAAAGGCCAAATACTTTGCATCCACACTCCTGAACAACCTTAACCACCCTCTAAGTTCTGGAAGGTCATTTCACAACCTGTTTTTCCTCTCTGTCTCAGCCCCCCAGTCCTCCAGGTGGATGACACCCTTACTCTGACCTTGCTACAGTCACCTCATCTTTCAGCTCCTTTTTTATCTCCTGTGCCTCTCCTCCTTTCCTCCTCCCCACTTCTCCCTTCCACTCCTGCCTCAATCCCTCTTCACCCCCCTCCCTCCCTCTCTCCTTCCCCATCATCCCCTCTGCATCCTTTAAAGCCCTTTTTGACTTGAAACCCACACAAAGGTGGGAACCCTGTTGGTCTTGATCCCCAAGCTCCTGTCTCTCTCACTCTTGCCACTGCTTTCCCTGTCACAAGCCTTCTAAATCTCTCCTTCTTTCTAGCCTCCATCCCTGACACTTGGAAGCAGCCTATGGTCAACCCCCTTTCCCAAAAGGAGTGAACCCTCCTCCCCTGGTAACTACCACCCTATCACCCTTCTGCCCACTTTGGCTAAACTCCAGGAATGCCTTGTTCTCGCCCAACTCTCCCCTTTCCCTAACTCCTCCTTTCTTCACTCCCTACCAGTCTGGTTTTATGAAGTCACAGTCCACCTCCACCACCCTCCTTCGACTCACTGACTTCATCCTGTCTGGTATAGATCAGGGCTTGGTCACCTCAGATATTTTTGTTGACTTGGCCAAAGCCTTTGATGCTGTTGCCCACACTATCCTTCTGGACAAGCAGGGCTCCCTACCTACTCAGCTGAGTGGTTCCGCTCCTATGTTGAGGGCAGGTCTCAAGCTGTCCATACTGGTGACACGTTATCCCTTCCACTCCCTATCTGCTCTGGAATGCCCCAGGGGTCTGTCCTTGGCCCCATTCTATTCTACATATTCATGAATGACCTTCCCTCTACCTGCTCCTCTGCATCCATTCACATCTATATCTCTGCATCCTCTGCCTCTGACCTCATGGCCTGGCTCCAGCTTGGCTTTATCAGCATCCAGCAGCGGTTCTGGGCAAATCAGCTGTCCCTTAATGCCATAAAAATGGTCTCCTTGACTTTGGCACAAAGCAGATACTAGCTAGACTCACCCCCCCCTTCTATATGATATGCCACCCTTACAGTGACATTTCTACAGCGACATGCGTCGATATCAACTACAGCGCCATGCCATCATAGAAGTGGTGCTGGAAGGGGCAACCACTTCTCCCGACTTGCACCCCCTCCCGGACTAACTCCGACCTGGAGTTAGAATCCTTTAGTTCGGGGGGTGCGGGGCAAAGCCCTGATGTAAAAAACACTCCCCAAACAATGCAGCTCCATGCTGGCTGCAACTGCGGTCAACATGGAGCCTGTCGCTGTAATGCCGGTCGCGATCATTTTTGTCGCGCCAGCGTATACAACCCCTTCCATACTCTTGATGGTGTTGTGATTCAATGTTTCCTCTTTTAAATACCTCGGGGTCTGGCTGGATCATCACCTTGATTTCTCAGTTCATGTGGATGCCGTCCACCAGAAGCTTCATCACAAACTGGGTGTGCTTTACAGGAACAACATGAGTATTCCACTTCCTGCCCGTAGAGAGACTGTTTTGAAGATGATTCTCCCTATCTTCGACTACAATGGCATTGCTTACAGTGCTGCTCAAAAATCACCCTAGTCACACTGGACCTCTCTTTCACTCCTTCTGCCACTTTGCCATCGATTGCCTTCTAGAACCCACCACTGTTCCCTGTACTCCTTCCTCTCCTTTCCATCCCTTTTTGCTAGGTGCCTCGCTCACAGTGCTACCTTCATCTGTAAATTTTGGCTTAAGTCTCTTCCCACTTACATTTTCTACCTCCTTAATTCCCTCTTCTGCCTCTCTCCTTCCAGCTTGGGCCCTCACTCCCTTGTACCTCTCCATAAAATCTCTGCTGTCAAGCTGCATTCTCTGTCTGCTTCCCAGATTATGGGGCTCACTTCCCCCACCATTCATACTGCTTCTTCCTCCCATTCACTCAACTCTCTCCTCTGTGAATTCACTACACACTCTTGTAGTTGTCTCTGATCCTAATACTATCCCCCACCCCCCAAGTTTCCAGCACTCTTCCCCGCTCTATCCAACAGTGCTTTGTTCACCCTTCAGTTTTTGCTGCCATCTGCACTTAGTACTGTATCTGGCAGTGCACTAGTCATTCTCCAGTTGTGTTGCAATTTGCACTTTCTGTACATTATTTGTTTCTCTTCAGATGCTCTGTCTAGCTCATCTTTGGGGGTTGGCAGTACAGCCTAGAGGTTAGAGTAATGAGCTGTTAATGAGCTTGGTACAACCAGTAGACTGGGGTTTGATTCCCACAACCTCCACTTGCATAGTTTGGGACTGTGGAGAGGTATGTGGTGCTCATGTTGTGGAATTTCTTTTCTATCAGCATCTGGTCCTTACAGTATGTGTTTTTTTTTTCCTGAACATTCAATAAGTTGTGAGCGGAGGGCATGGAGGTGCACCTGAATAAGGTTGCAGGACCCTCAATTAACCAGAATAATGGTACTGAATGGCCTGTATCTGCTTGCAACACGAACACATCCCTTGACCAATTCATACGCATCTTCAATGAAGCATGTAACATCTTTGCCCCGCTAAAAAAGCACAAAATTAAAGCCCTCTGCAACCCTTGGCTCATGGGCTCCCTCTTAAAGTTAAAACACAGGGACCACCTCTGGGAACTGGCCAGAACAACTGGAAACCAGGCAGACACATAAAATTACAAAGAGCAATGAATGATCGCACCAAATCCATACGCTAACAGAAATCTGAATACTACAAGAAGCACTCACCGACTCATGAGAAATGCAAGAGCATTCTGGAATAAGATAAAAATGTCATCAGGAAGAGTCCAAATCACCCCGACTGCTCTCAGAATTAACAGAAATACTACACTGGACCTAAAAGTCATAGTAACACCTTCAATGATGCCTTCACTGACCTCAGCAGCGTCCTCCCCCAGTGGTGCAAGTGGTAGACAAGAAGTACAGGAACTCTGGCATTGGCAATTATACGAAATACAGAATAAAGGTCCTCAGTCTGAAGGATAGCAGTGTCAAAACACATCTATCTGTTTAGACATGAGTAGATTCGGTTAGAGATATTGAAGTATTTCTAGGAACACAGCATTGTTGTACAAGTCAAATGTTGTTATCAAAACCCTGATTTCAGGTCACAGGCCCAAAAACTGTCATAATTTTGCTGGTTTAAGAATTTCAGTTGCAGTGTCAGTGGGAAGAAGTACAGGAACTCTGTTCCTGCTGCAAAAATGGTACAGGAACTGAGTTCCTGCACTTTCCTGTTCACTTTCCTCCTGCCTCCCCGACTTAGCGATGGTGACACTCCTCTCCCACCCATCAGTCTACACCTAAAGATGCCCCTTTCTACTTCAGAGCAGTAAACAAAATACCGGCCAGAAAATACATCTCCAAAGCCATCAAAAACACCAGAGCTAGTGCTGACACACTGGACCTCAAACTTCTGTCCCTCACTCTTGAAGAAGTACTGGGGCCTCTCACCAGGATCTTTAATCTCTCCCTCTCTCTTAGCCAGTTCCCAGATAAATGGAAGTCAGCAACAGTCACACCAATCCATAAAAGCGGTGACCGAACCACCCATGGGAATTATCGCCCTATCTGTATCCTTCCACCCCTCTCTAAGGCCCTGGAACGGATAGTAGCGGACCAGCTCACCGATCAACTGGGCAAATACAATATCCTTTGCCAGCAGCAACATGGTTTTAGAAAAGGACACAGCACTGCCACGGCCCTTCTTGAGTTCACGGGCGCCATACACAACTCCCTTGACCATGGTCTCCTAACCGGAGCTATATTCATAGACCTGTCAAAGGCTTTTGACACTGTCAACCATCGCCTCCTGCTTCATCAGCTACTGAACATTGGCCTCTCTACAGAATCAGTGGCATGGTTCAATAGCTATCTTGACAACAGGACCCAATGTGTAAAAATAGTGGACGTGTTCTCCGACACTAAAGATGTACGCTCTGGTGTCCCCCAAGGCTCCATCCTGGGCCACTGCCTTTCAGCCTGTTCCTCAACTCTCTCCCCAACTCCACTCCTCAGCAAATTATACTCTATGCAGATGACGCTGTGATTCTTGCCTCCCATCATGACCCAAGCCACCTGCAACAAACCCATCAACATGGTTTCATCTCAGTTGAAAACTGGTTCAAAGAACATAAGTTAATCCTTAACCAGAAAAAAACCAAGACCATGATTTTCACCAGCCACCAAAACAGGTACAAATATCTCCAACTCTCCTTATATACCCACCTTGGCAGCTCCCTGGAGCAGGTTGACTCCTTCAGATATCTAGGAATCACCTTAGACCCTCACCTGTCCTTTGCAACCAACATAACCAATGTCGCAAAAACAGTGAACACCAGACTGGGTCTACTCTACTGCCTACGGCAGCACCTGACAAAAGAGGCCCTCGCTGCCGCTGTTCAAAGCTCCATCATCTCCCAGATTGATTATGACCTTGTCATCTATGGCACTGCCACTACCTCGACACTCAGAACGATAACCACCACCCTAAACAAGGCCTGTCGACTCATCACTGGGGCCAAGCGTCTCACACACACCTGTGACCTCTACTCACAAGCAAACTGGCTTCAACTTGAAAATAGAATCCAGTACCAAATCTGTGTGGTTGCAAAGAAAATCCAGTTGGAAATTGCCTCTCCCAGAGTCTGTTCACTTCTTCAAACAAAAACCAGCTCCAGAATCACCAGGGGATCAAATCCACAACTGTTTCGCATCCCCCGCTGCCGCACAACCCATGGCCAGCGATCTTTCACCTACAGGGCCCCCACTTGGTTTAATGGTCTTGCCTATGATACTGTCACCACCACTGGTCTAGGTGCCTTCAAATCCAGGCTCTGTAACACCCTTGTCGCTTTCAGCACCTGCGACTGCCATGGATAACTATTCAACACCACTCCTCCGATGCTCTCCCCTACCGGGCCCCTTGCCCATTGCACTTGCCCTAGTAGGCCTCTGCCCCTCCCGCACTTCTGAATCTGACAATGCCACCAGGCTAGCTGCCTCTCACCCACCCTTTGTCCCCCCATCCATATTCCTCCCCTACCCTCTCCTCTCCTCCCTCCTCCTCCTTGACCTCCTGTTACTGCCCCTCCTATCCTCCTACCCCCTTTTCCGATCCTCACCCTGTCTGTTCCATGCCACATGTGTTCTTGTAACCTATTATGTGAAACCAATGTTTTGATGTGGAACCTTTGTAAAAGAGCCCTTTGCTCAAAGGTAACTTGTAATCCTAGAACGAATTAAATAAAAAAAAAATGTTTCTGTGTTTATTTTCAACAGTATCATTGTGGTGCAATTAACCAGTTTTGAATCTGAATCCACCAAAGCAATGCATGACAGTCCCTCCTTAGCAGAAGAACTGTTTTTATAATGAACATCTTATTCATCAGTGTAGCATGTGGTGTCCCTTCATGCTTTCTTTCTGCAAATAGTGTTGCATTTTATGCCCCCCACACACACACACACAGTGTACCTGTTTGTCTGTGTCAAATTTTGTTTGGTTTTCTGGCTTCCATTTCTATCTGCTCCTACTGTAACCTGAGACTTTACTGATTGTTCGTGTGAATGTGTGGGCTGTGGAGTGTTCTAATACATTGCTATGTGATGATGTGTGTCCCCTTTTCATCATAATGCCATCCTAAAAAGTGTTTTGTGTTCCATCTCAGGTGGTAGTTGGTTTCCAATTAGAATTTCAATGTGATGCAGTTCTGGATATAACGTTTGTTTTGATGAGTGATGTTTTGGATCAGTGAGGAAGACAATGTTGTTTTTTACAGGGATCATGGATAACTCTGCTGAACGTAGGAAATATGCTTGTATGGCCAACATGATTCCATGATGCATGACAGTGGATTGTTGTACACTTATAGGAAGTTGATCACCATGACCTAGTACATGTCATTGGTCAGTCTGCACTCACAACAGGGCCTGTAATCATGTTGTCACCATTTTTAGAACTACATACTTGATGTGGTGCAACGCAGGTATACATATATTTTCCGTGCTCTGGAGGCCAATTCCTACGAGGAGAGGCTGGGGAAACAGAGTATGTTCACTCTGTAGTGTAGGACAGATGGGGCTATTGAGCTTGATTGAAATGTTCTATTATTTTATGTGTGTAGACCCAGCAGTAGCTGATGTCTTGGTCAACCTGGTGAACTGTATTCACACAACAGTGAGCAACTTACTTAACTTCCCTGTGCTACAAGGTCGCACCTGTAAACAAGCTTTCATCTTAGTGTGCCACTCCTGGTTAAACAAGCGGGAAAAAAAAATTTGCACAGGCCTATATGGAATGGATGAACATTTAGGATAGAGATCAGGAGACAGTACTTTATTGATAGGCTGGTGGCTAGGTGGGATGCCTTTCCACAAATTATAGTATCATGTAAAATAATCTGAAGCTTCAAGAGGGCATGTCACAGACGCTGTGATACACTCTCAGTAGAGGGTGCTGTGAATGAACTCCATATTACACAAGGTGATTGTGTTGTTGCAGCTGAGGTGTAGGTTGCCTACCTGCAGACTCAAGCACAATGCTGACTGAGGTCTGTGTGGGAGGCTGTTTGTGTTTGTCTGTGTCTGTAGCTAAATTTTTTGGGATTTACAAGATCTTCTGCTTGGAGTAACTACACCATTCTTGCTCACTACGTCAGTGAAGGTCTTCTGGACTGGATTTTCTGCAAAACATTACCACAAGGTATTTGCATTTTCAGTTTAAAATCAACTTTTTGGAAGCTATCCCAAGCAAAACAGAAATCAAACAACTAGGTCTGACAAACTCCAGTGACTCTGGGTCCTGCTCGAATCCACATTTTCGTCTGGCTTGCTCCTAAGGGATCTATTTGTGGGCTTTTAAACAACCTCTTTAAATAACAAAGAAAGCACAAGGACAAAATGATTTCACATCCTGCACTTGTACTTGAGTAGGTGTGCCCCAGGCTATCAATGTAATGGGGCTAGGGAGTGCATGCCTGCAAGGTCTTGCATAGCCAAAGCCTCTTGTCAATCCCTGCCTAACTGTGACCCTGGGTGACCTCTGTCATGAGTTGAACCAATATTGTACCAACAGTCACAACATGTCCAACCGCTGTCTGGGGGTTGCCCTCGTAACTTTTCTTGTCCTACTTTGCCTTGACAGAATTACAGTAACCTTATGGAATGAGGATGGCGCAAATAAATCTAGGACCGAGCACTGCGATTTTACTTTCTCCAACCTTATTGTTTATAATGCAAGGATACTACAAACTAATCTTCATCTCTACCAAAAGGGCTGTCCCTACTGTTCTTTCTATATGTTTAGGAAACTACGGAACAAGTCTGCATTATCCCATCCTTTTCTACACATGGGGCTGTGGTTCCTTGCCATCATTGCCATTCTGCTATCTGGGAATATAGAGACAAATCCTGGGCCACTAGATGCTTACTTCTCAGTAGATGACATACATAGTATTTCCAAACATGGGCTGTTAATTGCACACTTGAATATAAGAAGTTTGATGTGTTACTTCGTGGAACTGGAGTCATGGGTCAAACTGTACAATCCTAATATCCTCTGTCGCACTGAGACCTGGCTAAAACCATCGGTTACTGACTCCCTCTGCTCCCTGCCAAATTACTCTATTATTCGAAGGGATAGGAAATCGAACAAACCTGGTGGTGGAGTTGCTCTGTACTACAAAAATAATCTGACTGTCTCTCTTCTCGCTATCCCAGATGCTCAGTCGGTATGCGAATACATGCATGCTACCCTTGCGTTGGGAGCCAAGAAACTGCATGTTATCTGTGCATATAACCCCCCAGCGGGAGGGATTGTGGGTCTAGAGTACCTGTTGGAAAATATCTCTCAGAATTTTAATCATAATGAGGTTGTCATCTTAGGGGACCTACACTTAAACTGGTTTGGAGCAGCTCTCAGTTCTCTTCAATCTCTGACTCATAGCTACAACCTGCATCAGATGGTAAAAGTGCCGACTAGAAGTCTGTCTTCATCACCACTAGGCACACTATTGGATTGGGTGCTGGTAAACCAGATCGAACATATCTCAGCCGCTGGTACTGTTGCTGATGCCTTAACTGTCCACTCTCCTACTTTCTGCATCCTGTCCTTGGGGGCACCTCCATCTCCTCCGCCACGTCTCATCACTTTCACAAACTTTGCTCACCTAGACCAAGAGATGTTTCTGTATGATGTCTCCAGAATTGATTGGTCGGAGATCTATCTATCACACTGTTCTCAGGATGCTCTCAACCTCTTCATCACTAAATTCCTTACGGTTCAATGTAAACATGCCCCAAAGATCACCTGGAGAGTGAGGGGTAAACAAACAAGATGGCTAAACAAAGACTTGCTCAAAAGTTTGCACCTTAGAGATAAACTCTGGAAGCACTACAAAACATCAGGACAGCAAACAGATTTCAACGCTTACCATACGCTACAGAATTCATGTAAAAGCACAAATCAGAGCTGCTAAGAGCAAATACTATAAAGACCTACTGATTAACTCGGCCAATGATCCCAGAAAATTCTGGTCACACATCAAATCCTTCCTAGGATCCTCACAGTCAACTACCCCTGGTGATATGCTGATAAATGATGTGCATTGCGATGACTCACAAACCATAGCTAATTCTTTCAACCTGCATTTCTCTGATCTCTCCCAATATACCTCTTCCTTCAATCCCACTGCAGTGTCCTCCCACTCCTAATCAGGAACCTGTCTGGATAAGCTGGAAATGTTGTCCCCTGTTCCTCCTTATACTCCTCCATTCTATTTTAAGGCTGTGTCTAGAAAGGAAGTCCTGAAGCTCCTGAGGTCCATCTCTGATCATACCAGCTCTGGCTCAGACTCCCTGGAACCCCGCCTCTTGAAACTTGCGGCTCCCCTTATTGCATTACTGCTGGCTAAAATTTATACGTTATCACTTTCAGGTTGAATGGTCCCTGACCTCTGGAAAGCTGCCCGGATCACACTTGTACATAAAAAAGGGGATCCTAAAGTTGTCATGAACTACAGACCAATTGCCATACTCTCGGTACTGAGCAAAATCCTGGAGAAAATTGTCGCAACTCAGACAACTGACTATCTACTTAAGCACAGCCTGCTCTCGGATACCCAACATGGCTTCAGGAAAGGACATAGCATAACAACTGCACTCCTTAAATTCACCATAGGCACTCTTTCAAAAATGGATACTGGCAATCTGACTGGGGCTGTCTTTATTGACCTCACAAAGGCTTTTGACCTTGTTGATCACACTTTGCTTCTCTCCTCGCTTCGACACCTGCATTTCTCCTCCTCTGTTGTTGACTGGTACGAAAGCTACCTTACAAATAGAACTCAAGTGGTGAAATTTAATTCCTCTCTATCGAACAGTACCACCATTAACATTGGTGTACTTCAGGGCTCCATCCTAGGGCCCTCCTATTATCTCTTTATATAAATAACATTGGAGCTGCTCTAAAATCCTGCTCTGCTATTCTATATGCTGATGATCTTGTCATCTATACAAGTTCTACTAATACAGAGGCTATCAATACAACCCTTTCCTCTGACTTTAACAATATCCAAAACTGGCTATATGACCACAAACTGGCTGTCAACACTAGCAAAACTAAAGCCATGTTGCTTGGATCGGCCCCAAAGGTCCGGGCTTGCACAACAGCACTGATGGTGCAGAACTTAGAAGGTCAATTACTGGAATGTGTGACCTCTTTCAAGTACCTGGGCATCCTGCTAGATCAATCTCTTGATCTTAATCTTCATGTACAGTCTGTTTGCAGAGCTGTCAACTCCAAAATGGGTGTGGCATATAAGACTAGTTATATGCTCATGCCATCAGCTAAAATGGCCATTGCGAAGGATTCTGCTCCCCACCCTAACCTATGGGGCTCCCTTATTTGGGGCTGCTCATAAACTGACCTACCAGATGGGATATTATGTATAACAACATATGTCGCTATGCCTCTGCTCCTCAGCTTAAAACACCACTGTCAACTTTATAATGATCTTGGTTGGCTCTCTCCATTAGCTAGTAAGAAATACTACCTTGGCTCTCTTGTTGATTCGATAATTCAAATCAAACCCCTAGGTGTCTTGCAGCTATCTTGTTCCTCAGGACACACTCCATGGTCTCTGATCAGCTGATAAATCCTTTCTGAATTTGCAGAGGTGCACTAGGAAAGGAACTGTTGCATTTGAGCATGCGGCTCCACAGCTGTGGAATTCCTCCACTCGACATTAGACTTTCTAGCTCCCACACATGCTTTAAGATAAAATTGCGCTCAAATCTGCTGATTGCTGATACCTGTTCCTGCTTTCACCCTACCTAATGACTGATGTCTCTTGCCATACAATAGTATTTCCTCACCTCTATATAACCCTCTTACTGCCTCAGCCTGTCCCGGCTCTTTTTCCCTGCCCATATACAATATTGCACTGCAGGCATCTCTCTTACACTTACATATACTCATATAATCTAATGTCATGGCTTGCTCCCCTTTTCCTCACTTACCGACCTTTTCCTTAATGACACCCCCTGCTCTCAATGGTTATTTCTTCCTGTTGTATTACCTGTTTTTGTGTACCTTGTTTTGTTTATATGATATGTCACCTGATAATTTATTGTCCAAGGTCCTTTATTCATTGCATAGGTAGGCACCTATGAACTTATGAATGGTCTACTCTGTATGTCTCTGATATATTGTATCCACTTTAACTCATTGTATGTAAATCACTTATAAATTGTTTTCCTGTTAAGTTTCTGCATGTCTGTACTCTCCCAGGTCGTGCCTGAAAATAGTCATTTTATGGCTAGTGCACTTACCCGGTTAACAAAAGCTAAATAAATAAATAAAAATAAACATGGTATGAGGATTGTTTCTGTTAGTTTGTTCATAGTTAATGCGGTATTCTGGTCATTCCAGTGTCATACTCCCTGATGAAGAAGAGCTGGTGAAGTGTCACACTTATATTTTAGTATTGGCCAACATACTGTGGTGTGGTACAGCACCCTAGGTGTGGCACAATGTCAACATTCAATTTGTGATTGCAATGCTGTCAGACACAGTGTGCGTGTGTATGACTTATGACTTGTGACACTCATTCGTGTCTTTTTGATGAAATTATGTGTTACTCATTATTCAGTCATGTGCTTGTGATGTACTGCTTTGTCTACATCTGTATTTGTTCACATTTGTGTTTCTCTATACTAACCACTGACTGGGAAGGACCTTGTCATGGTGGCATTGCTTCCCACGAACACTTCCCAAATGTTACTGTCTTTTTATTCCAGGCCCATGTGAGTACTTTTACAAAGACGGGCACGGTAAGTGTGTGATACCATTATTTTACTTGTTTCATCACAGTTGTATTCAGAGGGCTACATATTAAAAGTATTTGTGTCAGTGCAACACCAGAAATGTGCGCATGGGCAATATTCAAAAGTGGGAATTGGGTTGCGCACTTTGATGCATCCATGTGCAAAGATAATATATGTGAGCACATTTCCATGGGGCATGTCCATGCATATGCGGCACATCCCTATATTCAGCATGGGATGTATGGTGCATCTGCTGGCACAACCCAGAGATGTGCTGCATATCTGGGGTCAAAGTTCAGCACATAAAAACTGGGTCAAGTGCCTTACACCCACAGCTGTGCAGCCATATTGCAATGCGCAACACATCAGCCACCAGCTATGGGTGGCCACAACCCCCAGAACACCAAGCACAAGCACCCACATATGTCCCTGGTGGTCCAGTGGTACCCCCCTCCCCAACCATATTTCCGATCGCTGTGGGAATATGATAAAGAATTACCCTGGTGGTGTAGTGGTTCCCCCCTCCCTACCCATTACACCCATCACCCGCAATGCAATATTACTAATGCCCTGGTAGTCTATTTGTACCCCTCATGTGTCTCTGATTGGACAAAATAAATTATTATAAATGCCGTGATAGTGTGGCAGAACCCCCCCATCCCATCCTGTACCTCTGATTATCTGTAAATGTGGATATTAATTCCCTGGTAGTCTACATGTAACCACCACTCTGCACGTAAAAGCAATGTAAATCAGTCCCTGGTGGTCCAGTGGCACCCCCCCACCCATAAAGGACCCTCTGCACCCAGCCTCCCCAACCCCCTTCACTGGTGGGCATCACAAAACCCACCCGCTTACCTCCGCAGCTGACTGCCGAATGACAGCTTACAGTATCAGCTGCAAGCCCATTGCTACACATTGTGGAGCAATGAGCTTGCAGTGCATACTGTAATAGTAATTCACAAATGTTTTAGCCAATTGGAGCTACGGGAGAGGTGGGGGTACCACAATACTACCATGGAATTTATATCCTCATTTATGGGCGATCTGAGCTACAGTAGGGGTGTGGGGGACCACTACACTACACTACCAGGGTATTAATAATTTGCTATCATGTGTGATGTTGGTTACGGTCAGGGAGGGGGGAAGCAATGGACCACCATGGAGTTTCTACATCATTATAATGGAGATCAGTGGCATGGGATGGGGAGGGATACCGCTGTGATCCCTGGTACTGGAACTGCATGCTGTGCAGGGCGCTGTGCGCATTTCAACGGCCTTCCTTGCACAACACGTGCAAATGGGGCCATAATGACATGCTAATGTCCCCATTTCTGCCTTGCATGCATAATGTCCTCATTTGCATATCTATGCAGTCAGGTAGCACATAAAACAATTTGTTCGAGGGTGATACATCTGCTGTAGTGAACGAACACAGGAGGATAATATGGCAGACAGTGTCAAAAGCTTTTGCAAGGTCACTGAATATGGCTGAAGTGATAAGGGCATTATCCATCCCACTTAAGATTTGGTCTGTTAGCCTGACTAAGGAGGTGGTGGTGGGATGGTTTTTCCTGAACCCCAATTGTAAAGGGGTTAAAAATGAGGAGTCTGATAGGAAAGAGGTGAGGTGGAAGAGGACCAGGTGTTTCTGAAGTTTAGCAAGGGTGGGGAAGAGTGACATAGGGTGATATTTGCATGGTCATGTAGGGTCTACACCTTTATGAAGAGGGAGAACTACTGCATATTTCTAGGGGGAGGTGACCGAGCCAGTTTCAAAGGAGAGGTTCAGTATGAGGGAGATTGGAAAAATGATGGCATGGGCCGAGAGTGAGAGCACTTTGTGGTGTAGATCATCATGGGAGGAGCCTTTTCACGAGTTGACGTTGTACAGCTGTTTTATGGCATCAGCTGTGGAGATATCCCAGAAGGAGAAGGTGGACGCAGGATGGTGGTGGGAGTGGAGGGAGGTTTAGAGAGGACATGAGGTGGGTAGGAAGGTAATATACATGTATACATATATAGTTATATACACATGCATTTGCTTATAATGCCCATGCAACAATTTGAATGTTATTTGTGATTGCACGTTACTGTACTGAACCATTTCATGTATTTCATGACCTTATCTTCATTTTTCATTGTTCATTAGGTGTCTGTGTGGAAACTGTGCCAGTATGTCGATGGAGCATGAGTGCCATTGCTGCAAGGACATTGATCAGGTCATGGCAAAATATGAGGAGCACGATGTTCAGCCATCCTGTATAATCGATCACTTTGGATTCCATGATGTGTGTCTTCGTATACCTGTTCTACAAACTGCCTACTATCAGTACAGACAGGAACATGGAGAACCTGAAGTCACAGAGCTTGAATGAGTGAGTATTTTTATTGCGCTGCACTGTACATGATTTCCCCATGATGACCAGTATTAACAAATAATTGCCCTGACGAAAAAACAGTGTGCACAAGGGCAAGAACAGCAAGAGGAAGGAGGTGCAGTTAGAACTTTACTACTCTACTGGACTAAAGAACTAGAACTCTACTACTGGGAACTTCAATTTACGGTAAAAAAAAAGAGTGTGTTTGTCTGAGTTGGGTGAAGGAATTGTTATCTGTGCAATTAGCTAGGTGAAGAAAGGAACTGTGAATTAGGGGGAGTGGCTTAGAGAGAAGTAAGCCATGTGGCTGCATTTAAAAACTGACCCAGATAGCTTGTGGCAGAGAACAGCAAGAGGAAGGAGATGCTGTTAAAACTTTACTACTCTTCTACTGGGACTATATTGCCCTGCATCCCTCTCCTCAACCCCTCAACCCATAGCTGGTTCTCCTTTCATAGGCACAGGATTTGACTGACAACAGGAACTTCCTGTTTGGGAGCAGGAAGGGAGTGATCACAGAGGCACAAAAGACTCACCATCCTAGAAGGGAAAGAGTAGCTCTATACCCCCCTCCCCAGCTGCTAGAGGTCTGACTCTTAGCAAGTAAGGAGGAGACTACTGAGGAATATAGGAACTTCTTGTCCCAGAATAGGAAGATCAGGAGCTTTAAGGGCATGGAGGCAGTAGCAAAGTAGGGAGAAAAAAAACTAAACAGAGAGAGGAAAGAGTAAACATACAAAACAACAGTTAAGTGGTCACAAATAAGACATGATGGGAGTGGTGCGGTGCAGTGGCTGTGGAGCAGCAGTCTTCTGAGAGACATTCTGGAGGATGTGGTATTGTCCCATATGCAGGCACCTCTCTGGGATGAGGGAGGAGGTTGCTCATCTCCAGGATGAGTTGGCCAGGATTCTGGGGACCTCCTGTCCCATGCAGGGACCACCAGGGCCACCACTGCTGCCTCAGAGGTTGCCAAGAAAGAGGAGCAGTTGGACCACAGTGGGCTCAGGGAGGGTGAGGGTGGTGGAACAGAGGTTCATCCCTCCAGTTGTACATCTCCATAATTTATATGCCGTTCTGGCTGCTCTATGGAGGCACCCACTGTGGAGACCAAGAAGGATGCTGGGAACCTCCAAAATGGAGACCCACAGAAGGGTGGCATGGGACCCACAGTGGAAAGAAACAACTCCTGGTGGAGACTCCATTGTTAGGAGGGTAGAACTGGGGAAAGGTGGGGAGAGGGAGGTAAGGTGCCGGTCTGGCACCATGGCTTGGAGGGACAAGGAACAAATACTCAGGATTGCGGGAGCAGCTGTACAGGGGATGGCACTGGATGTCATTGTCCACCTAGGGACAAATGACCTGCCTGGGAAAGGGGTCAGAGCAGTGCAGGAGGAGTTTGTGGAGTTGGGAATGGGCCTTAGACAAGTAGCATGCACGGTAACCTTCTCAGAGGTGATGCCTGTCACAAACCCACTAAGCAGGTCAGCTCTCTACTCCCAAAGTGCCAACCTCTGAGCGTAGAATTGTGAACAGTGAACAGAACAAGGTAACCCTCTTGTCTGTTTTGTGGGTTCAAGTCATCTTAGTCCCAAGTTCTGGAGGGATTCAAACTGATAACCTCTTGTTAGTGTACCCAATTGTCAGGCTCAGATAATTCTGTCTTCAGGGGGCAAGATATCTTTGCCTATGGGCACCTAACCAGGTATTTCAAAATGAACCCTTAGAACTCTATACAAGACCTAGAGAACTCTTATCCATTTCCCAGTTTAGTATCACAATAAGCACATGCACAGTATCAACTATAACCATCTAAGCTTCACTTATATAAAACGAAGTTTCAAGGCACACCAGGCAGTTTCTGTTTTTAAAATATATCTTTACTTTTATATAGGCAAAATAGAAAAAGAGTAAATACAGAACAAGATATCCCAACACATATGATCTTAAAAACAAAATAGGTTTTAAAGCGCAAATTCCTACAATGCATACACTCAGACTGGTCTTATCTAAGGTCTCCTTACTTCTTAATCTTTCAGTGCTTTGTTGTTCCTCTTTTCTCAGTCAGAAAATAATGTACCTCTGTAAGGTCTGCTCAGTATTTTTAAAAGCAGTCTTGAGCCGGCCTTCTCTCTGAGGCCACCTAGCTCTGCCTTGGTGTATTAAAATTTATATTTTATATCACAGAATGTCCTACTAAGATAGTTAAAAAAATAATAGGTGACATAAATGTGACTTGCCAAAACCGGTCTGTGATCTGCTTCACACAGGCATCAAAGCCTCTTTGATGTAATTCTGGCTTCCTTAGACGACACCCCCCAACACATGCATATTGGACTTCACGAACCAGTCTGGAACCTGCTTCACACAACCACCAAAGCCTCTTTGATGTAATCACTGGCTATCTTGGGAGCCACCCCAAACAAATGCATATGCCCTTTTTCTCATGACACCCAGTGCAAATCAAAGGATTTCCCTGAGGACGTCATGAATGGATATTTTATTTCTTGGGCTTCAAAGAAAACTTAACAAAGTAATTGTATTTCAGATATCTGCAGTTTAAGCTGCCTCCTGTCCTTTGAACTTATCTCTGGGGGGTTGATCTATCAATTTCAGCAAGACAGTGTTTCCTCCTGACAGACCCTCCCTTACATATTTTATATTGCAGAAAAAATATCATATTGAAATCAGAACCAGCTGTCCACGTGCCACAATGCCTGTCTATGGTATGGGTGAGGCTAGGGTGCTCCACACCATGGGATTCAATCAGTGGTTGAAAAACTGGTGCAGAGCTCAGGGTTTTGGCTTCATTGGGGACTGGGGGTCCACCTGGAGGGATGCAGGCCTGTACTGGCGCTATGGTCTACATCTGTCCAGAAGGGGAATCAGGATCCTCAGTGATAGGTTTAAATGCTTCACTGGCAAACATTTAAACTAGCCAAGAGTGGAGGCACTGAAAAGCAAAAAGGAAATCCTAGAATCCCCCCAAAATTAGGGCAGTTAGTGAGGTAAACACCAAGATAGAGAAGTCAATCAGGAGAAGGGCTGGGATAAATGGAGAAAAAAACAAAGGCAGTATGAACAGCGATGGGGCAAAAAGGGGTAAGGCCATCAAAAAATGGAGGATAATGAGTACCAATGTCTGTAGTCTAGGTAACAAGCTCCCTGAACTGGTGGCCTTGATGGAAGAGGGATGCCTGGATATCGTGGCAGTCACAGAAACATGGTACACAGAGAACCATGACTGAGATGTCAACATACCAGGGTACATAATCTACAGGAGGGACAGGGAGGGTAGAAGAGGAGGAGGAGGAGGACTAGCCCTCTATGTAAGGGAAGGGATCAAAGCAATGGAACTAAAGGATAAACAGGGAGGAGGGGAGGCACTGTGGGTCACCCTGGAGACTGGAAATGGCACCACAATCTGCAAAGGGGTTGTATACAGACCCCCATCTCAGGTGGAGGAAATGGAGAAGGAAATGATAGAAGGAATCCTTAGGATGGCAGAGAAAGGTGAGATATTGCTGATGGGGGACCCGGATGTGCCAGATATTAACTGGAGCACCTTTGCTGCAGCCACATCCAAGAGCAGGGCCATTCTCAATGCCCTACAGGAGCATGCCTCAGACAGCTAGTGTTGGAACCCACTCGGGAGGGAGCAGTCTTAGACCTGGTACTCTCAAATGGGGAGGGAGAGAGGATCTCAGATCTAGAAGTGGGTGGCCATCTGGTAACAAGTGACCACCAAACAGTGTGGTTCATGATAAGCTCAGCTGTAGAGTCAAGCCATACAAATGTGAAGGTACTGGACTTCATGAGGGCTGATTTTGTCAATGTGGGAGAGTGCCTCAGAAAAGCACTAGCAAACAGGCAAGAAGGAGGGGTGGAGCAACAATGGGGAAACATTAAAACTGCCATCATAGAGGCTACAAGCCTTTGTGTACAGCAAATAAACAAATCAAAATGAAAGAAAAAAACACTATGGTTCTCAAAGAGGTGGCGGGGAAGGTTAGGGAGAAAAAGACAGCATTCAGCAAGCATAAGGAAACACAGAAGGAGGAGGACAGAGAACTGTGCCAGTTAAAGCAGAAGGAAGCGGGGAAAGCAGTCAGAATAGCAAAGGCCCAAACAAAGGAAAAGATAATCAACTCGGTTAAGAAGGGGGATAAAACCTTTTACAGATACATTAGGGAGTGAAAAAAGACAAAGGGAGAGATACTGAGGCTGAATAAAGAGTAGGGTGGGTGGGCAGAGAGGGACAGTGAAAAAGCAGGGATACTGAATGAATACTTTTGCTCAGTATTCACAAAGAAATAGGAGGGGGATATACCTAATCCAGTCAATAGAAGCATTCTGGATGGGGGGGGGTCGATATCAGTCCTTTCACAGAAGAAAGGGTTCCGAAAGAACTCCTAAAACTAAAGGTAGACAAAGCAATTGGGCCTGATGGAAATTACCCTAAAATTCTAAAAGAACTAAGAGGAGCGCTAGTAACACCACTGACCACCCTTTTTACAATCATGGGAGGGTGGTGTGGTACCCGAGGATTGGAGAAGGGTGGATGTGATTCCCTTTTACAAAAGTGGGAGCAAGACAGAGTCAGGAAACTACAGACCTGTCAGTTTGACCTCTGTGGTAGGGAAAATGATGGAATCACTTTTGAAGGAAAGAATTCTTGAGTACCTAGAGGCCAGTGGGGCACTGACCCAAGGCAGCATGGATTCACAGCAGGAAGGTCATGTTAGTTGAATCTAATCAATTTCTTTTACTGAGTGACCAAAATGGTAGACCATGGAAGGGCTGTGGACAAGGCCTACCTAGACTTTAGCAAGGCATTTGACACAGTCCCGCACAAAAGATTAATAAACAAATTAGCCAGCTTGGGAGTGGGTCCCAGGGTGGTAGCCTGGGTAAAACATTGGCTGGATAACAGGCCACAGAGGGTAATAGTAAACGGAGTCCACAGTGAAGAAGGGGGGCTACTAATGGGGTACTGCGGGGTTCAGTACTGGGACCAGTCCTTTTTAATGTCTTTATAAGTGACATTGCAGAGGAACTGGAAGGAAAAGATGTCTCTTTGCAGATGACACAAAGATCTGCAAAAGGGTTGATACACAAGGTGGGGTGGAAAGGATGAGAAGGGACTTGGCAAGGTTGGAGGAATGGTCAAATGTATGGCAGCTTAGATTCAATGCAAAGAAGTGCAAGTAATGTACCTGGAAACAAAAACCCAGGAGAAGAGTACACAATGTGGGGTGAGATACTGACAACAACAAAAATGGAAAGGGACCTGGGGGTAGTTATATCAGATGACCTAAAGGTAGGCAAGCAATGTGAGAAGGCACTAAGGAGGGCTAGAGGGATACTGGGATGCACAGGGAGAAGCATCACTAGTAGAAAACAAGAAGTTGTTATCCTTCTGTACAGACATTTAGTGAGACCTCATCTGAAGTACTGTGTGCAGTTCTGGAGATTCAGTCTCTGCAAACACATACACAGGGTGGAGGCTGTCCAGAGGAGGGCAACCAAAATGGTGCAGGGTCTGTACCAGAAATACGAAGACAGACTAAAAGAGCTTAACATGTATACCCTCGAGGAAATGAGGGGGGGGAGATGGTAGAAACTTTCAAGTACCTCAAGATAATCAACAAAGTCCAAGAGAGTAGCATCTTTCAGTAAAAGAGATGTGCAAGAACAAGGGGGCACAATTTGAAGATAGAAGGGGGTATGGTTCAGAGGTAATGTGAGGAGGTATTTTTTTCACAGAGAGGGTTGTAGATGCATGGAACAGCCTTCCTGAGGAGGTAGTGGAGTCAAAAACAATGGGGGAATTCAAGAATGCATGGGACAGACATGAGGCAATTTAATGTCCTGCGCAGGCAGTATAGTGTTTTGCTTGTGCAACTGTGTTAGTTTGGTTTTGGCCCGTTCACACTCTCTATTCCAGAGGAATTACCACCCTGTAGGGGTACAAAAGGCAAGAAACCCTCAGAGAGGGTTCCACCCCAAGAGGTGCCACGGGACGATTTCCGTGGCTAAATCAAATCAAATCAAATCTTTATTTATCCAGGTGATCATCATTGAGCAAGCTCATTTACAAGATGGACCTGCTGTTGTCCAAGACAGTTTTGCATACATAGATAAAGGTACCGTAGGAATCCCCAAAAGAAATGTAGTATGATCATATCCCAAAGAATGAGGTGACACAAAGCTTATGAGAAAGCAGTAACTGTAATGTAGTAGTAGAGAAGCATAGGCAGTTTGATAACATAGTGAGATGCTCAGTTTGATAACGTAATGAAATGCCCAGGTTCGCATAGCAGGATACTAATGGTTTGCCTTGAGAATGAGGGGCTCCTCTAAGGAGAGAGGAAATGGCAGGATATCCTCTACCTCCATCCAACAGTGGAACTTACCCAAAGAAACTAGGGGACATTACTATGCTAACTAACAGTTATGACCTGAGGCAACGGAGGAGAGAAAAAAAAACCCTATGAGGAAGAAATCTCTGGGGATCCAAGGCCTAGGTTGCCTTCCCTCCAGGCTTGGGATAATTTATTTAGTGACGGCTCAGCCAATGCAATTTGGAAAACCAAATTAATGGGAGGTAGAAAATATCCAATTTGGAGGAAGACTGTCACTCAAACTCTCTAGTGGGAACACCATGCAAGGTTGCGAGAAAACTCTGCAACAATACGTGCAACCAAGGTGGAGGAGGAGAGCAACGACTGCTGAGGCACTCACCTGTCCTACCCACCCTAAACTCAAACTAGGTGAACCAGAGGCAGTCATAGGGAGAATGTGGTGAAGGTGCCTTGCTAGAGAAACCACTAAAGCCAATGAACAACCATTATAGTGGAACACTAGAGCCAAAGGAGATCGTTGTAATCACCCTTCACCGCTAGTCTTAAATTCTACACCAGAAGCTGCTGTCACATAGCAGGCAGCTAAAGCCAAGCTGGGGGTGAGGACACTACCAGCTATGGGCCAGGTAAGAAGGATCCCGCCCCAAGTTGTATACGCACAAGATGCGGACTAAATGCAGAGCGAGACCGTTGGCTGCAGGAACCCTGCACCAGAACAGAATGGCTGACATGCCCCAGAATGAGATTGAGAGCTGAGAAGATGTCGAGCTGATTGAGCACTGGTGTCCTGATTGTAATGAGCAGTGAGTGCTAAGACCTTGCAAAGTCAAAAGCAGATTGAGTGCAGCAGACACCCCAGAGGCTGAAGTCAGGAGGATGCAGTAGGCATGAGCAATCGATTGCATAAGCAAGTGTGGACCTGTATGTAGGTCAGTAAACAGAGTAGTACTAAGTGGACCTGCACATAGGTCTGCATAACGTAGTAGCAATGAAACAGCACTGAATAGTGGGGCAAGCCAGCCAGACATTTAAAAGCCAAATCAAGGTGACAAATACTCTGAGGATTTTCAATGGCGAAGGCAGGATTTAGAACAGAAATAATTAGCCACATGGGGCTATGACTCCCCAAACACTTCCCAGTCTTCGCCTTAGGACAAACCTGAAAGTGATGGTAGAGCCGAGAACCACATGCAGATATTAAAGCTAGTTTATCAGCCTCAGCAGGATCTTTTTGGCTGACCTCAGAGTAGAACAGAGTGACTAAACATAAAAGCAACAGCTGTATGGAGTATGCTGAGTTGTAACTGCAATAAACATAAACAAGGAAGCACAATGCTCTGAAAGCAAGTGTAGCCAGGCAGTCCAATAAAGCTGCTATAATGAGGCAAGTAGAATGAGAGAGCATGATTGAGCTGCATAAATAGATTCAGGGTAAGCCTGAGTCAAGTGAAATCAATTGAGTATGCAACATGGAGCAGCTATGGTTGAGCTGAAACACACAAATAATGACCGCAGTTGCATTGTAGTAGTTTGAGATTTGCAAGTAACTGAAAGCAAACAGTAGGAGCTCTGGAACAATATGCTAGGAGTTTAGAAACAAAGCGCACCCCACCCCCAGAAAAGCAAAACAAAAGACACAGAAAACAGGAAACAAAGGAAAAACGAAGCACACACGCAGCCAAAGGCAAAACACAAACCAGAAGCAGGAAAATAAACACATAAATCCAGCAAAGACTAACTGGAGCAGCAAGGGTGGGGGGCTGAGCCAGTCCTGCAGGCCCCAACCAGCTCAGAGGACAGAGCCTTTGGCTGTAAAGAAAAAGTGCTTCACAATGAGGCTGAGAGGAACTATGTATATAGCTCAGGAAGTGGGAGTGGCTGGCTGCTTGGCCATTGAACTCCAGGCATAGCCTTTCCAATTCTAATGGGGGTAGGAGGAAGTAGGCTGTTGGATAACTAGGATCTGCAGCTTATCCATTAGGTAGGGAAATGGGCAGACTAGGTGGGCCAAGCGGTCCTTACCTGCCATCAAATTCTATGTTTCTATGTTTCTGTGCAAACTGTTCTTTGTGACTATCTAACATTCACAAAACACTTTCCCCCTGCAAACTGTGTTTGTGCCTTCGCAAAGTAGGGAGTTGAGCCTCAATGCAAATGAATGTAATGGGAATGTAAGCGGACTTGCATATCCACGCACTCCCAGTCACAAACGTTTTCTCCACGCAATGTGCGTTCACAAATGCCATTGCCTGCTGCAAATTACTGGCCACAAAAAAATGACGGTACTCCAAGAAAACACTAGAGGGTTCTGCCGGCACTGTATCTCCCCCCCCTTCCCATCCCCGATATGCTGACAGTATATCTGTTTCTGTAATATAGTGTTAGCTCCACCCTCCCTGGTCCGATCTCCATTATAATGTACTATAAAAATAAAGGCATTTTCCATTGTATACTGGTCCCTGCATCCTCATCATTCCACACTACCATTCTTGATAAATAGTTACTTGTGTCCGTGCTATAGTGGTACACAAGACCCACCCTCCCACTCCGGTAATGCCATCCCACTCTGCACAACCTGTCCCAGCATGAGGCCATACCCAACCCCCGATGGAGTTCATCACATCCCAGCACACACCTCATACTGTCCGCTGGCTGAACTGTCATTGAATGGCTGGTTACAGTACCCACTAAGATCACTTTGGTTGACACTGTCGACCAATGTGATTGCAGTGTGTACCATACGATGTCATTCACAAACTTGTGAGCTTGTTGCATGCTAGTGTATAGTGCACACTGCAAGACCATTGGTCGATGGTGTCAACCAATGTGATTTCACTGCCTACTGTAAATGGTTATTCGATGACAGTTCTAGCATAGGACAGCTGGGATGTGTGTAGTGGGCTGAGCTGCATGCTGCTTGTGGGGGGTCCTACTTGGAGGGTGGATGCGTGTTGGGATGTGGTTACCTTTGTGTGTGGGTAGGTGGTGGGACACCATTGTACAGAAATGGGGAAGTGTTTTAATAAAAAGTACTGTGCACCTTGGATGGGGGGCGGAATGCCAAAGTCTGGAAAATGGGTTTTATTGTTATTGTACATCATGACTGGGATGTGACCTGGGAGAGTGGTCGAACCACAACACTTGGTCACATATAGGTCCTTTACCATTGTGTTTTCGATAGTGGTGGTGGTGTGCTCCATTGTGCATTGTGTACCATGGCTACATCGCCCTACTGATGGTGGTATGTGCATTGATGAGATTCCTGAGGATCCCACCCTTCCCCCTTACCACAACCTTCCATGGAAACTCCAGAAGGTGAATCCACCATAATAGTTCAGGAAGGCTCCTCAACACTCCCTCATGTATTACAGCCAGTATGTTATGAGGATGGTCCGGGAGATGGGACTCTGGTTTTGCCTGCTGTGTTGGATACAGCCCCCATTCACAACCTACGAAGGACGACTAGGAGTACCGCCCTACCCAAGTCCAGTCAACCACTGAAAACTAGCAACTCTTTTTCAGTTTTTACCAAGTGGGGGGAGACTGAGAGTGAACATAATGGTTCTTTGCCACAATTCCCAGATACAGGGGATCCAGGGAAACTAGATGAATCCGAGGGGTATAAATCCAAGGAAAAAGAAAAGAAATGCAAAAAGTTAAATTAACACTTGGTATGCCGTTATGTTGGATTTTAGGGTAGGTTCTGTGAATGTTCACAGCTTATTGAATCCTAATGAAAGGCATTCCATTTTTTATCACATACAATCTTCCCACCTTACATTTTGTTTTGTCCAAGAAACCTGGATGTATACTGCAGATCAAGAAAGGGCTTTCCGAGCTGAATGGACTGCTGGCTCTTCCTATTGGTCCTTTGGCCTGGATAGGGCGGATGGGGTTGGTATATTGTTTTCCTCCTTTTCCTTTTCATTAATCAAGTTAATAGATTTGATGCCGGAGAGGGTATTAATTCTGGATGGGTTTATTGGAAACAATGAATATCATCTCATAAATTTCGATGGGGCTCAGTCAAAAGCCGTTAGAGTGGAAATGTTTCAGATTTTACAATCTTATCTTGTTACATTTAAGACTATAATTTTTGGAGGTGATTTCAATTGTGTACTCAAAGACATCACCACCTCAGCTGGGAAAAATGTGTATTGTGATTCAAATGCCTTTAGATGCTGTATAGAAATTGCTGAACTTCAGGAATGTAAAGTGACCCAGGATAATAGTCCACATTTTACATACTCTAGGGGCAGGTTTTTTACTACAATAGACTACTTTTTTGTTTCCAAGTCTGTTCTTGTTCCCAGGTTAGTGGTATACCCGGTAGAATTCTCAGACCACTGTTTTTTACAGATTGATTTTTAAACCAGTGCACGTACACACCAGCCTCAAGGCAGATGGAAAATGAACGTGGCTACTTTAAAAGATCCCGAAGTCCTGAAGGAAATTTATAAGTTATTATGGGCTAGAACATCGGTTAGCTTTCTCTATTCGGACATGGGTCCCTGGTGGGAGGATACCAAGAGGGAAATTAAGGAGTGGCTTCAGAAGTATGGGAAAACATCAGAAAGGGATAAATTTTTTACATACTTGAAACATAGGCGACAATTGCAATATTTGTATTCCATAGCCTCGACGTCCCGATATGATTTTTTCTGCCCAAATCAATAAAATAAACTCTGATATGAAATCCCATCAATATGATAGGGCAGCAACTGTACGAGCTATGCTTCAGTACGGCACTCAGAAGACCCCAGTAGGTGACCCGTATGAAGCCTGTAAAGCTAGAAAAGCTAAACCGTCTATGGATGAGTTGATTGATGATGACAGCATTTCTGTGATGTCTAGCTCTGGAATGTTCAATATCATTCATGCTAATTTTCAGGCTCAGCAGATGTCTTCTCAACCTAAATTTCAAAATGTTAAGGATTATTTTATACATTTACATATTCCTCATTTTCCTGATACAGCTGCATCTTTAGATAAACCTATCTTAGTGTCAGAAGTACAATTAGTTATACAAAATTTAAAATTAGGGGCCTCCCCTGGACCTGATGGACTCCCTTACGAATTCTATAAAACATTTGCAAAAGAATTAAGTAATTGTCTTGCAGTAGTTTTTAACTTTTTTCTTTCACATGACCTCATTCCATCTTCCTTTACAGAAGGATTAATGATTTTTCTATTTAAGTCAAGGGATAAAAGGTTAATTCAGAATTGAAGGCCCATCTCAATTCTGAATTCCAATTTTAAAATCCTTTCACAAATTTTGAATAACAGACTTAAATGATTGACACAATTGGTTCTTTCCCCGGTTCAATTCTGTGGTTTACCTGGCAGAAAAATATACCAGGCTCTTTCAATCATCAGAGACGTGACTGGATTTTCAGAGGCACAATGTCTAACTCACTATGTGATCTCTGTAGATCAAAAAACAACATTTGACAGGGTTCATCATCCTTTCATTTTTTATGCTTTAGAGCAATAAGGGGTCCCAATAAACTTTATACACTGATTATAACTTCTTTACTCATCTGCAACAGTTAGTCCAATGATTTCGAACCAGGTTACCCAACACTTCAGAGTTACTGTGGGGGTTCAACAGGGGTGCCCATTGAGCCCTCTATTGTACCTGCTTTCTCTAGATCCATTAATAAAAATAATAAATGAGCTTCGCTTATGGCAGGGTATATCATTACAATCTCAGTCTGATGAGTTATGTCTACTTGCTTACTCAGATGACGTATGTTTTTTTTTCAAAGTTTACTCAGATCACTATTTTTTTGACAGGAAATGGGTAGATTTTCTGCAGTATCAAATGCAGAATTGAATCTTACTAAAAGCAAAGGACTAATGTTTGGTCCAGGGGGTTATCCCGACTTTATGATACGTGACATTCAGATCTCTTCTGAACCCCTTAAAATATTGGGTGTAGTTTTTGGTCCCCATAATTTAGCCTCATACAACTGGGAATTAGTTTTAAATTGCATAGAACAGAAAGTTCAAAGATGGAAGTCATGGAGGATGTCTAAATTAAAGAGGATTCAATTAATTAAGCAATTTATACCTAGTTTCTTATACATTGCTATGATATTTCCTCCTTCCTTAGTGCTAGAAACTAGACTGTATCATAGCTTTTTTCAAATGTTATGGGGCTCGAGATTAAATCCGGTTAAGAGATCATTCACCTACCTGTCTAGAGAAAAAGGCGGGCTTGGGATGGTTGACCCCATTATTTTGTTTTACTCTATTTTTTCCCCCAAATGGTTAAGTTAGGCTTATTTCCCATTGAACATTTAGATAGTAAATGGATACTGAATACATTAGGGCACTACTTTTTATTACGGAAACCTGAAGCTCCAAGATTTCATAGTAGACTTCATTTACCAAATTGTTTCAGACCAGCAGTTCAAAAGTTGCTTGAATGGAAATTGGACAGAGCTATTCTTAAAGATAGGTCAGTTAAACAACTTTATGGTAACATCCTCACTTTACTTTATCCGGCTACCCCTGTATTTAAACTCTGTCCCCCTGAGAATAATGAGTTTGTGCTTGCTCAATTAAAAAATACTAGAATCCCATCCCATATGTGGGGAATTTTACGGCTTTCAATGCATGGCCGTCTAAATGTGAGAGGCAATTGGAAACACAAGGCTTTGGGAGATTGGAATTGTCCGAATTTACACTGTATAGGTAAAGAGGAATCTATGCAACATTTTTTGTTTGACTGTTCCTCTTCGTCTGCACTATGGACCTACACGGGGAATAAATGGAGTATGCCTTGGCTCCCTCAGTTGACTTAAGACAGTTTGGTATTGGGGATTTACCCAGTAAGTTTATAGAAATTCCATAAGGATACCTTGGCAGTTTTCTTTTGTATTTTAAAATTGTATTTGTGGCAAGCCAGGTACCAATGGGTGTTACATCAGAAATTAATGACTTCTAAAACTATTACAATCCTAGTGAGTCAGGCTATGGGGTTAGTCTTTCAGAAGGACAGACAGATTTTTTCTCCCCTTAAAGTTCTGAGATGGTGAACAGGTTTTTCCATATTTATTAAATATAAATAGTTACATCAGATGTACCTCACATTCATCACTGTAATTGACTTGGTTTCCCCTTTTTTTACGGAACCCTCTGTACATTGTTTTGTAATTAGGTTTACAGTACTTATGATTTTGTTTAAAAAAAAATTTCTTGCTTTTCTATAAGTTTGGATGTATGTCATTTATTTTTTTCAGTGTTATTTTTGCTTTTTTTGTATGCCTTAATACCAGGTTTGTTTAATTTCCTTTGTTGTCTTATGATGTATTTACAATAAAAATTCCCCTACTCTTTCCAGGAAGTGCCATGGGATCTTTAACATCCACCTGAACTACCACCAGAAGAGGCAGATGGGACCTCGGTTTAATGTCTCATCCAAAAGATGGATGCCGGTCTGATCACCTGTATATGTTCTCTCAGGATCCCCTCCACACCCTTGAAATATGCACCCATGAAGTCTATTACTACTGTTTTAGTATGGGCATCCTCTCCTCCTAGGTTCAGGAAAAACCAGAGCAATGCATGATTACTCCATGCCAGATGGGCCCTCACCTCAAGGTTCCTAACCAGTTTGCAATCTGGTAGTACCACATCCAGGATACGACCATCCATTGTTGGATCCCACCACCAGTTGGGACAGGAATGCATCCTGGAAGATGTACAGCAGTCGCTGCTGTTTGGTTGACAAGGATGACATCATTCACCAATTACCCATCTGCAAATTAAGGTTCCCCATCACCACCATTCTACCTTCCCCCTGGCCACACTGCATCCTCAGATTCTCCATCAAGCCATCCTCCACATCGTCTGCCTGCAAAGGCAGCCTATATACCACACCCAGCTTCACCCTCTTACCCACAGGTGCTTGCGAGGTCACCCATAGTGCTTGCATTTGCCCCTCAGCCTGCTCCACCCTGCATACATGTATGACATTCTTTTTTAAATTCCTGTATGGGTTTTATACTCCTTCGTCCCCCTGCTGCCCTATTCTGACTAACCCACTACAGCCCCATCACCTTGGTATAACCTGGACTTACCTCTGACCAGTCGACAGGCAAGGAGCTTGTGGAGGGTCTGTTGTCATCTTGCAGGTGGTGTGGTGTTTCTGCATTTTCTCCCTTACCATTGCTGTGTCACACACACAGGACGTATGCACGTAGATGCGTGCGCAGGTCCACAGAAGCAACACAGCTCCCTCCCTTTGTCTGGCCCCTCTGACTTGCACTATCCATTGGCATCCACCTGGGGGGAGTTGTTCGGTGGTAGTGACATCCCTCCTTCCCTGGGAGAGGATGCAATGAACACACAATGATGTCAACATTTCACATTGGCATTGGTGACCTGTGTGCCGTCCCTGTTTCACTTTCGATAACCTTATGAGTGACAGTCATTGACACTGAATGATATTGTTTTCTATGCATCATGCTAAGTGAGATTATTCATGACCTGTTATAGTGCATTTAAAAGTGTTGTAAATTTCAAAGTAAGTAGGAACATCTGACCGGATTTGCATTCCACAGTAGCTGTAGGCCGTATGCTTGGGCGCAAAGTGAATTACTACACTGTGGTAACCTACTATCGCACTGGTCTGTGCATCTGGTGACATCCGCTCAATAGCTGACTGTAGTCACTTCTGTGACATGGTCTCCTCCAGCCTTGTGGCTGCCCTCAAACCTAGTAGCATTATGTGACAGGCAGAAGTTATTTAAAGCAAGAGTTGCTTCTACTTTCAATGGCAAAATGTAACCTGCTGATGGTATCCACTTTGTAACACGTGAAAGCAGATCGAGATCTCTGTGAAGGCACTTGGGGAAAAGCTCTCCGTGTACTTCATGGATGTTTTGAACATGATTAAGCAGAGATAGCCACTTCTTACGAACCACTGCACCACTGCCTAGTGGACTGGAAACTGACGACCAATAAAGATGGTTGACAATGCTTTTTTCCCATTCAGCAATCACGTCACATTATTTTTGCTTGCACAGTGCATTGATCAATTGCTTAAGACCTGACAAGAGGAAGTCAGTAATGAAAAACAAGATCATAGACATGGTGATGTTTACAGACGGTCATACCCGGACAGGAATCAGTGCTGTAATTTCAATTTGTATCATCTCTGTACTGTACATACACATTAGCAGCTATGTGCCATGCAAGACCTTACATCAGTCATGGTGGTTGTATGTTGCTTATGCTTCGATGATGGCTCACCGGCATCAGCTTGTTGCGGGAAAAAGCTGTATGTATCATTCTCAAAGCAATTTTTATGATATTGAGAAGGAACAGACGGCTCTGATCTGTGCAGTTGACAGGGGTGTTGTTATTTACCATGTACTGTAATGACGGAAACAACAATTTCAGTACTGCATGCTTCATGTGGGAGACAGAAGAGTGGGTGACTGAAACTACTCAGAGCATGGTGTTGTGTATGTACTGTGTTGTCCAACTCACAGTGATAATCAACACAGTGATGCTCTGCTGTGTGTTGCTTTGTTATCTAGAATGGTCATCAGGCGGTATGGAAATCTTTAACAGTGCCGTCACAGCAGACAGTGACATGATTGTTGGTCCTTTCAGTATTGGCACTGTCCTATGCATTCCCAGTCTCACAAGCCACATAGCGGCAATCCATGCACCACGCACTATGGCGCAAACTGAATGTAGTGCCACTAGGAAAGCACGCTGTGTTTGTTTCAATGTGTGTCTGTCATCGGGCATATCATGTTTCACTGTTGTGGGTACTGTACCCCACTCATGTAGGACACGTAAAGCATAAGTTAATGTACCCTTTTCCACATGGAACATGTCCATTACTACCTTCCCTGGACATTTCACATGGACCATAATGTACATATTATGTTTACCAGTGAAAGTATGCACTGTACGAGTATATACAAAATTACAGGATGATGTGACTAGTTGTCATGGGTAAGCAAGACAAAACTGTTTTGCCATTGTGTACAGATTTGCTACTGATGAATTGAAGGCAGATGGCAATCACATTTTAAGCATATTCCATCAGCATGATTGAAAAGAACAGGGGAAATGTAGCGGTCTGATACAGTTAAACAAAACTTAATCATGGGAGTATGAGGTGTTACCATTGTTTTTCCATTGTTACCTTTAGTGATATGCCATATATCAAATTGATGTATGACGGATGAAAGTTCCTCTTGTATCCATTTGTTTATGGATGGGTCTCTGTCTGTCACTATTCTGTCAATGTGGACTACATTTTCTTCAAGATAACTGACTGCCTTCTTAAGGCCCTCCAACTCCATGTGGTATGAACCACCCATTTTGTTACTCTGCAATTAAATATTCAACAGTGACACACTGCTATCTAACAGCAACATTGGTACATATGAACTGCACAGTCGAAACAGGCAAAATGGCAAACAAAGTATGTAACACTGTACAGGTAGCAGTGTATGATTGCAGTGTTGAGCTGCCCACTCTCCCATGCTTATAGCACCCTCCATCTCTCTTACAGTAGTATAAACAGTGGTTTAACACATTGTTAACCGATAACACATTGTGTGAAAGAGCGTTGCTTTCATACTCCACCATTGGCGCCACTGTGTCTTGACGTCCATCCAATATATCTACATACTGACATGGACAAATTGCAACAAATGCCATAATCATTGAAACCAAGATCATAGATGTATCAGCACTCATGGCTGATTCTGACATGTCAAGAGTTTAGTACATACCTTTTTGGTACAGATACAGAGGGAAGGAGAGAGTGGTTGCATTGGCAGTGGATGAAACAAAAAACATGAATGCCTCTGAACTGCGAGGTGGATATGTGGGGGGGAATTTATGTCTCCTCAAACTGTGGGAAGGTACCTTAGGTCAACAGGTAGGTCATAGGACAACAGTGACCAACTTGTTCTGGCAGAGGTCCACAAGTGAGTAACTGCCAAGCTTGGCACAATGTCTGGGGCTATCTGCCCTTCCATCACCACCTAGAACTACTGGTAGTTTGGACAGTTTCATTTCAGTGATAATCATGTCCTGGTGCCAATTCCAAACTTTCTCGATTGCTGGAAACAGGAAATTCGTTTGATGTTTGTAGAATGTCGTCTCACCAATGGAGGTGCAGTTTAAGTGTTCAGATAGTCTGATTGCCTTCTTTGGCGCTGAACCAGAGAATAAAATGGAGGCAGACATCTGTATGTTGCCAGCTAGAGTATCACAAAGTAGTGGTTGGCTTCTCCATGTGTAGTCATAATTGCAGTCTGTACACTGCTGCCTGATGTCCAACATGCTACCAGTGTCGAAGCTGTGATTCACAACATTAACAGATAAACATTTCCTGCATAACCTGAATAGTCCTATCAGATTTGGAACGAAAACTATGCCTTTATGTATTTTGAATGGTGAGTCATCGTAATTCATGCTGCATATGGAAACATAAATGAAAGAAGCACGTTAAGCAACTGGATTACATGTATTCCGTTGCATGTTTAACTTAGTGCACGTTCAAGAACAATACATAGCATTCAGTCACAGCACTAGACAATGTCACACCACCATAACTGGATGGAGGTACAACATTATATAGTAAGGTGCAAGGAAATAGACGTATATACAATGCAGACAATATTGTAGATGTGAAATGTGGTAGCAAATTTTAAATATAACATTGATGTGCAACCGGTGTGCAGTCATGTATTTTCACCTGAAGGAAGACAGCTGAACAAGAGGACATGGGCAATGACATTCAGTAGTCACATACAAGGTGAATTCATCCTTAGTAAGCCAAACTTAGTAAGCCACTGTAGGATGCTTGCAGAAAGGTTACGGAGGAGGTAGTGTGCTCAAGGAAAGTGTGAGGGTTACATCGGGCCTACTATATGCACATGTATGGACATGGTGTAGGAAATGCATCTTGAACACATGGTAGCAGGTGTGTGTGTGTGTGTGAGAGGGTCATTGTGCTTAGATACTGTAAGAAGCATTTCTTTTATGAACTTAATTAGTATGACATTTGAAAGTACTGCTGGATGCCACAAAGTGACACCAGTATTTCGGTGAAGTTATGCCTGTCCTGTGGTATCTTGGAATGCTGCAGACCCACAGTATTTCATTGTGTTGTACATCATTCCAGCTTCCATCATCAACACATGTGTACATCACAGTACTGTGCTGCTACGTAAAAATCATACACCAATTCTGAGCAATCACTTCAATTGTTTAGATACATACATTTCTGAACATTTCATGACTGGTTTTGTTTTACAACCAGCATGGCATTGTCGTAAGCACACTGACCACACAATGTAGCATGCTGCCATGCTTCTTGAAATATAAATCCAAGAAATGATCGCAATAGCACATCTGCAACATTGCCAGGGCACTGTCGAAGTGAATGTTCACTGCAGTAGGACTTGAATCTAATCACCTTCATACCTACCCAGTTCTCGTCATGTGTCATGGCCATTACTCAGCCAATGTTGAAGCTGTCAATATGCATGATATTCATGTTATCAGTAAGTACCATGTGACTCAAACCTTTGACAGTCCAAAGACTCCAGAATAGCTGGCATGTAGTCAGGATCATCCTTATCATTGTCCCAGATTACTGTCTGAATGTCTGACAGTTCTGATAGGACACTAGAATCAAGCATTTTGCATGGTGTAGAATGTCTGGCATATTTGTATGTGAAGTTACAATGTCACATTGCACAGCTGCATCCACGTAAAGCAGCTTCTGTTGTTCTTCAGCATTAGCATCGTTTCTGACTTTTGAAGTCTGCTTCATCTTTTGATGTCTGTGCACCTGAAATACATAAGGGATTTACCTAAGATGCCGTTGAACAATGGGCAGAGCAATATGACTGAAGGTTGACATACATTGTGTAAGTTGGCATGGAAACAGGTGTCAGCTCATGGGGTCCTGCGCAACCACCGCAATGAAGGTGAGGATTGTTGAATAGCTGGTATGGAGTAGTTGGTAGATGAGGCAGAACATGGGACAACAATAACTAATACACAAGGGACAGGCCACATTACAGCGGGAAGGGGAAGGTGGTCCTACAATGGAAGATGGAGGAATACATTACAGTCATGATGCATTTCAACTAGGTAGGGGGTGAGGTGAGTGAACAGATGGTCGTCAGGGAACCCGCAGTGCGGGACAGGTGACCCTAAAACAAAGGCTAAAATACATGTGTTCGTGGAGTGGGCAGAAAAGACACAGAGGTAGAATGATTTCCAGGAGCAAGAGGGGAGGCAGGCAACAAGGCAAGTGGTGTCACTGAATGTGAAACCGGGTCTGTACCTCAGGATCTGAGGTTTGCCCACATGGTGAGGATCCACAAAACTGGAGAAAGGGATGAGCCAGGTAAATACAGACGAATTAGTGTCACGACAGTGGTGGACAAAGTCATGGAGATGATACTGAAATAAAGGAGTGTTGCAGATTTGGGTGTGGACAACCGCCATTATAGGAGGCAGCATTGGTTTATTTATGGAAGATCTTGCCAAATGAACCTTACACAATAATATGACTGGCTAACAAGAAAGCTGGATGGGGGACTGGTCAGGCTGCATCGGAGTTCTGTGTGCAGTTATGGAGGCCTTATCTGAGGTGTGATGTCGAATTACAGGAGGGGGTACAGCAAAGGGCGACCATGATGATTCAGTCAATGGAAGAGAAGGACTACGAGAACAGGCTAAGGGGATTTAATATGTACACCTTGGAAGAGAGATAGGGTGGATATGATAGATACCTTAAAATAGTTGAAGGGGATGAACAAGGAATGTGGGGAAGGAGTGTGTAAACTAAGGTGTGGAAGGGCCACCATGGGCCACGAACTAAGAATTTAGGGGTAAAGATTTAGGAGAGAGATAAGGTGGCATTACTTTACGGAGAGAGTGGTGACAAAGTGTGACACCATTCTGGATAGAGTGATTTGAAGCAGAAATGTGGATAGCTTCAACAAAGCCTGGAGTAGAGAGCAAGGGTGGGTGATGGTGGGTGGGGCTGATGACTGACAAAGGGTGGATTGATGGGTGGGGTAGGATCAGCTGCAACATAGGTAGGTAGCTAGCTGCACAACCGAGCAGACGTACAAAGGCCGGATGGTCTGTTTCTGCTGTCATGTTCATATGTTTATTCTTCGGGGCACTGCACAGAAAAGCAACCAATGGTGCAATAATGAAGGTGAAAGGGTCAAATTATGAGTGTGTGGGGGGAAGAGAAAACAGACAAAAAATTTCCATGACCATGCATTTTCAGTTGTACATTGTCACACTGTTATAACTTCTTACCTTTGTTAATTTTGGAAGTACAGAGATCAGTTTGCAATTTCACAGATTTACTCGGACATCGGAATTGAATATCAAAATTTTTTATATCAGTGACGTGGCTGTCAATGGTAGGTATTTCAAAGCTGACATCGAAGTTCTGTGATGAAAAACAAAAAATATAGAGTGCAGTCCTCAATAACACAATACACACTGCAATGAAACATTTACAAAGATGTCAAGAACATATCACAAAAACCACACCAACACAGAATGAAGTAGTTGTGCCATGATACAATGGAGACCAGGAATTAAAGGTGGGGAAAGGGGGGGTTGTGAGTCAGGATGGAGACCCTTACATATAAAATTGATGAACAAGGGAGGCATCTGAAAGTTATTGCACAGGAAGAAGTGAATGACAACAAAAGGATAAAAACAAAGAGTTGGGGTTGGAAGTGGTCAGCTGAAGAGCAGTGTTACAGGTCAATATTTTCACATAGATGGTGGAGCAGAAGTGTAATGGTCTTCAGGATGAGGCTGTGAGTTCTGATACAGTATAGGGATTATAGACCACTTGGGAAAGAAACATGGGGTACGTGAAAGATTGGTGTGGTTCAAGATGCACTATGTTGGACAATAGGTGTAGGGACAACAGTACATGGGCATGGATGTCATGATGTGCAATCTTCAAGGAAAGGCTGGTGCAATTTCTTGAGGATAACAACCTCCAGGACAGCAGGCAGCATGGGTTTGTCTCAGGCAGATCATGCCAGACAAACTTGGTTGATTTTTAATGACTGGGTTATGAGGGCACTGGACAGGGGACATGCAGTGGATGTCCTACAACTGGATTTTAGCAAGGGCTTTTACTCGTTGGCCCACCGTAGGCTGACCTGCAAGCTGAAGAGTCATGGAGCATAGAAGAAACTGATCAGATGGGTCTAGAAATTGATGAAGGGTAGAGAGCAGAAGGTAGTAGTGAGGAGGGAGGCATCTGAACACAGGGCAGTAACAAGTGGTGTACCACATGGCTCGGTGCTGGTACTGGTACTGTTAAACATTATAATAACTGACATTGCAGTAGGGATTAAGTGCAAGATCAGTGTCTTCACAGATGACACAAAGATCGGTGCCAAGGTAGATGGGGATTAGGGAGCAAAAGTATTTAAGTAGGATTTTGTAAATCTAGAGGAATGCTAAAACACTTGGCAGCTTGCTTTCAATGACAATAAGTGGAAAGTGATGCATTTAGGAGGAGAGAACACAGGACACTAATACTGGCTGGAGGGTGTACTGTTAACAAAATCAAAGGAGGAGAAGGATCTGGCAGTGCTGGTGACCAGGAGATGAAACACTCTGCTCCAGTGCAAGAAGGCCAAGAGGATGATGGGTTGCATAGCGGGGGTTACTTCCAGGTGTGGGAGATCATCTTGACCCTGTACAGGTCCCAGGTGATACTGCACCGAGAGTACTGCATGCAGTTCTGGTGCCCATACTTGAAAAGGACATCAAAGTACTGGGGGGCAATGCAGGGCAACAAAATTGATCCTGGGGTTGTGGGACAGACCATATGAAGACAGACAGACTACTTAATATGTATACCCTAGAGGAAAGAAGAGAGACAGGGGATGTGATTGAGGCCGTCAGGTACCTGAAGGGTATGTTCAGAGTGGACCAGGTGTATGTTCAGTCTGAATGGCAGAAGTTAAACCAGAGGACACTATATGTAGTTGGAAGGGTGCATATTCAAGAGGGAATGGAGGAGGCACTATTTCACAGAAAGGGTGGTGGCAGGGTGGAACACTCTGCCAGAGGAAGTCGTATCGATGCAAAGTGTTGGGGCTTCAAGAGGGGGAGGGACAGATTCAGTTGGGGGTATAAACTAGGATGGGGCATGTGGGGGGCAGCTACAGTTTAATGGACTGAAGTGCTGGACAATCAAGCACACTAGATAGACTGAATGGCATGTATGTGCTGGCAAATTAGTATGTTTGTATGTGGCTTCACATAACACGATTCAGTACTTCAGTGTTTTGATATGATTTAATAAAAGTATTGACTCACTTCAACAACATATTATACTGATGGATGTGAAAAGACATGGTGTAAGCAGGCACAATGGGGCTGTATTTCAGGAATGAAAGCTATAATCGGATGAGGGAATTTGTGTAGGTGTTCCTTTGAAAAATTCGAATGGGTATGGACACACAGCAATGGTGGTAAATAATAATAACACGGAGGATAGTATAGCCAAGCAAAACTTGACATAGATACCATAGTACACAGCCGTGGTGAAAGTAACGAAGCTGGATAACAGAAGGGGTGTTTCACAGGGTGAAGAGGAAAGTGTCAGATCAGGGGAGATACAGAATATGAAGTGAAGGTGTGAACTTAAGTGAAGATGGCATGAAAATGACTTTTTTACATACATCACGCAAAAAAGAAGTTGTAAGGAAAACATTGTAACAATGAAGAAGGAGGGGTGATGGGCGGAAGAGGGTTGTGAAATGGCAATAGTAATACCAATAGTAGGAGGGATCATACAAACAGATGTGGGGAAGGTGACGGATGGAGAAATAACAGTGGGGAAGTTGCTGGAGGAGAGGAGGTCATTTAGTGTCTACACACCAAGGGGACCATGGAGTACAGCAAGGAGTAATGAAGGAGCTAGCAGAGTTCCTAAAAGAAAGGCCCCTTTGAGCACTTATTTAAATGATCTACAGACATAGGATGCACACTACACGACAGCAGACCATCTCATGATGTTCACCACCACAACAGTGGACCAAAGTGCGAATGGTGGAAATATAGGCCAGTCAGAGTAACATCAATACTGATACTGGTAATGGAGACAATCGTAAAGGACAGTCTAGTGGCAGTACTTGACCTGAACAGACTGCAGGGCGGGAGGGGGCATGGCTTCGTCAAGGGAAAGTCAGAAGAAGCCAGAAGGGGAAGGAAGGAAACATATTCAATTCAGTGCTTTAGAGTGACAGGTAATTGCTATTTTTCTTTTAAACTTAGATTGTGGGCTTTTAGTGACACTGTACTTTCTTTGTTGTCTTTACTTAGAATTGTTTTTGGGCTGTTGAAAATTTAAAACGTAGTGGTGGTGTAATTCTGTGCTGTCTTTAATTGCTGCAAAATTTTATCTTGGCTTGTCTGACTGCCCTGTGGTTGGGTGAAGGGTGTTAATTGTCTGGCCTCTGACCTCAGCTACGTGATAACTGGAGGTGGGGCTTAGTCAGAGTTGAGGTAGCAAGTAGAGTTTTATTTTCTCAGAAGCCAGAAGGGGGAGGAAGGAAACATATTCAATTCAGTACTTTAGAGTAACTGGTAATTGCTATTTTCCTTTTAAACTTAGATTGTGGGCTTTTAGTGACACTGTACTTTCTTTGTTGTCTTTACTTAGAATTGTTTTTGGGCTGTTGAAAATTTAAAACGTAGTGGTGGTGTAATTCTGTGCTGTTTTTAATTGCTGCCCCTCCCTCCCCTTCCCCATCTCTTAATTATATGCCCTGTTAAATCTGATTGACAGGAGCTAAACACAGGGTATAGGAAGGGGTATAAGTAGGTGGGGCATACGGGGGAAGAAGCCCACCCTCAGCACAAGTGTTTTGACTCATTTATTTATTTATTGTTTTTTTTTTTAAAGAAAATTATCTGAGGATCAGTAGCAGGATTTTTAGGACAGTAAATGAATAAAAAGGGAACTAGGAGAGCTTCAGTAGCAGACAAGTAGTGGAATAGCAGTATAACTGCAGTATAGTGTGGGGAGTAGTGCAATGCAGTGGCTGTAGGGCAGTCATATTCAGGCAGACCTTCTGGACACTGAGGTGCTGCCCTATCTGCATGCATCTCTCTGGACTGCGGGATGAGGTAGCCAGACTCAGAGCGGAAGTAAACTGGGTCAGGTACCATCACCCCTATCCAGAGACCACCCAGTCCAATGCAACTGCCTCAAAGGATGCCGAGAGCGAGAGCACTTGGATGACAGTGGGCTCAGGGAGGTTAGAGCAGTCAGGCAGAGGCACATCCCAGATCTTATTCCACTCAAGAACTCATATGCCACACTGGCAAACGAGGACAACCAAATAGAGGTACCCAGAGAAGTGGAAGGAAAGGATGTGGAGGTTAGCCAAGGAGATGACCTCAGCGGGAAAGCAGTGGACCCCAGAGGAGGAGGAAGCGAATCCTGGTGGGGGACTCCATCATAAGTGGGATCCAGCTAGGAACACAGGAGGGGAGGACAGGAGGTGAGGTGCCTACCAGGTGCCACGGCATGGAGGATGGAAGGAAGATCCTGGGATCACTGGAAAGGCTAGACGGGAGGGTGAGCTGGATGTCATTATCCACCTAGGTACTAATGACCTGGCAAATGGGGAGCCAAAGGAAGTTCAGGAAGAGTTTAGGAAATTGGGGAGGGGTCTCAAGCAAGTAGCTAATTCTGTCACTTTCTCAGAGGTACTACCTGCGAGAGGCAAGGGAGAGAATAGGAGTGCACGCACCAGGAACTTTAACTCATGGTTGAAGAACTGGTGCTGTGAGGAAGGGTTTGGATTCACTGGTGACTCGGGACCTACCTGGAGGGATGGAGGTTTGTTCAAGCCTGATGGCCTGCATCCATCCTGGAGGGGAATCCAAGCACTCAATGATAAGTTTAAATGCTACATTGACAAGCATTTAAGCTAGCAAAGGGGGGGTGGCAGGCCAGCAAGGAGAGGTACCTCTTGCTCACCCCCACAGCCAGCATGGAACCAGTGAACCAGAGGAGTGGCTATCTCTTCAAAGCAGTGTGCAAAGGATGGAGATTAGTGCCCAAGAGGTGGATAGGCAGCAAAGGCACAACCAGCAGACAGGCAGACAGCAAGGAGAACCAGGGATAAAGGACAACCAAGGAAGGGCTAGAGTAGAACAGTGAAACAGTCTAGGAAGGTCAAATCATGGAAAGCCATGTGTGCAAATGCCAGGAGCCTTAGCAACAAGATGGAAGATCTGAGGCTGTCATGGTGCAGTCAGACCTGGACATTGTGGCCATCACTGAAACCTGGTGTAATGATAACCACGACTGGGAGATAATGATACCTGGCTACAACGTATTCAGAAGAGACAGAGCAGGCAGGAAGGGAGGAGGAGTGGCACTGTATATGAAAAATGACATAAGGGCCACAGAGATCCAGGCGAACAAAATGGGGAGAGATACTGTGGGTTAAGCTGGAAAGGAAAATGGGGCCAGCCATCCGCACAGGTGTGGTCTATAGACCACCAGCCCAGGAGGAAGAAACAGATAGGGAGCTGATGCTAGCCATCTAAAGGATGGCAACAAGGTGAGGTAGTACTGGTTGGAGACTTCAATATTCAGACGTGGACTGGAGCATCCCAGCAGCAGCATCAACTAGAGCAGATTTATCCTGACTCCTTCAGGGTGCCTTCCAGCAATTGGTCATGGAACCAACTTGGCAGAAGGCAATACTGGACCTTGTGCTCACAAACAGGGACAGTGTGATGGGGGTAACAGTGGGAGGCACCTGGGGAACAGTGACCACCAGTCATTGTGGTTTGAAATCACAGAAAGAGCAGAACCAAACCACACAAAAACACGTATCCTGGATTTTAGGGGGGCAGACTTTGGGAAAATGGGGAGGTACTTGAAAGAGGCATTAAGGGGAATGGGACAGGAATCAGGGGTTGAGAAACAGTGGGCAGTATTTAAAATGGGGATTACAAGAACAACCGAATTATGCATTAAGCAGGTTAGCAAGAGAAAAGGAAGAGGAGACCATTATGGTTTTCCAAAGAGGTAGCAAAAAGTGAAAGCCAAAAGATTGCATTCAGGCAATACAAAAGACACAGGCAGAAGGGATAGGGAGAAGTACCAGGAGAAGCAAAGGGAGGCAGGGAGGTCAGTAAGGGAAGCCAAAGCTCAGATAGAAGAACACATTGCAAAATCAGTGGGTAGAGGGACAAAACCTTTACAGGTACATAAGTGAAAAAGAAAGACAAAGGGAGGGATAGTGAGACTGAAAGGTGAGGGCAGGGGCTGCGTGGAGGATGACAACAGTAAAGCTGACATACTGAACAGGTATTTCTGCTCAGTCTTTACTGAGGAAAAGGAGGGTAATGGGTCTGAAGGGAGTACAAGGGTGAGAATGGTGCAGAAATGGACACAAGTCCTTTACACGAGAAAGGGTCCTGAAGGAACTGGAGTAATAAGAGTTGATAAAGCAATGGGGCCAGATGGGGTGCACCCAGGGTCCTTAAAGAACTAAGAGAGGTGGTGGCTGAACCTCTGGCTATCCTGTTTAGCCAATCACTGGAAACAGGGAGGTACCCAAAGACTGAGGACAGCAGATGTAGTCCCCTTATACAAAGGGAACAAAGAGGAAGGGAACTACAGACCAGTCAGCCTCACCTCGGTAGTGGGGAAGATCATGGAAGCACTACTGAAGGAGAGTTGGTGGAACATCTGGTTGTCAATGGACTACAGGACCCAAGGCAGCATGGTTTCACCAGGGGAGGTCATGTCAGACCAACCTCGTTGAATTTTTGACTGGGTGACTAGGGAGGTGGATCAGGAGGGCAGTGGACATGGCCTATCTGGACTTCAGCAAGGCCTTTGACACTGTGCCACATAGAAGACTATTACACAAACTGGGGAATATGGTGTGGGCAGGACAGCAGTGTGGTGGGTAGGTAACTGGCTGGGCGGCAGGACACAGAGGGTGGTGGTAAATGGCTGTCACTCCACAGAGGGAAGAGTGACCAGTGGGGTACCACAGAGATCGGTGCTGGGACCGGTCCTATTCAACATCTTCATCAGTGACATTGCACAGGACCTAGAAGGCAGGATTTCACTGTTCGCTGATGACGCAAAGCTCTGTAACAGAGTAGACACACCAGAGGGTGTAGACAGAATGAGAAGGGACCTGCAGAAACTTGAAGAATGATCAGGGGTTTGGCAGTTGAAATTCAATGCAAAGAAGTGCAAGATAATGCATATGGGGCACAAAACCATGGCACAATATATCAGTTAGGGGTGAGGATATAGCATGCACCAAACAGGAAAGGGATCTTGGGGTTATCATCTCTGATGTCCTCAAGATAGAAACAGTGTGACAAGGCAGCAGGTAAAGCAAATAGGATGCTGGGATGTATAGGCAGGGGCATTACCAGCAGGAAAGGGAGGTCATAATTCCGCCATACAAGACACTAGTGAGGCCTCACCTGGAGTACAGTGTACAGTTCTGGAGATCATACCCCACGTAAGGACATAGACAGGGTAGAGAAGGTTCAGAAGAGGGAAACAAAGATGGTGCATGGATTGCATCACAAGTCCTATGAAGACAGGTTGAAGGAACTGAACATACCCTGGAGGAGAGGAGGGAGAGGGATATGATAGAGACATACAAGTATCTCACAGGGAGGAACAGGTGCAGGAATACAGTATTTTTAAGAAAAAGATGTACCAGGACTAGAGGGCATGGGATGAAGTTGGAGGGAGGATGATTCAGAGGAAACATGAGGAAGAATTTCTTCACAGACGGGTGGTGGACAAGTGGAACACCCTGCCAGAGGAAGTGGTGTGGGCTGAAACAATCACGGGATTTAAGAATGCATGGGATAGACATAAAGGAATCCTGGAGGTCAGGGGTAAGGGGCAACAGACTTCTAGGAAAACATAAACTGAACTTACAAGCCCAAATGGGCAGATTGGGTGGGCCATAGGCCCTTATCTGCCAACATTGTCTATGTATCTATCTATGTATCTATGTATAAAGTCATGCCAGATCAACCAGGTGGAATACCATGAATGTGTGAATCGGAAAACTGTTAGGGGCCACGCGTGGATGTCCTGCACACAGAGTTCAGTCAGGCATTCACTTCAGTAATGTATGGCAGACTTTGAAATAAAGTACAGGGCACAGGGGCAGTAAGTAAACTGGTTTGGTTGGCAAAGAACTGGCTAAAAGATAGGCAGCAGAGGGTGGTGTTACTGGTGGAACACTTATCCCATAAGCTTATGACAGGTGTTGTTCCACTGGGGTCTGTGTTGGGCACAGTGCTGTTCTGTATCTTTAATGCAGACATCTGATAGGGCATCAGCAGCAACACCTGCCTGCTTGCAGATAACAACAAGATGGGATCGGTGGTGGAACTACAGGGGCGTGGAGCATTGCTTACATGAGGATATTACAAAGCTAGAGGCATGGTCAGACAAATGGAAGCATGTGCTCAAAGACCAGAAATGCAAGGTCCTACTCTTGGTAGTAAAAAAATGCAAGGATAATGAGACAAGTTGTGGTGGGGTGGTACATTGAGTTAACAGAAAAGGAGAAGCATCTGGGGGTGCTCATCATGGGAGCAATGAACAAGTACACACTATGAAAAAAAAACAAAGCAGAAATGCAAAAAAATGCTTGGGTGAATTGCAACGGACATTACCTTTCAGAGATTCATAGATATGTGTCTGCAGAAAAGGACCTTACTGGACCATCAAGTGTGACCATTTCCATCCTTACTTGTCCCACTCTTCTCCTGCGACTGACAACCAGTTGTGCTTGTCCAAAGCCCTCCTGAAACCTTGTAGTGTACTGTCCCACACCACCTCTTCCGACAGGCCAATACAGGGCTACACCACTCTCTGTGTGAAGCAGTGCTTCTTAATGCTGCCCCTAAACCTTCAACCCTCCAGTTGAAAACCATCTCCAGTACTTTTTGTATCCCTTTAGCATAAAAGGTAGTAAACCATTTTTATCACCTTCACATACTTGAAAGTTTAAATCATGTCCACTCTCTCCCTCCTTGCCTCCAGGGTATAAAAATTCAGCTCCAGTAGACTATACACATAACACTTCACCATTAGCACATGCACTACTTTACTGTCCCTTCTATGCACCATCTCCACAGAATCTATGTTTTTTTCATCATATGGAGACTCCAGAACTGCACCCACTACCCCACTTGAGGCCTAACCATTGGACAATACAGTTGAATCTGCACCTCTCTCTTTCAGCTGGATGTCCCACACCCTATGCATGCCATCCTCCTGTTTGCCTTTCACACTGCCTTGATGCACTGACCCCCTGCCACAAGGTCATCACTGATTAGAAGTCCTACATCCATCTCTGGTCTGGCTGCTGCCACTTGCTCTCCATCCAGTGTGTAGGTTGGGTTGTGTTTTTCCTCCAAAAAGCACATCATTGTGCACTTCCTGACATTGAATTTCACATTCCTTTTCACCGCCCACTCTTCTATTACTTGGAGATCATTTGGGAATTTCCCCCACCCCCGGGGATGTCCACCCTGTTGCACACTTCTGAGTCATCTGCAAAAAATAGCAAACCATCGACTAAAGCACCACCGTTATGCAGTGGCAGAGCCGGGTTTAGGAGCATTTCGGAGCCGGGGGAGGGGGCATTCAGCCAATCATGGGCTCCACAATGGGCACTAAACAGTGTATAAAGATTGTGGTGGGGCACCACTACTCACACTGGGGCAGCCAGGAGAGGTGACCGCCATCCAGCCGCCCCTCTAGTTCTGCCACTGCCGTTATGTCACCTAGATAGATTATGAAACAGAAGTGGCTTCAGCACCGGCCCCTGGTGGACACCATTTGTAACCACTACCTCACCAGAGTACACCACACCTACCACCACCATGTAGATACTATCCTTCAGTCAGATCTGTACCAGCCTTGTTATTTTCAGCCAGACACACAGACTCCACGATTTCTTTTCCAGCCTCTGGTTGTGGACTGTGTGGAATGCCTACCCAAAGTCCTGCTATGCCACATCCAACACCCAACCATGATCAGCCACCCTCGTTATACCATTTATTTAGAAGAAGTAAGTTTATCATATTGTTCTATGACTCCTTGGTTGCACCGCACATGGAGTACTAAGTATATTACTGCCATCATTAAATACAGCAGGACATTAGGGTGCTGGGGGTTTGTATCAGCATGGTGAAATGATGATTATTCAAGGCAATGTGATTTGCAATATGACTTCAGACTACAACAGTTAAGATATACACACAGGAGGAGAGGAGGGACGGGGACATGACTGACACATTAAAGTACATAGAGGTGCTAATAAAAACATAGACAGAGGGTCTATTGAGAATGAGGGTGGGGATAGACAGTAGGGGACATGGAATGAGACTGATAGTGGGTGTGGTGCATTCAGGATGGAGGTGAGGAGACATTTCTTCACAGTGAGGTTTGTAGGAAAGTGGAACACAGTAACAGCAGAGGTGAAGGAATGTTACACAGTGGAATTATTCAAGGAAGGGTGGGAGAGGGCAAAGGGTAGGGTCAGGGCAGGGAAGTGCAGATGGTGTGGGGAAGATGCTGAACTGGTAGCTAGTTGCAATCTTTCGATGGTGGCAAGTTTGAAATGTTAGTATGTATTGTCTTGTGAACCAGTTAGCGTGCAGTAACACATTAGTACTTACCTCAGTAGTAGAGGTATCATGCGAGTTGTTGTTCCCAGTAAGCAGTGACCCATCACCAAGTACTGATTTTATTACCCAAGAAAGAGAAAGACAATCAATTTTAACACAAAGCACAAGTACTTTGACACCAAAAAGGTAACTTTCCACAATGTCGTATAGACAAAATGTCTGCATGCAATGACACAGAAGCAGTGCACTGTAAAGATAATGAGAGACTAACATACATACTCACATAGGCAGCAGACAGCAATACTGTGGGAAGTGTTAGGGAGAAGCAGTGCCACCATGACAAGGTCTTTCCCAATTGGCACTGGTCAAAGAAACACATGTTAATGGCAGTAGGATCAAACAGTGATACGGTTAGACTACAGATTTGACAGTGACATACATTGACATGCAGGGACATATATAAACCACTGGAAACACATGACTGCCATTGAGAACACACATCACAACACACATACACAGGTACTAACAACAGAGACACACAGCAAATAAATAGACAATACAAGCTGGGCAACTAAGTGCAAACAGCCTGTGCTGACACCTGGGCATCACATACACATACCATGAACAGACACAGGTAACACATGAACTATCAATATGTAAAACATGACAGCGACAAAATATAAGCTGCAAAATATGACTTACCAATGCTCTTTGACGCGTTACAAAAGCAGCATGTTTGATTTGCTTGGTTGGTACAGAAACACCACTGGGACCAGAAGGACCTCTACATGCTGATGTAGAACTGAAGACAGTAGGGATGGCATCTGGCTTCAATCTGTTTCTAGTCAGGAAATTAAATTCTGGCATCATAACACAAGACGTCTGGAAACAATCTTGTGTAAGGTGGCCCCTACACAGAAAACTATACTTTGTTGGTCCCTTCCTGTTGTCACGGGTCCACTTCATCTTCTCAGACCACTGATTTCTAAGGTCTGCATTTGCAGTGAAATGGAACATGCTAACACCAGGTGTGCAGGTATTGCTGCAGTTACCAACAACACAGTAATTAACCACTGTGTCATATCACTTTTAAAAAGCAGTGAACCAGAAATAAAGCACGTTTTAACTTTCTGACAAGTGACACAAACCACACAATAAAACCAGCTGTATACAGCAGTACTACCCGCAACACTGTTTCAGATTTCCCTCCAAAAAGTATGTAATTCACTGTGTAACACAACCTGGTAACAATACAACATTTTGACTAAGGAGCTGAAAATTTGTCTTTTTTTTTTAGAACGTCACATTTATTATGTAAAAAAAAATAAAGAAAAACATACATATTCACCGTAATTAAAAACATTGTCTTGATGAAACTGCACCAGTTGTGACACAGACAGTTTATGTGGATGGGAGTATCAGGGCAAAGGTCACAAATCAACATATGCATGCAGTCGGTGAAGAGGACCATCAGGGACAGGGTGAACAGTATTTCTTGATGGCTAATTACTGTTATAAATAGCAATATTCAACAAAACCGTGCAGTGTGAAATGGGATGTAGCAGATACAAGAGTTCATTCACCGATCCCACTTGGCAGCTCAGAACACAGCCGAAAGTCCTTTGAGGAGGCACACGCAATATGAGGTACCGGGGGGGGGGGGAGGTTGTTGTGATAATGGCTGAAGTAGGGAAAAACAGATTATAAACAAATTATGTATGCCTGTAAAAATTACATTGAACAGTGCAAGCGCTGGACATTTTTTGATAGTCCATTTTTAACAAGCTCCGTTTTCGGCAGCAGTAAAACGGCGAGCAGTTACTGGCAACACTTGATAAACAGCATTGAAACAGAAAGCCGCTGAAGTCATTGAATTATGGTGTGTCATTTATTGCTAAAATTACTCAGCCATCACATTTGAACTTTTGCGGCTTACTTTCAGATATTGTGCATGTGGATTCTGGTCATGCACTGGAAAAGGGAAGCATGTCAGGACGTTTACTTTTGGACATGGTGCTACACAGTGCACACCTCAAGCCACACGTGTGCCCACTCATTTTCTTTAGTAGGTAAAGCGCGATCATGGATGAAGCCCTACAGGGGAACGTGCTACCCTACTAAGATGTCACACTGAGCGGGCGCGAGGCTTAGGAATTGTAAGGACCAGCAATGTGCACAATGCCGTGGTAAGAACATTCAAAAGAGCATGCTAGAAAAAATTTACTCCTGTAGTAGGAAAACACTAATGCAAAGTTGGTTTCCACTACAGATGTGCACAGTAACACAAAAAAATGATAATGACGGCAACATCGGTGAAGGTTCTGTTTAAGAAGTGACAAGTAAATTATACAGTATATCAATACTAAGCATTAACAAGGGCAAGTTTATATAAGGTACTGGGCTCAATGTGGGATTTAAGGAAATACATTGCAAAGTGCAAGGGACACTCAGATTGCTGTAAGGTGGAGAGGAAAACTAAGGAGGGGGTAAACAAATGCAGATCAAGGGAAACGTAAAGGAGACAAGATGGGAAGAAGGTACTGAGAAGTGTGCAGGATATGCATCAGGTACAGTCGCAGGAATGAGAGGTGAAGTCATGGAGACAAGAGAAGAAAGAGCATTGGGAAGAGGAGCATGATAACAAGGTTTAGACTGGATGGGCAGGGGCCATATTCAGTGGTCCCTGTGTATGGCACTAGCAGACAACGCATGTGAGCTGAATATACCAATGTGCCCTTGCAAATGAGTGATCTCTCTTGCATACAGGATGCAGTAAAATATTCAGAGGTTCTGAAAGCCCTAAAAGCCACTGTCAAAATGCTGTTTAAGGAATTCAAAATCCTGTTCTTACCAAAGTGCACAGTGGTATGCAAACACCCAAACACCTCCCTTTGGCTGAGCACTGGGCAGTGGACTGCCAGTTAAAACTGTCAGTCCCTGTTAATGTCTCCACCCCCAATTTACCACTGTACCCATATTCACAGCAATCCTCCCTAGCAGTCGGGTAACCTCCTACCTTCCTATCAGTGTACCCATATGCACTGCAACCTCCCATGGCAGTCTTACATCCCCTCATCTCCCCGACCGTTGTACTGATAAGTACATAAAGTGAAATATAGTAAGTAAGTAAATAAATAAAGTAATATTAATAAAACTAAGTAAGCATACATCTCAACCTTCTAACTTGCAAATCGGGGGCAAGGCTTGATACAGTTGGGAGACACATCTTAAAAGATGGTAACAGCTTAACAGGGACATCATGCCAAGAGAATTTCTTGGGGAGCACACAATTAAAAATTATTCAAAGGGTTACCATCAATTACAATTTTTAAGCCTTTCTCTGTCTAGAAAACACTACTTTGATAAGAACTGGGGGAGAGGCAGCACGTGCCCTCCCATGAGTCTATGGGAATGATGGCCTGCAAAACCTGCTATATCGTATGGCTCAGTGTGGAAAAAAATGCTGAAGCTCTAGAGACTATGGGCCCAATTTTCGAACCCATTCATTTCCACCATGCATCTATTAGTGGCGCGCATGAGCTAGCTCATGGCAGTACGTGAGCAGAATACCTCCATATGAAATGTTGTGCACACACGAGGTTGCTTACAGTATTACCTTCTTTCTAATATTGGTAGAATTAACTCTAGAAGTGACTATAACAGAAGAAATAATGTGGGTATTTGTCACAAAAATTGTCACCATCTTCGAAAATGTATCTTCATGCGTATTATGTTCTGAGGGGGGATCATCTTGTTGTCTTTGTAACGTCTGTGTACTTAATGTGAAAAATCAATAGAGGACATTTAATTAGAAAAGATGAGATGCTCATGACCAGTCAGGAGAAGTCATAATGCAGGCAGGTAGCCTCAACCAGTGTGCATTGCCTGTCTGAATATGGCGGCAGTATAGCTACCTGTGCACAGTGATTATTTATTTATTATTTATTTAGCTCTTATTAACCAGGTAAGCACACTAGTCAAAACAGATGCCTATTTTCAGGTATGACCCAGGAGATTACAAGGAATGTGGTAACAAGTACAGGCAGGGTAAAGGATCTACAACGTTTCAAGTTCACGACATATAGACAGTTTCAGGGTCAAGCAGTAGTACAGAATGCACAGTGGTAACACAGCCCCTGCAGGAAAGTGACTCATGAGAACAAAGGGGGACACCGACGTTGCTCCTGTGAACCATACTCTTCGGCTACCATGCTGAATGAGCACATATGGCATGCAAGGCTCTAAGGGGCCATTTACATGCCATTATGTGTCCAGTAGCATTGCCACATTATGTTGCCTGCACGAATGCACAGAGGCACTTTGCAGAGCTGTGGCTTCCCCCACAATGTGAGCACTGTACCCATTTGCACAGCAACCCTCTTTGGGAGTCTTGCAGCCCCCACCCCCAATCACCGTACCCATATGCACAGCAATCTTCTCTGGCAGTCTAATGACCTGCCCCCAACTGCTGCACCTATATGCACAGCAAACTTCCGAGTTCAGTGACCCCCATCTCTGATCACTGTACCCATATGTACAGCAACCCACCCAGGGAGCCTAGCAGCCCTCCGCTCCCAGTTGTTGTAATGATATTCACATTAGGGTTGCTTGGATTTGGGATGGCAAATTCAAAGCATTGGATTCTGATCCACGTTTAGGATTTTTTCAGTATTCATCTCCACCGAACAAATTCTGAAAACACTTGAAATCAGATGCGAATCAGAGTCAGATTCTGCATCCAATTTCATTAACTTTTAAAACCTCTAAAATCTCCCCTACCTGCTTGCACGGTAGGAGAAAGTACACCAACCTCCCCTTCCCCCACCCTTGTAGCCCATCTCCCTCATTTTACCTTACTTGGCTGTGCTGCTGGGCAAGCCACAAGATCCCTGGCTGTTACGAGGCTGGTCTGTCCAGTGCTGTTACTGTGGACTCCATGTTCATCTTCCATCATGACTCTATGCAGGCCACCCATCACCGCTGTTGGTCTCTGAGGTAATAATCCTGTCTGGGAGGGATTCTGAAATCTCACACACCTCCCCTTGCCTTGCCACCTCACTGGAGTTGCTGGTGCCATGCCACTGGACACCTTATTTGCCCTAACCCTAGGCCTCTGGTAGCTTAGCCACAATCCTCCTGAATCAACAAATACTTGACTCCTTTAATCCTTTTCTTTTCATCAACCGAAGAAGTCCTTGCCTTGCTGCTGCCTGCCACTACTAATGTCAGGGACAAGTACTGACATCAACACTTAACCCTCTCTGAGTGGCCAGCCACAACAAAACCCTTGGAAAGAGCCCCCTTACTTCTCTCACAGTAAGAATGGCGTAGTGGCTAAAAATCACCCAGGGTTTTGTGCTGCTAGGCCACCTAGACCTCAGTCAGGAAGGGTCATGGGGTCTTGGGACTTGTCTTGGGGAGGCTTCATTTTCTTTGTCAGAATGGATAGCCACACAGCTTGAGTTGGTAGAAATGGAGGGCGGTGATGACAACAGCGGGGGTGAATGAAAACTCTCTCCCAGTTCCTCTGTACTACCCTACCATCATAGCAGTCCAGATACTACACCACACACAAGCACATGGTGTCAAAAGGACACAGAAGTGGAAAACTGGAGTTTTCAGGCCACACACTACAGTGCCAGATTGATCGACTGCAACCAGGCGGACCTGAACACAAAAGCAGCTAATAGGGTCAGTCATCACAGGAGGGTGTGTGACATGGGGGTCAGGCAGGGTAGTTGTTGACTTGTCTTTGCTTACTGTGGGTCAGGTTGGGGGAGGGATTTTGGAATACTAGTAGGTGTTCAGAGGTGGAATTCCCAAAATTCAGATGGATGCAAACCAGAATGGATTCTAGAAATATGAGCATCCTTAATGCACATCAAGCCTCCTTGACAGTCTAGTGGTTAAACTTGAACTGTCAAATAATATAATGTTCACTGGTTTACAGTGCCCCCCGCCCAATCCCTGGTCCAAGAAGTCAAATATGAAATACTCCATTCCTTGGTATCCAGTGGCCCATCCTCCACCGGATCATTGTCAAACCCCCCTCCTTTGCCCACCAACTTAGCATCCACCAACCTAAACCTCCCATAGACACCTGACTCACCACCCAGCCATACTACAATGTCCACTGCCATGTCATCAGACAACAACCGGCACTGCCCATCCACTCATCACCTCAGCTGGCCACCATCTGAATTACAGGGGGTGAGTGCACATACTTTAGAAACATATTTGTGGGGAGGGGGGCACTGGACATCAGGAAATGTAGTATTCTTATTTGACAGCTCAGACCAGGAATCGGGGTGGGGGCATGGAACACCAGGGAAAAGGGTATTCTTGTTTGCAAGCTGGAGCAGAGAATCAGAGATGGGGGCCACTAGACTGACAGGAATGTGCATATTGGTACAGGGATGGGGGTGGGGGCAGATAAACTGCTAGGGAAGGTTGCTTTGCATATCAGTACAGTGGCCAGGGGTTGGGGGTGCAAGATTTTGATATTTTTTAACTAATGTTAGTGCCATGACTCTAATATCTTTTATGAAAATAAAAATGTTACTGATAAAAAAGTATAGAATGTACACATATGTAGTACTTTCATGCACTGTCCTAAAGTGATTCACAAGAAATTTATTTACACAGGATAATATAGCTGATACAGTACATCTGATTTCTAGTGTGGTCTGCATGCATAAGTAAGCAGTAAGCCATGACGAAGGTGGCATCTAATGCTGGATTAATGCATGGTTGGGACGGTTGTGGCCCGAGGCCGGAAGCTGAGGGCGAACAACTGCCCAACCATGCATCAATCGCATTAGATGCCACCAACCGGAGTAGCTTAATGCGCTTGTTACATGGGCCACATGACGATGGAGTCGCCAGGAGCCTGCCTGGTGTTCGTCGAACAACATAACACAGGGAGTCAGAGCTATGAGGAAACATTTTGACTGCACTTTGAAATCTTAGTAGATACCAACATTAACATACTGATGCGGTCAACATAATCAGTAGCTGGAACTAAAAACATACTGCGGCTCACATCACAGTCCAGAAATTCTACCGATCTCGTTTGTATTTGCTTCATACCTGGCGCTGGAGGTCTTGGCTACACTGTTCACTTGCCATAGTGTGCAACTGCATCCAGATTTGCATGGAGCTCCCGGTGACTTCCTTGCCTCTTGCTCAGTCCTCCGACTTTGCGTCTTGCTGGCTGCTGCTGATGTCTCTTTCCTCCGTCGCTGCTCCGCTCATCCCTCCTTCTCCCTCGGTGCTCGCAGCTCCTGCCCCCACAAACTGCTCCTCATCCCACTGCTGCATCGGAATGCCTCCTGTGCCCAAGAACCATACACGCCTTGCCTGCATGCTGTATGTGTCTCGCACTGTGCTGTCTCTCTGTTTGGTGCCCCCTAGTTCTTGTCCCCCCTCCCCATTTCCGTTGGCAGGAAGCTGGTCTCCCTGTTGGTCTGTCACTCTTGCGCCTGTGACACTCGCTCCCCACCTGTGCCCAGTGCTGCTAAGCTAGGGGTCTGGCTCACTTCAGTACTATCATTTTGAGGACGGCATCTATCGTGGATTAATACCCGCTCCAACTTGGGCCCCGTGATGCCGTTTCGCCAATCGCCGGTGCCCATTCCAGCACTCTGATTATTGCCATGTAACAAGCCAGCTTGATGCCTCTTAGTACAATTGGTACCACAGAACTCGAAAGAAAGACTAGAATGGCAATGCCCCCTTTTGATGCACGTAAAGCATGCTGCTATCTTTGGTGGACCAAATGCACTGCCTCGGAGGTATTATGCCAGTTAATGCTAGGTACAAGGTAGTTATGGAGATCACTGGAGGAAAGCTGTACTAGCCTAAAAGCCTGTTTCCTCTGAATACTTTCTCTCCTGGCCCTCTCGACTTCAGATTGGTGCCAGGAGCATTACAGAACTGAAGCATGGGTCTGGTATGGCTCAAAGCCACAAGTGTATATTACAATTCCAGGCCTCTTCTACATTGCAGATAAGTCGCGTGTCTCCAGCTGCTGTTTGGGGCAAAGCTAGACCAAAACTTTGTCATTGAATTTAGGGACACTGACTCTCAAAATGTGGGACACAGCATCATACTGGAGACACTCAAAACATGGGACACAGAATCATACTGGAGAGGGGAGGTTAGGCCAAGGGTTATAGTGTTGCACCTGCAGGGCAGTGGGGAGGCTGAAAGACCTGTTGCTAGGGTGGTTGGCGGGAGGGGGGCTGGTCCAGCCAGCTGCAGGGTGGATCGTCAATTGGGAAGAGGCTTGTTGGGGGGGCTGTGTGGTGACCCTGGTCCAGCTCAGGGGTAGAGGCTGGTCTATGGGTGTTACAGGTGCAGAGATGGTGGTCGACTAATATTTGGTGACTGGTCCAGGTGTCGGGTAGGATGTTCTGGTCTAGGAGTGTTGTGGATGTTTTTTTGTGGAGGAAAGGTGGGTCTGTGAGCTTGAAGGGTGATCCAGTAATAGAAAGAGTTGTTGACTGGGGAGGGTGTGGATAGTCCAAGGGCTAAATGAGAAGTCCAGCTGCAGGAAGCATGGTTGGCTGGGGAGAGGGGAGTAGAGTTGGTTAGCAGGGCTTCTTTGAGGATGGTCCAGTGATAGGTAGGTGGGGTGCTTAGATGTGTGGCTAATGGTCCAGAGCTGGGTGGACAAGCTTCAGAGACAGTGGTCTGCTGAGGAAGGCTTGTTTGTGGGCTTGGGGGAGTGAGCCAGCTGCAGGGTGTGGAATAGGGTTGGAAGCTGGTCCAGATGCAGGGAGGTTGGTTGGGAGGGGGTGCTCTGTGAGTGTGAAGGATTATCCTGGGGGTGTATCGCCTGAAGGACAGCACCACAACAGAGCAGCAGATGGTGTGTTGCAGGTGCCAGGTGGGTCGTTGGTGGTTAAGTGGTTCTGTGTGCTGGATGGGTGTTAAAGGTGTAGAGATGGTGGATGACTGGAGTTCAGAGGTTGGTCCAGGTGTGTGGGTGTGGGGTGTTCTGGCTGTAGGTGTTGTCATGGGTAGTGTTCTGTGGAGGAAAGGTGGATTTGCAAGCTGAAGGGTGATTCAGCAATGGGGAGGGGCTGTCGACTGGGGACGGTGGATAGTCCAAGGATTGAAAGGTCCTGCTGCAGGGAGGATGGTTGGCAGAGAGGGTCTAGTCCAGGGATTCTGTGAAGATAGTCTACTGGCAGGTAAATAGGGTGGTTGGCTGTGGCGGTGATGGTCCAGGGCTGGGGAACCAGCTACAAAGACAGTGATCTGCTGAGAGGCGCTTGTTTAGGGGCTTGGGGTGATCCAGCTGAGGGTGTTTTCTTGCCGTAAGGTCAGAAGCTGGTCCCATGCAGGAGGCTGGTCGGGCGGGGATTGTCCAGCTTTATGCGGGGTGGTGGACTAGGTTCTGGTCCATGGAGGGTGGCTGGCGGAGGGGAGGTGCAGAGTGTTGTGGTTGACTGGGAGGTGTGTTGGCGCGCACTACAGGTTTCAGAGGTGCAGCCAGATGTGGAGGGGTGGACCCAGGCAGGCTGTCCCAGTCAGATGTCCGACCCAAGTCCCACAGTGGATCCAGAAAGACTAGAATGGCAACACCCCCTTCTAAGGCATATAAAGCCCGCCAACATCTTTTGGTACGAAGTTTCAACTTAGCATTTATAATGCTGTTTTGCCCAGAAACTGCATGCAGACCATTTTTAAGCTCTCCTGGCCCCCTCAACCTGTGAATCGGTGCCAGCTAAAATTTGCCCCACTGCAGCAACAGCTCTGTGTTGCTGAAACCGCAGATACAGTATATTCTGTTCCCCTGTCCTGTCCCAAACTGCAGATAGGGACCAGGGAGCACACAGGTAGTCTTTTCTTCAACTGTGCTCCAGCTGTTGGGGGTGGGGGACATCCAGCTGCAGTGGGTGGGTGGTCTCATACCTTAACAGTGTCCCTCATTTCATTCAGCCCCTCAGAATTGCTCTGTCCTTCATGTAAAAGTGCTGCCACACCTAGAAGGTGCTGTGAACTCAGACAAGCAGAAGTACAGCTGTAGTGAGTGAGGGTGGTGCCACGGGGGCTGTAAGAACCGATGACCAGCTCCAGGAAAGATCAGCTTGGTGAGGGGTGGGGGCTGTTCATGGGTGGAAATGGTATTGGGGGGGATCCAGCTGCAAAGAGAGTGGAACGGGACTCAGCTTGGGGAAGGCTGGTCCTGGCTCTGGAAGGGTGGGAGTAGTCTATAGGTGGAAATAGTGGTCTGGTCTGATCCAGGTGTGGTGGTCATCTGGGGTGAGGCAGCTGATGGGGGGCAGCTCTCAGGAGGGCACTCGGTTTGGGGGGGCTGGTCTTTGATCAGGAAAGGTCTAGCTGTAGGGATGGTTGTCTGCTGGGTGAAGGGCATGGAAGAGTGATCCAGCAGCGAGAGAGGGAGCAGTTTAGGGGATGGAAAGGAGGTCCAGACGCAGGGCAGGCGGTTGTGCTAGGGAACTGGTACTGGGCTTAGTGTGAGTCCAGATGTAGATACAGTGGTTGACTGGGGATGAGCTACTTTGTCTTTCTTTTGAGGTCTGTGGTTGGTACATTGATTAAAGATGTGTCCCCGATTTTTTTCTTCCCTCTTCCAGATTTGTACGGCATGAATATGCTTCAGAGGTTTGATCACTGAACGTTAACATATGGGGAAAACATATACTTAGTACGTAAGCTAAATGCGAGTTGAAATAGATGTAAAACTAACAGGAAGTCTGGGTTTGTTAACAGCAGACAAGAACGTCCCCTACTCTCCCACACGATGTACACATTTCTTTCCCGCGGCACATTATGTAGACGTTTCAGACGCCCACTGAAGTCCTCGGCGGTGACGCTCATTCCTGTCGCCGTGCATTGTGGGAGGTGGGGAAATTTATCATCATGGCGGCTTCCATTTCGGGGTATACATTCACTTCCCTGTGTTTTCACAGCTGTAACAGCAACTCTGATCACGTATGTACAACAAGTGTTAACTGGTATAGGGCAGAATCCCTTCTATTGTGTCGCTTGCCAATTTAAGTGACTGAGAGATGTTATTTCGTTAATTATTGGGACTTCTAGTTAATCAAATAGCCTACAGTATCCTCCTTTTCCTAGTGATTTTCTCTGCCTATGTCAAACTACTTCAGATTTCTAGAATAGATGCATCTAAGAACACTGTAGACAGTCGTGTCTGGTGGAATTTTAATTTCCATTTTGATACCAATGCAGCTTGTGCCATGTGTAGTACTGTATTGTGTTTAAAAGTATGGGAGCTGAGCAGTACCCCGGGTGAAACACGCTCCCGGAAAAAGATGGATTTTAAAAACACAGGACGTGTTTTAAATTTGAGATGTGGTGAGATTTTAGTAAGACTATGTGTCGCTTTAACAAAAACGTTAAAATATGAGCAAAGCGAGCCTGCTGGGCTTCTAAAATCAGTGCGGTGCCCTTTGGTCACTCCTAGAAAGGAATATTCCTTCCCGACCCTTCATGAAAATAGTTGCAGTTTTGGAGAAACATTTGTACAAAAAGTTTACATTTTAGAAGAACGGATCTCTGTGATGACATAATGCTGGGTGGAATTTTAAAGAGTATTACTTGAGGCCGATGTTGGAAGAAAACAATAGCTATTCAAAATGTAGCAAACAAAACACGGGTTTAGAAGTGATGCTGTTTCTTAACTTATCCATTGAAATGCTTCATTTTAAAGGCAAGTTGGGCACTTCAGGGTTTTGATCTGTTATTTGTAACTGGAGAAAAATAATATGTTTATTCTGTAAAGCTGTATCTTGATAGAAACGAGAACGAATATTCTTTTCCAAAACTGTTACCTTATAGAGGATGTGTAATGACCTAATTCAGAATCTATAGAATAATTAAGTGGTTACTGTTAAGAACAGCACTATTAGGACACTGAGGGTCTGTGATATCCAGCAGAGGGAATCTTGAGAGTTCTAGTGATGTCACATTTCGTTTTATAAATTTTATATATTTTATAATAAATTTAAAAGGGACTAAAGCTGACATTTATAAATAAAAAAATATCATACAGACTGTTTAGATTTATAGGTGTAGTCCTAGAGAGTCCTTCAGTTTGTGTGTTTGATGCATCACTGTGGCATGGGACAGAGACGCTAGTGAACAAGAAGTCATAAAAAAAAAAAATTTTAACACGGAGATCACAAGGGCCATAGAACTAGCAGGCAGATAAAAAAGAAACTCCTTACAGCAAACAAAGGGGAAGAACACACTAGGACTATCCCTACAAAACACTGCACAGCATTTTTTCTTTCAGATTTTGACATTAGTTCCCCTTTAACGGCTTGGCGGATGACTGGTGATAGAAATGAAACTGGTAGCTGTATGGAAAATACACTGTAATGCTTTAAAACCGAAAGGAACTGCTGTGTTTTGTGCATCTGCTTTGTGGTGTGTAATGGTTCCACTACATTCTTGCCTCATTGCCATAGTAACATGCTCTTCATGTTCTAAAGTCGTGCGGAATGACATTCAGAAAATACGGTCAGAACAAGCTGATCCTCTATTACATGTCATTATGGCAAGTGAAGACCCACTCGGCCAATCATGGTGTATAGCTAGGCACATTAGCTATGCTAGTTAGCTGTTCAAGGCAAATGAGCTCTGACCTAACATTCGCTCTGCAAGACCCACACGTAAGTTCTGTTTACAGTGCCACATTTGAACCCCTGTAACCCAAATGCTCGCATTACTGCGGTGCAGATGTGGTAAGTTGATGTCTAATTCTCTCCAGAAGTTGCAGCCAGATTGGGGATGTGGTGTGATGCAAACATTGTAAGCTGCCATGTGGATGGGCCACGCAGCTTGTATAGCTGCAACACAGACGCTTCCATGTGCTGCTGGATTAAGCTTGAAGTTCAACGTATGTTTGTCAGAGTGGTAGACTGGTCAGAAGCACTGAAGGAGATTAGATTTTGAGGACAAATAAACAGGGCTGAAATAAGTATGGCAGCCAAGAGCCATTAATAGGTCCTGGGCATTGGCATTTCCCAGTTGTCTAGGAGCTACTCTGGGAGTAGAAGGAGAGCGAGGTAAAATATATTAAGGTTAGCCCTCTTGTATCTGATGTCATTAGCTAACAATTATATATTGTAGTGCACTCTCTTGAATGTGCCATGTATTTGTCGACACTACTGTGTAACCTACCTGCTTGTTATTTCATAAACCTATGGTTGTATTTGTCTGTATCATACTCCTGTGAATTATTGAACGCTGTATATCGATTTTCCATTGTAACTATCATTGCTATGTTAAAGCACCGCACTATGAACATACTGCACTTCCGGGGTCTCCCTTGAAAAACGGACTGCAGTTGTCTCAGTGGACTTACCTGGTTACCAAAACTCAAATAAATACAAATATATTAAAAATATAACAAGATGCAGAGTGGTCACTAGGAGACAGTGTGGCTACTAGAAGATACTGGTCTAGTGGTTAGCGACATGGCTTGGGAAGAGAGATTGCATGTTCAACCCCAATAGACTCAGATACTCACAGTGTCACCCAAAACACTTGCCCACACCATCCTCCAGTACACCCAGCTGTGAAAATGAGTAGAAAGGGACCGCACTGAAAATAAGTTGTAGCGTTTCAGCAGGACTATCCTAAATGAAATGTATGAATAAAATAAAGAGCTCAATTGTTAAGCACATTGACAGAGTACTGTTATATATCTAGGTTATAGTGTATAGTGGAGTGTTGTTCTGTATAGAATCCCGTCCCTTTCAAAATACTGTTGTACCGTAGTTCAGAGGTCATGGAATATGATTTTACCCTACTGTGGTAGAACAACATTCTAGAACCTCTAGAGACTGCATGAGTCAGTTTCATTTTGAAAGCAAGAACTCACAAACACGTTTCACACGATACTATACACTATATATAGAATAATGGATGGGGAAGGGTTTGATATGAGAATTTTGCACACCAGAGTTGTGGGATGCTACATAAACCCAGAGGGTTTATCACAGCATCCCACAACGAGATGTAAATCAATCCCATACAAACACCCTTCCATCTTTTATTTTTGTAATAACAGACCAGCATTTTTCTCCAGCAGTTTGTGAGACTGGCCCCGCCCCACGCATATGTGAATGTTGGCCAATGTGAGGCAGCAGCATAGTTTGACTCGCATGGCTCATGAATGTCAAGTACAACCAGCTGGTTGTTATGGAAAATATCAGCCTGGTCAGTACACTGAGAGAAATTGCTGACCAGTTAATATAAAAAAATACAGGATGAGCAACTTTATGCACAACCAGTGTGTTTTGCCACCTCAAGGTTCTGATTCCCATGGAGCTCTCGAGCTTTGCTCTTGAGGTCATGGGGAATCAGAACACACTAGTTGTGCATAGTTGCTCATCCAGTATTCTCTGTTTATTCTCCCTGGTAATCTGGCTGCCATGGGATGGTAGTTGTAACTCTTGTGAATTTTGTACATGCTTCCGCTGGTGTCCTAATGGCTAATAAAAGTGATTTTTCTAGGTTTTGTGTGTGGGGTTAGAAATATAGAAATTGTCGGCAGATAAGGACCGCCAGGCCCATCCAGTCTGCCCATAGGCCCTAGGAGGTTAGGAGTTAATATATCCCTCCTTTTTTTTTACTGTTCAGGTAACTTTTCAGCAGCTGTTTGGGGTAGTTGGCTGAGGTAATTATTAAATACAACACCTGCCACTTCAAGCATTCTGTTATTTCAATGTGAAAATATCCAACATTTTGCAACCTGTTACACACACACACACACACACACACACACACACACACACACACAAAAACACACTGTACATCACTTGTTCCAGCAGAGTTGTATAATGACGTCACAGAAAGTAGGCATTACAGTGCTAGCAAGCATACAGCTTCACTTAGTCAATGCAAACCTGGTTTCCTCACATGTTTTCTGTGGTTTCGACATGTCTTGCTCATACTATATTTTAACCCTCCTCCCATTGCATTACTCTTATATTTTTACTTTTCCTCCCTTCTGATTGCACTGAGTTTGTGACTCATATTTCAGCACTCCTCCCATCACATGGCTCACTAACCTTCGATTCTGCATAGTCCATGCTCCCTTCTCCTGCTTTCACTGGCTCTTCTCTGATTTCAAGCCTGGGAGCTCAGACACTCCCATTCTCCCTATTCCTGCATGGAAATACTGTACGTAGATGGGAGCTGTTGGTAGCACCGCTGACTTGCCATTTCTTAAAGTGACAAGCACTAATTATTTGAAATACAAGCGTGAAATTGGCACTCAGCACCCCCTTATTTCAGTCCCTGATAAATTGATTGTCTACACAGAATGATGGGAAGGCAACCAATTCAGACCTGACTGCAAATATAAATACTACATGACATTGTCTGTTTCACTCTACATCAGGAAGAAGCCCAGTAAAAATAGGGGGTTTCTAGCATGCCCCTCCCCAGCGAGAGTGGTGTGGCATCAGCAGTTTGTACATCATCCAACATTTCACTTCTGACATCTCCAAACACCCAACTCTGGGCCATTTTTTCAGCGTGACTTGCATCAGTGCTGAGAGGGGCTGTGCAGATGTGACTGATGTGCAAAGTCGGGGCAGCACTGGAGCAGGTCACAACTTGGATTGGAGTGACCGTGTAAATGTGCCTTTAAAGTGTGGAAAATCCCTGAACTCCTTGTTCATTAATCTCAGACTCCTTTTTGCACTCTCTTGCTCTGGCCATGGCTAGTCTATTCTCTGTCTTTCCTTTTTCTGTTGTTTGATTGTTGCCTCTGTACCCCCCCCCAAAAAAAATATTTATACCTGCTAGCCTACCCTGACTTGGGAGATCCTAATTTATCTCCTCTTCACCTCCTGGTCACGCTGCAATTGTTGGTTACATTTTTATTATACTCCCAGTACAGCTTGCCTACATTCTGTCAGGACATTGTGCAGACTGTCATTATTGCCTGATTGTTAATTTTCACTGTACTATTGTCTGTATTGTCACCAATTGTTTATTTTGCCTTGGTAGTTCATACTTGCCTGTATATCATTTTGATAACATGCGTGCGTCACCATTGTACATACTTGTCCCCTGTTCCCCTCCCATGGGACAGGAGCCATTGTAGGAAGAAGAAGAAAAAATTAAACAGAGAGTCCCCGGGGCCATTAAAGTAGTAGGCAACTTTAGAAAAAACTCCTAACAGCAGACCAAGGGAAGGACACAGTAGGACTACACACAAATCAAAACATTCTGCACAGCTTATGTTTCTGCAAATTTTGACTGTAGTTCTCCTTTAAACAGTAATCAAAATGTTTAAAATTATTTTATTTTTATGCATTTACTTCAGTCCCAAACATCTTGGACTCCTTTTACAGTTGATATAAAACACTTCAAGGTATGCAGTTTGATGAGATAGCGGAACTCCATGGGTGACTTAAGGCACATGGTGGCGCTTAGCGCCTCATAACCTAAGTTTGCTGTTACTCCATCACAACACACACCCTGTCATGTCTTTTTTTTTTTTGGTTCACATTTCTTCTCCCTGACTTCACCCCCCTCCCCCAGCCCCATCACTTGGCACCTCCTGGACTTACTGGCTCCAGATTGCCCCATGGCGGGGTAGTGGAGAGTCAAGCTCAACCTGCTGGACAGGTTCAGTTGGAGCTGCACCAGGTTGCTGGTGTGGAGCCTGCAAGAGATAAGAGAATCATCCTGCCAGCCAGGGTGATTTTTCATTTTTCTCCCACCCTTCCTCCGTGGTGCGGAGGAACTGACGTGCCGTGACGTCAGTGGCGGTATTGCGTACGCTTCCATATGCAGCATACTGGATGTCTGCTGTGTCTCTTGCATGTGGTACCAGTGGTTTGTCCCCCAGCTGCTGCTAGGGACCAGGCCAGTGCCAGGAGCCACTCCCACCTCACCTCTGAGAAGGAGAGCAGTCCGTCAGATGCTAATCTGCTCTTCCCTGCCGACCCTCTGCCAGCCCAGGATCTTGGCGTGAGCCTGAGTAGTCATCATCTTAAGCAGTACCTCTACTGCTGCGCCAATGGGCCGGTCCTCACCCTGTCATGTCTTAATGCTCAAGCATCTTGCCACAAGTGAGTTTTGCAAGTCCTTCCCTTTCACAAGTGATGATCTAAGGTATACTATGAATGTGTTCAGTTTTGCATCACATATTTTCAGATCTAATGCTTTCAAGTGAGCTGTTTTCTGTGAGCTTTGGCTGTTTATTTCAGATTAAACTTTACTGAGTTTCAAGGAAAGACAGTACATGGCCAGATCAAATACAGGATACATATTTATTGTCTGGTATGTGCAAGATGATATTGTGCATAGCCTATTTGCAACAAGGGATGAATCAAAGTTATTCCAGATTATTCTGTATCATGAGCGGGTATGTGTTCTAAACCAGTCAGAACACAGGAACACTGTCAGTTATTATCCCACAAACTACTGAAATCACATTTTAGACATGCCCACAGTAGATTATTCACATTCTGGCAACACCCACAGGTTATCCACATTTCAGACATGCCCACAATAGGTTATCCATTTATTACACAGACAGAAAAGGGGGCACAAAGCCATGTTCCTCTTTCACTGTCTCCTGTGAGCCAGTATAGTGCAGTGGTTAAGAGTTCTAAGTTGCAAACCTGGAGACCTGGGTTTGAATCTCACAGCCGCCACTTGTATACTGTACGACTGTGAGCAAAAAAACTACCACAGCACTTCTAAAATTCTGGGTTCAGAATTGCGTTGTGTGTGTGTGTGTGTGTGTGTGTGTGTGTATATGTATGTGTGTGTGTATATATATACGTGTGTGTGTGTGTTGTGTGTGTGTGTGTATATGTATATATGTATGTGTGTGTGTGTGTGTGTGTGTGTGTGTATGTGTGTATATATATATATATATATATGTATGTATATATATAATAATAGGTGAGTGTCTATTACAAGGGAGTAATACTATCAAGAGGTTCTGGGGACAAAGGAACCTCGAGAGGTTACCTTGTCCCCAGAACCTCTAAATGATATTTCTCCCGAGTAATAGACACTAGCCTATTTTTTATAACATATGGATGTGAGTTTTACTTGTGTGATACTGTGAGGGCAGGCTCCCTGGCAGTGAGAACTCGGACACTGACTGTCTCCGTCTCCACTCCCATCCTGTTGTGTCACGCCTGTTCGCTCACTCGCTCAGTGTCTCTCTCAAGCGAGTTTTGTTTGGTACACAGTCCTACCTTTACTTGATGTTTTCCATCGGTGTATGTAACATTAGCCAGATAATTGTGTTGCAGAGCAGTGGTACTGGAGCGAAGGGACGATTTTCTCTCGCTAAGTGAGAGACGGCCGCCATGTTTTTCCAACAGTTTTGCCCACCCACAGAGAAACCACGTTGAATCAGGAGGCGCGGTTTTCTAAATGTCACCACGCATGGTAAGAGGTTGCCATGGGTATGTCTGGAACAGGCCTATGGCGTTTAAGTGTTTGGAGGTTGCGCTCTTCAGGTTTGGTGATAATACTATCATTCAGAGCTCGAACAATAGTATTACGAGTTCTGAACGATGGTATTATCACTTTGGGTACTGTTGTATTACCAGGATTTTTTTTTTATATAGGATAGGATACTATTATTTGGCCATCTCTATATATTATAATAGTATTAACATTCAGTTAGCCAGAGTATACGAAAGAATAACTGGCCGAAGTGGATGATTAAATGCTGAGGCTGAAGGCAGAGGTGTTTCATTAACCACTGAAGCTGGTTATTCCAGGTATAATCTGTGGGTCTGTTTGTATTTCTAAATTTGTTCCTAGTTGCAGGAATGCAACACACTTGAGAAAGGAATGTGTGGATTTAAGGAAGTTCCTCAGGCACTCTGACCATTGTGAGTTTGTAGGTTAATAGAGCGCTGGGACGGCATACCAGAGATCTGAGGTTCAGTTCCCAGTGGGCTACACTTTTCCTTTCTCATTTCCATCCTTGATTTAAAAATATGGCTTAGAGGGGCTTAACTGCACTGAGAGAAGTAGTCTGTATTTCTAGATATAATCTGGTTAATCCACTTCAGATGGTTATTCTTTTGTATATGCCGTCAAACTTAATGTTGTCACTTAAGTAACCATCGCTTAAGTTCTCTACAAATACTGGTGTATTCCAGATTAATTTCTACTGATACTAATATAAATAAGCTTGTTCTGTTTTAGTTTACTATTTTGCTCAGAATGCCTAGATAGAATGCTGCATTGCTCTATTCAGATGTGCTCAAATATTGCTAAACTGTTCTACCATTTTTTTAAATTTATTTATTAATCTGGGTAAAAAATACACTAGGCCACTATTGACTTAGTAGTTTCCAGGCAGTTAATTAAAATGGGAATTTTCAGGGTAACATGCTGGTGATGTTGCTGTCCTTGAGAATACTACATGTTATCTAGAGAGAAGCTGTCTCACCTCTGAAGTTACACCATGTTACCTTTGTATTTTGTGATGCACACACATAAGTAGGGGATATGATATGCTTAAGCTGTCATTTTTTTTATCTTTATGAGAGGGCCGTGCTCTAGGTAATGTTGGCATTCAAGAGTAACGTGCTTACCATTTTTTACATTAGGTGAGTAAAATATCATTCTGACGAGTAAAAGTGATTTAAACTTGGAAAAACAGGTCTTTTTGAAATAGCGTTTCCAGGGGTTGGAATGAGTATTGGCACTCATCAGCATTTTTTTTAAAGAGTGTTTCTTAAAAGCTGATGTATACAATAGGCTAGTTCTCACCTTATCTGGAGCACTGTGAGAAGGTTTTGATCTGTTTATGTCTCTCGAGCAGTGAGGCTATGAGTGAGAGATCAATAGACCAGCAATCTCAAATGAAAATAAAAATGTCATATTGTAATTCAGGCCATATTCTATTCAATTTATACAACAGGTGTTTTATGTAGTTTTGTGAAATAAATTGTAAAAAGTTACAAAAGAGAAAAAGAGTACAAAATGTAAACTGTGGTCCAAAAACAATGATCTGCTAGTACTGTCAAAAATTAAATAGCATCTCACATATGAGAATAAATATCTGAGTTCACTCAGTGTGGCTGAAACGAGTGAAATAAATTTCTGAACATGCTTGGTGACCAACTTCATTTATTTTGCACATGTTGCTAAAATAACGTGTTTGTCTTGGCAAATTTATTTTCACACCTGTCAGGGGATATTCTATAGGGCATGCAGCAGTAAGTGTACTTTTATTCAGTCTGGGATGCTGGCAGCAGTGCTGCTTAGCAAGCAGTGGCGGAGCGAAGCGGAGCCGCGTGTTCTAGGGCAGCATTGTTTGCAATATTCCAGAGTGAATAAAGAGATTAATTCTGGATGCCCTATGGAATATCATGTTTATACCATGGAACACTGAATGCCGTAGTGATGAGGCTACAGTGAAAAGAACATGGACAGCCGGCAGAATATAATGTTGCTCACCTTGTAGGTCAATAAATGCTTGACTAACATGATGGAATAGAAGTGGTTATTCATTCCTCCCATAGTATAAGTAAGGGACAATTGACTGCAGCCCCATTATAAGTGCCATTTATACCACAACATTTTAACATACTAAAAGCCAGCAGATTAGGCCTGGCGGTCTTTCGTGTCTGCTCGGTAGCCAGCTCCTACTGGGCACTCGCTCTCCCACCCCCCAGCCCCCGAGAGGGTCATCTTCGGCTTCACTATACCCATGCACCTGTCCCACCCCCTCTTGAAGCCCTCCACTAGCCTCCTGGGCAGTGCAGTCCATGGCCCCACCACCCTCTCCGTGAAGTAATGCCTTCTACGTTCTCCCCTGTAATTGCCACCCTCCAGCTTCCACTTATGCCCCATGATTGAGCCCCCTTTCTTTAGCCTGAACATTTCTTTGCCTCAGCCCCTGTTAATCCCTTTCACATATTTGAAGACCCCTATCATGTCCCCCCGTCTCTCCTCTTCTCCAGTGAATACAGCCTTGGGGCTTCCAGCCTTTCCTCTTAGGTCCTTTCCCTCATGCCCTGAATCATCCTGGTTGCCCTCCTCTGAACCTTCTCCAGCAGTGCTATGTCCTTCTTAAGGTGAGGTCTCCAGAACTGCATGCAGTACTCAAGATACAGCCTGACCAAGGCATTGTACAGAGGGAGAATCACCCCCCTCCCTCACTCCTTGATGTAATTCCCCGAGCTGTGCATCCCAGAATCCTGTTTGCCTTTGCCGCAGATCTTCTGTAGTTTTCAGTGTTGTTCATTTTGGTGTCTACCACCACCCCCAGGTCCCTTTCACTCGCTGTGGCTTGAGTGAGACCCCCCCCCCCAAGAGTGTATACATGACCTGGGTTTCTGACCCCAAATGCAGCACCCTGCACTTCCCTGGATTAAACCTCAGTCCCCACCTCCTTGACCACCCCTCCAGGGTATCCAGATCCCTCTGGACTGTCTCCCTTGCTTCTTCCCCGTCTGCCAGTGCTCCCAGTTTTGAGTTATCCGCAAAGAGGCTCATCCTACTCCTAACCCCCCATCCCTATATCTGAGACATAGGCATTGAACAGGATTGGTCCCAGTAATGAATCTTTGGGAACCCCGCTGAAGACTTTCCTAGGGGAAGAGACTATCCCACCAACCGCTACCCTCTGTGTTCACCCTGTTAGCCAATTTTCTACCCATCTAAGCAACTCCCCCAAGCTTTGTTGTCAACCCGATGTAGGGTACCGAGTTAAATGCCTTAGTGAAATCCAGATATAGGACATCCACCGGTCTTTGTCAGTCCAGGGTCCCTGTCACCCAATCGTAAAAATCTATGAGGTTGGTCTGACACGATCTCCGTGGGACAAAACCATACTGTTTGTCATCCAGGTGCCCCAACCTTTCCAGTTGCCTCCCGAGCTTTTCCTTGATGAAGCCCTCCATTAGTTTGTCCACCACAGATGTTAGGCTGACAGGCCTGTAATTTCCCATCTCCTCCCTAGACCCCCCTTTGTGGATAGGCACCACATGAGCCACCCTCCAGTCTTGAGGCACCCATCCTGCTCACAGAGAGGCGTTGAAAATTGCAGCTAGCGGAGCTGCGAGTTCGTCTGCCAGTTCCTTCAGAATCCTCGGATGCAGCCCATCCAGTCCCGGTGCCTTATCAGTTTTTAGCACCTGAAGGGCCTCCCTCACCCTGTCCTATGTGATTTCTCCCTCCCAATCCACCCCCTCAACTAAACACCCATCCCCTTCTAGGCCTGGCCCACCCAGTGCCCCAGCCTCTTCCAGTCCTCTCGACTCCATCTGACCTCTCTGCTCAGCTGTCTCCCCCACCCTTCCTTCCAGCTGAATTGATCCCGTCTCCCATAAATATTGAGGCGTAGTACTTATTTAGCACCTCTGCGTGCTCCCCTGCCCCCATCTCTCCCAAGTCTTGATCCTGGAGATCTGTGCTCTCCCTTTTATGTTCTCCTCCCATGTATCTATAGAATCCCTTTAATCCCCTCCGGATATCCCTAGCCAGGTTTTGCTCCATCCTCGCCTTGGCTCCCCTCACCACTCTGGTGACCCTCTTTGCTGTCAACTCGTAGTCACCTCTCTCTCTTATCCCCCTGGAGCATTTGAAACATGCATAGGCAGCCTTTTTATCCCTCACCACCTCTTGCACCTCCCTGGTCCACCAGTACAGCTTGTTCACTTTACCATTCTTATGCCTTACCCTTGTACATGAGCTAGTAGCCTCCTGCACCCCTTTCTTAATGGTCTCCCAGAAGCTACCAACATCCATGGTTGGCCTAATCTTGTACAAGGTCCCCCTTAGAATCCTGCCCATGCCCACAAAGTCCTCCCCCCTGAAGTCCACTACTACTGTTTTGGATCGGTTATCCTCGCCCCTAAACACAGCAGAAACCAGACCATGGCATGGTCACTACCTGCCAGCGGGCTACACACCTCCAGACCCCTTATCTGGTCACTGTCTGCAAGAACAACGTCCAGTAACCTCCACTCCCCAGTAGGTTCCCCCACCTGTTGGACTAGAAAGGCATCCTGAAACACATCCACCAGTCTCTGCTCCCTGGCCACCACTGATGTCATAGTATCCCAATCTGCCCCCGGCATATTTAGGTCCCGCAAGACCACCACCCGACCCTTCCCACGGTCACAGTGCCCCTTGATGTTCTCAACTAATTTTTCATCCAGGGCCTCATCCATCACGGGGGGGGTCTGTACACTACCCCTATTTTCAGTCTCCTGCTTCCCCCCCGTTTGCAGGGTTACCCAAATCGCTTCCACTCCCCCATCAGCCTCCTTCATGCCACTTACCACTATGCCATTTTTGACTATCAGCGCTACACCCTCTCCTCTACCCTCTTCTCTATCCCTCCTTAATATTGTGTATCCCTCCAAGTTTAGGTCCCAGTCATTCTTCCGAGTGGCCCATGTCTCTCAGTGATCGCCACCACATCTGCTGATCCCTCAGCCAGCATCACCTGGAGCTCGGGCATTTTGTTGCCCAAGCTCCTGGCATTGATCAGGACCGTTGTCCACCCCACCCCCCCTCCAATTGTCTCGTCCCTGCGCAATCCCTATTCGCCCTTTCCTGGACAGCTCTGGCTTTATTTACATTGCAATCTCCTGCCCTCTCTTCGCTCTAGACCTGGAACCTCCGAGCCCCCACCCCAATTCCATTTCTTCCTTATCCTCCCCCTTTACAGGTTTAAACCCCACTGAATCCAGCAAGTTTTAGTTTCAAGATCTCCCTCCCCTCTAAGTTGAGGTGTATCCTATCCCTGGCATATAACCCCTTGTCCTCCCATGTGTCCCCCCAGTCGATACCCTTCTGCCCTGCACCAGTCCCTGAGCCACTGATTCACCCCTCTGAGTTTATGCTTGGTCTCCCCGGATGCCCTAGGTACTGGTAGAATCTCAGAGAAGGAGATTGAGCTTCCTATAGAGTGGCAGACCCTGGCCAGTTCCCTAAACCTCGCCTGGATTTCCTGTTCACTGTTCCCCTCCAAATTGTTTGTGCCCAGATGTACTAGGAAATCTAGGGATCCCCCGCATTCCAATGCTAATACGTATAGCTGGAATTTGGCCTTGTGAACAGATAGGCCTGGGATACATTTAGCCTTGATTGGGCTGCTTTTTCCCTCCCCTACCCCCTCTCACTGGATGTCCCTGGTCATGGAGTCACCCAGCAGGTTCACCTTCACCCCCCCCCCAACTTACTAGCCCTTTTGATCCCTCCCAGGCTCTTTCTTCTTTCATCGACCCCAGCTTACTCTTTCCCACCCCCTTCAGTCTGAGGATCACTAGTCTGTGCATGCCCTGCCAAGCTCTTTCTTCTGCCTGAGACTCCCCAGTTCTCTGCCCCCCCAAACCTCATGGGTGGTACTGATGCCCCCCAGATCACCCCGGGTCCCTTTCTGGGTCAGAATCCACAGGTCCCCCACCAGGCACCTTCTACTGCTTTCCTCAACCCCTCCTCCCCGGTCATGTCTCCCCCACCCCATCTGGCATACTTCTCCTCTCCCCCCACCTCATCTGATTTCTCCCGCCCCAACACTGGCCTTTCTAGAGTACCCCTACTAACCCTCCCTTGGCTGACTTCCCAGCCTGAGTGCCTGCCCAACCCCAATTCCCCAGTCTAGTCCTGTGCTCCTCCATCCCCTTTCCTCCCTCAACCTCTGCTCATGTCTCTCCTCCCTCCCTCCCCTCTTGTGGATGTGGTCACCTCCCTGCCCCCACCCCCACCCGGCTTGGTGGCCAAACCCTCGCTGCCTGCATGCTCCCCTCCTGTTCTGCAACTCTCCTGCCTCAACCCCCCACACGGCTTGCTGACCAAACCTCTCTGTCCGCCTGCCCCCCGCCAGCCTCTTCCACCTCCTCTCCTGGCTAAAGTATGGTGTATCTATTACTAAGTGTGATGCTTGCCCCGACTTGCTTTCTTTAACCCCCTCCCACCTTTGCTCCCACTGATTGTCCATCCCCCTATGAAGTGTTTTCCGTCCATTGCTTGTATTATGCCCTACCCCTCCAGAGTACCCATAAGGTCCATGTCCACCTGTGGCCTGGGGTATACCGTAGTTGCCTCGCATACTCTTGTGAGGCCCTTTCCATTCCTTTCCTCGCCCCTCATGCCTTCCAGCTTTCTTCTGATCCCCTCGATTTCTCCCCCAAGCCCTGTCAGCTTAAAACACACTGGACACCCTCCGAATCTCCATACCCAGTTTAAGATTATTGCTGCCCTGCTCCCCGTACACCCAGTCACACTACTGAAGATGCCTGCTCTGGCCAGCTCCATAGCCAACCTCATTTTGGTGTGAGCAGTACAGCCCTCTTGCAGAACCAGTTTAGGCAGTAGCACACAGGGACCCTAGCTGTTTCTCCCCTCTCCCACCAGAACTCAGATTACAAAACTTTTCCCTCTTTCTCTACAACAGCCAGTTTTTTCAGCCCCAGTTCTGAAGTAGAGATTTTGCCTACCCCAACAAAGATCAATATCAATAAACAGTTCACAAAGTTTGCCTTCTCCTACCACTGTCGTCATCATACACAATTATACAATTTGCTCTAATGTGCCCCCCTCTGATAGCATACAGGACCCTTGACTCCCAATCAGCTGTAACCAGTTCACCAGCCTTAGTATTGATTAGTTCACAGTTGTCATGTCCCTCAGCTCCAAAGTAGCAGGTAGTCAGTGGTGCCCAAGCAAGTACAGCGTTCAGCTCCCTTTTCTCCCAGTCAGCAACAGTCCAGGACACCCACTCACAGCTTGCTTCTCTCCAAGGCTCCACCCCCACCGACCATTTAATAGAGATCGGGGCCGGGGCGGGTGGTGTGGGACAAGAACACTCCCCAACAGCAACAGACAGCTCTCCTGATTGCGACCGGGCTAATGGCCTTTATAGCCCAGTCGCACAGTCCAAGATTCGCGCCCTTGGCGCTGATTAGCCCCGTGGCCGGCAGTCCTCCGCTCAGCTCCCTCGCCACAGATGCAGCTCCAGTCGACCTGGTCCTGCTCCCGCTACCAAATTCTTCTCTGACCACCGATGTGGTTGCGTCCTGTCCCGCTGCCGATGCGGCCCTGGAATTGCCTGCCCCAAGCACTCCCCAACAGCAACAAACTGTATGTGTTTTTAGACAAAAACTTAACTTTTTCAGTGCAGCAGATAGCCAGTGTGATGTCATTAAAGTAAATCTTCAACGCTCGCATAGCAAATATGAATAGTAAACTGTAGGTGTTTGTGAATCAGACCCTTACCATTCAAATTGCCAAATAATGCTGTTTTCCATGAAAATAAATCTTTTTATTTTGGTGCTCTGCTTCATTTGCATGACCCACCCCTTTTTTCTTAGTGCTGCAACCCCCAACTGTGTGACTTCATACCAGGGAAACAGACAGTGTCAGTTTTTAATTTTAGATACAGTAGGTAAATCAGCTATGTACTGTGCCCACAGTGCCTCGCCATGTAAATTAGTGTAGAAAGTATTGTATTTCTGTGCTCACTGCAGAAATGGGAGACTACATCACTCAGTATAGAAGTCTTACAGCTAGATACGGTATGCATGATGCATTGTTGTGAAAATAAACATACAATTGCTTATATTGTTGACACCACTACAGAAGTATGGGACAGCATCTCACAGTAAGGAAATTGGAAAACAGGTTCTTATTTAAAAAAAAAAAAACAGAGCACACACAACCACACATACCAAGGGCACTGATCAATAAAATATTCATAGGGACTTCGGTGGCGTCATGGGTCTAATGTGACTTAAGCATGGCTCCCTACCCCAGCGACAGAATCTAAAGCCAGCCTAGAAATAACTTATGCCTTCCCGCCAAGGCTACCAGAATGAAAAGCCAATAGGGTACTGACACCCCAGCACAAAATTAAGAGAGCTGCAGCAAGCAGATCGGAGGATGCGATGGAGACCCGATCATCGGAGGAGGGCCCCTGTGTACTGGAGCAACAAGAAACAGGCTCACCGAAAAGACTGATCAAGACAATCATGCAAACAGCACAGACGGTCCAAAATATAGACAGGAAACTCTCGGATCTTAGACGGAGCCGAAATGAAATCGATCACAAGACAGAGCAATTAGAGCTGGCTTAACTCAAGCGGCAGAGCAGTCGGACAGGCATGATCGCCTATTGCTATATCTACTAGCCAGAGACAAAGAATTGACCCAGAGGATCGATGATTTGAGGGAAGATCCAGGCGACAGAACGTAAGATTTCACGGGATCCCAGAGGGAGCAGAGGACAAGCATGAAGACACTGGGCCTTTCTGAGGGGACTTACTGGAAGGAAACCTAAAACTTCAGATGATCTCGATCTCTCGATGGACCCCGCCCACCGCTCCTTGGCTCCAAAACCCCGGGACCCCACGGCTCGGCTTCGACCGGTGATCGCCCGTTTCACACAATATAAATCTAAGGAGGAGGTCTTGAGAAATGCATGGCAGAATAGCCCTCTAACCTATCGTGGGCAAAAAACTGCTCTGGACAATGACCATACAACATCTGTGCAGGAAGCGCGACGAATGCTGTGGCCTATAGTGAAACTACTACGTGCTAAATCTATTAAAGCTTATGTTCTTTTTCCAGCAAGACTAAAAGTACTAACGGATAAAGGAATGAAGATATTCCCAGACCTATTGGCTGCAGCGCACTACTTGGAATCACTGTCAATACCGGTCCCAGCGATGCATAGGGAGAAAATGGAGAAGGATTTGATCGCCTCGGCGTGGAAGGTGGCTCAGAAAGGCGCGTCTCTCCCAGGCTGAACGAAGAAGACCCCCTCCTTGGACCTGCACTCGGATATCTCATCGCTTCTGAGGAGATACGGCGACCCTTCCAAGGTGAACAAAAAAGCGCAACACCTGCAGGAGAAACTGAATCTAAGTCATATGGAGGCAACGGGCCCCTGAACTTGTTGGTTGGTGGTAAAGGTATGAGTTAGCCTTGAACTCCCTGTGTCCCTAGTTGTATGAGGCCTGGCAGCAGATTCCCTCCCCCTTGACCTAAGAGGTCTAAACTCAACTCACACGCAAGCACACGACGATTTGAGTGCCCTCCAGCCACAAGTTAGGCCAACTGAGTGACTGTTTACCCTCAAACCGCCGAAGGTGAAATAATAACTGCGTGAAGCAACACTGGTACAGTCTGGGGGTGGTGAAACTGTTGAAGGTGCTCAACAGAGCGCAGCAAGGCCGGAAGATCGAGGGGGGGGGGCGGGGGAAGTGGTCTGTAAGATTACCTCGAGGAAAAGGGATAAGGGAAAGAATTGCATTGATCTTATGCTCAAACCTCGTGAACTGTTTGTCTCCAGAGGACTAAATGCATGCTGACTGGGTCAAGATCTCCTGTAATTACGGCTATCAGCCTGAATAGAACGTTTGGACCCACTGTATTCTAAAAATACTTACAAAGAGGGGAAAGGTTTAATACAAAGTGACCAGAGACTGCTGGCATCGCGACACTTAAACCAATGTTTTACTCATGCTGTCGGGGGGGGGGGGGCTATGCTTGCCAATGAAGACCTGGATGTTATGAGACACCCAACAAGGGAGGTTTCCCTGGGGCTAATAGGGTACTTCTTGACTTATTTGAGTACTCTACTTTCAGCACTAGAGGCTGATAACTTCCAACTAAACCTAGGAAGTCAACATAACTCACGATGGTTGAGTGGGAGCGGGAGCAGTTTCACCCTCACACTCCAAAACAGTTCTGGTTATGTTTTTTATATAGAAGTTGAATCAGAGTTGCAGGTTAAAAACAAAAGTATGAAAGGTTTTCAACTATGTTTGTTATGTATAAAGGTTAACACTATGGGTAACAACATTACTAAATGTTTAACTATCATCAGACACGGATCACGGAAATTTGGAAAAAAAATGTGTAAAGTAAGATGGCAGAATAGAAGTCATACACATGGATAGTTAAATAACGAAAATTCTCTCCTTTAACATAAACGGCTGCACAAGCCCGATAAAAAGGAAGAGACTAATGGGCTACTTGTTCCAACAAGATTGTGGGATTAATTACCTTCAGGAGACGCACCTCTCTCCATCAGAGGCTCTAAAGCTGAAGTCTAAAAGATTCCCGGAGGTGTTTCACTCCTCCCTTCAGAAAGGAAGGAAGAGAGGAGTTGCAATCCTGCTTGCGGCATCTCTTCCCTTCGAAGTTCAAGAGGTGGTGGAAGACCAGAGTGCCAGATATATTATTGTCGTTGGCAGAATCCAAAACACTATAGTTACACTAGCTAACGTATACGTCCCCACGGGGTCCCCCGTCTCGTTCTATTCTTCTTTAATACAGCTAATAGTGGAAAAGGCAAGAGGTGTCCTGATCATGGGGGGAGACTGGAGCCTGGTCTTTAACAGAGCACTTGACACCACGTCCCAAATTCCCACAATGGATGTCAAGAGATCTGCCTCTGTTAAAAAGATACTAGAGCAAGGGGGGATAAAAGTTATCTGGAGGGAAAAATATCCTAAAACTAAAGAATACACTTGTTATTCCCCCAGGTTCAAGGTCTTCTCCAGATTGGACACTTTTTTCACTTTCACTCAGCAGCTGACTGAGTTTCGTGATATGTGGGTGGGGACGTGCGCAATTTCTGACCATAATCCGGTATTTGTTGAAATAGACTTCCTGCTTCCAAGGAAAAAAACACACTGGAGCTAAACTCTCACTCCTTCAGGACAAGAATATAGTACAGGAAATTAAGCAACTTATTAATAGAATCTTACAAGAAACGATGTGGGAGGGTTTCCCCAGATGATCTGGGACACAGTTAAGGCTGTGGTCAGGGCAGATTAATAGCTGTTGCCACAGCAAGGAAGAGGAAAGCAAAACAAAAACAACAAGAACTCATGATTCAAATTAAACAATTGGAGGATGACCAAAAGCTCAAATGGGAGAGGGGTAGGGACCAAGAACTTAAAACAAAGGGAACTGGGGGACCTGCAGAGGGCGGAGGTAGAAAGGTCCTTGCATTTCCTGAAGCAGAGGTTCTACGAGGGAGGACCACGAGCAACAAAACTATTAGCCTTTAGGCTTAGGAGGCATCAGGCAAATACTGCCATTACCAAAATAGTTTCCCCAACCACAAAGAGAATTCGCTCCAAGCTACCTGATATTTCAGAAGCCTTTGTTTCATATTTCTCTAAGCTCTATCAAGCCCCCGAAGAGACAGCCCCCACAGAGAGGTGAAGGTTCTTGTTCTCTCTTGCTCTCCCAGCTTTATCACAAGAAGCGGGGCTCTCTCTGTGTAAACCAATCTCCCAACTGGAGATTTTAAACGTAGTTAAGCAGCTGAAGGGGGGAAAATGCCCGGGACCCGATGGGTTCAGTGCAGAGTTCTATAAAACATTTAAAAAGGAACTGGTTCCTCCCCTTCTGGAGGTATTTTCAGTGGTCTGGGGGAAGGGTTCTCCGGTTCCGCCCTCCTGGCAATATGCCACTATCTCCCTAATTCACAAAGATAATAAGGACCCCAACCAAATGTGAATCATACAGGCCTATCTCACTACTTAACGTAGATTATAAAATACTAACTACAATTATAGCCTCCCGTCTAAACTTGCTCCTCCTGAACTTGCTCAGCATGGATCAGACGGGCTTTGTCTCAGGCCGACAGGCTGCTGATAGTGTTCGGACCACCCTGAACACCATAGATTCAATTCACAGAACCAGAACACCTATATGCCTAATGAGCCTAGATGCAGAGAAGACTTTTGACAAAGTCTCCTGGAGCTTTCTCTTTCTGGTGCTGGAGACCATGGCCTTCCCCCGCCCATTCTTAGATAGCCTAAACTCGCTGTATACCGGCCCTCAGGCATACATTCGAGTGAACGGAAGCTTGTCAGAGAGGTTTGGACTAAGTAGGGGAACCAGACAGGGGTGTCCCCTCTCCCCGTTGTTATTTGCACTGTACATAGAACCATTGGTGGAGGCTATCCGCCAATCTAAAATTATAAAGGGCATTGAGGTTGGGGGATGGAGGAGAATCTCCCTATCTGCGGATGATGTGCTTCTTTCACTGGCAGCTCCTGAGATACGTCTATTCGGAGGTGTAGTCGATTTTGGAGAATTTGGGACCCACGCAGAGTACTCACTCAACAAAACAAAGACAGAGGTCCTATGTTTCTACTATACAACCGTCCCGGCGATCCTACAGAGGCTACCCTTAAGTGGGAGGCTGATAGAATGAAATACTTGGGCACAATGATAACTAAGCACCCCTCCCGCCTCTTTGAAACTAACTTCAAACCCCTAATAGCTCAGATTGACAAAGACTTTGGGAAATGGTCCCTAATCAACCTCCCAGTGTACTCTAGAATCCAAATAATTACAATGAACATCCTCCCTAGATTCCTTTATTTGTTTCAGTGCCTCCCAATATACATTGGAAGGTCTCAATTCCTCATATGGAATAAGATAATATCTAGCTTCATCTGGAGTGGTAAAAAACCTAGGATTAACATTAAGATACTCCAAACCCATAAGAGGGAAGGTGGTAGATCCTTACCAGACCTAGAAGATTACTACTTAGCCACTCAACTAAAGATGGCCCTGTCCTGGTCTACTCCCTCATATACTTCAAACTGGAAGGCAATGGAACTGGGGGAGACAGAGGGGGAGGTCCCCCTCGACATGAGAGTCCTATTTTCCAAAGGAAGGCTGGGCACATCTTTATACCCGCTCATGGCTGTCAGAAATACTGTGGCAGCTACACGTAGAATTTGGCAGAAATATAGCCTGACCCATTCCATCTGGCCTATGGCCAGAATAGCCTGGGCTCCTGACTTCCTCCCTGCAAAGTTAGACCACAGTTTCAGAGTGTGGGAGAGACTGGGTTTAACCCACTTGGAACAGTTCCTCCAGGGAGATGGGGTCCTGGCCTTTGAATCTCTCAAAGAAACCTACAAGCTTAGACAGTCAGACCACTTCAGATTCCTCCAGATTAGGGCCTACATCAGTCAAGGTCAGAGCCTAGACCACACTCCTACCAGGGCTGCCCCCCTACTGAATTGCATGAGATCAATCAGAACAGGACAAATCCAAAAAGGCCTCATCTCACATATATACAAAACGCTATCACAAACTAAAAAATATTTCTTAATCAAAATTTAAACCAGATGGAAAGAGGAAAGTGGAGTTGATCTGGAGGAGGGAGACTGGAACAAAACTTTCCAAATCACCACTAAAACCACAAGCTCTCCATATTGGCAGGAGTTTGAATGGAGGGTAAAAACACGCTTCTTCCTATCTCCCTGCATAAAAGAAACCCCGCACAGCCCCCAGAATGTTGGAGACAGTGCCAGGAAAAAAAAGCAACATATGTACATGTATTCTGGGAGTGCCCAAAGTTAAAAGTTTTTTGGGAGGGCATCCGAAACATTCTGGCAGACATTTTCTCACTGGCACAACAGATGGATTTTACAAATCTGATTTTGGGTGTCCCCCCTCCAGATCTGGGCAATGCAGATGCCCTATATTTGTGGGCAATACTCATAGTGGCAGCACACAAAACCATAACTCGGTCACGGCGAACTCCTAACTCGCCTCAGATACAGATTTGGCTTAACATAATACTGGAGATTGCAGAGATGGAGGAGTTAACCTTTAAACTGAATCATAAAACAAATCTATATATAAGAAAATGGTCAAGGTGGCACCTGTGGAGAAGTGCTCATCCAGAAATATCATTTTAAACCAAGATGAAAGGTGATGAGGGGGAGTAGCTGTGGAGGGAGGACAGAGGGCCGGGAGAGCGCTGCATTGGGGTGGGCTCTCGAGAGGTGGAAGGGGCCAGATTAATTAACTATGACTCTGAATTTTGATCTCAAAATTAAATAAAATACACAAGGAAAACTGAGCTCTCTGAGTATAGGAAATAAAATACAGAAGGGGGAATTAACTGCGGTGGAATGTGTTGATTGTAACATAATAAAGTCGATTATGATGTTTGGTGGATATAAATGCATTTGTACCCATTTGTTGTCAGTAAACTTGAGTTTAAAAAAAATAAAAATATACATAAATACCAACATATTGGAGGCCTAAATCGCCTGACGCATTGATTCTCACATCCTTTCTCAAAGGCCGTTGAGAAAGGATGTGTTAGAATCCAAAATGCGTCAGGCGATTTAGGCCTCCAGTATATTGGTATTTATGAATAAATATTTTTATTGACCAGTGCCCTTGGTATGTGTGGTTGTGTGTGTTCTGCCTTTTTCCCCCCCTGATGTTTTCAGGCATTGAAGCACCATGTCTTTGTGCTCGCTCCTTTTTGGTGAATTACAGGTTCTTATTTTACCCACAGTACCTTGCTAGGAACATTTACATATTAGTACTCACAACTACCAACATACTCTATGGGACTGTACTTGGGAGTAAGGCACATTTAAGTCAATGTTATAAATTACCCAGAATTCCTTGTTGCTGTATGTAAAACATTGACAGCTCCCTGGTATGACATCATTCTGGGGGGGTGGCCACACACAGAAAATGAGAGCAAAAAACACTTATAAAACATACAAAAATGACTTTTTTTTTTTTTTTTTACAAAACAAATTGCAGTTTCAGCATCTGAAGCATGTCTGGGCAATGGCATACTATGTATAAAAGGCATTTGGAGAACCTTCAACATTTACTTTAAGCATTGTGAGAGCTGCTGTACTATTGGTGACAGTCTTTCATTATGACATACAACCTCTGGGAATAACATACTGATGACAGACAAACTGAAAGATTAACAGTGATCAAAAGAAAAGGTTACTCCAGCTCAGCATAGTAACTGTGTTTTTTTTCAAATGTATGAAATGTAGGATTCGCTCAGCTTGCAGCATCTCCATAGTGAGTGTTGCCCCACAGAAAGAATTTGGAATTTTCCAACTTCAAACCTAGCACGCTGCCACTGATGGGCACATACCCCTGTCCTCGTAAGGCAGATCTTTAGCTGATTGGATGGGTCAGTGAGCATCTAAAAATGAAGTAATTAGAGATTTAAGTATTTTATTTAAAGGTGGTAGTAAATAATTTTTACATAGTTAACTACCCTTCCATTTTCCTTTCCATGCAGTTGTGTATTCTGATATTCTGTGACAAAATTTTGACAAATAAATAATGTAGCTTTAAGATGCTGCCTGATACATAAGAGTTCCACTCCCCTTGGCAGCTACTGCTCTTTCTTTTCATATTTCTAACACATTCCATGACTGGTCAGTTACACCATTCCATGATATTCATCTGAATGTCATGGAATGGTGTTGCTAATGTCTAGGCAGTATGAAAAGAGATTGCAGCAACTTCCGAGGATAGCAGGATTCAGGGTAGTTATGGAGACAAAAAATTAGATAATTTAAAGCAGAACAGTCAGCACTAAGAATCACACACCCAAATGTGGCGCTGGTCACAGTTTGCAGTTTGTTTGTAAAAATTTACATATTGTTTACTGCAGTATAGTAGGTTAATGAAACCTTCTGATGCTGTGCACTCCAAAGCTGACGTTTGCAGTAACCAGAAATCCCAGACTTCTCTGCAGCTGACCTCAGAGCTGAGGTGCAGCCGTGGGAGAATCAGTAGCCTACAGTTCATGTTTGAGTATTTATAAACTCTAATGTTTTGTTTTCTGGTCCCACTGTCCTCCTGGGGCTAAGTACAATCACTGAAGACTTTACTTAGCTCTGGGAGAACAGTGGGCAAACATCTGATATGAGCTTATAAAAGGTCTAACATGTACTGCAGGCTGTTGAAACTCTCAGTGCTGCAGCCCAGCTCTGACATCAGCTGCAGGGTATTCTGTGAGTTCTAGTTACAGCGGATGCCAGCATTGGAGTCAGCAGAATCGGACAGATACAATTTATTATACTGCAGTAGACAGTAAGTAAAATATTTGTTTTGGACATAGTACGAATTGGGACCAGCACCACTGTTAGGTGTAGGGCTGTTAGTACTGACTCTTCCCCTTTAATAAAAAAAAAAGAAAAAAGGTAAAAACATATCAGAATATTGGATAACCATTAACTGGAAAGCAAGAGGACATCTAGAGGTGCAAAAACTGTTTCATTTCCCCTTGAAAATACAACAACAAATTTTGAACAATATGTTTACAGCGAACTATCTATAAATGCTCAAGTGCGTGTACTTCAGCCTATTTTCTGATGGAAGAATCTTTACCCCTAGTATGGGAGTTAGCGATTCGATTCATAGGATAATATTGAGTCTACAAGCGTTGGCTTTATTCTACTCACCAATTTTCATTGGACATCATGCCCACATAAGGTCCTTTCAAGAGATGTTATAAAAAATATCCATCATTGGGCTCATTACAATATACTCAGACAATGAGTTCCACATTGATACTATCCTTTGGTTTAACCAACATCCTCTTTTGTGAGTTCTGAAGTTCTCTCCTTTAAGATGATACTCCTGCCTTCTTAATTCACTGTTAATATGCTTGTGTTGTAATCCTGTACATTCCATCAAATCTTCATTTTTTAAAGGCCTTTTAGACCAAGTAAAGATCGCCCCTACAGGGGTCAGAATTGAGTTTTACGGCCACTAGCCAGCAGGGCTAGTGACTGGGAAAATCCACTAGCCACACATACTTTTCCACTGGCCCAGCTGGTGTACTTACTGCAATGTTGCCTTCTCTAGTACCAGCCTGTAGGGCTGGTCAAAGGAAAATCTTAGTAGCCTGATACAAAATCTACCAGCATTTGGCTAGGGGCTGGTGCCAATTTCGACCCCTGTTCCTAGTATGTCTTTGTTCAAGCTAATAATCCCAATTCTCTTAGTCTTTCTTCATATGATAGATGCTCTAAATTAGTTATCCTTTTGGTTGATTTTATGTTGTACCACTTCCAGTAGGGAGATGCCCCTTGTGTTGTATGATGTCCAGAGCTGGCTGCAGTACTCCAGGTGGGGCCTAACCAGCGCACCATACAAGGGAATTATCACACTTCTGTCCCTGCTTTTTATATGCCTGAAGATGCATCCCAGCATTTTGTTAGCCTGGCTCACTACCTCCCTGGAGTGATCAGTGACAGATAATGTGTTATTCATAATGACTCCTAAATCCTTTTCCTTGTCTGTTATATCAAGTTCAGTACCATTCATAGAATACTTAGCATTCTATTATTCCTACCTAGGTGCATGACTCTACATTTATGATCTTTGCCCAAGCTTCAGTTTTGTTCAGATCTGCCTTCTATTTAATAACTTCTTCATTCTCCATAATAACTCCAAGCTTTGTGTCATCCACAAACTTGCATATCCAAGTTGCAGTAGATATTGGCATTGGTGACGCAAATATATTAAACAGGGTTGCTCCCTGCACTGAACTTGGGGGAACCCCACTGGTGACAGTTCCCCAATCTGAGTTATACTCTCTTATTGTAACTCACTGTTTTCTGTTATCTGGCCAGGAACTGATCCATCTGATAATGTTTGGGCTAAAGCTATACTGTATTTTAGTACTTCTTTAAGAATTTCTTTATGGCGTACACATTTGTGTAGTCTAAATATATAACCTCAACAGGGAGCCCATTGTCTAATGCACTGCTGGTGGGCTCAAAAAATGAGAGATTGGTTTGACAGGATCTTTGAGTTGTGAATCCGTGTTGTATTAAATCTCCTAATCCATTTACATTAATATGATTTTCCATGATTTCCTTAACACACATTTCTTAAACTTTTCCCAGAACTGACGTCAGCTAATCTGCCTGTAATTCCCAACATCGTGTCTAGAGCCTCTTTTTTAAACTGGTGTAATGTTAGCTTCTTTCCATTCTGAAATGACCCTGCTTAGGGATATAGATTTTGTGAACAACGTAGCCATTGGCCCTGCCAGTTCACTCGAAAGCTCCTTAAGTAATCTGGGGTGAATGTTGTCAGATCCAGGGGATTTGTATATTTTTAACTGATTTAGCTTTTGTTCAACAGCACTTTCAGTGTTATAAGGTAGATTTTTCTTTAGGGAGTTCACAGTCAACGTTTGGTTGATTAACACTTAGGAAAAAAGTTAAAAAGTAGAGTCATTTTAATTTTATCTTAGATTAAAGTATCACCAGAGGATAGTGGTCCCACTCTTTTTGCCTCCCCCAAATCCACTAATGTAATTAAAAAAGGATTTTTTATTATCTTTTTGTTTTGTTTGCCAGATTGATTTCTGCATCCTTTTTTGCATTTTTGATTAGATACTTACTCCTCCTCAGTCTGTTTTTGTGTTTAGTCCAGTTCTTATTATTTATTTGCTTTTGTTAACCGGGTGAGCACAGTAGACAACCAAGTGCCTATTAGAGGGGTCTGATATAAAGTTATGGTATGCCTTATTTTTCTTAAGTATTTCTTTTAAAATTTGTTGTGTAACCAAAAAGGTATTTTACCATGCTTGTTATATTTGACTACTTAAGGGACAAATTAGTTAGTGTAGTAATCTGTATGGTGCTTAATTGTATTCCAGATATTGTCTTAACGAAAGACCATTCTTGTTTCCAATCCCAGGAGCCTAGGGCAAGTCTCATACATTCATAGTTAGCTTTATTCTATACATCTGATCCGAATAATACCAGTTTGTTTGTTTATTTGTTTATTTGGAAACAATCAGAATTACAACCCTTTGAGTCACAGACTCTTTTGCAAAGGCTCCACGTCGGTTACAAGGGTGGAGGGTAGACAAATACAGTTGAGAACATACATGTAACAGGCAGAATATACATAAAAAAATCAAAGGAGCAGTCCAGTCAAACTTAGTGACTGTTGAGGAAGTTAGGCAGCAATCTTGGGATACCCAGGCGGGATTATTGGTGAGATACGTGGGCCTGTGTGGCCCTGAGTCGAGCGTGGGGGAGGCAGATTAACCGGTGAGCAGAGTTAGCCGCAGCCACATATGGCTCTCTCAAGGAGGTGAGCTTTGAGGCCAGTTTTAAGTTGAAAGATGCTGTGGGTCTGTGAGAGGGAGTGTGGTAACGCATTGAGCCAGAGTGGGGCCCGGTATCTGAAGGATCTTTGCCCAAGGAAGTTCTACATTGAGGTACAAGGAAGGGGGAGCTTGCGGCAAGTCTTGTATTGCACGTGTAGGGTGCAGAACTGATTAGGGGAAAAGTCCGACGGGGGCTAGGCGAAGGTGTATTTTTTTTGCAAGGATGCAGGTGTGGAACTGTAATCGTTGTTGGAAGTTTAACCAACCAGATAACGACAGAGATCACAGGTGTGGGTTAGCCGATCACAACCAGTGACTAGGTGGCAGGCTTTGTTCAGGAGAATGTTTATCCTGTTCAGGGAGGTGGGTTCAGCAGAGCCGTATATAGTGATCCCGTAGTCCACCAGGGAGGGATGGAGGAGGTGACTGCTAGCCGCATTGCCCGGCGAGGGTAAGCAGTGTAAGCCGATACAGGATGCCTACCCTTGAGCTGATAGAGGTGGAGAGAATTTGGGTGTGCCTCTGGTACGAGAGGGAGGTGTCTAGGGGCGACACCTAGGTATTTGAAATTGGATACTTGTTCGAGAGGGGCACCTTGGCGTTCTTTGATGAGAGAGCAGACTGACTATGAGGATTTTGGCGGTGGGCAAAATCATGGATTTAGTTTTATTATAGTTGATGATTAGGCGGTGTTCAGAGAACCAGGTCTCAAGTTCCCGGAAGTGCCTTTGAAGGGCCTGCTGGAGGGCGGTAGGGTGGGGGTGTTTCCAGAACAGAACCGCATCATCAGCATAGAGGAGCAGCTGACCACTGCAAGCCTTGGGGAGGGAGTTTAGGAAGAGGGTGAACAGCAGTGGGCCTAGGATTGACCCCTGAGGGACCCCTGAGGCAACTGTTTTAGGGGTGGAGAGGGTGGAGCATATCCTGACTTGTTGCGAGCGGCCTGTGAGGTAATCCTGGAACCAGGACAAGGTCTCCGGGACCACATTTAGTTTAGGGAGGACTTGAAGCAGAAGCTCGTGACTGACCGTGTCGAAGGCCTTGGTTAGGTCCACTATATGGCCCCGCAATTGAGCCATGGTCGAGGGCTTCATGTAGGAATGAGGTGAGCTCTGTCAGGGCGGTGATGGTACTATGACCTGATGAAAACCATGCTGCTCCTGGCTAAGGAGCTTGTGCTTGGATAGGTGTTAGGTTAACTGGTCAGAGACTATTCTTTCAAGGGCTTTGGAGAGAGGTGGAAGTATTGAGATGGGTCTGTAGTTGCTGGTGTTGGTGGGGTCTCCACCCTTCAGGATGGCGTGATTATCGCTCTTTTCCAGGTAGAGGGAACTGGCCTAGGCAGAGCGAGAGGTTAAGAATTTTAGTGAGGTGTGGTAGAGTGGCATCAAGGGAGAGCCTCAGGAGTTTAAGATCAAGGGAGTCATTGCTGTATCGTATGAGAGATGGCCCTAGAAATATAGCGCTTTGCCTCGTGGAGGGTGATGACCTGAGCCGGAAGGGGAGGTATGGTAGGGCTCATGTTGGGGGAGTTAGGAGGGGGATGTGGGATAGATCCGAGAAGGCCGAGTAAGGGCTTGGCGATAGTGGTATGATCTTGGGTGACCTTCACATTAATAGTGAGTTGCGTGGGGATGGGGGAGGTGGGTTTGCCACTAAGTTCCTTTATGTTATCCCAAAATTTTTCCCATCACCCCAGGTAGAGGTTAGGTGTGTTGGTAGTAGTGGGTTTTCCGTCCGCAAAGCCCATGTGCATTTGTTATGGGCTCTCCGCAGAGTTGTCTATCCTGGATGCTTTGGGAGTCTATGGCTTTGTGCCAGAGGTTATCTCTATGCTGGAGCAGGCTTAGTAGGGGTGTGATCCAGGTGGTGGATCTGGATTTCACAACTAGCTTAGAAAAGGGGGCGATAAATCACAGGCTTTGTTGAAGGTGGTTATGAAGTGATCCAGAGCGGAGTCAACTGACTGGGCAGTATAAATGGGAGCCAGTTGCTGGTGGTTAGGTGGGCTTTAAGGTTCTTAAACCGCCCTGTTTGAGTCTCGTTGCCAGGAGATTTTAGGGGGTGCTGGGGCACTTGCACCACCACCAGCAGGTAACTGGCGAGTGGTCGCTGATTGCATCAGGAGTACTGTAATTTTGAGAGATTTCCAGCCGGGTTGGTGAAGATGAGGTCCAGGAGGGTGGAGGCCCGGATCTGAAGTCCCTTCTGGTGGGGAAGGCGTAGTTGGGTGAGATCAAAGGCCGGGCGGCATCTTTGTAGCTGGAAGAGGCCAGGATAACCAGTTTATATTGAAGTCCCCATAACGATGACTTCGCTAGTGTTGGGCAGATGGGAGATGATTTGGAGGATGGAGTCGAATGCAAGTTTTTGATTTCTGGGGGATGTAGCCCAGACGATGTGGAGTGTTTTGGAACCCAGGCAGAGTTTTATTGTGAGTACCTGGGCACCGCAGACAGATGCTGGTGTATGGACTTCAGTGGCATTGAGAGAGGATTTGACATAAATTGCACAGCCCCGCCTCTCTTGCTGGGCCTATCTGCCTGGAAAAGAGCATAATTAGAGGAGACCGCTTCACTGGGTATTTTGTCTGTGAGCCAGGTCTCGGAGAGTGCAAGTATGTCAGGGGCATGCTGAGCGATCCAGCCTTGGAGGGGTGTGTGTTTTTTGGGAAGGCTCCGTATATTTATTTATTTATTTATTTATTTTGTGTCTTCCAGTTGCCTTTAATTTTCACCTGAACCATGTTATGATCACTATTCATTAGTGGTTCTTTTACATCATATTCTATGAAATCGTTATCCAGATTAGTTAATACCAAATGCAGTATATTAGAGCTATTGGGGTTGCGTTGATCATAAATTTCATCCATTAACTGAAACAAAGTTACTATGGTGAGTAAACTTTTATACTAACAACATGAATGAAATGAATCATACCAGACAACTTTCAGATCTCTAGTAGTACCTGGGAGCAGAGTTTCTGAGAACTATTGATGTCTGCAGCCTCGTCAGATTAGGACCTAATCTAGTCTGATCTCAGAAACTAAGCTGGGTCAGGCTTGGTTGGCACTAGTATGGTAGACCTCCAATGAACACTGGATGCTGCAGGAAGAGGTGTTGGAAGCTCCTTTTTTTTTTTTAAACTCAACTTTATTAGTGACATTCTTGATTTACAGTACAGCTGAGTTTATGTTCTGTACAGTACATTATAAGCTGAATTATTGAGTTTTGTTCATATTTTTAACAGTCATATATGTCACAGTTACGTGTTGTCTTCTCCACATTGCTGGACCCTTTTCCAGAGTTTGTGTTGTAGGCTCACAAGGGGCTGCAGCTGTACATAATAAACAGAACTAAGTCATGACTACTTGTCTCTCGTTTGATGTATGTGCCTTGCCTACGCTGGCAGTATAGACCTTGTCTCACGGAGTTAGGGCAGGAAAATTTGCTTCCATATTTCTGTCCTCTGTTATATGTTCCTCCCCTCCTCTTCTTGATATAGTGTTACCCCCTCCGTCCATGCACCTGTGCCTAGAGATAGGCAAGGTGTCTATTCTGGTTCTGCTGCCCCCACTTCCGCCGAGTCTGTGGCCTTGTCAGCAGTCCCTGGTTGCTACTTATAGGTGTCCCACCTCTGCCACACTTCTAAGTGTTTGTCTAGGGAGACCCTTAAGGTGGCTGTTATTGTAACATTCTTTGCAGCTTATGAACCTTTAACACCAGGCCTCCATTGAGGGTGGTGTGGGGTAGTGCCCTTCATTGTGACTGTACATAGGGCCCTGAGTAGCATCTGATGGAGTCTGTGACCAGCTCTTGGGACCCATTTTCCCTAGATTAAATCAGCAAAAGTATTTGGTATGTTCCCCATGTGTATTGCAGGGCCTCAGGGATCTGGGTCCAGTATTGCTGAACTCTGGGACACTCGCACAATATATGGAAAGTGTTCCTAACTGGCCACACCCTGTTCAGCACAAGTCCAAGCTCCCTTCTCTGATGAAATGTTTTATGATGGTCGGGGTGTAAAGAAGCGAAGTAAGCACTTCCACAGGAACTCATGCCAGCCCAGAGGCGTGAAGATGCCCCGGCCACGTTCCCATTATTTTGTTCCAGTCTTCCTCCCCAGTGGTCATATGTTCTTCTCTTTCTGAGGACTCTTTTGCCTGAGAGAATTCTGTGTGCTCCCTCTGAACCCTGTAGTGCTTAGTATGCTCAGATAATGTAACGTCTTCTGCCAGCAACCGTGGTCGCCCAGTACAGGAAACTGTCAAGGTCTGTGAGGTCTCTATCCACCATAGCTAGTCTGTCCTTTGTTGTAAGGTAGTGCTTAACCTGCAGAAAGTGGAAAAAAGCCCTGCCTGGGCAGGTTAAACCTCTGCTGCAACTTGGTAAAATGTAGTGCAGTGCCCATCCTGTACAAAATCTCTGAAATGGATGAGAGATGGATGATTTCAGCGCCAGTACCCTCCATCAGTCTGCAGGGGTGGGGGTGGAAGTCTGGCTCTCCAATAATGATAGGCAGGGGTTTCATGTTGTTCAGCATATGTGTTGGAGTCTTTGCTCTGAAGAGTAGGCAAAGAGTATGCTTTGTCCATGGATTATGATGAATGCTTGTCAGCATAGAAACAGTATAAAAACATAGAAAGGTAATGGCAGAAGGAGACCAAAGGTCCATCAAGTCTGCCCATGAGATCCCGGGGCCTACTGGCTACTTTGTGGCATTCCTGTGATAATGCAGAGAGCGGGGCCAGGAGGTCTGGATCCATTTCCAGGTCCAGTCAGTCAGAGTCCCCTCTTTGTTTTGTTCTGATTGTGATTGGGCTCAGCTGAGCTGCCAAATAATAGAGCTTCAGGTCTGACATGGTTATGTACCCCCCCCACCCAAATCTCTGGAGGGTCAGGGTCCATCTCTTGATTCTGTGTATGTGGGACACCCAGGTACAGGGCCATTTTCTGTGTGTACCTCCATAACTCTCCTGGGATGCGAATTGGGAGGGCGCATAACAAAAATAAAAATCTAGATAAGATGTTCATTTTAAGGGTGGCAATTTGATGCTTAGGGTAAAATATCCCGCGTGCTATATCTGCTTTAATTTCCCCTAGGAGTTTCACGTAGTTAAGAGTAGTACACCCATCTTGTAAATGTTATTTGTTTCCTTGTCAACAGATAACTCTTTATGTAGCTGTTGGCTACATATGTGTTATAAGTTTATTTTCAGTGTTCACATCATCCCCTGTAAATAGCCTAGGGGTCTCCATTTTCTGGTTGTTTAAATGTCATTGTACCTGAGAGCTGCATTAGTATATGAGAAGATGATGCCTCAGGACCCATTTACGCTATGTATCTCCTTGCTGCAATTACACATAAGCTGAAAAATTATTTAGAAACACACATATTGAATGCAGTTTAAAGGGAAAAAAACATGCATTACATCTAAGATAGTTTATAAAGCTAATTGAAGATAAATGTGGTATTTCACGCCTTTCTGCAACTTTTTTGTTGAATTGCACGTAAGCAGACAGGCGTACTGTGGTGTGTAAAGGGTGCTGACACATCATGTTCTCATATGCTAATGCAGCTCTCGGGTACAATGACGTTTCAGCAACCAGAAAATGGCGACCCCCCAGGATAGTTACGGGGGCTGGTATAACAATGAAAACAAACTAAAGCAAACACATATATCCACAACAAATGCATGAACAGAGTTATCTGTTGATAAGGAAACAAATAACATTTACAAGCTATGAGGGTACTACTCATTTAAGTCTGAACAGATTCGCACCCCAAATATCAGACTGTGTTTTGAGCTGCTCATTGAAATGGGAACTTAGTTCTGAGTGATTGGGGGCAAGTGCCACTTAGGTTGAGGACTTCTGATTATAATGCGTTGATCTTGTATCCTGAGATGTTCCCATGCTCCCCTAGCTCTGCCAGTAAGGCCAGCACCAAGGTCTCAGGTTTGGTAAGGTAAAAGAGGAAGTTGTCCATGTATAATGAGATTTTGTGAACCCTATCCTGTCTTTGAATCCCCATGATCTCTGGATTCTGGCTGACTGCCTGCGATAAAGGTTATATCAGAAAGCAAGCAGACTGCACTCAGGGAATTAATGCTGCAGGAACTATGATTGATGCAAAAATATGTAAAAATTTATTTAACAAAGTTGAGACTCTGCGTCAGACAGATTGGAGCACTGCCTAGCCTCAACACTTCGACCTAACCAGGTCTTCATCAGGAGGATAATGGTTATACTCATTGCACAAGTAAAAGGAGGAAGCGCGGACAGTCCTGCCTTGTGCCCAAAGGCAGTGTATTGTAGTAGTGGTTAAGGGTACTGAGCTGCAAACCTGGAGACTTGGGTTTGAATCCCACAGCCCCCACTTGCATACTGTGTGATCCTGAGCAAGACACTTAACTACTTGTGCTCTCAGGTCGCACCTGGAAACAGGCTGTGGCTTAGAGTGCCTTTTCTGGTTAAACAATTTCCCATTTCCCTTTCCCTTGTGCATCTGGTAAGAAAGAAACTCTCTGATTGAACCCTGTTCATGCGCAGCATGTCTTGGGGAGATGCATATCGCTCCCTTATGCTCATAAGGAATGAGTCACCCACTCCCATCTCCACCAGTGTCCTGTACAGGAAACCCCAGTTCACCAGGTCAGATGCCTTTTCTGCATCCACAGACATGGTGAAGGCCAGTCCTCCCTGTTCTGCTTGATAAATGATGTTGAAAAGACTTTTAATGTTATCCTGTATTAATCATTTAAAGCTCTGGCTTGACAAGCGACCCCCCCCCCCCCAACACACACACACATATGGTGAATGGCTAGCTGATGAAATGGAATGCCTCTGACTGGAGAGACTTGCTTATGGCCTCTGCAGTGCGCTGCAGGATTACCTCAGAAAATGTGCCCCTCTAGATGCCCTCATTACTATCCCTAATGAAGGGGAGTACTAAGATTGAACATCACAAGGGTGTGATATGATAGGGCTAATCGAGCACTCATCGGCTGAATGCAGCCACTCTGCTGGAAGAAGAAAGAAATTGGTTCAGGAGTACAACTTGAGTGGATGTGACCAGAATATATATAGTCATAGACATTAGGGTGTAGAAACCTTCACACCACTTCCAGGCCCAGTTCATATGCCTGCCTTTTAATGCATTGTCCAGTTGCACCCTGTGTTGAGCCTGCATACCCAGACTTGTCCAGATCCTGTTTTATAACGTTGTTAAAAGTCCTATCCCACCAGATACAGGCTTGCATGGCCTAGGACTTGAGCTAATAACTTTGTCTTCAGAAAGTCCACATTTATATAAAGTATTGCACAGGGTGTGGCCTTATAAGGCTCCCTATGAGGCAGATACAGCATCTGTTTGAATCTTGGGCTATCTCCAAGATCTCCATTGGGCAATATTTGTGGGCTGAAATAGCCACTCTGGTGCATATGGTACACACATGAAGCCGCATACACTGCTTCCTCCTACAATCTCTGTCTGAGAGATGGGTCTTCTGTAGAAAGGCTAGCATAGTCCCCTTGCTCTTTAACTTCTGTATGAGTCCTTTTTTATTGTTTTTATTATTTTTTGTACTTGTTAGATGATGAGCAACAGTACCGGTTTTCACAAGTGTCAACTACATAAATACAAAAAAACAAAACAATGAGAAACAGTTAAGAAACAAAATACAGTAAGTTGCAAAAAACACATAAAGGCAATTAAATACAAGCGCACCACAAGTACAAGAGCATTTCACCACACTATTCAACCTTTTCATATTGTAGGTGATAATCCTACCTTCTACCATCATAACCTAGTTTGTGTGGGCCCTTCCAACCCAGGTGACATGGTTGCAAGAGCAAGCAACCTTAATATCAACCAGAACAGCAAACTGCCAAACTATATATACATTAACATCATCTAAGAACATGGAACCTTAGGTGTGTCCCTTAACTTCAAGAGGTAAGAACAGTACCACTGCAGCTGTTCTAATATCTTTCTCACTGCAGGGTGGTGCCCCCAGTGGTAGTGAGCCCTGCACGTAACATCCCTCTCCTCAGTGCCACCTGGTGACTTTCCTGATTGACAGCACCCTATAAAAAAAGAAGTGCTTGGCAAAGTTAATGTGCTCCAACCGGCTGACATGTTGTTTGCCAGCAGAACAGGCAGCCCCACCCCACCCCACCCCCGAGAGGTCCTCTGTATATGATCGTGGCTATAGTAAGATGGTTGTGTCCCAGTTAGTCCCAGTCAATGGCTATTATTATTTATTTATTTTTATTCTTTGGTAACCCGGTAAAGCCCACTTAGGCGTAAGTGCCTGTTTTCCGAGGCGACCAGCGAGCACTGTGGTGGTAAAGTGACTTGATCATGGTTACAGAGTACACAAGTGGAAGTTGTGGGAATCAAACCCAGATCTGCTGGCTGTACCACGCTCATTCTCAGTTTGTTACTCTAACCTTTAGGCTATACTGTCAGCCCCAAATTGTATAGTAGCTGCAGGTCCCACGGGCATACCCCCTTTATTCATTGAAGATTCTGGGTCTCCAATAGCAAGGTCTCGGGCTGCGATCATTGGTGAAATCTGAACAGCTGGGCTGTCTGCTGGGCCTGTCTTCACATTGTCATCTAGCTCTGTGACTGTGCTTCTGACCACTTGCTCCGTGGCTCGCATCCCTGTGTAGCCATCAGTGCCCTGGGTTGCTGGGCAGACTGCCCTTTTCCATAATGGGAGCACCCATGGGAAACCACAGCCACTCATTCCTTCCAAGCAGTCAGACTGCATGTTTGCCCACCTCACATATTGTGGATTTATACGTTCATTTCGTTCCAGGGAGGTGAAGCAACAGAAGACCCTTGTGCCCAGCAAGATGAACTTCTTTCCCCCTCGGGCCTCCAGGATATCCGTTCACACTGTCCTTGGAGCCAGGGCCTAGACAGTACTCTGGACACAGCTCCCTATTCCACTAGCCTGCTGTAACTGTTCCCCTTTCCTCTGGTGCTCTGTCCTGTGTTCCTTTAGAAAGTGAAAATGCTGCTCCCAGCTTGGCTCCGAGACTGCCGTCACCTAGAGCATGTGTTTGGCGGGGTTTCATGGGCATGGAACTGTCATGCCTCATGTTACGGCCCAGAGCGGCTTACAGTCATTAAGGCCCCCACCCAATGGTTCCGTAGTCATTGCTCTAGGCTTCACAGTCAGCACCTCCCCCCATCCCCCGTGTTACCCATGCTGTATTTGTTACTGGAAGCTGCAGTAATTATGGAGGAAATGTAAGAGAAGCACCCCCTTGCCCCTGTGCTCATGGAGGTTCCCATTACCCTGCTTTATCTTGAGGCCCCCCACACCCCCCCAAAGCTACAGCAGCATTCAAATAAAAAAAAAAAATACAAAGGATATAGGTGGTACTACAGCCACAACAAATGTTCCACAGTTCAGTTTAGTAATGAGAAGCCTCTGGAGTCAGTTCAGGTTAGCCGATGCAGCCACTCCTGCTGCATTAGGATTTGCTTTCTTCTTCTGGGTCTAGGTATGATGAGTCTTGCTGGGTGATGCGGCCTGTTGCCTGCCACGTTTCTTGGCTGAGGGCACTGTGTACGAGGGTGTCATGTCTGGGAGTGCCTCGAGCACCGGGTTGATGTGGAAAAGAGTTCAGGGACGTGCAGATCTTCTTACCCAATGTCTGAGGTTGACCTAAAAGCTCTTTTGAGCAGATCATTTGATCTGCCGACTTCAGCCCGCGTTCACGTGATTTTTGTCTTGATTAAAAAAAAAAAAGGACTTGCACTGCAGAGTTTTGGGACAGTGACCACACCATTCATAGACGCGTGTCCCTGCACTAGATGCACTTCTGGCACCAGGGGAAGTTACCTGACTAGCTCCCTGCTCCTGCCTACCCCTTCGCTCACTTGTGCAAGATAATTGGCTTTGCAAACTTGTGATTAAGATGTGCCGCAAGCCACGGCCGTACAGACAGAGTAATCCTCATGGTGGCTATTTGAATTTGGTGCCATTCACCAGCCTGACCGTCTCGGCGCTGCTCTCAAGTTGTTGTCAGTGGGTCACTGCCTGCGGAGACTTAAGGATCAGAATGGACAAGTCTGTGGTGATGGCTATTTGGATTTGATGCTGTTTTCCAACCTGACACTCAGTCTCGCTCAGCATCTCAAGTTGTTGTCGGTGGGTCACTCCCTGTGAAGAGCTCGGGGTCAGAGTCACTGCTGGATTACACCTGGAGATCGGAGCTGACTGGGACCAGCAGCAGTCGGAGAAGCTGTAGTATGGATAGATAGGTGCCATGAGAGAGAGAGAGAGAACACCGTGCCACAACCACTAGGAGCCGGTCACAGTCAAGTGGGAATCAATGATGGACAGATGGGCACAGCACATTCGGGTAAGTCTTGTCAGAATGACGACAAAGGGCATCAGCTGGCCTGGGGAGTTGTACAGTGCAAAGGAACACTTCTGCCATTGAATGTGCACTTTGAACTAGTTTGAACAGGGCCAGGAACCCCCCGCCCCCAGTCAGCATTCAGAAGGGAAAAAGGAAAACTTTGCCTGGCATTCAAATAGAAGAACATCCAGACAGTGCAAAGAACCCTAACCTTAACATTTCTTAAAGTGCTGCTGCTGTATAAATAATACAGAATAATTTACAGAACTGACATGCACAGGAAGTGGTATTCTTGGAGTGTAATTTCATATACAGTACAACAAAGAATGAATATGCTCGCCAAGACAGTGCTGATAGAAAGCTGAAAAAACGTGTTCTTATTGATGAGGACAAGGACAGTCTAATATAGGGGAGTTTTCTATAAGCCCTGTCTTGGTGAGTGTATTTGTGCTTTTTTGTACAGACTTCTTCTGTATATATTTTATCAACTTTGCAAGTATAGCATTAAGATGGCCATGCTCGTTTTGTGAATCACAATATATGATTTATTATTGTTTAGCCAGGAGTAGCACACTAAGCCAAAGCTTGTTTCCTGATATGACCTGGGAGCACAAAGAAGTTAAGTGACTTGCTCAGGATCGCACAGTATGCACCTAGGCGGCTGTGGGATTCAAACCCAGGTCTCCAGATCTGCAGCTCAGAGCCTTAACCCATTGCACTATACTGCCTCCTCGTTCATATTTCCCTGCCCATAGCACGGACCCTGGATCCCCTTGCTGTCTGTGAGGGCATACCTCGTGGCACTCCAGTGGAGCTGTACGCTGTCCCTGGTCACCTGAGAGAAAAGGCCATATGCTTGAGCTTGTCGCGGTGGCTCCATGGGATGCTTCTGCAACTGTCTTGCCTGGGGGTAGGACAAGGAAAAAAATAAATTTTGTGGGCAAGTAATTTTTATACCACCACTTACTCTGGGGCAAGTACTGAAAAAACTTTGATTTGCACACCTCTGAAAGAGTTCTCTATTTTCTGCAAAGGTCTTGAATTGTGCTGGTGCGATGAGCTGTATCTTTATATTTTTATTTAACAGTTCTCGACTGATTGCTAGAAGTGCCTTGCCTTTTAGCAATGTATAGGAAGTAAAGGCATAGTCGAACTACAGTCTTGTCTTCCCTGAACACCTCCTGCTTATCCCCCCAAGCTGTGAACAGTACCTTAGTTTTTGTGCAATAGTCCAAAAACCTCATTATTATGAGTTGAGGTCTGGCCTTAGGATTGTATGACTGGGGGAAGGGGCCCTAAGGCTTAGTAAGCACACTCGATGTGGAGTGCCTCTTCTTTAGGCCAGTACACTATCTCACGAAGGAAAGACCACCGGAGTCGCTGGATAGTTTGATACATTTTATTGGATCAGCACATGTCTGGTACAAAGATGGTATAGGACACAAGCTTTTGGGGCCCGGAAATGGAAAGACTTGATAAAGACAGACATGTCTCCTTGTTTGATGCCCTCCGGTATTCCGTGTATGTGGACTTTGTTCCACTGGGAACAGAACTCCAGGTCATCCAGTTTCTCTGTGAGTCTCCCCTCTCAGCGGTGCAGGTACCAGAGGGCTTTGCCATATTGATCCACGTCACTGATGTCTCCGTGAAGCCTCGCTTTAGATCAGTGGTGCGTAGTCATAAGTCCTGCAGGCCTCTGGATGTCTCATGTAAAGTCGTTTCTAGTCTATCACTGGAGGACCCTAATTTCTTGAGCCTAAAGAATAAGTGCTTTAAAGTGATAGCGAGGCTGTCTTCGACCTTCTCCCTGCTGAGTCCACTGTCCGATTCGGACCACTCAGAGTGCCATGTGCTATGGCACCTCGAGACAGTTGTCATTGTTTGCAGGTTGTCCAGTGCATTTCTGCCTCTCTGTTTCAGTGTCATCCTTCAGCCAGCATGGTTGAAACAGTCTCTTTAAGATTTTGAAGCCAGTGTGTGTGTGTGTGTGTGTGTGTGTGTGTGTGTGTGTGTGTAGGCAGAGGATTAAATTAGATTTTAAGCACTGCGGAGAGGAGCTGAGATCACGCATGTCTGCATCGGGGTTGGGCAAAACCAGAAGTTGGTAGTGTTAGTTCTGCAGGGTGCAGTCTCCTCTTGGTTAAAACTAACCATACTAATGCCCAGCATGGTGTCGGGGATACTGTTGGAGGTGTGTTTTTTTTTTTTTTTTTTAGAAAGGGCTATATCAGTATGGCAGTTTCACAATGTAATGTGGTATAAAGAAGTCACCCTGGGCAATTTTTCATACTGCAGTGACAATGATTCATGGTATACTGGGATTTTCACAGATTTCAACTTAATTTTTTGTGTTTTTTAGGAACAACTGTCTCTTCCTTGCCAGTTCTTCCAACACAAGTTTGAGGAGACTCCCTTTTCGAACTAAAATGACTACCACTGCAGTGCTATAATATTATGATAAGTGTGGTATTATTACATGTGACGGTCATCATACTCTAAAAATGCTATACCATGGCATCCCTACTTTCTGATGAGGCATTAAACTGCGGTCCTGTCTGTCAGTTTTGGCAGTTGTTCAGGTTGATGTTTAAAAATTCCTACTGCACTTCTTGAAAAGAGTAGTGGAATTGCCATGTTGTCCTGGCTGAATTTTCACCAAAAAAAACACCACGCATCTTTACCTGATTCAAAATCTGTCTGTTTGCATCTGTGTCTCCCACTTTCAGAGCTGAAAAAGGAAGTATATTCTAGCTCTCCTTTTCCGGTCCACAAAAACAAAATTAAACAAAATAATTTCACAGGGTTCATGCTTAACTTTTTATCTTTTTTTGCACTGTCTGACCAGGAAGGTGCTACCCTGTTTGCAGACGCCTTCTGAGATTTTCACTGGCCTGCACCTAAAAATGGAGAAAGGGCCAGAGCAGATCTCATGTAGACGGTGCAAAAATGTAAACATGTATGCTTCATTCTGTGGAAAACATCTTTGGACTGCTCTACTGGATGACTGATGGGAGACACTGTGAGCAGAGTATAATGTTGCCTGCTGAGCTTGTCACCACCCCAAATAATTCTTTCAATTTTTTTTTTTTTTGTGCAGTCCTGCTGTACCTTTTTCAAACTATTTATTTATTAAATTTTGATGGCCGGGTAGGCCCGCTGAGCACCGGAGGTCACTTTTTCAGGGGCGACCCGGAGAGACATTATTTGGAGCAGTACACACAGAGAAGAGATTACAGGGTATATAAAGGTAGTTGTAAATGACAGTTATTCTTGGCATTTAATACAGAGGATTTGGAGTACCAGGTGACAGTTGTTGTGAAACCAGACAGAGACCCTAGTACGTTGGTTACCTAGTGTGATTAGAGGTAATCTGTGATCAAGGATATACAGGTATAGTGGTTGAGTGAAGAAGGAGGGAGTGTGACTTTCAGGTGTTCTGACCTCAGGCATGTGGGCTTTGAGTCTGTACCATGGGAGGGTGCTTGTTCCACAGACAGGGGGCTGTGAAGGCGAATGACTTGTCTCCCACATTGGTCCGGATCCTGGAGGTTTCTAACAACCTCTGCCCTGAGATCCTCAGGCTCCGAGAGTTATTTTTGGGGGTGATTGTAGCTTCTAGGCTGGGAGGAGCGGCCGGGCAGAGTAGCTTGTAGGCTAGGCACAGGAGTGGGTACTGGAGGCAAGCATCAAAGGAAACTAGCTTCAAAATGTTGTCGGCTGGTGCTGTATAATATAAAACCCTTCCCGCACCCATCTCAGCCCCTCCCCCATGTCCCCACTGCAATCAAACTCTGACTCCAGTCTTGAATGAAATCCTTGTTCTGTCAGTCCTATGGCCAGTAATCTCGCGCTCAAATGTTATAGTGCAGAGCACTCACTACTGGGAGAGACTTAACGGCATTCAGGCCAGTAGGTGAGACTGATCGGATGAGGATGTTGTGCAGTGCTGGAGTAGAGTTATTTAATTTCATTTTTACTTAGGGTGAGTTTGGTGGCAGTGGGCACATTTGTTGGGGAGGGTGGTGGGGCCGAGATGGGTGTTTTATGATGCAGCATTAGCCACTCTTATTGCCCGGCCTGAATTCTTGTAATGTCTCCCAGTAGTGCTTTGCGCTGTCACATTTGAGAGATTTTACAGACATTTGGGCAGGGTGGTGAGACTGACAGAGAACAAGGGCATCCCTCAGCTTTGGAGTCTTGGTCTTTTCTTCATTTTTGCTTACAGAAGGTGAGTCTTGTGGCAGTGGGGACATGAGTGGGGAGGGCTGAGATAGGTGCAGAGAGGGTTTTATTATATTTATTCTGCACTACTTATAGTGAACCCTAATTTTAGTAAAAAGGCTCTGAAATATAGATGCCCCAAACCTTGCATCCCTTCTTGGATGAATATGCTGGCAGTTGTGGTCTGTGTACTGTAGCTGCTCTACAGACTTTCAGCAATGGAACTATTGCAGCATTCACTGCTGTACATGTCAGTGTTAGTGGCACCGTAGGTAGCATGCTCACCTCTAGGGCCAGAAGATAAAAGGTTGTGGGTTTTAGCCTTATACCAGGTAAAAATAGAAAATGTCAGAAAAAGACCATTTGTCCACCCAATCTGCCCTTTTTTACCCTACCCTACCCTGGGATGTGGGGTTATTGCCCTCCCCTTCCGATTGCCCCCCTGCCTAATTGCTTCCCCCTGTATGACACATTTAGCTTTTTACTCCATCCGGTTCCATGTGATAACAGCGATCGCGGAAAGGCGATCGCCATTAGGGCGAGTGTGCATCCACTCCCAGTGCACAGCAAAAGAGCACTGGGGACTTGGTTTTCAGCCCCCCGCACCCCCTACTAAAGGATTCTCAACTCCAGGGAAGTGCACATTGAGGGTGTGTGTATTGTGCAAAAGTGGAATAAAAAAACCAAAAAAAAACAGCTGGGCACAACAGAACGAATGTGTGCCTGGAACTGAACCTAGCACCTTCGCATCCCTAGCATGCCACCCACCCACCATGCAACAGGGTCAGCTCTGCAGCCCACCGTTGCACTGTGCCCCACAAACCCTCCCTCCCCTTCTGCCCATCGCATAGCGTGCTCGCTCCCTCCCACGTGTGTGTACATATAGAGACATCCTGTCGCTATATTCGCGGACTCCCCCATCCAGTCACCTTCCCTGCTCGGTAGCCCTGTTGACAGGTGCCATGATTGAGGCGCCCAGTTGTGGTCACCATTGTCACAGGCTACCCTCCATCCCAGTCATGTCTGAAACCATTAATGGTTCTTGCTCCCACTACCTCTGCTGGTAGACTGCTCCATGGCTTGACCACTTTCCCTGTAAAAGTAAAATCTTTTCGCCCCTCTCCTTAATCTCCTCCCACCAGCATCCACTCATGCCACTCTGTTTTTGATTTTCCAGTTCTGCTGAATATTCCCCACAATCTACATTGTTCTTTCCTTTCAGTAACTTGAAGGTCTCTATCATATCTCTTATCTCCCTTCTGGTATCCAGCAAGTACATGTTCAGTGTCTAAAGTTGATCCTCATAAGATCTGCCACTGCTGGCCTTGAATCATTTTGGTTACCCTACATTGTACTGTCTTTGTCTTAGATGGGGACTTCAGAATTGTTTACAGTATTCCGAATGCTACCTCACCAGTGACCTATAAGGAGGCAACATCACCTCCTTGGACTGGACTGGGGCCATGCAGTGGATGTCCTGTATCTGGACTTCAGTAAGGCATTCGACTCGGTGCTGCTTGGAAGGCTGGGAAGTAAATTAGTAGGCATACTGGCAGGTGCAAAGCTGGTGAGATGGGTAGGGAACTGGCTTCAGGGAAGGCAACAGAGGGTGGTGCTGGTTGGGGAGCTCTCACACCCAAGGGCAGTGATGAGCGGTGTCCCACAGGGCTCGGTGTTGGGACCAGTGTTGTTTGGGATATTCATTGCAGACATATCATGGGACATCAAGAGCAAGATCAGTCTGTTTGCTGATGATACCAAGGTAGGAGCAGTGGTGGATGACTTAGGGGGATGGCGGGGGTTGCAGGATGATCTGGCAAAGCTTGAAACATAGTCAGACACCTGGCAACGGTGGTTTAATGCCAAAAAGTGCAAGGTGCTGCATTTTGGGATGAAGAACCCAAGGAGGAGTTACCAAGTGGAGGGAGTGCAGCTAGCCCAGACAGAGGAGGAGAAGGATCTGGGGGTGCTCATTACAGGGTCAATGAACAACTCAGCACAATGTAGGAAGGCAGCTGCAAAGGCCAACAAAATTCTGGGTTATATTGCAAGGGGTATATCCTCGAGGAGGGAGGAGGTGATTCTGCCACTGTACAGGCCATTAGTTAGACCGCTCTTGGAGTACTACGTGTAGTATTGGTGCCCGTATCTGAAGAGGGACATTAAGTTACTGGAGGGGGTGCAGCGCAGGGCAACAAAGATGATCAAGGGGCTGGGGGATTTATCATATGAGAGGAGGCTGAGGGAGTCGAACATGTACTCACTGGAGGAGAGGAGGGACGGTGGCACATGATTGAAACCTTTAAGTACATGAAAGGAATAAACAAGACCGGTACAGAGGGGCTGTTCAAAGTAAGGAAGGGGAGGGACACCAGGGGCTATGATATGTGACTGGAGGGAGGAAGGTTCAGGAGGGAGATGAGGAGACACTTTTTTACAGAGAGGGTGTTGACTGGGTGGAATGTGTTACCTGCAGAAGTGGTATGCAGTAGAACAGTGGACTGCTTCAAAAGGGGATGGGACAGGACAAGGGGGAGGGTTAATGAAGGGGAATGGTGGAAGGGAGGGGCAGCTGCAGAATAAGGGGTGCTAGCTGCACATTCGAGCAGACTTAATAGACCTCTAGGCCTTTATCTGCTGGCAAATTTTGTATATTCGTTTGTCCTTCCTCCTGCAGTCACCCCTCACCCCAGTACATCCATCAGTGTGTTTGCCTTGCTGTAGGCCTTGTTGCATTGACTAGAGTGTTTTAGGGTGTCTCTTATGATGAGTACCTGGCTTCTTTCCTGAGTGGTAGTGTCCAACTTAGCCCCTGCCATCCAGTACTCCTTCCTGGAGTTCTTGTTCCCTATATGCATTACCTTGCACTTTTTGGAATTGGATTTCAACTCCAGAGTTGTGGGGCGAGATCCGGTTTGTCACACCCTATGCTGATGGATGAGGATGTTCCACCGAGATAGAGTTGCAAGAACAGTAGCATCCAAAACAGCCAAGTAGCTCTCTCAACCAGTTAACCATGCTTACTTGGATTCAGTTTCACATATTCATCTTTAGTTTCATACTGGCCTCCAATTTTGCTTACCCCAACAGTTTCACTGGCCTTGGTGCTCATCAACTTAGTGTGTAGTTTTAGCTTTTATCTCTACCCAGCGGCACACAAGGCTTGTGAGCAGCTAGAGCACCACAGCCATTGCAATGCAGGATCAGGCTGAGCACTCTTCCTGGCTAGCGTTTGAAGTTGCCATTGTCTAGGACATGATGACATCACCCCCCCCCCCAGCTCTCCTACTCCAACAGTTTGTAATTATGTGTCTTGTTAATGAGCCTGTCACACTCTTTTACACAGTTATCTGTATTCAAGATAATAATGCCCGCTTTTTATCCACTTGTTTAATAACTATGTTCTGGTCTTTTTCAAGATTTTGAATCTCCATTCTTTCGGCTCTAGTAAGATTCCTTTTTCTATTTTATTTTATTTATTTATTTAGTGTAGGATTACAAGTACCTTTGAGCCAAGGCTCTTTTACAGAGGTTCCACATCAGGAATAACATACAACAAGGAAACAGTGAAATAACAGTAATCAGTTCATGTACAACAGTGGTATTGAAAAAGGTCAAGTATGGGAAGAGTAAGGTGTAGAGGAGGAGGAGGAAAAATGTAGGTAGTTAACAGAGGCAGCTATAATAAAATGGTGAACACAGCTAGGACACAAGTGCCCACCAGAAATGGGTCCGGTCAGGTGCCCGGGGGTGGCAAAGAACAGGGATGAGAGGAGGGAGGAGGATGTAGATGCAGCCGGAGGCATTTGTAAAAATAAATGGAAGGAGGACAGAGAGAAGAAAGGGGGTAGGGTGAGGGGGAATAAGTGCTACAGTGGGGCAAGGAGAGACTAATGAGGTGGCACATAGACCTGAGATTTGAGGTGGCACCTCAGGAGCTGGGGGAGGGGGACTGGGGGGCAGGGGTTTAGCAGTATATAAGTTAGGACTAAAGCTGTGTAGGTCATGAGCTAGGAGAGGCAGTCACAGGAGCTAGAGGCAATGAGATGGGCCCGGAGCCTGGTTTTGAACAGACCTAGTGTTGTGGCTGTGGAGGTGGTGTGGCTGAGACCATTCATCCATAGAGGAGCCCTGTAGGCAAAGGAGCATTGTCCCTGCATTGTACGACAGCGAGGAACGTGTAGATTTTGGGTTGTTGAGCTCCTGGTGTTCCGCTGGTTGGTGTTTTGATGTAATAAGGCAATAACACCAGGATGTGTTAAACCTTTTTAAAAGGTGGTCTACTACTGAGGCGGTATAGCATAGTGGCTAAGAGCACTGAGCTGCAAACCTGGAGACCTGGGTTTGGATCCCATCCGCTTCCACTTGCATACTGTATGACCCTGAGCAAGTCACTTAACTTCCTTGTGCTCCCAGGTCACACCTCGAAACAAGCTCCGGCTTTAAGGACCTGTCCACACTATGCCTCTGTAACGTTACAGAGGGCTCAAACCGTTACCGTAACGGTTTGCGTTTACATCTGTAACGTTACAGAAGGCGTTTCAAAACCGTATAGAAACCTGTTTGTATGTGGTTTCACAATGGTTATGGTAACGCTTACAGATCTGTAACGCTACAGCCTGCAGTGGACGCGTGAGCGCAGAAGCCCAGTATTCCCCAGTGCAGCACTAACTGCAGCCAGGGATAGGTGCAGCTGTAACGTTACAGAGCACCCACAAATGTGGACGGTGTTCCAAACCGTTATCGAGACTGTTTGCCGGCAGTGTGGACACACTGTAACGGTTCTGGTCTGTAACGGTTTGGAACCGTTACAGACTGTAAGTGGTGTAGTGTGGACAGGGCCTAAGTGACTTTCCTGATTAAACAATTTCCCCTTTCCCTTACTTTGCCAGCACCTTTTACTAAGGTGTCCATCATGTTAGGAGTAGGGCCTTGAGAAACAAATTTAGAAGTCCAGTGAAGTTTCCTTCTGATTTCCTGTTATTCTAAGTCTGGGGTGCTGTTGGGTTCAGAAAATGGTATTTTAACCTTAACTGTTGGTAAAATCACTGAAGATCTAATTTTATCTAAAAGGGTTCCGGTAAAGCAGTGGGGGTAAGTAATATGTTTCTAATGAAATTTAAAAACTGCTTAACAACCTGGTGATTATGAAAAGGTTCTTGCATGTAAAAGTTTAAAATCAACAATTGGGATCTCCGTGAGGTTGTGACTTTTACTCTAGTGACTTGTCACAGTCACTCCATTTGGAGTGGGAGGGTCGGTAAGTCACTGCCAGAGAGCTGGGGGTGTGATGTCATGATTTCCTAGATGGCAGCAGCTTCAAAAGATAGCTAGGAGGAGCGCATAGTCTGATCCTGCACTTTTAACAGCTACTTACAAGCCTTGTGAACTGCTGGGCAGAGATAGAAGCTAAAACTACATACTGAGTTGATAAGCACCATTTCTTTATGCTTTGAAATAAGATTCACTGTGGAGCAATTTAAATACTTTTGGTACAGAAAGCTACAGAAATTCAGAATACACATAAGGAGCCAGAAGAACTGTGGGTCACCCTGGGAACAGCAAATGAGACAACCATACAAACTGGGGTTGTCTACAGGCCTCCAGACCAGGGGGAGGACATAGACACATTACTGTTAGAAGAGATACAAAGCATGACAGCTAAAGGGGAGGGTCTGTAATGGGAGACTTCAACATGCCAGATACAAATTGGCCAATACCAGAAGGCACATCCGCCAGAACTAGGCACATAGTGGATTCCCTGCAGGTGGAGGGCCTCAAACAATTGGTACAACAACCCACAAGAGACAGGGCTATCCTGGATCTAGTACTGACTCATGGGGAAAGGATCACAGTCTCCCAGTAGAAGGTCACCTGGGGATCAGCGACCATCACATGGTATGGCTCAATTTGGACACTAGAACTAAATCATCCCATTCCAAGGCAAAAATATGGGACTTCAGAGAAGCTGACTTTGATAAGATGGCCAACAGAGTTAAGCTAGCCCTGGCAAGAAGAAATACAGGCGAAGGAGTACAGGCAAAGTGGGCAAGCATTAAGGATTCAATATTTGAAGCAACATCCCATTGTGTTAGGGAGAAAAGCAAGAGCAAAAGGAGGAGGAAACCACTTTGGTTCTCAAAACAGTAGCAGAAAAGGTCAGAGCCTAAAGGTTGGCCTTCAGGAAATATAAGGGAACGCAGCAGGATGAAGACGGGGAGGCATACCAAACTTCCCTAAGGGAAGCAGGGAAGGCAGTAAGGCAGGCAAAGGCCCAAACCGAGGAAATACTAGCACGAACAATAAAAGAATGGGACAAGACATCTATAGATACATTAGTGAAAGGAGAAAGTCCAGAGGGGATATTGCTAATATCAAAGGGGAAAAGGGTGTGTGTGTGTGTGTGTGTGTGGAGGAGGACCAAGGAAAAGCATCTATCCTAAACATATACTTCTGCTCAGTATTTACTGAGGAAAAGGTAGGGCAGGGCCCACAGCTCAGCACTATGGATGGGGGGAGGGAGGGAGGTGTGCACAAGTCCCTTCACAAAAGAAAGGGTCCTACAAGAGCTCGCTAAGCTCACGGTGGACAAGGCAGTGGGACCTGATGTCATACATCCCAGGGTACTAACGGAGCTAAGGGTGGAACTAGCAGAGCCATTAGCAGAACTGTTTAGTAAGTCTCTGAGCACAGGAGAGGTCCCAGAAGACTGGAGAAGAGCTCATATGATCTTGCTCCACAAGAGTGGCGGCAGGGAACTACAGACCAGTGAGTCTTACCTCAGTAGTGGGCAAGAATATGGAGGCACTCTTAAGGAAAGGATAGTACAACAGCTGGAATCCATATGAGCACAGGATCCAAGACAGCATGGGTTTACAAAAGGAAGGGCCTATCAAACTAATCTCAGATTTCTTTGACTGGGTAACCAGAGTGGTGGACCAAGGGTGTGCAGTTGATGTTGTCTACCATGACTTCAGCAAAACTTTCGATACTGTTCCACATAGAAGATTGATTAATAAGCTGGGTAGGCTCAGGGAGGATCAGAAGTTGGCAGGCAGAAAACAGAGGGTGGTGGTAAATGGTATACAGTCAGAAGAGCCGCAAGTGGGGTAACTCAGGGATCAGTCCTGGGGCCAGTCCTCTTCAATATCGTTATCAGTGACATTGCAGATGGACTGGATGGTAATGTTTGCTTGTTTGCAGATGACACCAAGATCTGCAACAGAGTAGATGATCCAGATGGCGTGGGTAGAATGAGAAGAGATCTGGAAAAACTGGCAAAATGGTATGAAGAGTGGCAACTGGGGTTTAATGCAAAGAAGTGCAAGATCATGCATATAGGGAAGAAAACCCGTGAAGCCACCAATAGTTGGGAGGGGAGTTGCTGGCAGTTGCAAGGGAAGGAAGAGACTTGGGCGTCATCATCATCACAGATGACCTGAAATCATCCAGGCAGACCACTAAAGCAGTAGGTAAGGCTAGAGGGATGTTGGGGTGTATTAGTAGGGGTATCACAAGTCATAAGAAGGAGGTAATAATCCCTCGTTACAAAACATTGGTTAGGCCCCATCTGGAGTACTGTGTGCAGTACTGGAAGCTGCACCTGCACAAGAACATTAACAAAATGGAGGCAGTCCAGAGAAGGGCAACCAAAATGGTGCAGGGACTGCATCAGAAAACATATGAAGACAGATTAACGGAACTCAATATGTATACCCTAGAGCAAAGGAGGGAGAGAGGCGATATGATTAAAACATTCAAACAGGCAGACTAGAGGTGGTGGGGTGGCTGTTTATGTCAGAGACAAATTTGCGGTCTCTCTCATCGACTCAACCTAGATCCCATACGAGTTTGAAAGTCTCACACTGCAGGTTCAGATTGCACCTGGAATATCACTTTGTGTACTAGGCTGTTATAGGCCCTGTCCGCCGGGTTGCAACTTCTAAATCATTTAAGCCTTTTTCTGGAGCAAAGGTCGTCTGAGTCTGTATTTTTGGGGACCTCAACCTAGACTGGTTGTCCAGTGCTTCCTCTCCCTTAAAAACCCTCTGCGATTCTCTTGGGGTGACACAGCTCATCAGTGAACCTACACGCCTTAACAAATCAAATCCTTCTAATAGCACTTTGTTGGATATTATTCTTGTCAGCAAACCCTACGTATTTACCCATGCTGGTGTCTTTTTCTCAGATATTAGTGACCAGGGCATGAAATTCGTAAAAAAAAAACATGATTGCTGTGGGATATAACAAGTAGCATGCCCAGGAAACTTTACATGCCACCCATTTTGCCACCTATGTTGTATATTCAGTGCTTTGTACTGTGAGTAACTACCTGACTGTATTAATAAAGTAACACTCGCTGCTTAATAACAGGCAGCCAGGCAGGGTAGTAAAAGGTTGAATGGTTTGTCAGCTTATAAATAATAAACTGAATATATAAAAAAATGAAACTGTCTCTGTGTGATTTATTTCAGTGCCACCACCCGTGCATGACACAACACACAAGCACTGATTGTAACTTTGACAACTAGCTTGTTAAGAGGACAAATCAATATGCAGTGGTGTAGACTAGTAAATACAGCAGTCCCAAAGAAAGGGTTTATATTTTTCCCTTCTATCTAGCCCCACTCCCTGGCTAGTGCCCTCAGATGGACCTCAATAGGTCTTAAGAAGAGAGGACATATACCATCCACTTGTCCACAACACACAAAGGTGATAAGACAAAGTTTAATTTATTTTTAAGAGGAGATGATCCTTCAGTCCAGTCGCCCCACAAATTCACCACACAAAGTGGCAGGCCGCAGGGTTTTGTGATTTTTATCCCCTTCTGTCTTGCCTAGCCACCACCCTTTCAAACAACATGAAGTCTTGCTATATTATGACAATTGCAGTTTGTCCCACCATTAGAACTGCTCCGGAGGGGAAAGAGTTAACTTCCATGCCAGGCATGGAACTTTGAGCACGAGCTCGGTTAGAAAAGCTCTGTCTGGAATATTTCAAACTGAAACTGTCAGATTCTTTCACTCACTGAACAGTCGCTCTGGAGATTCCTCCTACTGCTCGGTTCATTTCTTGGTTTAAAGAGTTTTCTCGAGTTAAATTCAACCGATTATTATTTTTTAACCGCAAACCGATCGGTTCAAGCTCTGTCTGTGGTATTGTAAGTAATAGACAGGTTTATTTCTGTGTGGAACTTGTAAATGTTTATCGGTTCGGTTTGAACCGATCAGGTTGTTTTAAAACTTTATTCTGAAGCATTTAAAAGCTATTTAGAGTGCGGTTCCCGGTTCTTATCGGTTCTAAAAAAAACGGATTTCATTATGGTTTTTTCCACGACCCGTGACACGGTTGGGAACCGATAAGGGTGTCTTGCCTGGCACTGCCAGAAAAAGGGCAAGTTTTTGGTTAGGCTGGCATTATGTCTGAGAAACCGAAGGAAAAACGGGCCCACTGGGTTTCAACACTGTAGTGTCTGTGGGGAAGCCTTTGCCAAGGCTGACCCACACACCACATGTGTTTATTGTCTGGGGTTTGACCACCTCAATGCAGACTGCCAGATTTGCAAGAATTTCCCTGCAGCTACCCTAGATAAGAGAGTTGGTAGGCTTAGGGAACGAGAGGCCAAAAAGTCCGCTGACCCGGATGGCCAGCCCGGTTCGGTGCCAACCGAACCGGAGGGAGTGCCCTCTGACCAGGGCGAGACTTCCTCGGGCAAACGTAAAGCTGACTCAGAGGAGCCAGTTCCAGCAAAGAGAACTAGAAAATCAGCAGGTGTGGAGTCAAAAATTCCTTCTCCAACTGCTGCAGAGATAGCCAAAGCAATCCAAATTGTCCAGTCACTTTCTCCGGTTCCGTCCGAACCGCCACTATCTGGCAAAAGGTCGGTTCGGCCGGTTCCACCGGTTCAAGAATATGATATAGAGGAGTTTTATGAACCAGAGGAGGGGGAGGATGATTATGAACAGTGTGAATGTGACTTTGAAAGTCTGGATGTGCCCATTGAACCGGACATCTCCCCAGACAGACCTTTAGGAGAATCTCCCCCTAGGCTTTCTGATTCCCCTTCTCATTTTCTGTTTTATAAAAGTTGCTGAAACCCTCCAGCTCTTTGGAGGAAGCTGTGGATGAGCAAGGGGAGCCTGACTTTGTAGAGATGATGGATATCCCAGAGTCCAGGAGATTGTCTATTCCTTTACATAAATCCTTTAGGAAACAAACAATAAAAATTTTAAAAGCTCCTAATTCTGTGCCTCCTGTGGATAAAAAGATGGACAGGAGGTACACTTTGTCAGGTCCTGATACAGAATTCCTTTCTCGGCAATGCAGCCATGTTGGGGTAGTTCAGGCTGCAGCCTGTGATAAAGCTAATATTCCCCTGGCTTCACATCCTCCTGACAAGGATTCCAGGAAGATTGATGCCATGGCTAAAAAACAATACGTGGCAGCGTCCTTGGGACTCAGACAAGCAAATTATATGGCTTATGTTGCAAGATACCAGAAATCTAGATGGGATACTTTCATGGCTTTAGCCAAACAGGCCCCTGGCCAGCTTGCCAAGGAGCTGGAGCAGGTGGCTGCTGATGGTATTGAGGCATCTAAGGTGCAATTCCATGCTGCAGTGGATTCTAATGATGTATCCTCTAGAGTCATGGCTACATCTGTGGCTTTTCGTAGATTGGCTTGGCTCAGGTGTACTAGTTTGTCACAGGATACCCAGGCTAAGGCTATGGATTTTCCTGTGGTGGGAAATTCTCTGTTTGGGGAGCAGACAGAGAATTATATGAAGACAATGGATGAATATAGAACCACTTATAGGAGTGCACAAGCCAAGGAATGGCAAGCCACCCTCAGAGGCAGCCCCCCAGGGGTAGAGGCAGGCCTTTTCACAGGCCTTTTTACCAAACCCAGGCCTCCTCTTCAGCTTACGCTCAGAGGGAATCTTCAGAGGAGAGGCAGACGGGTACAAGCAGGCCTGCTCCCACCCTCAGCCTAAAGCCCTGCCAAACAGGCACCCTGATGGGATGCCCAGGGCCGATTCTCCATTACCTGTGGGGCAGGCGGCTACTTCATCCAGGACTGGGAGTCTTTAACATCAGACAAGTGGGTCCTGGAAGTAGTAAGCCAGGGTCTGTTCTCAGCTTCAAAAAATTTCCAAAGATGAGAATCAGATTTTTTCCACCTGCAAATCCTCCAGAGACTCTTGCTTTGGAAACAGAAGTTTCAACCCTCCTGGCTCTCAGAGCTGTAGAAAGGGTTTCTCCCCCTACACCAGGGCAAGGGTCTGTACTCCAGGTACTCCCTTACCCCAAAAAAGACAGGAGAATGGCGGCCCATCCTGGACCTTAAGATATCTGAACAAGCACCTTTTAAAACCAAAATTCAAAATGGTGACTCTGGGAATGATTTTACCCTCCCTAAGGCCAGGGGACTGGCTAGCTTCCCTGGACCTCAAGGATGCCTACTTCCATGTTCTTATTAGAAGCTCCCACGAAAGTACCTCAGATTCGAACTGCCCTCAGGCCATTATCAGTTCAGAGCAATGCCTTTCGGCCTTACCTCTGCCCCAAGGGTATTCACAAAATGCCTGGCAGTAGCAGTTGCTCATTTAAGAAGGCAAAAGATTGCCATCTTTCCCTACCTAGACGACCTGGCTCATTGTGGGTCAGTCTCCAAACCAGGTCAAATCACACCTGCAAGTTACCCAGCAGCTGCTTACCTCTGTGGGCTTTCTTCTCAGTCTTCCAAAGTCAGTTCTGGAACCTGTCCAGGTACTCACCTTTATAGGTGCAGAACTGGACACAAAGCAGGCCAGAGCCTTCCTTCCCAGAAAGGTAGGACCCTGCAGGCCCTGGCCTCCTCCTTCACTCTACAGGTCTCGACCAGCAAGGCATTTCCTACAGCTCCTAGGACACATGGCTGCTTCCATAGCTGTAGTGCAAGGAGCAAGATTTCAGATGAGGGACATTCAGTTCCATTTGAGAGCCTTTTGGTCTCAAAGAAGAGATCCCCTATCCAAGTTGATCCCAGTGACTCGAACCCTGATCCAGGCCCTTCAGTGGTGGCAGGATCAGAGCAATCTGAGACAAGGGTTCCTTCATCCATCTCGCCTCCTGACCCTTACTACAGATGCGTCCCTTTTGGGATGGGGAGCTCACATGGGCGACCTCTCCACCCAGGGATTGTGGTCCCCTCAGGAATCTCTGCTCCACATCAATCTGTTGGAACTCAGTTGTTTTTCTAGCACTTCAGGTTTTTTTCTGCATCTGTTCAGAGCAAAGTGGTACAGGTCAGAACAGACAACACCACTACAATGTGGTACATCAACAAACAAGGGGGCACTCGGTCTTCGGCCTTGTACACCGAGGCAATGAAGTTGTGGTCTCTGGCTTATTCCCTGAACACTTCCCTCATAGCAGTTCACCTCCCAGGCAAGGACAATGTCCTGGCAGATGCTCTCAGCAGGATTTCCCAGGGCCATCACGAATGGTCACTGGATCCCAGTACTGGGGATAGTTTTTGCCAGATGGGCACCCTCAGATAGATCTTTTGCAGCCCCAGACAATCATCAACTTCCACTTTTTGTTGCAGGCCCCCAGTGTTGGGCTCAGTCCCCTGGATGCCTTTCTCTCGATTGGGAAGGAAGTTTCTCATGCCTTCCCCCTTCCCTCTCCTGTTCAAGGTGCTGGTCAAAATCAGATCTCAGCCCTGCAAGATGATTCTGATTGCCCCAGACTGGGCCAGGCAGCCCTGGTACCCACTCCTTCTGTCCTTAGCAGTCCATCTTCCCCTGTGTCTCCCCAGGAACCACAATTTGTTAACCTGTGCCCAGGGGAGAGTTTGGTATCTGAATCTCAAATCCCTCAACCTCAAGGCCTGGCTCTTGAGGAGTTAGAGTTGCTTACACCTACACCTTTCTCAAGGTGTTCTGAAATCTTGAAAGCTTCTAGGAAGCCTTCCACTAGGCTACTTATAACTCCAAATGGAAAAGGTTTTCCATATGGTGTTCTGGGAAGCATATTTCCCGAATCTGCTGATTTGCCCACTGTTTTGGACTATATGGTCCATCTTAATTCTTTGGGTCTGAGACCAGCTACCCTGAAAGTGCATTTGGCAGCTGTCTCTGCTTTTATTTCAGCAGGGAAGCCCTCTTCTCTTTCTGCTCACCCTGTATTTTCCCAGTTTTTCAGGGGATTGCTTCATACCAATCCACCATTCAGGGACCCTACCCCTGCCTGGGATATTAATGTTTGCATTGCTCAGCTGATGCAACCCCCCTTTGAACCTCTGTCTTCGGCAGAGCTTAAGTACTTGACTTGAAAAACTGTGTTTCTAGTAGCCATCACTTCTGCCAGGTGAATAAGTGAGTTACAAGCTTTGTCAGTGGAGACTGACTTTATTTCCTTTCACAGGGATAAGGCAGTCCTCAGGACTAGCAGGAAGTTTTTGCCTAAGGTGGTTTCAGATTTCCACCTTAATCAATCTATTTCTCTTCCAGTGTTCTTCACTGACCATTCCTCCTCTGGTGAGAGGAGGTTGCACAGCTTAGATGTTAAGAGGGCCCTAAGTTACTACATAGAGCGTACCAAGAGTCACAGGTTTGACTCCCTTCAACTATTTCTCACTTATGGTGAGGTTGGGAAAGGGAAACCTGCCACTAAGAGATCCATTGCCAGGTGGATTGTCTCCTGTATCCAATTTTTCTATCAAAAACTGGCACGGTTCCCCTTCAGGCCTGAGGGCTCACTCTACCAGAGGTACAGCTGAGCCTCTAGCTGCTGCCAGAGACATCCCTATCTTAGAGATATGTCAAGCAGCTACTTGGAAAACAGTACACACTTTCACCAAGCATTACTCCTGGATATCCAGGCCAGGAGGATACTCGGGTTTGGCACAGCAGGTAACTGAGAGCCTATTCTAAGTAGGTTCTGTCCCTCCTCCATGGAGGTACTGCTGTGTAGTCTGCAATTGTCATAATATAGCAAGACTTCATGTTGTTTGAAGAAAAAATTACTCACCTTAGTAATGTTGTTTCTTCTAATGGAGTCTTGCTATATTATGACCTCCCAGCCTGCCCCTCTCAGAACTTCTACTTTGGGTATGGGGTGGGCAGTCCAGTGTTGGCACTTATTGATGCCCATTTTATGTTTTCCACCCCTTCTTTTTGGGGTGTTTGGGTGTTGTGTTTTATTTTATCTTATCTTGTCTTATCTTTTTCTGGTCCCCTGACTTGAGTCTTGGTGTTGGGGCCAGGAAAATGTGTTAATATTTAAGTAGCCAGTTGGCTAGTGTAGATTACAGCTTCCACACAGAACCTTAGTGAGTTTTGCTCGTAAAGATCTGACAGTTTCAGTTTGAAATATTCCAGACAGAGCTTTTCTAACCGAGCTCGTGCTCTAAGTTCCATGCCTGGCATGGAAGTTAACTCTTTCACTTCCGGAGCAGTTCTAATGGTGGGACAAACTGCAATTGTCATAATATAGCAAGACTCCATTAGAAAAAAACAACATTACTAAGGTGAGTAATTTTTTCGTGTGGTGCCCTCCTTCAGTCCTGAAGAGAACAAATCTGTTGGCCCCGCTCACTAGTCCTTAAGAGGGCAGGAGGACAATCAGACCTACAAGTTCCACAACACATAAAGATGACATCATTTTTAATTTATATTTTAGATAGTTCAAATTAAAAACTAAAGATCTTGTCTCTGAGAGTTTAATTAGATGGGATTTAAGGTAGTACTGAAAAACACAGGCACAGACAGTACCTCTTTATGGCTTCAAGGAGCTTTTTTATGTTTCTAGGTTAGGTAGTGCAAGAATTCCACAACAGAGTTGCTTTTTCAAAAGAAACAGGGTCACACACGCTGACAGGATTAGATTCTAGGTAGGCTAGGCTACAGTGATTTGCTTTTATATAAAGCTTTTTAATGATTTTTTTGGGTATCTAAACCCCTTTTCCTATTCTTAGTAAGAGTACCACAGTCAAGCAGACTCCCTCAGCTCCACCAAAGGTCTTAATTTAAATGTTTGGCTGAGGCAGGGCTTAGTTTAAAACTGTTACAGTAGTAAAACAGCTTTTTTATTATTATATACACACACTGAATGTAAGGACTGGAAGGAGGATTTATGTTTTTACTTTTGGTTTTCTTTACCTTCTCTGCAAATGCAATTAGACAGTAGGTACTACAGAAGAACTGCTGCAGCACACGCACACACATAGCAGCCTATAGCATAGGCTAACTATGTCCTCCTTGTAGTCTGCTGTTCTACTTCACTTGAAGGTTTTTTTTTAAATATTTAGTAAAACACAAGCAACTGCAGCAGCAGTTTCTGTCACAGGCTGCTAATTTGCTCACTCACTTACTGAACTTCTCTTCTATCCTGGTCTTACTCTCCCCTCCCCCTATCACTAGCAGCAGGGCAGGCACTTATTTAATTTGAGCCCTGCTTGGCTGCTTAAATTTTATAATAAACTTAACTGAGCTCCGTAGCTGATGTTACTTACAGTTCTTAAGAGAGCTTGTATTTTTCATTTCCTCCTGCTCCTGACAGAGTCCGTTCCTTCGTGCTCCCCCCGAACTCATTAGTCTCTCTGTCTAAGTTTGCTGTATTGCTTGACTGAGTAGACTGACTTTTTAGAATAGCTCTTAAAAGAGCTTTTTTCTGTATAGTAGCTATGGGGGGTTGATTGCAGAAACGCGATCGCAAACAAAGCTTGCCACTCATGACTTTTCTCCAATAGACAATGTTTGAGAGGCACGCTTTACCAGATCCCATAAGACACACTGTGTGAGGGGGGAGGGCAAACTCTGCAAAGACTGTCCCCAATTGGTGTGTTAGTCTCCTGCAGCCCGCCTCCACCAACGATCGTCCTGAGAAGCTGGCTGTGTGCCACTCAAGGAGAGGAGGACCATCACATTCCATTCTTCCGTTCGAGTCAGCTGGTCTGTGGAAAGGCTTAACTCGTGACCAGCTGGCTCAATGCTCCTCCATCTGCCGAAGGAAAAAAAATTACACTTGCGCATTGCCCTCCTCCCATAATCCCCTCAATGACGCTCGCTGACTGCTGGTGAGTGGGGAAAAAAAAAACAAAAAAAACAAGCAGCCACATGCCGGCACAAAACGGCTGTGCGCCACCCCCTTATCCACATAAAAACTAAGGGACTTTGTCCTATGCCTTAGGTGCCCCACAGGGCATGCACTGAACTCCAGTAGGTGTCCTGTGGCAAAAGTGTCTGCCCTGGGGCACCTAAGGTATAGGAATATCGCACCCTGTTAGTGACCACTGCCTCATCACCTGCGTGAGGTGTAATCACACTTCCCCAGGTGCATCTAAATTCTCCCTCAGAAGGTGCCTCCGATATCTTGATCCCTGTGCATACACATCAGAACTATCTCACTCTGTGCACTGGACTGACTTTCACTTAGCAAATTCAGTGTCCACTGCCTACGATATTTTCCAAGGCATAGTATTAGGCGTCATTAATAGGCATGCACCCCTTGTGAAAACTCGTGTTAGGAATAAGTTCTGCCAGTGGTTCACCACTGAGTTGAAGGAGGTTATATGTAATAGAGATATGCTGTGGAAAAAAGCTTGTAAATCTAAACTTTCAAATGACTGGACCCTCTTTAGGAAGGCTAGGAACTTCTGCACCACAATGGCCAGAGAAACAAAGGCTAAGTTATACCGCTCCCAATTTGACCAGTCAGCTAAATGCTCCTCAAAATTCTGGAAATTTATTAAAGACATTGAAGGTCATTCCTCCGGTGCCACCTTGCGTTCAAAAATTTCAACTGGTGCCAATATTCTAACCAACAAACCGTTAATTCTTGCTGCCTTCAGTAATCACTTTGCCACTGCAGGGCTTGCCTTCAACACTTCCCCAGCAAGTTCACTCCATTCGCAGCTGGGAGTCAGTAATCAAGATATCTTCTTCCCAAACACATCCTTCTCACTCCCACCCACAACCCTGAAGGAAGTCGGGACCTTCTGCTCCAGTTGGATGTTAGAAAAAGCGCTGGAGCAGATCTTATTGAGCCTTACTTCCTAAAGTTGGGCTTCCATGTACTTGCAGTGCCCATTCACATATGTTCAACTTATCTCTGTTACAGGTTGACCTTCCCACCATCTGGAAGACAGCACATGTTATCCCTCGATCCCAGTGACCTGAATAATTATAGGCCAATCTCCATCCTACCAACTCTGTCCAAACTACTAGAAAAAATCGTGAACACTCAGCTCAGAAACTGCCTGGAATTGGCAAACTTGCTTAATCCACTGCAGTCAGGCTTCAGAGCGCAACATAGTACTATTTTGGCCCAGGCTAAGGTTACAAACGACTGGCAGCGTGAACTAGACAAGAAGAATGTTGTATGTGCAGTGTTCTTGGATCTAAGCAAAGCTTTCAATATCGTTGATCACGACATGCTCCTCTCAGCCCTCCGGTACGTTGGATTGGGCTCTCTATCTACTAGTTGGTTTGAGAACTATCTCACAGGCCATTATCAGCAGGTAAAAGCAGAAGGTGAAGTTTCTCCTTTAAAACCCCTCCTGAGGGGTGTACCTCAAGGTTCCATCCTGGAGCCATTGCTATTTACTATCTATATAAACAGAATAAACACCACCATCAAAAAAAAAAAAAAAAAGCCCAAATGCACCTCTTTGCGGATGACACTGTACTCTATGCCAGCAGCCCCTCTCCAGATGTGGCATGTACTGCTCTTCAGGATGATTTTAACTTGTTGCAGCACCAGCTCCTAAATCCAGAGTTGCTTTTGAACGCCAAGAAAACAAAAGCTATGATCTTCTCACCATTTCCCAACATACCTAACCCTGCCTTGGCTGGTCTCTCTCTTCCATATCCACTGCCCTGGGCGAACAGTTGGAGTATGTAACTCACTTCAAATATTTGGGTGTATGGCTTGACAACAGACTCTTCTTCATAGAGCATATAGAACAATTGACAAAGAAGCTTTGTCAAAGGCTTGGCCTATTCCTTAGGATAAAAAAATCTCCTCCCACCAGATGCAAGGACGAGACTAGTTCAAACTACCTTCCTACCCCTGCTAGACTACGCAGATTTCCTTTATAGCCATGGATCAGTCGGCGCACTTTCAAAACTTGACACCCTCTATCATAGAGCTCTAAGGTTCATAACAGATCTTTCAGACTCCACTCACCACTGTTTGTTGTATACCACTGTAGGCTGGTCTTCTCTGACCCTCAGACGTCAAAGAAATGCCGCCATCTGGACATAAAAAGCTATTATCAATAAACTGCCTGACTGTATCTCGGTCTGCCTGCCACCTTGCACTCTAAGCAGATATGTACTGAGAAGTGCCTCCTATATTACCTGAAAGGTATAAAAGGTCAGATCTCGCTTTGACTGGGCGTCCATTAGCCATGCGCTTCCCCAGCTGTGGAATAACCTGCAAAAAACCCTGAATTTAAAATCTAAAGTCAGCATCTCAGCCTTCAAAGCACTCTATCTTAAGCACAATAAAGAATCCTGTGTTTGCTAATCCTGACTAAACTACTCCCCATATCATTCTTGTCTTGGCTTCATCCTAGATTCTGATCCCAGCTGGTGCATGGCCCTCTCCCCCCCGCCCCCCGATTTCCCTCATCTGTTTCCTCCCTCCATCTCTTCACCCACTGGTCTTTTGCTGATGCCAGCCTCTGCCTGGCCCTCTTCCTTCTACTTCATCCTTTCTTCTCTACTACTTTCGTTTATCCACTGCTCTTGTCCCAGTAATATACCCACTCTCCCTTCCCCCTGCACCCCCTGTCTAATCCCCTTCGTCAGGTTCCTCATTTACCTCTGCACCCTCTGTTCATACTACCCCCTATTTGCCTCCAATCTACTTGCCCTCCACCCCCTCCCTGCCCCACTGCCCCATTCCATCCCCCCTACCTGTGCTCCAGGGCCCATTTGTTCTTCATGGTGCTTCAGGGTCCCCCGTCCCTTCCCCATGGCTTCTGTCACCCCATCTTTTCACTGTTGCTGACCTTATCTGTATTACTGTTGTTAGCCCTGTTTCTTATTTGTAAACATTTGTGCTACTTATCCTGCATTTCCTTGCAATGTATTGCCCATGCTTGTTTTTGATCATGCCCGAGTATCGTTATTTCTGTGTATTACCCTGTTATGTTGTATTTGTGTTCACCCAGGTCCGCCTTGAAAAGGAGCTCTCCTCAATGGTGTTCGCCTGGTTAAAGATTTTGATTGATTAAGGGCATTAACAAGGTGAAAGAGTCTAACATGTTTCAATATAAGAAAAATAGCAGGACAAGAGGACACAGCATGAGATTAGAGGGAGGCCGATTAAGGGGTAATGTGAGGAAGTTCTTTTTCACAGAAAAGGTGGTGAATGCATGGAATGGCTTACCTCAGGAAGCGGTGGATATGAATACAGTGCAGGACTTCAAACAGGCATGGGATAAGCATAAGGGAGAAATACAGAGGAGTGTGAATAAATAGGCCATTAACAGAGTAAAGGCCTATGGTACATTCGTAAGGTAGAAAAAATGAGCAGACTGGAATGGGCCTTGCAGTCCTTATCTGTCGTCATCTTCTGCGTTTCTATGGTAACCTGTTTTTAAAGAGCAAGCAGTATTCACCATACTGAATTGTTGCCTGAATATATGTTATACATATTTTTTAATTTATAGGACGACTTCCCTTGAAAAAGCTGTTAGGAGGCCAGTGGAACTGTTGGGGCAAGCAAATTTGGTGGCCAGTATGAAAATAAAGATGAATTTTGTGAAACTGAATCTAAGTCTAAAGCGTGGTTAACTGATTAACAGAGCTACTCTGCTGTTTTGATTGAATTTCTACTGCCAAACTTTGGACTACCTCTCTAATCTTTGCAGGTCTCTCTGTAGTTCCCTGCTCCTTTCCTGGCAGTCTGCCCAGCCGCAGAGCTTAGTGTTGTCTGTGAAGAGACTCATCTTGCCCTGAATTCTTCCTCCCTTGTCACTTCTGAACATATTGTAAAGGACCAGCCGTAGGACTGAACCCTGTGGCGCCCTGCACTTGTGGCCTCCCTCTCCCCTGACTCAACCCAGTTTACTTGGGGGTTATACCCATAACTAACACTGTAGTGCTGAACGAGTGTGTGTGTTTATGTGCATATGTGTGTGTGTGTGTGTGTGTTTGTGTGTGTGTGTGTGTGTGTGTGTGTGTGTCTGTCTCAGGGTTTTATTTAACTCTAAAAATTGATTAGCGTTTTGCTCATAAAAGTGCTAAAACACTGTGAAAATGCATAGCACTTGCCTCACTGTGTTTAACAAACATAACATTTCTGGAAAATCTGTATAAATACTTTCTGTAAAGTTAGTACTGTCTCAAGAAAAAAACTGCTAATCAATTATTTAAAACCCTGCTGTCTGTCTGTTGCTACATTGTTGAGGTGTGTGTGTCTCTGGTGCTGCACTATTGAGATGCACCCTTTTGATGAGATGTTAAACTGAGGTCCCTTCTGCCCACCTTTGGTCTTCTTGGAAAGAAAAACTAAAAGTGAAAAAAAGAAATCAAAGGAAAACAAAAAAAAAAATCAATATGAAATTATTACAGCAAAAACTGCTACAGTTATTTCCTGATATAACTTCAAAGGAGAACTGCGCTGGATCTGCAAGTTATTTTTCCCAGTAGAAGCTGATTTTTTTTAAAATATTGGTTCAGATTTTGTTATTGTTCCATCTGTACAGGCTGATTAGTAATAGTGAGTGTCTCTGATTTACACATAGCTGGTAAAGGCCATTTTAGAACTGTACTAAAAGGTGCTTACCACCAGAATGTAACTCAGAAATGTTCACTATGGTCACCTAAAGGCCTCTTAGTTAAAGACAATGACAGAATTGGAACTAGTTCTTAAAAAGAGCTTCTACTGGGAAGATTACATTATTTATTCAGTCTAGGGTTAAAGACCTCTGAGCGCATAGGAGCTCATTTACAGAGGTTCCACGTCAGTGGGGTAGGTTACATACATACAAAGAATGACAAACATTAGATTTCTAACATAATAAGAAGCAAAACATTTACCAAACTAACAATTTATTGGGAATTCAGAACAGAGGTCGGAGGTAGGTAGGTAGTGAACAGAGGAAGGGATTTTAGAGACTCTGGGTTGCAGAGAGGTAGCAGCCAAGGGGCCAATGTCAGATGGAGCTAGGAGGAGAAAGACCGCTGAAGAGGCTGAGCTGGGTTGAGAGGGTTGAGCAAGGATGTGGTGAGTTGCATGGGTGATAGGACTAGGAAGAAAAATGGTGTGGTGAATGTAGACAAGAAAGTAAGGGGCCAGGTGATGGGTGAAAGGACAAGGGTGGGAACCGTTGGGGGAGAAAGGAGTTACTAAGCGCCCAGTCGTGAGGAGCATTAGGACCAGCATGGAGATACTGCATGGCATTAGGTGAAGTAGTCACAGGAGCTGTCAGATGTGAGATGCTGACGGAGCAAGAGCTTAAATTGTCCAAGCTTTGGTAAAGTTGAAAATTCATTATGCAGTGAGTTGAACCAAAGTGGTGCTCTGTGGGAGAAAGACTGTTGACCTTGCATTGTCCGCCACCTGGGGACAAGGAGGAGTTGATTAGCAGAGGCCCGGGTGTGCTGAGAGCTGAATTACTCTCTGATTCAGCGCAGTTCTCCTTTAAGAAATGGAAATTCTAAAGAAACTCTGTGCCTCATGACAAACTTAACTTTTAAACCAAAATTCCACAAATGTTATTTTTCAATGATTTCTTTCCAGTACAGTGGAATTCACATTTACATACAGATTGTATTGTTTGAAAAATCATTTGCTACAGAGCCTTGTGTGGGACTAATTTCTGCTTGAGTACTAACTGGCACAGAATCTGCCAGATGTTATATATCTAGTACAGGCAAATAATACTCATAAAGTCCTAGAAGATTAATTTCTCCAAGCTGAAGGAATAGACCTAGAACCAAAGTTTGGTATGTGATCTGGAAAAAAGAAAGGGCTCCTTCCATATTCCAGCTAACATACTCCAAAAAGTTGGGAATAAAAGGGCAATCCAAGAATAAATGAGATACTGTTTCTACCTGCCATGGACAACTTTTCTATGGCTTTTACCATTCATCTGAAGTTTTGTGCTTATTATTTCCACAGACCCCTAGCTGACCATGGCTACTAAGCCACACTACATCCCATATTTTAGTTGGGATTCTAGGATCTACCAGTTGTTACATGCTTCCTTGCTGTCTGCTTCTGAAAACATAGGCAGTAGGGGAGCCAAAGAGAGGTAGGCTGTATGATTATACCATACAAACCTTTCCTGGTTTCCACCGTCAGCATAAGTACTGTTATACCCCATTTATGTGTTTTCGTAATTGAATCTCTCAAATATTTAGGAGCAAATTGAGTAAAAGAAACTACCAGTAGTCTAGTGGAATTTAACAAGAGAAGTTAAGGGTTCTAATCTCGATAGCCATGTGACCCACAATGCATCAGCCTCGGATAGTACAGGTCAAAAGTCGGAAGAACATACTATAGAAGGAGACTAAAGGCTGAATCATGTTTAGCCCTGTCTGTGATATGGGCAGGTAAGTTATGTCCCTCTTGATGGGATTTAGCCTGCTCCCCAAATTGGAAAAGGCCCAATATTTTAGTTCCCAATTGGACTGGGGGAGAAAAAACATGAGGTGTTTTATAAAAAAGGGTAGCAAAACATGTTCCTACCACATGGACCTCCTTTTTGTTTTTGGTGGTGGTGGTTGAAATTCGCTAGTTTTTCCAGCGGTCCACTTTAGTCTTGCATAGCGAAATTCATGCTGACTAATTGTCCTTGGTGGTGGGGGTCTGACGTGCCAAATGTAATTCCCAGAATTTGTATAGGGTCTTTGCATACATGAATTCCCCCCTAATTGAGTACTTAAAGCTTCAACCTGATTTAAACTAAAGTGCCTGCTTTTTCATTTATTTATACAGGACCCTGAAACTGCATCTAAGATTCTAAGTATCTTAAAGCCTTTAATCCAAATTCTGTGGTACAGTACTTAACAAAAAAGACATCATCTGCATAAACTGTAGCAGAGACTTGGGTGTCTGGATTGAGAGAGACAACCCCACAATTAAGGAGTCAGTAGTTATTTTTCATAGTTACGAAGTCCAAACAAATATACAGGAGTGGACTCAATGGGCAGCCCTGCTGTACCCCACTGCGTAATGGAAGTGAATGGCCGAGATATCTACTTAAATTGGTCCATATAGCTGCAGACTTACAGACAGTGGCAGTCCATTGGATGAAGGACGTGGGAAGGCCATAGTTACATAAAACTTGGAAAAGGTATTCATGAAAGATTACATCAAAAGCCTTTTCCTGATCCAGAGAAAGTATTAGGGCTAGAGATCGTGCCTGGAAGCACCATAAAGCCACCCAACATCCTAGTCACCTCGCAAACTACCACATGCCCGGAAACGCTTGCACCAGGGCTACAGGGTTAGCCAAGTCTGAATATTTCAAATTTGCCTTCATCACCAGCATAAATTCCCCTTCTAAGTTCTGGAAGGTGGTCAACGCCCTATTTACCCCATCATCCCGCCCATCCCCGGTACTTAAAGTAAATAGCTCACTAGTGTCTGTCCCACCAGCCGTAGCAGTGGTATTTAACTCCTCCTATGCCACTGAGCTGCTGAAATCCCTCCCTTCTTACCCTCTACTGGTGTGCCCCCTCCACCACCTCCCCTTCTTTTTCACTTCTGTAACCCCAAATGATGCCCTAGGTGCCGTCTTCACCATCAACCCCTCTAAAGGTGCCTCTCCCGATGGCCTTGACCCAAAACTCCCTTCCCTCTCCACTCTGGCCATTGCCTACCCCTGCTCATTAATCCTAAATCTCTCATTCTCTACTGCCTCAGTCCCCTCTTCATGGAAACATGCAGTAGTCCTCCCTCTACCCAAAGGGGGTGACCACTCATCCCCTGTCAACTATTGCCCCATTTCTCTCCTCCCTACCATTGCCAAGCTTCAAGAACACATTGTCCTCTCCCAACTTACTTCTTGTCTATCTGACACCTCTTTTTTCACTCCTTTCCAGTCTGGTTTCAGGAAAAAACACTCAACCACTACCTCCCTCCTGTAGCTCACAGACTCCATCCTGACTGAGATGGACAATGGCCAAATTACCTCTGCTGTTTTTGTTGACCTTGCCAAGGCCTTCGACACCGTCTCTCACTCGCTTCTCCTTGACTCACTCTCAGCAGCTGGCCTATCTCCCTCTGTCATAAACTGGTTCAAAGCCTACCTTATTGGCAGAACCCAATCAGTTAAGATTTTGGATGTCACTTCACCTCCCCTCCCAGTTAGCACTGGCGTCCCCCAGGGCTCTGTATTAGGGCCCCTCCTATTTTCCATCTTCTTAAACGACCTTCCCTCTGTTTGCTCTCCCTCCACCCCTATACATATGTATGCTGGTGATACAGTCCTGTATGCAACTGGCTCCTGTCCTGTTGAGGTTACAACCAGCTTACAATGAGACTTTGACAAGGTTCAGCTCTGGTTTGCTAACCATTAGCTTTTCCTCAATGCCAAGAAGACCGTCTCCATGACTTTTGGCACAAGGCAGAGACACTCTAGGCTTCCCTCCCTACCAACTTTCCACACCCTTGATGGGACTTTACTTGAGGACACATCCTCCTTCGGGTACTTAGGTGTTTGGTTGGACCAACACCTAAACTTCTCTAGACATATTGATGCCATCCAGAAAAAAAATGCGCCCCAAGCTTGGTGCCCTTTTCAGGAACTGTAGTTGCATCCCTCCTATGGCTAGGCATGAACTTAATCAGAAGATGATACTGCCAATTTTTGATTATTGTCATGTTGTCTGTGGTGCTGCCCCAAAGTCGTCCCTGGCCAGACTGGACACCCTCTTCAATTTCTTCTGCTGCTTTGCTCTGGATGCCCTCCCTCGCACCCACAACTGCGATCTTTATCGTCCTGTATCCTTCCCCTCCTCTTACAAATAGATGACTCTCCCACTGTGCTAAATTCACCTCCAAGCACTGGTTAGGTGAGCTCCCTTCCTACCTAACCTCTTCCTTTATAACATCCCCCATATCCTCCCATTCCCTTAGATCAACCGATTACGAAACCTGGTAGTGCCTGCAAATCCACCTAATCAGCCAATCCGCTTACTCTACCACCAACCCCTAGAATCTAACTCCCCTCAACCGATACTCATCCTCTGCCTACTCTTATCAGCTCCCAATCTCAAGAATTACCTTGGCGCCTAGCTGTTCCTGCCATGTCACTCCCTAATTCCCTCCTACAAGTCCTGAATAAACCCTACCATCACCTAACTAATTGCTAGCTCTCCTCCCCTTCCTCCAAACTGCTCCCCCTTACTGGCCTCCCTTGATCTCTCACATGACGCCAAATGCTCTCTGTGGGTCCCTCTCCAACCCCCAGGAGCTTGTATCCCTCATCTATTCCCTTCCCCCTGCATCCCTCCACCTCACCCTTCCCTCTCCTTTTGCCCTTTTCTTACATGTAAGCACTTGTTACTTACTAACCCGGCACTTATTATTGATTCACTTTTTCTACAGTACATATTATGCACAGCTCTGTTTAAACACTGTAACACCTGCCTTGCAACTGTATGTTAACTGTATGTTAATCTTGTAACTTGAGTGTAACTTGGACATGACTCTTCCCCTTCCCCTGATTTCCTGCCCCTCCTTTCTTTACTTTTACATAAGCACTTGTTTACTTATTAACCTGGCACTTATTATTGCCCACTCGTTCCATCTATTGTGCGCAACACTATTGTACCATTGCTTGTAACACATGGCTTAGAACTGTATAGAAACATAGACTTTGACGGCAGATAAGGAGCTCTAGGCCCATCTAGTCTGCCCATTTCCCTACCTACAGGATAGGCCGCAGATCCTATTTAACCAACAGCCTATATCTTCCTGCCCCCCACAAGAATTGCCTTATGTCTGTCCCTTGCATTCTTGAATTCTCCACAGTTTTAGACTCCACAACTTCCTCAGGAAGGCTGTTCCATGCATCCACTACCCTCTCTGTGAAATAATACTTCCTTGCATTGCCCCTGAACCGCCCTCCTTCTATCTTTTAATTGTGTCCCCTTGTTCTTGCAAGTCTCTTTTTCTGAAAGATGCTACCCTCTTGGACTTTGTTGTTTCCCTTGAGGTACTTGAAAGTTTCTATCATGTCCCCTCTCCTTCTTTCCTCAGGGTATACATATTAAGCTCTTTTAGTCTGTCCTCATACGGCTTCTCTTGCAGACCCTGCACCATTTTAGTTGCCTCCTCTGGACTGCCTCTATCCTGTCTATGTCCTTCGGAGATGGGGTCTCCAGAACTGGACACAGTATTCCAGATGGGGTCTCACCAACTGTCTGTACAGAGGGATAACAACTTCCTGTTTTTCTGCTGCTGATGCCTCTCCTATACATCCCAGTATACCCCGGCCCTCCCTACTGCCTTCTCACATTGCTTGCCAACCTAAGGTCATCTGATATGATTACCCCAGGTCCCTTTCTCCTGTTTTGTTGTTGTTACTACCTCACCCATTGTGTATTCTTCCCCTGGGTTCTTGTTTCCAGTGCATTATTTTGCACTTTTGCATTGAATCCTAGCTGCCATACGTCAGACCATTCCTCCAACCTTGCCAAGTCCTTTTCATCCTTTCCGCCTCCTTGTGTAAGATTTGGCCTATAAGTATGTTAATGTTGATCTTGTAACTTGAATGTTTAATGTTTCAGTCCTGTTGTACTTCGTCGCACCGAGACAAGCAACTTGTCACTCAGTGTGCCTTCTTGGTAAAGAAGTTCAATAAATAAATAAATATTATCCCAGATACTTCTTTTCTCTGACCTGCCTCAAACGTTTCTCTGAGTAAGAAAATATTGTCTTGTATCTTGCTATGTAGCACAGATCAAAATTTAGTCTGGCTGAATAGTTGTCCTGCAATCTTAAGAAGTCTAAAATACAAAATCTTTGCTAGTAATTTCCCATCAGTGTGAAAAAGATTGGTTGCCACTTATTTATTTATTTTTTTATGTTTTTTGGGTCACCTTTTCTATGTACAGAAAAAATCATTAGAGTGTGTGGCATCTGTTTTGGCAGTGAACCCTGATTTCAGCACTACTGGCAGATAATAGCCAAATCTTCCACAAAAAGATGTGTAAATCCTTTATAAAAAGTTGTAGTGAGGCCATCAATACCTAGTGCAGTGTCTTTCAATAATGATTTTATTTGTATTTATTTTACCAGGAAAAAGCTTCATTGAGCAAGGAGGTCCTGGGCTGGGCAGATTGCAGTACAGTGAATGAAATGACAGTATACAAAACAGTTTACATAATACAGAGTTAGATATTAGTACATAGTACAAGTCAGAAACAGTGAAAGCATTTTGATATAGGAATTACAGCATAGGAAGTGAGGACAACATTTTAGTGTTTCGAAAGTAATACAAGGATTAATTAAGTTCTAATAGCAAACACATTTGTCCACACAGTATTGTCCTAGTAGCATTTGGAAATGACAGGGGCTGACAAGTGAAGTCAGTTTAAGCATTTTCTCTTTTGAAATGTCAGTAACTAGTGATTGAACTTGAAGTAGTGCAGTGGAAAGTAGGGGGACCTGAACTGAATCGAATAAAGAGGTGATTGGAGGAGTGGACTGCCGTGCCATCCTAATAATGGATCGGAAACGTAATCTTTCACATGTCTGGACATTTCTAATCCAGTAGTAAAATGTTTACCTCTGGAGGTCTTAAGGATGTCATTCCTCTACCCCGTATCCTTTGCTGACAGCTGATGAATTGGTCTTTACTGCCCCATTTACCTTATGTTCTGAATTGCTGTTCAGCCGTAAGGAAGGACAGCCAATTACACTGAAATTACTGCATTTCTGTTTTTATGTTCTTTGAGAGAACAAGTCTCCATAGTCATTGTTTTGATACAACACTAATTTATATAAGTGAGAACCGAGAGATAAATAATGGTGGTGTGCGGAAATCTGTCTCCCCCCCCCCCCAGCTTGGGATTGCAAAATTGTCTTAAATACTTTTTTGAATTCTTCCACCATGTTAAAGAGTTACTGGACCCAAAACAGGCAGACAAGAAAATAATGCAAATTTTAAGTAGTAGTCAGTTGTAACTTTTTCTGAAGTATTTTTCTTTTCCTTTTGCTCATTAGAAAATATTCTAATGCATGTGTGGAACAGCTGTTAGCCTGGCAACTGACATATCTATCTCTATCCCCCTCTACTACATCATCAGCATTGTCACCTCACTGACAGTGACATCATAGGTGACAGACCTGGCAGCCACGGAGTGCCTGTTTCTAAGCAGCAGTGATATCATAGTCGGTGAGGTCACAATGCTGATGATGTAGTTGGGGGGTAGGGAATAGGTAAGCAATAAGACATGATGGAGTGTGCGTTAGATTGTTCTGGTGCACGGCTAAGGGATGTAGTGAGCCACAAGGCCGTATGCCCGAGTACATCCAGACCCCTAGCTGTGCACTGGGACTGTCTAATGCACATCCCAGAGTGGCTTATTGTGCTAATAAAATGGGCCTTTGTAATTTACATGCATGTAAAAATCAAAACTTTTATGTTTAAATAGAAAAAAATGTAAATCTTTAATGTCTCTTCTCTTGATATAAAATAGTTCCTCCACCTGTAATTGCCACTTGTATTTTTTTTTTTTTGGCCGCTTGGACTTTTGTCCCACCCTGGCCACTGTAGTTGGAGATGATTGCAATGGTTACCGGGTCTCTGCCACCTCCCCACACTCTCTTGAGTCCGCCACCCACTCGCACATGCTCATGCCCAGAAACACAATAGCATGTGTTTGTATTTATTTTATTTCTGTATTGTTTTAAATTTGCCCACATGTACAGTAAGCTCCGATAAGCAGCCGGTAAGGAGTGAGGTGAGCCCATATACATGGTCTGGAGAAGCAGAAGACATGAGCCCAGCGCAGCAGTGAGTGCATGAAAATGTCAGTGAAGAAATTAAACCAGCTTCCAGTTGCTTCGCTGTCTGTTTTGAGAAGTCCTTCCAGTATGTGTAATGGGTGGGGGAGGAGGAGCGAGCGGAGGGTCAGTGAGTGACTGAGCCGGGGGCTAAGCGATCAGTCTGTTACAAATTTAAAAAAAAAAAAAAAAAGTTGAGAAAGTATGTTTTCCTATAAAATAACAGAGAATATTGTATGTCAGAACCGGATCGTGTATGGAAAGCCATACACATGAAAAAGACACTCTGTTGCACTAGTGATGTACCTACTAACGCAGAACAATTTTGCATTAGTAGGCACATCATAATGCAGCCGCCCCCAACAGCACAGTTGATAGGACAAGGGGACGGTTGACTGCTGACATGTGTGAGCTGACCAACCAGCGAACATAGGAGAAGTGCAGGACCTGGGTGGCAAACACTGCAACATAACAAGAAAAAAGTAAGCGATCTTTTCTTTTTGGGCATCATACACCTATAAAGAAAAGTATATAGGAGCCCAAATACACAACCATGGCATACTCTGTATCTTGTGGTTTCCATGATGAAAGGGATCGCTTGAGCTTCGCTCCCGAGGTCCTTTGTCACGGAAACCACTCAGTATGAGAAAAGCGTGGTTGTGTATGGGCTCCCATGCACTATCCTATATGTTGTTTTACTTTTAAGAACTGCTTATGTTTTGAAGAGAAATGGTACATTTTTTTTATATTTGAGTATGCTGTAATTTGTCTTGGTAAGGAATAGAAAAAAATGAAGGCTATTTCATTTTTTTTAAATTCTACGGCTCAAGGATTTCAAGCAGATATTGCATCTTAGTTGGCAGGACTCGTTTTTAGCCATGTGTTAGATACTTCTAATGCACGGTTAACAACCAATTGCTCAAAATCCTTAGTCCATTTTATAAATATGGGATTTACAATGTGCTGACTTAAAATATGCTATTTATCTTCAAGTGTGAGGGGACAGGACCATAACTCACAAGTGGAAGAGCTATGAGTGAATTATGAAAGTCCTGCCCACTAACAAGTGATGATACAGTGGCTATTTTGAGTTAGGCTTTTGTGTAGTTCATATATGCAACAGTAATTTACAAGTTATAGCTTTTAAATCTGCAGTTTATTTAAAGATTTTTCTGCTTTTCTTCAATTTTAATTGCTTGCTTCAGTGCTCTACCAGGCATTGTGATGTTATCATCGTAGAAGCTGTTGTCTGATTTAGTATTCCAGTGTGATGACAGTAACTTAAAAAATATCCATTGTGACGACAGTAACAATGATATATTTTGGTATCTTGCTGTTATTGGTGTCATTAACTAATATCTTTTTATCTTGTCATTTTCACCCCCACTCATGTTGTACCGCGCCCCTATGGTTTGGGTTGGTACAGCACTTCAATGTTAAATCCCAATTTTTACACCTTAATAACTTTTGACATTTTTTTATGAAATAGCCCATTTGGCATGTGCTGTCATGTTGCCAGTGTCGCAAGATCTGGAAAGTTTCGTGATGGCATCTTGTATGGCTTTTGAGATATGAAGTGGTGGAAAAAACATAAAAATGACATTTTGTTTCCCATAGGTTAACATGAGATTTTTTGCTGTCATCTACAGCCCACATGGAATGAAAAATTCCTCTGTAATTTTCAGGGATGATTGGGTGTGTGCCAAGGGTGTAGTGTACCTTTGAGTGGTTTGGTGAAAAAATCCATTACCATTTTTGAATTACAGTGATTTTTGTGATAGCCCCAAGAGAGGCGGGTAAATGAAAATAGATCAAATGGTGACGAACCATTCAAACCATTCATTTACTGATTGATTCTCAGACAAACACTGTTTGAGATGTCCGCCATCTTGTTTTTCGAACATTTTTTCAAAATATTGTTGTACACAACTACTGTACCCTTAGGATAGTACAGCACCTGTATTTAGGTCTCCATGATGTGCTTAGTTCCATGTTTGTTTTTAAAATATTGTAGCTCCGTGGCAAATATGTTTGCAAACTGAAAATGATGTCCCCCATCGCTCGCTAAATAATTACATTTGATGTGTTATTTACCGTTCAAACCTTACTGTTCAAATGGTAATTAAATCGAAATAGTAGTTAGTGAGTGATGGTGGACATGTTTTCCAGTGAAAAAACACACATTTGCCAGTCCAGTGCGCCCCCCCGTTCTCCGATCGCTGTCCCCCTAGTGGAGATGGTATGTGTTACTCTATGTTCTATTGCCAGCAGCACTTCTTTAACCTTGTATCTGTAGTAATTGCAGTTTATGTGACTGCCAGCAGTTGTTCTCATGTGTTATTAGTACTGGCATGACACCAGGGTTGCCTAGTATCAGGGTCTTGCCTCAGTGTAGTAAACCACATATGGAGAAGCAGAGTATGCAGCAGCAAAAGCATAACATTGCCATACACGGAGATCGTGGACAGCAACGTAGTTTTCAAAGGTGGTAAGTGCGAGTGCTGATCGCAATGTGACTGTCTCTGGGACATGCCTCCTAACACCCGTTTCTGGTGATTCAGGTCTCCTACTACAGTCACAAAGTATAGATATGGCATTGTTTTCTAAGCACCTGGTTTAGTACACAGCATAGTTCTGTGTGTACCCCCCACCGGCCACTTGTTTAACTAGTAAGCACACCTTCCATATTTTTCTGTCTAGGGGAAAGAGAGGGGTGGGGGTACAGAAACAATATTACACACAAATGACCATTACTAAACCCATGTCCTGAGGAGAGAACTTTTGCGTAGGGCTATGCTAGGTCTGTACTTCTGGAGGGGTACCCGGTAATTCCACACAGGAAGCAGTAACATGAATGCCCAAACCAGGTTTGGGTTCTAGTGTGTGGCTTTTACTCCAAACGATGGTACACTAAAGCAAAGGTGGACCCCCAAGGGTTTACACGTTATGGCACAAGGCAGTGCAGAACAACAACATCTGTAGCAGACAGAAACTCTAAACATCCCATATTACATAGGACCTCAAACCCTCTTCAGTGGCAAAGCCTCAGCTGAAACACACATCTGTTCTAGTGGCACTGGTCACAACGGAGCACACAATTTCTTCTAGTGGCACTGTCCACAATGTAGAACATCTCTCATATTACATAGGATTAAACATTTGGCAATGTGGCAACTGGCCACGATGGCGCACACTGGTGCTCAGAATTAGCAGAACCCACACCAGGGGGTAAATTTTCTCTTCAGGCATTGGCCACCATGTCCTGAATAAGAAGGTGCCCTTACGGAACCTGTAGTGCCGAACTGGTCACTCCAGATGGGAGGGTTACCCACCTTTTGCTTCCTAGTCCATACCCAGCCATTCTTTCAGGGTTATACCTCAAACTTTAAACAAACTGTAGAACTATGCATCTTGGAATGGCGTTCACATTCAGCATTAGAAACGCACTGCTTCTCTGTGTAAATTAAAGTCCTGAACAATGTGCCAAGTCTCACTTCGGACTCCACGATTGTCAGCCAACTTTTGGAAAGGAAGAGAACAGTCTCAAACAGGACAGAACTTGGTGCATATGTCCCTTTGTCAGAGTACACCCCACAAGAAAACGGGTACATTTCTCCTGGGATACCCAAAGTCAGATTACTCACAGTTGTACACAGAAAGGCAGCTTTTGTGTCCTGAATCAAAGTCTGGGGATTGCCCGCCCTCGGATCCATTCTGCAGTCCTTCTCATCTCACAGGGAATGGGAAAAATCAGGAACTCCTGCTAGACGGTTTCCACTACTTCTACAAGGCACACGTCTACAAGGCAGGCAGAAGGTTCCCAGCACTTGGATGAGAAAAAATAGGGTCCCCTCAGAGCCCACACTGCAGCTCTTCACTCATCCAGCTGCTCACTGTGGCTGCTCTCACAGAACTCCACTCACAGACTAACTGAAAATGCCGAAGTTCCCCACTCACAGCTAGCTACTGAGGCTTATGCTGCTGCGAGAGTTCTAAATTACATCACCTCTCCGCTTTCGGCTGAGACCAAATAAACGGAGAGGGAGCAGGTGAAAAAACATTTAACCAGTTATTCACCAGCTGCCTTTCCTACCTAGCCCTGACACTGATGGGATTCTAGTAACCCCAGGGGACCGGGAGGTTGCATGTGTTTCCCAGCCATAACCACAATTCCTACTTTGTGACAGTGAGCAATAAATTCTCCTTCTTTCCTGCTGCTTCTGTATTTGTGTACTGGGCCCCACCCCAGACAGAGCGGGGTTACAGGACCCAGAGACAGTCACGTAGCCATTGGCACACGGACTGGAAAATTGCGAGAGTCTATCTCACTGTGTCCTTCTCTTCACTGTGGAGGAAGTGATTGTGCTGCACCCCCCCACACACATATACACACACACACACAGCTGTAGAGCTGCCCTTATCTGTTCGCCCTGCAAGTCTGGCCTTGAAAGCAGTTCTGTAATGTTTACTGGTCCTTACTTTTCTTTCCACTTGTTTTTTGTTTTGATACTCACTCTATGCTCCTTGCCCCGGGTGGCGTTCCTTCTTGCCTGATCCCCCAGCTCCGCCCCCCACTCGCAGTCAACCTACCAGCTTACTCCAGCGGTTTTACCCCCTGTGGTGGGGTGGTAGGATCCCCCAACCTACCGAACATGGATCAGGTGCTGGTGGTTCCACTATTCGCAGGTCGGGCCACAGGGATTGGCTTCATGCTGCTGTGCCCGGGACACTGGTTTCATCTCAGTTAGGAGCCCCCTTAGGAGATGAAGTGTGAAATGACGCACTGTGGAGAAAGCACACACGCGGCCATGCGCGTTCCTCCAAGTGTATGCCACTTCTCCCTTTTTCAAGAGCGTCGATGCGCTGCCCCCCCTACCACCACTGGGGGCCAGTCATGCACTGACTGCTAGTGACCCCTCTCCCCGGAGAAGAGGAGTAGTCCATTTGATGCTCGATCCTTCTCCTCCCCTGCCCACCCCTGGTGACCCATGCTCGTTCCCAAACACGGGTCACCAGCATAGCGCGAGGTAAGGCGTCCAGTGCCTCAGCCCTCCGCACCACAGGGACGGCTTTTCTTACTTTAATTTTTGATGCCAGCAGGATCACAGCAAAACAAACTCCGACTGTTTTCACATTGTAGCATAGTCAAGTAGTGCTGCCATGAACTTTGACATGGTATAAATAGAAACATGTTCTGAAAGAGACAAGACAATGAAGTGCGTTGTGCTAACAATAACTAATGGTGCAAACATGAATATGATAATGAAACAGATAACCACCAGTTAAAATAGCAACCACTGTTCTTTGGCTGGCTTTGTCAATGAAAATACATTATGTCAGTCGTGGGGCTGGAGCAAACACAGGTATAAACACTGAGTGGGGTTGGGGAGGGAAAAGAGAAGGGCGTACAAGGGGAACAGATCAGAAATGATTTACAACTGCCAAAAATTCAGACATTCCGTGAACTTAGGACTTTGTGTCCATATTAAGAGTAGCCTTTCAACAATTGTATTCCGCATCCTGTTTTAGGCGGACCAACCCGACTGTTACTATGGCTATAAACTGCTAACAATGTACACAAGATTAGGGTATCCTAATGACTTGCCCATGAAACAGAATACTCATTAAGAACATGTCCCACCATCACGACCCCCAGCACCAGACGTGTTTGTGCACAAAGAATGGGGTAAATACCAAGTGCGTTGCACTGTTCACGGTATTCCTTCTCATGGAAATAAAAAAAGGCAAACACAAATATACAAAACCTAGCCCTTCCCAGAGGGTTAGGGCTAGTTCTAACACCACTCGCACCTCCAGTTATCTCCCAGCCTGAAGCCCCCCTCCTCCCATATACTGTTTCATACAGTTGAAATATGCAGTTAAGCCTGGCACAGCGGGAAGGCCAGGCAGCATTTTGTTAAGACAGTCGCCTCTATTTCGCATGGCACCCGGCACAAAAGGGCCATTTATAGCACTCAGCCATCACCCCCTCTTGATCCCCAATTCATGACTTGTTTTTTGGAGAAAACAGTACCCACTAACTGACTGAACTTCCTGGTCAAAGAGATGGTTTTAAGGCATGCCTGCAACTTCTCAGAACTGAAGAAATCAATGAATTTTGAACAAAGCAGCTGGTTTGTAAAACTTTTAATTTATTGCAGAAACTCCCCCTTGGGGAGTTTTGTTATGCCTGGCTTGTGCTGTGATATTGCTCAGGGCAAAGGGAGGGAGCCCATAGTTTTCTTAGAAAAGAAAACAGACCCCAACATCTTTATTTATTTTTTTTGGGTAAACCTGAAAAAAAAGGAAACGATCCCTCACTGTCCCCGCCGTCCCTCTCCCCATCCTGACCCTCCCACTGAGCACGCACCACCCAACACCTCCCCTTACCCTGTACTTGCCATCAGAGGTTGTATGTTGTCATCTTTTGTGGACCGGGACACATCTGCACACTTCAAAGCTGAACTGTGAACTGAGGAATCAAGGTAAGTGCCATATAATGTATTTCAGTGGGGTTTTGAACTTATGCTCATAACTTTGCTATTTTTAGGTATTGTTTCACCAAATTTTTAACATGGCCTTTTTGGGACCCCACCTCATGAACACTGCCACTGTCATTTTGTTAATCGGGCCCGGAAGGTGCTTTCGCAGTCGCTGTGCGAAATCACCTTTTGGCTGGATTAACGAAATGACAGTGCCATTGTTCGTGAGGTGGTGTCCCTAAAAGGCCATGTTGAAAATTTGGTGGAAAAATTCCTGAAAATGGCAGAGTTATAAACAGTCGTTGAAATTTCTCTACACACACGCATAACTTTGATAATTTTCAATATTTTGAGTCCAAATTTTCAACATAGCCATTTTTCCACAACACCTCATGAACAGTACAGCAGTCATTTTTCACATCCTGTCCAAAACGTGTTTTCGCACCTGTTGCGTGGAATGGTGTTTTGGCCCGGATTTGACAATTTTCACCTACAGGGTTTATGAGACGGATTCATAAGAAGATTATGTTGAAAGTTTTGGGTCAGAATATGAAAAAATGCCCAAGTTATGCCCATTTGTTGTAATTTTGCTACGTCTACTTGTAACTTTGGAAATTTTAAATATTTTGCCCCAGATTTTCAACATAGCCTTCTTATTATCCCACCTCATGTATGTCGCAGCTGTCATTTTTCAAATCCTGGCCAAAATGCGTTTTCACACCTGCGGCGTGGAATGGCGTTGCAGTTGCTCAGAATTACGTTTTGGGGTGGATTCAAACATTTTCTGTACCAGGTACATGAGATGGGGTAATAAGGTGGCTATGCTGACAATTTGTTCACTGTTGTCCTATAAATGGAAGTGCAGGGCTTTGAGTGTCCTGTGCTTCCACAGCTACATACATACATGCATCTATGGAGGGATGGGAGTGCAGCGTCCAAAGGACTCTGCGCTTCCACAGTAAAATAAAGATACTATTATACTATCTGAAATAAGTAAGAAAATGAATTGCAAAAAACTGCATTAATGCTGTAGTTAGGGTTGGAAACCCAAATGCCACATTTCCCTACTTTCGTGGCTTTGACCCGAACACCCCACCCCCACCCTGTATGCCAACAGGTGTTGGGGGTGTGGCTTGTGATCATCTGCCCTAACGCTCGCCCCATTCCATGAGTAAATAAGCTGAGATGGGTGCAGTGTAGGAGAATAGGGTGAGTGTTAGGACTGATGATCCCAGCCCACACCCCTGACGCCTGTTGGTGAGTACAGGGTAAGGTATTAGGGTTGAAAACCCTAACGCCACATTTCCCTACTTTTGTGGCTTTGACCCTAACTAGAACATTAACGTAGTTTTTTTTTTTTTTTTACAATTTACATAGATAGATATGTTGGCTGCCAGGCAGAGTGCTGTCCCGCACATCACACCTATTAACGTCAATAAACAATCTTCTAATTAACCAAAGGTAAAAGAAAAGGTACCTCAGCTATAAGAGGTAATGGTTGACTACTTTTAAAAACAAATATGCGTTTTAGGCAGTACACTAGCTCTTTAAGGGATCATCATTTGCCCATTAAATTACTTTACTATCCCTCTGTGCTTCTCTCATAGCCTCTACATACAATTTCTTCCTGATGCAGTAATGAATTATTAAGATGCCTTGGCCCACTTCGAAATAAGGGAAAGGGTAAATGACCCAGGATACATTTTATTAAAAAAAAGTTCGATGCTTCAACGGGAATTGTAGCTTGGCATAAAGGGAGGTGCAAGATAGAAAAATAAAATCAGTTTGGGTTAATAAAGTCCTTCTGTGATAGCCTAGGTAGGCTCACCATCCTAGTGTAAAGCTCTGTTAGCATCTATTAAGTCAGTTTTTTGTGTAGTTTATTTAAATATTTTGTATGACAAAAAACTTTTCTTGTTTTTTGCTCCTCTGTCAGAAAGAGACAATCCACAGTTGAAGTCTGACCCCCCCCCCCAGATTATTTGTTTTGTGGTGCACAAAAAGGGTTTTAACGTTGCAAATAGTTCCACTCAGGCTGCCTTAGGTTGCAGGGTATGAAGTGATTAACTCACGATGGCGTATGGGTTTACATAAGGAATAAGGCACCACTAGGTGTGGTTTATGGGTTGATAAGAGCATGCCCCAGGTGCGTAATGAGGCACGAGGTGCTTGCACTGAGTGCCTTTAGCACCTGGGAAGTGCTTTTATCAGTTCATAAACCATACCTCGGAGTGTCTTATTCTGCTTTTATAAAATGGGTCACACAGAAGCAAAGTTCACAAGGTGTTTTGTTTATTTTTTTTATTTAGTATGTTTTTTCTCTTTGTTTCAGTTGTTTTTGGTAGCCAGCGTCTTTTACCAGTCACCCAAGTAAGCACTTTTCTCTGAGCACTCCCCATACAGAGACCCTAATCCTGAAGTGTATTTCCACACGTGGAAGCACAGCTCACGAGGTGTTTAATTTTTTTATTTTGTATGCTCTTTCTGGTAGCGAGTATGTCCCATACCAGCTACTGTAGTAAGTGGTTTTCTCTGAGCACTTGTGTGACCGAAAGCCACCAGCTTACTGGATTTTACAGTATTATTTTGTTTCAAACACTGTTTCTGAGAGCTGGTGAAGGCGCACCTGTTGGCTTCAATGTGAAAGCTGTTTCTGAGAGCTAGTGGAGATGGAGGTGTCGGCTTTGATATGAAAGCCGTTTCCGCCTGTCAACGCTTAGTATTTCGCTGACTTTTGAATATGTGAAATTATGTGCATTTGCCAAGGGTAACAGTCTATTTTTTTTTTTTTTTTGGTGAGTGGTAATGTTGTGTAGCTGGTTGTGCATGTTGAGGGGGAGAGGGGTGTTACTCTTATGCAGCTCGGTCAGGCAGCTTGTCATAGTTTTAAAATTCAGAGGTTGGCACAGTGAGGCAGAGTGATTTCTTATACAAAGCATCCTGAATGGCTGAAGAGGTGCCGGTTGGCACGATATGCCATGATAAGGACACAGCCACAGGTACCTCTCAGCCAATCAGGATGCAGGACTCTCCCGACCCATTTTATAAAGAGCATTAATCCATGCCTGGAGGAAGGGGGGTTGTGAGGCGTGAGGCCACAGGCCGAGTGACTTTAACCACCCATGCATGGATTAATGCTCAATAAACCCATGCTCTGGAGTGGGTTAATCCACTTATAAAATGGGCAACATTATTTTAGAAGTTTATCTAAAGCCGGCCTGGTGGCACTCAGGGTTGAAACTGTGGATGCCTTACCATGTGCCACACCAGCAACCTGGGTTCGGGAATGACCTCGGGTCGATGAGCTGGCACGGGGGGAGAGGGAGGGAGCAGGATTGAGCAGCTGAAAAGCAGCTTTCCTCTCTGTGGGTGGTCATTGCCCCCCTGTAGTTCTGCTCCCACTGGGTGGAGGTCTTGTGGGTAGTGTAGACGGGAGGGGGCGGCAGTGTAGCAGGAGGGCGCCCAAGGGTGTGCACGTGCCTCCACACATGCGTGCATGCCCGGGGCACAAGGATGGTAAAAATTGGGAAAAAGCAGATAAAAATCTATATAACAAAATAGAGGTTTACCAAAATAAATATTTAAAAAAAAAAAAAGGAAAAAGCTGTTTACATGCATTTGTGATAAAATAGTTCTTCCGCCTAATGGGTTTGTCCTTCTGAGGATGCCGTAGTTGTAGTTCTCCACTAGGTGGATTTGTCCTAATGAGAATGCCGTAGTTGTAACTTTTTGCATGTTTCTCTGGTGGAGTGATGTGAAAAGAACACTTTACATTGCTGTCACTTGTGGGTTTACCCTGTTTTGACAAATCAGAATACAGGATTTTCAGCACCCATTTTATAAATATATTTATATGATGAATTTGGACTCCTTTTCCAAGCCCCATCCAAAATGAAAACCTGGCCAGGAACTAGGTCTGTTATTTTTGAAATCTGTTCCCCGGAAGCAAATATCAAGGCCAGCACAGATTTCCTGTGAGGTGAACCAAAAAGAGGTATGCCTAGCCCACACATGGGTGCCCAGGTTTACATCTGAAAGGTTGTGAAGGTGGTTATCTTGCAAAAAAAAAAAATGAACAGAACATTGTAGAAGGAGAATGGGGAAAAAAAAAAATCATCATGTCCCAATTTTTCCTGCGGGTTTTTTCCATTCTTCTTCTCTTTATTTACCTTTTTGTATGCTTGGGTTGTACCCTGTATAGGCCGATTGGTGCTTCGTTCAGTTTCGCCTTTCTGAGCCGTCTACAGGAGCCTACTGGGGAACTGGGAAACTGTGGGTTGCCTACCCCCGGGACCCAGTTGGCGGCGAGGACCGAGATGCTAATCCGGCTCCTGGCATCTCCCAGAGTTGGCCCAAGATGGTGCCATCAGGAGCCCAGGCGCATGGTGCGGCTGGCACAGGGTTTTCTTCCTGTAGTTTCCCCTGGAGACATGGACATGCAGTGATGTCAGCTCAGGGTGTGCATGTTCCCACACGTGCCCTACAGATATCCACTGTCATCTCAGAATGGGTGGTGGACAAGTGGAACACCCTGCCAGAGGAAGTGGTGGGGGCTGAAACAATCACGGGATTTAAGAATGCATGGGATAGTCATAAAGGAATTCTGGAGGTCAGGGGTAAGGGGCAACAGACTTCCTGGAAAACATAAACTGAACTTACAAACTTAAATGGGCAGACTGGGTGGGCCATAGGCCCTTATCTGCCGACACTGTCTATGTATCTATGTATCTCCGCTCCTGTCAGTGTAGGCTTATGCTGGTGTTCTGGTCCCAGTCTCTGCTGGGAGCCACCCTTATGCAGGCTCTGCATCCCCCCACCCCCACCCCGTAGAGGAAAGTGGTCCTGCGGATGGTGGTCCTCCTCCCCCAACCAGCCCTTCAGCATCCAGAGTTCACTTGTGAACTAGGGTCGTCGGCGTCGCAAGTGGTAGCACCACCACTGTGCCAGTGGGCCAGCTTTTGATGTTTCTTGTTTTTGCTACTATTTACAATTAAAGTACAGTATGAAAAAGAAGAAACTTGAGACATTTAAAAAAAAATTAGAGTGTTGGGACTTCAAACTAATTAAACTAAAGTATCACCTATTTCTCACTCCCTTTGTGGTAGATGGTGATCTTAATTTTGGTTTTTTTTTTCTGATCAGGAGGAACTGGCCCTCTCCTGCATCCGATGACTGACTTTCAAGGAGGAGGCAGCAGAAGATGCATCTGATAGTTCTCCCCACAAGTTTCTCCCCACTGTCTATTCCAACTTAATGGTTCAAAGTGATTTTTGTAGAGAGTTTGGGCGGTTTTTAGGACTTTACTCTTTGACTGGGAGGCAGGCCTATACCGATGGTGGATTACCTGCTGCATTTCTGCCTCCACAGGGTGAATTGGGGCAGGGACGTATCCATAGTAGAATCTTCCGATGCCACGGCCATATCACTTTCAGAGACATCTCCTCTGTTTTGTAGTGGAGTTGGGGTGGGTTGCTGAATACCTTTAGTCTGTTGTTCAGGATTCTGGGGCTGCTCTTGTGAAAAATAAAAGAACAAGAAAAAAATATGATTTGATACATTTTATCCTTTAAACATGAGCCCTCTTCTGCTAATAAAACTCCTTCATTTCAAGAAATCAAAGATCTTTCCCCTACCAATCAAAAATCAAAGTTTTTTCTTGATTTTTTGTTTCAAGGATCAGTACGGCAAAAAAAATATTTTTCTTGTGAAAAATAGGAATGAGAATCTATGGTGCTGTTATCTAAAAGTTTTAGACCCGATTCTCGTGATGAATCTGGGATGACCAAAGGATCAGGAGGAGGAAGTATAGGGGTAGACGTAGTTATGGGAGTTACTGAGACTCAAAGGGAACCTTCCTCCTGAGCCGTTGTGACTATCTTCTTGGTACTTGAGGGACTTGGTGCTATGTGCAGCCCAGAAGACAATTTGTAAAATGGTGACCTTCGTTAAAACATATGACACTGCCAGCAAAAACAGGCCTCGTGGTCTATCAAGTTTGCTCGAACATGCAACTAGCCCCCTACATTGCAGCTGCCCCTCTCTTGTTTACTTCCCTCTCGCTCTGTCCCAGGTGAGTGGGGGGGAGGGTCCTTGTCACAAGAGTTGCATTTCCTGAGCTTTGGGCAGGAAAGCCCATGGTGCCTGTATTCTAAGCACATCTTACATTGGAGCTGGTCGCACCCACTACTTAGGTGTTGTCGAGACCTACACTTACAACAAGTTTTAGGTTGAGCAGGCTAAAAGCTAATATCCCAGTCTCCTCTATGTAAAAACTACTGGGCAGGTACAGTATATGCATCCCGAATTGGCGTATCTTGATTTTTTGGTTTCCATCCTCCTGTCCAGAAGTTATGTGTATCTAAAATGGGTTCAGAGGTTTCTAATATTTCCTAGTATTGCCAAACACAGTAAACTACATTGGCCACATTGGCCCCTTCATTCTTGAACATAATTGTAACAGATTAAATGGTGGGCTTTAATAAAAGGATATATATAAATGGGACCTAAGGTTCTGAGTCCCGTAGGTCATGGTAATGCTCCAGTGCCTTGTGGGTCTTGAGACTAATACTAGAAAATAAGGATGGACGAACTCCAATTCATAAATAATACTTCATTATTATCCAAGTTTCCTTCCACACTTTAAAGGGCAACGTTTTGTGGCCCAGTCACTTCCTCAGGCCCCCAGTGTTGTTCTATTAATAAATCAAAGGAAAAAAAAATATTTGCAACATTCTTTCCATTTTTTACAATGTTCACTGACTTTCTAGTATAGTGTGATTATAAATACTCCCCAGATGTGATCCCCTCCACTAGTGTTTATCCAACATTTAACTTAAATCAATTATACAGTCATTTTTATTTCCCTTTTAAATCCTATTTCAACCATACATTTTTCCCTACTCAATTCTACGCATAAAATGGGAATGTACTATTTTCTCCTTGAAGATTATTCATATATTTCTTCCAGTTTCTCTGGTTATTTCTTAAAATGATGCATAATGCCATGTGCATTCTTATCGATATGAAAATGGAAACACCTTCTTTTTCTCACCAGATATTTCCAACTTCTGTTCTATTCCTTCTGCATTATAAGCACTTTAACTTTTCCTACAAGTAAATCAAAAGCCCATGGCTTACTTGTTGCAAACTATTCTAAATCTGTTATTACTCATGCTTTTTATAGTTTTATCTGTTTTATACAGTCTTGTTCTCTCCTTTTATCTCTCGGACATACTGTGCTGCTTTTTTGGGTTTATTCTGAAACATTTATTTTTTTATTTATTCAATTTTATTTTATGTATTCAATCTAGGATTACAAGTACCTTTGAGCGCCAAGCAGCTCATTTACAAAGGTTCCACATAAATGGGGGTGGGTACAGATCCATAATGGAAAACAGGCTGGTTTCACAAACAGTTAAAGCAATTTGCATTGCAAAATACAGAATAAGAGAACAGCAAATACATATACATTAGTTTAGCGTGTGATTCAAGGCAGGGAGTGAGAAGGGGAGGTAAATAGGAGGGGAGCCAGATCAAGAAAGGGGAGAGCAACCATGTGGCATTGTCAAGTAGCAGCTAGGATAGTAAGGGACGAAAAGCAAGGAAGACAGTGGGGGGGAGAAAAAGAGGGGGAGATGGGAGGGCAGGAAGGAGAGGAGAGTGAGAGAGCAAGACAAAGAGAGAGAACAGTGGAAGAACGGTTGGGGGGTCCCAGGAAGAGGGACAAGGATGTTAAGTGGTGCAGTCACAGGAGTTTTCAGTTAGGATGTGCTGATGAAGTTTGAGTTTGAATTCACCGAGACTAGTAAGGTTAGCCTTAAGTTCCCTTTAATATAGCACCTCTTTTTATTTACATTTTATGATACTGCATTCTTCTGGGTAAACTCTCCCTTTACCTTCATAAGTTCTGTGTAGTTACGTTACAAGTTTTGCCGGCTCCTCACTTAGTTTATTCTGTAAAGAGACAAACGTCTCTTAAAATGCATACTTTCATAATATTTGTGGCCTTAGACTGAAGAGCCAGTCCTGAAGGATGTCTGAGTGGCTTGGAGGGTTGTGTGTGTGGTGGACCTCTCAAACTTCTCCTCCTTCCTCCAGCAGTGGAGTCAGTGAACATTGTAAAAAAAAAAAATGGAAAGACTGTTGCAAATGTATCTTTTTTGATTTATTAATAGAATAACACCTGGGGGCCTGAGGAAGTGGTTGAGCCACAAAGCGTTGCCCTTTAAAGTGTGGAAGGAAACTTGGATAATTAAGAATGAAGTACTATTTATGAATTAGAGTTTGTCTATCCTTATTTTCTAGTATTGTGGGACGTCTGAAAAGTGGATGACCCAAAAACTAAGTACACTTAACTGTTTAAAGAGGCAAGGGCAGCCTGGACCCACAAAGCATGATATAGGTCTTGAGACTAATATCAAAAATCGTATCCCCTGAATCATGAAATAATGCAAAAAAGTTCCAAGGTAAACAAAACCAACAAAAAAACCCTACTGAGTCCTTTAAAACATGTCTTGCCACATGGACATGATCCAGAATATTTTCCTTGCCTTCTCTGTATTTTAGATGGATGGCATTTCAACACCTTGCAGGTTCTTGAAGATCGGGAGGTGGGCGCGAATGAGTCCACATAATGTCTGGGAGGTCCAAGGTGCAGAAATACTCGACCTTGAGGCAGAATTTGGTGCCAGTCTGGAGTTTCTTGTAGAGTTCATAGGAGGTGTGTGGTGGTGGTGGGGGGCTGAAGAAGCTTTAGTAGAGGCTTTAAATGTAGAAGCTAAAGGTTTTGACCCAAGAGTTTTATTAGCAGAAGCAGAAGAGGGCTCTTCTAGTAGGTTTGATGCAGTATTATCCTCATGGGTAACATTCTGGGTTTGAGGGACGGGGCAGAAGTTGTAAGCTGTGTTGTCTCTGAAATGGAGACCGTGGGTTCTGTCTTGAAGTCTGCACTGGCTCAGGGCATACTGCTTCATCAGGGGTCACCTCCACATCAACAGTGCACTCTCCCCACTCCTACTCAGTGGGTAAATTTGAGATTGGTGTCCTTTTTTTTTTTTTTTTTGTTTTGGTGACAGTTTTTGCTTCAAATGCTGTAGTCCTATGCGGCTTCTGTTTCCGCTCAACTGAGCATAGCAACTGGGGGCTGTTGGTTGCTTTGACAGGCCATCAGTTGATGGCGCCGTTTCCACATCACGATTTCATTTCAGTCAAGCAATTTTTCAGGAACAGTCTGTTGGCAGTTTTTCAGAGTGCAAAAGGGACTTTCTCCGAACAAATACCTGCTTGTCTTCAGTCTGCTTCTGGTGAAGGTGAGCTGTTTTTGCTTCCATCTCCGCTTCTAATTTTCTTTCCTCTGAAGTAATAGCATTATACATGCTGTCAGGGTTGTTTATCGGTTGCCTTTTTTTTCTTTTATGGGCTCCACATACTGAAGCTTCATAGGCTCCTCACTCGTTACAGATGGGGAGGGAGGAGAACACTCCTGCTGTGCGGCACATTCCTCACTGTCCTCCCCGAACTCTTTCATACTCCTAACTGGAAGCAGACAGACCCCTCTTGCAAAGTTTCCCTGGTGTCATGGCCAGCATTCCCCAGTCAATCAACTAGTCTATGTAACCCACCTTCTCAGGACACACCTGGAAATAAGCTATCACAGCTTAATGGGCCTTTTTAGTCAAAAATTACAAATAAATATATTAACTGTGGCTGCTGTTTCATTAGTAGAATGTGCTTTTATTCCTTTGATGGCTTTTTTTTCAGGGTTGGAATAATAAAAACAGATAAAGAAACGATCCATCAGGATATTTTTCTCACTGAGGCTGGTGTCCTTTACCCACCTTATGTTACAAACGGCTAGTTCAAAGTGACTTTTAATTGATTCAAGTTGTGTTGATTGTCCTTCTGCCTCCCGCCAATCAGGAGGCTGATTGTGAAACGGGTAGATCATCCCACGTTTATGATGTATACGTTGCCTCAGGGAGAGGTCATTTGGTGTATAGTCCGTTTTCATTGCTATGCTGATGGCACTCGGTATCTGTCATTTGCCCCCACTCAGAGGAATGTCGTCAGTTGGCTGAACGGATAGCTGCCAGATAGCAATGACCAGAGGGCCTCCAGCTAGTCAAGATGGAAGTGTTGCTCATGGATATGGGCTCTAGTAGGTTGGCTGGGATGGGAGGGGAGCTGGCTGGGTTACAACTCAAGTGCTGCCACTCTCCTAGCCAGGAACAGGGTAAATAACCTGATCATTATCATGGATCGGATTTGCAAGCTGACACCGAAATGTCTGGTATCAGCAGTAGTCCATGGTGGCTTTTTTCATCTTAGAAACATCCCCTGAATCAAACACTATCTAAATCCCAAGGACCTCAAAACACTAGAATATGCCTTTATTATGTAAGGGTTGGACTGCTGCAGTACTTTGTATGTAGGGCTATCGGGAGGTTTGACGTGCAGAATGCCATGTCCAGGCTGATTGACAGGGTTTTCCGCTCTGAGCACATCTCCCCAATACTGTGGATGTTGCATAGACTGCCAGTGAGGGGGCATGGTAACTTCAGGATAGGGCTGTTAACATTCAAAGCCTTACACAGTTTGGGCCCAGTATGCTTGAAAGAGCTCCTCTGTCCATATGCTCCTGGCCGACCTCTCGCTTGTCCGAGGTGGGTCTCCTGACAGTCTCCAAATCTCAATCTGGGGACTGGGCTTTTGTGGTGACAGCACTGCTTATGTGGAATTCTCTGCCCTGCTACATGAAGGAGGCCACCTTGGTTGAGAGTTTTTATAGGGGTCCGATATCCTATCATTTTACATTGGCTTATCCTGATTAGCACCATCTGTTCCTCGCTGTTGAGTTGACCTGTGGGTTAATTTAAAAGGTTTGTCATTTATAATATTTATTAGCTGTTTTGTAATATGGGTCTGATGTGATGCCAGGTTATGAATTTAATATGTTTATGCTGCTGTATTTTGTACTTTGTAAGGTGCTCTGAGCCTGAGGGACAGGACGTCGACAAATAAAATTACTCTCTCCACTAGCATGTGGTGGTTGCGGGATTCAGACCCAGGTCTCCAGGTTCAACACTCTGCACTGTAACCACTAAGCCAAACTGCCTTCTTGATTAGAAGGAAAATCAGCATTTTGACACAATAGAGCAGTGTTTCCCCACAAAAATATAAAGTATGGGGGTATTTGTTGACCAACTTGGGTATGATGGAAGCTGTCACCATCTCTAATATCCCAGCTTCTTCCTGAGTCTTTTTTGAAGTCCTTATACAGTCAGCACTCATTTGTCTGCCTCTCTGTTATCTATCACACTCGTTTTCCATCCGAGTGACTTAGCTACCTTTTGCTGTGTCATAGAATCCACACACAGATGACCATCACTCTCAGGTATCGTGTAAGCCGATGGGAATGGATGGATTCTGATATCTGCGTGTTTTATTTTTCTTTATTTCTTTATCGTTCCTCAGCTGGGGGGAGATTGTGCCTTTGGTTCCTCCTCCCAGATCAAGCCAGCTAGGCTGGCCGCCGTCATGGGCCAGGCAGAGCTCAGACCTCCTCGCCTCTAACCCTCTCTGGTCGCATCATAGTGGGTACATGCCCACCACTGCAGAGACCAGTAGGGGGGTCCCGGGAGGGAGCTGACTTACGCAGACTGTGGTGGTGCCGGCAAGCCGCCTTCATGGTGCCGGGGATTTTTTACTGAGGTGGTTCCCCTGCCGGAGGAGGCGCGCAGTGACACCAAGGGATAGAGCAAGCACGCTTCTATGCGCACCCATCCCGGCGTCTGCCTCCTCCTGCCACGTTGGTGGTGTTCCCCTCAGCTTCCGCCAGGGGGCAGCCAGGCACCGACTGCTGATGACCCCCCTCCCCGGGGAAGGAGAGCAGTCCACCGGATGCTCGATCTTTCACCAACCCTGCCAACCCCCAGTGACCCGTGCTCGTTCCTGAACATGGGATGCCGGCGTAGCGCGAGGTGTGGCATCCAGCGCCTCAACCCTCAGTGCCACCGGGTCGGCATGATATCTGAGTGTTGACTGTACATTGCCTTTTTTTTTTTTTTCTGCACCATCTCTCTCTCCCCCCCGCCCCCGGTCTCTCTCGCTTTCTCTACACAGAAGTGGTAGCAGGGTGGAGGCTGGAAATTACAGGCCAGTCAGCTTGACCTCAGTGGTGGGGAAAATCATGGAATCCATGTTAAAGGAAAGGATTGTGGCATACCTGGAGGCTAGTGGGGCACAAGACCCGAGGCAACATGGATTAATAGCAGGGAGATCTTGTCAAACAAATCTGATAGATTTCTTTGACTGGGTAACTAGGGTGGTAGATCAGGGAGGGGCGGTGGACATGGCCTACCTAGATTTTAGCAGGGCATTTGACACTGTCACACACAGGAGGCTAGTAAACAAGTTGCGCAGTCTGGGAGTAGGTCCCCAGGTGGTACACTGGGTCCAAAATTGACTGAGCAGCAGGACACCAGAGGGTGGTGGTAAATGGAGTTCATTCCCAGAAGAGGGGGTGACAAGTGGGGTGCCACAGGACTCAGTTCTGGGGCCGGTCCTCTTCAGTATCTTCATTAGTGACATTGCGGAGGGGCTGGAAGGTACGGTAAGCCTCTTTGTGGATGACATCAAGATCTGCAATAGCATGGACACTTCAGATGGGGTGGAAAAAATGAGAAGAGGCCTAGGCAAATTGGAGGTGTGGTCAAGAGTGTGACAGCTTAAATTCAATACAAAAAAATGCAAAGTCATGCACTTGGGCCACAGGAATCCTGGAGAGGGATATCCATGTGCCTATCCACAAAGGTGGCTCACGGGATAAGCCAGGTAACTACAGGCCTGTCAGCCTAACGTCGGTGGTAGACAAAATGATGGAGGCCATCTTGAAAGAAAGGCTGGAGGTGTTTCTGGAAACACGTGGCCATCTGGATGAGCACCAACATGGCTTCGTTCAGGGCAGATCGTGTCAGACAAACCTTGTGGAGTTCTACGATTGGGTGACAAAGGCGCTGGACCAGGGCATGTCGGTGGATGTTCTCTTTCTAGACTTCAGCAAGGTGTTTGATTTGGTGCCACACCCTGGGTTGTTGGACAGGCTGGGGGAATGTGGGTGGGGGACAGAATGGTTAGGTGGATACGAAGCTGGCTAACTGGGCAGTTTCAGAAGGTGGTGGTCTGGGGGGAGGTATCACCTAGGAGGGTCATTAGCGGGGTCCCACAAGGGTCGGTGCTGGGTCCCCTCCTACATCTCGAACATCAGGGATGGTATCAGAAGTGAGATGAGCCCCTTTGCTGATGACTCGAAGCTGGGGTGGTGGTGGATGGGGAGGACGGTAGACGAGCCCTACAAGGGGACCTGGAGACTCTGGAGAGGTTGTCATGCACCTGGAAACTGAGGTTCAATCCCAAGAAATGTAGTGTTCTCCACTTGGGGCTTAGGAACCCAGCTCATGAGTACTTTTTGGGTGGGGAGAAGCTACAGGTTTTGGGAGGGGGAAAAGGATCTTGGAGTGGTTGTGGATGCCAAAATGAATAACTCTGAGCGGTGTAGGAGGATTGCGGCTAAAGCAAATAAAATGCTCTGGTGCATCGCCAGGGGGATAACCTCGAGGAGACGGGAGGTGCTCCTCCCTCTGTATAATTGCCTGGTTAGACTGCACCTAGAGTACTGTGTGCAGTTTTGGCACCCGTACTTGAAAAAGGACATTGAGCTTTTGGAGAGGGTCCAGAGGAGGGTGACCAGGATGATGCAGGGTCTGGGGGAAAGATTCTATGAGGAGAGACTTGAGGAGCTCAACATGTACTCCCTGGAAGAGAGGAAGGACAGTGGGGATATGATCGAGGTCTTTAAATATCTGAAGGGAGTAAATAGAGTCAGCCTAAATGGGGTGTTCCAGCTGAGGGGGGCCACCAGGGGGCACTCCATGAGGCTGGTTGGTGGGAGGCTCAGGGGGGAGACCAGGAGACGCTACTTCACTGAGAAGGTGGTGAACCCTTGGAACGCACTGCCTGCGGAACTAGTGGCTGTTAGTACATTGGAGGGATTCAAGAGGGGCTGGACAGGTATAAGGGGAGGGTTAAACTGAGTAGTGCCAGATATGGAGGTGTAACTCCAATGGGGGGTGGGGTTGGGGCGATTTACAGGGTGGGGGGCAGGGAGGGCAGTAACGGTGTCCTGACAGGGTACTGATTTTCGAGCAGACTCGATAGGCCATTAGGCCTACTCTGCTGGCATCTTAGTGTGTTAGTATGTTAATATGAATACAAAATGTGGGGGGTGATACTAACTGCAAAACTGGAATGGGACCTGGGGTTAAACATAACGGACGACCTGAAGATGGCGAAGCAATGTGAAAAGGTGGTGGGGAGGACCGAAGGGATGCTGAGGTGCATGGGGCACAGACAATTGGTCAGGCCACATCTGGAATACTGTGTTCAGTTCTGGAGACTGTATCTCCAGAAGTACACTTACAGCATGGAGGCGGTCCAGAGAAGGGCAACAAAAATGGTGAAAGGAATGCCCCAGAAAACCTATGAGGAAAGCCTGAAAGACCTCAATATGTATACCCTGGAGAAAAAGGGGAAGGGGGGGAGATATGATGGAGACATTCAAGTACCTCAAGGGAATCAACAATGTCCAGGAGGGCAGCATCATTAATAAAAAAAAAAAAAAGAGATGTGCAAGAACGAGGCTCGGACATTTTTTTGAAAATAAGTTGCCCATGGACACCATGACCATGAATTTGGTTGCCCAGTTCAAATTTTTGGTTGTCCCACCTTTTTTTTTTTTTTAGCTGTTTTTTGTAAGGTTTTGCTGTTTAGTCCCTCCGGCATGGAGGAAGGGACCCACAGTGGTGCCAATGGCAGTGCCACGCACTCACCTGTGCAGAGCACGCCGAATGCCCGCCTCCGTCCCCTCCAATGAAGTGACGGTGTGCCAACCCCCAGCCACTACTAGGGGCCAGGCTAACGCCGACCAAAACTTAGCTTAATACAACAGCTGTCCTTGTTGGTGCTGTGTTAGTAAAGTTCAGCTTTTATGTGTAAATGTAGTTTTCATTCAGTTTTCAGTAAGAACCTCAGTCAATCATACCAATCCAGTTTCGGTATTTCCCCTCCTCCTCGCTTTCTGGCTGCTTCTCTTCTGTCCTGGCCAATTACTTTAACGGTAGAAACTGGGCTGGGTCTCATTATTTTGAGCTCTTCCATAAACTACATGTGGGGGAAATCATTTTAAAACCAAAAATAATCTGATTCTTTCATGGTCCCCCAGTTAAGCCACTGGCCAGGAGAGAAGAGAAGCGGCCAGAAAGTGAGGAGGAGAGGAATTAATATTGTGATTGAGGTGGGTTAAATTTCCCTGTATTTCTTGCTGCACTTTCAGGCCCATTAAAAATGGTTCCATATTTTACAAAAGGCCTCAAGGCTCAAACCTCTCCACAGCATAAGAGGCACTGCACTCATGTCCTGCTTGCCTCCCCATGTTTTTCTAATCACTCCTTGCTTTGGGAAGTCTGCTTATCTCCATTTATATTAATGAAGCGTTACGCTCCTACCATTTCCCCTCTTTATTTTAATAATGTTTTTGACTGAGGAGTGTTTATTTTACCGTTTTATCTGATTCCTGACTAGACCCAATCCTGAGCTCTTAGAAGAGTTTTTCTAAATAGTCTCTGAAGTTCTCCTGCCCGCTCTATTGGCGTGTCACAACCCGTTACTGATCAGCTCTTCTGACCAACTCTGGCATGCTGAGAGCTTCTCTGTCACACTGTATCTGGGAGGAGGTGGGAGAAAAGTAAGTGCATACTGCTGACTGACTCTGGATCTTCAACCACAGCCCCCATCCCCTGTCTGTTCGAAATCACTGTCTGTCTGTGCAGCTGGATGAGTTGGGTGATTTCTGCAGCCTGAACTCCTGATTGGTGACCTGATGCCCCCAAACTCGCCTCATCTCCTCCTTGGCTGGGTAAATTAGAGCTGCTCAGCACTCAGTGCAGATGGCTCCCCAATGCACAACGCACTAGAAGGTGTAGGGTCTTTTCTAAGGAGTGTCCACGGAACTAAAAGAAAGAAAACACCACGGAGACTGAACACACGACCTGAAACAAGTGGATGTCAATGGGCCACTTCTGAATGTTGACGTCCACAATACGCTTTACTTGCTTCACAATGATGTGCTGCCATTCATTCTAGCCTTTCCCTTCTAGTTCTCTGGTAGTGGCTGTCATTGTCGGCTGTTGTGCATGTGGGGTACTTAACCAGGAAGTATGTGCAGACTGCAGTTTTTGAGCCTGAATATATGATTGTCCTGTGAGCAGCTAGAAAACAGCTGCTACTTGCCCAGTGAGACGTTTTTATTGTCCCGGGCTGCCAGGCAGTAGGATTTTTCCTAGCTTGGCAAGAACAAGGGATCACAATATGAGGCTGGGGGGTGGGGGACTCGGGGGTAATGTGAGGAAGTATTTTTTCATAGAAAGGGTGGTGGGTGAATGGAACAGCCTCTCAGTGGAGGTTGCAGAGGCTAAAACAATTGTTGAGTTCAAGAATGTATGGGATAGACAGAAGGCAACCCTAGTGATAGTAAAGAGAGGGTAAGCTGCTGATCATTTAGGATCTGGAGTTTAAGTAGGTAGGGAAATGGGCAGACTAGGTGGGCCAGGTGGTCCTTATCTGCCATCAAAATCTGTGTTTCTGTGTTATAGCATGCTTTGCTACGATTACATCTCTGGATTCCTGTGGCACCAGACCTTATCTGGTTGGATTTTTTTTTGTACTCTATTATTATGAACCATGTTGATATATAAAGATTCTTGTGGTTTGATTTATAAAGTTTTACGTTTCATCTCCTCTCGGCAGGGGTTATATGACTTGTTTTGATGTCAAAATCTAGAAATGTAAATCTAAGAAAAAGAACCTCTTGATGCAGTTTACTGCCTTGTAATCCATACATCAGTGGCTATTTTATCCCTGTGTAATGTTGCCAGAATGGTGTTTTCCCTTCTGGGTCATTTACAAATGTATTTTACACCACTGCTTTTTATATATACAGGGAAACTCCTCCTGAGCGGCACGCCAACCCAAACTTTCTCCCCCATAGCTTATTTTCTCTGTTACTACAAGCATGGGCTCAGCTGTTATCCTTGAAATGTCTCGAAATTGTATAAATGTATGAAACCATTCTGTGCAACCCTAAGTCTGTGTCTTATATGCTGTAACCTAAAGTTGTTTCTGTCTGTCCTTAATGTGACGAGGTACCTTTGGAAATGAGCCTCTGGCTCAAAGGTTGTAAACTGATGTACAAATAAATAAGTAAAATGACTAGAATGTAAACTTGTATCGCAGTATACAGTCCACTAGAATTGACCCCCTATCTTCTCAAAATCTTTGGTTCATTGTCCTGTTCTGGTAAATTTCTGCAGTAAACGGTGACCGGTGTGGACGTTTGTACTGCAGTGTTTCTTTTACAGAATATCTATTTTGTTTTTTTCAGTAGCTGCACCATAATATTTATTATACAGAGCTTAGTAAAATGCAATTATGATTAGTTGATGTACAATTTTAGGGCCTAAAAATATTATGCATCAGTATATACCCTGCATACTGAACAAAATTATTATCTTAAAAATGTGCTGAAGACAGAAGTAGAAAATAGTATGGATTTCAGCATGAGGTCTTACTGAGGAATAAGCTGTTGAGAACAAAAGTAACCATAGTTCATATCTAGAAATGTAAACTTAAACGTTTTTACATTTACAGGAAGGATTTCTATTGGGAGAAGTAAGACAAGAGGAAACGTTTAGCATTAGTGATTCACAGATAGGCAACACTGAGCTTCTACAAGTAATAGGTAAGAAATCTTTCCATTTTAAAGTGTCTTATGTTTTGAAAGAGGCTAATACAAAGTTCATTTTATGTATTTTCACTTCATGGACCTGCCTCTACTGTTGTTTAATAAAATCGCCTCCATTATCTAATTTCATCTATGTCCAACTCACCTTCCTAAAAGCCTTCTCCAGTCCCCTACCATTCTGACGTCAGAAGAGATCAGTTCATGGTTTCTTCTCTCCTTAGGCATACAGACTTAAGAAGGCACGCAGCATACGATGCAGCTTCATCTGACTGGCCCTGGAGGGATAGATGCCTCCCTTATGGTGACTCCCTCGCCCATAAATACTGGTCAGGCCACCTACCCTGCTACCTTTCTTCATGACTTCTTTCTCCCACTCTCTAAGAATGCCTCACATATGTATTTCTCCCCAGTGTATGACATCCATATCCATCTGCTGACGTTGCAGTGCCAGTTGCCCAGTAGGTTGGATGCTTATCTCTGGGGTCTGAAGATAGGATGATTGAGTTCTAGGTCCATACTAGGAACTTGGGATAATATCTAATTATGACACCATAGTGCACTACCATGTGGGCGTGACTGCTGCGGATGTGCTGTCCTTTGGATGAAATGTTAAACCAACATGTTATCTGTCTGTGGCATTGGTCCAGGGGGAAGTTAAAGATCATATGACACTTAATATAAGAGACAGGGGTTTTCCCAGTGTTCTGGTCAACATTTCCTCTGTCAATAAAACAAACCCATCCCCAGGACTTGCCTGGAAACAAGCTGTCACAGCTCACTGTACCTTGCCTAGTCAAAAATTACAAATGAAAAATAATGATTACATAAACAATCAGCCTTTGCCTTGAGATGCAAACCTGTGGAACAGCCTCCCACCTGATTCTGAGATTGCCCTCCACTCGCCCTGCCTTTAGAAACCAGCTAGGGGAGCTAGATAAACCACACTGCAGCTGTAGTTAATAGTTACCCATCACTGCTGCTACCGAAATGTTGCTCTAATTTCCACTTTCATATCTAGCCATGCCGAAATATTGTAGGATATGGTTAACCTCAACCCTCCGGTTGACCTACTCCTTTCTGAATTCAACACCTGCTTTACTGAGATTTGCTATCTCTGTGCCGCAGTAAAAATAAAAAAAAAATTAGAAAAGAGAACAAGAGTAGTTAAATGGGTATTGCTCCTTATCACTGTAAGTATCAAGCTGCCTCCTGAAACGTGAAAGTCTTCTGTCCCTATCCCCTGATGCTACAGTATGAATCAGTCAGAAACTGTTGCAAAATACATTTTTCAGTTCCACTGCGCATATCTGACCATCTTTTTAACAGGAGGTTAGAGCTGGCCAGCCTGGTAACGTGGAGGGCGCAGGTGCTGGGCGCCTCACCTCTTGCCACACCAGTGACCCGGGTTCGGAATTGGACAGGGGTCGCTTGGGGGGAGGGTCTGCTGGGGAGGAGGATTAAGTATTTCACGAACAGCTCTCCTTCCCTCAGAGTGAGGAGAACAGGATGGTGGTTGTAGGTGGCAATATGAAGGAAGGTGACCTGCCCATGGACACCGGGGGTCACCTTCATGGAGGCAGAGTGTGGACGATGTGTCATTGCACCTGACGCATGCCCAGGGAGAAAAATACAAGGTGGAATATTCATGACCTGGCAGAATGTGGGACCGGTCCCTCTCTTAGGCCCCGTACCTCAGACTGGGCTCTCCAGTATCCTCTGGCTGAGGGCAGTGGGCAGCAGTAAGGTAAGCCCCAGGAAAGCCAGGTGAGGTGGGGGTGGGGGAACTGGTCCTGAAGGGGGCTGGGTCGGCAGTAAAGAGATAAACCACTAATAAAAAAAAGTCTGAGCCTACCATAGCACTGTCCTCATTCCCCTTCTTGTTTGACTTTGATCCAGTCTGCCTTAAATTTGTCAAATCTGAACACCTTATTAAAAGGTGGCAAACCAGATGACTTTAGCAACTACCTTCTGTTTTTGGCATCCTCAGTTATCTGATAGCCCCTTTGTGCCATAATTAACCTCTCTCTAAAAACTGGCACAGTAACCACTGTATGGAAAATAGCTCAAATTATCCCCTATTCAAGACAGTTTTGCAAATAATGTAAATAAAAACAGTACTGTGCAGTTGCGGCACAACCCTCTCTGTATGAAATCCTTGAGAGAGCAGTACATCACCAGACCCTGAAATTCCTTAATATGCACAACCTGCTAAACAGCAGGCTGTTGGACTTGCATTCAAACCAGACTACAGCTATTGCCATTCTGGAGTTCATGTCCTCTGTATACAAGAAACTGTCATTTTCACATACGGTATGGTAAACCATTCTTTACACACATAAAAGTTCCCTGCTTCTGAATTTGGCCTGAGCATCCTTAACTAGTTCTGTTCCTACTTGGATAATAGAGCCCTGTACGTTTAACTGTTTGCTATAGCGCCAGGCTCAGGGCTCCTACCAGTGATGTATGGTGGGGCCCAAAGCTCCATACTAGGCCTTGTCCTTTTTCTGATATTCATAAATAACCTGAGATCTACTCATTCTTCCTCTGATATTATGCCTTTTGCAGATGAAACCACAATAGTATCATTTAACAAAGATGAAGCCTCCCTCTGTCAAAAGGCTCTTCTGAATTTTAACCAGGCCTACTTTTTAACTCCAAAATAAGATAAACTGCTTATGCCAAAGACCGTTCAGGCTGCCCTAATAGCCCAGCGGTAGGGCATAATGCTTTTGAGCTGGTGGTTTGGGTTCAGGAATGAACTCGGGCAGCTGCACCAGAAAGCAGGCCAGGCTGTAGCAGATGGTGTTCAGCAGTGCACGCCAACTGGGGAGGGATGGCAGCAGTGTTCCAGTACCACTGCAACCCCTGCAGTTCGGTCAGGGAGCTAGTGACTTCTGCAGGGGCACGTTGTGCATGTGGGTGAGGACAGGTGATGCCCAGGCTATGGGGAGGAAGGAGGGCTCAGGGAGAAAAGTGGGGCTACATCTCTTAATCCCCAGATGAATGACAGTTGCCTGCACACTCCGGCCCAACGCCACTCAGCTTGTCACCTGCTTCTGGCTTCATGTTGGGCCAGAGGGAGGACTGCCCTTCATTGCCCCCCCACCCCCATGCAGGAGAAGCCACAAGGGAGCAGCAGCGGTGGAGTAAGGGTTGATATGACTGAATGGTTGCTGGTAACAGCCCTATGGAGTTTCTTTCCATGGATACTCCAGCTCCAGTTTTTAGACTTCCAAACATTCCTATTGAGTTTGCTACCTCATTTAAATACCTAGGCTTAAAATTAGACTCAAAGTTATCATTCAAAAATCACCTTGATTCAGTAGATGTTGAAATGAGTGCTAGACTAATTGTACCCTTGAGAGCTTGTGACTGCCTATGCTTTGACTGTCTGAGGCAACTGATCCCAAAGTACTATCCTCCCATAGTTTGACTATGCTTACCCAAGCCCAACATCAGTCCCAGATGCAACCCTAAGAAAACACAACTTCCCTGTGTAATACAGCTGCCAGCTTTGCTCTAAATGCCGCTAAACTAGCCCATTGTTGCATTCTGTACACAAACTATAATACACAATAGGGTGTGTATTAAGCTTTACTGCTGCACACTGATCCATTGTGAGACAATAGGTGCAGATGAGTGCCTTTAATCATTGGGACATGTGTCAGTATAGCTAATGCACACTCGGGTGTGTTCTCTTATATTTATTAGATGGTCTTGTCCTGAAAATTGAAGAAAAAAGCGGAACATTTTAAGTCAGGTGGTATTTGTTCATGTTTCGGTTGTTTTGTCTGTTTAGAATTCAAGTACATTGTTACCACAGAGTTCTATAGAACTCTATTGCTTTTTGAATTGCTGAGATACAGAGGTTTGCTTACATAGTTAAGCGGCAAGCGGTTATGTAATCAGAATCCACCAAGTACAGTGCAAGATTTCTCTGTGCTATTATATTCTAACGTTAACTGTAGTTCCCCCTGTATAACAGTTCCTTCCTCTACCTCAGTAAGAACGCCTTTCTTCTTTAGGCCTTGTATACTATCAGAAGCATAGATCAAATTATCTTAACTATCCCTAAAACAGGAACACAAACAGGAGCCTGTACTTACAGGATTAGTACAGACTGTGCCTCTTCTGCAGTTTAGAGATTAGATTTTGAGGCAACAAAAGCATGTCACTTAGGCAAGTCACACTCACAGTTCCTCACAGTTACCTGGTAACGATGGCAGTCAAAATAAACTATTTGGCTTTTTTTTTTGGGGGGGGGGGATGTTAGGGAAGTAATGCAGAACACAGGCAGTTGGGGAGATTGGAGCAAAGCCCCTTGATTTATGAGTGGTTTATGTGGGTTTGGGAATGAAGCCCTCCGATTCTTTATATCGATTGGGTCACTAAAGCGAGATTTCAGGATAAAATTTCATCTGCCTTTGCAGAAGACTCGCGTTTTACACTACTTTGCATACTTTTTCCTCCTCTGCTTTCAAAGAATGGATCCCACCACCTCTTAATTGGGGGGTGGTTTTAAAGCTAGAGGGCGAGGAGACAACAGGCCTACTGTATGCCATTATTAATAGTTCTATTCTCCTTGTGTTTATAGTGATTCTGTATGGAATGAATGATCTGATTGGTTTAATGACTTGCAGTATGATTACCCAAAAGCATCTATACATGTCGCCGGGAATGTGAATGGTAGGACTGGGATATCCCACGAAATGTCCTTGTATGTACAGGACCAAATTATAGCTTTAGAGATTTCATTTAGGCAAATTAAGGAATAAATTTACACAGAGTTTTCACAGAATTGGGTTCCTTTTATGTTACCGGCACATTTGGGAAAATGTACCCACCATGCCCCATCTTCCTTAGTACATTCAGTAATTGATTACTTGTGGATAAGTATTGCTGCCTGGAGGGCTAGTGGCTGGCCTTAAAGGGGAAGTCTCCCATAGTTCCACACCAATATTTTCCCAACTTCTTATGTGTAACTGGTGTGTGCCTCCTCCAGTTGCCAGCAGTCCTATTGCTGTCCAGATCTAGATTATAAATAAAAATATACAGCCCCCAAAAGTTATCAATGTGTTTGTCCTCCATTTTACCATCAATGTTGCTGGAGGATGATGTCATCAGAGCAACAGATAATGGCGCTGCACTAAATGCAGTTCCACAAGTAGACCAAACTCGCAATGTTTGGTTCCCCACTTGAGTAATGGAGGAACCCTTTAAGTGTTGTGCACATCCTGAAGTGCAGGTCTAATAGGGACTAGGACCATGTGAGTGTGATGCAGCACTAATTTGCACCATATACAGTATTCATATAAGGAAGTGCCTGTATGTGTTGTGCTACTGTTTCTGTTACCAAACACAGTTTACCCAATAAATGACTCTGGGTACAACAAGAGTTTTAAGTGGTATTATACAGCTGTTGTATTATGGTGTGTGTGTGTGTGTGTGTGTGTGTGTGTGTGTGTGTGTGTGTGTGTGTTAACATTCTCTGTTTTGAATGACACCAGCAGTGAGAAACAATCTTGCAAATAGGCCCCTTTCCCTTTTTAACTAGGCAGTCAGTGATTGGATGGCTGCTGTAAGGCAATAAAGAATTCAGCTAGGACAAGGATTAGGTTACCAGGAAAGCACAGGCACAAGCACTGGGGGACTCTGGTTCAAATCTTTACTAGAGCCCCTTACTCTCTAACCCTTAAGAAGTTCCCCTAACCTCCTTGGAAACTGTGATGGCCCCTCAGGTCCATGACTTTAAAAGTGCCCCAATTCCCATTATAAATCATTAACAGTGATGTGAGAGCTACAGCACTTCACTTCCAAGGTACTAAGGATAAGCTGTGGCTGCCGCCCCCCGCTTTGTAATGCCAGCATTTAAAGTAGGATGTCCCTCACACATCAGATGCTACACCTCAGCTGTTGTAGGTAAAGAAACTAATCTCAGTCTCTGTTTGTAGTGCTCTGTATTTGCTTAGCTCACTCCTCCCATGTTATATGCATTCTGTGTCTTGGTATTTCCAGTCAGAAACTCAGATTTAAGGGGCATTTGAAATGTAAAACAATACACTTTATAAAGTAAATGATCTAGCTCTCCACTTTCAGGCTGCTGAAAGGGGATGTGTATAAGTCAGTCTTGTGTGATCCTTTGGTAAACTGCCCAGGCTCATCTTGTAACAAATCTTCTTAAAGGAAAACTCCATGTTAACATCAGAAAAAGATATGTAGTAGTCTTTTTTTTTTTCCTGTGTTCTAACCAGTTCCCAGCATTTTCTTTTCCTCTGGCTGTGAGAGATGTTTATTCTAACTTTCCCTAACTGTTTTATTGCCCTTGGAGGTTGCCATTCTGGTTTCTTTTATGGCCGCTAGTCTTCCCAGAGTGCCTTTTGGTGTGATGTCTAATTGCCCCTGCAGTAAGCCAGTGTCTTGTTACAGGGTCTGACACAGCTCAGCCACAGAGAAAATACTTCTTCCAGAGAAGACAAACTGCTAGATTTTGGCTGAGTGTAATCATTATTTTTTGATATCAGTACCTTGTCCTGCTGTGTGTGTGTGTGTGTGTGAATCATGTCACTGTTTACTCTATTCCTCTCAAGTCACTTTCAATTTTTGCACCAGTACTAAGTAGCAAAAACTGAACATCACCCTATAGGTTGTAACATAGCAGGACAAGGTACAAATATAAAAAAATAATAATGACTACACTCACCCAAAATGTAGTGATGTGACTTCTTCTCTGAAAGAAATATTATCTTTATGGCTGAGCTGTGACAGACCCTGCTGAATCTAGGGGCATAGCTACATCACTGTCACATGAACCAGGGTGCATCGTAGGAGAAAGAAAGCCAATAAACCTATTTGTGATGGAGATCCCCAGGAGTTGTAAAACTATCAGACAGCTAGCAGGCTAATTTAGCAAAAACTCCTAATAGCAGACAGAGGGAAGGACACACTAGGACTTAACATACATATCAAAACACTCTACATAACATATGTTATTGCAAATTCTGGGTGGACTTCTTCTTTAAGGGTGCTCACCTGTTTTTTGTTTTTTTAGTTGTGTTTAACCAGGATTAGCACACTAAGCTGAAAGCTTTTTTACAGGCTCAATACAATGTATGGTTCAATACAGAGTGACTGATTGACTGCTCGATTGATTGATTGATTTGTTGATTGGTTGATTGACTGATTCAGTCTACTGCTTTCCACAACATGTTACAACTGTATCACAGAGAGAAATGAACGGTACAGAGAAACAGCTTTTGTTTCCTGTGAATGAAATACTATTGGATGTATTATTTGCTCTACACATACGGTATTAAGGCTAAAAGCACTACTCCTTGTGTGAGTTGCATGACAGAACTGCCTTAAGCCATTGCAAACTTAAACTAAAACCAGGCTAGACAGCATTGATACCCTTATGTTTTGTTCTGCACTGTTGCTGCAGTGACATCAAGGAAAGGAAGGGGCTGTATGATAAGTGACTCATTTGCATGTAAATAGAGGCTTGCTTGACATTTTACTACCTTGTGTCAGAGCCTCAAACTCTAGATGTGTTGCAGCAGAAGAAATGGCTGATCTCTTATTGACATATGTACAGTACTTGATGTAATGTATAATAAATACATCAGATATATCCAAATCATACATATACAGGAGTCTTCTCCTTTAAAGGGCACATGCTTAGTAAGGATGTATATCTTTAATAATAAAGATGTGGGGCCTTTAGGTGCCTCTGTAATAGTTTTTTTTTTTGCTTTTATATGTTTCTTTAATTATATTTTCATTATGTTATTTGTATTTTGTCAACTATTACTAAAAAAGGAATCCAGCGGCATTGTTGTATTATGTCGTTAAGAGTTCTCCTGGCAAGGCTGGCAGTACATTTCAATGGGAAATTGCAAACCTGTTTTTCAGATTTTTATAAAGAAATAAAACTTTCCATCACCAAGTTGTTCTATGTATTTAATAGAAATATGTGATTTGTGATAACCTATGAGTTTGTTATAATTTAACAGGTGACATTTTCTTCATAACCAGATTTTACATGGGAAGATGAAAAGAGAAGTCAGTTACTGTTTTAAAAGTTGTAAAACCATACAGATGCACCACAGTAGCACAAACACATAAAAGGCACAGTTTGTTGCTGAAAGAAGAATCTTATTCTTTTGAAAAAGACAGACAAATATATTTAATTTCACATTGAAATACACTGGGCTTCTAAGTAGTTGGCAGTTTCTGACATCACAGTATCAGAATTCTGTCAAATATTTGTTTTCTAGCAGTGTGAAAAGCAAAGGTGAAAAGCCACTTTTACTGCACAGACAAGTATTTGATTATAAAAGTATAAAGTAATTACTAACGCATTAGAATAAAATAATCAGTTGTGTATTAGAAGTAAACACCTGCTCTTTAAAGTAGAAAATAGGACAGAGAGTGGCTGTCTGCTATAAAAAACAGTAATGTAAAGTACCAAAGTCTTAAATATTATTCCAAATGTTGGAAAAAGTGGCAAAAGTCAGATTGAGGTCTGGGGCAACAAAAAGCTAAAATGATCTTTGAGAAATCAAAACAAAATTATACTATCCAAAATGATCCCTATGTAAAGACACTTAGATAAACAAGGAGTACTTTATAAATGGCATCCAGAGACCCTTTTGCAAGATTAGGAACTATTAGAGCAAGTTTGTTTCCCAGTGAAGAACTGAGACACTTAACCTAAAAATCGGCAGTGGAAGAACCTGATTTGACAGTGATTATAAAGAAACGAAAATAGATGATAAAAAATGATTAGCACATTTTATTACTTAAGATGATGAATTGACTATAACAGCCTACAGAAATAGCATGAAAACCTACAAGGCTTTCTTGGCATGTAAAAAAGACATTTGGAACAAAAACTTTGCAAGGGATTCGTCACGGCAGCAGTAGATGCACACCCTAAAAATTCTGGCAGCTTGTCACCAGCGACTACAAGATAGGAATATTCCCTAGTCATTGGTTAGACAGATTATTAGAAGTAACTGTTCTCATTTATTGGTCACACAGAACTCCCAGATACTCTCATAAGTCTTAAGATCATGGCTTCTCTTCCAGTTTGAACAAATATAGATGAAGAAACTGTTGCTGAACTAATTTTAAAGCAGTCTTAAAATAAAGCCGCTAGTAAGAATGGCATCCCAATTGAGTTTTACCAGCTTGGTATCAATTGATGGGGTACCTATCCTGACTGAAATCTTTAACATAATTTTAAAAACTGCATGAGACTGACTGATGCCTTAGCTAAGGTATTTGCTTATGATTTTTCAGAGATGAATGGTATCTAAGTAAATTATGCATGAAGAATAGGCAGGCTTTAGAGTCAGTTATAGCACAGTTGACAACATATTCACCCTGTACTACCTTCTAATCTAGATAAGTGCTGGAGTAGAGGAAGCAGAATTGTTCTTGGCCTTTATTGACTTTAGCGTATCTTTTGGCAGGGTAAGCGGAGACATTTTATGGGGCAAACTCTGTACTTTGGATATTAATTCACACCTTATACCATAATGATACTTAGCTGAAAATTAAAGTTGGCATTATAGAAATTAAGAGTCCACTTCTGTCTGTAGCAGGAGTTTGACAATGATTTATTATTTTCTTTATACACTGTTTATGCTCCCCTGCTGACCGGTCCCCATCCACCAGTCCCCCCAGCCCCGTCACCCTGGTGTCCACTGGAACTCACCTCCTGCAGCTTCTGAGGTGTCCAGCTGGATGGGTGCAAAGCCTGCGGTGGACTGGCGTCACCCTCCAGTTGGCAGTGTTTTTCTCCCCCCCCCGTGCGAGGTAGGGTGTCCATTGACACCAGTGGCGGTGCCACGTTCACTCCCATACACGGCACACTGGGCATCTGCTGTGGCTCTGCCCTCCCCATGTTGGCAGTGTATGTGTGCAACCCCCAGCTTCTTCTAGGGGCCAGGCTAACACTGATCGATGGTCCCTCCCTCCCCTGGAGAGGAGAGCAGTCCTCCAGATGCTCTATCCTCTCCCTCCCCAGTCAGTTGCTCGCATCACGAACACGGGTCGCTAGCATGGCAGGAGGTAGGGCATCGGTGCCTCAACCACACCACTGGGCCGGCTTAGGGCAAGGTTTTATACTTGCACACACACTTTTTAACTTGTTCATGAAAGAGCTTGTGATGGAACTGGATCACGAAGATTTTAACTTCTCAAAAATGTTGGAATGCTACATTTCCATTCTGCAATACGCAAATGGTCGGGTCCTAATGTCCTTGACTTCTGTCGAATTGCAAAGAAAACTGACTAAGCATAGCCAGCTGGCCGATCCTGAGGCGCGACCATCAGTGTCTTCAAATCAAAAGTTAATGCCATCTGCCAGCCTGGTGGCACTGAGGGCTGAGGTGCTGAATGCCACACCTTGTGCCACACCAGCGACCTGGATTCATTTACGAGCTTGGGGCGCCGGGGGTTGGCTGGGGAGGGTGAGGAATTGACTGAGCTGCCAGCAGGCAGCTGTCCTCCTCGGGGAGGGCTCGAGGGTCTCCTTGTACTTGGTCGCCTCCTGGTGGAGGCTGGGGGGCAGCGTCATGTCGAGGAGCCGTGGCACTTTTATTTGATACATAGTTATGTGGCTGGAGTGATCTGTAACCTGTGGGAGCGGTACAAAATAAATTCCTTTGTAGCACTCTCGCTGTTCATCAGTCAAAACACACTGCCTACGTAAGAGCTGTAACTGGTTCGTTAAGTTTATTACTTATAGCTGAACATCTTACTTTTCATATTGGACCAAGGTCCTCTCCATGGATAGTACCAGGTTTCCTAATTTATGTTGCTTTGAGTCCTCTGAACAAAATCTGACTGTTAAAATAAAACCTGAGCTGAGTTTACTAAAATCAGATCTGAGCAGATTACTATAGATGTGCTTACTGGGAAATATGAAAACATTAAATATGATTGTAGATTGTGTCCATGCCCTGTGAAGGAGCTAGTACACTCTTTATTGGTTTGCCCTCTCTATAAATAAGAAAGATCCCCGTTTATCAGTTCCTTTCACAGTAAGATCACCCTTGATCCACTTGGGCTGAATACATTTTTGCTTCCCTCTGAAGATAGTAATATACTGGTAGTATCAGCTGTTTTTTGAGCAGATTTCCAGAAAGATGAGACTGAAAAAATCATGACGAGCATTACACAAGCCATGGAGGGATTTTCACACTAACAACTTCTGTAATGTTAATTTCTGCTATTGTATTTCACATTCCTGTGGCTCACTACGCTTTTGAAGTATATGTTGGATCCTTTCACCTACAAGGATATGTTTAGTTGTGGTTTGTATTTTTCTAATATGTACACTATAAATTATTTATAATGTGCCGATGTATGTCTGTATTTGCCACAGCAAATGCCAAGTGCTTCTGTAAACTGAACCTGAACTTCAGCACTACCTCTTAACATCAAAAGCTCTTGTAGCATCTTTTTTATATCTTTGCAATAGGATCACTTGACTACGGTAGCAGTATGGTCACGCCCTTAATTCATCAGTGCGTTAGAGTGATAGCTGCTGTAAATAGCTTTCTGAGCTATTTATTATGTTAGTTGTATACTCTGTTATCACTGTTAATTGCACATGGTGCTAATCTGTATTCTTACTGGAAGCTCTCTGGGAATGAGGCATCTAGGCTAGAGGGTAGTTTCCCTTTCACAAGGCTAAACACATTAAGGCATACCAACCTGTTAATTGCCCTCTGCTGCTCATGATGACTGTAACGCGTTTTCTCTTTTCTTTTGTAAACTGTCGCTCTATTTTGTACTGTTTATTGTACTCTGTTGCATTCTGTGATCTTTTCTTTTTTGGCTTTTGTATCTACTCCCTTTCCTTTATCCGCAGGACATACCATGAAGTGAGCTGTTCATAACTGTGCACGTTTTCTGGCCAAAAATTGCAAATGGATAAATATCCTGGTGCATTGCAACATTCTGACCTTTGCTTATGCTGCAGCAAAGAGTTTTTCAGTATTTGCTTTTTCCCTCTCTTTTAAAACATATAGTAGGTATGTTTTGGATTCTGATTGACTGTTTAGTGTGTTGTAAAAATGCTCTGTAATGGTAAAGCTGTAACCATCTCTTTTTTGTATATGCAGTAACCAATGTAATTAGGCTACAGTAGGTAACCAGAGAGATGAATCAAATTCATTTTTTTCTTAGTAGTCTGCTATAACATTATGCCTCTGAACCAGAGTTTTCTGGAGTATATCATAGTGAAGGTGAATTCTTTTTGTAATAAAATGGGGTCTTACTAGTTCTATGGTCTCACTGGTCAGAACTCTCACATTTATTTATTTGTTTAATTCATGAGAAAACCTATAGCGATACACAGGAACTGTTGTTTACAGATACTGTAAATGGCAATACAGTAGTTAAATATAAATTGCAAGTACAGAATGTTACAAATAGCAAGTAAAATAAACTGAAAAAAACAGTCATGCTGTTAATGCTCACGGCATGGAGGCGTAGTACCGTTTGACAGTGAAATGAGAGTACAGTTTCATCTTGGTGTTTCAGATGCTATTTGCACCTCAGATATCAAGGCTGTTCCAAGTATATGACACCATAAAGTTGATAACAGCTTGACCTGTTCATTTTGGGCTAGTCCATTGAACTCGTAGTTACCTATAAACCTGCTTTATTTCTGCAGTTGGGAAGGAAGAGTTTTTGGTTATGGGAAGATCTGAGCTGATTGACTGTATGAAGGACTGGGGTCAGTAGTTTGCTTAGATGTGGGAGCCTGTGCCGGAACCGTGCACCTAAAAGCATAGTGTGCATGATGTCTGCTACTTACGGAGGGCCACCCACCCCAGTGGCATGTACATAAAGCAGTGGCAAGTACGGAATGGGCATCTGAGCACAAAGCGACATAGGGAGTTATAAAACAAGTCCAGTTTAGCCAGTTGGGTTTTGGCTGCAGAGTCATACACATCATCCCCATAGACAATGTAGGGCAACATCATCTGTTCAGCTAGCCATTTTCTTTGGGATATAGGGCATCCAACGTGAAGTACAAGGCAGAGAATAATTTTGCAGTATGGGCTGCATAGTCCAGGTTGTGGTCTAGGGTCAGGCTGAGATATTTAAGTGATGATGCACAACGGGGTGTAGGTTGTGATGGGATAACCTCACACCTGGGTGGTCGGGCATGGGGCTGAAGGCCAAGTGCATCCAACATCCCGCAGAAGTGAGGTAATCCCAGCACAACCCACACTCTGAAGTACATTATTGCTGTTATACAAAGGCTCTTATTTATTAATATTACGGAGACACAAATGAGCACACATAGATGGCTATTAGGCAGTGAACAATGTTGGCACATCCCTTTTATGTGTAGGGACATTTCTTTTATAGAATTAGATGTAGAGTTTTATTTTTTAATTAATTTTATTTGAGAAAACACTCCTCATGTGAAAGCACTGCATCATGGATATGCAAATAATCAGTTGTCTGTATCACTGAAGTGTGTTATGCAATACCAGGCAATTAGGCATGTGCATACCTGTAGTGCATTCATATGTGGTGTTTCCTCACAAAAAATAAAACTATAAAACTGATACTATAAAAGAGGTGTTCCCACACTATAAAAGGAGATGTTCTGACACTTGTTCTCTGCCTAACAATAAAATGTTTTAGCCATGTCAAAAATGTTTGGCTCCCACAATATAAGTAAATGTGTTTTTTATAGGAAACTAAGCTTGTGCTTCTGTATTTCAATTGCTAGGTATCAAACTCTCTTGGTAAGAAAGGCTGTGGCTGGTTACTCAGTCTGGCATGCAGTCATATGTATGTTTGGACTTGATGCTGTGAGATTGTACTCCGATAACCTTATTGTAACAAGCACGCACTGACCAATTGGAGCCCAGGAAATTTTCTTGTCATTGTATAATTGTAGATAGTAATGCTCTATAAGGCGGGGTGGGGAGTCATCAAGGAAACTTATGTCTAGAGATGGTGTGACAAGCAGGGAAGGCCTGGAGCCAGAAGGCATGGTGACAGGTTTGCCGGTTTTAAAATTAACCTGTTTGCCAGGAACCATTGTTGCATTTTTTTTTTTGCAGTCCAACTGGAGTTTGAATGGAAGTGTTAGGGGTATCATGCTTGGAGGGGAATAGGGCTATAAGGGGAGGTCATTTATGAAAATGGTGAACAGGTACGGTCTTAGTACAGAAACCTGAGGGACACCCTTAATGGTAATCAGAAACATAGAATTTGACGGCAGATAAGGACCGCTTGGCCCACCCAGTCTGCCCATTTCCCTACCTGATGGATAAGTTGCAGATCCTAGCTAACCAACAACCTACTTCTTCCATCCTCCACCCCCGAGAATTGCCTTATGTCTGTCCCATGCATTCTTGAATTCCACCACTGTTTTTGACTCCACAACCTCCTCAGGAAGGCTGTTCCATGCATCCACAACCCTCTCTGTGAAAAAATACTTCCTCGCATTACCTCTGAGCCGTCCCCCCTCTAGCTTCAGATTGTGCCCCCTTGTTCTTGCACATCTCTTTTTCTGAAAGATGCTACCCTCTTGGTCTTTGTTGATTCCCTTTAGGTATTTGAAAGTTTCAATCATGTCCCCCCATCCCTCCTCTCCTTGAGACTATAAATATTAAGATCCTTAAGTCTCTCTTGATATGTCTTCTGGTGCAGACCCTGCACCATTTTAGTTGCCCTCCTCTGGACTGCCTCCATCCTGTCTATGTCTTTGCGGAGATTGGGTCTCCAGAACTGCATGCAGTACTTCAGATGGGGTCTCACCAGCTGTCTATACAGAGGGATAACAACTTCCTGTTTTCTACTGGTGATGCCTCTCCCTATGCATCCCAGTATCCCAACAGCCCTGCTTACTGCCCTCTCACATTGCTTGCTCACCTTTAGGTCATCTGATATGACTACCCCCAGGTCCCTTTCCATTTTTGCTGTTGTTAGTATCTCACCCCACCCCCCATGTACTCTTCCCCTGGGTTTTTGTTTCCCAGGTGCATTACTTTGCACTTCTTAGTGTTGAATCTAAGCTGCCATACGTTTGACCATTCCTCTAGCCTTGCCAAGTCCCTTCTCATCCTTTCCACCCCACCTTGTGTATCAACTCTATTGCAGATCTTTGTGTCGTCTGTAAAGAGACATTCTTTTCCTTCCAGTCCCTCTGCAATGTCGCTTATAAAGACATTGAAGAGGATCGGTCCTAATACTGAACCCTGCGGTACCCCACTAGTAAACCCCCTTTTCTTCAGAATGGACTCCGTTTACTATTACCCAGGGCTTGACAAATTTAAAAATTGGGTACTTGTCCACGGACAAGTGGCTTGTCAAAAAGTAGTTGTCCGGGTGCTTGAGTTGGTAGTCCAGGTAAAAAATGGCATATTTTTAAGAAAGTATAAAATTTACAGAAAACCTAAACAGATGTATTAGTATCATTGTTTAGGGATGTAATAGACAATAAGGAGAACACAATTTTTTTCTTTTCTTTTTTTTTTTGTCAGGATGGAGAGGATTGTGACAGAATTAGCATCTCTACCCATTCAGGACAGGCTCCTCTGTCTGGTCTCACTCACAGCCGCCACACACACCCTTGGCTTTCAACACTATAGCAAGCTAGACTAGCTGGTTTGAACAGCAGTAGGCAAGCTGGCAAGGCACAATCACTATGCACCAAGTGCAGTACACACCAGTTTACTATTTATTTTTATTTTGCCCACTTCCTTTACTTTTCTGGGCTGGCCAAAATAAAACCCCAACCCTTGCTCTCTCTCTGTCTCCTTTGCTGTCTCTCTGTAAATAGTTATGTTACTACTTACTGTATTTGTAGTACTAGAGTCAGCTAGAACTAGTAGCTAGAGCTAGGTATCATTTTTCTTAATTTTGGCACAAAAACAAACTTCTGGGACTGCTTTCTGCTTTTTAACCAATTAGCAGTGCTGCAGGTGTAAGAGATCTCTGGTACGGTAATATCTGTAAGTTAAGTACCCTGGGCACAGTCCAGTGGCAAAAATAAATCCTCACAATATTTGAATTAACAACAAAGATTAATTATTATACAGCCGTAGAGCAACAATAAATATTATGTACAACCATAGCAGCACCACGTTCTGGTCACTCTGACTGCCCAGTCTGCCAGTGCTACCTGTAATAACAACCCTGTGATCTGGCAGCTGTATGACTCAGTTATGCGTGCACATACACACACCATACAGCTGAAGAACAAAAATGTAGAGCATGCAGTGAATAATGGGAACAGCAGGCTGCAGACTGTCACTACTAAGCCTGACTCACTTGACCAACCATCTCCTCTAGGACTCTTCCATGCTGCTGTCCTGAGAGAGGGACTCGCAGAAAAGCATGAGGAAAATGTGAGGACAGCAGAAGCATCAATAATTTCTGATGAAACAAGCTTGCCAGTGAAGGGAACAAGTAGACTCTGTGTCACTACTCCGGGTGACTTACGGTGACTAGTAAGCCAGTTTGTGTTGCAGCTCTGCATAAAACTTGGTCATTACAGCTATCAGATGATTGTGAGAGGAAGAGGCATGACTGGGAACAGACAGCTGTCTGAGCAAGTGACAGACCAGCAAGGCAAGGTATTATCTGCTGCTAACTCAGAGATGTTGCTAGCAACATCTCTGAGTTAGCATAGCAAATAAAATACCCTGCCTATAGTTACTGGTCTGTCACATGCTTATCAGAGCAGTCTGTTCTCTGTCATGCTTCTCAGCATCCTCACACAATCGTCTACTAGCTGACCTTATGCAGAGCTGCAACGCAACCTGGCTTACTGGTCAGTCTCTCAGGACAGCAGCATGGAAGAGTCCCAGAGGAGATTTAAACATCTCCCATACGTTAGACTCAGGGAGGAAGAACAATTGTAAATGCAGCACATCTGAATGTTTTATTCGTTTCCCTGTTGTGCTTGCTGCCCAATAGCACCCTCCCCCATATGTGCTTGCTGTCCCCCCCCTCCCCCGGCTACCTGATTTGTACCACCTTGGCTGGTATCAGATGAAAAGGGGGAGGCAAAAGAAGAAAGCGAGGAACGACACTGAGGAAAGAGTATCCCTGAGGAGGAACCAGTCCAGAAGCTTGCAAAGCCAGCAGGTACTGTCGGATGTCAGCAGTGCATCTCCAGGGCTGACACGTGTCAAAACATCTCATAGATATGCGGCACTAAGAGACCTGGAATCCATGGCCTTGGATCTAACTGCAGCAGGAGGGTATCAAGTTGAGGGGTTGAAGGGGGTTAACATACAGGAGAAGGACTGATTATCGATATGCAGCGAGTGGGCTGAGACGATCACAGAAACAAATGTGGATCAGCCGCTTCCCACTGCACAGCCACTGGATCCCCAAACGGTCAAAGGCGAGCAATAGAAGAGCAGTGACTGTTTTCATTAGCAGCCCTGGAATACCTGAACTCCCTTGCTGCCACCTGAGAACTGCATCTAAAAATAACTTAAACCCAATGATGCAAGCTCTGGGAAATACTTTGAGGATCTTACCACTTTCCCCTGCCCAATTTAAATTTAGTCTGTGCTGATATACTCTGCCCCTTTAGACTCCCCTCCCATTACACTCCCTATCGGTGATCCGATGAGCCTGCCAGTTCTTGAGTTCTGTTGTGAGCACTGCAGCAGTAGCACGTTCCCCCCAGGCCCTCTCAGTACTTACCTACCAGGCTTTCCGTCTTGGACACGGGTTTTCTGGACTCCCTGCTCCTCTCTGGTTTACCGACACTGGACAGTCCCTCTCAACTCAACTCCTGGATTCTCAAGATGCTGGAAGCTGCACGGATGGACTCGCAGAACCGAACGGTCATGGCACAGACAAACTCCCGACGTTACAGATGACGCCGGCAAGAAATGGCATTCCCTCGCAAAGGGCAGGTTTCTTCTCGGCAAAAGCTCCTCTTCTCGTGCGGTTTCATCCTCGGGGGCTCACTTCGGTGGCCTTTTGGCAATCTCTGGCGGCACTCCACTGTGGCCACTAGTGTCAATCGGGGAAAACGGCTGCAACATTTTGAAAAATAGCAAGGCGCCCAGTGGGCGCTAAACTGAGGCACATTTTCAAATCCTGCCTTCAGATTAATAGTCCGTGGGACAAGCAGAACTTTGGTATCTGCTTGTCCCCAGGCAAAAAAGGGTTGTCCGGGACGTCAGGCTATAGGATTTGTCAAGCCCTGCTATTACCCTCTGTGTCCTGTTTTCCAGCCAATTTTTTACCCAGGCTACCATCTTGGGACCCACTCCCAGGCTGACCAACTTGTATATTAATCTTTTGTGTGGGACTGTGTCAAATGCCTTGCTAAAGTCTAGGTAGCCATGTCTACAGCCCCTCCCTGATCTACTACTTTGGTCACCCAGTCAAAAATCTATTAGATTCATCTGACATGACCTTCCTGCTGTGAATCCATGCTGCCTTGGGTTCTACGCTCCTCTGGCCTCTAGGTACTCAACAATTCTTTCCTTCAGAACTGAATCCATCATTTTCCCAATCACTGAGGTTAAACTAACAGGTCTGTGGTTTCCTGCCTCTGCCCTGCTCCCTCTTTTGTGAAGTGGAATCACATCTGCCCTCCTCCAGTCTTCAGGTACCACCCCATCCTCCCATGATTTATTAAAGAGGGTAGTCAGTGGTGTCACTAGTTCTACCCTTAGTTCTTTTAGAATTCTGGGATGAATCCCATCAGGTCCCATTGCTTTGTCCACCTTCAGTTTTAAGAGTTCTTTCAGAACTCTTTCTTCTGTGAAAGAGCTGGTATCAACCTCCGTATCCAGCGTGTTTCTGTTGTTTGGTTTAGGTACCTCTCCCTCTTCATTTGTGAGTATTGAGTAAAAGTATTTGTTTAGTATCTCTGCCTTTTCACAGTCACCCTCTGTCCACCCCCTCCCTCTTATTAAGCCTCACTATCCCTCCCTCTGTCTTCCTTCGCTCCTTGATGTACCTATAAAAGGTTTTATCCCCCTTCTTAACTGAGTTGGCTATTTTTTCCTCGGTTTGGGCCTTTGCTGTTCTGACTGCCTTTCCTGCTTCCTTTTGCTTTAACTGGTACAATTCTCTGTCCTGCTCTTTCTGTGACTCCTTCTACTTCCTGAATGCTCTCTTTTTCTCCCTAACCTTCCCTACCACCTCCTTTGAGAACCATAGTGGTTTCTTACATCATTTTGTTTGTTTGCTTCACACAAAGGCTTGTTGCCTCCGTGATGGCAGTTTTGATTATTCCCCATTGTTCTTCCACCCCTCCTTCCTGCCCATTTGCTAGTGCATTCCTTAGGCTCTCACCCATTTTGGCAAAGTCCACCCTCCTGAAGTCCAGTACCTTTGCCTTTGTATGGCTTGACTCTACTGCTGTGTTTATCATGAACCATACTGTTCAATGGTCACTAGTTCCCAGATGGCTACCGTCTTCTAAATCTGTGATTGTCTTACCATCTCCATTTGAAAGTACTAGGTCTAATTCTAATTCTCAGAGAGTTAAGGTTGAGCCACATGCCCTCACTGGTTCGCCACAGCTGATAGGTGACATTCAGACCCATCAGTAGGGAGACCTCTAATGCCAGAGACATTAAGCTTATGAAACAGTAGGTCACGGTCTGCCATATCCAAGACATTAGCCAGGTCTATGAAAATAGCCCCAGCAGTGTGCTGCATATTAATATCAGTTTGTATATGATTCGTGATTCTGAGAAGGAATGTAGTAATAGAGTGCCCTGAGCAGAAGCCTGATTGGTAGAGGGAGAATAACTTAGTATTGTCATGGGGGAGAATGACTTAGTATTGTTGTAGTAATCAGTTGGTTGTCTTTTGCTAAGTCACTTCAGAGTTTTAGAGAAGATGAAGAGTAAGGATATAGGGTGATAACTGCCCATATTGCATAGACATAGCCGGGGGGGGAGGTGGTCCTGGGTGCATGCACCCCACCGGCTTACCTTAATGTTTAAAAACTGTATAATTTGTCAGCACTGACTCACTGTGGCAGCCACAGGGTCGGGGACATCAAAGGGGCTAGCGAGATGGAGCTGGCGGGTGTCAGCTCATGAATATGCAGAGCAAGCCCCACCTCCTGTCGAGGACATCGCTGGACTGGTTACATGATCTGGAGGAGCAATCTGAGGGGTCACTCCCTTTATGAAGAGGGATCACAGCTGCCATTTTTTCAATGTGGGGGGACACACCAGTTTGCAAGGAGCAGTTGAAGATCTCTGTATAATTTGACTGTGTCAAGGGCACCCATTTTAAGTAACATAGGGGCAGGATCATCTAGGTTACCAACTTTGAAGAGGTTAAGGATAATATGCTCCTTGAGGACTTTAGTCTCCAGGATATGAGCAAGCTTGGGAAGAAGGCTGCAGAAGATCTGGAACAGAGCAGGCTATTTTTGTAGAGATGGTTAGATAAGGACTGTAGGACATTTGACAAAGTGAGAGTTAAACAACAGCCAAGGGGTGGGCGCTGTTGAGCACACCTGCTGAGAAGATGTGCTTTGTCTCAGCTCTGCAGGCGTTGGACTTAAACACATAAAATACATAGAAGCATAGAAACATAGAACGTGTTGGCAGAAAATGCCCACCAGGCCAACCCAGTCTGCCCTGTATGCCTAGCAAGCCGTTAGGACTTTGCTATTTCATACAAACTTTACAGTTTTCAGACTTTTAAGCTGCTGCATTTGATTGCACTTACAAGAGGAACAGAGGGATACCAAACCTCAATATGGTTTGTCCGAGTAAAGGGAATGAAGGAGGCTGCAAGAATCAGCTGCCAGTGGAGCAGCAGGCCACAATAGTGATGGCGGGAGTGGCAGGGACTAGTGAACTGCTATGGCAACCCCTGGTGCTATCCATGAAGGCCACAGACGGCGAGGTGGAGGTGATATTAAAATGTTTGGAGGAACAGGATATAAAAACAGAATTGGCTACTAGGACTTAGATCTCAGCAGAGGTGGCACAAGCTGCGAAAGCCCTTTCCACTGCCAGCAAGCTAGTTTAAGTAAACAGCAAACTTCGTTACCATCTGGAGGCTGTAGAAGATTTACAGTAATGTCCTGTTGTATAAAATCAAAAAATAAAATTCCATGTAAAACACACAATAAAAATACATAATACAAAAAGCAATAGAAGAGAATCAAGAGTAACAGTACAGAATTAACAGTGCTCCCTTATCACAGTATATTGCACAGAAATTCCTAAGTAACCCCCTCTTTAGAATGATTATATCTTTCACAATAAGATGCAACAGTCATGAACAAAGCCTTTATAGCTACTTGGGATGGAAGTTTTGCACCCTTCAAATGAAACCTAGTTGGCAAGGAATTCCATTCGTGGAGAATCATGTGACTGTAAAAGTAGGTAGCTCTCAGTGTATTAGACCTAGGAATTACCAACTCCACAAAATTTGAATTTCTTAAAGATCCTTTCCATACCCTATGCTCTAAACGTTCTAACAAATAATCAGGAACATCTCCCTGAATGCTTTTCAGTGCAACAATATTTTATGTAACTGATGCCTTTCCTGTAACAAGGTCCATCCTAGTTGGTTATATAATGTACATCTATGGGTATCATAGGGGGCATTTAGTACAAATCATGCCATCCTTTAGTACAATACATCCAGTTTTGTAAGCTTATCTTTTATTCTGTACTCACATATACATATCTGCATAATCTAAAAATGGGAAGATTTAAGACTGCACTATATTTAACCTAGTCTCTAAATCCAAGCACTCCTTATGTCGATGTTATGCTCCTAAACATTTCCATTCCTTATTTATCAACTTGGCCACATGTAAATTTCCTGATCCTATCGTATCCATCCAGTACCCCAAATACTTATGAACCTCTGCTTGTTCCAGTTTTTCACCTTCCAATATATAAATATCTAATGAACTGTTAATAAGGTCATACTGTTTTTTTAGAAGACCCAGTCAACAACACATTTGTCTTAGTTGAGTTCAATTTTAAATGGGACTGCCTAAAATAAGCTTGCAGTTCATCAAACATCCACTGTAATTTTGACTGAAACTCCCAAATTTTAACATCGGAAGTATAGACCATAGTTATCATCAGCGTAACTGTGATAGTCTGCATCCCTGATACAACTCCCCAACCCCCTCAAATAAATGGTAAACAATAGGGGACCTAGGACAGATCCCTGCGGGACTCTCTTCCTAATATTTATAACCCTGGAATGATATCCACTCACCATTCTACTTTGTTGTCACCCAGTCAAATAATTTTGAAACCAAATCAAGGCCTCCAATCCCAACCTAAGGTCACCCAATCTCTTCAACAGTATTATATGGTCCACCATGTCAGAGGCCTTGGAGTGGTCAACAGAGATGGCTCCGGAAACCTTCTCAAGTTCCATAGCTTTGTTGACATATTCTAAGACCCTCGACACAGTGGTTACTGTATTATGCTTCTTGCAAAACCCTGATTGATATTTATCAGACAAATTCTCCTTTTCTATAAAAGTCTGCAGCTGTATAGCTACCAACCTTTCCAAGATTTTTGCTGCTTCAGAAAGAAGGGATATGGGCCTGTACTTTATCATTTGCTCAGGGCTACCCTCTCTAAATATGGGGACCACCCTGGCCCCCATCCAACCCTTGGGTATCTCACCTGTCCTCAATGACCGATTAAACATTTATGTTAGATGTTTCTCAATTTGTAATACTGAATACTTTAAGAATCTTGAAGCTGCTCCATCCGGTCCACAACTTTTACCCACTTTAAGTTTCAAAAGCTGATCCCTAACCTCTCCAACAGAAATTTTATGAAAACTTTTTTTTTTACTATTTCCTTGAACAAACTCACATAATTTAGCTTTCTTATCCTGCTCTTGATCTCCACTAAAATGTCAAAACATTGTAAAAAAATTCATTAACTCGATCTGAAAGTTCATCATCCGGAATTACATTTTTTCCATTCTCTGATATTCTAATAATTTCTCTGTTTTTATCTTTCCTATTCAGCAAGTTAATAGTATTTCAAAATGTTTTTGAATCCCCTGCAAATTCACTGGTTTTTAAAAAGTAATTTTCTTTAGCCAGTCGTACCTCTTTAACAAACCTGTTCCTAGTTTTTCTGTAGTTTTGCCAATCTACAGACAGACCTGATTGCCTTGCAAGTTCCCAGTATTTATTTTTTCCCTCCTTAAATTCAGTAAACGTGAGTTAAACCGTACCGCATAACTTTTTTAACCTTCTTTGTTATCAGAGGGAAATGCTTATCATATACTACACTCATTTCATCCAGAAAAAATTCCCAAGCATGGTTCAAGTCTGGTATTAAATATAATTTTTTCCCAATCCAGACTATCCAAATCCACCATCAACTTAAAATAATCAAATTTCTTCATAGATCTAAATTGCACCAATTTTTGGGGGCCTTGTACCTTCACCCTTGCTCTCATACAGAAAATAACATGATGGTCACTAGCAATACCAACCATTGTACCCTCTTTTACAAAAAGATGTGGGGAACTAGTAAAAATGAAATCAAACATTAATTGGGATGGGGGAGATTTAAGATTCAAATGTGTAGACTCTGTAATGAACTGTTCTAAGCCGAATTTCAGTGCAACAGTACGTGTGTAGACCTAATTGAATCTGCCCAATCAAAATTAAAATTGCCTATCAGGAGGAATTCATGAGATTTACTATATGGTAACAAAATAGTAGATAACTCCTCTATTTTTAATGCTGGCAATTTTGGTTGTCTATAACATCCTAATAACAACAGTGGTTTTCCTACAAGCATATTTACTTCCAATCCCAGACCCTCACAAACAGGAATATTTACATTGTTTCCTAACAACAAACTTATTTTGATAATAAAAAATAATCCCCCCTCATTTGTTTCCATCTTGTCTATATATACGTTATAACATGGGCTCTATCTGTGATGTTTATGATTGGAGGAAAAGTATCACGAGGGGCATACATTAATCCCTGTTAAACCCTAACTAGAGTGAGTAGGCAGTAGACGAAATCCCTACTCACGTCTAGCTGTAAGGCATATAAGCATTGCATAGTCGGAACTCATTAATGTGGTACGAGTGCCTTCCGCGTGTAGCTGAAGTCCCAAAGTCTGTAGTCTGTGGATATTACAGTCGGTAACACTGGTGGCTCTTTCATTGTGGTACTGCTCAGAATGTACTGTAGGACAGCAGATTCTGTTTCCACCCACCCACCCTGGCGGACACTGTATTTCTCAGCGTATTTTCATGCCCTGGCCAGTTGGCGGGGAGCTGTAGAAGAGTGCTATGAGGTGCCTCACAAGAAGCTGCAGGATCGGGGCACCGGCAGGAGAGACAGGATTGAGATGGTATGGAGGAGCGGCGGTCTGAGACCGAGAATGGAAGTAGGGAGTGAGCTGGTAAGGGGGAAGCCATTGGGGGCAGCAGCGTAAAGGAAACGCTGACAGGTGAGTGGCAGTAATATTATGGGGAAGCCGTGGATGGAGTGGTGCGAATATAGCAGCAGCAGGGTTGTGGGACATCCGTGGGGAGCATGATTGTGGAGAATGTAGTGGTAAGATGAGAGCGGCACCAGTCAGGGCAAAGCTGCCGGGGGACAATCGTGGAGAAGGGAGTGGCACTGATCGGTGTACTTTAATGAGTAGCAGTGGAGCAAACAAACAGTATAAAACACAAAATGATAGTAAACATGTCGTTATTGTAACCAATAGTGATCTTTAGTAACAGTAAATATTGTGGTCACTTTAAGAATGCAGTGGGATAACACATTTCTAGCAAGGATGGAAACCGATACTTCAGCAAATACTACAGAGGTGCGTGGGTATAAACAGCAGCAGAAAGCCTGAGTAAAGCACAAAGTAATAGCTGTTTTTTCTTACTTTTACATGATCTTACACAATACAGTGAGCTCAAGTGAACACAGTGGTAGTAAAGGGCTAAATGTATGAGTACGTGTAAGGACTACTTTTCTGGATGTTGGAAGCATACCACAAGGAGACAAATGCTTTTCCAAAACGAAATGAAAAGTACTTAATAGTTTTAAAAGTGGCTGGAGCCCATGTTATAAGCACAATAACCCACTCCAGGGTGTGGGGTTACTGGGGATTAATCAACACCCTGGGTGTTGTGAGGACACTCTGGCTTCACCCTCGTGCCTCTCAACGCACGAAGTGTTGATTAATCCCCAGTAACTCCACACCGTGTTGTGGGTTGTTGCTTACGTATCCCTCTAGTTTTAAATACATTCATCACTAACCCTTTTATTTAACCATGATTCAGTTATTATCAAAAAACTAGGGAGGTTTTCCATTACAAAATTCCTAACCAAATCCATTTTGGGTATGAGACTTCTACCATTTGCCATTGGCTGCATAATTGCATTGTACTATATGTCTACTGCACTTTAGTCCATGTACATGCTATATTGACTCTGTTTGTATTTGTCTTTGTTTAACATGACGTGGAACCTTTGTAAAAGAGCTCTCTGGCTCAAAGGTGTTAATCCCGAAATCCTAATAACTAAATACATTTGCATGATGGAAGAAAACGCCATTTTTACCAGTAGCATCCTTTACAGTGTTTGTTGGGCCAGGATTAGGATTAACATCTCCACACATCAGTATATTAACATAATACTAAGTTTTAGCAATGAGTTTTGACACTTTCTGTAATTCCTTTGGTTCACAGTGCCTTGACTCTCTCCTGCACCTGAACCAAAAGATGACTATTTTGTGCCTCTAAATTCAAAACCCTCTAATTTATCAGGAAATCCTCCAACTTTAATACGTGTATATATCCCTTTGAACCCTCCTGTAATATAAAATATGAATCTGTATAAAGACCAGATTTCCAGTGTTGTCCCTGTATAACAAATCCACCCCATTTATCTTCCTCAATTTGCTTCCTTTCTCTACTTAATTGACATAATAACAGGAGGCACAGCACACTATGCATCTTCTGGAACCGTTTCCACAACTTCATAATGAAATTACTTGTCTCTATATAGATGAGAGTTAGGCTTGCCGATCCCAAGGCACACCTCGGTGCCTGTTGGTCTGTGGAGGGTGGGAGTGTGTGGGAGGGGTAGGGTTGGTAGCCCTAACATCAAATTTCCAGAGTTTTGTTGGTATGGAATCATTCCTAATTGATGCATCAATGGAGTTTTTTGCAATGAATTTCCCTTCTTTTTGAGAAAGAGAAATGTTGCTTATATTGTATCGATAGGTGGGAGCATGGGCACTCCAGGCCCTGCGCTCCCACCCTCCCATAAGTGTAGAGTTGTAGTGCAGGAGGGCCCTGTGCTCCTGGTATCACAAGATGGTTTCCATGGGCGGCAGCGTGGGGTTTCTAGGCCCTGCGCTCCCACCTACCTATAAGTATAGAGACATAGTGCAGGAGGGCCCTGTACTTTTAGTTTTGCATAATTGTATCCAGGGCCCGTGCTCCCACCTACCCATAAGTACAGACACATAGTGCAGGCCTAGAGGCATTCCAAGTAACCCTCGTACTGCAAATGTGGCAATATCTCAGTAACCATAGCAACTTTGGAAAAATTCCTTTGCAGGTTGTATTCAAGACTAACCACCTTCATGCGTGCCAGTACACCTAGGTGTACTAAGCAGCAGTCAAAAATCCGTATCTCGAACCGTTTTTGAGATGTAGGTGACGAAAGGTGCAGCGGCCACCACAGTGCTATCTTATGGTAAAACTTGCAACTTTGGACTGCTGTAACTCTGGAACTGTGTAAATGTTTTCACCAAACCAGCAACAGACACATCTATGGGGCAAGGACTTGCCACCCTGCACATTTCAGCCCAAAAGTCCTAACCATTGTCTTGCTATGAAGTGGCAAAGAAAGTGGTGTTTTGCTGCTGTTGAGCTGCGGAACTTTCGTAAAGGTTCCATGGAATTTTGTGAAAGTCCCATTGGTTTACATGGGGGAGCTTTTGCAGAAGTCCCGCCATTGTAGATGTGGGACTTTTGCTAATGTACTCACGTAACTTTCACGAAAGTCCGTGGAACTCTCACGAAACTTCCACAGTTAAGATAACGGAAACATTTTATAAACATTTCTGTGCATCCTGGAGAAAAACTAATGCCAGGGCCATGTTCCAAGGGCCCCGATTAGGTAAACCCAAGTCTTGGTGTTTACCTAGGGCCAGTAGTTTTTGAACTGCGTTTTTTCCACCTCACTAACTGAAAACAGATGGCAGATTTGTGAAAGTACCAAACCCATATGCGAAAGTAAAAAGTGCTTTTAAGGGTGACGTATATTTTTTCCCGTAAGCTATAAGGGGAAACTTCAATAACTTTTGAATGGATTAATATTTTTTAACCAAACCTTCAAAAGGCAGTCCCCTGACCCAGTCCCCATATACCCTGAAAATTGCGGACCAGATGGAAAAACCATTCGGGCTGTAGGGACGAGCAAAGAATTTGCCAAAAAAGTGATGTTTTTCACTTTTTTTGGCACTCTGCAGCTCCACAACCTCACATTTATTTATGTCAAAGTTTCACCAACAGACACACACTGAGCCATAAACAACTCGTTTCCAGAAGTGTCCTGGGGAGAGGGAGAAATACACATCCATACAGCGTAAAAATATTTACAGAGAACGTACACTCCTATTAAGGCACACTTTTATACAATATATCATAAATTAAACATTGAGTAATATACATTGGATGTACAAGAGCATGTACATAGTAATTATTTACAAAAATGCAGCAACAGCAGTAAGTAACATTTGCCTACAAGAATAGGGGATGAACCAGGTTAGTGCAAGTGGCTAAGGGTAGTCTAGCAAAGGGCGTAGAGTAGAGAGGGGGAGAAAGGAGAAGGTAGATCATAGGAAGGAGACAAGGGAGGTCCAGAATTAGAGTGGGTAGGTAGAGGAATGGGGAGGAGGAGGGGTGGATGAGATATGTAGTATGAGAGTCAGGTAGGGGAGAGAAGGTGGTGGAGAGCCAGAAAGAGGAAGGTATGGGGGAAGTAATGGGGGGGGGGGAGTCAGGGGCAGTTACATGAGGGGGCGGCGTAATCGTGTATAACACTGGAGAAGGAGCGGATGGAGGTAGCAGAATGAATAGGGCCAGGGAGGGAGTTCCAGAGTTTGGGAAGGTGGAAAGAGAAAGCAGCTTGCTCAGCTGAGTTTCACCTGGATGGGAGAGTTAGAGAGCGGAAGTTAGAGCTATGGCGAGGGTAGGAGGGGTTTGAAGGAGAGGAGAGAAGAGACATGAGGTAGGATGGGAGGGAGTCCAGCCAGTACTTAGCAATAAGGGAGGAGCAATGAACAAGCCATCTGGCTTCAACGGAGGGGAAAGTAGAGTTGTAGAGGTGGCAGTGGTGGGTCGGGGGGGTGTCAGTCCAGGGCAAACCTACAGAAGGAGTGAAAGAGTAGTGGATCCAGTCTGGCCAGGGTAGACTTAGGAGCACTAGTGTAGATAGTGTCACACTAGTCAAAAAGGAGAAGAATCATTCTCCGCACAATGGCTCTTCGGGTCGGCAGAGGGATATACCCTTATTTACTGTACAGTGCACCAAGTTTAGGGCGAAGCTTTTTGTGTAAGTAGTCCACATGAGCAGAGATGCCTAGGTGATTGCCGAGCCAAACTCCCAAACGGAATGCAACTTGCCAGATCCAGAGATCTATGGCAGCAGACGGCGCATGCAAAATTTCAGGAAAACTGAACAAACATTTGCAAAGTTATTAAAGTGCAAAAGTTTAGGCTTTAACATTAAAGTGCGTACTCAACCCTAACTATAGCTGCATGGTACCGTATATATCATTGCAAAAAACTCTGTTAGTGCATTAGTTAGGGCTGATTCCACACCAACAAAAGTCTAGAAATTTGATGTTAGGGTTGCCAACCCTACCTCCATACTCCTCCACCACCCACAGACCAACAGCTGCCAGGGAATGCCTTGGGGTTGTCGGGCCTAACTCTCACCCCATTCCATGTGTAAGCAAACTGAGATGGTACAGTATCGGAGAATGGGGTGAAAGTTAGGCCCGACTACCCCAAGGCACACCTCGGCAGCTGTTGGTTTGTGGATGGTGGTGGTGGTGGTGGAGGTGGGGGGTAGGGTTGGTAACCCTAACATTGAATTTCCAGACTTTTGTTGGTGTGGAATCAATCCTAGCTGATGCATTAACGGAGTTTTTTTGTAATGAATTTTCCTTCTCTTTGAGAAAGTAAACTGTTACTCATATGGTATCTAGAGGTGGGATTGTGGGCCCTGCGCCCTCACCCACCCATGAGTGTAGAAGCACAGTGCAGGAGGGTCCTGTGCTCCCAGTTTTGCATAATGGAATGCATATTTGGGAGCACGGGCCTTCTGGGCCCTGTGCTACCACCCACCCATAAATGTAGAGACACAGTGCCTGAGGGCCCTGTGCTACCAGTTTTGCAAGATGGTATCCATGGGTGGGAGCGACTGGGCCCTGCGCTCCCACCTACCTATAAGTATAGAAACATAGTTCAGGAGGGTCCTGTGCTTTTAGTTTTGCATAATCATATCCATTGGTGGGAGCGACTGAGCCCTCTGGGCCTTGTGCTCCCACCCACCCATGAGTGTAGAGGCATAGTGTAGGAGGGCTCAGTGCTCCCAGTTTAGCATAAATAGTATGCATAGGTAAGGGCCATGTGCTCCCACCTACCCACAAGTACAGGCACATAGCAGAGGCCTAGAGGCATTCCAAGTAACCCTTTTAACACTTATTTGTCAATATCACAGTAAGCATAGAAACTGCGGAAAAAATTGTTTCACAGTTCTATGCATGACCTAGCCACCTCCGCGTGTGCTTGGTACACCTGAAGGTGTACTAAGCTGTGCTTATCGAAAAATCTGTATCTCAAACCATTTTCGAGATATAGGTGCCGAAAGATGCCATGGCTGTCAGTGTTATCTTATGGCAACATTTGCAAATTTGGAGTGCTGTAACTAACATACTAAAATGCCAGCAGAATAGGCCTAACGGTCTTTCGTGTCTGCTCGTTTGGTCAGCCCCCACCCTTGCTGCCCCCCTCGCCTTCTCTGGCTTCTCCCTTCCCAGTTCCGGATATTCTTGCTGCATTGGATTTTGCTTCCAGAACCCTTCCCCTGTACCTGTCCCACCCCCTCTTGAACCCCTCCACCGTCTCTGCCTCCAGCAGACCCCTAGGCAGCGCATTCCATGGCTCCACCACCCTCTGTGAAGTAGCACCTCCTCCTTTCTCCCCTGAATCTTCCCCCCTCCAGCTTCCACCCATGCCCTCTAGTGGCCCCCTCCTCCTTCCTTCGAAGCACCCTGACTGTTCCTCCCCTATTTACCCTCTTTATGTACCTGAAGACCTCTATCATGTCCCACCGGTCCCTTCTCTGTTCCATTGTGTACATATTTAGCTCTTCGAGCCTCTCCTCATAGGTCCTGTCCCCCAAGCCCCAAATCATTTTGGTTGCCCTCTTCTGGACCCTCTCTAGGAGTTTAATGTCCCTCTTTAAGTGTGGCCTCCAAAACTGCACGCAGTACTCAAGGTGTGGCCTCACCAAGCAGTTATACAGAGGGAGTGTCACTTCCCTCCTTCTGGAGGTGATCCCCCTAGCAATGCATCCCAGCATTCTGTTGGCCTTGGCTGTTGCCCTCCTACAAGTCTCAGAGTTGTTCATCTTGACATCCACCACCACCCCCAGGTCCCTCTCAGCCATCGAGACTTGTAGCATTTCTCCCCCCCCAGGGTGTACACTTGGCCCGGGTTTCTGGCCCCCAGGTGGAGTACCTTGCATTTCTCTGCATTGAACCTCAGCTTCCACTTTCTAGACCATCTTTCCAGAGCCTCCAGGTCCCCTGTAGGGCCACCCTCCCTCCTCCCCATCCACCACCCCCAGTTTTGAGTCATCCTGAAAGAGACTCATCTCCATCACCATGCTACCGGGGCCTGCTGGCTGGAGGCTTTTCCTTGGGGTCCCGCAGCCGCCGGCCGCGCCGGTCCTGTATGTGGTTTCCTCACTGCAAGAGCCTCTCTCAAAGATCTACTGTTACGTAAGTTCCTACGTAACTGTACTTTCTGGGAGTGGTATATGTTGTTCATCCACACAACCCACCCGACCTCCCTGGCTTCGACGTGCAACCTGGCTTCCAGTGGGCTAGATCTGGCATCATGGGGCGGAGCCAAGAGTTTTATCATCCGGGTGGGTGGGAGGAGCCAGCTTGAAGACCTTCCGGCAAGAATTAAAGCAGCAAAGAACCTGCCACAAAGTGTGGATGAACAACATATAACGCTCCTAGAACTCCTGTTACAGGTGAGTAACCTGTATTTCTTTGGCTGGGTGACCAAAGTAGTAGACCTTGGAGGGGTTGTCGACATGGCCTACCTAGACTTTAGCAAGGCATTTGACACAGTCCCACACACAAGATTAATAGTCAGATTAACTAGCCTGGGAGTGGGTCCCAGGGTGGTAACCTGGGTAAAACATTGGCTGAACAGCAGGACACAGAAGGTAATTGTAAATGGAGTCCACTCTGAAGAAAGAGGGGTTATTAGTGGGGTACTGCAGGGTTCAGTACTGGGTCCAGTGCTTTTTAATGTCTTTATAAGTAACATTGCAGAGGGACTGGAAGGAAAAGAATGCCTCTTTGCAGATGACACAAAGATCTGCAACAGGGTTGATAAACAAGGAGTCGTGGAAAGGATGAGAAGGGACTTGGCAAGCTGGAGGAATGGTCAGAAGTATGGCAGCTTGGATTCAATGCAAAAGTGTAAATAATGCACCTGGAAACAAAAACCAGGGAAGATTACAGGGGGTAGTAACAACAAAAAAAATGGAAAGGGACCTGGGGGTAATTTTATCAGATGACCTTACGGTTGGCAAGCAATGTGAGAATGCGGTAGGGAGGGCTGGGGGGATACTGGGATGTATAGGGAGAGGGATCACCAGCAGAAAACAGGAAGTTGTTATCCCCCTGTACAGACAGTTGGTGAGACCCCCATCTGGAGTACTGTGTCCAGTTCTGGAGACCCCATCTCTGCAAGGACATAGACAGGATGGATGCAGTTCAGAGGAGGGCAACTAAAATGGTGCCAGGTCTGCAAGAGAAGTCATACGAGGAGAGAGTAAAAGAGCTTAATATGTATACCCTTGAGGAAAGGAGGGAGAGTGGGGACATAGTAGAAACTTTTAAGTACCTCAGTGGAATCAACAAAGTCCAAGAGGGTAGCATCTTTCAGAAAAAGAGATGTACAAGAACAGGGGGACTCAATTTGAAGACAGAGGGGGGATGGCTCAGGGGCAATGTGAGGAAGTATTTTTTCCACAGAGAGTGGTGGACGCATGGAACAGCCTTCCTGAGGTGGTTGTAGGGTCTAAAACTGTGGGAGAATTCAAGAATGCATGGGACAGACATAAGGCAATTTTTGTGGGGGTAGGAAGAAGTAGGCTGTTGGTTAAATAGGATCTGCAGCTTATCCTCTAGGTTGGGAAATGGGCAGGCTAGGTGGGCCAAGCAGTCCTTATCTGCCGTCAAAGTCTATGTTTCTATGTTTCATCTCACTCCTGATTCCTGTCCTTATGTCAGAGACGTAGGCGTTGAACAGGAGGGGCCCAAGGACTGATCCCTGTGGGACCCCATTAATGACCCTCCTTGGGGATGAGACTATCCCACCAACTACGACCCTCTGGGTCCGGTCCTGGAGCCAATTGCCTATCCATCTGATCCCCAACCCCCATTTCTCCCAGCTTATCCAACAGGTCCACGTGAGGAACAGAGTCAAATGCCTTGCTGAAGTCTAGAAAGAGGACGTCCACTGGTCTACCCAGGTCCAAGGCACCCGTCACCCAGTCATAGAACTCCACAAGGTTTGTCTGACACGATTTCCCCGGGACGAATCCATGCTGTCTATCGTCCAGGCACCCTGACTTTCCAGGTCTCCCCCAGCCTCCCTCCTTGACAATGCCCTCCATCACCTTGCCCACCACCAATGTCAGGCTGACAGGCCTGTAGTTCCCTACCACCTCCCTTGATTTCCCCTTGTGGATAGGGCTATATGCACCACCTTCTAGTCCTGGGGCACCACCCTGTCCTCAGAGAGATGGTGAAAAGCTCCGCCAGGGGTTTCGCCAGGACATCCGCAAGTTCCTTCAGCACTCTGGGATGTAATTTATCCGGCCCCAGTGCTTTCTCCATCTTAAGGGAGCTGAGGGCTTCCCTCACTCTCTCTGCTGTGATTTCCACTTCCGGTACCTCTTCTCCCTGCTTAGCCCTCCCCCCTCCTGCCAGTGATGCCTCACCCTCTTCCCAGACCCGCTGATTGGTAAGGGTTCCCCCTCCTCAGTATCTCTGTCTCCTCCCATGTATGATGCAGCACCCCCATTTTCCTTGGTGAAAACTGAGGTGAAGTACTCATTTAATACCTCAGCCTGCTCCACCGGGTCTTGTGCCCATCTCTCCCCTGATTTAATCCTGCTAATCTGCCCCTTCACCCTTCGTTTTTCCCCAATGTATCTAAAGAACCCCTTGTTCCCTCTCCTAATTTCCCTGGCCAGGTTCTGCTCCTTCCTTGCCTTAGCCCCTCACCACCCTAATGGCCCTTCTAGCCATCAGCTCATACTCCCTCGATCCCTTTCACCTCTGAGCACTTGAATTGCCTATAGGCTGCCTCTTTCCTGCACCACCTCCTGGACCTCCTGGTCCACCAGCAGGGTTTTGGGGCCCACGCATTTTCGTCTTACTCTTGCACAGGTGCTGGTAGCATCCTGCACCCCTCTCCTGATGATTTCCCACCTACTATCAGCGTCCATGTCTGACCCAATCACATCCAAATATTCCTTAAGGATCCTTCCCATTTCCTTAAAATCCGTCCCCCTGAAGTCAGTTAACTCCATCTTTGTGCAGCCTTCTAGCCCTCCTAGGTCCAAGCAGAACCAGACCGTGGCATGGTCACTCCTCACCAATGGGTCCCTCACCTCCAGGCCTCCAATCTGGTCACTGTCTGCCAGGACCACATCCAGTACCTGCGCCTCCGTGGTCGGTTCCTCCACCTGCTGAGTTAGGAACGCGTCTTGAAAGACATCCAACAACCTCTGTTCCCTGGTCACAGAGGATGTCATAGTCTCCCAGTCTGTTCCTGGCATGTTTAAGTCCCCTAACAGCACCACCGTTCCTCTGCCCAGTCTGCAGTGTCTCCCAACATCTGCCACCAGACTCTCCTCCAGCTCCTCTGCCAGGGCAGGGGGTCTATACACCACTCCTATTTTTACTCTCTTGCCCCCCCCTTGTTATCAAGGTGACCCAAATCGCCTCCACGGTTCCCTCTGCCTCCTCTACTCCCCCTATGCCAATGCAGTTTTTGACTATCATTGCTACCCCTCCTCCCCTTCCTTCCCTTCCCCTGTCCTTCCTGAACATAGTGTAACCCTCCAGGTTCAGGTCCCAGTCGTGTCCTGCAGTGGCCCAGGTCTCAGTGACCGCTGCCACATCCACTGCTCCCTCAGTTAGCATCGCCTGGAGCTCAGGCATTTTGTTACCCAAGCTCCTGGCATTTAGCAGGACTACCTTCCACCCTTTCCCTATACTTCCATTTCTCCTGCTCGTGTTCCCATGGGGATTCTGTTTTCCCCTGGTCTGCACTTTACCAGTCGGCCTTTTTCCGCAATCCTCCAGCTCCCCAGGGGGGTGGAGACAGAGTCCCTCCTTTATCGGCACCCCCTTGACAGCCTTTTCTCCCATCCCTCCCCCCTTCACAAGTTTAAACCCCACTTTTCACCAATGAACCCCTCTATTTTCAACTTAAGGATTCCCTTCCCCTCCAAATTGAGATGGAGTCTATCTCTAGCATACAGCTCCTTATCCTCCCAGGTCTCCCCAATCCCCATCAACCCATACCTCTGGCCTCACACCACTCCCTGAGCCACTGGTTTATCTCCCTAATCTTCCTTTTGTGCTCCCCACTAGCCCTTGGCACTGGCAGGATTTCTGAGAAGGAAACTGTGCATTCTATGTCATGACAGACCCTGGCAAGCTCCCTGAATCTTGCCTGTATCTCTAGCTCGCTATTTCCCTCAATGTCATTTGTACCCAGGTGGACCAGTATGTCCGGGGAACCCCGACAATCCTTTCACAGCTGATATACCTCGTGCTTAGCCCTGTGCACCGTTAGTCCAGGGAAGCATTTTGTTCTAACTGGCCAGGCTTCTCCTTCCCTATCCCATTTGATACCCCTGATCATAGAATCCCCCAACAGGAGCACTCTGACCGCTCCTTTTCCTCCCCTTCCATGTCCCTCATCCTTTCTACTGGCCCCTCCACCCAGCCGGCTCCTTGTTCCTCCCCCTATCTGGGTACCACATGCCACTCCCTCCCCTCCAATCCTATGCCTCTCCTCCTCCTGAGTATCCCTCTGTACCTTGCTAACTCCCCCCTCACTGCTCGCGACTGGTCCTTCTCCCCCATCTGCTAAACTAGCCTGGCTCGTCCTCCCATCCTTCCTGTCTCCATTTAGTCCCTCCTTGCTTGTCGTGCTCCCCTGGCCTAAACCCTCAGCTCCCTTTACTGAATCCTCCTTGTACTTCTGGTCCTTCTCCTTTACCTTTCCTCCCAACTGGTCCTTCTCCTTGTGCTTTCCTCCTCTTCCCCTGCCCCTCCTGCTCTGATTCACTGCTCCCCATTTTTCTGCATTCCAGGTTCCCCCTGTTCTTCCTGCTATCCGGCCCCTGCCTCCTGCCCCCACTCCTTTCCATCCTAACCACCCCTGTCATGGCTACATCACCCCTCATCCTCGAGCAGAAGAAGAGAATTGCGGTTACTGAGTGTAAGGTCTGATCCACCTCCCGCCTTGCTTCCTTCTGTCCAGCCTGGCCATCTGCCTACTTCCCTGAGAATGTTGTCCCTCTGTCCCTCCTTTGCAAGGGTCCCCAGTTACCTGCCTGCTTCCTTGGTAGTGTTCTTTTGGACCCCTCTGCCAGGGGTCCCTATGAACCCTGAGTATTCTCCTGCACTCCTTTCCCTATTGCCCCCCCCCAGTGCTGGTGCAACCCCGTGGAGATCCCCTGCCCCTTCCCCCAACCATACCTCCCCTTCCCCCAGCTATCTCCTAATCCCCGCAACCTCCTCCTGTTGTGCCACCTGGTAGCACACTGGGCAACCAACGAACTTCGAAGCCCAGTCCAGTATCATGGCTGCTCCACACCCTATGCACCCCACCACCCTCCCAAAGATGCCGGTCCTAAAGACGTGTGGTTCCATCCCCTTCCAAATAGGTTTCCTTGGGTGAGCCACCAGGCAGAACTCTGGGGAGGGAGGGTCTTGGGCAGACACCCGACTTGAGAGAGAGTGTATCAGCCCTGTGTCTCCCCTCCAAGCCCAGCAGCCAAAGAACCAGGCCCAAGCAAATCCAACCAAATAGGTTTTTAAATCAGAAGAAATAGGCCTCCATCAGTGCAGCCTGTTACACAGTGAAACATCCAACAAATGAGCCCACTTACAGCCACCAAACCAGTTTTCAAACTTCCAGCAGCCCCCAAAACAATACCCTGCTAGCCCCTTAGAAGTAAGAAAGAAAAGAAATAACCTTCTACCAAGTAAAATCCACAAGAACCCTGTGAAAACAAGAAGAAGCAGCTACTGTCCTGGAACACAACTGATCCTGTCCCCTTCCAGTTCCTTCTGAGAAGGCAAAGCAGCTAACACCACAAACCTGATTCAGCTCTGCCTCCAGTCAATTAGCTGAGTGAGACCCGGCCAGACCCTTCCCCCACTATGCAGTAATCTTTGCAGCTACTGAAGTCAGCAATAAGGAATCACAGTTCAACTCAAAGCACCCAAAATATGTTTGCTGCCAAAGGAAACAGGTCTCCAATTTTATCAGCTTCACTAACAACACATCAAAATAGGCTTGAAATTAACAGATATAGGTCTCCAATTCAAATAACCAGGCCCAAGCAAATCCCACCAAATAGGTTTTAAATCAGAAGAAATAGGCCTCCACCAGCGCAGCCTGTTACACAGTGAAACATCCAACAAATGAGCCCACTTACAGCCACCAAACCAGTTTTCAAACTTCCAACAGCCCCCAAACCAATACCCTGCTAGCCCCTTAGAAGTAAGAAAGAAAAGAAATAACCTTCTACCAAGTAAAATCCACAAGAACCCTGTGAAAACAAGAAGAAGCAGCTACTGTCCTGGAACACAACTGATCCTGTCCCATTCCAGTTCCAGGAACCGCTGTAAATATTTTCACCAAACCAGCACAAGGCACATCTGTGATGCAAGGGCTTGCCTCCCTGCAAATTTCAGCCCAAGACTTCAAACTGTGTAGTGGCAGTGAGGTGGCAAAGAAACTGTGGTTTTGGCGGACGCCATAATGTTATCCTATGGGAAGAATTCACAACTCCGGAGTACTGTAACTATAGAACTGATGTAAATTTTTTTCACCAAACTTCCAAAGGGTACATCTGTGGTGCAAGGGCTTGCCATCCAGGAAATTGTAGCCCAAAGGTCCATATCGTGTAGTGGCAGTGAGGTGGCAAAGAACCTATGATTTGGGGGATTGTACTGTTGCAAATTGCGAAAGTACGGTGCAACACCTTCCCAAATTTGTGAATGTTTCGTGCAAACAGCCGGATCAAAATAAACATATTTCTGGGTGTTTTTTAAAAATTGGGTTGCATGGATCCTGTTCCTAGGACCTTGTTTAAGTAAACACAGCAGTTGGTGTTTACCTAGGGTTAGTAGTTTTTAAACTATAACGTTTTTTCTCCACCACTAACTGAAAACAAGATAGCGGTGGCACGACAGTACAGAGGGTATATATGATAGTAAAACGTGCTGTTGTAGACGAATCTGTCACTGTCTTATGGAACACATATTTTTTTCCCCATAGGATATAATGGGGAACTTTTAAAGTATAACATCTTTTGAACGGATTAATATTTTTTTCACCAAACCTTCAAAAGGCACTTCCCTGACCCAGTCTCCATGTACTCTGAAAATGTCAGACCAGACGGACAAACCGTTCGGGCCATGGAGACGAGCAAAGAATTGGCAAAAGTTGAGGTTTTTCCAAAGTTTTCGACGCTCCGCAGCTCTGAAACTGCAAATCCGACAGGAATGAAAATTTCCGGATCCAGAGATCTATGGTATGACCAGGACACATGCCAAATTTCAGGCAAATTGGACTAAACGTTGCAAAGTTATTAAATTGCAAAATTTTAGGTTTAACTTAGAAGTGGCTGTACAACCCTAATTATACTTGTCCTACCAGGCAGGTATAACATATATATTCACTGCAAAAAACTCCATTAATGCATCAATTAGGGTTTCTATTACAGTGACAAAAGTCTGGAAATTCAATGTTAGGGTTACTAACCCTACCACCCAACCCCCCTCTCACTCTCCACACGCCAACAGGTGTTGGGGTGTACCTTGGACTTGTCAGCTCTAACTCTCACCCCATTCCATGTGTAAGCAAGCTCACATGGTACAGTATAGGAGAATGGGGTGAGAGTTCAGCCCGATGACCCCAAGGCACACCCCATTACCTGTTGGTATGTGGAGGGTGGGAGGGGGTGGTAGGTTGGTAACCTGACATCGTAATTTGACTTGTCACTGTAATAGAAACCCTAATGATGCATTAATTAATTTTTTTGCAATGAATTTCCCTTCATTTTGAGAAAGTGTAATCTTATCTGTATGTGTTTGTGGGGGCCCTGTGCTCTCACCTGTCTGCAGTGAGTTGTTGAAGCACAGGGCCCTGCAGGCCATGTGTTCCCATGCATGCATATTGTATATATTCTATGTAACCACAACTGTAGACATTGTAATTAACCCTCATCTCCATGTGTGAGCGCAGGACCCTTTGGGCTAGCTTCTTTAATTATATATTTATAGAAAAAAACATTTCAGTAGTACAGAGAGTTGCTTCTTCCTTTGTCAGTCTCAGTGGGCTACTGCTTCCTGATCACTTCCTTTTTACAGAGTTGTCCCTCCCCCCAGGACTTATCTGGACTCAGAGTTTAATGTTTAAGGATTATTTCATATTTTTGTTTTGATTGTCTCCTCCAAGCCTCTGACAATACACTAGTAAGAGATATGGTGACATCAGTTGCTCTGGTGGTAAAGTTGACTAGCTGGTTTACATCAGCCAGGAGGATCCAGGTCTTGGATACTGGCCTCGGCAAGGAGTTGGTCTGTAAGTCCGTTTTCCATCCAAATTAAAGAAAGTGAGCCCCGGCGCACGCCCCCCCCCCCCACACACACACACAATGTGGATTTTTGAATGTATAACACAGTGTTATAACACAAGTCAGAGGACCATCAGACCATGATGTGATCATTCAGTTATGGAGAACAGATTCATTTAAATTATATAGACAAAAAGGAAAACCTACTGTGTCAACGAGTGCAGAGCAAGAGGCAAGGCAGCAAGCAAACAATTCTTTATGGCCAGACTGAGACAGTGGCAGGAAAAAACGGAGGGAGTCAGTGAAAAGCAGCAGCAGTCAGTGAGCAGCAAGTGACACAGTGAGTGCTGCAGCAGCAAATTGATGCCAGCGACTCTGGGAACCACAGTACTACTTGGTTTGAAATGGCCATGGCCATTCAAGGATACATTTCTCCGCAGTTATGTGAAAAGAAGATGATGTGCGTCGGCGGCAGCTGATAGATGGTGAGGGGCTCACGCTCACTACTCAGCGGAGGGTCGCAGCTGCGGGAGGGGGTCAAGTTTCAACACTCTGTCTTAAGCAGACAGGTGAGACAGTGACACTGACACGGGGGGGGGGAGGAGGAGGAGGAATGACTGAGGAACGGAAGATCGGGAGATCATCATCAATGAAAATCTCCCTGTAGTGCAGACTCACAGGTTGCCAGTGACTAATAGCGCCACAGGCAGATAATCAGCGTAGGAGGGATTTGTGTGCGCCCCCAGAGGCTTGCACCCGGGGTGGCTGCCCATCTCGCCCCGCCTTTCTTATGATACTGTTTCAGCCACTACTAAGCAGAGCTAGTGAGTGGGGAAAATCCACTAGCCCCACAGCCTTTTCTACTGGCCCAGCTAGTGTACTTATTGAAATATTACCTTCTCCAGCACAGGCCTGTAAGGTTACTTAACAAAAAAAAAAGTTATCAGCCCGATACAAAATCTACCAGCATTTAACTGGCGGGCCAGTGCCAGTTTGGACCCCTGTGTTATATAGAGCATATTGGCAGGAATGAGAGGTTTGGTTTGCCAATAACACACATAGCATCCATTAAAGTGCCATAATCAAACTACCACCTAGTACTATCAGACCCCTACCAATAATCACAATCTGGGGTGTAGTAACCAAAATCACTTTTTTTTTTTGTATAATATTTTTATTGATTTTATCTTTTATTATCAACAGAAAAAAAAAAACAGTTACAACCATATACATGTGAGACTGAATACATACATCCATCTCATGTACTACTTGCATAATGCTATATCAGTTATCAAATTCCAGTTCCTACAGGTCAGTTCGAGACAGAACTGGATACTTAATTATCATTAGTGAGTTGATAAATTTCTTAAAACTTTCAAATTGAATGGTATGCTAACAATTAAAAGAAAAAATGAACACAAAGAAAAGAAACCTAACACTAACAGTGCTCCTTTCGTGTTATAAGTCTAAAAACATTTAGCTAGTAATTGATCTATCTTATGCTAGCCATATAGTCTTCTACTCAAAATAGGAACATATTTTTCATTCATTTTTGTAGTGCTGTACTGGGAATATCTTGGCACTCATGGAATCATACTATGCCTCCAAATCCCTCTGAGAAGATCAGTACCTCTGCCGGAGATGGTGTTGTCATAGGCTGTGCCCATTGGTTGAAGAACAACTCCATCCTTTCCTTGAGAGCGAATGTTAACCACTCCATTGCTAAAGAGGATAACATTAGACTTCTCCACATATGAACTGTGGGCACTGTGCAAGAGACCCAGGTATTCAGTATAATTTGTCGGGCCAGAATAAGTAATACTCTCACCCACCTGGGGTATAAGGACCAGTCCCCCCTTCCATCTCTTGCCATCCCAAATAGCAGCGAAACTGGTGACATCTCTCATTCTAACCCACCCATTCTGTTAATTGATTGCTTTATTTGTTCCCAGTACTTTTTTATTATCTTACATCCCCCAAAATAATGCAAATAGGTACATCTCTCAGTTATGCATCTACAGCACATAGGTGGGATCTCCGGGTGTTATTTATTTACTCTCGCTGGGGAGTGGAAAAGGGAGTGTAGGAACTTACATTGTGCCTCTTTTTGTTTATTACAGGCTAAAAGACCCATATGAGAGGAGGTCACCTGTTCCCATACTTCGTCTTCAAAAGTATACCTAAGGTCTCTCTCCCATCTTTTCCTACTAGTTTGAGCTGCTTCCCCAAAGTATTCTCTATCCAATCTTGCTATCCTCCCTATCAATCCCTTTTCATTGGTACTGGCCCCTCTAATTTCCATTTCTATCAATTTTATCATCTCTCCCCTCTCTGACTGTGCCATTAACTTTTCCACATAGTGTCTAACTTGTAGGTATCGAAATCTATGTGAATTTGTTATATTAATGCTTCTTTTAACAGCTTCAAATGAATAGATACCCTCCTTCCCCCATAAGTCACCCAGGCATTTCACTCCTTTGGCTTCCCAGTTAGTAAACCCTCTGTCCTCCCAGCCTGGGAGGAATTCCTGGTTTCTTGCCCCTGGAACCAGTAGTGTATTGTTTCCTATGGAATTCCCTCTTTTGTTAAGACTCCTCCAAGCTGCCAGAACTGTCATTACCATGGGGTTGGACACTCGGTCCTAGCATACTCTCTCTCTCTCTCTCTCTCCTCCTGGTGCCAAGTACGCAGTAAGTCAGCCTGGGCAATCCTCTTGTTCCAGGTTTAGCCATACTGCTGCCTCCCTCTGCAAAACCCAGTTATGCGTCTGTCTCATTTGTGCCGCCAAGAAGTACTCCTGTACATCTGGAAATTCCATGCCTCCCTTCGCTTTCAGGGCTTTAAGCCTATGTAAAGCCATTTTTGGTTTGCCACCCCTCCAAATAAATTTAGTAAAGGCTCTATATAGTTGTTTCACATCTTTCTTGGTTGGGCAGAGTGGTATCATTTGCAGTATGTAAAGAAATCTGAAAGTATATTCATTTTTATGAGGTTAATCTGCCCGAGCCATGATATAGATAGACCATTCCATCTAGTAATTTCATCACTTACCCTTTTTATGATTGGGGAGTAGTTTAACCCATATAGGCCCTTTAAATTTCTACTCACCTTAACTCCTAAATATGTAAGGTTAAGGTCCACCGTCCTTGGCCCCCAAGTAGTTTTCCCTCTATAATTATTCCCTTTATCCAAATACATTAATTTGGATTTGCCTAAATTGAGTTTATATCAAGAAAATGTGGAGAATTCCTTAACTACATCTAACAAAGCAGGTACAGACACCGCTGGGTTGGTCAAATAAACCATGAGATCATCAGCATATAATGAAATACGATGTTGGGATCTACCTTACGCCCCTGTACCCTGAATTACCCCACTTTCCCTCACCTTGCACACCAAGGGTTCAATTGCCATAGCAAACAACGGGGGGGGGGGGAGAGAGAGAGGGGACACCCCTGCCTTGTGACCCTGTATAGCTGAAACTCCTTTGAAGGTGTGCCATTGATCAATACTCTTGCTTTAGGCTTATTGTATAATAATTTTACCAATTTTACAAATTCCGTTCCCACCTCAAATCGTGCTAGGACCTCAAAGAGGTAAGGCCATTCAGTTCTATCAAATGCCTTCTTGGCGTCCATCAATATAACATAAGCCCTTCCTGGATTCTTAGCCCCCCACCATATGACATTAAGGAGTCGTCTTATATTATGATACGATATCCTTCCCTGAATGAAACCTGTTTGGTCCGGGTGTATAATTGTGAGCAGCAGGACCTCCAACCACTGTGCCAATACTTTAGCTATGATTGTACAATCATAGTTGAGCAGGGAACTGGGTCAGTATGATGAACACTCCGTATTATCTTTATCCGGTTTCAGCAAGACATGGATATTAGCTAAGGAGCACAAGGCCGGTAACTCCCCTCCCTCCTTAATAAACCAGCACATTGGGCCCGCTATCATATCTTTTAGTACCTTATAGTATTCTGCCCCAAATCCATCTGGGCCTGCTGCCTTACCCGATTTTAATCCTGTTATGGGACGCTTTATCTCTATTTCAAAGATCTCTGCCCCTAGTATGGCGGCATGATCCTCCGACAACTTGGGGAGTGTGACCTGATCCAGGAATAGCTTTGCCTTTTCCTCACTACCTACGCATTCCACCTGATGTAACTGTGAGTAAAATGCTTGAAAGGTCGCCGGAATACCCTCCTCCTGTGTACTAATTTTGCTCCCCCTACCCTTGATAGAAACAATTCTACTGGTGGTCTTCCTGCCCTTCATTAACTTTACAAGTAAGAGGCCTGGTTTGTTGCCCCACTCGTAGATTTGTTGTCTTGCAAACACCAGGTTCTTCTGTGCCATCCTGGATAGGGTCTCATTGAGGGCTTCCCTGGCCACCTTCAGTTGCTGCCTGTCTGTCATCTTGTTGTCACACAAGACCTTAGTTTCTAAGTCTTTAATTACTGTTTCTAGCGCATTAATTTTCTGTCTTCTCTCCTTCTTTACCTTCGCTGTGTAACTAATTATAGCTTCTCTCATGACAGCTTTACCCGCCTCCCATATTAGGCCCTTCGAGCGGATTGAATCTTTATTATTGGCCCAGTATTCCTCCCATGTAGATTTTATATAGTCTCGAAACTCCTCTTTACACAAAAGGTAGGTGGGGAGCCTCCATTGGCTTGGTTTTCTATCCGCAGTCTCCCTGGTTAATTTCAACTGCACCATAGCATGGTCCGAAATCATTATCGGACTATGAGAAACCTCTTTTTCCATAAAAAAAAAAAAACCAAAAAACCAGACCCCTATCGATAAAGATGTGATCCAGTCTGGACCACGAGTCACGTCGTGTTGAATAAAACAGAAATTCTCCAAATTCAGGCTGCATCGTGTGTCAACTGTCAATCAGTTCTAGTTCCTGCAGGCCTCTGGCCCATACTTTGGTAATCCGGTTTTGCCATTTACCCATCCCCTGATAGTCCATAGCCCAATCCATGATGCAGTTGAAATCGCCTCCTAATATTAGCCCTGGAAACTGCTCTCTTTGTATTACATCAAGTATAGACTGAAAGAAACCAGGGTAATAAGTCGCCGGGGCATATATGTTGCCAAAGTTGACCTCAGATCCCCTCAGCCTACCCCTGACAAAGACATGCCGACCTTCCGTACTGTCTTTTACAACTTGTAGCACCTATAGGGGGTAGTTTATGCACTAAAATTGCAACACCCCTCTTATGCGAGGAGTATGATGCGGCATGGCACAACCCCACCCAACCCCCCACCAACTCCCATGCTCTTAAGGCATCAACTGTGTTTCCTGAAGTATTGCAGTCTGTGCTTTTCTCTTTTAAGTGCAGATAAAATTTTAGTTCTTTTAATAGGTGTTATTAATTCTGTTAATATTCCATGAAATTATAATATCTTGCTCATTAGATATCATTTTATATAATTGGAAATCCTCGGCCCACACATATATTTCCTTGAGCACATCAGTCATCATTTTATAAATGAAAGAGCTGCCATTAACCATAACAATAACATTAGAACATAAAACATTTAAACTGTTTGGAACTGATAAACCTCCGCTCTCCCTGCCCCCCCAACTATCTCTAATGACTCATCCATTGCTCTTTGTGTAACTTTATGCACCTTGTCTGCAGAACTAACAGCCCTCCCGGCTGACGTGTTCTATTTCCCAACTCACCCTCACATGCAGAATTCCCCCCTCCCTCCACCGCACCCAGCATCAGTTTAGTTTTTGCAGAAATGTCCTTTAGCGTGAAAGTAAAAAGTCATCACGCACTTGTACCTTTATCAAATATAAATGGTATCTTGTCACCCTGTGGTAGGTCATCCGCTTTGTCCTGGAGCTCCGCAAAGTCAGTCCACGGACCAAAGACCCCCCCCCCTGCGACTGCCACATGTTGCGGTCTACTATTCCCTGCTGGCACCCCATTGAGCTTTCCTGTGAAACACCTCTGAGCATCTCGATATTTGCGACAGAGTTTGGCCAAACCTGCACTCAAAGCAGACCTCAAGAACTCGCCCTTGTTCAAATTGTAACAGTTCGGGGTGGCCTTCTCCTCCCATAGTCTCTACCCCATTTTTGCTTTGGGGCCCAGGAAGTTCAAATTGCGCCATGAGTCACCTGCACCGCAGAGGTGAGCTTCGGTCCCCAATGGATCCCCCCCCTCAACGAAGCCACCAAAATTAGGACCTGTTCAGCTCATAAGAGCAAAAAGTCATACATTTACCATCTAAAAGTTTCATCCGTCTTTGTTTTTTTTTTTGTCCCAGTCCTGGATGAAGGTTTTCAGCTTATGCGGCTCCCAAAAAGAGTATGAGTCCCCCTCGATTCGAACCCAAACCACCGGCAGGATATGCCAGAAAAAATTAAATTGGTCTTTACCTCAGCATATTCATTGCCTTTTTGAAGGCTTGGCGTTTCTTTTGGACTTGCTGTGACAAGTCTTGATGCAGGGTCAGCTTGCAGCCCTCATGGATCATTTCCTTCTTTGCCTTGTAAGTCGCCATTATTTCTTGCCGATCTTGAAAATTTTGAAGGCGGAATAGGATTTGTCTAGGTGGCTGGTCGTTTGGAGGTCGGGGAGCTAGTGCCCTGTGGGCTCTCTCCAACTTAAGATGCCCATTCTTTAGATTTAAGCCCAGCAACTTTGGCAGAATCTTAGAGCAGAACTTGAAAACGCTCTTGCCTTCTTCGCCCTCAGCAAGTCCTCGTAGTCTCAAATTATTCCTCCTGTTGTAATTCTCTTGATAATCCGCAGTGTCTCGGAGCTGCTCCAACTCTTTCTCCAAGACCAGGACTTGATCTGGCATTTTGTGCGTGCTGTCCTCTAAGCTAGATACCCTCTGCTCCACTTCTGCTAGTCGTTTGGCATGGTCTCCAACCTCTGAGGCAGTCGAAGCCATTTTGTTCTCGAAGGCATCCAACCTCGGTCCCAGGCCTTGTAGTACTTGCTCACTTACCACCCGACTAAGCAACGCGATTTCAGCTGCAGACAGTGATACAGGTCCCAGCGTGGCCACGCTTGAAACTTCACCTGGGCCCACTTTCTTATTTGCAGTTTTGATGGTATTCTGTGTCGATTTACCAATAACTAAGAACTTCTCCATTTTTGCAATCGTTTCTCCTTCCAACTTTACTATTTTGAGATGCAAACTTTCCTGCCAAAAAACAATTTATTTCAATTATAGTGCGGAGGTGAGGAGATTTGCATCTTATCTACTTGCAGCTCATTAGCGCGCCCCCCCCCCCCAAAATCACTTTCTGTCGGGATTAAAGGTGGTATCATGTAATATGGGCAAGTCAGAGTGAGCAACTCAGTTTGACCACCGGTAAGAATAGCGAGTGTTGTAGAATAACGTGGATTATTATATAGCGAGTGTAGCAGTGAGGTACACTTGCTGTATAATGTTATAGGGCTGCGTTTAACCAGACAGTTCTCAGCCGGCTGTCTGGTGTAGTGGGTTAGGTCACGGTCCGTGAAACTGGTGGACCCAGGTTCGGGTCTGGGTGGGGAGTTAATTTTTTTCCCCCTAGTAAAATAAAATATATTTTTTTCTAAGTCCCGTTCCCCAGTTCCATCCTGCCCATGAGTTAGCCCCCCGGGTAGCCTCCTTTCCCTGTTCCATCCTCCCTCCTGGAATTGATTATAATTAGTTTGGGGGAGATGGCCCAGTGGCGCTGGATGCCACACCGGCGACCCGGGTTCGGGAATGGACACGGGTCACCTGGGGGTTGGCAGGGGGAGGAAAGGATCGAGCATCAGTAGACTGCTCTCCTTCTCGGGGATGGGGGACAGTGTGGCGTGCTGTCGACTGACACTTTGCACTGGCTGGATGTCGGCACAGGCGAGTCGCCCAGAAGAGGAGAGGGCACACATCTAGGGCATATGGCTACTTCCGTGGAGGTGGGGCTAGCTGCCTTGCCCATTGCACGATTTGGGTGCCCAGGTGAGAAAAGTGGAAAAGGCCGGGGGGGCCGCTACGGTCCTCAGAGAGGGAGAGCCAGAGCTACCCGTCGGCTGTGAGAAAAAAGAAAGAAAAAAAATTAGTTTTTTTTTTTTGGGGGGGGATAGGCCTCCCACTTAAACATTTTATCTATCCCCGAGTACAAATTAAGCATCCGTCGTTGTTTACGGTCAGTGTAATTGATATTGGCATATTTTCTTTTGGTGATATTTATTTATTTTATTTATTTGCTTTTGATAACCGGGTGGATATACTAGGCATAGAAATGCCTATTTTCAGGCACGACCCGGGAGAAAGACAGTTTGAAATACAAAATGAGCATACATGTGACGCAGCATATGAGATATGCAACACAGTGAGGAGGGAAAATCAACATTCAATAAAACTTAAGGTGTAGAGAAAACATTGAATCAATAAACAATCACACTTGAGCTGTAGCGACAAATTTTTCAGTATGAAGCAGACCAAATACATTTAGGTCAGTTAACAACAAGAGTCAAAACAATGTGAAACGTGAATTGCAAGAGAAAGGTTTTACACAGAGCAAAATACAATAAGTGCCAAAAATCTGTGGTTAAATGAAAAAGAGGGAGAAGAAGGGAGAGTGGAGAGGTCAGGGGAAAATGGGTCAAGGATAAGAGAAGAAAACATGTGAGGAGGTTATTTAGAGAGGTGGGGAAGTGGTGTCCGAGAGGTAGATTACCTAGGGAAGAGAGGGAGGGCAGGGAGAAGAATGGTCTAAGACGGATGAAAGTAAGTGCATGGGCTGGTTGTACGCCAATGGTCCCGGAGAAGTTTTTTAAAACTAGCATGGGTAGTATTGTGTTCAGCACTCTTTTTGAGTCGCCCTTATCACATAAAACCTTAAAAGTTAGTATGCAAATGAAACAGCCACATGACAAAAAAAAAAAGACACAACACCAAATTACTCTAAAAGTCCGAAAACTGCGTAGCAGAACCATCAAGAAATATCAGTAACAAATACAGTCGCCGAGTCATAAGCTGGATGACTCGCCCTCCCAAAAAAAAAAAAGCAAACCTTAAAAATTATATATTGCAGAACATCAAAAATGATAGCTGAAATGCATAAAAGTTACAGTCAACTTTTGAAACTGGAAATCTGTCCAAAAAGATGCATTTTTTTCGCACCACAAGCCATCAGCAGTGGGACAGCTAAAAAGTTGTGAGTGGTCTCCAACCTGGGTTCACTTGCCCCCCCCCCACCCATCACCTCCCTGGCCCTTAGCAAGTGATGGGAGCCCTGACTGTAGCTGCATCTCCAGAGCAACAAATGGGCATTCCTTGAGCACCCCCCAGTGAAGCCGCGCTCCCAATCCTCCTTCATCTGCCGCCCAGCACCTAGCGGTCCTTGACGCTACGTTCTGGAGCACAAAGGACCGCAGTGCAAAGGACATCCATCAAAAGGGAGTCTGCTAGAAGGGGAGTCAGGACTATGTATGTAAGGACTTGAATGCTACTTCAGTTTGTCCATATTAGGCTGTATGTCCTTTGCTGTTAAATATAGTTGCCACTACTACTTTGGGTTTAAAGTTGTTAGGTTGTATGTTCACTGCCCTTTAAGTATAGCTGCCACTACCGCAGCTGTTAAAGGTGAAATGTTAAGTAATTTGATGTCTTTCAGTCACTTTATATTATAGTAGACTGTTGTGGGACACAGCATATTGTGCTTTTTTTGTTTTATAATAAAAATTAATCTACAGGTGCTCTTCTGTTAGTTTTTGTCTCATCATTTCTAACCCTCGATCGTGACTGGTGAGAGACTGCAGCAGAGGAGCACAGAGGCATGATCACGTCACTCCCTCTGTTTGCGGTACTGTGCCTACCACTATCAGCAACTTGAACTTTGACAGCTTGTCTCTGTGCTCACACCCTCCCAGACTCGCTGTTTAGCACTGTGTTAGTAGAAAGCCAAACTCCCTTAGATGAATCTAATATCTGTCACTAGTGGTTTAGTAAAAAATACTTGCACAAATATGGCAGTTTTCAGTAAGGTTGGTGGATTTATACCAGAGCAGCTCCTTGGCCACTTCAGCTTTTTATACCATTTCATTGACTTGTACTCTGAGCTGTCAGCCTAAAAGTTGTTTGGCTCCCAAAGAGGATCTATAAAGCTTTTAGCCTTTTTTATAGAAATACTGAGTTACCCAATATGTGATCTCTTTTTTGTATTTGGTGTTCCGTATCAGTTTGAACTTTAGTCGATTCTGACAGCATGCAATCTGCGATTATTTATTATTATTTTATTGGGAGGCAGTATAGTGCAGTGGTTTAAGGCTCTGAGCTGCAAATCTGGAGACCTGGGTTTGAATCCCACTGCCCCCACTTGCATACTGTGTGACCCTGAGCAAGTCACTTAACTTCCCTGTGCTCCCAGGTCGCACTTGTGTACAAGCTTTCAGCTTAGTGTGCTACTCCTGGTTAAAACAATTGCAAAAAAAAATATATCATTTAGTCTGTCAGATGTTTACTGATCTTTTTCTCCTGCATCGAATACATGCAGTCACTTTTTGTAAGATCTATTTAAAACATTATAATTTGTCTTTAAAGTGTTTAATATATACTGCTGGAGAATAAGTTTGCCCTTCTTGTGATTTATTAATAATATATATGTTCAAATTTGGTTTGCACTGCTCTGAAGTAATGTTTCATTGGCCACGCTCTGGTTAAATATCAGCTGTCTATCTAGTCGTCCTCATAAATCTAAACTCTGATAAACACATACTTGTATAATTAATTATAGCAGATTATACATTCTAAAACTGAAGATTTTCTTGCAGTTTCTTATGCTGTCTACATGTAAAATACTTGAAATGGGTTGCTAGACAGTGTTACAGAACGAAGGTTGAATGCTTTTCTCTTTTTTTTTTCTGTAATATTGATCACTTACTTGTCAATGTGTAGTTTTGCTATGAATTGCTATGAATATTCTCAATCCTGAAAACAACAAAGGCTACGTTTTGCAGAGAAGATTGCATTTTGGCATGTGTACATTATAAGCAGAATGAATGAATGAATAAGGGAAAATCTAGCAGTTTGAATAACAGCAAGGTCTAATGCTGTAATTTACGGGCAGCAAAAGCATGCAATCGCAATAACTTGTTTTAAGAAGTTGCTGTCTTTATTTCATTACACTAATATTAATCCCTAGTTCACTTAGCAAAGATTCTAGTTTATAATCAATATTCACATATTCAGTATGTGAATACTGATCATAAAGATGGCAATCGGCATGTGACTCCTACAAGTTAGAAAAAAATGCAAATTTGCACAGCAGGTGGTTTGTGTACATTGATAACTAATTGCTGTCATTTATGGTCAGTAAAGCATGTAATCTCACTGAAGCATTTTATAAACAATAAGATTATTTTACAATGATATGAATACACACTTTTGCTGTTTACAAAGTAAGCATATGATTTGAGAAGCAGGAAAGCGCAAGTAACAGCCAGAGACCTATGTAGACAGTATATTAACATACTAAAATGGCAGCAGAATAGGCCTAACGGTGTTTCGTGTCTGCTCGTTTGGTCAGGCCCCACCCTGGGTGCTGACCTTGCTGCCCCCCTCACCTTCTCTGGCTAATCTCTTCCCAGTTCCGGATATTCTTGCTGCCTTGGATTTTGCTTCCAGAACCCTTCCCCTGTACCTGACCCACCCCCTCTTGAACCCTTCCACTGTCTCTGCCTCCACCAGCCCCCTAGGCAGCGCATTCCATGGCTCCACCACCCTCTCAGTGAAGTAGCACCTCCTCCTTTCTCCCCTGAATCTTCCCCCCTCCAGCTTCCACCTATGCCCTCTAGTGGCCCCTCCTCCTCCTTCCTTGAAGCACCCTGACTATTCCTCCCTGTTTACCCTCTTCATGTACCTGAAGACCTCTATCATGTCCCCGGTCCCTTCTCTCTTCCAGTGTGTACATATTTAGCTCTTGAGCCTCTCCTCATAGGTCCTGTCCCCAAGCCCCAAATAATTTTGGTTGCCTCCTCTGGACCCTCTCCAGGAGTTTAATGTCCCTCTTTAAGTGTGGCCTCAAAACTGCATGCAGTACTCAAAGTGCGGCCTCACCAAGCAGTTATACAGAGAGTATCACTTCCCTCCTTCTGGAGGTGATCCCCTAGCGATGCATCCCAGCATCCTGTTGGCCTTGGTTGCTGCCCTCCTCAAGTCTCCGAGTTGTTCATCTTGACATCCACCACCACCCCCAGGTCCCTGTCAGCCATCGAGACTTGTAGCATCCCCCAGGGTGTACACTTGGCCCGGTTTCTGCCCCAGGCGGAGTACATTTCATTTCTGCATTGAACCTCAGCTTCCACTTTCTAGACCATCTTTCCAGAGCCTCCAGGTCTCCTGTAGGGCCACCCTCCCCTCCCCATCCACCACCACCCCCAGTTTTGAGTCATCCATAAGAGACTCGTCTCACTCCTGATTCCTGTCCTTATGTCAGAGACATAGGCGTTGAACAGGAGGGCCCAAGAGACTGATCCTGTGGGACCCCACTAATGACCCTCCTTAGGGATGAGACTATCCAGCCAACTCGACCCTCTGGGTCGGTCCTGGAGCCATTTGCCTATCCATCTGATCATCTGGTTCCCCACCCCCATTTCTCCCAGCTTATCCAACAGGCCCGTGAGGAACAGAGTCAAATGCCTTGCTGAAGTCTAGAAAGGGGCGTCCACTGGTCTACCAGGTCCAAGGCACCGTCATCACCCAGTCATAGAACTCCACAAGGTTTGTATGACACGATTTCCCCGTGATGAATCCATGCTGTCCATCGTCCAGGCACCCTGACTTTTCCAGGTCCCCCCCTAGCCTCTCCTTGACAGTGCCCTCCATCACCTTGCCCACCACCGATGTCAGGCTGACAGATCTGTAGTTCCCTGCCACTTCCCTTGATCCCCCCCTTGTGGATAGGCACTATATACCTTCCAGTCCTGGGGCACCCACCCTGTCCTCAGAGATGGTGAAAAGCTCCGAAGGTTTTGGGACATCCATAAGTTCCTTCAGCACTCTGGGATGTAATTTATCCAGCTCCGGTGCTTTCTCCGTCTTAAGGGACCTGAGGGCTTCCCTCACTCTCTCTGCTGTGGTTACCACTTCCACTACCTCTTCTCCCTGCTTAGCCCTCCCCCTCCTGCCAGTGATGCCTCCCCCTCTCCCAAGATGAGCCGATCGGCAAGGTTCCCCCCTCCTCGAGTATCTCTGTCTCCTCCCATGTATGATGCAGCACTCCCATTTTCCTTGGTGAAAACTGAGGTGAAGTACTCATTTAGTACCTCAGCCTGCTCCTCCGGGTCTTGTGCCCATCTCTCCCCTGTTTTAATCCTGCTAATCTGCCCCTTCACCCTTCGTTTTTCCCCAGTGTATCTAAAGAGCCCCTTGTTCCCTCTCCTAATTTCCATTTATGAAAGTGTATATCAGATAGTAGAGTGTACTTTGTTGCATTGAGTTCTGATAAACACTCATGTGAGATCAACATACCCTATATAAATAATAAACAGATATTTGCCTTTTTTCGATGGACAGTGTTGCTCAGAAACACGGCCCCCAACTCATGCAGTGCAGCTCTGAGTTGGCTGCAGTCTGGCGTGGGAAGAAATGTCAGAACTGTCGTGCTCTGACTGTGAGCCATGGGAGAAAGGCGAAAACAACCGTAAAGGTTATGAGAGCATTAAGATCAGTAAATAGGCAAAGGAGTAAAGTAAATCACTTAAATTATCTGCAAGAATGGTTAATTAGACATCAGCGAAGTGACCACATCAGGTTATGTGTCTGCGTCAGTAGCTTTTTTCATTTCACCTTTAAGCTGTATGTTCACTGCTCTTAAGTGTAGCTGCCACTACTGCTTTGGGTTTCAAGCTGCTGAACACTAATCACTTAGGGATTGCAATTTGTTGTACCATCATGCTTAATCTTGTGCTACTTAGGGTGTTTATACATCTGCCCATTTTAACTACACCCTAACTGGGTGGTGTGCACTTATAGATCCCCCCCCCCCTTCCAGCAGCTGTTGCTTTTCAGCCCACTGCCATGCTGCCTGGTTTGTTTTCTTCCTTAGTATCTACCTCCCTCTGAGCTGTGTAAGTGTACACACTTTCACCCCCGTAAGTGCTGCTAGTTGGCCACTGCTGTATTGCCTGCTTTTACAGCAGTGCTTGTTTTATGCTCTGGGTGAAGTGCATCTTCCCACCCCCACTACATTGGACTAGTGTACCTCAACAGTGTATTGTCTTTAATATGTGTGTCCCAAATGCATACCTACTCTGTCCTAGTGATGTGCTCTTCACGTTGCCTAATTTAAGTATTACTGTGCTCCCCTGCTTGACCCATTCCCAGTGCTGACCTGATTCTAAACAACTCCTGTGATACTGGGGCATAGTTTGGAGCCTGACAAGTTAGCATAATAATGTCTCCCTCTGTGCTCCTGCTTTCTGCCTCTACTTGGCCCTTGCTGGTGTCCACTCAAACACCCCACCACAGGTACCCCTCCTGCGGACTCAGTCTTACGATGACTTTTACTTTCAGTGGCAGTGGTACTGATTATATCCCTTCTGCCTCCCTGCCCATGGGGAGGGCAGATTCCCCGTCTCTCACACCTGACCCCCACCACCTGGTACTATTCTGTAAGTTTTCAGTGTCCTGGGATGTCTGCCTCAACCTGGTCAGTGCCAGTACCACATATGTCCAGGCCATTGCTCCTCCAAAGTACTACAGTAAGAAGCTTTGGAGTCTCCCTAGACAGAGGCATTTGGTACTTCTCCTGGTGCTTATGGCTGGCTCAGTCCACCCTCGCCCTGGACTCTTTTACCCTTTTAGCAACCAGTCCCCAAAATCTGCCCTGATTTTAGTTCACCTGAACGTACAAAGCTTACCTGCAAAATCTGACCAAATGGTGACGTGGGTCTTCGCATCTCAGTTTGACATCATTGCCTTTTCCGAGACATGGCTTTCAAACAAAATCTCTGCAACTCTAGGGTACTCGCTGACTCATTTAGTGACCACAGTCAGGTCTTCTACGGCTCATCCGGCAAGCTCTCTTATGCCCCCTGCTTAATCTACATCAGTTCCAGACACCTCAAGGATTTAAACTTGGAGGCGTTCAATTCTGCACTGTCCTCCACTGACTGGTCTTTCCTAGACAATATAGAGGACATCAACACGGCATACGGTGGTTCCTGTAAGATCTTCACTAGAATTTGCTCTTGTCTGTGTCCTGTGAAGTGAACTAGAATACAAAGCAACAAGCAGTAGTGGGTCTCTGGGGATCTCTTTAGGCTCTATAAAGCCAGGGACAAAAGGTGGGCCCTATATAAGAAATAGAAAGACCCATCTACTTGCAGGACTACTTAACTTTGCAAAATAAGTGTAAAACTGGTTTGCAAAGCTAAAATTAGCCATATAAAATTTGTCCTGTCCTCTAACCTTGGGAATCCTAAAAAACTGTGGGGCAACATTAACAATATCATGGGTGGATCGTATTGTCCCAGTACTGGACCATTGAGGATAAGGAGGGGGTCACTTACAAGACCAAGACTATTGCCTTCCTGTTCTGTAGTCTATCACATAGCCCCAAACCCCCCCCCCCAAGCAATTCTGCTTCAAGCACCTGATGGTGGGGCAGGTTAGGAAGATATCTGGGATGCTTCAATCTGAAACCTGTCTCTGGCTCTGATGGCATTGACTGCCGTCTCATTAAATTGGTTAGCGAGGCGCTGGCATACCCCATCTCATGTATTTTTAACTTCTTCCTTAGCACGGGTGTCTACTCCAGATTATGGAAGATGGCAGTTATTATTCCCATCCACAGATCTGAACACAAACACCTCCTCTCCAGCTACCGCCTCACCTCTCTCCTTGCCACCTCTCTGAAAGTTTTCAAAAGAATTTTTTTTGACCAGACATCTGCCTGCATCCAGCAGTACAACTTACTGACCAGTTCCTAACCCAGTTTCTGCCCTAAGCACAGCACTGAGACTGCCCTGGTGAGTCTCACTCACTACATGCATCGAGCCTTAGACACGGGGAAATATGTTGCCACAATATTTGAGGACCTCACTAAGGACTTTGATCTCGTAATTGCTGATATGCACCTTATCCTCACTTGGCTTCTCACCCGAGGCCACCCAATAGTTCAAAAACTACCTGTCCAGCAGGGTGCACAGGACCATCATTGACAATATCCTCTCGGACTGTCACCCTATAAATTGTGAAGTCCCTCAATGATCTATCCTTGGTCTCTTGTTTTTGTTGCTGTTTCTAAACTCACTCCCCAACACTTGCCCTTCCACCGAAACGTTACTGTATGCTGATGATGCTGTCACCTTCAGCTCAGTCAGGGACCTGGAAACCTTAAACAAAGGCATCTAACATGACTTTGATTTCCTCCAAACAAGTTTTCTAAAGAATAATATGGTACTCGACACCAAAACAAGCAAAAAAACAAAAAAAAACAAAGCCATGTGTTTTTCAGGGATACACAGGCAATTGGCCTGCTGTCCCTCTCGTTTTCTTATCCACAATGTAGAGAACACTGTAGTGGAGCTTGTCTCACAGTTTAAGTGCCTAGGCGTCCATTTTGACAGTGCACTATGGTTTGACACCCATGTCAGTAACCTGGTGAAAACTGTGCACTAGAGACTTGGGAAATTACACAGGGTCAAAAGGTTCCCGATTCCCAAAACAACAAGATTACTTGCACACAGCCTACTGTTTCTTATTGTTGACTCTGCATTTGCTTGGGTATGCAGCTGCTCAGTCCAGGACCCTCGCCAAGTTGCACACTGTTTACAACAGTACTGTTGCTTCATGACTTACCTGTTTATTGTACTCACCATTACCAACTATATAAATCTACTGTCTGCCTTTCCTTGGAAGATCACTTTTCCCTGTTCCCATACAAGGTGCCCTACATACAGTTTCCCCTTGTATTTCTGCCCTCATTCCCTGCTCCACCAATAAGCTGGGCTACCTTCCCTGTCCAGATTTACTTTCTTATTCCCTTTTGAAACGCAGCTGCAAGGTGATGAGCTCTTTACTTCAGAGCAGTTGGCCCCTGCAACCTCCTACCTTCCCAACTCACCTTAAGAATTAGCATCCCTTACTTCAGCATTAACCCTGCGCCAGCGTCTGCTTGACAAAATGCATTGCAATGGTTCCTAATTCTTTTTCTCATACTTGTACCATGTGCTACCAGCTTGTAAGTGTAACTTTTAATTGTTTCTGTGGATTACTTACCTTGCCAGATGTTTTCTTTGTTTGTTTTTACAACTAGTTGTTTGTGCAAATGGGCTGTTTAGCTCATCTTGCGCTCCAGTATAATAAATAAAATGAAAAATGAAATTAAAATCTTGGTTCCACTGCTCACAATACAAGCCTATTTTAAAAAAAAAAAAAAAATTTAAAATACAATTTCATACTAGTAAAACACATCTAAACATACAGTAAGATTCATTTCTCCAAAAGTCTACATATAGTACTCTAAGATGAAGTAAAGGCATTACAATTTTTACCATGTGAAAAGCAACATGTGTAGGAAAAGACATCTAGTCTCCAGCAAGTGTAATGAGGATCTCACACTGCTCTCCAATTATGTGGCACTTTACATCTGTCCTTATAAGGGCAATGCCACTAACAGAACATAGATTCTAAAAGAAAGATATAATTTGTCAACAGAAAAGGACTTTCCGGCCCATCCAGTCTGCGCTGTCTTTCCCTGCCTGTTCCAATGACTCGGACCCTATTTCGTCACCAGTGCCCCTCCCACCTCCCTTTCCTCTACTTTATTATGCCCGTGTTTCTATCCAACACATGCTTGAAGCGCCCTGCTGTTTTCGCCCTGTTCACCTCATCTGGCAGGCTCTTCCAGGCGGCGTCCACCCTTTTTGTGAAGAAGTATTTCCTCGCATCTCTCTTAAACTCAGTCACTCAGCTTCATTGCATGTCCCCGTGTTATGGTGCATTTTATCCTCTGAAAGAGACTCTCCACCTGCACCTTGTTCACTTCTATGAGGTACTTATGGATTTCAGTCGTGTCCCTCTCGCTGTTTACTCCTCCAGGGAGTAAATTTTAAGATCCTGCATCCTCTCCTCGTATGGCTGTCATGCAATCCCCGCACCATTTAGTAGCTCTCCTCTGGACTGCTTCTACCCTGTTGATGTCCTTGCAGAGTTGTGACCTCCAGAACTGGACTCAGTACTCTAGGTAAGGTCTCAGTAGTGAGCAATATAGTGGCAACACCATCTCCCTCTTCCTGATAGAAGTTTCCCTCCCTATGCACCCCAGCATCCCACTAGCCTTACCTACTGTCTTGTCACACTGCCCTGCCACCTTGAGATAATCAGATATGATTGCCATGGGGTCCCTTTCTTGGTGATTGTAAATTCTCCCCCATCTCCATCTTATGATACAGCTCCTGGGTTTCCCATGTTTTGGCATTGAAACCTATCTGCCACACCCTAGACCACTCCTCTAGTTTCCCCAGATCCCTTTGCATTCTCTCCACCCCTTCCTGCGTGTCCACGCTGTTGCAGATTTTTCATGTCATCCATAAAGAGACACACCATCCCTTCCAGTTCCTCAGCAACATTATGTATGAATACATTGAAGAGGACTGGTCCCAGTACTGATCCTTGTGGCACCTCACTCGACACTCTCCCATCCCGAGTATCTGCCATTTACCACCATCTTCTGCCTCCTGTCTTTCAACCAGCTTGATACCCAGCTTACCACTTTTTCCCCAACCCCGAGTCTGCTTATTTTCATAACTTTCTTAATTAGCCTCCTGAGTGGCACGGTGTCACAGACCTTACTGAAGTTCAGATAGGCCACATCCACGGCCCTCCCTGATCCACTTCCCTAGTCACCCAGTCAAAGAAATCTATGAGATTTGTTTGGCATGACCTGTTCCCTTTGAAACCATGCTGCCAGTGGTCCTGCAACCCATATGCCTCCAGGTACTCATCAGCCTCTCCTTCAGAAATGTCTCCAATAATTTCCTCACCACTGATGTGAGACTCACTGGCCTGTAATTGGTAGCCTTCTCCCTGCTCGCCTTTGTTCAGAGGGACCACTTCAGTTCTCTTCCTGTCCTCTGGAGCTACCCCCATCTCCAGTGGGGTTCTGAATAGTGTTGCCAGAGGGGCTGTTAGCACCATGCTGAGTTCTTTTAGAACCCTTGGGTGAATCCTATCTGTTCCCATTGCCTTGTTCTCCTTTAGGGCATCCAGTACCTTTCGGAGACTCCCAAAATGGACTTTTGTCATCATCGTCCCCTGGTGCCTGCTGCTGATAACATGTTCTCTACTGTGAATACCAGACAGAAGTACTCATTTTGAATGTTAGCTTTTCCTGATCTTGTTCTACACAGTCTGCCACCCCACCCTCCTGATTCTTACTATCCCACCCATTGCTTTTCTCTTTTCACTCATGAACCTGAAGAAAGTCTTATCCCCTTTTTGACCTCTTTGGCAATCCCCTCCTCTGTTTGTGCATTAGCTGCTCTCACCCTCCTTCCTGCCTCCCTTTGCTTTTCCAGATGTACAGGGGGGAGGGAGGGGGAGGAGGGGTAGCAATGATAGTCAAAAACTGCATTGGCATAGGGGGAGTAGAGGAGGCGGAGGGAACCATGGAGGCGATTTGGGTCACCTTGATAACAAGGGGGGGCAAGAGAGTAAAATAGGGAGTGTATAGACCCCTGCCCTGGCAGAGGAGCTGGAGGACAGTCTGGTGGCAGATGTTAGGAGACACTGCAGACTGGGCAGAGGAAAGGTGGTGGTGTTGGGGACTTAAACATGCCAGGAACAGACTGGGAGACTATGACATCCTCTGTGACCAGGGAACAGAGGTTGTTGGATGTCTTTCAAGACGCTTCCTAACTCAGCAGGTGAGGAACTGACCAGGAGGCACGGGTACTGGATGTGGTCCTGGCAGACAGTGACCAGATTGGGGGCCTGGAGGTAAGGGACCCATTGGCGGGGAGTGACCATGCCATGGTCTGGTTCTGCCTGGACCTAGGAGGGGTAGAAGGCTGCACAAAGATGGAAGTAACCGACTTCAGGGGGGTGGATTTTAAGGAAATGGGAAGGATCCTTAAGGAGCATTTGGATGGGATTGGGTCGGACATGGACGCTGATAGTAGGTGGGAAATCATCAGGAGAAGGGTGCAGGATGCTACCAGCACCTGTGCAAGAGTAAGACGAATGCGGTGGGCCAAAAACCTGTTGGTGGACCAGGGAGGTCCAGGAGGTGGTAGGGAAAGAAAGCAGCCTATAAGAAATTCAAGTGCTCAAGGGTGAAAGGGATCGGGGGAGTATGAGCTGATGGCTAGAAGGGCCACTAGAGTGGTGAGGGTGGCTAAGGCAAGGAAGGAGCAGAACCTGGCCAGGGAAATTAGGAGAGGGAAAAGGGTTCTTTAGATACATTGGGGAAAGACGAAGGTGAAGGGGCAGATTAGCAGGATTAAATCAGGGAAGAGATGGGCACAAGACCCAGAGGAGCAGGCTGAGGTACTAAATGAGTACTTCACCTCCAGTTTTCACCAGGAAAATGGGGATGCTGCATCATACATGGGAGAGACCGAGATAATGAGGAGGGGGCCCTACCAATCGGCAGGTCTGGGGAGGGGCATCACTGGCAGGTGGGGAGGCTAAGCAGGAGAAGAGGTACTGGAAGTGGAAATCACAGCAGAGAGTGAGGGAAGCCCTCAGCTCCCTTAAGGCGGAGAAAGCAGGGGCCGGATAAATTACATCCTAGAGTGCTGAAGGAACTTGCAGATGTCCTGGCGAAACCCCTGGCAGAGCTTTTCACCATCTCTCTGAGGACAGGGTGGGTGCCCCAAGACTGGAAGGTGGCGCATGTAGTGCCTATCCACAAAGGGGATCAAGGGAGGTGGCAGGAACTACAGAGCCTGTCAGCCTGACATCAGTGGTGGGCAAGGTGATGGAGGGCATTGTCAAGGAGAGGCTAGGGGGGGACCTGGATAAGTCAGGGTGCCTGGACGATAGACAGCATGGATTCATCCCGGGGAAATCGTGTCAGACAAACCTTGTGGAGTTCTATGACTGGGTGACAAGTGCCTTGGACCTGGGTAGACCGGTGGATGTCCTCTTTCTAGACTTCAGCAAGGCATTTGACTCTGTTCCTCACATGGGCCTGTTGGATAAACTAGGAGAAATGGGGTGGAAAACCAGATGATCCGATGGATAGGCAATTGGCTCCAGGACCCGACACAGGAGTCGAGTTAGTGGGATAGTCTCTTCCCCAAGGAGGGTCATTAGTGGGGTCCCACAGGGATCAGTCCTTGGCCCCTTCTGTTCAATGCCCACGATCTGACATAAGGACAGGTATCAGGGTGAGATGAGTCTCTTTGCAGATGACTCGAAACTGGGCGGTGGTGGATGGGAGGAGGGGAGGGTGGCCCTGCAGGGGACCTGGAGGCTCTGGAAAGATGGTCTAGAAAGTGGAAGCTGAGGTTTAATGCAGGAAATGCAAGGTACTCCACCCGCCAGAAACCCAGGCCAAGTGTACACCCTGGGGGAATACTACAAGTCTCAATGGCTGAGAGGGACCTGGGGTGGTGGTGGATGTCAAGATGAACAACTCTGAGACTTGTAGGAGGGCAGCAGCCAAGGCCAACAGGATGCTGGGATGCATCGCTGGGGATCACCTCCAGAAGGAGGGAGTGATACTCTCTGTATAACTGCTTGGTGAGGCCGCACCTGGAGTACTGCGTGCAGTTTTGGAGCCGCACTTAAAGAGGATATTAACCTCTGGAGAGGGTCCAGAGGAGGGCAACCAAAATGATTTGGGGCTTGGGGACAGGACCTATGAGGGAGGCTCGAAGAGCTAAATATGTACACTTTGGAAGAGAGAGGACGGTGGGACATGATAGAGGTCTTCAGGTACATGAAGAGGGTAAATAAGGAGGAACAGTGAGGGTGCTTGAAGGAAGGAGGAGGGGGCCACTAGAGGGCATGGGTGGAAGCTGGAGGGGAAGATTCAGGGAGAAAGGAGGTGCTACTTCACTGAGAGGGTGGTAGAGCCATGGAATGCACTACCTAGGGGGCTGGTGGAGGCAGAGACAGTGGAGGGGTTCAAGAGGGGTGGGACAGGTACAGGGGAAGGGTTCAGGAAGCAAAATCCAATGCAGCAAGAATATCCGGAACTGGGAGGGAGAAGCCAGAGAAGGCGAGGGGGACAGCAAGGTCAGCACCCAGGGTGGGGGCTGACCAAACGAGCAGACACGAAAGACCATTAGGCCTATTCTGCTGGCATTTTAGTATGTTAGTATGTACGTCCCTGCCCATCTCTGCCTGGGTCTCCTTGTACTTCCTAAATGCTGTTTTATTTTCTCCTTCACCAGCTTAACCACCTCCTTTAAGAACCATAATGGCCTCTTCCTCCTCCTTCCTTTGCTTCTTCATTCAGCTAGCATGTCATTGTTTTAGCTATTCCCTCCTTGATCTTTTTCCATTAGGTTTCCACTCCCTCCCTCTCTGGCCATCTCCCCCACCATCCCAAGGTAGAAGAGCTAATGGGATAAGTGGACCACAAAGCTCAGTTGGAAAGAAACCTATTTCTTAAAATGGCATGAACGAGGGGGGCGCTAATGAGCACTTGAAGAGAACAGATGTGTCTGCACCTTGTTTCTCCTCGCCGGGGTAATTTAAAGTTAAAAAAGTGCTAATTCGTCCTTACTTACGGTTTATTTTGTTACAAGACTGCAGTACTCCGGTATGGATGAATATTTGACGTCGGGGGGCCGGTAAAAGCCAGCAAGTGACCGGCAGTGCTTCAAAGAAAAGTATGACCTGTTTACAGGCTAAGAGCCACCAAAGTAGTTTCCCTTTCAGCTGCAGAGGTGAGTGCGCTGGGTTGCGATCTGACAGGCCAGGTCCTGGTGGCCTTGGAGCTGCAACTCTGTAAATTAGAAATCCGAATCGATGACAGGCTCTAGGAGGTTTTGTCTCACCAGGCAGCCCAAGTGGCACGTTTAACGGAGACAGAGGAGTGTATATCTAGAATGGAAGATGAACTACAGGGGGACCTGGGGGAAAAGATCTTAGCCCTGCAAAAAGAGATAGAGGAAAAGAAAGAGACGGCAGATCACCAAGAAAACTACCACCAAAGACTAAATCTTCAATTCCGTGGTCTGCCAGAAGGGATAGAAGGAGGGAATGTGTTGGAGTTTTGTGCAGAGACCCTGCCCAAACTGTTGGGCCTAACAATAAAGAATGGAAGGCTGAAGTTGGAGTATGCACATCGGGCTGTTAGGCCCAAGCCATCCGCGGGGTAACCGCCCCTCTAAATCATTATGTGGTTCCACCACTACCAAGACCGTGAAACGGTACTACATGCTTACAGGGAGAAAGGCCAGCTTTCGATGGAGGGTCATCGAATCTTTCTGTCCCAGGACTACTCTGTGAGGCTTCTGAACAAATGTAAAAAGTTCAACGAATCTATGGCTATCCTTCGTTCTCTCTTTTTTTTTTTTTTTTTGAGTGATCTATTTTACCCCATCGTGCTCAGGAGCTGCCTCTCCTTCAGGCTGCCATGACCCCTCAGACATTCCCCCTACTATCTCCCACACAAGCCACCTTACCTCAAATCCGCAGCCTGCCTGTGAATAGCCCGCTGTAACCCTGTACCAGGTGGGTCCCTCTCCTCCGAGGGGGAAGGCACCGGTGGGAGGAACTGGCACACTATTTTCTTCGGTCCCAGGCGCTGCTGAGGCTTTGCGTGGCCTGCTGGAAGTCTTCGGAGGTGTCCTGGCCTGGCAGCCGTCATCCGGACAGTCTCCAGAGCGGTATTGCCGTTTTTCTGGCGTTCCCCTTGTAATGATCCCTCTGCAATGCTCCTGGTCTCCACCGGTTGCCGCTGCAGAGCGACCATGCATCCCTAACCCACCCCAGGGGAGGAGAGCAGTCCCTCGGACGCGCGATCCTTCCTCTTCCCCTGTCAACCCTCAGTCCGTTCCTGAACCCGGGTCACCAGCATAGTGTTAGATAAAGCGCCCTGCGCCTCAACCCTCTGCGCCACCGGGCCGGCAAACTTCACTCTCTTAAAGTGGAAAACTATTTGATTTATCTAGCAACTCTTAAGGTGAAACACGAGGTGCAACATACTCGTTCAGGGAAGCAGATGAAGCTGCAAAGTTCGTGGAGGACTTGGGTAAAAAGAATGGGTGAAGTATAAGCCCTGAGCAGTGTTTACATTTCTAGGCCTTACAGGCACATGGGGGGCTAACTGATATAAATTGCTCCGTTTTGTTAACTGTTTAATTGAGTGAAGTTATTATGTTCAGGGGACATGTGCTGTCTTCTCACCATGACGATGAACGTCTCCTTTTATTTCCTTTTGTTGGGATGGACTCCTCTATCCTTCTCCTGCTGTCCGGTGTCAGGAGGTGCAGGGTCCTCGTGGAAAGTGCATCTGAATATTCAGAATAACGGAGACTTTAACATGCTTAGTCTGCAGCTGACTGCGAGACATTATGTGACTGTTCTGTTCTTTTGTCTGCCACTTCTTAATTACAGGCAAACTTAAAGGACTAATAGTCAAAGGAACATCTGGAGAGAGCTGTGGTGGGGGGATGATGCATGACAAGCATTGGAAGGGGGCTAGCGTGTGGGAAGGCTTGCTTTGTTGGCTGGGTGCTGCAGCTTGGGGAATTGGGCTTACTTGCCGCCAAAGGCATATAAATGGGCTCGTACTGGAAGCCGATGTGAGAGATGGAGGGTGATAACCCCACTACGCTGAGCTACATCATGCAGGGGAGACTCCACTGGTGGCTATAAGATTGCTTGCAGGGGCACATGTTTGGGGCGTTTGGCCCGATGTATGTATGGCATGTTTCGATGCAGCACATGGCGGCCTCACACATAAGAGATATCAAATAGGACGTCTTGGGTATATATTGATACTGGGCTAAAACTCAAAGCCTGATACCAGGGGCCTGGGCGAGAATGGAGTATGGATGGGCGATTACAATGTGTACCTCGGGGGTTGGGGGGGGGGCAGAGGGCAGGACACAACTACATAGAGGAATACTAATGGTACTCGAGCATAGTTGGCAGATAATGTCGGAGATGGGATGTTGGGGACCGTTTTTAAAACAAGGGATTAAGGGACAGGTTTGGCAAGTTACAGTGGAAAAAGGACATGGGGGGGTATGGTTAATTTGGTTACTAGAGATGTTGGGGGGTATGTTTGAATGTTTTTCAAATAGTTGGAATGTTGTTATTGTCTTACTGTTTACATGTTGTTGCACACAGAGCTACGATCACAAGGTTATGGTGCTTCAGGTGTGTCGGAGAGATATGACAAACTGGAGGGGGTCATTTGCGCAATGTATCAGAACTGAGATGGAGGATCTCATGGCTGCTGGGGGGGATATTATGACAAGAGTACTTCTTCCTAATGGCTAACAAACGAGACCCGAGTATATGTTCCTGGAATGTTAGAGGGATAGCGACCCCTGTGAAACGTTCCAGTCTCCTTACAGCTCTACAGAGACAGGGGGGTCCAATTGGCACTGTTGCAAGAAACACGTCTCACGGTGGCGGAGCACATGAAATTGGCATGGGGTTGGATGGGGAAATGTTTCGCAGCCTCATTTAAGGAGCATAAGAGAGAGGTTGCTCTCCTTCTGCATAAACATCTTCCATTTCAGGTGCAGCGAGTGGTCAGAGATCAGACTGGAAGAAGGTACATTTTTATGGTGGGAGAGTTATGGGGGGAGCACATAACATTCGGCACTGTATATGCATCAGCTATATTTACTAACATACTAAAATGCCAGCAGAATAGGCCTAACGGTCTCTCGAGTCTGCTCGATTTTCAACACCTGCACTGAGTTCTGATTTTGGTGTCCCCTTCCCCACCTTGGGTTATACTGTCCCCAGTCCCAGATGTTCCACCTGTATTGGGCCTAGTCAGATGTACCCTCCCCCTGTACCTGTCCCATCCCCTCTTAAACCGGTCCACAGTCTCCGCCTCTACCAGCTCCCTGGGCAGTGCATTCCATGACTCCACCAACCTTTCAGTGAAATAATATCTCCTCCTGTCCCCTCTGAGCCTGCCCCCTTCCAGCTTACCCCCGTGACCTCTTGTTGCCCCACTCTCCTTCCTTTGGAGCACCCTGACTGGGCCTCCTTTATTGATCCCTTTCATGTACTTGAAGACCTCTATCATGTCCCCCCTGTCCCTCCTCTCCTCCAGAGTGTATGTGTCGAGCTCCTTGAGCCTCTCCTCATAGGTCCTCTCCCCCAGACCCCAGATCATTTTGGTTGCCCTCCTTTGGACGCTCTCTAGGAGTGTAATGTCCCTCTTTAAATGTGGTCTCCAAAACTGTACACAATACTCGAGGTGTGGCCTAACCGAGCAGTTGTACAGTGGAAGGATCACTTCCGCCTTTCTGGAGGTAATCCCCCTGGCGATGCATCCCAGCATCCTATCTGCCCTTGCCACTGCCCTCCTACAGGTCTCTGAGTTGTTCATTTTATCATCTACCACTACCATCAGGTCCCTCTCACCCTCTGTGACGTGAATCATGTCTCCTCCCAGGGTATACCCCTGGCCTGGATTTCTGACTCCCAGGTGCGAATCTTGCACTTCCCCGCATTGAATTTTAGTTTCCATTTTCCCGACCACCTTTCCAGAGCCTCCAGATCCTCCTGCAAGGCCACTCTCCCCTCCTCCCCATTCACCACTGCACCCAGCTTTGAGTCATCTGCAAAGAGACTCATCTCACTCCTGATCCCCCTCCTGATGTCTGAAATATAGGCATTGAACAGGAGTGGCCCCAGCACTGACCCCTGGGGAACCCCACTAGTAACCCACCTTGGGGATGAGGCTAACTTTAGGCCACTTTTTACAACACTATTCTCTCACTCCTAATAAAGAAGCAATTCCCAGGCCTGCTTTTGGGAGGTGACCTAAACTGTACTCTAGACCCTTACCTAGACCACTCCCAGGGTAAAGGCCGACAACATGAGGCAATTTGCCAGTGGCATAGGGGAATGGCAGAGCTAGAGATGATGGATGGCTGGCAGCAAGCGAATCCTGGGGCAGAAAAGTACACCACCTACTCTAATCTGCATGGCACTTGGTCACAGATTGACTACGTGTTTCTTCCACAGGCATTGTATGGATGGGTGCGGGCGACGCGGCATAGTCCTATGCATATCTCAGACCATGCCATGGTGATTATTTCTCTGACAATGAATAAGCCAAGGAGGCCCCGGAAGTTCCGACATATTTGCTGTGGGATAAAGATTTTAAAGAATACATGGAACAATGGGAAACTTGTATAACAGCTAATGTAAATTCCCCACTAATAGGGCAATTATCTGGGATGCTGGAAAGGCGTATATGAGGGGGATGATTATAAAATATGTAGCTAAAGTAAAAAAACAAAAGCAAGCGAAGAGAGTGATGCTAGAAACCAGAGTGAGGGATTTGGAGAGGCGGGCTGCAAATGGGGAGGACAAAACGGTTCGAGGTGGGTTGAAAGCAGCTAGGGAGGCCCTGAATACACTATTTAGTGGGGAGGCTAGAACAGCTTGGACATTTGGTAAGAAAAAGTTATATGAATGGGGAAACAAGCCCGGTCTTTTGCTGGTTCGACTGATGCGGGGTGGGAGTGGCACAACCCATATCTTGGCAATCAGTGATAGAAGGGAGGGTGTTGCATAAGCCCCCTCAACAGATACGGGAGTGTTTCCAAAGATTTTATGAAACACTGTATATGACGGAAGGAGGGAAGGGGACTACGGAGCATGGGCAAGCCTTTTTGGACGCCCTGCGGCTGCCCGAACTGACGAGGGAGCAGAAAGAGACCTTAAATGGCCCTAATATGAGTGCAGAGGTGCTGGGGGCCATTCAGCAGCTTCAGAGTGGTAAGGCGAGTGGGCCAGAGGGCTACCTAGTGGAATACTATAAATGCTTGGCGGGGTAGTTGGCCGTGCAGGTGTGTGATATCTTTAGCAGCAGGAGGGGGAGGCTCTGAGACGTCTGGAAACTTTCTCAGATGCGGTGATTTGTTTGATTCCCAGGATGGGGAAGGATGTCTTGGAGTGCTCTTCTTTTCGACCAATCTCGCTTCTGAATTGCGATGCCAAGATATTTGCAAAGGTGCTGGCGGGTCGTTTTGAAGTGGTGTTGCCCAAAGTTGTTCCCCCAGACCAGACCGGGTTTATTAAGGGACATCTCTCATATCATAATGTGCGGAGAATTCTGAATGTGATTTGGGTTGCAGAAAAGCGGAAAGAGGACACCTGTGTCATTTCTGTGGATGCCAAAAAGGCCTTTGACCGGGTGGAATGGGACTATTTATTTGAGACGTTAGCCCTGTTTAGTCTGGGGGACACGTTTGTGGGATGGGTGCATGCATTATATAGATCTCCCTATGCAAAGATTCTGGTAAATGGCACTCTTTCTGGGGGCTTTAGCCTGAGTAGGGGCACAAGGCAGGGGTGTCCGCTATCTCCGCTGCTTTTTGCTTTGGTGGTAGAGCCACTGGGGAAAGCCATTCGGAAGAATGAGCGCAATCGAGGGGTGAGTGGGGGGTCTCGGGGGAACAACATAAACTCGTGATGTACATGGATGACATGCTACTTTTTGTTACAGAACCCGAGAGTTCCATGACCACTCTCCTGCGGTTGGTTGAGAGGTATGTGCAGTTCTCAGGGTACAAACTTAATTTAGATAAATCTGAAATTATGAGGCTTCCCAAAGGTATGGGGTGGGATCAGGGATGGGGTTTTAAGAGAGTAGGATGGCACTTTACATACTTGGAAATTAAGATTGGGTGGTCCCGCCGGCCCGGTGGCGCTGAGGGTTGAGGCGCTGGTCGCTACACCTCGCGCCACGCCGGCGACCTGTGTTCGGCGGGGAGGAGATGGATTGAGCTTCCGGAGGACTGCTCTCCATCTCTGGGGTGGGGGGATTTAGGCGGCTGGTGCTTGCCTGACCCTAAGCGGAGCTGAGGATCAACAACGCGCGGCGGAAGAGGAGGCGGGACATGGCAGGCGGCTTGACTAGTCTTGGCGCCACGGGAGGGTGCGCGCACTCAGTTGCTGGCGTCATTGCACGCTATGCCCACCTGGGAAGAAAATCGAGGAAAAAATGGAGCCCGGCAGCACGACGTCGTTCCCCGGCGCCATTCCCGGAGGATGCCTCCCTGGCATGGACCCGTTTGGGTGGGTTGAGTCGCTCCCCACCACCCTGCCGTGAAGGGTAAGTCGCGGGGTGCGGAAGGAAGGGGGTCTCATGTCCGGGGATGGCGCCGGAGGAATGGCAGAGTGTGGGGGGGCCGGAGCTCCTGTGGAGAGAAATAACATCCGTAAAAAAAAAAAAATATATAAAAAAAAAAAGATTGGGTGGTCCCTGAGCTCCCTTTATGCCTTGAATTACAGTTCAGTTCTAAAGACAAAAGAGACTGACTTGAGACGGTGGGCGTCTTGGCCGATTTTGTGGCTTGGGAGGATAAATTTAATTAAAATGAACATCCTCCCCAGGTTGGTATATATTATGCAGATATTGCATTTGGGGTTGACTAGGAAGGATACTAAAAGGTTGGAAGGATTGTTCTCCTCGTTTATCTGGAAGGAAATGCCCCAGGGTGAGGCGTGCAACGTCTCAAGATTGATGCGGGGAATTAAACTTTCGGATATAGAGACCTATCATTTAGCAGCTCAACAGAAGTATATCAGTGACTGGATACATTTGCCCCCGACAGCACGGTGGCTAGACCTTATGAACATAGGAAATTTGCCATCAGATAAAGGCTAGGCTTAGAGGTCTATCAAGTCTGCTCGAATGTGCAGCTAGCACCCCTTATTCTGCAGCTGCCCCTCCCTTCCACCCTTCCCCTTCATTAACCCTCCCCCTTGTCCTGTCCCATCCCCTTTTGAAGCAGTCCACTGTTCTACTGGATACCACTTCTGCAGGTAACGCATTCCACCCAGCCACCACCCTCTCTGTAAAAAAGTGTCTCCTCATCTCCCTCCTGAACCTTCCTCCCTCCAGTCTCATATCATGGCCCCTGGTGTCCCTCCCCTCCCTTACTTTGAATAGCCCCTCTGTACCTGTCTTGTTTATTCCTTTCATGTACTTAAAGGTTTCAGTCATGTCCCCGTCCCTCCTCTCCTCCAGTGAATACATGTTCATCTCCCTCAGCCTCCTCTCGTTTGCTAAGTCCCCAGCTCCTTGATCATCTTTGTCGCCCTGCTCTGCACCCCTTCCAGTAACTTAATGTCCCTTTTCAGATACGGGTGCCAGTACTGCACGCAGTACTCCAGGTGCGGTCTAACTAATGACCTGTACAGTGGCAGAATCACCTCCTCCCTCCTCGAGGATATACCCCTTGCAATACAACCCAGCATTTTGTTGGCCTTTGCAGCTGCCTTCCTACATAGTGCCAAGTTGTTCATTGATCCTGTAATGAGCACCCCCAGATCCTTCTCCTCCTCTGTCTGAGCTAGCTGCACTCCCCACAGCTGGTAACTCCTCCTTGGGTTCTTCATCCCAAAATGCAGCACCTTGCACTTTTTGGCATTAAAGCCCAGTTGCCAGGTGTCTGACCAGGTTTCAAGCTTTGCCAGATTATCCTGCAACCCCTGCCATCCCCCTAGGTCATCCACCACCGCTCCTACCTAGGTATCATCAGCAAATAGACTGATCTTGCTCTTGATGTCCTATGATATGTCTGCAATGAATATCCCAAACAACACTGGTCCCAACACCGAGCCCTGTGGAACACCGCTGGTCACTACCCTTGGGTGTGAGAGCTCCCCACCACCACCCTCTGTTGCCTTCCCTGAAGCCAGTTTTCTACCCATCTCACCAGCTTTGCATCCGCCCCTGTGCCTACTGACTTACTTCCCAGCCTTCCATGCGGCACCGAGTCGAATGCCTTACTGAAGTCCAGATACAGGACATCCACTGCATGGCCCCTGTCCAGTTGCCTAGTTACCCAGTCATAGAACTCCACCAGGTTGGTTTATCAGGATCTGCCCTGTATGAAGCCATGCTGTCTGCTGTCCTGTAGTCCTTTGGCCTCTAGGAGGGCCACCAGCCTCTCCTTCAGGATAGTCTCCATTAGCTTACCCACGATGGATGTGAGGCTCACTGGTCTGTAGTTTCCCGGTTCATCCTTGGGGCTACTCTTGTGGAGGGGCACCACATGAGCCATCCTCCAGTCCTGAGCTACACACCCCGAATGTAGTGAGGCATTAAATAGGTCTGTCAAAGGTCCTGCAAGGACCTCTGCCAACTCCTTCAGTACCCTAGGGTGGATGCCATCTGGGCCTGGCGTCTTGTCCACCCTCAGTGCCTTCAAACCCTCCCGAACTCTGCCCTCCATGGTTTCCTCCTCTGTCACCCCCGTTTCTGCCATTTCTCCCCCTTGGGTGTCACCCCCCCTCTTCTCTTTAGTAAATACTGAACAGAAGTACTCATTTAGTGCTTCTGCCTTATAGCACCCTGCTTCCACCCAATCCCCTTCCTTCCTAATCCTTCCTATGTGCTCCTTACAGCTCCTTTTCTCCCGGATGTACCTAAAGAAGTCCTTCTCCCCCTTCTTAATGCATTGTGCCAGCCTGAGTTCCGTAGATGCCAGCTTGAGACCTTGAGCAATGGGGCTGTGTGACGAGACTATCAGCATACCTTGAGAGACAGGGTAGGGGGGCATATCAAAGGCAGGAGATTCGGAATCCATTGGTTGAAGCAGCTTTGGATAGTTGGGGTAGGCTCCTGAAGCGGAGGGGGGTGAAGCATGTAGATACGTATTTAGTGTTGATCACTGGAAACCCGTACTTTCTGCCAGGGTGGGAAGACCCTGGATTTAAGATGTGGGAGAGAAGGGGCATAAGAAGTCTGGAAGACCTACTTAGCGGGGAAGGGATTAGCCCATTTTTAGACCTGCGCCAAAGGTTAAATTTGGAGGGAGGACACTTATTTCTATACTTCCAGATTTGGGCCGATGTAGCAGGGTTCGGTAGGGAAGGACCTGGGATAGGAGAACTCAGGAAAATTGAAACACTCATTCAGATGTCCAGACGGGATTCCAAAGGTTTTGTAGGGAAAGCGGTAAGAGATTCCAGGCAAAGTTTACCAGACCTTTTGGGTAAAATCCAGAGACTCTGGGGAAAGGGATATGGGTATCCAGATAAGTGATCGGAACTGGGCTGAGCTGTTGCCTATGCACATGGGGCTTTTGCTCTGTAATAAATTCAAAGAGGCTTTTTATAAATTTATACACAGGGGCCCAGACATTCAAACTGTGCCAGGCTGTGGCGCAAGCTTGGGCGCAGCTCAACATGGCTGCGCAGCGGTATGGACTGGGCGATATTCAACGGAGCTGCGCCATGGCTCAGCAGCGTTGAATATTGCACCCTGTACCGCGCAGTGGCACTGCGCCAGCGCTAAGTGGCCAGAGTGGAGCATGGGATCACGCTAGCGCAAGTTCCATTGCGCTATGCACAGCAACCGCGATATTCAAAAGTTGACATGCAGATGGGGCCATAATGTATGCAAGGTGCACGTGGGGCCATTTGCATGTCATTATGACCCCATTTGCATGCAGGTGCGCCTATCCCCAACAGCTTGTGCCTGGCACCCTGCCAGGCAGCAGCCATCGGGACCAACGCCCCCTGCAGCCAGCAATGTGCTCCACAGCCCGATCGCAGGCATTTTGTCATAAAATAGGAAGAATTACGTCCAATATTTCTGGTGGTCCAGTGGACCGCTGTCTGCCCGATCGCGGGCATTTGTCATAAAAAAGCTGTCCAATATCCCTGGTGGTCCAGTGGACCTCTATCTGCCCGATCGCGGGCATTTGTAATTCAAGAAAAGAAATATATCCTTTATCCCTAGTGGTCTAGCGGTAACCCCCTCACCGCCCACTAAAGCCCCACCGCGCTCAGCCGGCGGTGGCAGCACCCTCTCGTCTGCCGCCCGCCGGCTGGCCTCATCGGTAGGGCCGCCGCCCGTGGTTCCGGCGGAGCAATGGGCGTGTAACCCGTCCTACCACGGAAGGTGGGCTGCGCCGACCAGCTCACGCTGTGGGATGGCGTCTGTGAGCCGTGCCAGTCGAGGGGGCAAAGTGCTGCCCGACGACAGGGAGGGGGACGGTGAGCTCAGTGGGCGGGTGGGGGGTACCGCTAGACCACCAGGGATATAGGACATATTTCTTTTTGAATTACAAATGCTCTGACAAGCAGATAGCGTCCACTGGACCACCAGGGAATACTGGACAGCTTTTTATGACAAATGCCAGCGATCGGGCAGATAAGCGTCCACTGGACCAATAGGATATTGGACAGCTTTTATTACTAATGCCCGCGATCAGGCAGATAGTGGTCCACTGGACCACCAGGGATATTGAACGGAATTATTTTATTTTATTACAAATGCCCGTGATCGGGCATTGGGGGGGGGGGGCGCCGCCAGGTGCAGCCGGAGCTCGGGTGAGCTGCCGTGTTGCACCCTGCAATGCAGCAGCTCACCTGTGGGTGGCCATCAGTCGTTCCTTTTTATTTTTATTTTTGGATCAATTTTGTGCTGACGCAGGTAGGGGTTGCGCATGCATGGCTCTGCACATCCCGGGTTGAATATCGGGCTGTGCAGGGTATGCATCGTCACGCCCCTGCGCCTGCGCCAGACAGATATTACTGATGCGCCCGCGATCGGGATTTGTGCCGCCGCATTTTCCCTTTTGAATATCACGCCGAGGCGCATCAGTGGGTTGCGCATGGTGCAACACTTTTGAATATCTGGGCCTGGGTATATAATCCCCTGGCCATTGTTCATAAATACCATCCCACTATGTCACCTTATTTCGGGCGTTGTGAGCAAGAGACAGGCACCTATATGCGCTGTTTTTGGACCTTTCGAATCCTATAGCAGTTCTGGAAATCGGTGGCTTTGGAAGTGGGGAGGATGTGGGGTAGAGTGATTCCGCTAGACCCATTAGCCTGCCTTTTTAGGGTGGAATTAGATGGAGAGGGGGGATGGTAGCCATTACTGAGATGGGTAAGAATCCTACTGATCTTAGCCAGACATTGTATTCAGAATACCTGGGTGTCCTGTATAACTCCCACAGTGCAGAGCTGGCGCATGTTTGTCTTGTGCACTTCAGTTTTGGAGAGACTGACCGTCCTTGTCAAAGATGGGCTGGAACAGTTTACTAGAGAGTGGGCCCCTCTCCTGGCAGATCTTACCCAGCAAGAGAGCATGCTTCTTTGGGATGGACTGGAAATATAGGTGATAAGGATACTGTATCTGAGGGCACCTGAGCCCCTTATTAAAGTATCAGTGGCTCAGTAGGTAGCACACTCGCCTCTGAGGCCGGGAGATCAGAGGGCTGTGGGTTCAGTTCCGACATCTAGCACTTGGGTTAATATCCCAGTACTGACACTGTAGTGCAGCATGAGAGGGGTGTTGCATTTCTGAGGTGCCGTCTTTCGGATGAGACGTTAAACCAAGGTCCCATCTGCCTGGATTAGTGGTAGTTCAGGTGGATGTTAAAGATCCCATGGCACTTATCGAAAAAGAGTAGGGGAATTTCCCCGGTGTCCTGGCCAAATTTCCCTCATTCACGAAAAATACCACCAACAGCTTAATCTGGTTCAAGGTCGGTTGGCATTCATCTATATCCCCTTCCCCAGGGTCGTGCCTGAAAATAGGCAGGATTTGTCTAGTGCACTTACGCGGTCAACAAAAACAAAATAAATAAAATAATTTCAAAATTAAAAGGTCTTGTAATGTACCACATGTATGTACAGAGACATGTATTGATTGGGTATCGTAAAATTTAACATCAGACATGTACGATTGGGTAAACTGAAACCATAACTCAGATGTATTGTAACAGGTGAATTTCTATGTGGAAGTGATTGGATGTGTGCATTGGAGTTTGAATAAATTCTTCTATGCAAAAAAAAAAAAAAAAAAGTGGCACGAACTTTCCAACTACACTTAAAAACTTGATCCATATTTCATTACAAAAACATTTTAGCCATTTTGTAAGTGGAATAACACATTTTAGATCGGGCATTATGCTGTGGCAGTGTACCCTCCTGCTAATTTAAGCTCTCAGGTTGCCTTGGGCTCAAACCCACTAGTTGATACGTTGACATCGTAATGCCTCCCACCATCATGTCTTATTCCCAACATATAGTGTTAAATATACAATCACCTATCACCATCCAGTGGTTCAATTCCTACCTCTTCAACAGGTCACAGTTTGTCAAAATCGCTGATGTCTCTCTCCCCCCTCCCCCCAATCCTAGCAGGCATTCCATAAGGATCTGTTCTTGGTCCCATCCTCTTTTCTCTCTTCATAAATGACCTTCCCTCCTCCTGCACAAAATCCAGCATACACATGTATGCGGATGACACTATCCTCTTTACGTCAGGCCCATCAATGCGAGAAGTTCAGTCTACTCTCCAATGTGATTTCACAAATATCCAACATTGGTTCAGTCAAAATCAATTGAAAGTAAACAGTGCCAAAACTGTATTCATGCTATTTGGCACAGTGCAGAAGATTAACAGATCCTCCCCCCTTTCTGACATCATTTCCCTAGAAGATGGTACCGCCCTAGACCATGTCAGTAAATGCAAATATCTGGGTGTGTGGCTCGGCCCTCACTTATCTTACTCATCTCACATTGAGGCAACCATCTCTAAACTGATGTATTTTAACTGTACTTGCCCGAATCTGTATCTGTTTGTACTATATGTACTTGCCTGCTGTATATATCCCTATCTTATTTGTAATGTCTATGTACCTTGTCTATTGCCTTACGACGTGGAACCTTTGTAAATGAGCTTTTAGCTCAAAGGTGTTAATCCGAGTTTCCAATAAATAAATAAATAAAACTACGCCCCAAACTTGGTATGCTCTGCTGGCACCGTGACTCCCTCCCACTCCCTGCTAGATGGCGGATCTTAACTAAAATGATCCTTCCCATTTTTGATTATGCAGATGTGGTCTACAGCACTGCTCCAGGAACCATCCTATCCAATCTTGACACTCTCCTAAACTCTTTTTGCCACTTCACCACCAAGTCACGCCTTAGAACTCATCACTGCAAACTTTACTCCCTTCTAGGCATAGCCCTACTGTCCCACGGACGCTATATCCAGTCTCTCAACCTCATCTAAATACTGGTTTGACATGCTACCCTCCTACATGGTCAACAGTCTCTCCCAGGCCCCGGACACCCCTTATGTACTGAGGCATAGAAATGAAAGCTCTTTTCACCTACCTCACCCATACTCATCTTCTGGCAAAGTTGCTTTCCCTTACCGACTCCCTAGCTTGTGGAACAAACTTGCCCCTTCCATCAGAAACTCCTCCTCTCACTGCGTTTGCCAGATGCAACTATGCCTCCTGCCACCTCCCCCCCTGCCACTGCTCCAGGTGATTTATCTTCACTCCACTGCACTTAAAATGGCAGAGTCTTCGCTGTGCGCACTAACATTTTTCATTTTTCTGGTCTTCCCAGTTGTCTTATGTCCAGGAAATGTTTCAAGTTTACCATGTTATGTTAACATTGTATTATTATTTGCAACTAATGTCTATGTCACAATGACCTGAAAATATTTGTAACTCTGCCGGAACTGGTTGTATTCTCAAACCATTGTGTTGCCTAATGCGTATTTTTCTTTTTGTGATATGTAGTGACTTTCTGTATGTTCTCCCTCTCCCCTGGGTCGCACCTGGAAACAAGCTTTGGCTCAGTGTGCCTATCTATTTATTTATTTATTAAAATGTTTCACCAGGAGGGCACACTGAATAACAAGTTGCTTGTCTCACAGTGCGACCTGGGGGGAGGGGTTACATAGGGTTGTGAAGGATGATCAGTTACAATAGTATGTGGGTAGTAGAAACAATACAACATTGTAAGATTGTGCAACAGTTGGAACACAAGGTATTGTACAATAAACAGTAGTAGGCAGAAGACACCAGGAGAAAGGACTGCTGTGTGACTGGACTTCTCTGCTGGGACTAAAGTAGAAGAACTTTTCTACTTGGACCTTTAATTTAGGGTAAAAAAAAACTTAACAAACAAAACAAAAAAAAGTGTGTGTGTGTGTCTGTCTGGGTTAACTGAACTGAATGGGTATCTGAGCAGTTATAGGTGTAAATATCAGGTGATTGAAAGGACTTAACTGCTGTGAGGTTTAAATTACTGGTAGAAAGATCTAGTAAGTAGGGGGAGTGGCTTAGCTAGAAGGAAGCTACATTTAAAGACTGCCTTAGAAAGATTCTGCTAATATCTTGGCAGAAGACACCAGGAGAAAGGACTGCTGTGTGACTGGACTTCTCTCCTGGGACTAAAGTAGAAGAACTTTTGTACTTGGACCTTTAATTTAGGGTAAAAAAAAAACTAACATACAAAACAAAAAAAAAAGTGAGTGTGTGTCTGTCTGGGTTAACTGAACTGAATGGGTATCTGAACAGTTATAGGTGTAAATATCAGGGGATTGAAAGGACTTAACTGCTGTGAGGTTTAAATTACTGGTAGAAAGATCTAGTAAGTAGGGGGAGTGGCTTAACTAGAAGGAAGCTACATTTAAAGACTGCCTTAGAAAGATTCTGCTAATATCTTGGCAGAAGACACCAGGAAAAAGGACTGCTGTGTGACTGGACTTCTCTGCTGGGACTATATTGCCCTCCTTCTCTCTCCCACCCAAAGCTAGTTCTATTTTTATAGGCACAGGGTTTGACTGACAACAGGAACTTCCTGTTTGGGAGCAGGAAGTGAGTGATCATAAATCCACAAAGACCCACCATCCTAGAAGGGCAGGAGTAGCTCTCCCGCCCCTCTAACTGCTGGAGGTCTGCCTCTGAGCAAGTAAGTGGTCTACTGAGAAATATAGGATATTCTTGTCTCAGAACAGGACAGTCAGGAGCTTAAAGGGCACACAGGCAGAAAGTAAGGAGAGAGAGAGAGAAAAAAAAAACAGAGGAAAGAGTAAGGATTGAAAACAGTTAAAGGGCCAGAAATAAGACATGATTGGAGTGGTGCAGTGCAGTGGCTGTGGAGCTGCTGTCTTCCAGGAGACGTTCTGGAGGATGTGGTGTTGTCCCATCTGCAGGCACCTCTCTGGGCTGAGGGAGGAGGTTGCTCATCTGCAGGCTGAGTTGACCAGGATTTGTGGGACCTCCTCTTCCATCCAGGGACCACCAGTGCCACTGCCGCTGCCTCAGAGGTTGCCAAGAAAGAGGAGCGGTTGGACCACAGTGGGCTCAGGGAGGGTGAGGGTGGTGGAACAGAGGTGCATCCCTCCAGTTGTACCTCTCCACAATTCCTATGCCATTCTGGCAAAGTGTGGTTCCTCTATGGAGGCACCCGCAGTGGAGACCAAGGAGGATGCTGGGAACCTCCGAAAAGGAGACCCACAGGAGGATGGCAGGGGACCCTGCAGGGAAGAAACAACTCCTGGTTGGGGACTCCATTGTTAGGAAGGTAGAACTGGGGAGGAAAGGGAGGGAGGGTGGCTTGCCTGGCGCCATGGCTTGAGGGACAGGAGCGAATCCTCAGGATTGCCGGAGCAGCTGCACAGGGAGGGAGCTGGATGTCATTGTCCACCTAGGGACAAATGACCTGGCTAAGAAAGGATTAGAAAGTGCAGGAAGAGTTTGTGGAATTGGGGAGGGCCTTAGTCAAGTATACCTTTGGGTAACCTTCTCGGAGGTGCTGCCCATCATGGCATAGGAGAGGCTGGGGTGTTCCGCACCATGAGATTCAATCAGTGGTTGAAAACTGGTGTGGAGCTCAGGGATTTGGCTTCATTGGGGACTGGGGTCCACCTGGGTGATGCAAGCCTATACTGGCATGATGGGCTGCATCTGTCGGGAGGAACCAGGATCCTAGTTGATGGTTTAAATACTTCATTGGCAAGCTTTTAAACTAGCCAAGGGGGGAGGCACTGGAAAGGAGCAGGGAAATCCTAGCCCCCCCCCCAAATAATCATGGTAGTAAGTGCGGCAAACACCAACATAGAGGTGTCGATAGAGAGAAGGGCAGGGGTAAATGGAGAAAGTGACAAAGGCAAGAAGGACAGGGATGGGGCAAAAGGGAGTAAGGCCATCAGGAAATGATGCCCGTAGTCTGGGCAACAAGCTCCCTGAGCTGGTGGCCTTGATGGAAGAGGGATGCCTGGATATCGTAGCAGTCACAGAAACATGGTACACAGAGAACCATGACTGGGATGTTAACATACCAGGGTACATAACCTACAGGAGAGACAGGCAGAGGAGAAGAGGGGGGAGGAGTAGCTCTCTATGTAAAGGAAGGGATAAAAGCAACTGAACAAAAGAGTAAACAGGGAGGAGAGGAGGCACTGTGGGTCACCTTGGAGACTGGAAAGGGCACCACAATCCGCACAGGGGTTGTGTACAGACCCCCATGTCAGGGGGAGGGAATGGACAAGGATATGATAGAAGGCATTCTTAGAATGGCAGAGAAAGGGGGAGATACTATTGATGGGAGACCTGAATATGCCAGATGTTAACTGGAACACATTTGCTGCAGCCACATCCAAGAGCAGGGCCATTCTTGATGCCCTACAGGTGGCAGGCATTAGACAGCTAGTTTCAGAACCCACTCGTGAGGGAGCAATCTTAGACCTCGTACTCTCAAACGGGGACAGTGAGAGGATCTCAGATCTAGAAGTGGGTTGCCATCTGGGGACAAGTGACCATCAAACAGTGTGGTTCACGTTAAACTCAGCTACAGAGTCAAGCTTACAAAAGTGAGGGTACTGGACTTTAGGAGAGCTGACTTTGGCAAGATGGGAGAGTGCCTCAGAAAAGCACTAGCAAACAGGCTAGAAGGAGGTGTGGAGCAACAATGGGAATCATCAAAACTGCCATCACAGAGGCAACAAGCCTTTGTGTGAAGCAAATAAACAAATCAAATGAAAGAAAAAGCCACTATGGTTCTCAAAAGAGGTGGCTGTGAAAGTCAGGAAGAAAAAGATAGCTTTCCGGAAGTATAAGGAAACACAGAAGGAGCAGGACAGAGAGCTGTACCAGTTAAGGCAGAAGGAAGCAGGGAGGGAAGTCAGAATAGCAAAGGCCCAAACTGAGGAAAAGATAGCCAACTCAGTTAAGAAGGGGGATAAAACCTTTTATAGGTACATCAGCGAGCGTAGAAAGACAAAGGGAGGGATAGTGAGGCTGAATAGAATGAACGGTGGGTGGGCAGAGGGGGACAGTGAAAAAGCAGGTATACTGAAAGAATATTTCTGCTCAGTATTCACAGAAGAGGAGGGGGAAGTGCCTAATCCAATTAACAGAAGCACTCTTGATAGGGGGTCGATCCCAGTCCTTTCACAGAAGAAAGGGTTCTGCAAGAACTCCTAAAACTGAAGGTGGACAAAGCAATGGGTCCTGATGGAATTCACCCCAGAATTCTAAAAGAATTAAGGGGGAACTAGTGAAACCACTGGCTACTCTTTTTAATAAATCATGGGAGGATGGTGTGGTACCCGAGGACTGGAGGAAGGCAGATGTGATTCCCCTTCACAAAAGTGGGACCAAGACAGAGGCAGGAAACTACAGACCTGTCAGTCTGACCTCTGTGGTAGGGAAAGTGATGGAGTCACTTCTGAAGGAAAGAATAGTTGAGTACCTGGAGGCCAGTGGAGCACAGGACCCAAGGCAGCATGGGTTCTAGCGGGAAGGTCATGTCAGGCAGAATCTAATAGATTTCTTTGACTGGGTGACCAAAGTAGTAGACCAGGGAGGGGCTGTGGACATGGCCTACCTGGACTTTAACAAGGCATTTGACACAGTCCCACACAAAGATTAATAGTCAAATTAACCAGCCTGGGAGTGGGTCCCAGGGTGGTAGCCTAGGTAAAACATTGGCTGCACAACAGGACACAGAAGGTAATTGTAAATGGAGTCCACTCTGAAGAAAGAGAGGTTACTAGTGGGTACCGCAGGGTTCAGTATTGGGTCCAGTCCTTTTAATGTCTTCATCAGTGACATTGCAGAGGGACTGGAAGGAAAAGTATGCTTTTGCAGATGACACAAAGATGTGCAACAGGGTTGATACACAAGGAGGCGTGGAAAGGATGAAAAGGGACTTGGCAAGGTTGGAGGAATGGTCAAGTATGACAGCTAGGATTCAATGCAAAGGTGCAAAATAATGCACCTGGGAAACAAGAACCCAGGGGAAGAATACACAATGGGTGGGGAGGTAGTAACAACAACAAAAAAGGAAAGGGACTTGGGGGTAATCATATCAGATGACCTTAAGGTTAGCAAGCAATGTGAGAAGGCAGTAGGGAGGGCTGGGGGTATACTGGGATGTATAGGGAGATGCATCAGCAGCAGAAAACAGGAAGTTGTTATCCCTCTACAGACAGCTGGTGAGACCCCATCTGGAGTACTGTGTCCAGTTCTGGAGACCCCATCTCCAAGGACATAGACAGGATAGAGGTAGTCCAGAGGAGGGCAACTAAAATGGTGCAGGGTCTGCAGGAGAAGCCGTATGAGGAGAGACTAAGGGAGCTTAATATGTATACCCTTGAGGAAAGAAGGGAGAGGGGGGACATGATAGAAACTTTTAAGTACCTCAGTGGAATCAACAAAGTCCAAGAGGGTAGCATCTTTCAGAAAAAGAGACTTGCAAGAACAAGGGGACACAATTTAAAGATAATGGGAGGGCAGTTCAGGGGCAATGTGAGGAAGTATTATTTCACTGAGAGGGTAGTGGATGCATGGAACAGCCTTCCTGAGGAGGTTGTGGGGTCTAAAACTGTGGGAGAATTCAAGAATGCATGGGACAGACACAAGGCAATTCTTGTGGGGGATAGGAAGAAATAGGCTGTTGGTTAACTAGGATCTACAGCCTATCCTGTAGGTAGGGAAATGGGCAGACTAGATGGGCCAAGCGGTCTTTATCTGCCGTCAAAGTCTATGTTTCTATGTTCTATGTTTCTATGTAGTGGAACATTGGGTAAATTACAATACATGTCCAGAATCATACAAAAGAACATATAAACGTACAAAACAGTAATAATGCGTTAGAACCATTTATACTACATGAGTGTACCAGGAGCAGGCTCGAGGTAGTATGCAAGTGCTGTTGGAGTAAAAAGGATGGGGTTAGGTTGTGCACATTGGTGACCCAGAAGGGCAGGTGGAGAAGAGATGGGGAGAGGCAAGAATTGAATATGAGGAGAAGGGGTAGCCATTTCCTGATTTCCCCTTCAGGATGTTGAGAACTCTGCCGGGGGGGGGAGGGGGTCATGGTAGGAAGGCAGAAACTGGGATAGGTATTAAGGTGGGATTAAGGTGGGTTAAAGCAGGAACAGCTGAGGGGAAGGTAATTGTGTAGGACAGAGGGTAAGGGAGTAGTTGAAGGAGGAGTGTCATATTTCAGGGGGAAGGGAATTCCAGATTTTACGGCAACGATGGGTGAAACCAGTCTGACCGATGAGGGTGGAGCAGCGAGGGACTATCAAGGTCCAGGCGTCATTTGATCTGATAGAGTGGGTGGGGGGAGATGGAGTGGAGAGAGAGAGAGGATGAGAGATAGGAGGGGAGCCCCCCGAACCCGAATTGGAGGTTAGTTTGGCACAATGAGAGATGCGTCTGTGAGATAGTGAAAGGAAGGTTAGAGAGTGATAGAGTTCACAGTGGTGGGAGTAGGAAGGGGAGTCGATAGCAAAGCAGCAGAAGGAGTTAAAGAGAGTGTCCAACTTGGTCAGGGAAGATTTGGGAGCAGCACCATAGGCTACATAACAGTAGTCAAAGATGGGGAGTATCATCTTCTGATCTATCCCGGTCAATAGATGTTTAAATAAAAATTAAAAAAAATACAAGATGGCGGACTTATGTTTGCTCTTAGAGTATGGCCTTGTTTTTGCAAAACCTTTGGATTAATTATATTTTCTTCAGATATGCTTTGTTTTGTATGTTAAATTTATTGTTCACAGTACATTACACCTAAATCTTTAAAAGTGTCTAAATTGTCATTGTCCAGTTCCTAGATATCTAATGGAAGAAAGACTAGAAAGGTAATCACAGGCCCTCATTGCTGATTCTGTGATGCCAGCAGGTTGTTATCTTGAAATGTGCCGCAAGAGAAGTTGGTGGCTGAAAGCCCCCACGTTTTTTGCACTACTGTCACCTTCAGTATCAATGATTGATATTGTCTTCCCTATTCATTGAAAAGTTTTATATCGATGGTTATCAAAGCAAGTTATGTAAGTCACAGTAACAGCACCTTCGTTCATGGATTCTGTACTAAGATTAGTAAACATGTTGTTTGTGTCAAGATAACATGAGGCACCTTTCCTGCTACATAAAATTGAAACTGAAGGCCGGCCCAGTGGTGCTGAGGGTTGAGGCGCTGTACACCACATCTCATGCCACGCCGGCGACCCGGGTTCGGAAATGAGCACGGGCTGGAGGGGGGGTCGGCAGTGGATGAGAAGGATGGAGCACCCAACGGCTGCTCTCCTTCTCCGGGGAGGAGAAAGCTGCAGGCCTCGATGCAATACCGCCACCTAGGGGTGCTCTGGTGGTAGGTGCAGGAGGAAGCAGCACAGAGAAAGGGGTTGGACGCCAGCTGAGGGCTGAAGTAGAGGGCACGTCTCTGCGGGCCTTCGATTCATTGGCTCTCATTGCATGCTGGTGTCCAAGGGGCAGGAGGATAAAGCAGGAAAATGCTCCCCATGTTGGTGCTGGTAGATGGGCCTCGGAGGACAGCGGTCAGGGGTTCTGGGATCCCACGCACAGGATGCACGCTCCATCTGTGTCTGAGGGGAGTTAGGGAGAGGCTCCCCCACCCTGGCGTGGGGGGGGGATTATCTGGAGGATCTAAAGCTCAGAGCGGGGCACCAATATGTGCAAGGCAACTCCTGGAGTACTCCGATGCAGGTCATCAATGAAGCCCCGAAGAAAGGGGCCAACGTGGGGAAGGTAGGAGGATAAAGATAGAGTCAAAAAAAAATTTTAAAACTGCAGAACGTCAGAAGTGTCTGCATTTGCATTCTACCTACCTAACAGAAACATTCAGACTTAAAGAGCCCCTGACACCATTGTGGCAACTTTGAGAAAATGTAATGTTTAGCACAAGTGAGTTTATATTTTATTGTTATTTCTGAATTTCTCATTCTTCTTTATCACTAAGGACATCTGCATGTAAACAGGATCACTACCCTATCGGTGTTAGGGGCTCTTTAAGAAACAAAGAAGACCACGAGTCAGAGTTCCTTTCCCCACCAACTCTGTGGGAGTGCTGGATTACCCCCTTTTTTCAAGGAACTTGTCTAGTTTAAAACATTTTGATGACAAACTATTTAAAATCTGACCTCAAAAAGGACTAAAGGAAAGCCTTCTGAATTCGTTAATGCTAAAACTACATTTATGTAAGTTACCTAAATGTGGTTCCAAAGCATTTGAAAAATGTAAAATCAGCTTTCCAATTTCAAAAAAACTGCTTTACTTGCTTCTTAAAATGGCTGCCAAATGTGTTAAGTGATGACATCATCGGAGCCAAAGTCAAGAGAGCTATATGGCTCGCTATAGTGCTAACTAGTTCTTTTTTTCCCTTTGTTTAGAATTGTTTCACCAAAATGGTCAAAACCATATGCATTATTTAGATCAATATGTATGTTAGGCTATGGTTCTGTTCATTTTGTTTACTTTAACATGCTGAAATTGTGTTTTAATGCAACCGACTTTCTCTTTGGCAAACCACAGTGCAGTACACATCTTGAATAACCTGGTGGTCTAGTGGTTATGGCGGATCCAGGATGCTACATTTGGGGGGGGGGGGTGGTGCTGTGAGTGTGTGCATACTTGATATGCACTTTTTAACAGTTTTATGAAACCTTTATATTTTCTGCTATTATGCTTTTCTAGTATGTTTTTGACTGAAACTGAAACTACAAATGTAATCCATATTTTTGAATGTAAACATTTGTACAATCAATAAATCAGACTTCTTCAACAAAGTGAAATGCAGCAACGAGTACTTTACAATGGGGGTTACAGCTGCACCCTTCACCACCCTATAGATGCACCACTTGTTTGTAGCAAAGTTCTTCTGTAGTCCAATGCCAGAGTTCATACTTTCTTGGAAATCAAAGTATGCTTGTCTTGTCTTCTCGTCTTTATCCATGGGAAATAATATGAATCAGTATTTATATAGTGCTTTTATACACATTGTATCCCAAAGTGCTTTACAAGCAGTGCTAGACTGGTAGTGAAGTGACTGAATGTGTAGTGACGGCCAGTTCACACATTAATACTCACACACAGCCTTGGACAATTACATGAACTGATTTTATGGGAAGGGGAATGTTGGCCAGGACAATAGGGTCAGGTAATGATCATGGTGCTGGCAGCCCCACATCTTATTTTTCACAGTGATCTGCTCATATTTCTCCCCTTCTGTCTTTCCTCTTCCCTGAATATAGCAGTACCTTGCAGGAGTGGCCTTCTCAGTCCCCCTCTGGTATTCATTCTCACTACTTCGCCCCACACCAAAAACTGTTGAGCTCATCACCCTTGAGCATCATGAATGTAGGTAGTACAGTCCCCAGGTTTTTTGATGTATCAAAAAGAAACAAATCTTTCCAGTAAGTCAGGCTGATAGCAGCAGGGGACACGGGGAATTATAGGCTTTCCTATCCTTAAAAGATCTAGGCTACCTTTGATTAGGCACTATTAAATGATGGGTGTGCACATCATTATGCATGTCATTTGATACTGCCTAATTATAGGTGAATTAGATCTTATATGGGTAGGAATGCCTATGTTTCCCCCTTGTGCCCTGCTGCTATCAGCCTGGTTTACCAGAAGACCATGTTTATTATTAATATTTAAAAATGACACTGGCAACTGTACTAACCGCATTCATGATGCAGAAGGGTAGTGGGCTCACCAGTTTTTGGTGTGGGGCGCAGAAGAAAAGAATGAATGCCAGAGAGGGATTGAAGAGGCCATTCCAGCAGGGTACAGTTATATTCAGGTTAGGGGAAGACAGGAAGGGGGGGATGTTTAACAGATCATTGTGAGATCTGAACGGTAGGGCTGCCAGCACCATGATCACTACCTGACTGAGGATGAGAGCAGCCAGCGATGTCAAATATTCAGTGGCAGGGCTGAACTTAGTGTTACTTGAATTCAGTGTAGGGAGCTTACCCTCAGGTTGGTGGGAGGGGTGTTGATGTTTGTTAGGACAGTATTGAGAGAGCTGTGTAGAGATCATTCAAGATTTAGAAGGGTGGAAGCCAACCAGCTTGCATTGTGGAGTAGGGCACTAAAAAGTACTGGAGAAGATTTGCAGGGCACTGTCCTGCGGGGTTCTGCAGATCACAGGTAAAGGAGCAGACTGACACTGGAAGTCTGGTGGAGTCACTCAAGGCATTAGTATGCCTCTCCTGCTAATAATATTGTTATCCATAGTAAGTACAGCCCTTATGAGGGTATGAACAGCAGTTTTTCTGGTGAGTCCTGAGTCTTATTGCTTAGCCCTCCACGAAGGCCAAAGTGTTGGTTAATGAGGCAGGACAAAAACACAACAGGGGAACTGTACATACTGCCTTCACCGTGCAGAGGGGTGGTGATCCACTCACTGTTTACTGCGGGAGCAGAAGTCAGACATTGAAAAAGTGGTCTTAAGTGTGATTTCGGAGGTATTTTGTAAGAGTGCCAGCTGATGATCCGTATCGGTGTAGGTATGCACAATTCTCTGAGGTATACAATTACAGTCTGAGGTATGATAATTCTCTTCATGAGAACGCAAACACATATGCAGCCCCAGGCAGTACTAAGGACACGGTATGGATGGTGGGGTGTTCAACAGAAGCCAGGCTAGGTGCAGGGGTTTCACTTGGAAAAAGAATACAAGAGAAGCTTTTTTGTAGATTAACAAGAATGCATGAGCTTTGGAATTGGACCAGACTGGTACTTCGCTGTGTGACCCTGAGCAAGTCACTTAACTTCCTTGCGCTGCCAGGCTACATCTGTAAACAAGATTCCAGCATAGTATGTGTCTCCTTGTTAACAAAAACAAATTCAGGGCATCACATAACCACTAGATCATCAGGTATTTGAAGTGTTGCACTGTTCTGCAGTTTGACAAAGAGAAAGTCAGCTAGATTGCAAAACATTTTCAGCAAGTTTAAGTAAGTAAATAAAATGAACAAAATCATAGCCTAACGTGTACTGATCAAAATAATCCACATGTTAACACATGGTGTTGATCATTCTGGTAAAACAATTCAAAACAAAGAGGGAAAGAAGAACTAGTTAGCCTATAGGAATATATATTGGTCTCTGGCTCTGGCTCCGATGATGTCATCATGACTCAACACTTAACACAGTTGGCAGACATCTTAGGGAGAAGGCAAGGCTGTTTTTTGTAAGTGAAAGGCTGATGTTTACATTTTTCAAAGGCTATGAAACTGCATTTATGTTACTTAGATAAATGCAGTTTTAGCACAAATGTAAGCAGTAGCATTTACTTTACCTCACAATGAAGCCAGAATTTGGAGTTTGCAGTTTTAAAAAACTGCTTGTTTAGGTATCCTTTAAGCTTGAAGGTAAAAACGGTGTTGATGAACACCACTTGTTCCTGAAGCCTATTGAAGGGAAGAGTGAACAAGGCAGGAGGGCATCGAAATACATTCGGGCCATCAGCAGACCAGCAGTGGTCCAGTATTAGGCTAACACTGGAAGACTTAGTTGGCCATTGAGCTTCTTTCTGTGATCGATATCTGTGTTTCTTTGACTGTGTTAGGAGAGGTAACATAATATGTTTGGCTGCTTGAACAATGTAGGTATGGTCGCCACACCAACATTTGTGGGGGTGGAAGGAAGCAAGGCAATTTTATTTCTGTAGCACCCAGTCCCAAGGGCTCAGAGCGCCTAACATTGAACATTGGGTAATACAGCAATAACATCTTCAGTTTCACACACATGAAATTGGCAGAGGCACAGACAAAAATTAGTTATCCAAGCAAATGACACTTTAGGCCCCGCTTAAGCACCTCCGCCAAGGCAAAACTCCTAAGATGGTAAGGCAAGGACTTCCATATTGTAGATGCCGCCACCGAGAAATCCCTCTCTCTAGATTGTTTCAGATGGGATCTTGGATGGGTAACACCACCTTGGTAGAGTGGAGAGGGCAACCAGGAGCATACAGGCCATGAGGTTTTTGAGATAGGCAGGGCCTGATCCCTGCAGGGCTTTCACGTTAACAAAATAGTCTTGAGGTGGTGCACCACCTGGTCAGAGGCCAGTACAGTACTATACAGTTAAATAACATTTTCTTTTATGTTTTGGGGAGTATTTTTTTTAATACTTTATTTTTATCGTTTTCCATCCTTTCTATAACAGGAAAAAATGGAACATTCATGTCAGGCATCAAAGTACATAAAGGAGCCATCCAGTGGAGCAGGAAACTGTAACCTAAACAATCTGGAGTACAAGAAATGGGGATATTGTATAAACAGTTGTACCTCTAAATGTGAACATTTGTAAGGATAGCTACACAGTGCAAATATATGGTGGATTTCCTCAAAAATAAATGTTTCCCAAACATAGCTGTCCCTCAATGATCAATGCTGATAATACCACCGACCAAACATGGGTAAATCCAAACATGGTAGTGTCCTCTCCTCCTTCCAGGAAAGCTCACCATTGATACAAGTAGATATAGCAATATCAAGACTAGCGATCATAATAGTAAAAAATATGTACGCAAAATAGAATATTGCTCAGACTTACTGTTCTTGAAATAGAAGAGATAAATAATGAAACTAGTCTCAGTCTCTTTAAAGTCCCAATATAACATAAAGGTATGGCCAGACAGGGCACATAGTGAAGAAGTCCCCCGAGAATAGAACAAACTGTGTCACTAAATTGAAAATCTTCTAATGAAGCAAAACAAAATATTTCACCCGGGAGATAGCAGTAACATGTATCTAACTACAGCCAACATTTAGATATAATAAAGGAACAGTACCACAAATATAGAAACAAGCCCCAAAAATTCTCAAAATCCAAAGCCCAAGGCTCCAGCTACCTTCACCTCCACCAGTGTCATTCCATAGAAAATCAGGTCTCTTCTGATTCAGAATCCATGTCTTCACCAACATGTCTGTCTTTGTTCGAAACCTCAGATTCCTTGGTGATGGCTTCTGCCTTTTTTCCAGCTGCAGTCGGGTCAGAAAACTGAAATGTTTGTCCCCCATAGTAGATCCTCAGCCTCGCAGGCGTGAGCCAGGAATGCACAACACCCAAATTTCGTAACTTTGCCTGAACACCATCAGATTTTTTTCCGGTGGGCTCTCGTGGCAAAGGATAAGTCTGGGAACAGATGTATAGTTTTCCCTTAATTGCGGGAGTCCAACTCTCGTGCTGCCTTTAGTAACTGTTCCTTAAGGAGAGTGCTATCCATGATCAAAAGAGCAGTCCTTGGGAGATCTCTCTGAGCCTCCACAAAACGTGGCGCAATATGTTGGGCTCTAACAAAGTGATCTGCAATAGAGTGATCCAAATGCAATACTGCTGGCAACCATGATTTAAAAATTGAAGCAGGTCAGCCCCCTCTTGCCCCCTCCGGTAGTTCGACAATACATAGATTACAGGCTCTGTGGTCATTTTCCAAAGCTTCACGTCGGTACCAGAATTGGGCATTTTCTTGAACTAACTTTGCCGTAGTTGCCAAAGCTTGAGTAGACTGAGACTCTTCATTAGTCGCCGTCTTGGTAATGAGCTCAATTTTAATATCCTACTCACCAAGGTGCTGCAAAATAGTACCCACTTTGGCATCAGTAGCCTGCACAGATAATTCTAGAGATCTCCATGGTGGCTCGATTGAGTTTGAAGCTGGGGTAGGTCCTGAGGCTCTGTCGGCTGTGGTGGCTGCTGCGGTTTTGGCCCACTCATCCCTCCCTTATTCTGCCGGGCCCATTGTACAATTTTTACACCGTTCGACTCTGCTCAGCTTAATCAATAACTGTCAGTGATCATGATTTGCCTTTAAATGCAGTAATTTGAAATAATTAACGAAAACTGTCCTGGAGAGTTGGAGCAGGTAAAAAACACATCTAGCTAGCAAGCATGTTCTCTAGTGCCCCCAACCCCCTGTGAGTATTTTTTCTTCTGTAACATTGCTAGTCCCCTATATTGGTTTGCAGTTATGTGCTAAAGAGGGTCATCGATCCACCCTTAACTGCACCCATCATTATAGCTGATGATGGGGACCTGAAAATCACGGGCATCGCCCAAGCCTTTTCTTATATTTTATCTCTCTTGTCCAACATTTTCAGTTCTTATACAGTGGTTTTAACAGAGTTGATTGCTGATATTTTTTCAGTTGCCATGTGTGTGCTTATAGGGCACTGGGACAGTGTCTTTATCTCCTGCTTCGTTCACTGGGTGAGAGAACTGGCAACCAAAGATGAGCAGCTCTGGCACCCAGAGGATATAAGCGGTGACGTAGCCTTAAGGGGCTGCCCCTGTGATCTGTAACCATATTATAAATCATCGAGTTATGTAGGACTTGTAAGTTCAAAGTGTAAACATAACATTTGTTTTGAATATAAAAGACAGAGGTCTCTTTCTCAAAAGTTAAATATTAACACTTTTTCAGTAGCTGCACAAGAAGCCCTCTTATGGTTCTAAGATGGCCTCTCATACAGGCAGACCCTCCATGCAGACTGGTTGAATTAACACGGATGATTTAAAATATGTAATGCTGGTAAATGGATATCTTGTACACAGTCATTCGTATGTATGTATGTACTATCAATTATTATACCCTATAAAAAAAAAAAGTTTAAATATTGCAGATGCACCATTTTAATATACAAATATACCGTTAACAAATACATCCCCTTTGGAGGGGGTGAAAGTTTACATACAGATATATGAACTTAGGAAAGAAATAAGACCACCTGTCTATTGAGTTTTTTCCCCCCACCAACTCAGTGCGAGTGCCCTGTCAACCTCTTTTTTTCAAGGTAATCATCTAGTTTAAGTTTAAATGAAGAAACCTTGTCTAACACCACTTGTAACATGGCTCTGAAGATATGAGGTAAATGGAGAGTGGGGATTGGTCCAAAGGCGCCATGTGATGAAAAATGAGCAGTGATTAAGCCAGCAGTAGAGCCCGCTTGTGTAGTACCTACAGTGTCCACAGTGCTAGTAGCCCATTAGAGCCCGCTTATGTAGTACCCGCAGTGGCCAGAGTGTGCGGCGCTAACAGCGAGAGAGCGACGGTGTGAAAAAATACACAGAGAGTGACATTCTGCTATCAGGGAGAGGAAGAGCGATGGAAGGAAATGGAGACTGCCTCTGAGGATGTCCATGGCGCTCCACAGGAATAAAGAGATATCGAGCCCCGGCCAGCACGCACGATCTGCATATCACGCATGCCGTCACAGGAAGTGACGAGAACTCGCCAGTCAGTCGAACTCTACATCTATGAACAGAGAAATGTATGGGTCGATGTAATGTTTAACGGCAGTAGCACAGCAATCATTGACTGCGCTGTGATCCTGTACCAAGTTGTGTTATGTGCAGCAAAATAACCGTAAGTGTAATGACCGCTAACGAACGCAACGTCTCCGGCTACATTTTCAACTGTTCTGAAGCTTTCTAATCCAGAGACACCTGTAACAGAGGCTCGCCACTCCTGTGTCGAGCCCATGTTACAAGCGCATTAATCACCTCCAGCGTCTGGCTCTACCGGGGATTAATGCCCGCTTGGTGGTTGGAAGCACTCGACCGACCAACGCCCCCCATCAGGGCATTAATCCACCAGTAGAGCCCTCCTCTGTCGGTGATTAATGCTTACTTGTTCTGGGAGCCTATTCCAAGTGTTCACAACTTGTTCTGTGATGTAGTTCTACCTTCCAACTTTCAGAGACCTTGAGAGCCCCCTTGTCCTCATATTCATGAACATCTGGAAGAGTTGCATTTGGTCTGATTGTGTTATCCCTTTCAGGTATTTGAAATCATGTCACCCCTGAGGCAGCTCTTTCCATGAAGAATGGTCTCAGTTCTAACATTTGGTCCTCATAGTCTGCGTTTATCAAGCTCTCAGCTACCATTGTCGCCCTTTTCTAATTTACATTTCTGTTGCTATCTGGCCTTGCTTAGATATGGGGACCAGAACTGTACACTGTTCTCTAAATGGATTCTGACCAGTGATCTGTACAGAGTCTTTATATCTTCAAATCTGCTTATGAAGTTTTTATTGTGCGTGCAGTAATTTTATTTGGTTTGCTAGCTGCTGTCCCACACTGTTGCTTCCATTGAAAGTTGTTGCTGATCATTATCCTAATGCTCCATTTTCCAGCAGAGTTGTCATAAACTCATTGCTGTTCAGGTAGTACTTTGCTTTCATATGTTCCTGACCTAGATGCTTCACCTCACATTTTTCAACATTTAAGTTCATATGCAATTTTTCTGCCTTTTTCCCGAGCATGCCCTGTCCCTCTGCATTTTACTAACCTGTCTGTAATGTAACTGCCCTTCCTGTTAGTGTTTTAGTGTCAACAGCGAACTTGGCAACTCAGCTCCTGGTGCCCACCTCCAGATCACTAATGATTATATTAATGTTTGCGCCAACACAGACCTTTACAGGACTCAACTAGTCACTTTTGTCCTTGTGGATAAACTGACGTTTATTATAACCCTTTGTTCAAACCCCAGGAATCCCTCAGTTTCTTAAACTAATGCAGCCAGCCTCCTGTGTTGAACTGCCTCGGAGAGAATGGATTGTATGTAAATGATGGCACTCTCGGCTCGTGCCAATTTCAAACTGCTACCCTTAGTAACTGCTGTGTTCTGATTAACACTCAGATTCATTTCTCCACCTGCTTAGTTTAGATGCCTTGGAGAGCTCTCCTCAACTTACTTATACCGTTATTTTCTAGTGTGGTTAACATTTTATCACTTCTTTTCGCTTGCTGTCCCTATTCTACCACTTTACAGATTAGTTAGCGTAGTTTAGTGTAGTTATTTTTCTTATTTTTGCGGTTCTGTGGAACCAAGGGGAAGGAACCATTGTTTTCTGTGGTTTTTACCACACCTTTATTATAGTTAAGCTAGTGTTCCATCCGGTTCCTTCCCAGGAACTGTAGAGCTATATAAACTTTTTAAGTTTTTGTTCTTTTAGCAGTTCCTTTCCTGTCAGGAACAGAGCGTTTCTTCGGTTCCCTGTGTTTAAATCCTGTCAGGGAACTGACCATTTTTCTATATCTTCTGGTGGTGCTTACATTTGGTCAAGGAACCAATGGATTTTTTTTTTTCTCCTATCGCTTTTTCTGTAGTGTTTGACTCATGTCAGAGGTACCAAAACAGAAAAAGAAGACAGGACCTACTGGATCTAAAAATTGTATTAGGTAGCCAGCCTAGTGGTGCTGAGGGTTAAGGAATGGACTCGGGTTGCTCCTGGGCCGGCTAGGGTGAGAAAGGATTGAGCGTCCATAGACGCCTCTCCCAGGAGGGGGATGGTGCGGCTCACTGCTTGCCTGACATGTCAGCACATGCACGCCACCAGAATGGGGAGGGACCCTATATACAGGGCGCAGGCTGCCTTGGCGGAGCCCAGCTGCTCCACCCATTGCAAGTTCGTAGGCCCGGGGAGTAAAGCAGGTGCAAAAATGGGAGCTGGCAGGCTCCATGATGACCTGGATCTGTTCCTCCTCCCTCCCCACAACAAGCTGCCCGACTTCTGGATTGTGCTCTTGGGTGTGTGGGGAGTCGATGCTCTCACCCTGGCCCTTCCTTGGGGGTAATCCTTGGGGAACTCGAGGGCATGGCTCAGCAGGGGGACAATTGGGTTCAGAGGTCAAGCCCTTCTAGGGAGGGCTGGAGCCGCCTGCCAGCTCCTCGGAGGCAGAGAAAGTATAATATAAAAAAAAATTGTATTAGCTATGGGCAAATTATGACCAAAGCTGACAGGCACGATTCGTGCATTGTATGTCTAGGAACCAGTCACATTTTTGCTAACTGTGACATTTGCAAGACTTTTTGCCCCAAAACTTTGAAAACGAGAGCTAAAAATCTGGAGGGAATGGCCACTCCTTCCTCTCCTCCTAAGCCCACTGAAGAGGCTTCTTCCTCAAAAAAAGAGAAAACAAAAGAGCCAGTGGACTCTAAATCCACTGAGAAACCTGATACTTCAAAATCCGAGACCAGTGGAACTGGCTTCTGAACCAGTTCCTAATAAAAGGAAACACAAAGAGAAACACATCGCTGCACCTCCTCCTGAAAAAGCAAAGAAGCTCTCAACTGACAGACCAATGACACACTCGGCTGAGGGCATTACCAAGGCCTTACAGATCTTACAGGCCCCCCCAGGCTGGTAGGCTGTCGATCCCTTTGTTCCCTCCTCGGTTCCACCAGTTCCTGCTTCAGCTCCCCCCACTCAGGAACTGGTGTACCTATATGAGGAACCAGAGGAGGAAGAGGAGGAGGGGGAATCCATTGAGCGTGAAGTCTCCCCAGAGAAGGACTCTTCCCCCCCACCCCAGGGACCGGAGGAGTATTCTTCCCCAACTCTTTTGTGAGGCAAGTGGTTGACGCCCTCAAGCTCTCCATCCAAGAAACGGTGGAAGATGAGGAAGAAGCAGATTTCCTGGATATGATGGGTCTCGCCTCCACTAAGAGACTTCTGTTGCCAGTCCATAAGTCTCTAAAGAAAGCTATTTTAAAAATTCTGCAGAACCCCACTATGGCTCTAGGGGCAGACAGAAAAGTAGATAAGAAATATCAGCTAGATAGAACAAATGCTGATTTTCTGTTTACACACCCTGACCATGAGGGGGTGGTATAGGCTGATTTCTGAACTGTGAATATATCATGGAATGTACTGCTGCATTTTATCATATCCTTTTTACTGATATGACATCATTTATATTGAAACTTTGTAAGTTTGCATTTTTTTTTCACAGCAGAAACCACTAAAAATGAGCATCTTTTCAGTGTTTTTTCTGATAGCAAAATAAACATATGATAGTAATTGTGGCCTCAATGTCTGATTTAATATCATAAGCCCATGTACTGTATAATACAAAGATCTTTTGTTTCCAGTTTATTTTGTTGTGGTTGCTTTCTTTAATTGAAGGTCAAAGGAGAGAAACCGAATCTCCTCTGATTGCTTGCAAATAATCTTCTTCAGGCAAAAAGGGGAAAAATCCAGTGCAGTCCCAAGTAAAATTGCTGCTTATTTATTTCCTTTGATAGGCATGAGGTTGAGAGTTGCTGATTTAATTCCTGCAGGCAGTGAAAGCAAGTTCAGTACTAATGCACTTGATCTAGTCTTTAAAGAACAATTTAAAATGTGGCTGCAGGCCAAATAGCAGTAATTTGGGTCAGCTAACCATTATATACTGTATACTCTCTTCCTTTTGGTTCTCATAGTGCATTAAGGAAAGTGGACTTTTTCACAGTCCTAGAGTACTTGTTTTGTTCATTTTAATTTAATAACGTCTGAATAGTTTTTTTTACAGTAACCAAAGCTTTGTCTGACACTTTTATGTTCTAACCTTTATTTTTTTCCATTTGCAACGCTAGTTGTACTTCATACGAGAAATAAAATAGAAATGTCCAATGCATGTTAGGTGAGCAGGCTTTCTTTTGCTAGTTGATGTAAAATATTTTTAAAAAGCAGTGGGTTGGGGGCTGACCCAACAGCACAGTGATTGGGTAACTCCTTGCCATGCCAGTGTTCATGGTCCACTCTCAGCTTGGGTCATGGTTGCGGGCTGGAGAAAAGCTGGCAAGGTATCCGCATGAATGACTCCGCCTTTAAGGAGGGAGGGTTCTGTTGCCCACCCTGTGGCTGCTCCCAGGTGGCCACAAGGAGTCTGAAACCAAAAAACTATTGCACTCCAGGAAACCAGGAATCGGTCTGGACCACATCTGAGCTACAAAAATGCAGATTTATTGTGTAAAAATCACAAAAGTGCGGACTGTGCAGAAGCTCACAAACATTTGTCCGGTGCAGTTGGAGCTGCTTGCCACTTTGTTCTGGTGCTTCAAATTAAACAAGTCTTCATCAGGGGGGCGCACCCTGATGAAGATTTGTTTAAGTCGAAGCACCGGGTCACGTGGTAAGCAGCTCCAGCTGCACCAGACTAATGTTTGTCTGCACAGTCTGTACCTTTGTGATTTTTACACAGTAAACCTGCATTTTTGTAGCTTAGTGTGGTCCCGACTGCTACTTGGTTTTCTGGAGTATGATGGTGTTTTGGCTTTGTTCTTGTTTGTAAGGGGTAGGCAACCCTCTTCCATTTATGCCAACTGCAAGGCCATGTATTTCGGCTCACAGCCCAGGTCTCAGCCATAAGGAGCCTGCTTGAGTGGAGGCGCACCTTAACATATGGATGGCTTAGGTCCTGTGGCATTGTTCTTCGGCGTGTACATGCTTGGGGACCCTGGCTGACTCCTTCCAGAGAAGGAGTAAGTCCAAACAAAAAAACAGAGCAGCTGGAAGGATAGAAGCTGCAGCATGCTCAAACCCCACCCCTGCTGTTCCTCTCTCGCCTCGGATTGTGCCGCAGCTGGGAAATGGAATGCCTACCTCTCCTGGCCCCAGCATTTTATTTGTTGTGAGAATATACTGTATTTTTATTGAAATTTTATAATATCCATTCAAGTTAACATTTTAATGATCATTACAGCAATAAATATACATGTATAAATTTCGCACATACCAAGTATTACTAATTCATATTCTCTACATGTACTTTTCTATACTTTAACAAAATAGAATTAAACCGAATTCTTCCTATCTGAAATTACTAACCTGTATTAAACAGTTATAATATTCTTCCATTTTTGTGCGCTTTGGAGGAATGCTGTTTTATTTTTTAATATTATGTAGGGTGCTCATTTTGTTGGAAGTAGAATCAGATTCAGAAAAGAAAGGTGGGGAATCGTAAGAATATCTGAAGCTGAAGGAAGATGGAGCCAAGAATAGGAGTTAGAAAGAAGACTGACAGAACAAGACATTTGCCCTGTTGCAGCATTAGTCAGCGTTTTGTTACATGAACAAAGAACTCTAAGGGGGTGTTGGCCTTGGGTGGAAGCGAGAAATTATGGAGCTTGCGGGAAAGAAGTCTGGTTGAGGAACAAAAATGAAGGGGAAAAAAGGCAGTAGTGTGAAGACCATCTGCAGTGCAATCTTGTCTCCAGTCGTCAAATATGGGGTCTGAACTCCTAGCACTGTGTCATGTTTCAAAATCTTAGCATGTTGGGCAATGGATTAGTCCTCACAGTGCAACTTCCTACTTGGAGTGTGCGAGCAGAATCATGGTGGTGCTGTCAAATTATTGATACTGTTGAGCAGGTGTTCCGTTCGTTGTATTGTGGTATGCACCATTGCCACAATTGCCTGTCAGTGCAGCAAATCTCACAGACCTAGAAGTTCTGTTACCATCAGTGAACGCAGATGTGTGGTGGTCATTTATGAAAACTTGTAATAAAACTTGAGTTTGTGAATGCAGCCATCTGACTGCCTAAGAAGTATGCGAGTACTCTTGGTCTTTGTGTGATACCGGGTTATTAATTGAATTTTTTTTTTTTTTTGCTGCTGCTTGGTTTAGAAATGTAGAAATTGATTCCACTCACCTTACTGTGATTATAAAATGCTCTCGGGGTGGGTTACTAATTACTAATCCTACCTTTATGGTGAATCCCCATGTCTTTGACTCCTGCAGCTTGGTGTATGGCAGGTAGGACTACCCATAGTTACTCATCCTCTGTGACTTACCATTTGAATGTTGCCACAGAAGTGCTTTGACTGACTTATTTAGTTGTCTTTCATAGAACTGCTGCTTTGCATTTTTGTTCAGTACGTTAGGATTGTGTTGTATACATAGTATCAGTGTGACTTTACAGTCAGTGCTGTTGCCCCGTGGTCAGAAGGTCATGGGTTTAAGTCCCACATTGGTGACCTCATACACTACGCTGACAGCAGTGCAATACTAGGGGTATCATCCTGTTGGAGGCGCAGTCCTTCAAATGAGATGTTCTGTTTATAGTCTTATCAGGCAATTCCTAGTTGTTGTTCAGTTGGAAGTTAAAGATCCTTGTCATTATTTGAAGAGTAGATGACTTTTGTTTTCATGACTGACATGTATTCAGTAATTTTCTCTCCCTCGTTCAGAAGACAATGACTACATTTGTGGGGTGTTAGGTAGCAACATTATTCACATTACTACTAGAATGTCTCTTCAAGTGTATTTTAAGAAGGAAAAAACAAACAAATATATTGTATCTGCTACCTTTTATAGGACTAACAAAAGTACATTTAAACATTTTGTTTCTAATTTCATTCTTCATTTTGCACTGTACCTATTGCACAATGTTTCCCATGGCATATGTATTTTACACTATGCTTTTGTACTTTTGCACAGTAGATCACACTGACCACTATATCTAGGGACGTGGATATGATGTTCTATCCATACTTCAGGCAGTGTTCCTTTCCCCTTTAAATCAGTCGGAACATCTTCAGGCTGGCTCCTCTCACCTACCTGGGTGGTAAATCCACTAGTATTGCCCTGTGACGTCAGATCTTCTTTCCGCAGGAAGAAGAAGGTTTCTTCCTTACTGCTGTCACGCTGAGTAGACCCTTTGCTTACTAAAAACTTCTGGTTTGTAAAAAAAAAAAAAAGCAAAAAAAAAACTCTTACTTCAAGCAACTCCATCTGGTATGGACGACACAAAGTTGGCGCCGGGATTTAAGAAGTGTACCTGCGGGCAGAAAATGTCCCAGATGGATCTGCACATCATGTGCATTTACTGCCTGGGCCACGAGCACGATCCCCAGGCTTGCGGTCTGTGCCGCATCCTGCATCTGTCCACTTTAGAAGATCGTCATGCCCGCCTTCTGTTTGGTCGTTAGGACGACCGAGATCCTCCTGATAGGGCCAAGGATGCTTGTTGGGTGGTCTCCATGGCTTTGAGGTCTGCTGAACAACTTGCGGCTTTTGAAGAAGCTACGGCCCAAGCTGCAGCACAAGCTTCCTTGGCTACAGCCTTTTTGCCGCTCTCCTTGGGTGCTTCCTTCACGAGGGTGTTCAGGGATTTGTGCCAGGCCTTTCCCACCCATGGGCAGGGTCTCTCCTTGGGCACCAAAGCAAAATCAGAATCGAAGAAAGAGACCAGGAAACAGTCTAGTCATCAATCATGGGATCGTGAGCGCTCTCAGGCCTTTGATTCCCATGCTTCTTCGGAGGCTCTGACTTCAGTCGATCATTTGGCCCAGGCCACTGGCTCCATGGTCTTCCTGTTGGGCCAGTTGGTTAAGATGCAGGTCGATCTTCTGGCAGAGATTTTTCTCAAGTTGGTCAACCGGTTGTAGCAAGATGAGGCCTGTACCTCCTTATCTAGGACTACAGTCCTACCTCTCACCTCTCAAGGAGGGACAGATCAGTCTGTTGGTCCACAACTTCTCACTCAGGATCTTCCGGACCAGGAGGAGGCTTGGCTGTCACCAGACCCCTCTGAGAGTCTCTGTCAGCAGCCCCGACAGTCGAGGTCACAGTCCGGATCCCGTAGCCCCGAGTCGAGCAACCTGCCTTGGCATCGACGCTTGGGCTCCCAACATTTGGGCAAGCGGCCCCACCACTATTCCTCTTCGTCCTCCTTGGGTGAGGAGAGGCTCCGACGCAAGTTGCGTTGGCGCTACAAAGATCTGATGTGGCAGCAGCTTATGTTTACCGGGGTAAAGCCCATGCCAGTCTCGACCCCAGCCATTACATGGCCTTTGACGCAGAGGCCACAGCCGACCTGTCAGGTACCGGCTCTGCCTCTCTGCCGAGTCTGGTGGAGCCGCCGCTGAAACGGCCAAAGTCCAGCCCTCTGTCTAAGGAGGCCCGCCCAGCACCTCATCGACTGTTGGTCACCGTTACTCCCGATCGCCCCTGTAGGGTCAGTGGAGACTCTGGTGGTCGACCTTAGTGGTTGACCTTTATTTAATGAATCTTCAGAGTCTGAGGGCTCCTCCTTGCACTCTCGTCTGGTGGACGTGGAGTCGGCTGAGGATTTGTCGACAGAGCAAGGCCCCACTTCTTTCTTGGGTCTTCTCCGCCTCATCTCAGAGTCCATGGGTCTCCCAATGGAGCCTGTCCAGAAGCGTGCTCGGTACCCACTCACTGAGATCCTCGACCATGGCGACTCCCCTGAGGAAGTCTTCCCAGTCACGGAGGCTATTCCTCGCCCTGCATTGGAGCTGTGGCAGCAACCGACCTCTTGTCCTGCATGGCACAGGCCCAAGTATGTGGTCCCTTCTGTTTCCCTTCCGGGATTCATGGAGCACCCCTCAGCTGAGGGTCTGGTGACTGACTCTGTATTTAGGCGTACAGGCAATGTAGAAGATGTTGATAAGCCTTCTGACAAGGAGTCCAAGAAACTGGACCACATGGCCAAAAAGGTCTATGCTCCTTTCTTTCTCGGCCTTTGGCAAGTGAATTTGGCCTTTTTAATGGCCCACTTCATCCATACCCTTCTGGGCATGCTCAATGATCTGCTTCCTCATCTCCCAGTGGACTTAGAGAACACGGTCAAGCAGGTCCGGGATCAAGGCTGAGCGCTGTCTAAACAGCAGCTCCAGACTACCATGGACATTGGCGACTCTTGCGCCCAGTTTATGATGGCCGTAGTTGCAGTACACTGCAGGGCTTGGCTGAGGATCTCGACTTTTATGGCAGATACCCAGCGCAAGCTGGTGGATGTCCCCTTCTTGGGCACCGACTTGTTCAGGCCCAGGGTTGAAGGAACACCTCACCCGCATTGAAAAGTCCAGTACCACCTTGGACTCTGTGACTTTCACCCAGAGGGATCCCAAGGGCTCTAAACAGCTGAAGAAGAAGTCCTTTCATCCCTTCTCTGCTCCTGTGGCCAAAGAGGCCCAGCCTCAGGCTGGACAGCAGGCTCAGGCTTGGCGTCCCAGGCCAAAATCATTCACCACAGTCCAGAAACCAGGAGGTTGTGGTCCTGATGGCTCCTCAGCCGGTCCTTCCTCAACCTCTAAGCCTGCCCAGTGACAGGATGGTAGGTGCCTCCTCATTCCTGTGCTGTCTCCTCTGGGTTCTCCCGTGAGGGGCTGGCTCTGCCACTTCCTTTCTACCTGGTCCACTGTCACCATGGACAGGTGGGTCTTCGAAGTGGTCAGTCAGGGTATGCCTCTAGAGTTCGAGGCTTACCCGCCTTGCCGAGCCCGTGCCCCACGGGAGGACATAGTGTCCGTCGACATCCTGTCGGCCCTTCGAGACGACATCGCCCAGCTCCTCCACAAGGAGGTTGTGGCTCCTGTCTCAGACTCTCCAGTACAACCAGGGTTTGTCTCCAGGTACTTCCTGGTGCCAAAATGGACTGGTGGCTGGTGCCCCATCTTAGAGCTGTACGACCTGAACAAGTTTCTCAGGCTGTGCACTTTTAGGATGATCACTCTATCTTAACGCATACCATCTCTTGAGCAGAACATGTGGTTTTGCTCTCTGGATCTTCAGGACGCGTTCTTGCACATCCCAATCCGTCTGTCCCACCGCCGGTTCCTCAGGTTCTGGGTAGAGGGGATCCTGTACAAGTTTCAGGCCATGTCATTCAGCCTGTCCTCTGCCCCTAAGGTCTTCACCAAATGCATAGCAATGGTGGCAGCTCTCCAGGTGGGAGGTGGAGAGGTCCAGGGATCTGGCCCTCCAGACCTGAGTCTCTCTTGGCCTCCTTGTCAGCGAAGCCAAGTCAGAACTCGTGCTCTTGCAGGTGATTCAGTTCATCGGGCAGAGCGCGACTCTTGCAGAGCCAGGGCTTGGCTTCCAGCAGACAGGGCGGAGGCTCTCTCCTTTTTTGCTGGATCAGTTTGGGTTGGGCAGTAGTGCCCTGCTCGGGACTTAATGCACCTCCTGAGATACATCACAGCATGCACCAGCATGGTCCGTTGGAGAATGCACTGTCTGCAATGGGAGCTGGCCCGCTGATGGTCTTGGCGCAAGGGCCAGTTTGACGGTCACTGTGACCCAACTGATGTGGGACATCCTCCAGTGGTGGTTAGTCCCAGAACATCTGCAGGAAGGTATTCCGCTTGTCTGCCCAAAGCCAACGGTCAACCTGACGACTGATGCCTCCCTTATAGGCTGGGGTGTCCACCTGGGGGAACACAGTGTCAATGGGCTGTGGACCCCCAAGGAGTCCTGGAGCCTCATCAACCTGCTGAAGCATCAGGCAGTTAGGCTGGTGCTGACTGCTTTTGCTCCACATTTCTGGGGTCAGGTCATTCAGGTCCAGACAGACATCACTATGACCATGTACTACCTCAACAAACAGGGCGGGACAGACTCCCTTCCTTTGTGCAGGGAAGTGTTTCATGTTTGGACCCTCATGTGCAACCTGGAGGCCGATCCCCTGGCCATTCATGTGGCTGGTGTGTCCAACCAGCTGGCGGACACTCTCAGCTGTGTGGGCAGGGTGTCTCATGAGTGGTCTCTCCACCCAGAGGTAGTACACAGCTTTTTCTCCCAGTGGGGCACTCTGCTGGTGGACCGGTTTGCCTCCAGAGGGAGTGCAAAACAGAGGCTGTACCGTGTTCGCCCCCCTCATCAGGGGATGCTTCTCAAGGCCCTGGATACCAGATCTTCTTAATGCCTTACTCCTTTTCCCTTGATCCACAAGGTGTTTGTCGAGGTGAGGAGGGACAAGGCTCAGATGATTCTGGTGGCTCCGGATTGGCCTCACCAGTTCTGGTACCCTGATCTCCTCAGCCTTAGCAGCAGGCTCCCAAGGCGTCTCTCTCTACACCCGGGCCTGCTCTCATTCAGTCAGGGGAAGGTTCTCTGGATCTTCAGTCCCTGCACCTGACAGCCTGGTTCCTGAGTGGCTAGAGTTCCAGGCTTTGGGTCTTTCCGAAGATGTCCTCAACGTGGTCGAGGCTTCTCTGAAGGAGTCAACCCAAAAATGTGATGCCTTCAAATGGAAGAGGTTCTCCATTTGGTGCCAGGACAAGGGGCTTGACCCCTTATCTTGTCCAGTGGCTAGCATTCTCGACTATCTTTGGTCCCTCTCTGTTGGGCATTCGGTTGATGACCCTTAAGGTGCACCTGGCAGCCATCTCTGCTTACTGAGCACGGGCTGGTATGCAGTCAGTGATGCAGGAGAAGGTGGTCTGGCGCTTTTTTAAAGGCCTTGACCACATTTCCCCTTGTGTACATGAACCACCACCACATTGGGACTTGTTGCTGGTTTTGGCAAAGCTCATGGGCAAGCCATTCAAACTGATGCATGGGTGTGAAATTTCACCTGTTGTGGAAGACCGCCTTCCTGCTGGCTATTGCGTCAGCCAGAAGTATCAATGAGCTTCAGGCGCTCTTGGTGGAGTCTCCTTACCTGATTTTTCACAGGACATGGTTGTCCCTCGCCCCAGCCCGAAGTTTCTCCCGAAGGTTGTGTCTGATTTTCACCTTAATCAGGTGATTAATCTCCTGGTGTACTTCACCTACCACATCTTAGAGGCTGAGCAGAGGCTCCATACTTTGGATCTGCGGTGTGTGCTTGCCTATTACAAGGAGCGCATGGCTGGAGTTCGGGGAGCGGTTCGCCAGCTATTTGGCACCTGGCAGACCGGCAGCTAAGTGGACGATTGGCAGGTGGATTGTACCCTGCATCGACCTCTGCTGTAGAGTGGCAGTTTGGGAGTCTTCCGGAGGGCTAAGGGCTCATTCCACTCATCATACCACTGTCTCAGCGGCTGCTTCCAGAGATGTCCCTATCCAGGAAATCTGTCGGACTGCTACCTGGATGTCAGCACACACCTTCATTTACCACTACCACATCGACCTTGAGTTATGCTGGGATTCTGTTTTTGGGGCCTCAGTTCTCCAATCTCTGTTACCTAAATAGGGGTGTGCACTTGCCCCCTCCTCCCAGAGAACTGCTAGGAGTCTGCCTGAAGTGTGGATAGAACATCATATCCATGTCACTAGAAAAACAGGTTCTAGGGACATGGATATGTTGTTCATCCACACTGTCTGGCAGGTTACTTGCCGCATTAAATCTTGCTGGAAGGTCTTCAAGCTGGCTCCTTCCAGCCACCAGGGTGGTAAAACTCTCGCTCCGCCCCATGACGCCAGATCTTCCTTACCGCTTGGAAGCTCAGGTTCCCTCCTTAATGCTCTGCGTGATAGACTGGATCCTAATTCTTGATTAGCCCAAAACTCATTTAAAATGTTCAAGACTTCGGTCATCTTTCTCCCTGGCGGCTGCGATGGACAAATCGACTCCTGGATTTCGGCGGTGCCCTTGTGGGCAGAAGATGTCCAGGACGGACCCGCACTCCACGTGCGTCTACTGCCTCGGCCTAGAACACGACCCGCAGGCCTGCGAGTCATGCCATTCGTTTTTGGCCAACGTCCTGGAGGACCGCGCTGCCTGGTTACAGCTTGGGTGCCCGGAGAAGCGCTACCCGCCGGTTAAGTCGAAGGAGGCCCGTTGGGTGGTTACCAAATCAGCTGGCTCGGCTGAGCAACTCGAGCAGATGATCGCCCTCAAGGAGGAGGCGGCACAGGCCGCATCATCCTCTTCCTCGGTCGCGGCATTTATCCCGCTCTCTCTGGGTACCTCGTATTCAACTTCATTCAAGGAGCTTTGCCAATCCCTTTCCACGAAGGGAGAGGGGCCATCGGGACATTCCTCTTGGTCCAAAAAGAAGGACTCAAAGGGTAAGTCCCATCGGCGGTGTTCGTGGGAGCGGGAGAGGTCTCCTTCCCCGGACAGCCGACTGTTGACTTCAGTCGAGGTTGCAGCTAAGGCCGCTGGCTTCATGGCGTCCCTGTCGGGCCAGCCGGCTGAGACTCCTGTCGACGCGGTCGAGATTTTTCTCGACCCGTTGGACGGGCTGTCGACTGGTGAGGCTGACAACTCTTCTTCACCGGTTCCCCCGGTAGAGACCTAGGATCTGCCTGCGCCCCCGGTGCAGCAGTCCCCGATTAAGGCTTCCGAGCCAAGTTGTCCCCCGCTCCTTCCCAGACCCGTCCTTGGAAACACAGAGGATCTTGGTCTCGGACTTCGTCTCGGTCCAGCGATCCCACGACATCAGGTCCCAGCACAAGTGGCAGCACCGCCGCTCGTCCTCGTCTTCCTCCTCAGAAGAGGAGGCTTCCAGCGCCAATTGCGTCGATGCTATGAGGACCTGATGTAGCAGCAGTTACTTCTGTCCGGGAACAAGTCGGCGCGTCGCCTTCCCGGCCGTCAAGTGGCTGTCACCACGGCGAAACAATCTCTCTGTGGTCGAGGTGCCCAAGCCTGGGCGGTTGTTCGGCGAAACCCGCTGCCCCACCGATTGTGGTGGAACCTCCGCCTCCACAACCGAAATCGGGGGCGCCGACCAAGGACTCTCGGTCGGGTCAAGGCCTGCCCCACAGGTTGTCGGTCACCCTCACTCCTGACCGTCCTCGGCAGGTGGAGGGTGGCTCAGGTCCCAGGCAGCTCTTCGTGGACTCCTCTGAGTCCAACGACGACTCCTCCCTGTTCTCCAGGCCTGTTGACCTGGAGTCCTCCGGGGTCAGTCGTTGGACGAAAGCCCATCGTCCTTCATGGGTTTGCTTCGGCTCATCTCGGAGTCCACTGGGATGCAGCTCGAGCCCGTGTCTAAACGGGCCAGGTATCCCCTGACGGAGATACTGGACCGAGGGGATTCCCCACGGAGGCCTTTCCGGTGGCTGAAGCCATTGTTGGCCCAGCCTTGGAGCTTTGGCAGCGGCCTGCTTCCTGCTCTGCGTCTTCGGCCAGGATAGCCAGGAAGTATGCGGTCCCTACCGGCTCTTTGCCCGGGTTTTCGGAACACCCCTCTGCCGAGGGGTTGGTCACCGACAGCGTTTTCCGGCGTTCGGGGCAGCTAGGGCGTGGACAAGCCCCGACAAAGGGTCCAAAAGCTGGACTACGGCCGGGCACAGGTGTCGCTGCATCCTTCCTTGGCCTCCGCCAGGCCACCTTGGCCGTGCTGATGGCACACTTGTCCCACGTCCTCATGGGCTCCCTGGATGAGGTGATCCCTCATCTCCTGGCCAACCTGCAGACCACGGTCTGGCAGTGGCTAAGCAGCAGCTCCAAACGGCTGTGGACATAGGAGACTCCTGTGCCAGATCAGTTGCGGCCACGGTGGCCATGCGCCGCAGAGCATGGCTGAGGATAGCCACCTTCACGGCGGATACCCAGCACAAATTGGCGGATGTCCCTTCCTGGGGGCTGACCTCTTCGGCCCTGGAGTGGAAGGTCACCTCCAGCGGATCGAAAAGTCCAATGCCGCTCTGGACTCTGTCACCTCCGCCCAGAAGGACAAAGGCCGCCGACAGCAGCAGCAGCACAAATCCTTTCACCCTTCTGCGCCTGCGGCACGTCTGGCTCAACAGCACCAGGGCCCAGTGACGGGTTGAGGGGTGTCGCCCCCAGCCTCGTCACTTCCCCCTGGGTTCCCCACGTTGGCGGATGGCTCCGCCATTTCCTTACCGCCTGGTCCGCTATCACCACGGACCGGTGGGGGTTGGAGGTGGTAGGAAAGGGTCTGCCTCTGGAGTTCGAGCAGGCCTCACCCTTCCGAATCATCGCCCCTCAAGGGACCACGGGGTCCGCAGCCTCTCTGTCGGCCTGCTAAGCCGATATTGCCCTACTCCTCGAAAAAGAGGTGATCAGGAAGGTGGCAGATCCTCCTCCAGACCCGGGGTTTGTGTCCAGGTACTTCCTGGTCCCAAAACGGACGGGGGGCTGGCGCCCCATTCTCGACCTGCACAGGTTCCTAAGGTCTCGGACCTTCAGGATGGTCACTCTGGCTCAGATAATCCCATCCTTGGAACGAGGCGTGTGGTTCTGTTCCTGGACCTTCAGGACATGTTCTTTCATGTCCCAATCCGGCCGTCCACCAGAGATTCCTCCGCTTCAGGCGGAGGATCTCTGCAGTTCGGGCGTGCCCTTGGCCTTTCCTAGCTCCCAGGTCTTCACCAAATGCATGGCAGTGGTGACAGCATTCCTGCGGTGCGAAGGGTCTGGTGTACCCTACCTGGACGACTGGCTGATTGCAGCCCCTCCAGAGCAGAGAGTGGAGTGGTCCAGAGATCTGGCCCTCCAGGTTTGCTCTCAGGTTGGCCTCCTCATCAACAAGGCCAAGTCGTAACTCGTGCCAAAGCAGGTGATACACTTCATCGGGGCAGAACTCGACTCCCGGCATTCAGGTTGGGCAATCGCGCCCTGCCCTGGACTTCCTGCGCCTCCTAGGCCTCATGGCGGCCTGCACCAGCGTGGTCCGTTGGGCCCGCTGGTACATGTGTCCCCTTCAATGGGGACTGGCCAGCCAATGGTCACAGCACTTTGATCCGCTGGATCAGCTAGTGACAGTGACCATGGGGTTGTGGAACGCTCTCCAGTGGTGGACCGTTCCAGCACATCTGCAGGAGGGCATCCCGTTTGTCCGCCCCGAGCCGATGGTCTCTCTGTCGACCGATGCCTCTCTGATGGGTTGGGGTGCCCATCTGGGGGAGCACAGAGCGCACGGCCTCTGGTCACCTCGGGAGTCCCGATGCCATATCAACCTGCTGGAACTTTGAGCGGTTCGTCTAGCCCTCACTACCTTGCTCCATTTCTACAGGGTCAAGTGGTTCAGGTCCAGACGGACAATACCACGACCATGTACTACCTAAACCGCCAGGGTGGGACGCGCTCCATGCCTCTGTGCAGGGAAGCTCTCTGCATTTGGTCACTCGTGCGCAGCCTGGAGGCGGATCTCCTCGCCATTCACATGGCAGGAGCCTCCAACACCCTGGCCGATGCCCTAAGCCAGATAGGGGCTGCGTATCACGAGTGGTCTCTCCTTCCGGAGGTAGTACAAGATCTCTTCTCCCACTGGGGCACGCCTCAGGAGGACCGGTTTGCCTCCAGGGAGAATGCGAAGCTGAGACTGTTTCATGCCCGCCCCCCTCAGCAGGGCTCGCTGCAGGGGGATGCCGTCTCGAGGCTGTGGACCCCGGGCCTCTTCTACGCCTTTCCCCCATTTCCCTTGATCCACAAGGTGCTTCTCAATGCGAGGAGGGACAAGGTGCAGGTGATTCTGGTAGCCCAAGACTGGCCCCGCCAGTTCTGGTATCCAGATCTCCTCAGTCTCAGCTCCAGGCTCCTGAGGCGGCTTCCAGCCTGCCCGGACCTGATCTCAGTCAATCAGGGGAAGGTATTCCATCCGGACCTTCAATCCCTGCACCTGATGGCCTGGTTCTGAGCAGCTAGGTTCCAGGCCTTGGGTCTTTCTGACTGGCGAGGTCCTCAAGCGTCGCTGAGGCGTCTCATCAAAGTCCACCAGAAAATGCTCGCCTTCAAATGGAAGAGATTCTCCATTTGGTGTCAGGCAAGGGCCTGGACCCTTCCTCCTGTTCCTTGGCAAGCATTCTGGACTACCTGTGGTCCCTTTCTCAGCAAGGGCTTCGGTCGACGACCCTTAAGGTGCACCTGGCAGCCATCTCTGCTTACTGGGCGCGGGCCGGGAAGCAGTCGGTGGCGCAGGAGAAGGTGGTTGGGCGCTTTTTCAAAGGCCTTGATCACATATCCCTTCCGGTGCGAGAACCTCCACCTCCGTGGGATCTACTGTTGGTATTGGCAAAGCTCATGGGCAGGCCATTCGAACCGATGCACAGGTGTGACATCTCTCACCTGTCGTGGAAGACCGCCTTCTTGGTGGCTATCACATCAGCCAGAAGGATGGGAGAGCTCCAGGCACTTTCCATCGAGTCTCCTTATCTGGTCTTCCACAGGGACAAGGTTGTCCTGCGCCTACCGAAATTCCTTCCGAAGGTGGTTTCGGAGTTTCACCTTAACCAGGTGTTGACTCTGCCGGTGTTCTACCCCAGTCACACCTTGGAGGCCGAATATAGGCTCCATACTTTGGACCCTAGAAGAGCGCTCGCTTATTACAAGGAGCGGACGGCTGAAGTTCGGGGAGAGGTTCGCCAGCTGTTTGTCACCTACGCTGAAACCGCACCTGGCAGATCTGCAGCCAAGTGGACGATAGGTAGGTGGGTCACCTCCTGCATAGATCTCTGCTTTAGGTTGGTGGGCATGGAGCCTCCCAGAGGGGTAAGAGCTCATTCTACCCACCATACCGCTGCATCGGTGGCTGCTTCCAGGGATGTCCCTATCCAGGAAATCTGCAGGGCTGCTACCTGGAAGTCAGCACATACCTTCATCACCCACTACCACATCGACCTTGAGTCACGCCGGGATGCTGGTTTTGGGGCCTCGGTTCTCCAGTCTTTATTTCCCAAGTAGGGGTTGTGCACCTTGCCTCCCTCCCGGAGAACTGCTAGAGTCTGCCAGACAGTGTGGATGAACAACATATCCATGTCCCTAGAAATACAGGTTACTCACCTGTAACAGGAGTTCTAGGAATGGTATATGTTGTTCATCCTACATCCTATCTCCCGGCAGTCGCACGGCCTGGCTTCCAGTGGGCTAGATCTGGCGTCATGGGGCGGAGCTGAGAGTTTTACCACCCGGGTGGGTGGGAGGAGCCAGCTTGAAGACCTTCCGGCAAGATTTAAAGCGGCAAGGAACCTGCCAGACAGTGTGGATGAACAACATATACCATTCCTAGAACTCCTGTTACAGGTGAGTAACCTGTATTAACTCACCTGTAACAGTAGTTTTAGGAGTGGTATATGATGATCATCCATACTGACCTACCTGACCTCCCCTGGCAAGTGGCACACTGATCTTGCATCCAGTGGGCAAGATCTGATGTCATGGGGTGATGCTAGGGCAGTTACCACCCGGGTGGGTGGGAAGAGCCAGCTTGAAGATATTCCGTATGATTTTAAGGGGAAAGGAGCACTGCCCGAAGTGTGGATGAACATCATATGCCACTCCTAGAACTACTGTTACAGGTGAGTAGCCTGTTTATATTCTGTGGTGATTTGCATATGCAGCACATGATGCTTTGCATTGTGTGGGCATGTGTGGTTTTGTATTTCCTTGAAACTTGGCTTCCCAGCCAAATGCCCTTTGGGGTAACCATTGCCTCAGTGTTTGCGCATAGAGGTTCTTTGTCTTTTAACCTGTTTATATTGTATTTTAGGTGATAGTGGAGGACTACGGACCACTGTACAAGTAGCACAGCATAGTGGTACACAGCACTAGTTTTGTTACTTCGGCTGTGATGGTTTTTATTAACTTTTCTGAGTTAGGGGGCTCTGTCTTACCCTCCCTCCGCACTGTGTTAAATAAAAACAAGCACTGGGAAATGGAGTCTCCCAACTCAAAGTGATAAACTTTACAACCTAACCACTTAACCATAAGTAGTGTAACTAGCATAGTGTACTGGCTGTGCTAGTTATGCCAATCTGTGGTCCTCCACCAACGCTGTGTTTTGTGCCGAATGTCTTTATGCAATGTATATTGTTTTTTTGTTCTCCTTGTAATACCTCCCCCAGTCACACCTGAAAACAAGCCTCTGCTCAGTGTCCCTTTCCTGCCTATCAATTTTTAAATAAACTAGCACTTACCATGCTGATCCGTGTTCACACCCCCAGACCACTGCACATCAGGCGGCATGTGTTGGTATGTTGTGCAGCTTAGCTGCTCAGTGCCTCAGGGAAGGCATAAGGCTCCTGCCGATGCATGGCTTTACCCTGTTGGCCAAGGTGGGGGTGGGGATGCCATGCAGGATTAACACCTTGTCACCAGTATGTCCAGAGTGCGTAACTTGACTTCCAGTTCAGGGTCAAGCCCACTGTGATTTGGGGTGGTGTGTGGTATGGCCTTCTCAGAGGTGATACCAGTACTAAGGGCCAGCACAGCTAGGAAAAGAAGAATAGAGGATTTTAATGACTGGCTGAGGAAATGGTGCAGGGAGGAGAGGTTCATCTGTATTGGGGACTGGGAGGAGACCTGGTCAAACTAAGCACTTTTCACCATACAGGCTACATCTCCTTAAGGAGGGTTTGAGGGTACTCAGGGACAAACTGGGAGAATACATAACCACTACACTTAATTTAAACTACGGGGGGGGGGAGTGGGTGTGCAGGCCCACAGACTGTGAGAGGAGGTGGTCAGTGAACCCCCACCCCCACAGTGATGGAAGAGGTCTGAAGGGAGGAGGTGGAAGGGCCAAAAACACAGTAAAGGGCAGAGGGGGTGAGGGACACATAACAAGGGTATGTGGAGGGGTGGACACAGAGGGGATAAATGTGAATAGAAGAAAAGAGGGAAGAGAAGGAAGGTCAGACTCTAGGTGGAGGGTGGTGTCTCTGAATGCACGGTGTCCTGAAAACAAGATTAACAACCTGCAGGCACTATTAGCACACAGGAGGGTGGACATAGCTGCAGTAACCGAGACTTGGACAACATCACACCATGACTGAGACCTTGAGATCCCTGGATATAAACCATACAGAAGGGACAGGGTAGTTGGGAAAGGGTGAGGGGTGGCAGTTTATATTAGGGAGGTATAACCTGCATGAGGGAGGAGTCTGAGGAAGGGGAGGTGGAGGTATTATGGGTTCAGTTAAGGGCCAATAGAGGGAGAAAGGTGAGGTTGGGGTGGTTTACAGACCACCCAGTCAAGATGAGGAGAGTGACTGGGAACTGATCTCACAAATATTGGAAGCTGCGGGGAAAGGAGAGGTTGTAATTGTGGGGGACTTCAACCTGCCCAGAGTGACTGGAGCATACCATCCGCAACATGTGCTACGAGTCAGGTGATCCTGGAAGGACTGCAGAGTGGGTTCCTGACTCAGGGCGTCACTGAACCAACAAGAACTATGGCAATTCTTGATCTGGTGCTCACAAATGGGGAGCATGTACAGGAAATAATGGTCAGGGAGCCACTGGGTGGAAGTGACCATTGCACAGTGGGGTTCCAGTTGGATATGGGCAGGGAAAACATCCTGACTAAAACCAAAATATTGGATTTCAGGAAGCAGACTTCAGGAAAATGGGCAAAGTGCTAAGGAGCCATCTGGCGGGCATCAGAGCAGATATGGGGGTGGACCAAACGTGGTCCATCAAGGAAGGAATACTGGTTGCCACAGATGAGTGTGTTAGGCTGGGTGGAAGAACACAAGGGCCAAAGCGCCCAGCTGGTTCAGTTCTGGGGTTGCCAAGACAATAAGGGAGAAGTGGTTGGCCTATAGAAAATTCAGGAAGCCCAAGAGAGAGAGGTGGATAGGGAAAATTACCTAAGGTTGGCTAGTGAGGCAAGTAAGGAAGTCCAGCAAGCAAAGGCACAGAAGGAACTGCAGATAGCTGAAGGAATTAGAAAGAGGGAGAAGGCTTTCTTTCACTATATAAGTGAGAAAAGGGACAAGAATGAAGGGATTGTTAGGCTTAAGAAAGGGGTGGAGTGGGTGCAGGATAATGGGGGGGAAGGAGAGATACTAAATGAATACTTCTGTTCCATCTTCACCAGGGAGAAGGACGGACCAGTGCCTTCAGGAGGGAAAAGAGGAACGGGGGGAGGGGAACACTGATGTAGTGATAGAGGAGGACAGAGTGAGGGAGGGTCTGCTGGTATTGAAGGTGGACAAATCACCAGGCCCGGACAGAGTACATCCAAGGGTACTAAAGGAACTGGCTGAGGAGCTGGCAGGGCCACTGGCAGACCTATTTAATAGCTCACTAGAGTCAGGTGTGGTACCGCAGGACTGGAGAACAGCAGATGTGCCCCTCCACAAAAGTGGTCCTAAGGATGACCCAGGGAATTACAGACCAGTCAGTCTGACCTCCATTGTGGGCAAACTCATGGAGACCATGCTAAAGGAAAGGTTGGTGGAATATCTAGAGGAGCATGGTCTCCAGGATGAGAGGCAGCATGGGTTCATGGGGGGAGATCATGTCAAACAAATTTGATTGACTTCTTTGACTGTGTCACTAAGACAGTAGACATGGGCCAAGTGGTAGACATCCTCTATCTTGATTTCAGCAAGGCCTTGGACTCTGTGCCCCAAAAGGTTGATTAGGAAGTTGGTGGATCTTGGAGTTGGGGGGGGGGAGATGGCCAGATAGGTGGAAAACTGGCTGAGGACAGAACCCAGAGGGTAGTTGGTGAGGGGAGAGTTATCTGGCACCCGAGAAGTAACTAGTGGGTCCCACAGGGCTCGGTGCTGAGGTTGGTGGTGTTCAATGTCTTGATCAATGTCATTGGGATGGCATTAAGGGCAAAATGTGCTTATTCGAGGATTGCACCAAGCTCTGTGGGAGAGTGGAGACAGCTGATAGAATTCAGGACCTACAGGAAGATCTGGAAAAGCTTGGGAGGTGGTCCAGGATCTGGCAGCTTGGCTTCAGTGCCAAGAAATGCAAAGTTATGCGTATTGGAGCCAAGAATCCCAGGACAGAGTACTGCTTGGGTGGAGTCCGAGTATCTGTATCAGAGGAGGAGAAGGACCTGGGAATGATGATCACTAGTCACCTGAAGCACTCCACGCAGTGCAAGAAAGTAGCAGCAAAGGCAAACAAGATACTGGGATGCATAGCTAGGAGAATCAGTAGTAGGAGAGAGGAGGTTATACTGCCCTTGTACAGGTCACTGGTAAGACCACATCTAGAGTATGGACTTCAGTACTGGTGCCCACACCCTCAAAAAGGACATTACCTGCTGGAGAAGGTCCAGAGAAGGGCTACAAAGATGATAGCTGGTCAGCAGGGTAAGGCATACGAGGAGAGGTTGAGAGCACTAAACATGTACTCCCTGGAAGACAGGAGCGAGAGAGGGGACATGACTGGGACCTTCACGTACTTGAAAGGGATACATATGGTTGATAAGGAGAGTATTTTTAAGCTGAGTGGCAACCATAACATGAGGGGGCACAGTCTTAATCTGGAGGGTGGGAGATTTAGGAGGGAGGTCAGGAAGCACTTCTTCATAGAGAAGGTGGTGAACGCTTGGAATGTGCTCCTGGAAGCAGTCATCTCGTTAAGACAGCGAGCAGCTTTAAGAGAGGCTGGGATAGGCATGGAGGAAGTTAAGGATCATGGGTAGGGAGGATGGGAGGAGTGGGGAGGGAGGGCAGGGACATTAGCTCTAGCTGTGGACCCTGCAATATGGGCAGACTTGATGGACCAAATGGCCTTCCTCTGCTGGCTTCTTCGTACGTTCCCAGTCAGTCTCAGATTGTCAGAATGCTCCGCTTCCAACTGATACCACTGAGGATGGTGTGCAGGCCTGTGGAGAAAAGACAACATAGGTCTCATATTTAACTAATAATCCTAATACTTACATGCTTTTCCTTGGTACTGTGTTCTACAATAGCAGATAAGCCTTGTTTTAAAAATGGAAGTACTGGATTACTGGTCTTCTCCTCCCTAAATATGTATCAGTAGATCCAAGGTCAACCTCCTAGTACAGTACTTCTATCCTCTTAGCTGCAACATTGTTTTGAAACAGGACCTTGTTGCATCACAGTTGGGCAGTGCTGGGTAAATAAGTAAAGTGGGAGAGGTAGCCTAGGAAAATGGGGCAAACAAAGAAGAAACTAAACAAAACAACATCTTTACAGACATTTTGGAATAAAGTTCATTTTTGAAACATCAAGTTGATGGAGCTCATTTAAAATGCTGTTAGGCTTATCGTGTTTTTAATCTGAATAAACAACATGATTGTTCAGGGTGGAAATAGCCAGAATTGCATGGCAAAATGGTTAGGGAACTATCAGGTAGGGTGAATCCTATTCTAGTATGGTTTGTGATGTAGTGTGATTTATTTATGTATTTATTTTTGTTACCAGTTCTGGTCTGCTGTGAAAATGAAATGCCAATGATGTGAGTGATAGTAGTGAGTGCTCATGGTGTGTCTTCTGCCTAGTGGAGTTTGTGCTTCTGTACTTATGGGGAACAACACTGGGTTTTTTTTTTGGGGGGGGTGAGTTTTCTGAAAGCACATAGGGATAGATTCCTTGAGCGGAAGCTCACTGAGGGATTGGGACACAGTGAGGAGGAGCACGTTTGGTGTGGTCAGAACTTGGGAGTGTTTGCAGATTGCAGGTTGGACTCTGTAAGGGGGAACCATGTTGGGAGGATCTAATGTTTGAAAGATTTGATACTTGGAGGGGCTGGAACAAAAAGAGGTATTTTACATTAGGTGGTGGTTTGGACATGGTGAGAGGAATCATGTTGGAGGGGTTTGGGACTTGGAGGGGTTGCACATTAGGGGTGGTTTGAACTTTGCATTCTCAAGTATATTTGAATGGGTTGGGATTCAGGGAATGCTTTGGGACAGTCATGGGTTGCTAATTGGGTGGTTGTTTGAACTCTCTGAGGGGAAGCTTGTTGGAAGGGGTTGGGACTCTTAGGGTTTTCACATTGGCTGGTGGTTTGAACTCCCTGAGGGGAAGCATATTGGAATGGTTTGGGACTCGGTTAGATTCTGCATGTTAGGTGGTGGTTTGGACTTGGTGAGGGGAAACATGGTTGAAGGGATTTGGCCTCATTGAGGGGTTGGATGATGGTGATTTTGGCTCAGTGATGGGAAGCATGATTTAAGGGCTTAGGATTTAGGACTTACTGAGGAGTTGCATGTTAGGTTGTGGTTTGGACCCGGTGAGGGGAAGCATGTTGAAAGGGGTTGGGGACTTAAGGAGGGTAGCACGTTGGGTGGTGGTTTGGACTCATTGAGGTAAGCATGTTGGGATCAGGTTGGCCTCATGGAGATGTTGCACAGTGGCAGATTTTTTTTTGTTGTATGTATTATGTTTTTCCTCCTTGTGGCCAAGGCAAGGGAGGCTCCCTTTTTCTGGCTGCCACCACCCCCTCCACTGTTCAGCACCTCTCCAGGATTCTAGGCGGCGAGGGAACCCCAACGGTTTTGCCCCCTGTGGTGGGATAAAGAGAGGAAGGTCCGACCTCCCCCATGCGAGGCTCAATCCTTGCCCCGTGTCACCCTGTTGACATGGTGGGTAGAGGTGTGGCCAGAAGGTGTCCTTCACCCTTGCTGTGCCAGTCCTTTTCCTCCAGTGTTTTCTCCCTTAATTCTCTCTGGGCCTCAGTAACTCAGTTGCGCACATGCTTGGAGGCGTGAGTGTGTGCTGTAACCAGTGGCCCCGCCCACCCACCCTGGCTTCAGAACCTGGCCCCCCATCTGCGCTGCAATACCACTGAGCTCCACTGTGGCAGCCAAGCGCTTGTGAAGACCAGCTTCTCCAATCCGGGAGAGGAGGGCTGCCTGCTGGCTGCTCAGTCTTGCTCCCAGCCCTATCCCCCCTTCCTGGCTGACCCTCGGTGGCCTGAGCTCATTCTTGAACTTGGGTCATCGGTGTGGGAGAGGTAGAGTGCTAAGCGCCTCAACCCTCTGCGTTGCTTGGCCAGCTCAGATTGGTGAGGGAAGCATTTATTTATTTAAATATTTACACAACATAGAGACATAGAATTTGACAGCAGAAAAGGACCGCTTGGCCCACCCAGTCTGCCCCCTTTTTTCTTTACCTACATTGTTACCGCAGACCATACTTGATCTACTGTTCTTTCTCCTTCCCCTATGAACATGACTGTACCAGTGAGATAAAGCATCTCCTTTCCATGAGTGTTGCAGGGGAAACGGGCAGATAAAGTTGCATGAGGTCATGCAAGGTAAATATAAAACAAGATAAGGGAAAAACAGTATTGTTTTTAACAAACAAGTGATCAAACCTAAGCAATAAATATAATATATAATTTTATCATAAAAGATCACTCCTGGATAGATTTTTTTGTTCAGATTTTTACTTTAGCAGATGGTATAGTAGTTTACTATGGTAGTAAGTTCAGCAACTCTCAGATTTGTAAATACAAAATGCAGTATGCTTCATAGACACAGACACAGTGAGCTATTATTTTCCACTCCGTCTTTGGATCCATTTATTTCAAATGTTTTACCAGGAAAGACATACTGAGCTGGTGGTAGCCCATTTTCAACTGTGCCCTAGGGATGGGGCGAGGGGAGAACTCGGCTCCAGAACTCAATTGAGTCAAAATGTTCTGTGTGTAACCTTATACAGAATGGCCACTGGGGCTGAGTGAGCTTTAGGGGATGGGAAACATGTTTTACATCTCTAGATACCAATATTCTGATATGTTTTGACCTGTTCGTTACATTAATAATCTATTTCTTTTGCATTTGTAACTACCCTGAACCCCTCCCTTCTCCGCAGCTACTGCTGTGTGTTTTTTCACACTGCCTGAATGTTCTGTGGTATTAGTAGCATCGTTCTAAGCCATTCAGATGAACTGTGTGGAATGGTGTAACTGATGTCGCAGAATGTCTTAGAAATAAGAAAAGAAGGAGCAGCAGCTGTTGAGAAGAGTGAAACTCTGTTGATCTGAGGGCACCGTAAAGCTAGATTCTAGGGACATGGATATGTTGTTCAATCCACACTTACTGGCAGGCTCCTTGCCACTTTAAATCTTGCTGGAAGGTCTTCAGGCTGGCTGCTCCCACCCACCTGGGTGATAAGACTCTCGGCTCCGCCCCATGACGCCAGATCTTCCTTACCGCTTGGAAGCTCAGGTTCCCCCCTTTGCGCTCTGCGTTTTAGGCCTGGATCCTAACTCTTCGGTTAAACTGAAACTTATATTAAAGTTTACTAGACTTCGGTCTTTTCTTCCTTCACGGCTGCGATGAACAAGTCGACTTCGGGATTTCGGTGGTGCCCCTGTGGGCAGAAGATGTCCTGGACAGATCCGCACTCCATGCGCGTTTACTGCCTTGGGCTCGATCATGATTCGCAGGCCTGCGAATTGTGCAAGTCCTTCTCGGCCACGGTTCTTGAGGATCGTGCTGCTAGATTACAATGTGGGCGTCCCGAGAAACGTTATCATCCGGTCAAGTGGAAGGAAGCCCATTGTGCGGTGTCCGCGGCTCGGGCTCGGTTGAACAGCTTGAACAAATGATTGCCCTTGAGGAGGAGATGGCCCAGGCCGCATCAACTTCTTTGGTCGCGGCATTTATCCGGCTCTCTTTGGGCTCCTCCTACAAGGCTTCATTCAAGGAGCTTTGTCAATCCCTCTCCACCAAGGGAGAGGGCCCTTCGGGACATTCCTCTCGGTCCAAGAAGAAGGACTCCAAGGGTAAGTCCCACCATCGACGTTAGTGGGAGCAGGAGAGGTCCCCTTCCTCGGATAGTCAACACTCGACTTCGGTCGAGGTTGCGGCTAAGGCCGCTGGCTTCATGGTGTCCCCATCAGGTCAGCTGGCTGAGACACCAGTCAACGCAGTCGAGATTTTTCTCAACCCGCCGGACGGGCTGTCAACTGGAGAAGCTGACAACCCTTCTTCACCGGTTCCCCCGGTGGAAACCAAGGACTTGCCTGTGCCTCCTGTGCTGGAGTCCCCAGTTAAGGTCCCCAGACCGAGGGAGGAGCGGGTTTCCCCCGCTCCCTCTCAGACCCACCCTCGGAAACACCAAAGGTCTCGGTCTCTAACTTCTTCTCGGTCTAGCCGATTCCCACCGACATCGGCGGTCTCTGTCTCGGCACCGAGGAAAATGGCAGCACCGCCCATCTTTGTCTTCGGAGGATAGGCTCAGGCGCAAATTGCGTCGGTGCTGCGAGGATCTGATGTTGCAGCAGCTCCTTTTGACCGGAAACAAGCTGACTCTGTCACCTTCTCCGGCCATTAAGTGGCTGTCACCAGAGTGGCCAAAACAACCCCTCGTTGTAATAGAGGAGCCGAAGCCGGCACTGGTTGTTCGGCCGAAACCAGCTGCGCCACCCATTGTGGTGGAAGCCCCGCCTCCACAACCTAAAACTGGGTGACCGACCAAGGATTCTATGTCGGGTCACGGTTTGCCCCATCGGTTGTCGGTCACCCTCACTCTCGATCGGCCTCGGCAAGTGGAGGGTGGCTCAGGCCCTCGGCAGCTGTTTGTAGACTCCTCAGAGTCTGACGATGATTCCTCGCTGTTCACCAGGCCCCTCGACCTGGAGTCCACTGGGGGTCAGTCGGTGGACCAGAGCCCATCCTCGTTCCTGGGAATGCTTCGACTCATCTCAGGATCTACTGGGATGAAGCTCGAACCCGTTTCTAAGTAGGCCAAGAATCCCCTCACGGAGATACTGGACCGAGGGGATTCCCCCACGGAGGCCTTTCCGGTGGCCGAAGCCATTGTTGGCCTGGCTCTGGAGCTATGGCAGCGGCCAGCTTCTTGTCCAGTACCTTCGGCCAGGATGGCCTGAAAGTATGCCATTCCCACTGGTTCACTCTCCGGATTCTCGGAGCACCCCTCCGCAGAGGGGCTTGTGACCGACAGTGTTTTCCGGCGCTACGGAAACGCTCGGGACGTGGACAAGCCACCTGATAAAGAGTCCATTAAACTGGACTATTCCGGGCGTAACGTTTACACTGCGTCTTCCTTAGGTCTTTGTCAGGCCAGTTCGGCCATTCTGATGGCACACTTTTTCCACGCCCTTTTGGGCTCCCTGGATGAGGTGATTTCTCATCTCCCGGCTGACCTCCAGACTATGGTCAAGCAGGTGCGGGATCAGGGAAGGCCGGTGGCTAAACTACAGCTCCAAACTGCCTTAGACATTGGAGACTCTTGTGCCCGGTCAGTAGCGGCTGCAGTGGCCATGAGCCACAGAGCTTTGATGCAGATCTCCACTTTCACAGCAGATACCCACGCAAGCTGGCACACGTTCCCTTCCTTGGTACCGACTTGTTCGGTTCCGGGGTGGAGGGTTATCTGCAGAGGATCGAGAAGTCCAGTGCCACCTTGGACTCAGTCACGTCTGCCCAGAAGGAAAAAGGCTGCCAGCAGCAGTGTAAGCCCTTTCGGCCTTCTGCCCCTGCGGCACGTCCGGCCCAGCAACACCAGCATCAAGGCCAGCAGGCTCGCACTTGGCACCCCAAAGCCAAGCCTGCAGCTTCCTCCATCAGGAAGCTGGGAGGAAAAGGCCCAGGAGGCCCCTCAGCCAGTCCTTCCTCCAAGCCTGCCCAGTGACGGGTTGAGGGGTGTCGCCCCCAACCTCGTCGCTCCTCCCTGGGTTCCCCCCATGGGGGGATGGCTCCGTCACTTCCTTTCTGCCTGGTCCGATATCAGCACAGACCCTGGGTGCCAGAAGTGGTAGGAAAGGGTCTGCCTCTTGGAATCTCGGTGGCGGCCCCACCTTATTGAGCCTGCCGCCCATCGGGGCCACGGGTCCATGGCCTCTGTCGGCTCATCGAGTCGACATTGCCCTGCTTCTCCAGAAGGAGGTCATCAGGAGATGGCGATCCTTCACCAGACCCAGGGTTTGTGTCCATGTATTTCCTGGTCCCGAAATGGACAGGGGCTGGCGCCCCATTCTAGACCTACACAACCTGAACAAGTTCCTAAGGTCTGGAACCTTCAGGATGGTCACTCTGTCTCAGATCATTCCATCCTTGGAACGAGGTATGTGGTTCTGTTCTCTGGACCTCCAGGACGCGTTCTTTCACATCCCAACGTCCATCCCACCAGCGATTCCTCCGCTTCAGGGCAGAGGGGTCCCTTTATGAGTTCCGGGCCATGCCCTTCGGCCTCTCTCCAGCTCCCAGGGTCTTCACCAAATGCATGGCAGTGGTGACAGCATTCCTGCGGCACCGAAGGGTCTGGGTGTACCCTTACCTGGACGACTGGCTGATTGCAGCCCCCTTCAGACTGGAGGTGGAGCAGTCCAGGGATCTGGCCCTCCAGGTCTGTTCTCAGATTGGCCTCCTCATCAACGAGGCCAGATCAGAACTTGTGCCAACGCAGGTGATTCAATTCATCAGGGCAGAGCTCGACTCTCTTCGAGCCAGAGCACGGCTCCCGGCAGACAGGGCCGAGGTTCTTTCCTCCTTTGCTCAGTCATTTCTGGTTGGGAAATTGCGCCCTGCCCGGGACTTCCTGCGCCTCCTGGGCCTCATGGCAGCCTGCACCAGGGTGGTCCGTTGGGCCCGCTGGCACATGCATCCCCTTCAATGGGGGCTGGCCCACCAATGGTCACAGCGCTCCGGTCCTCTGGACCAGCCAGTGATAGTGACCCAGGAGATGGGGAACGCTCTCCAGTGGTGGATCGTTCTGGCTCATCTGCAGGAGGGTATCCCGTTCGTCCACCCAGAGCCGACAGTCACTGTAATGACCGACACCTCTCTGATGGGTTGGGGTGCCCATCTGGGGGAGCTCCAAGCGCATGGCCTCTGGTCCCCTCAGGAGTCTCGATGCCACATCAACCTGCTGGAGCTCCAAGCGGTCTGACTAGCCCTCACCGCCTTCGCACCGTTTGTACGGGGTCAAGTGGTCCAGGTTCAGACGGACAACACCACGAGCATGTACTACCTAAACCGCCAGGGCGGGATGCGCTCCTTGCCTCTGTGCAAGGAAGCTCTCCGCACTTGGTCTCTCGTGAACAGACTGGAGGCGGATCTCCGAGCCATCCATGTGGCAGGAGCCTCCAACACTCTGGCCAATGCCCTAAGCTGGATAGGTGCTGCATCTCACGAGTGGTCTCTCCTGCCGGAGGTAGTACACGATCTGTTCTCCCATTGGGGCACACCTCAGGTGGACCTGTTTGCCTCCAGGGAGAATGCAAAGCTGAGGCTGTTTTCATGCCCGCCCCCCTCAGCAGGGCTCGCTGCAGGGGGATGCCTTCTCAAGGCCGTGGACCCCGGGCCTCTTCTATGCCTTTCCCCCATTTCCCTTGATCCACAAGGTGCTCCTCAAGGTGAGGAGGGACAAGGTGCAGGTGATTCTGGTAGCCCAAGACTGGCCCCACCAGTTCTGGTATCCTGATCTCCTCAGCCTCAGCTCCAGGCTCCCGAGGCGGCTTCCAGCCTGCCCAGACCTGATCTCAGTCAACCAGGGGAAGGTTCTCCACCCGGACTTTCAATCCCTGCACCTGACGGCCTGGTTCGTGAGCGGCTAGAGTTCCAGGCCTTGGGTCTTTCCGATGAGGACCTCAGCGTTGAGGCATCCCGTAAGGAGTTGACCAGAAAATGCTACACCTTCAAATGGGAAAGATTCTCCATTTGGTGTCAGGGTAAGGGGTTGGACCCTTCCTCCTGTTCCTTGGCCAGCATTCTGGACTACCTGTGGTCCCTTTCTCAGCTAGGGCTTCGGTCGACGATCCTTAAGGTGCACCTGGCAGCCATCTCTGCTTACCGAGCACTGACGGGGAAGCAGTAGGTGGCGCGCAGAAGAAGGTGGTCGGGCGCTTTTTCAAAGGCCTTGATCACATATATCCTCTGGTGCGAGAACCTCACCCGGATCTACTGCTGGTACTGGCTAAGCTCGGGCGCTTTATTTGAACCTATGCACAGGTGTGATATCTCTCACCTGTCATGGAAGACCGCCTTCTTGATGGCTATCACGTCAGCCAGAAGGATGGGAGAGCTCCAGGCGCTTTATCGAGTCTCCCTATCTGGTCTTCCAAGGACAAGGTTGTCCTTTGCCCCCACCCGAAATTCCTTCCGAAGGTGGTGTTGGAGTTTCACCTTAACCAGGTGTTGACTCTGCCGGTGTTCTACCCCAATCACACCTCGGAGGTCGAATGTAGGTTCCATACTCTGGACCCTAGAAGAGCGCTCTCTTATTACAAGGAGCGGACGGCTGAAGTTCGGGGAGAGGTTCGCCAGCTGTTTGTCACCTACACTGAAGCCGCACCTGGCAGACCTGCAGTCAAGCAGACGATAGGCAGGTGGGTCACCTCCTGCATAGATCTCTGCTACAGGTTGGGGGGCATGGAGCGTCCCAAAGGGATAAGAGCTCATTCTACCCGCCATACCGCTGCAACAGTAGCTGCTTCCAGGGACGTCCCTCTCCAGGAAATCTGCAGGGCTGCTACCTGGAAGTCCGCACACATCTTCATTACTCACTACCACATCGACCTTGAGTCACGCCGGGATGCTGGTTTTGGGACCTCGGTTCTCCCGTCCTTATTTCCCAAGTAGGGGTTGTGCGCCTTGCCTTCCTCCTCCCGGAGAACTGCTAGGAGTCTGCCAGTAAGTGTGGATTGAACAACATATCCATGTCCTTAGAAATACAGGTTACTAACCTGTAACAGGAGTTCTAGGAATGGTATATGTTGTTCATCCACACAACCCACCAGACCTCCCCGGCTTCGACGCACAACCTGGCTTCCAGTGGGCTAGATCTGGAATCATGGGGCGGAGCCAAGAGTTTTACCACCCGTGTGGGTGGGAGGAGCCAGCTCGAAGACCTTCCGGCAAGATTTAAAGCGGCAAGGAACCTGCCACACAGTGTGGATGAACAACATATACCATTCCTAGAACTCCTGTTACAGGTGAGTAACCTGTATTTCCTGTCAGAAAATCTGAATTATATATGGTTAGGCTGGATTTAATTAGCTGAGTGCAATACATAGAGAACTTATGGAGGGTTCTATAAAATGGAGCATTGAAAATTAGCACATATATATTTTCAGAGCTAAAATATTGAGAAGACCATTGTGAGCGAAGAGAGAGCTGTTGTTTAAATTGGTATGAACCCCCTTTCAGAATCCTGCTGATAATGGTACAAAGTCAGGTTGCACCATAGGAATATATAGTACCCACCTCTGCCTTAGCAGTTCAAACTTAGGCTGCCTTTTGATGTTCAGAGTCTTGACATTGGATGATTACTAAGTTCAAAACTCTAGTCAATATATCTAAATTTCCCATGCGTAGTCTGTCACTGATGCCCCATTACAGTTACAGTATGTATAATTCCTGGTAGGATCACTATGAGATCTGCGGTTCATCACATAAAAATCATATGCCATGAGTATAGGAAGAAGATTTCTTCCATGATTGTTTATAAGAGTTCCTTTTTTTTATCCAGCTCTATTTGTACTCCTTTGGCTGAGGCATCTCTGAGGCGCCTTCTCAACACAGGCCTGCTACTCTTCACCGAGACCCCTCCCAATGGTCCCGCCCTTACAGGGACTTCCCAGCCTCCCCGGATCACCCCCCGGGGATGGCCCGCCACTCCTACCTTGGTGGCGTCTTTCTGAGATTAGAGGGTCCATCCCTGCAGGTTGTGGCCAGGGACCACTGGAGCTGTAGTCCAGTATTAGAGATGTGCGTCCTGGTCACTGAGACCCTCGTTACCTCCTCAGTCATCTGGGGATTTTCCTTGTCCAGTTTCACCCCTTGGAGCATGGCCATGCAATGGCATCTATGGCACAAATGCCGATTCTCGCTGATGCACTGCCCAGCATCTGCTAGCTCAGGCATGTTCCAGTGCTGCCCCCGGCTGCCGCCTGGGGCCGCAAGGGAGCGGCGCTATCCCCGAATCCCTCCCAGGGAAGGGAGAGCAGTCCTCTGGACGCCCAATCCCTTCCCTCCTCTGCAGACCCTCGGCGGTCCGGTTCCGTTCCCGATCCAAAGTCACCGGCGTGGCGCTAGGTGTGGCATCCAGTGCCTCAACCCTCAGTGCCACTGGGCCGGCTCTAATAAGAGTTCTTGCTTCTAACATACTAACATATTAATTGCCAGCAGATTAGGCCTTATGGTCTATCGAGTCTGCTCGAACCTCAGATACCTTGTTGGGAACCGAGGCCCTTCCACCCTGCCCCTTGTGTTACAGCAACCCCTATCATCCATCCCCAGCCCTTCTAGGATATTGGAGTTCTAAATTAGTCAGTGTCATAAATCCTAATCTTCAGGGGTATCTTAGTCATCAGGTCACACCATAGGAACTTCACCATCAGTGAATCAGGTTCCACACCGAAGATTTTCAGCAGTACAACTGGGGCTGCCCATGCCGTCGACGTCACCAACCCTGTAAATGCGTGAGTGGCCCTGTTCCTTCCTCAGTCCTTTTCTGCCATCATCTCGATCATGTGGGTCTCCTTGGAAGCTCCAACGCAGTACTTGTGCCATTTTTTCACCTATGGCTTTTTCTCTTTTATTTTTCAGAATATCTTATTAAAGAGATTCCTTCATCTTGTTTATATCAAGAGTTAATCCTTCAACTTCTCTGTTCCATCGCTGCTGCCGCGGAAAGAAGATTGCCTCCACAGATGAACATTCCTTCTGTTTGCTGTCTTGGGCCTGACCACGAAGTTTCTGAGTGTGAGCTCTGCCAGAAATTTAATCAAACAACCCTCGGGCGACGCAGAAAGGCTCTTCAAAATTTCGTGATGGATCAACAGGTAACCAGTTCCGGGCAGGGGTCCTCCAGGGTCCCAGCATCTCAGTCACCGATGGGGTTGTTGAGCTCCCAGGCCTCCAAGGCTGAGACAAGTTCTCAGAGAAAAGTCATAAAAAGGACCGTGATCATGACCACTCCCCCCGGCATTGATCTCATTCCCTGACAGCTTCTACTCCTTCCTCTGAGGATCCTCATCGACTGTGGCTGTACCGACATGCAAAACCGCTGTCCAGGTCTCTGTGCCCTCCAGACCCACACCAACAGTGCCTCCACCTGATTTTCAGGGCGTCCATCTACCTACGTGTTGTCTGCCCCTCCTTCATTGATGATGGTGTCGGCAAGGCCTGACTATTTTCCCTTCAGGGCTACAGACTCTTTAGATTCACAGGGCCCATCAGGCAGGTTGGCAATACTTGTGCCTTTGACCCCCTCTTCCATTGACAAATGTTGTTGACCTAAATGAGATTTTGAAGAAATTCACTTCGGTGATTGTGCAGCAGCTGGGTGTGCACAGGCCCACTTCACCGAAGACATCAACGGCAGCTTCATTGTTGGCTCATACTCATTGGCCATGGGAGGCTCCCTGCAGGCCATCATTGGCGCATCCAATGCCAGACCTGGATTTGGAACAGGTTGACATCGAGTACCATCCAGACTTCATTCCTCCTGATGATGATGATGAGGAAGAGGATGAAGAGATTGTGGTCTCTGACAGGTCCACAGCTTCCTCTGTCAGTGAGGATTCGGTTAAGCATGCCCCTAGGTCTCTTCCTGAGGATCCCACATTTTTCGTTGTGATAAAACAGTTGTCCGCAGCCATGAGCTTCCACACTGAGGAAGAGGATGTCACCAGGAAAGAGCTGGTGGACTTTCTGCAGATCCTAGAATCCCGTTCCCCCATGGTAGCCTGACACAGACCAGACATGGTGCCAGCTGTGCCCTGCAGGGTGGACAAACTTATCATGCCTCCCCAGGGGTTCCCCTTGCTATGCTGCCCAACCTGAGATGGACTCAGTGGTCATTAAGGCAGCCCATGACAAGTCTAAAGCACCATAGCTCCCTCCCTCTGGACAAAGAGTCCCACAGAATTGACCTCTGGGGTAAGAGGGTTTATGCTTCCTCTATCCTTGGGTTGAGGATTGCAAATTACCCATCCCATATGGTTAAATACCAGAATTCTAACTGGAAGAAGGGCAAGGCAGCTGCCCAGATTCTCCCAGATGGCACACGGAAGCAGTAGCTTCTTAAGTGCCTGCAGATACCTGAGGACATTGGCAAACACCTCCTCAGGGCCCTCTATGACATGGCTGACACTATTGCCAGGGCTGCTGCCACATGCATATGCCTTTGTAGACACTCCTGGTTGAGGGTATCAGGTTTTGCTGCTGCTTTTCAGCAGAATGTGGTTAATGCACCTTTCAGGTGCACTAAACTGTTTGGTCCTGACGTCCAGGACATTATCAACAATCTGCAGGCCTCAGACAGGGCTATCAAGTCTGTTCACTCTCTCTGCCATACCCAGCTGAGAGGTAGACAGCACCCCCCCCCCCACAAAGCATCCAGTAGACCTGGTGCAATCTCTCATCCCCAAGGGGAGCACAGAGCCCTGGCTGCTCTATCCAGAGCTGGAGCTGCGGCCAAGCATCCCAGAACTGAGAGACCAGCCCCCATGGCTGGCTCCACCTCTGCTTGACTCACCTCCCTCTTCTGGTCCCCGACCAAGAGGTCTATTCCAGGTTTTTCCTGGCCCCCAAAAAGACTGGAGATCTGAGACCCATTTTAGACCTATAGAACCTTAATCTATACATCCAGTACAGAAAGTTCGGGATGGACTTCTCAAGACAGGCGACTGGCTTTGCTCACTGGACATGCAGGATGCCTACCTGCACGTTTCGATCTTCCCTCCTCACAGGAGGTTTCTTCATTTTCTGTTCCAGGGTGAGCATTATCAATTCAAGATGCTGCCCTTTGGCTTGTCCTCTGCACCACGGGTCTTTACCAAGTCCTTAGCAGCAGTAGCTGCAGCCCCCAGAAGGGAGGGACTATACGTCTTCCCCTACCTGGATGACTGGCTCCTAAAGGCCCTGTCCAGGGAACAGCTTCTGCTGACTCTGGAGAGAACTCTCCAGTTATTTCTTTCCCTGTGCATCACTGTCAGTCTGCCCAAGTTGTTTCTAGTGCTGTCCCAAAGGCTGCAAAATATAGGGGCATTTATAGACTTGGCGCAGGGGAAGGCCTTCCTACCCCAGAACAGGACAGAGTGCCTTATAGCCCAAGCACGGGAAGTTGCTTAAAGCTGCTATGTTCCTGCCAGGGTGTACATGAGATTGCTAAGCCTCATGGAGGCTGCCATATCCACTGTTCCACTGGACAAAATCCATATACACATTCTCCTGTGGACTCTCAGGGTACAGTGGGACCAGCACATGGATGAGTTAGATCATCCAGTCCTGGTCTCTTCCCCATTTCGCTAGGTGCTGCAGTGGTGGATGGACCCCTTGAATCTCTTGCATGGCGTCCCATTCCAGATCTCCTTCTTACAACAGATCCTCTCCACAGATGCATACAGTCTGGGTTGGGGCGCGCACTTGGGTCCCTTCCAAACCCAGGGCTGTTGGTCCCAGATAGAAACCTCCCTGCATATCAGTGTCCTTGAGATGAGGACTGTGCTGTATGCCATGCAGGCCTTTCAGGAACACCTTGCTCTGGGTCAGTTGCTGGTGCAGTCAGACAATCTCAGTATAGTGTACTAAATCAAGCAAGCAGGAGGGGACTCATTCGTACCTCCTATGCAAGGAGGCCATGAGAGTGGTACTGGGCATTGGATCATGGTCTGTCATTCTTGGCAGTTCACATGCCAGGCATGTTAAACGCTCTGGCGTACAGCCTTAGATGGACTTAGTCCAGCATGCACGAATGGGAGCGTATCTCGTCCATCACAGTAGACTTGTTCGACAGATGAGGTCATCTAGAGTTGGGCCTTTTTGCTTCCCCACTCATTGCAGAACTGCCCAATTTCTGCTTGCTAGATCCAGGGCGTGAAGTTTTCTGGTGAGATGCATTGTCCCTCTCCTGGAGTGGGAGGTTTCCCCTTGCCTTCCCTTAGTTTCTTCTGATTCAGAGGGTGCTAATCAAACTGCAGATGGAGAAGGGGCCAGCAAGATTCTGGTAGCTCCATTCTGGCCTCAGCAGATATGATTTCCTCTACTACAGCAACTAGTGGAGGAACCTCAGGTCCCTCTCCCTCTCTGCAGGAACCTGCTGACCCAGGATCAGGGGACCCTAGTCCATCCCACCCTCAGGTCCCTCCATCTGCATCATTGGCTCCTGAGCACACAGACATCGTCAGATCTGGGGTCTCTAACAGAGTGGCGAACGTCTTAATGGCCACCCGGAAGACTTCCCCTTGAGCCACATATGCCATGAAGTAGAAGCGGTTTGCCATCTGGGCTACTAAGCATAATCTGGACCCCTTCACTTGGCCGGTGAGCCAGATTCTGGACTTACTGATCACCTTGTCTGACTCGGGTCTCCAGTACTCCTCCCTCAAGGTGCACCTTTCGGCTATTTGTGCCTTTCATGAGCCCGCGGTTGACTGCACAATTGCTCAGCTGGATGTCTCATGCACCTTTTTACGGGGTATCCTGCATCTGAAACCTCAGATCCATTCTCCTGTTCCAGCTTGGGATTTGAAATTTGTTTTGGAAAAGTTCACCCTGTCTCCTTTTGAGCCACTTGGGAGTTGCTCTTTCTCTCATGGAAAGTGTTATTTTTAGTTGGCATAACCTCTGCTCGAAGAATTTCAGAGCTTCAGGCCCTTTGGTGTGAGGAGCCTTATCTGGTTTTTCATGAAGATGGGTTGCCTTTGCACTGCAATCATAAATTTCTCCCTAAGGTAGTCTCCGAGTTTACACTCAACCAGTCTATCCACCTTCTTGTTTATTTTCCTGAGCGTGCCAGTTCAGGGGAAGCACTGCTCGATACGTTAGATGTGCGCTGAACTTTGAAGTACTGCCTTCTTTGCACCAGGGAATATAGAAAGTCAAAGCAGTTTGTTTCCTGCGCCCCAGGTAGAGAGGGCGCTTCAATTTATAAGCAATGTTTATCCAAATGGCTAGCAAATTGCATTGTGTTCTGCTACAACAAGTATGGCGAAGAATTGCCTGGAACTGTCAAGGCTCACTTCACAAGAAGCTTGGGTTTCCGAGGGGTCTCAGCCACTGACATCTGTGAGGCTGCCACCTGGAGTACTGTCCATACTTTCACCAAGCACTACAGCTTGAACATTGCCTCAAGAGCCTGTGCAGGTTTTGGCAGGGCTGTGCTGCAGGGCCTCTTGTCTTAAGTTTATGGTGAGTCCGCCTCCCAGATTGGTCGCACCTGTAGCTGCTTGGGACTTATTCCTATGGTGTGACCTGATGACTGAGACACCCCCGAAGAAGACAGAACAGTTACATAAGAACTTACCGTAACAGTAGATCTTCGAGGGGAGCTCAGTCATCAGGTCTGCTTTCCCTCTCACCATCCCCTTTCTTGGGCTCTTGTACCGGAACTGGCTGTCTAGTGTATCCAGCCTTTCTTATGGGCCTGGGCATCTCTCTCTCTCTCTCTCCTTGGTGCCCCATGGCATGAGCTTTGCTCCCTTAGTCTCTGGGGGAAAGAACTGAGGAGAGAGCGGGGCCGCCCATGCATTGGGTTGGTGACGACACACGTTGATGGCATGGGCGGCCCCAGTTGTACTGCTGAAAATCTTCCCTTGTGGAACCTGCCTCCCTGATGGTAAAGTTTCTAAGGTGTGACCTGATGACTTAGATCCTCTCGAACATCTACTGCTATGGTAAGTTCTTGCGTAACTGTTCCTTTCTGCTGCTTCTTCACTTGAGTTGAGATTATACCACAAGTGGTAGCTAGTCCTTGCATTAAAATCTCCCAGTAACAAAATTTCAGATGAGAGAGACTCATTGTTTTAACCGTAAACAAAAACAAAAATCTGAGAATGCTGAGCCCGTTTATTTGTCAAGAAATATTTTGAGGCATTTGGGGCCATATGAAAGTTCAAGATTATGACAGTGACCCTATCCAGTTTTTATCAAAAATACCCATTATGTGAGATTAACTCAGATTTGTTTAATAAAAATAGCTTTATTTACTTTGGCAGCTATATAGAGAACACTAACCAGTCATCCGAAATTGGAGTATTTATTGCTGGGAATAAGAAATGTTGAGAAGGCCTGAATGGAGAACTTGCTCTCAGACCACCAGATCTCTTGGAAGGCAATTATGTCAAAATCCTTAAGAAAATCCAAGAAGGATGAATCCTCCCTTTTTTTCTTGATAAGCTCAAAATATTTCTAGACAAAATTGTACCGTTTAAGTGGCTATTAGTTAAGTCTTCTCTGTAGAGAATTTGAGTATCTACCGATTCAGATAGAGAGTCCACAGTCAATCCTTATTTCTGTTTTGTAATGGCTCAGCCCGATGGAACTGCCAGTGGTATCACCGACTGGGATGGATGGTTGAAGATCAAGCTCTCTCTGATCCCTTAAACAGCCAAATCCTGACCATTTAAGCAGTAGAAAAAACTTTAACATATTTACCAGGGGGAAAAAGTATGAAAGGAGGTGAGCACACCTGTTTCCCTAAGGTGCTACTATGCAGGATAACTAGAAACATTTAAAGAAAAACAGCACACGTAACACTTGGCAGAAAAAAAAATGCAATGGTGCATAAAGGAACACAGAAAGTGTCTTCCACAAGAGGGTGTGTCACGAGCTAGCCATAGCACCTCTACGGTGCAAGGAGCCTGATCCACCCCCCCCCCAAGAGATAGATAAGGTGCCAGTTGTCCCCACGGGCAGCGGTCACGATCCAGCCATAACACCTCTACAGTGCAAGGACCCTGATCCACCCACCTCCCAAAGAGATAGATTAGGTGCCACTTGTCCCCACGGGCAGCGGTCAGGATCCAGCCATAGCACCTCTATGGTGCAAGGAGCCTGATCCACCCACCCCACAAAGAGAGAGATAGTTAAGGTACGACGCTGGAAAAATTGCCACGATTTCTCTGGACTGTGTGAACGCTGAACCAGATCATCACTTGCAATTTGCTGTTTTCAATTTCAGCGCCTTCTCAGGGTAGCGCTATTGGCTCCACACCTGTGTAGAGCTCCCTGATTGGCTGGTCTCACTCACCTGAGACAGGAGCACCCGAGATGTGTGGCTTAATGTAAGCCTGCATCCCTGTACTCGGCTTCTAATTTATATATTTTAATTTAGCTTGTTCTGCTTGGCCTGTGCAAAGTAACTTACCATTCCCCTCCTGCTGCAGTTTCTCCCCAACTATATGTGCACTGATTCAGTGCTAGCTCTGCAAACTTCCTCTTGATTTTTCGTCCCACCCCTCCTTCCCCTCCCAGGCCTCCTTTAAATGCACACAGTCTCCGCCCACTCCTATCTGATGTTTCAATTTATTGGTTGCTTACTGTCAACAACTGCAATTCTTCCCATCCCCTTTTTGCAACTAAGCCTTCTAGCAGCTTTATCTCATTCTGTCTTGCTGAGGCATACCATTTTGGTACTTTAGGTTTGCTTATTGCTGACTAGCATATCCTGTCTTGCTAAGGCAGTTGATTTAGGTCAGGTGATCTCTCTAGTACTTAGTCTGCTCCAGAGTAGTAGCTAAGAAATTTGCTTCAAAGCCTCTCCACCACTAGTACTACTCTATAGTCAGGTGAACTCTTTTCTTATTAGCCTGACTAGGAGCTGTACTTAAGGACTACTGCTTCAGGCTCCACTGCCTATAGTAGTATTCTGCAGGGATTAAGAAATTCTCCTCCATTGAGAATCCCTTCTCTTGCCTGCACTTGTAGTGCCCGTTGGGTGATAGTCTCATAATGAGGGCATATTACCTGCTTCTATGCTTGTCTCTGCTCATCTTACATGTATTGGACCTGTACGTGAATCAAAAAATGACTCCTAGAGTGGAGAATAGCTCTCTTTTTACATTGTCTGACCAGGACTTTTCCTATCAAGTAGAAGAACTTGTATGTGCTCTAACTTCCCCTACCCCACTGCTGGTCCTTCACCTGCACCGGCATACAGGAACTCTCCTTCAGCCTGCCCACAGGGCTACACCACCTTCTGCATACTCCCCCCTACTCCCATTGACTCTCTCGGTCAGGGTATTATTGTATGCAGCATCAGGAAAACTGGGAACTAGCCTCAGAACTCCCTACACTGCCGCAGACAAATCACATAACCGAAAGAAGACCCAGCCACCTACACTTCTCCTAGGACTCTGCAGGAAACTCTTGTTCCTGCTTTTACTATGCTCAGGAAATGTTGAGCTTAATCCAGGCCCTCTGGCACCCATGGAATCCCCAGCAGAGCTACAAAGCCTCAAGGGGCTTACATTCTTGCATGTTACTGTATGTAGCCTATTAAAAAAAATCACTTCTGTTCAGGCCTGGGTATGTCATACTGCTCCAGATGTTCTGGTGATTACGGAGTCCTGGCTCTGACTGGCGACCAGTAACAACGAAATTAACATCCCCTCCTACTCTTTGTTCAGAGCCGACAGGCAAACCAGAGGTGGTGGGGTAGCTATTTACATCAAGGATAAATTCCCTGCCTCCATAATTGACTCAACCTCTGTCCCAAAATAATTCGAAAGCTTGTCATTAAAGTTTGAAATTGCCACCGGTGTCTCATTATGTATAATAGGATGCTACAGACCCCCATCAGCTGGACTACAGTTGTTAAAACATCTCAAACATCCTGGGTTCGGCATCTTCAGAGTGTATCATACTAGGGGACTTCAACTTAGACTGGTTCTCCAGTGCCTCCACCCTACTTAAAATGTTCTGTGATTCCCTTGGGTTGTCACAGCTAATAAACGAATCCACTTGTCCTAACAAGCTCAACCCTAATAACAGTACTCTCTTGGGTATCATTTTAGTTAACAAACCCCATTTATTCTCCCATGCTGGTGTCTTTTTTTTCTCTGATATTAGCGACCATTGCTTCATCACGTGTGTAAGATCCACTCTTAAATCCACAACTGTACCAAAATTCTCTTTTAAAAGGTGCATACGCATCTTTGATCTCCATGGGTGTATATCAGGCCTAAGAGACTCCATGCGATGGCAGGACTTCTATCTAGTCAAGTCCCTGACTACGGCTTATGATATTTTCTCAGAAATTGTGCTAGGGACTCTCAGCAAGTATGCTCCCATAGTAAAAGTTCATGCCAGAAACAAATCCTGTCGGTGGTTTACAGAAGACCTAAAAGATGCTTTGCAGAGTAGGGATGTACTCTGGAGAACTGCTAGGAAAACTAATTTAATAAATGACTGGAATTCTTTCCAGAGGGCGAGGAACCTCTGCACCAAAATGGTCAGAGAAGCCAAAGCTAATTTCTGCCGCTCTCAGCTGGAGAGCTCCTCAAGAAATGCCTCAAAATTCTGGAAGACTATCAAAGACATTGAAGGTCACACCACTGTAAATTCCCTACCTACTAAATTATTGATCGACAATACTGTCATCTCCAACAGACCGTCTGTCCTCGGTGCTCTCAATATTCATTTTGCCACTGCAGGGCTAGCCTTTGACTCCTCTCCCGCGAATATCCTCCGCCAACAACTTAGATTGGATAAACAAGAAAAACCCATCCCCAGTCCATCCTTATCTCTGCAGCCTACCTCACTGAAAGAAGTTGAAGATCTTCTCCTTCAGCTGGACACTAGGAAAAGTGCTGGGACCGACCTTACTGACCCGTACTTCTTAAAGGTCGGCTACCGTGTCCTTGCAGTCCCAATTACTCATCTCTTCAACTTATCCTTGTCCCAGGGTGACCTACCGCCCATTTGGAAAAATGCACTTGTGGTCCCTTTGTTTAAGTCAGGAGATCCTAGTGACCTCAATAACTACAGACCAATCTCCCCTACTTCCAATTCTGTCAAAGATGCTGGAGAAAATAGTGAACTCCAAGCTTCGGAAGTACCTGGAATCAGAAAAATTGCTCAACCCGTTACAATCCGGTTTTAGAGCACAGCACAGTACAGTCTCTGCTCTAGCCAAGGTGACAAACGACTGGCAGCTTGAATTAGACAAAAAAAAAACATAGTCTGCACAGTTTTCTTGGACCTAAGCAAGACGTTCGATACCGTTGATCACAGACTGCTTCTGTTGTCCCTCCAGAACATTGGTTTGGATTTCCTGTCCCTTAAATGGTTCTCCAACTACCTCTCAGGATTACTTCAACAAGTAAAGGCAGAAGGGGAAGATCTTACTTCGAGAGGGCTCTTGCAGTAGGTAATTACATATAGGACTGATGCCGGCCGGCGGCAGGACCCCACGGAAAAAGTTCTAGCTAGCAGTCCCTGGCAAGGGACCACCCCCATGTCAGGTGACCGGCGTCATATGACGTCGGTATAAAGGGGTGGTCCCGGACACCCGCCTTCCAGTTCTTTCCCGCCGTTAGCTCGTGCAGTGCCTCGCGGAAGAGTTCGTTCATCAGCCCTATCTTTACGTCGGTTTTACCGAAAATTCGTCATTTTTTCCTCATAACGTCAGGTCATCGTCGGTGTATGTTGTCCCCTACACCCTCCGAGTACAAAAACAAGTGCGACTCGTGCAGCACCCAGCTGCCACACAAGGACGTCCATTCCCTGTGCCTTTTCTGCCTAGGCCCTGATCACCTGGTCGAGAAGTGCCAGCACTGCCTCAACTTCAACGCGGCTACCCGAAAACAGCGCCAACAATCCCTGGAAGCCCATCTTCTGAAGAAAAAGATGAGTTCTATGGAAAAGGAGCTAAAAAAAGCTGAGGCAGGTGTCCACTTCCCTCGAAGAACATCGGAAAAAGAAGGACAAGGAGAGGCACTGGGATATGACCTCCTCAACCGCGTCTCCCTCTGGCATCACAGGGACACAGGTAACGTCCCCTCTGGGGGACCGCTCCTCAACGGCCTCCTTGAAGGTTTCGGAGGCGGTCGCTACCATCTGGCTCGCGCTCGAGCCTTACAGAGACCTCTGGGCCATTGGAGGCCTCCGCTTGGTTTGGCAGAGGTCTGCGGCCTACTGGGCGGGCGACTCCAGTAAGTCGGGTGTTGGCTCCTCCGACGTCCGCATGGAGAGGGCCGGTAAGACGCCCGACCCTTCGAGGCGGCGCACGGCCCCTTCCCCACCGGACCTGGCCGACCCTTCCACTCGGCCCGTCTCCGGAGATGGCTCCTGTAAGCCGCACGCCGGCCCCTCCGGCGCCTGCCAGGAGCTCGCCCTCAAGCCACACGTCGGCTTGTCTGATGCTCGGTGGGCGACGGAACCGACGGCAGATCCCCCCCCAATCCGTCATACCCGGTTCCCTGCAGCCTTTGCTGCCGTCTGGGGACCCAGAGTCACCCTAGCCTGACCCCGGGGATTTTTCTCCTCCATCCCCGGATGATGCGGGGGATCTTCCTCTTCCGTCAGACCCTCTTCCATTGGAACCGGATCTAACATGCCCCCGTGCGCTGTGTCACTGACGCGGTATCTCCGGCCGTTCTAACGACTCCAGGAGACATCCTGCTCGGATGTCCTCCGACGGGCCTCTGCCCTCCGGGCCCTCCAATGGGATCCGCCCGTGAGGCTGCCGGCGGGCCGTCTGTTCGGCATCTCCCCGGCTCCGGGTACCCGCCGTCTTATCCAGCGCTGTCGTACCAGGACGCAGTACCTGGCCTGGCGCCGGTCTTTCCGATGCTGCAGTACCCGACACCACAATACCTGACGCCGGGTTTCCCACAGCCGGGTTTTGGATACTCGCCATACGGGTATAACCCGTGCCCCTTTCTCCCTCCTCCTCCACCGCCCTCACAGCCGCCGGTGGATCTGCAGGGGACTCTGGCCTCCTGGTGGGCCAAGGCCAAGACTCAGCTCACCAAGGAGGTCGAAAGCCGCCTTATGACGACGGTGCCGCCCCAGGTTCCTATATGTCCGAGGCGGAACACTCCCTCACCACCTCCGGACTCCAGGGCTCTCCCGTCTGGGTCCAGAGAGGGGCAGGACATGCGTTCACGGGTATTACCCAGGGAACCCGTTCCTCCCCCGAGTCGGGTAAGGGAGTCTTACTCTCCTTCTTCCTCTTCACTCTCGGACTCCTCGGACTCGTCCGAAGGATTCTCCGAGAGAGACGATGACCCCCGCTCTCTGTCGAAGCCCCAGCCGAGGACTCCTCTGAAGTCTCCTCCGGAGGATCCCTCTTTTACGGAGTTGCTTAGAAAAATCCAGGAGGTTCATCAGTGGCACTCTCTGGAACCAGATCCTCAGCGACTGAAACTTGCTGAACATCTAGATCTGCCCGTGACAGCTCCTACATTAGTGCCACCCTGGATAGAGCCTCACGTCGACCTTGTCACCACGATATGGAAACAGCCTTCGGCATTAGCCCCACTTCCAAGGAAGTCAAACAGGCTATACCAGGCTCCTGAGGGTGTTGACTACCTAGACTCTCACCCTCAGGCTGACTCAGTCGTGATCAACGCTGCTTATGGCCGGTCGGCACACCCAAAGCATCTTAGCTCATCCCCTCCTGATAAGGAATCTCGCCTTCTGCCCCAGTATGGAAGAAAGATTTACGTTTCCTCCACACTGGGAATTCGGGCCCTGAACTACGTCGGCCACACGGGAGATTACCAGAAGGCTGTCCTTACTCAGGTGGAATCCAAGCTGGACTCCTTGCCTGACTCCCAAGTCAAACAGGAGTTAGCCAACCTCGTCCGTTCTGCTCGTTAGGCCAGTCGCCACATTCTGCGGGCGACATACGATGCAGTGGACACTGCCGGGCAGAGCTCCGCTTTCGCCGTGGGTCTACGGCATCATGCCTGGCTCCGTGTGTCAGGGTTGGTCCCAGAAGTGCAATCCGCTATTCAGAAGGCGCCTTTCCGGGGGTCGGTGCTTTTCGGAGGTGATGTCAAGGACATCATTACCGATTTGCAGGAGAAGGGAATGGCTCTGAAATCAGTGGATTCCATTTACCGTCCCCATCAACAGCAGCGCCGTCCCTCTCGCAGCTGGATCCGGCCAGAGAGAAACCACAGAAGGCGGGCCAGCGCCAGGCCCTGCAGCTGCTGCCCCTCCACCCAAAAAGCAGTGGGTGCTTCAGCTGCGGCGCTGCCCGCACCACCTGACTCCTTTCCTTTCCACCGCCTCTGGACTTCCCAGAGGAACCGGTGGAGGGAGGTTTTCCCTCCACCTTCCGGGATGGGAGAGGATAACCACGGATTCTTGGGTGCTCCAGCTTATAGCGGAAGGGCACTCAATAGAGTTTCTTCAGAAACCATCCCGCCACCCCCCCTCTGAGGTCGTCTTATTCAAGGGAACACCTTCCTTTGGTCCGGGAAGAAATCTCGGCTCTTCTCATGAAGCAGGCGATAGAACCCGTCCCCCTTCATCTTCAAGGGACGGGTTATTATTCCCATTTCTTCCTGGTCCCAAAGAAGATGGCAGATCTCAGACCCATTCTAGATCTCAGTTCCCTGAATCTTTATGTAGAATACAAAAGGTTCAGGATGCTCTCTCTGCAGAGCCTTCTGCCCCTCCTTCGGCCGGGTCAATGGCTTTGTGCCCTGGATATGCAGGATGCCTATCTGCACATTCCCATTCGCCTTTCCCATTGCACGTATCTTCGTTTTGCTTTTCAGGGGGACCACTACCAATTCAAGGTGCTCCCCTTTGGTCTATCCTCGGCCCCTCGAGTATTTACCAAATGCCTGGCTGTGGAGTCGGCCCACCTGCGTACAGTGGGAGTACAGGTGTTCCCTTACCTGGATGACTGGCTCCTGGCGACTTCGTTCAGGGAGGAACTCCTGCATTTTGTCTCCCTCACCCAGCAGGTTTTCACTTGCCTGGGTATTACCTTCAACCATTCCAAGTCTCATCTGGACCCTTCCCAGAGACTACAGTTCATCGGGGCTATCCTCGATATGACCGTGAGCAAAGCCTTCCTACCTCTGGACAGGGCGGCCTCTCTTCAATCCCAGATTTCCCTGCTGTCAGAACGCAGGAGGGTCTTGGCAAGGTCGGTCCTCCGTCTTCTGGGGCTCATGGCGGCCGCTATTCCGACAGTCTCCCGAGCTCGACTCCACATGAGGATCTCTCAGTGGACTCTTCGCTCTCAGTGGGACCAACTTGTGGACGACCTAGATCAATTAGTTCTGATCTCATCGCCGATTGTGCGAGACTTGCAATGGTGGATGGTTCGAGAGAACCTGTTACGGGGGGTCCCTTTCTTTCATCCTCCCCCCTCCCAGACTCTGACTACAGACTCGTCAGGTGAAGGTTGGGGAGCCCATCTAGGTCCTCATCGGACTCAGGGCTCCTGGTCCAGGCTGGAACAAGCTCTCCACATTAGTGTGCTCGAGCTTCGGGCTGTGCTGTACGCTCTCCAAGCCCTTCACCAATACATCCTTCCTGGCCACCCAGCCGTCCAGACGGACAACATGTGCATAGTGTGGTACATCAACAAACAGGGAGGAACTCGGTCCTACCCTCTATGCAGGGAGGCAGTAAGGATTTGGGATTGGGCAACACAATACGACCTTCACCTAACGGCGATTCATGTTCCAGGAGTTGACAACACTCTGGCAGACAAGCTAAGCCGCTCTTCTGCTCTGGCTCACGAGTGGGAACTGGACCAAGGGGTATTAGACGATATCTTTCAGCTTTGGGGGACTCCGCAGGTAGACCTGTTTGCCTCCCCCCAAAACGCAAAACTTCCCACCTTTTGCTCGCTTGTTCCAGAGCGAGGCGCTTTCTGGAGCGACACTCTGTCTCTAGACTGGAAGGACAGATTCGTCTATGCTTTTCCCCCAATTCCTCTGATCCCATGTGTATTGCAGAAACTAGCCTCAGAAGGAGCGAGAATGATTCTGATCGCTCGTTTCTGGCCCAGGCAAATCTGGTTCTCTCTTCTACAACAATATTCAGAGGATCCTCCTCTTCCTCTTCCTCTGTCTCGAGGGTTGCTGACCCAGGATCAGGGGACCTTGGTCCATCCAGGCCTCAAATCCCTTCAACTACATGCATGGCTCCTGCAGACCTAGTCCACTCCCGTTTTGGTGTGTCTCCAAAAGTGGCGGAGATTTTAGTGGAGGCTAGAAAGCCCTCCCCCAGATCCACTTATGCCATGAAGTGGAAGAGATTCTCTATTTGGGCAGCCTCCAAGAAAGTGGAACCTTTCTCCTGATCAGTGGCTTTTCTGCTGGAGTACTTACGTCATCTGTTCGACCTGGGTCTCAGCCATTCCTCCTTGAAGGTTCACATGGCAGCTATCTCAGCCTACCATGTTCCCTTCACAGATAAAGCTTTCGCTCAACTGGAGGTCTCTAAGACCTTTCTCAGAGGGGTCCTCCATCTGAGGCCCCCATCCGTACTCCTGCCCCCGGGACTTGAATTTTGTCCTCGAGAAACTTACTCTTCCTCCTTTGAACCTGCAGCTTCTGCAGATTTGAAGTTTCTTTCGCGGAAGACGCTCTTCTTGGTGGCCATTACTTGGGCTCGAAGAATCTCCAAGCTTATTTATTTATTGAAAATGTTTCACCAGGAAAGGCACACTGAGCAAAAAGATGCTAGTCTCTCGGTGCGACCTGGGGGGGGGGGGGTTACAGAGGAGGCAGGTATAGATACAGTATTTGAACTTACAGTAGCAATACGGATCATGTACATAGATGGGAGGGATTACAAATGAACTTGTTGCATAGGCAGAGCAGTACAAAACTGCACCAGATCAGCAGGCAGGTATACATACAGTATTTGAACTTACAGTAGCAATATGGATAATGTACATAGATGGGAGGGATTACAAATGAACTTGTTGCCTAGGCAGAGCAGAAGACAGCACTGGATCAGCAAGTACAGGTTATACAAATCATGGTTACCCAACAAGGTAAGAACAGTACAGAACATGATCGTGAGGGCATGGAATACAAAACAAGGGTGCACATCAAGGTAATACATGAGATACATAAGTGCAGTTTACAGAACAGGGGTGGAGTGGCAGAACTTAAGTGCCAGCAGCAGAGGTTGAGCTTCAGGGAGATGCGTCAAGTAGAAAGGAAGGATTTGGAGAGCAAGGAGGGGAGGAGAGAAGAAGGGGTAGGAGTGTAGGTGATGGGGGAGGAAGGAGATGAGGAGCTAGGTTGTTTAGGAAGGGGAGGAGATTGAGGTGCAAGAGTATAGGGGGGTATAAGTGCTCAGAGTAGTATATATGCCAGACAATTGGGCGATGGCCAGGCCGCTGGTCAGGTGCAGAGAGGAGTGGGGGAGGAGGAGCAAGTGGGGGGGTGGTCAGGAGCAGATGCAGTTAGGTGCAAGGAAGTTAGAGAGGGCATAGGAAAGGGAGAGTTTGGATGAAGAATGGTGGATCTGGGTGGGCAGGCCATTCCAGAGTTTAGGGAAGAGGTAAGAGAATGCAGATTGGCCAGTGGTGGTCCTACGGTGAGGGATGAATAGTAGTCTAGGGTCAGTGGACCGGAGGGCGTGTGAGGGGGTAGGAGGGGAGGATAAGGCAGATTCGAGGTAGGGAGGAAGGGAGCCGAGCCAGATGTTAGAAGTGAATTTAGTACTATGAATTAGGCGACGGTTGCTCAGGGAGGTTAGGGACAGGGAACGATAAAGCGTGCAGTGATGTGATCGGGGGCATTGAGGGCAAAGCGACAGAAAGCATTGAAGAGGGGGTCTAGTCTGGCTAGGGTGGTCTGTGCAGCGGAACTGTAAACCACATCACAGTAATCGAAGGAGGGTAGGATCATTTTCAGGATAATATCTCGTCTAACAGGAAGTGGGAGACTAGTACGGTTTCTATAGAGGGCTCCAAGTTTTGGGCGCAGTTTGGAAATGATGGCATCGACGTGAGTGGAAAAGGAGAGGTGGCGGTCAAGCCAAACCCCAAGATACCTGAAGGAGGGTACTTCTTCGAGGATGGTGTTATTTAGGGTGTGGAATCTCAGAGGGGAGGCGAGTTTGGATAGGCACTGTCTGGTGCTGAAAGTCATTGAGTTGGTTTTCTTAACATTTAGGGAGAGTTGGTTGATATTGAACCAGTGTTGGATTTTGTTGAAGTCGTTTTGAAGATTAGAGGTGACTTCTTCATGGGTCTGGCCGGAGGTGAAGAGGACTGTGTCGTCTGCATACATGTGGATAGAGGAAGAGGAGCAGGAGTTTGGCAGGTCGTTTAGCAGGACGGAGAAGAGATGGGGCTGAGAACTGAGCCTTGGGAACACTCGTGGTGATTGGGAGGGTGGGGGAGATGTGGTCAGGCCCTGATGTGTAAAATCCTTATTTGATTTTTCACAAAGAACGAAGCTCTCGCATCTAATCCTAAGTTTCTACCTAAAGTAGTAGCTGAGTCTACTCTAAATCAGTCCATAGAGTTACCTGCCTTTTTTACGCAGTACTCTAATCAAGGGGAATATTTACTCCATACTATGGATGTTCACCAGATTCTGAGATACTACACCAACAGGACGAAGGATCTCAGAAAGGCTGATCAATTGTTCGTCTCTTTTGCTCACAAAAGGGAAGGCAATGCTGTTTCCAAGCAATGCCTGTCTAAGTGGTTGGCTCATTGCATCACTTTCTGTTATGACAAGTACCACAAGACCCTTCCGGGTCAAGTCAGAGGCCACTGCACAAGAGGAGTAGCTGCCTCTGCAGCTTGTTTCAAGAATGTGTCTGCGGCAGACATATGCGCTGCCGCCACCAGGACTTCCGTCCAGCACGAATTCTGAAACACTACAGTTTGGATGTTGCTCTCGCCGTGAAACAGGCTTCGGCTGGCCATTTTGCAAGGCCTCCTGTCTTGAGGCTTGCACGACTAGTGCTATTTTCTGGAGTAGTTCCTCCTCCGGTGCCTTTTCTTTGTTCCAGACTGCTTGGATTCAGTCCTATATGTAATTACCTACTGCAAGAGCCCTCTTGAAGTAAGATAGTACAGTTCAGCAGAACTTACCGTAACAGTAGATCTTGAGAGAGCTCTTGCAGTAAATACTCTGCTCCAGCCCTCCATCCCCTAGGCTTTTCCAGCTCCTTGTCCAGGAATGGAATCATCATCTTCTCTTTCGTCCAGGCCTTCCTGGCCTGGCTGAGGAGAAAGAACTGAAGGCGGGCGTCCGGGACCGCCCCTTTATACCGACGCCGTATGACGCCAGTCACCCGATGTGGGGGCGGTCCCTCGCCAGGGACTGCTAGCTAGAAATTTTTCCGTGGGGTCCTGCTGCTGGCCGGCGTCAGTCCTATATGTAATTACCTACTGCAAGAGCCTCTCTCGAAGATCTACTGTTATGATAAGTTCTTACGTAACTGTACTTTTCTCCACCAAAACCCCCTATTGAGGGGTGTACCGCAAGGTTCCATTCTTAGTCCCTTGCTCTTCACCATTTATATTAACGTAGATGCCCCCATCAAAGAAGCACAAATACACCTATTCGCGGATGATGTGGTACTCTATACTAGTAGCCCCACACCTGAAGCGGCCTGTAAAGCCCTTCAAAATGAATTTAATCTGCTGCAGCATCAGCTTATAAACCAGAAACTGCTCTTAAATGCAAAAATAACAAAACAAAGCAATGTTCCTCTCGCCCTTCAAAATGCAATAAATCCTGCAATTGCTGGGACACTCCCGCAGATCACTACCATTCTAGGTGAGCAGTTGGACTATGTACAGAAGTTCAAGTACCTGGGGGTCTGGTTAGACCATAGACTTACTTTCACAGATCACTTAGAAGAACTGGCAAAGAAACTTAGACGAAGACTTGGTCTGTTCTTTAGGATTAATAATCTCCTCACAAGAGATGCTAAACTGAAACTGGTTCAAACTACCTTTCTTTCCCTATTGGATTACGCAGACTTTCTATATAGTCAGGGACTTGCAGGTACCCTAGCCAAACTCGATGCGCTTTATCACAGAGCCATAAGATTTATCACAGGTCTTCCATACTCAACCCACCACTGTGCGTTGTACACGGCAGTGGGATGATCATCCCTTGCTTACAGACGGCAACAAAATGCTGCGGTTTGGACATACAAAGCTATCTCAAATAAACTGCCCCAGTATATCTGTCTGTTTACCTTTGTGCATTCTGGGGAAGTATGCCCTGAGAAGCACCTCATATATCTACCTTTATGTTTACAAAGCCAAATCTTGCATTGGCAGAGCAGCCATCAGTTTTGTGCTCCGTCAACTGTGGAACAAGCTGCAAAAAACTTTGAAATTAACTCAGCCCATCAGCCTAGCAGCTTTTAAATCTCTAAATCTACATCATAATAAGGAGTCCTGTGCCTGTCTACCCTAAGTAGTGACTCCTATAAGTCCAAGCTCACTCTAATTATTACTGTTAAAAGACTGATCACATCCATAATCGACTCTTCCCTCTCCCCTTTTTCTACCCCCATATTTGTCCCTTCCACATTCCTTTGACCCTGGTTCCAGCTCTAAATTCTCCATACCGTATCACTATATATCTTTTTATATTAGGTTTTATTTGTGCTCGGTGCACCTGATATGTATATTTCTTTACTTTTATGAAAAACTGTGTCCTACCCAAAACTAGCTGTATCTTCTGTTCCAAACATATACTACTGTCAATGCTACCTGCTGATACTTTGTATATACTGTATTATTGTATCTCACTTTATTTGTATTATTACTATTTTCTTGTGTGTTGCATCCCATGTATATTGTCCCTTGTTAACAAACCCAGGTCCACTTCGAAAATGAGCTTGCTCAACGGTGATCGCCTGGTTAAATAAAGACTTTGATTGATTGATATGAATTCAGTTATAGACCAATATTGTGAAGCATTGCTAATAAAATCAAACATTGTGAATAGCACATAGTATAAATTGAAACATTGTTGTGATTGTTAAAACTCCAATGACTACCATAGAGGAGATAATAGCTATACAGTGTCATGAGCCATGGCACGCGCTGTGTTCAATACATTATATCTTTTGATCATTTGACAGTCTCTACTGCTCTTATCAGTTCACACTTGGTGTGCTACATCAGGTTGCTTCAAAATAGCCTTGTTGTTTCTAGTATGATAAATTCGTGCATGCTGTACTATATAGCAGCAAACATCTCGGTCACACCAGTGTGAAAATATATTAAAGTGGACATCAAGCAATCATGTCTATCGAGTCAGTTCGGTTCCATGTCGTAAGGGTGATTTCTGAATAGCGAATAACATATCGGCAAGTGTACATCGCCGAAAACAGATACGGCGACTGTGCAGTATGCCGACAACCACAGCCATGACACTTTGAGACCCCAAACCTAATGTTTTATGCAGGGGCTACACCCCCCAAACCCCCCATGCAGGGGGCATTGCCCCTCACACCCCCTTCTTTATATAATCAACACCGGGGGGGCCTGACACTGAGGTACAGGCAAACCCTCAGGAGGGGGCCATTTGGTGGGGGGGAGACTGCAGATTGTGGCACACATCCAGGGGGATTGGGAATGGGACACGGGAACATGACACCCCCCCAAAAAAAACGAAAGTCTCGTACTACCAAAGTCATTAAAATTTTACCAAGCCCTTCCCAGCCTGAACCCAGTACCTCCTGCGTCGTAGTCATCGGTGTGATCCACCACACCAATTGAGCAGCTCGACCACACCGCCCACACTTCCTCCCATATTCTTCTCTACTTAATGCCCTCCCACAATCGCGCTGTCTCTTACTCATCGTTATGTGCCTCCGACGTTCGCTTAAACCCCATTTGCGTACCCTCCATGCTTGCTCTCTTCCTGGGTACTGCAAATGAGTCACACAAAACTCAGTCACTCATTTGTAGTCACCCATTTTCCGGTATACCAGTCAGTTCCTATGTAATAAACTGATTTCTCATCAGTCCACTAAATATTAACCCCTAGAGCGTATAATTCAACTCCTCTACTGACTTCTTATACTGTTCTTATTAATTCATCATCGATGCAGTTGGAAAAACTACTCCTATAAATAGATTTCATATTCTGTAGATTCATTTCTTATATATCCTGGACTATACCAGATAATAACAAATAACCCCAACTGCATCAAAAGTGAAGAAATTAAAAATAAACCAGCAAGTCTGTATATAGAGTTAACAGTCACATGTGTCTACAGAATTGTTATATTAAGACTAAAGATTCAGATCATGAAAAAAATAATATAAACAGCGAATCAAACACCACCAATTCAGTAATACCATGCAAAAAATATAAACTTACGTAATCTTCAGGGCATAGCACAGGGAATTTTATATTCTGGCAGGACAAATAAATATTGTAGAATTCTCAGGAATAGAAACAGTTCTTTATAGATCGTTTAAATTCAGTTTGATCATAGAGTCCTCAGGGAGTCAGTCACTGTAATCTAAAAATCCAGTAAGTCTCCCTTTGTAAGAGGAGCTGTACTGTGTCGCATCCTGTTAAAGGTGGTCGGACATGCTCCAGTGCTCTAAATTTGTAACTGTTTGGCCTACTTTAATATGTGTCCTTGAGATGTGAATCCAGTGCATTATTAGTATTTTTGTTTACAATTGCATGAATATGTTGCAGTATCCTGCATTTCAAGGCATGCACAGTGCGACCAACATAAACCTATTTACAGGGACACCAGCATGCATATGCGCAGAAGTTTGTCTGACAATCTGTTTATTGTTGTAATTGATAGCTAGTGCCTGTGTTTGGATGTGTAAATGCTGTTCCCGTTTCTGCAAATTCGCATACATTGCATCTCCTACATCTGTAATAGTCAGTTCTTATGTTTTGTTTTTCTCTTTCTGGCCTGATAAAGTGACTACTGATTAGTCGGTCACCTGGATTTGCACCTTTTTGGAAAGAGATCATAGGCATGGAACCACATAGATTCGTCAGTTCCTGATCTGCCTGTGAAACACTCCATCTATCCTTTATGATTTCTTTTTGTTTCATTTCCAGTGCTTTAGTGTTATAGTTGGAAACAAACATAATAACAGGCTGTGTGTTGTCTGAACATCTTTCTTTTGCCTATTTCATTCAGCAATTCTCTCCTGATAAGATTCTTGATTGTTATAAGCTGTTTCAAATGTTTCACAGGCATAACCTCTCTGCTTGAATCTAATTGACGTATGTTTTGCCTCATCATCAAATGTTCTGTCATTAGTACAATTCTGACAAATTCTTAAAAATTCTCCATATGGAATACTATCCACTAATGTTTTGGGGTGAGAGCTAAGAGCTCTCAAAACACTATTCCCTGCTGTAGGTTTCCTGTAGAGGGTTTAGATCACTTTATTGTCTGTGATTTTAAAAGTAATGCCCAGCAAATCATTTGAGTCCATTTCTATTCTGCTAGTACACTGTAAATTCCAACTATTTACATTTAGCCACTCACTGAAAAGTTTCGCTGATTCGCAACCCCCACCCCAGACATTATTAGTAAAGCAATACCAGTGAACTATGTGTTTGCGGTGGGGACTGGAATTGGCAAATTCCACTAGTCTTTCCCTGTTAGACATGAAAAGTTTGGCATATGAGGACATTGACGCTGCCTCCATAGCCGTTCCTCTTAGCTGCCTGCAGTAAATAACTTTTGTTGAAAGTAAAGTAATTGTGCTACAGCACGTACTCGGCAAGTTCCAAAATGAATTGTTTCAGAGTACAATATGTCTCAAATTGGGTTTAGCATCTAAAAACCAGCGTGTTCCTGCTACATCTAGCTTGTGGGGGATGCTAGTATATAAAGAGGAAATGTCTACAGCAATCCAGTATTATTCTGTTGTCCATTGTTCTCCCTCCAACTCTATAATAGTATCCACTGTGTACCTTAGATACGTTGCATTCTTGACCACTAACTGTTTTAAAAAGTGATCTTTTGGCCGGCCTGGTGTTGCAGAGGGCAGAGGCGACATTTTGCCTCGCCTGCTGCCACCTTGGTGAACAGGTTCGGTGATGGACTCTGGTCGCCAGGGGTTGGTCGGGGAGAGGAAGGATCGAGCGTCCAGTAGATGGCTCCCCTCCTTTGGGGTGGTAGGGTTGTGGGTCCCAGCACCTGTCTGGACCCTAGCGGAGGCTTGGGGATCAGCAGCTAGTGCCAGTATACTTGGAACTAGAGGGCCAGCAGTTGTTGACATCTCACGTACGGTAGCGTGTGTGGTGCATCTGGATGACATTGCATGTCCGCTCCTCCCTTAGCACGCAAAAACTATGTTGTAGCCTGGATGATGCCGACCATCTGCAGGCCTCGCATCGAACTGCAAGACCCCTCCCCAGCACCGGATCAATAATTGTCAGCAGGTTGCCTTCTGCCGTTGTTGGTCCCCACAATGGGAAGCAAGCCGTGGGGGACATGTTCCGGATCCATTTGTTTGTCGGCAGTGGGGCGCCCCCATCGACACCCCGTCTCGGGAGCTAAACCGTGGGAGAAAACTGTGGTGGGTGAGTACCTGGACACTGGGCAGTGGGGTGGGGGTGGGGGGTTGGTGGAGGGCAGGGCTGTGCCAACCCTAAAAAGATTAACTGCAAAAAAAAAAAAAAAGTGGTCCACAAATCTGAATGGACCCTCCCTGAGAGACCCAGTGCCAGAAATGATAGGATTGGGGGTGCCACAGACTTGTAAATCTTTGGTAGAACGTAGAGTGTTGGGCATACTAATTTGTGCTTTTTGATATATGTGTGCAGATTGCGGTTTGTTGTTGTATTGACTATTTTGAAAAAAGCAGTAAAAACAAATTAAAAACATGTAATGGCTCAACCTTATTTAAAGTAGGAATATTGATTCTGGTTGGGAAAGGGGAGGCTATAAAATTGTAATTCTGTTGAGTCAAAGCATTAGACTGGTGAGATAAAAAAAGAGGAGCTACTGGGACAACATGGTGGCCAGGTTCTGTTTCCTGCCTTGCCGGCTACCCAGGTTCGGGAGTGGACTCTAGTCGCACGGGGGCCGGCCGAGGGAGGGGGACAGGATTGAGTGTGCCATGGACTGCTCTTCTTTCCTGTGGAGGGATCTGGCTACAGCTTTTCACAGGCTACCACCAAGTGGGGGGAGGCTTGGTGGTAGTACAGCGGAAGCAACAGGAAGGGAGGCCCACCATCTGATGTGTGTAACGTGCATGCTTTCACATGTACATGCACCAGTATCCTCATATGGCGATCAGCAGTGCAGAGAAATAGTGGAAAACCTGGACCGAGTTGGATGATAGCTTGGTCCATGGCAGGCCCTACACCCATCTACTAGGCATTTCCTCTGGAGCAATCTGGTCGTGAATATGTTTTGCACTAGTAATCTCTAAATTAGCAGAAGAATGAACTTCATCTGGCATCGACTGAAAATTTAAATTTACAGTAACACAAAGTGGAAGATGTTCAGATTCTGGGCGTTTGCAATGGCTCAGTATTTTTTGAAACAGAAATATTGATTCTTCTAGGGCAGGGGGAAGCTATGAGATTTTCATGCTGTTGGAGGATGAGATAATTCACTATTCTTATTAGACTATATATTAGAGGGGATTTATTAACCTCACTATCCTGATTAGGAAGTGTAGGGTCTACCACCATCTCCTCCTGTGTATTTGTTACATTTTATCTAGCAGTGTGCTGAGTAAGTAGGGCGACATCTAAAAATGTTTCAGGAAAGCTGGAATATCCATTATGACTTTTTAAGTCAGTTTATCGGGCAGATGTCTTATCATAGAGTGATTCTTTATGAAAGTATTTTTTAATGCTTCAATTTCCTCAATATTAATCCATAAAGATTCTAAAAGAAGAATGCCAGCCTTTTGAGGGTAATGTCTGTATTAAATTAGTAGATAAAATCATAGGATAGAAATAATGTGCCTTGGATACAGATAATTAGGGTTATAACATGGGTTCTGTAAGATACTAACAGCGACTGGTTGAAGGGCAGCAGCTGACTGGATTAAATTCCTTATTTAATCCACAGTTACTGTGCCTGGTTTAGTTTTAACAGAGTGAGAGACTGCATCACACCGTGGATGGATCTGCTGTTACTGCTCAGCTCACTTTTGCCAGCAGCCATTGTTGGTGTTCATGTTAGCGAGCAGGATAGAGAGTGGCATCACAGGCAGCTGGTGTCACAGTTGTAGTGGTGTCATGTTGCACTCCAGTGTCCCAAAGAGATATAGGGAGCGCTGAAGGGTAGCAGAGACATTGTCAGTGTCCATTGTGCACAGTGCCAATCACCATTGCAGCCATACAGTCGCAGCGCTAGTACAGAAGGACAGAGCATACCGTCCTGTGCCTGCTACATGGCAGAAGGGAACAGAAGGCAAGTGGCGGTGGGTCCCACACAGCAGAAGGGCAAGGACAGCATGATTGAGAACAGTACACAGTCTGTGGGTACTAGGGAGATCAAACTGGCTCTGTCCATACCAGTGATGTTCACATGACATACCGGAATAGTGCAGCTACTCCCAATGACTGAGATGGGGCAGGAGAGGGTGCCAGAGTTTCCCCCCCTCCCCGTGTCTGCATCCATGAAGTGCTGCCACTGTCCAGGTGGAGCTTCGCCCTCTGTTGCAGGGCTCCCCTCCGCCATGACACACAAGCCATGGCCCATTGTGACCAGCACTAGTGAAACACAGTAGAAAGTGAAGTATGCACACTGTTTGTGGCAGTGGTTTGTGAGACAGCCATGCAAGGTCTGTGTCCCTGACACGCCAGCACAGTAAGGGAGCCATTCAGAGTAATCGTAATCTGTGGTGCAACAGTCCAGAAGCAGTGTTGTTCTGTCCACCCCTACAGTGACACTGATCCTTGGAGTGCGTTGCGGTACAGCTCACAGTCTGGAGAACGGCACAGCTGTCACAGTTATGTTCGCAGTTCTTCCCACCTGCCCTGTGGACCTCTGGGCACCGAGCAGTCAGTGGTATATTGCTGTTCGTTGTGTCCCTCAAGTAGTATCTTGTTTCCCCCCACTTCCCCCCTGCAAGTAGCATCTGGGCTCCCCCCATGCCAAAAGCAGACAGAAGTCCGTAATCAGTGATGTTGTATTCCCCCACCACAGCCTCACTGACCCTTGCATTGGGGAAAGTAGCAATGTTTTGAACATGGCTCGCAGTCAGATGAAATGCGGACCTATCACAGTACTGTTCACACAGAGTGAGACAGAGAGTGCAAGAGAAAGAGAGACAGTGACACGGCAGGACATTTAATTCAATTTTCCTGCACTGTCCTGTGTACGCAGTGTGTGTGTCTCTACATGTGTAGCTGTATAGCCGCCACAAGGGATGTTTCCCTGCATCAGTTTGGCTGGTGCACTTTCTGTAATCCCCAGATCAGAGCTGTGTGGTACAGTATTTGTCATTCCCAGGTGACGTACAGTGTCTAGTGTGGATTAAATGCCTATAACCCCATACCCTGGAGTGGGTTCTTGCGCTTATAACACGGGTTACCCACAGGACAGGGTACGACCCCCCAAAACATCTGCTCACTTTGTTTTACATGAAAAAATGGAGTGTATCCTGCCGCCTTGACAAATAGTCCCTAAGGAAATGATATACTGTTGCTTGTGCTGCATATAGAAGTGTTAGACACAACTGTGAAATGATCTGTGCCATCACTTTTGCATAGCCATTTACCATGTGAGCTGGGGATGACAGATGCTGTACATGTCACCTGGGAATGACAGATACTGTACCACACAGCTCTGATCTGGGGATTACAGAAAGTGTACCAGCCAAACCGATACAGGGAAATGCCCCTTGTGGTGACTATACAGCTGCACATTTAGAGAGAGACACACACACACACACACTCCGTACACAGGACAGTGCAGGAAAACTGAATTAAATGCCCTGCTGTGTCACTGTGTTTGTGTCTCTCTCACTCTCTCTCTCTTGCACACTCTGTTTCGCTCTGTGCGAACAGTATTGTGATATGTCTGTGTTTTGCCCGACTGAGAGCCATGTTCAAAACGTTGCTACTTTCCCCAACACAAGAGCAACACAACAGCACTAATTATGGACTGCTGCCTGCTTGTCTGTTTTCAGTGCAGGGGGAGCCCAGATTCTACCTGTGGGGGGGGGGAGTGTGAGAAACGAGATGCTATGTGAGGGGTACAATGAACAGCAGTATACCACTAACTGCTCAGTGCCCAGAAGTCCATGGGGTGGGTGGGAAGAACTGCAAACATAACTGTGACAGCTGTGCCATTCACCGGACTGTGAGCCGTACCGCAATGCACCCCAAGGATCAGTGCCACTGTGGGGGCGGACAGGACAGCACTGCTTCTGGACTGTTGCACCGCAGATTGCGATTACTCTGAATGGATCCCTTAACATAGAAACATAGACTTTGACAGCAGATAAGGACTGCTTGGCCCACCTAGTCTGCCCATTTCCCTACCTACAGGATAGGCCGCAGATCCTAGTTAACCAATAGCCTATTTCTTCCTACCCCCCCACAAGAATTGCCTTATGTCTGTCCCATGCATTCTTGAATTCTCCCACAGTTTGACCCCACAACCTCCTCAGGAAGGCTGTTCCATGCATCCACTATCCTCTCTGTGAAAAATACTTCCTCACTTGCCCTGGAACTGCCTCCCTCTATCTTTAAATTGTGTCCCCTTGTTCTTGCGTCTCTTTTCTGAAAGGTGCTACCTCTTGGACTTTGTTGATTCCACTGGGGTACTTAAAGTTTCTATCATGTCCCCTCTCCTTCTTTCCTCAAGGGTATACATATTAAGCTCCTTTAGTCTCTCCTCGTCGGCTTCTCTTGCAGACCCTGCCTATTTTAGTTGCCCTCCTGTACTGCCTCTGTCCGGTTATGTCTCATGGAGATGGGGTCTCCAGAACTGGACGCAGTACTCCAGATGGGGTCTCACCAACTGTCTGTACAGAGGGATAACAACTTCCTGTTTTCTGCTGGTGATGCCTCTCCCTATGCATCCCAGTATACTCCCAGCCCTCCCTACTGCCTTCTCACATTGCTTGCTAACCTTAAGGTCATCTGATATGATTACCCCAAATCCCTTTCCTTTTTTGTTGTTGTTACTACCCCCCAAATTGTGTAATCTTCCCCTGGGTTCTTGTTTCCCAGGTGCATTATTTTGCACTTCTTTGCATTGAATCCTAGCTGCCATACTTCTGACCATTCCTCCAACCTTGCCAAGTCCCTTCTCATCCTTTCCACGCCTCTTTGTGTTTCAACCCTGTTGCAGATCTTTGTGTCATCTGCCAAGAGGCATACTTTCCTTCAGTCCTCTGCAATGTCACTTATAAAGACATTAAAAGGACTGGACCCAGTACTGAATCCTGTGGTCCCACTAGTAACCCCTCTTTCTTCAAGTGGACTCCATTTACAATTACCTTCTGTGTCCTGTTGTCCAGCTAATGTTTTACAGGCTACCACCCTGGGACCCACTCCCAGGCTGGTTAATTTGACTATTAATCTTTTGTGTGGGACTGTGTCAAGTGCCTTGCTAAAGTCTAGGTAGGCCATGTCCACAGCCCTTCCCTGGTCTACTACTTTGGTCACCCAGTCAAAGAAATCTATTAGATTCGTCTGACATGACCTTCCCTCTGTGTACCCATGCTGCCTTGGGTCCTGTGCCCCACTGGCCTCAAGATACTCAACAGTTCTTTCCTTCAGAAGTGACTCCATCACTTTCCCTACCCCAGAGGTCAAACTGACAAGTCTGTAGTTTCTTGCCTCTGTCTTGGTCCCACTTTTGTGAAGGGGAATCACATCCGTCTTCCTCCAGTTCTCAGGTACCACATCATCCTCCCATGATTTATTAAAAAGAGTAGTCAGTGTTTTCACTAGTTCCCCCCCCCCTTAATTCTTTTAGAATTCTGGGATGAATTCCATCAGGCCCCATTGCTTTGTCCACCTTCAATTTTAGGAGTTCTTGCAGAATCCTTTCTTCTGTGAAAGGGCTGGGATTGACCCCTCTATCAAGAGTGCTTCTGTTAATCGGATTAGGCACTTCCCCCTCCTCTTTTGTAAATACTGAGCAGAAATATTCGTTCAGTATCCCTGCTTTTTCACTGTCCCCCTCTGCCCACCCACCATTCATTCTGTGCAGCCTCACTATCCCTCCCTTTGTCTTTCTGCACTCTCCAATGTACCTATAAAAGGTTTTATCCCCCTTCTTAACCGAGTTGGCTATCCTTTCCTCAGTTTCGGCCTTTGCTATTCTAACTTCCCTCCCTTCTGTCTTAACTGGTACAGATCTCTGTCCTGCTCCTTCTGTGTTTCCTTATACTTCCTGAATGCTATCTTTTTCTCCCTGACTTTCCCAGTCACCTCTGTTGAGAACCATAGTGGCTTTTTCTTTCGATTTTGATTTGTTTATTTGCTTCACACAAAGGCTTGTTGCCTCTGTGATGGCAGTTTTGATAATTCCCCATTGTTGCTCCACCCCTCCTCCTAGCCGGTTTGCTGGTGCTTTTCTGAGGCACTCTCCCATCTTGCCAGAGTCAGCCCTCCTGAAGTCCAGTACCCTCACTTTTGTATGGCTTGACTCTGTAGCTGAGTTTAACGTGAACCACACTGTTTGATGGTCACTTGTTCCCAGATGGCAACCAACTTATAGATCTGAGATCCTCTCACTGCCCCCATTTGAGAGTACGAGGTCTAAGATTGCTCCCTCACGAGTGGGTTCCGAAACTAGCTGTCTGAGGCCTGCCACCTGTAGGGCATCGAGAATGGCCCTGCTCTTGGATGTGGCTGCAGCAAATGTGCTCCAGTTAGCATCTGGCATATTCAGGTCTCCCATCAACAGTATCTCCCCTTTCTCTGCCATCTGAAGAATGCCTTCTATCATATCCTTGTCCATTCCCTTCCCTTGACATGGGGGTCTGTACACAACCCCGTGTGGATTGTGGTGCCCTTTCCAGTCTCCAAGGTGACCCACAGTGCCTCCTCTCCTCCCTGTTTACTCTTTTGTTCAGTTGCTTTTATCCCTTCCTTTACACAGAGAGCTACTCCTCCCCCTCTTCTTTCCTCCCTGTCTCTCCTGTAGGTTATGTACCCTGGTATGTTAACATCCCAGTCATGGTTCTCTGTGTATTATGTTTCTGTGACTGCTACGATATCCAGGCATCCCTCTTCCATCAAGGCCACCAGCTCAGGGAGCTTGTTGCACAGACTACAGGCATTGGTACTCATTACCCTCCATTTCCTGATGGCCTTACTCCTTTTTGCCCCATCTCTGTTCTTCTTGCCTTTGTCACTTCCCCATTTACCCCTGTCCTTCTCCCTATCACCACGTCAATGTTGGTGTTTACCGCACTTACTACTGTGATATTTTTTTTGGGGGGGGGCTAGGATTTCCCTGCTTCTTTCCAGTGCCTCCTCCCCTTGGCTAATTAAATGCTTGCCAATGAAGCATTAAACCTGTCACCTAACCCGGCCGGTGGCGCTGAGGTTGGCGCTGGGCGCCACACCTCGCTGCGCGGCGGCCGGGCCGAGGGGCAGTCGGGTGGCCAGGGGTCGGCGGGAGAGGGAGGATCGGGCGTCCCAATGGATGCTCTCCTCCCTCAGGGGCGGAGATTACCAAGGCGCATTGCGCTCTGCATTCCTCCGTAGCTGGTGGAAGCACTGGCAGTGGGAAGGGATGGGCGACTCCGGCTTGTCGGAGCCGGGGAGGGATGTCGCGTGGCGCAGAGGTGCGTGCGTAAGAACGCTCACTGGGACGACGTCCCCAGCGCAAGGCCCTAGGGGAGTGGGGATGTAAGGAGAAAACCAGAAAATCCTCCGCAGCCCTAGATGAAGGCGGCCCTAAGTCCACCCATACCACCTATAGGACAGACCCCACTGTGCGAGGAGAGGAGGATGGGCACTGTAGGGGCAGATCCCTAAGGTAGGTACCGGGGGACATGAGCGGACGGAAGGAGGGGGCACCGGAGGTAGAAAGGAGGAGGATAAAGATGAAAAAAAACCAAAAAACCTATCACCTAGGATCCTGGTTTCCCTCCTGGACAGATGTAGTCCATCATGCCAGTATAGGCTTGCATCACTCCAGGTGGACCCCCATTCCCCAATGAAGCCAAATCCCTGAGCTCTGCATCAGTTTTTCAACCACTGATTGAATCCCATGGTGCAGAACACCCTAGCCTCTCCTACGCCATAGATGGGCAGCACCTCCGAGAAGGTTACCGTGCATGCTACTTGTCTAAGGCCACTCCTCAATTCCACAAACTCTTCCTGCACTGCTCTAATCCCTTTCTTAGCCAGGTCATTGGTCCCTTGGTGGACATTGACATCCAGCTCCCTCCCCTGTGCAGCTGCTCCGGCAATCCTGAGGATTTGCTCCCTGTCCCCAAGCCATGGTGCCAGGCAGGCACCTTACCTCCTCTCCCTTCCTCCCCAGTTCTACTTTCCTAACAATGGAGTCCCTCACCAGGAGTTGTTTCCTTCCCTGTGGGGTCTTATGCCACCCTCCTGTGGGTCTCCTTTGTGGAGGTTCCCAGCATCCTCCTTGGTCTGCACTGCAGGTGCCTCCATAGAGGAACCACACTTTGCCAGAATGGCATAGGGATTGTGGAGAGGTACAACTGGAGGGATGCGCCTCTGTTCCACCACCCTCACCCTCCCTCAGCCCACTGTGGTCCAACCGCTCCTGTTTCTTGGCAACCTCTGAGGCAACGGCTGGTGTGTCAGGCACACAGACCTTGCATGGCTGTCTCTCACCCATTGCCACAGAGTGCATACTGCCCTTACTACTGTGTTTCACTAGTGCCGGTCACAACTGGCCGCAGCTTGTGTGTTGTTGGGGGAGGGGAGCCCCGCAACGGAGGGCGTAGCTCCACCTGGACAGTGGCAACACTTCATGGATGCAGACACGGGGGGGGGGGGCAACTCTAGCACCCTCTTCTGCCCCATCTCGGTCATTGTGCCAGCCCCATCTACTTAGTACCCACTCACTGTGTGCTGTTCTCAGTCATGCTGTCCTTGCCCTTCTGCTGTGTGGGACCCACCACTGCTTGTCTTCTGTTCCCTTCTGCCATGTAGCAGGTGCAGGATGATATGCTCTGTCCTTCTGTACTAGCGCTATGACTGTATGGCTGCACCGGTGATTGGCATTGTGCAGAACGGACATTGACAATGTCTCTGCTACCCTGCAGTGCTCCCAATGTTTCTTTGGGGCATTGGATTGCAACATGACATCACTACAGCTTTAACACCGATTGCCTGTGGGGACACCAGCTGCTTGTGGATTAACTTCCCTGCCACTCTCTGTGCTGGTCGCTAACATGAACACCAACAATGACTGCTGGCAAAAGTTAGTTGAGCAGTAACAGTAGATCCATCCACGGTGTGATGCAGTCTCTCACTGTGTGAAAACTAGATCATGCACAGCAACTGTGGGTTAAATAGGAATTTAATCCTCTGTCTGCTGCTGCCCTTCAACCAATCGCTGTTAGTATCTTACTGAACCCATGTTATAAGGATATATAATTAATTTGGTTTTCCATATAACAATCAGCAGTGGTTTGGAAATCATATGGTGACCATAGTGGTGGGGAGACGATACTAAAGGAAAGGTTGGTGGAATATCTAGAGAAATATGGTCTCCAGGATGTGAGACAGCATGGGTTCATGGGGGAGGGGTGGTGCATGTCAAATGAATCTGATTGACTTCTTTGAATGTGTCACTAAGACAGTAGACGGGCCAAGCGGTAGACATCCTCTGACTTGATTTCAGCAAGGCCTTTGACTCTGTGCCCCACAAAAGGTTGATCAGGAAGTTGGTGGATCTCAGGGTTGGAGAAAAGGTGGTCAGATGGGTGCAAAACTGACTGAGGGACAGAACCCAGAGGATCGTTGTGGAGGGGAGAGTTAATCTGGCACCAGAGAGGTAACCAGTGGGGTCCCACAGGGCTCAGTGCTCTTGCTGGTGGTGTTCAGTGTCTTCATCAGTGACATTGGGGATGGCATTAAGGGCAAAATGTGCCTATTTGCAGATGGCACCATGTTCTGCAGGAGAGTGGACACAGCTGAAGGGATACAGGACCTACAGGAAGATCTGGAAAAGCTGGCGAGGTGGTCCAGGATCTGGCAGCTTGGCTTCAATGCCAGGAAAAGCAAAGTTATGCATACTGGAGCCAAAAATCCCAGGATAGAGGTGGACCTGGGTGGAGTCGGAGTATCTGCATCAGTGGAAAAGGTCCTGGGAGTGATGATCACTAATGATGTGAAGCACTCCATGCAGTGCAAGAAAGCAGCAAGAGCAAACAAGATGCTGGGATGCATATCTAGTGGGATTAGTAGTAGGAGAGAGGAGGTTATTCTGCCCTTGTACAGGTCACTGGTAAGGCTGCATCTAGAGTATGGAGTTCAGTACTGGTGCCCACACCTCAAAAAGGACATTACCTGCTGGAGAAGGTACAGAGGAGGGCTACAAAGATGATAGTGGGTCAGCAGGGTAAGGCATACGAGGAGAGGTTGAGGGCACTAAACATGTACTCCCGGGGAGGGGGAGAGAGAGAGAGAACATGATTTGGACCTTCAAGTACTTGAAAGGGATAAATGTGGTTGATAAGGGGAGTCTCTTTAAGCTGAGTGGCAATCATAACACGAGGGGGCACAGTCTTTGGTGGGAGATTTAGGAAGGAGATCAGGAAGCACTTCTTCACTGACAGGGAGGTGGACACTTGGAATACTCCTGGAATGCTCCTGGAAGAGGTCATCTTGTTGAAGACAGTGGTCAGCTTTAAGAGAGGCTGGGATAGGCATGGGGGGAGGTAAGGATTATGGGTAGGGAGGATGGGAGGAATGGGGAAGGAGGAGAGGGATATTAGCTCAAGCTGTGGACCCTGCAGTATGAGCAGACTTGATTGACCAAATGGCTTTCTTCTGCTGGCCTCTTTGTATATTTGTATGTACGGGTTGAACAGGTTCAATTGGAGAACTATTACTCCTAGCAGCAAACTGTGGCGGAGTTGTGGTAGAAAATACATTTTTAATTTCTTCTGTCTTGCAGAATCTTTAAATATTTTTTTCCCCTCAAGTTTAACTGGATTTGTTTTAATCTGCCACTTCTTAAAATGTTTCGAACCAACAACCTTTGAAAGAGAAAGATTTAAGTCTAAGTCTTTCTCATTATTACGTCTGTTAATTGGCATTTCTAACATGCTAAAAACGCCAGCAGAGTAGGCCTCATGGTCTGTCGAGTCTGCTTGGGCCTCAGCACCCTGATTAGGTTCTTGTACCATCTTCTAGGCTCCTTTCATAAAGCCTCTCCCGATCCTGGCCTCGGCAAGCCATCCTGCTTCACCCTCGCCATATCTGCCCTGTCTCTCTTGAACCCTTCCACCATAGCTACCTGTACCAGCTCCCCGGGCAGCTCATTCCATGGTTCCACCACTCTCTCGGTGAAGTACCTCCTCCTTTCCCCCCTAAGCCTTCCACCCTCAGTCTTCCAGCTGTGCCCTCTGGTGACTCCAACCTTCTTCAGCCGAAGGATTCCCATCTTGGTTTACCTTATTTACTCCCTTGAGGTACTTGAAGACCTCGGTCATATCCTCCCCGTCCCTTCTCTCCTCCAGCGAGAACAGGTTGAACTCCTCCAGTCTCTCCTCATATGTCATATCCCTCACTTCTCTGGTGACCTGCCTGGCTGCAAAACAGTAGTTCTCCCCATCCAACACCCCATGTGATCTTTTGTACCCACTATAGGCAGCCTTCTTCTCCCTCACCGCCTCTTGGACCGCCTTGGTCCACCAGCATGGTTTTCAAGACCTACACCCTTGCACCTCACTCTAGCACAGGACCTGGTAGCCTCCCATAGCCCCAGTTTGATAATCCCCCACCTGCCTTCTTCGTCCATATCTGCTTTTATCTCTCCCAAATGCCCCTTGAGAATTTCCCCAAATGCTCCTAAAATCTACCCCCTAAAATAAACTGTCTCTGTCTTTGTATTATCCCCCTCCCCGCCGAAGTCAAGCAGAAACCAGACTGTGTCATGGTCACTCCCAGCCAGGGGATCCTCAGCAACTAGGTCTCTTACCAGGTCCCCATGTGCCAGAGCCACATCCAGGATATGACCCTCCCTCTTTGGGTCCCTCACCTGCTGATTAAGGAATGTGTCCAGGAAGCCATCCAGCAGCCTTTGCTCCCTAGTAACAATGGATGTCATAATTTCCCAATCATTAGCCGGCATATTAATTTTCCCCCATCAACACCACCCCTTCCCCCTCCTGCCCGCACTGACTCTTTATGTTAGCCAGCAGGCAATCCTCCAGATCCTCAGCCAGCCCTGGGGGCCTATAAATCACCCCCATCTTGATCTTCCTTCCCTTGGGGCTTCGCAAGATGACCCATAAGGCCTTCACGTTGCCCACAGCTTCCTCTACTGTAATAATCCTGATGTTATCCTTAATGAACATTGCTACCTCTCCCCCCTGCCTACCGTCCTGTCCTTCCTGAGCGCAGTGTACCCACTCAGATTTGGATCCCAGTCATGGCCAGGGGTGGCCCAAGTTTCAGTGACTGCTGCACATCCACCTTTCCCTCCACCAGCATGGCCTGGAACTCAGGCATCTTATTTCCCAGGCTCCTGGCATTTATTAGCACCACCCTCCATCCCTTGTCCCTACCCCCTTTACCCTACCTACCCCAGAGCTTACATATGGCAGCTCACTGGCCTCCCCAAGGCACCATCTGCCCCCCCTTTTTGGGGTCGAAGGCTAGTCCTACTCTCAACAGATATGGCAGGATCATCCCACAGCCCTCCCCCCCCTTCACAAGTTTAAACCTGACCTAGTCTGAATAAACTCTGCCATTCTCTGTTTGAGAACTTCTTCCCTACCAGATTAAGGTGAAGCCTGTCCCTGGTATACAGCCCCTTGTCCTCCCAAATTTCCCCCCAGTCCCCCAACACCATAATCCCCTGTGCTTCACCCTGCTGCCTGAGCCAGTTGTTAATCTCCCTGATCTTCTGATCTTACCTCGAGAGGGCTCTTGCAGTAGGTAATTACATATAGGACTGGCGCTTGACGTGGCAGGACCCCAGGAAAAATTTCAGCTAGCAGAAGTCCCTGGCGGACCGCTTCCATATCAGGTGACCTCGCGTCGCCAAAGCGTCAGTATAAAGGGGCGGTCCCAGACGCCCGCCTTCCAGTTCTTTCCCGCCGTCAGCTCGTGCAGCGCCTCGCGGTTAAGTTCTTATCGCTCAGTCCTGTTGCTTTGTCGATTTTTTTCCGAACAAGTTTTCAGTAGAGAATTTTATTCTTCTTTCGTCAGGTGAACGTCGGTTAATGTCATCCCCTTCAAAGGATAAGTGCGACTCGTGCGGCACCCAACTGCCTCACAAAGACGGTCACTCCCTCTGCCTTTTCTGCTTAGGCTTCTACCACGAGGTCGACAAGTGTCCGCACTGCCTTCGATTCAACGCGGCCACCCACAGACGATGCCAGCAGTCCCTCGAAGCCCATCTCCTCAAAAAGAAGATGTCTGCGATGGAGAAGGAGCTGAAGAAACTTCGGCAGGCGTCGACTTCCCCTGAAGGGCATAAGAAGCGGGACAAGGAAGGCACGGGAAAAGCCTCTCCTCACGACTCCGGCGAGATCGCGGGCTAAATAACATCCTCCGAGAGGATAGCCCGGCACAGCCTCAAGGCTTTGGAGGCGTCGGCCGCCCGTCGGGTTGGCGTTCGAGCCGCTGGGTGTCTCGGGCAAGGAGACTCTAGCCCTAGTACACGCAGGCCTCGCGGCCTACTGGTGCACGAGCCGTCCCTTAAACCGGACGTCTGCTCCTCTGATGTACACCGGGAGAAGGCTGCTAAGACGGTCGACCCTCCGGGGCGGCGCACGGCAGCGTCATCTTCAGACTGGGCCCCCTCCCTTACTCTGCCCGCCTCCGACGAGGGACCCCCGAAGTTGGACGCCAGCTCCTCTGGCGTCCGCCAGGATTCGTCCCATAAGCCACACGTCGGCTCCTCCGATGTGCGCCAGGCCTCGGAGCCTACGGCAGACCCTGCCGCATCTGTCATACCAGGCTCCCCATAGCCTTCGCTGCCGTCAGGGGAGCCCCAGTCCCCCCTGCCCGACCCCGGGGATTTTTCCCCTTCGTCCCTGGATGAGGCTCGGGACCCTGGGCTACCATCCGATCCTCTTCCTGAAGAGCCGGATCTGACGCCGGCTCCCCTGACGTCGTCCCCGGCACCGACTCCTCCGACGCAGGCCCCGACACCGGCCCTGCCGACGCCGGTGGGGGATCTTCCTCTTCCATCGGGTCCTCCACCCCACGGGCCTATCCCGACTGATCCGCCCATGGAGTACCCGGCTGGGCCGTCTGCTCCGGCAGCTCCTCCAGTGCCTGAGCATCCGCCGTCATATCCAACGCCGGTTTTCCCTTCCGCGGTATCCTGTGCGCGCGTACTCGGTGCGATTCGCCGATGCCGCAGTACCCGGCTCGGTATACCTGCGCGCGGTTCACGGATACTTCCCTACAGATTTCCTCCGTACACTATCCTCCTCCTCCTCCTCCACCGCCCCTAGGCGCGGTGGATCTTCAGGAGACTCTTGCCTCCTGGTGGGCTGAGGCCAAGGCTCAGCTCACCAAGGAAATCGAGAACTGTCTTACAGCGGCGGTGCCTCCCGGCTCCCGTCACGCCCAGCGGCCTCCTCTCCTCCTCCGGATTCCCTCGGGCTCCAGAGGGTGGCAGGACACGCGTTCTGGGATTCCCCCCAAGGAACCCGTTCCTCCCCCTAGTCGAGTCAGGGAGTCTTACTCTGCTTCAGATTCTTCCTCTTCTCTCTCGGACTCCTCGGAGGCTTCCGATGGATGTTCTGAGAAAGACGACAAGCCACGCTCTCCGTCCAAGCCCCGGCCGAGGACTCCTCTGAAGTCTCCTCCGGAGGATCCTTCCTTCACAGAGTTGCTCAGGAAGATCCAGGAGGTCCATCAGTGGCACTCCTTAGAGCCAGATCCTCAACGGGTTAAACTTGCCGAACATCTGGACTTACCCCTTACAACTCATACCCTAGTGCCACCCTGGATCGAGCCTTACGCCCACCTTGTTTCCACGATCTGGAAGCAACCGTCGGCTTTAACCCCACTTCCCAGGAAGTCGAACAGGCTATACCTGGCTCTGGAGTGTGTAGACTTTTTAGACTCTCACCCCCGTGCAGACTCGGTTGTGATTAGTGCCGCTTACGGCCGGTCAGCACACCCAAAACACTTGAGCTCATCTCCCTCAAATAAGGAATCTCACCTTCTGGATCAGTATGGAAGGAAGATCTATGCTTCTTCCACACTGGGAATTAGGGCCCTGAACTATGTAGCACATATGGGGGATTACCAGAAGGCCGTCCTTACCCAGGCGGAATCTAAGATCGACTCTTTGCCTGACTCCCAAGTCAAGCAGGAGTTGGCCGACCTGGGCCGTTCTGCTCGTTCGGCCAGTCGTCATATTTTGAGGACAACCTACGACTCAGTGGACACCGCAGGACGGAGTTCTGCCTTTGCCATCAGCCTTTGGCGTCGTGCATGGCTCCATGTGTCAGGTCTGGTCCCGGAGGTGCAGTCAGCAATCCAAGAAGCACCTTTCAGGGGTTCTGTGCTTTTCAGTGGTGATGTCAAGGACATCATCACTGATTTGCAGGAGAAGGGGACGACCCTTAAATCTGTTGATTCAATGTACCACCATCCCCCAGCGCCATCCCTTCGCCTTGACCTCAAGCGAAACCTCAGGAAAGCGAGCCACTAAACGTCGAGCCCCCACAGCTGCCAGGCCCCCACCGCCCAAAAAAGCAACGGGTGCCCCAGCTGCAGCGCTGCCTCACACCACCTGACTCCTTCCCTCTCCCACCGCCTCCGTCAGTCCCGGAGGATCCGGTAGGAGGGAGGTTCTCCCTCCACCTTCGGGTTGGGAGAGGATAACATCGGATTCATGGGTGCTTCAGATCATAGCAGAGGGCACTCCATAGAGTTTCTACAGAAACCTCGCGTCACCCCCTCTGAACTCCGCTTACTCAAGGGACCATCTTCCTTTGGTCAGGGAAAATATAGTGGCTCCTTGTGAGTAAGCAGGCTATAGAACCGTCCCTCCCTCACCTCTACGGGACGGGTTACTAGTCCCACTTCTTCCTTGTACCAAAGAAGATAGGAGATTTCAGACCTATTCTCAATCTCAGCTCTCTGAACCTGTATGTGGAATACAAGAGGTTCAGAATGCTTTCTCTTCATACCCTTTTGCCCCTGCTACGGCTGGGCCAATGGCTTTGTGCACTAGATATGCAGGATGCGTACCTGCACATCCCCATTCGCCCTTCGCACCGAAAGTATCTCAAGCTTGCGTTCCAAGGGTCCACTACCATTCCAGGCGCTCCGTTTGGTCTTTCCTCGGCCCCCAGTCTGTACCAAATGCATGGCGGTGGTAGCGGCCCACCTGCGTTCTTTGGGAGCTCAGGTTTTTCCCTACCTGGACGACTGGCTCTTGGCGGCCTCGTCCAGGGAGGAACTCCTGCATTTTCTCTCCCTCACCCAGCAGGTTTTCACTGGCCTGGGTATTACCATCAACCATTCAAGTCTCACCTGGAGCCTTCACAGAAGCTCCATTTCATCGAGCAATTCTCGGCATCATCACTGTGCAAGGCCTTTCTGCCTCCGGGATGGGGCCTCCTCCAGTCACAGATTTCCCTCCTCATCAGATGCAGGAGGGTCCCAGCGAGGTCAGTGCTTCGTCTACTGGGGCTTATGGCGGCGGCCATCCTGACGGTTCCGCACGCGCGCCTCCACATGAGAATCTCTCAGTGGACTCTCCGATCTCAGTGGGATCAACGGGTAGATGATCTATATCATCTAGTTCTGATCTCCTCGCCAATGGTAAGAGACTTTCAATGGTGGATGGTTCAAGAGAACCGATTCCGGGGGGGTCCCCTTTTTTCATCCTCCCCTGATCAGACTCTGACCACGGACGCTTCAGGCGAAGGTTGGGGAGCCCATCTGGGTCCTCACCGAACCCAGGGCCTATGGTCAAAGATGGAGATAGTTCTCCATATCAACGTGCTCGAGCTTCGAGCAGTGCTGTATGCTCTTCAGGCCTTCACCAATTCATCCTTCCCGGTCACCTAGCTGTCCAAACGGACAACATGTGCGTGATGTGGTACATCAACAAGCAGGGAGGGACTTGGTCCTACCCGCTGTGCAGGGAAGCGATGAGGGTTTGGGATTGGGCAACGCTTCACAACCTTCATCTCACGGCGATCCATGTTCCGGGAGTTGACAGTGTCCTGGCAGACAGATTGTCGCTCGTCGGCTCTACCACACGAGTGGGAATTGGACGAAAAAGTTCTAAAAAGCATCTTCCAGATTTGGGGGACTCCTCAGATAGACCTGTTCGCTTCCTCCCAAAGCGCAAAGCTTCCAATCTTTTGCTCGCTTGTTCCAGAGCGAGACGCTTTCTGGAATGACGCTCTATCTCTAAGCTGGAAGGACAGATTCGTCTATGCTTTTCCCCTGATTCCTCTGGTCCCTCGTATGTTACAGAAGCTGGCTTTAGAAGGAGCGAGAATGATTCTGATCTCTCCTTTCTGGCCCAGGCAAATCTGGTTGTCTCTTCTACAATGACACTCAGAGGTTCCTCCTCTTCCTTTATCTCCAGGATTGCTGACCCAGGATCAGGGGACCCTGGTCCATCCGGGACTCAAGTCCCTTCAACTTCATGCATGGCTCCTGCAGACTTAGCCCAATCTCGTTTTGGCGTTTCTCATAAGGTGGCCGAGATTCTGGTGGAGGTTAGAAAACCCTCCACTAGGTCCACCTACACCATGAAATGGAAAAGATTTTCTATCTGGGCTGCGGCTAGGAACGTGGAACCCTTTTCCTGTCCTGTGACCATTCTGCTTGAGTACATGCGTCATCTTTTTGACCTGGGTCTCAGTCACTCCTCTTTGAAAGTCCACATGGTGGCTATTTCAGCCTACCATGTCCCTTTCACTGACAAGGAATTTGCCCAGCTGGAGGTATCCAAAACTTTCCTCAGAGGGGTCTTTCATCTCAGGCCCCCTGTCCAGATTCCAGCTCCCCCATGGGACTTGAACTTTGTCCTCGAGAAACTTACCCTTCCTCCTTTCGAGCCTGCGGCTTCCGCAGAATTAAAGTTTTTATCATGGAAGACGCTCTTCTTGGTGGCCATTACTTCTGCTCGCAGAATTTCCGTGCTCTAGGCCCTGATGTGCAAATTCCCTTATCTGATTTTTCACAAAGAACGAGTAGCTGTTCGCACGAATCCTAAGTTTCTCCCAAAAGTGGTAGCAGAATCTACCTTGAATCAGTCTATTGAATTACCTGCCTTCTTCATGCAGTACTCCAATCAAGGAGAATACCTGCTCCATACCATGGATGTTCACAGGATCCTGAGATACTACACCGATAGAACGAAGGATCTCAGAAAGACTGATCAGTTGTTTGTCTCTCTTGCTCACGAAAGAGAAGGCAATGCTGTCTCTAAGCAATGCCTATCAAAATGGTTGGCCCATTGCATCATTTTCTGTTATGACAAGTACAAGAAGACCCTACCGGGTCAAGTCAAAGGTCACTCCACTCGTGGAGTGGCAGCCTCTTCGGCTTGTTTCAAGAACGTGTCTGCGGTAGACATCTGTGCTGCCGCCACTTGGACTTCAGTCCACACCTTTACTAAACATTACAGTTTGGACATTGCCTCTCACCGTAGAGCAGGCTTGGGTTAGCTGTCTTGCAAGGCCTCCTTTCTTGAGACCTGCTAGATTATTTGCTACTTTTGGAGTAGTTCCTCCTCCCGGTGCCTTCACTTGTTCCAGACTGCTTGGATTCTGTCCTATATGTAATTACCTACTGCAAGAGCCCTCTCGAGTAAGATAGTACAGTTACGTAAGAACCTACCGTAACAGTAGATCTTCGAGAGGGGCTCTTGCAGTAGGTAATACCTCCCCGCCCTCCATCCCCCTAGGCTTTTTCAGCTCCTTTTCCATTGAGGGAAATGTCTGCTTCTCTCTCGTCTGGGCCTTCCGGGCCTGTGGTGGGAAAGAACTGGAAGGCGGGTGCCTGGGACCGCCCCTTTTATACCGACGTTGTATGATGCCGGTCACCTGACGTGGGGCGGTCCCCACCAGGGACTGCTAGCTAGAAATTTTTCTGTGGGATCCTGCCACCGGCCGGCGTCAGTCCTATATGTAATTACCTACTGCAAGAGCCTCTCTCGAAGATCTACTGTTACGGTAAGTTCTTACGTAACTGTACTTTTGTTCTCCACATTGGCCCTTGGTACTGGCAGGATTTCTGAGAAGGAGACACTGCAGCCATTGTCCTGACAGATCCTGACCAGTTCTCGGGAACCTTTCCTGAATTTCTGGCACACTATTCCCTTCAATATCATTAGTTCCCAGGTATACCAAGATGTCAGGTGACCCCCACAGTCCTGTGCCAGCCCATACACCTTGAACTTTGCTCTATGTACAGTCAGACCGGAAACACCCACTACGATAACTGGGTGGATTTTCCCTTGCCCTGCCCCTCCCAATAAATACCCCTGATCATGGAGTACCCCAGCAAGAGTACCTTAGTGCCCCCCTTGACCTTTGGGCCACCTCCTTTTTGGGTGAGCCCCTACTTCTCCCCCCTTCCCCGAGCCCACTACCCCCTGGCTGACCTCCAGACCCTCAATGAGAGAACCCCTTGCAGCTCTACCCCTCTTGTCACTCCTTTTGTTACTGATTACCCTGGCTCCACCCCTAGTATAGCCTTCACTCCACTCCCTACCCCAGTCAAGCCTCCCTTCCAGCCCCTATCACCCCAGTCCCCCCAAAAATGGCACTCCTTATGCTATCACCCCACCTGCCCCTCTGCCGTCCCTTATCCTCCTTCCTTTAAAACCTGGGCTCCTGGACCTTTTGGCCATACTCTGGTAGGGTCTTCCACCCTCAAAAGACGACCCTCTCTGGACTCAGTTTCTCCTTTCTTCGTACTGAGAGAGCCCCCACACCCTCCCCTCTGCAGATTGCCCTTCTCCCCCTTTTTGGCAACAGCTTTGCCCCCTCCCCTGCTAGCTTGCCTATTTGAATGACTGGTCCCCACCACACTCCAGTTTCCTACGTCCCTCTCTCCTCCACCCTCCTTTTCCTCCTCGACTCCCACCACCCCTCCTTCCACACCCCACTTACGCAGTGGCTCAAATTTGTTATAGCACATAAAGCCAGCCTCCTTTTTTTGACCCGTTCCCCCTGTCGGTTCTCCCCTCCAACTTGCTCCTCTCTGAGCCTCTCCCGGTCCTCCTCCTCTTCTACCCGCAACAAACTGCCAGCTCCTATGGTGCTTTTCGCTATCTCCTCCCCCCCATGGGGGGGCCCCCCCTTTGCCTCCTGCACACCCTCCCTTTCCCTCGCTATTCTGCCTGAGCCTCTGGTACTGGGGTCGGTTTTAGGCCCTATTTGCTCTGTCTCCGTCCCTCCCTTCCATCCCCATTCACCCTTTCCCCTGCCAGGATGACAACTATCCTCGCTTGCCCTGCCTCCTAGGCTGCTCCCTAACCTTCACAGCTCCTCCTTTAAACTAGCCAGCTGGCTACCAACCATACATCCCCCCCCCTCCAAGCCCAGTCCAGGATCATGGCAGACCCAGACCCCGTGCACCCCACCACCATCCAAAGATACCTGCCCTAGTGACGTGAGGCACCTGCCCCATTCTAGCCCCCATCCTAGTTTCTGCAGTGTAATTCAATGAAAAATATCCCTCGGTAAGCAATCTGGCACTGTAATTCAGTTAATTCAGTTAAAAGTATCACTCAGTACGTTAAGGCATTTAGTAGGCTTAGATAAATTGACTGTATAAATCGAGTTAAACTCTATAACCACAAGAGCTCCTGTTTCCTCAGTTGTGTTACAGTGTCGCAAAAAGTCTTAGTATACTATCCCCAGGTTTAGCTTTAGGGATGGCCTTGCAGTATCTTCTTTTTTGTAGTCCTGAGTCTCCCTGTAGCTTTAAGGATGCCCTCACAGTACCTCTTTTGTAGTCTTAAGCTTCTCCTGCAGTCCTGCCCCAATGCACTACTTGAGACATCCCCTTTTTGCTGTGCTCCTCCTCCTTCCAGCTCCTGATTGGTGGTCATCTCACTTGGTATGCCTGTTCGCCTCCTTCCCCAATCAGTATGCTAGGGAGGAGCCCAGACAACCATTTAATACTGGAGAGGGTGGGGGATGGGTGGGCAGGAGAAAAATTTCCCTCACTCCTCCTGCAAGTCCTTGTGGCATTCCTAATGTGGGGGGAGGAGGTAGTCCCAGCATGGACCTCACAGCCTCTTACCCCCGTCTCAGCATCTCTGAAGCCGAGAGGCTTCTCTCCCTTTTTCAATTTGGCGCCTCCTCTTTGCTCCCTTCTGATTGGCTCTCCTTGCTCCCTTTCGCCAGCAGTTTGTTTCACGCTCCTGTTTCAGCCTGACACTGCGGGGCTTGGTGTGAGTGAGCCCCGTCTACGAAAAATTCCCCTCACTCCTCCTGCAAGTCCTTGCGGTGTTCCTAATGCAGGGGGAAGAGGTGGTCCTATCATGGGCCCCACAGCCTCTTATCCCTGTCGCAGCAGTTCCCATCTGAGCAACTCGTGCACCTTTCATAATTATACCACTGGTACCGCAGCTCCAGAAACCTAAGATAAAGATTTTGAATTGAAAAAATAATACCGTGATTAAATCATATAGCCAAAAAAAGAGAGAATATAAAAAGATAAATATAAAATAAGCAGTCATGGATAATTGACTGGCCTGGGTGGACCAATGTTTTTTTTTTTCCACCAGCATTTTCTATGCTTCACTTTGTTATTGGGTTATTTTTATTCTTAAAAAATTTGCAAATGAGAAGTTAGATATTTGAGAATGTCTACGAGTTAAAAAGCTCTCTTTTTTTCTGATACTTTGAAAAGGACTTCAAAAACTTCTTCAGCCAAGAGCAGCTTGACAGAAAATGGATAAAATCAGAAAGTCTTTAATAAGTTTTTAGTCCTTTTAAAGGCAGGAGCCAAAGTAACTAGTTCCAGTAATAATGGAGGAAAGAATGGTATACCTCTCCCACAGAGTCTTGAATTTGTCTAATAACACATGGATTGAATGAAAACTAAAGCATACCAGGACAGTGGAGACTTCAGAAGGGTGCTTAGAATGAAATAAAATATAATTCATTTAATAAATTATCCAGTTACCTATCTAATCAACATAGACTGTGGCACTTAAAAGAATAAAAACATTTAATTCATATTTGAAGTCTGGCAATGGCATTGCCAGAAGCAACCCTTGAGCAATATAAATAAATAAAAACTTGAGCAAGCCAAAAAATAAGAAAATATTAATATCAGTGTAATTTGAGTAAATGAAAACAGGCTGTTTTAATCATGAATTATAAAACTCTTCAACAGTATTTTTGGTATTTGTAATCCCAAAATAATTTTATTTATATAGAGAAAGAAATACAATGCACTTTTAGGGCCTTCCTGAATTACTTACATTTCCTTGATATCCATGAAGAGAATGCCTCAAAATAAATCTGAGGTAATTCAGTCAAAATACCTTGATCCCTGGAATAAATCAGACAATAAGTCTGGTGCAAAAAGATGAGATATGTTCAACCCGTGTAAGCATTCAAGGCAGAGATGTACTCTGTTCAGCTCTGGAGCATCTAACAAAATAAAAATGTACATTTCTCTTGCCACGCGCATGTAGCGAGTGCTGTAATATTACGGCAGTGTTACTGCTAAGGCCTTGTTTCAGTCCTGTGTTTGTCACAAATATCTTATTTTTTTTTCCCGAAGCAGCAACTTAAGTTTCTATAAAAGAACCATGATGATTGATAAAAGAGATAATAATGCGTAAATAAGCTGAATAAGCAAGCTTTCCAGAATGTCTGATCACGGAGCTGGTCATATGCCATATGCCAAAGCAGGTGTCTGTGAGATTTTATTTCCTGGGGAAAGATTATCCACTGAATAACGACAGCATTCAATTAGGAAAAGGCACAAGGAAATGTAAATCCAGAACGCCAGCAAATGACCACGTGTAAACTATAGAATTCAAATATGTATGTTTAAATATGTATAAAATATATCAGAAAGACTTTAAGTCTAGAATTTTCTTTTGTTACTATCTAATAACTAGGTTCTACAAGTGCACAGAATACAGCACATGCCAGATTTCTCTCAGGAAGGGGTGTCCAGCTGCATACACATTAACCCCCCAGCTCAGACAGCCTTCGTAAAAAAAAAATAAAAATAAAATAAAAAAAAATAAAATTATATAACAGAGAAAATACCAAACATAAAAATACAAAGAAATATAAAAGGGCATGAATCATTTAATTTGCTGTGAACTAAAAATTACATAAAAACTAGAAACTTAAATAAAGTGTATAAAGTAAAAAGTAAATTTAAAAGGTTTAGATGCAGTTGAGTAGAATGGGGGGTGGAGCCAGCAGTTCAGTTCAGCCAAGAGTAGCAAAATTTTGGAGCTCCCGAGTGAAGCCCAATATTAACAACTTTAACGCTATATTTTTTGGCTGATTTCATGCTACAACGTCACAAACGACTATAGATATCATCCCTCTTTGCCGTGAAGCTGAAATTTCATCCAGAATGGGGAAAACTAAGCAGCAGAAGCAAGATTTCTTTCAACCCTGGGCCCAGTCTGTTAAACAGCTAGATGCAGCTGAGGGAAGTACGGTGCCAATCTCTACGGAGCAATCCACAGCATCCCTGACCATGCTGTGATTAGCCATGAATGCCCTCACGAAGATGGTCCAGGGGATTGACCATATGCTAGACTCTTTCTGTTCAAGATTCCAAGCAGTGGAAACAAGAATGGATGTGCTGGGTGAGACTACTAAACAAGCTGAGGCAACAGCCGGGAAGGCCTTAGCGGCCACAGCCACCTCCATCAAGGAACAAGCGGCTCTTAGAAGTTGAGTGGAGCAGCTTGAAAATATTGTCAGGGCTGCCAATATTCAGATTTTGGGTCTCCCTGAAGGGTCGGAGGGTGAAAATCTAACATCTTGTTTTGCTCAATTGGCTCCCTACCACAACAGTCCTGACTATCTTCTGTCTCTGTACTTCGGGCATACAGAATTAACCCCCTTAGGCCAACTTCTGATGCAGATAACCCCTGCACTATATTAGCCACACTTTCTTCAGCTGCTGAAAGAGATCAAGTTCTGGGGGCTATTTGTAATAAGAGTCCAATTTACCATGAAGAGTCTAGAGTGTTGATCTTCCTGGACCTCGCTTACGCCACTGGAATGCGGCACAAGGACTTCGACGGAGTGAAAATCAAGTTGAGAGAACTGGGACTTACATAGTCGTTGGCCTTTCCAGCCCGACTCTGTTTTGCGGATGGGAGACGGCAGTACTGCTTTACCAACCCAGAGGAGGCTGGGGCATATACAGAGAAGATTTCCCTGCGATGACTTCATGAAGAATTGCCATCCGAAGACGAATTGGAGGAGGATTGAGTGTTTTATTGAATTTTGGCTTCCAGTTTAAAAATGGGACTGCTGATCTGGTTTGCATTCGTTGCTTTCCTCGTTTATTATTTTATTTGCCAGCTCACTAGTATTATGTAGTTTTAATTTGAGTTCAGCTCTGCTAGGTAGGCATTTTTTTTTTTTCAAAATCCTTCATGTCGTTTAGTTTGGGGTGCATCCCCCTACATGTAAGTATGTCTACCCTTAATTTGCTGAGAGACTCTGGACTTTCAAGGTTGGACTTTAAGCTGCTCAATAACGCATGTAAAGGGGGATTTAGTGGGTTCTGTTTTCTATAACAACAATTACTAGACTTAACCCGTTTTTGATTATTTCAACAATGAGGACAGGTTCTGAATCAGCTAAGATACAATTAATGTTTAGCGTTATTTGCTTCATATTAGAATGATTGTTGATAAGACCATCCATATTTCAGGAGAGCCTATCTAGGTAGGGAAAGCCTTCACTTTATACTTATAGAGTGGAAAGGGCCCAGTAGCAGGTCTCTGGCTCTTTATAGCTTTTGATTTCATTGCATTAAGTGAGGCAACTCCTTTGTGGCCGCTACTATTAGATTTTCTGTTGCTAACTTTACCAGAATTTTTGTTTGGATTACTCCATTGGGCTTTAGAATAATTAATATAGCTCTCAGATTATTTCTTCTTTCTAATAAAGGACCGAGAAGGTCGGCTATCTTCTGTTGTTTTACCATGGATTATACATATGTGGGGCATTGACTGCAGAAAAGGCTCCATATGTTGTACTTTTATATCATTTGTATCTAGCTTATCACCTCCAAATGCTGCACCACTTTTAACGTGTAATCACCCTATCTAAGTAATGTTTATTGTACTCTAATGGTTCTAACTACATACTCTGGCAAATATGTCTTATGCATTTGTATAAAATATCAATAAAAAGTAAAAAAAAAAAAAAGTGGAATAAGACTCCTAAAACTCGTAAAAGCAAACTATAACCAGCATTCGAGAGAGGGTCTAAGTTTGCTAAGACCGTATGTTCTCTGAATTTACCATTTATAATGGAGCCTTTGTAACACTAAATTGTGAAACATAACATACAATTTAAAAGTAATTATGTCAACCAGTTGGAGAAGAATAGCAAGCCCAAATTTTGTTGCCCCCTGCCCGGGGCAAGTAAATTTCCTTGAAGGGCAAGAGAAAAGAGAGCTAATTTCATTGTAATGAATAGGGGCAAGTGAAAATTCAGCAAGTCCTAAAACTTGATTTGAACACCCCTGAAAGAACAATGGTGTGTTTCACTGGGAACTTGTTAAGGCAAATCGACATTATTGTAGAGTCAGTAGTAAAATTGTTTTGCAATTAATCATTCTAGTTTCAGCAGTAAGCAAATCCTTATGCCAATGTAAAAGACAAATTTCCCTTTTTTCTAATGTGATTTATGTGAGTTTCAAAAGTCAGGCTTTGATTAAAGTCTGTTCCAGATATATTGTGTATTTGCACTAATTTTCCCTAGTTTGCACTGTTAGCCTCACAATTGCTCCTGTAACAACCTAACTGTGTACTGATGTACTGCTATGTAACTGTATGTCTCTATGTAAATTCTGTGACGTGGAACCTTTGTAAAGGAGTCTGACTCAAAAGTATTTTCCGTACCTCCAATAAATTAAATATGAAAAAGAGAATGTTTTCAAGTGAGTTACTAACAATATGTGTTATCTTTCAACTTAGCTAATCCTTGATATGTCCAGAGCAACATTAATATAATTATACTCAGAGGTATCGACAGCACGGGTGTTCAAGTGCTTGAGCCCCCATAAAGTTTAAGTGAGTACCCTCAAAACACGGATTGGTGGTAATGCTAAAATTCCCTTATTTGCAGCCCTAGCCAGCTCACATCCACTCACTGTCATTTCTTCAGCCACCGCCTCCATTTCCACCTCTTGCCGCTGGCTCCACACAGTGGCCCAACCCTGAATCTCTGCTGGCATTTCAAACCGATGCGTTATCTGCATTGTCCAGCCCTCCTCTCGCATCCATTTAGTTATCAGTTGCAAGTAATGTAGTTGGTCCAACCCTCCGAGGCAAACTTGTCCAGTCCTGTCATCTCTATAGTTGCGAGTCCACTCCACTCGGCAACAGCTGAGTGAGAGCATTCAAGCGTATGTAGTAGTTTCTGTCACAGTGCTGAAGGAAATTTATCCTGTGTAATTTTTTTCAAATCCAAATGCAGGTTTCTCATCAAAGCACTTAAAATACACACAATAGATCATCAGTAATTAAAATTGCCTGGCTAGCATTAGGGAGGGAAGTAAAAAAGGCTTAGTGTGTTTTTACTATTTTTTGACCTACTATGAGTCGAGTATATGGGCTGCAGTGGTGGGAGGGTAAGGGCTGCTGACTAAAATGTTTGTTGACTGACAGGCCATGGTCCTCCTATCCAGAAGTGTCCACGCCACCCTAAACTTTAAGAAAAACCAAAAAACAGTAAACGGAGGATTGGAGGACAAAAAATATAATTTCGCAGTGGTCTGTGGCCGTGCCCTGTGTATCAGGATGAGCTGTCACCCTATTTGATTACTTGGTTAAAAGGACAAAAGAAGGCTGAGGCCCATCGGGATTGTCCTCCACATGTGTGGATCATTATTGAGGTATTTCTCTGGTTAACCATTCGTCAAGTTTAAGTTTGAAAGTCGTAACGGAGGTTGCGTCTACAATGTCTTGGGGGAGAGTATTCCATAGTCGTGGGGTTCTCATGGAAAAGAAGTTTTGTCTTTTATTGGTGTTACATTTAACTATATCCAGTTGTTCATTATTTAACCTAGGTCCAATTTTTCTGGTCGCAAGTGAAATACCGCATTGCCTCATCAGAATAGGTGATTTAGTAATCTTAAAAAGTTGGAGTAGATCCCCTCTTGTTCTTCTCATTTTAAGTGAATGCAATCCTGTCTTATGTAGTCTGGACTCATAATCCAAGTGTGCCAAGTGGGGAATGATTTTAGTGGCTCTTCTCTGAATCTTCTCAACTCTATCTACGTCCTTGTTGAGGTATGGACTCCAAAACGGGGAACCATAATCGAGGTATGGTCTAATGTGTGATCTGTACAGAGCAATGATGCACTGTTCAGTTTTAGAGACAAATGTACAATTAATCCTTCGAAGAAGTGCATTTGTTTGGTTAGCAATTTTGTTACAATGAGAAACAGGGATAAGTTTATTATTGACTAGGATCCCAAGATCTTTTTCCAAACAGGAAACCTTAATGTTGGTGTTATTCAGTGTGTATACCCGTTTGGGGTTATTTTTCCCCATATGCAGAACAGCACATTTAGATACGTTGAACTCCATTTTATTAATGAGGGCCCAATGTTCAATTGATGAAAGATCTTTAAGTAGCGACTGTCTATTGGCAGCATTGTTTACAGCACCACCTAGCTTTGTGTCATCAGCAAACTCCGTGAGAATGTTTGATGAATAAATTTTCATGTCACTAATGAAAATATTGAACAGGGTGGGTCCCAGGACAGAGCCCTGGGGAACACCACTCGTCACCCTACCCAAGTCTGATAGAATACCATTAACCTGAACCCTTTGAGATCGATTTGTTAACCAGCTTTTAATCCATAACACAAGTGATGCCGAAAAACCTAGGTGAATAAGTTTAGTGATCAGAATGGTGTATGATACTTTGTCAAAGGCCTTACTATAGTCCAGTAAAATGACATCAGTAGGAATATTTAAGTCTAGGTTTAAACTAATGGAATTATAGAAAGACAGCAAGTTTGTAGTGCAGGATAGGCCAGTTCTGAATCCATGTTGAGAAATGTCAGTAAGGTTTAAAGATAATATTTCTTTTTCCAGGAGCACTTTAATAACTTTTTCGAGTAATTTACAGGGCATAGAGGTTAAACTGATAGGACGATAGTTATTAACTAACGAATGGGAGCCTTGTTTAAAAATGGGGGTAACTATTGCCGTTAGCCAATCTCGTGGAACCATAGATTCTTGAAGTGATTTGTTATAGATAATTGTGAGCGGTAGGGTAATTGTATCTTTAACTCCTGGGAGAAATTTAGAACATATATCATCCGGACCAGGACTAGTAGATTTTTTTAAGGCTAATAGTAAATTATGAACATCTTTCTGCTGAATCATCTGTTCAGTGGTGCTAAGTGGTGGTATAGCAGTTGTGGATAGTGATGGATATTGGGTAAATACTGATATTAAATAATTATTAAGTGTTGAAGCAGCAACAAAGTCAGAGGATATTTTATTATTTATCTTGAGGGGACCAATTGTTTTGCTATTTCCCTTTTTGCTGTTTAAATAAGCATAAAGTGATTTGTGTGTATCTTTAGTATGCGCGATACGGAATTCTAGGTTTCTTTTGGCTACCAGTATTGATTTTTTAAGTATTCTTACAGATTCCCCATATTGAGTTAATAAATCGTCATTAGTGCTTATGGAGGAATTTTTCAGATGTATAAATAACTTGCGTTTACGTTTAATTTGTTTCTTAATGGATGGATTAAACCATGGTGGAATTTTGCCTTTGCTGTTACATGTACATTTATCGGGGACGTATTGATATTCAAGTAAGGATATTTGTATTTTTAGGAAGTCCCATGCCTTGATAGTATTAAGGGAGGATAAGGTGTTTGCCCAGTCAATTTTACTTAAATGTTCATTTATCTTTTGGAAATCTGCCCTTTCATAGTGTTTGATTGTTTGCTTGATTAATACTGGCTGTTGTGATAAGGTAATAGTAAGGAATATTGACTTATGGTCACTATTGCCAAGGGGTTCAGATATTTGCAGATTATTCACAGGAACGTCTAAGCTAGTTATAACAAGGTCCAGGATGTTATTACCCTGTGTGGGTTCCTTGACCAGTTGGTACAAACCCAGGTCTGTCCAGAAATGTCCACCATAACCCCTCCCCCCAAAAAATAAAAAATAAAAGAAACTCAATTAAACTGGGGCTTAAAAAAATAGGAAATCACATTGAAAGAGATCTATGGCTTGTTGTGTGTAAGGCATGGTGGGCAGGCAGTGTGTTGGGGATAGGTTGCTTGCCACTTGCTAGCAGCCTAAAGAAACAGTCTGTGAGGTCTTAGGAAGCACAGACAACAGAGGAGCCGTCAGACCTTGGTACATCCAGCAGACCTGAGTTTAATACTCATAACCTCCAGTTGCCTGTATACTGTGTGACTCACCCTGATGCTGAACAAGGCTGTTTACCTCTTTGCAAAGTAACATTTAAAAATAAAAACAGTATCTTGTTGCTTAAACCACAGAACGACGTCATCTTCAGTCAGACTGTAGTGCCTCTTTCTGTAAAGGGTTGTGCTCCTTGCTGCATACAGAAACACCAGTCACGTGTCAGAACAGTGTACATTCAGCACTGATGTTCACTAATGAAATAAGGAACTGAAGAGGTATATGCCCATAGATAGTTCCTGAGTTTAATAGTAGTTGATGTTTGCGCCAGACATAATGTGTGAATCAAGTTTGTTTTTTTATTTACTTTTGGTGTCACTTATAACAATGCTTTCATGCAGATTATTCCATAGATTTATGATGCATTGTGAATAAAAATATTTTCTGCTGATAGTTTGGATCAATTTAAATATATACTCCATAGAAGACAGGAGGGAACAGGGCGCTATGATAGACATTCAAGTACCTCACAGGAATAAACCAGGTACAGGAAGCGAACATTTTCTAGAGGAGAAGATGCTCGAGAACAATGGGTCATAATATGTAGCTGGGGGGGGGGCTAAGGGGAAACATGAGGAAGTACTTCTTCACAGAGAGGGTGGTGGATACTTGGAACTGCCTCCCAGAGGAAGTGGTGGGGGCCAAAATGGTCACGGGATTTAAGAATGCATGGGATTGACACAAGGGAATCTTGGAAACGAGAGGGAGGTGTAAGCTGGAGACCAAGTAGGGTCTCTGGTAACACTATAGCTAGGGATTTTGGGGCAGACTGAGTGGGCTAAGTGGTCCTTATCTGCTGACAGCTTCTACGTTTCTGTGTTTGGAAACCAGTTGGTTTCGACTGTAGTGGATGACCACAAGTGAGCATTTTAGTATCCTTAAATTCAGAGTTGCATTGGTAATTTTGTTCAAATTTATTATTATGCCTAGGTCTCTCTCATTTTCAGTTTCCTTTTAATAAATTATTACACAATGAGTAACCCCTCTAAAGGGTCCTCTCCTGATGACCTCGATCCCAAACTCCTCTATCTCTCCACTTCTGCTATTGCTTATCCTATCTCCTTAATTTTAAACCTCTCTTTCACAACTGCTCAAGTCCCCATCTCTTGGAAGCACACCATCGTCCTTCCTCTCCTTAAGTGTGGCGACCCATCCACGCCTGGTAACTACCGACCTATCTCTTCTCTTCCTTCCCTCACAAAACTCCAAGAAAACCTGGTTCTCTCCCAACTCTTCTCATTCCTCACTGACTCCTCCTTCTTCACCCCTTTCCAATCTGGTTTCCGAAAGAACCACTCAACAACCACTTCCCTCCTCAGGCTCACCGATTCTGTCCTCACTGGGATGAACGATGGCCTGATCACCTCAGCAGTTTTCGTCTTCCACACCCTGCTACTCATCTCTCTTACCTGCTGCAGGCCTTGCCTTGTCAGCCACAAACTGGTTCAAATCCTACCTCATCGGTAGGTCGCAGTCTGTTAGAATCGCTGATTCTATTTCACCTCTGAGCTCCATCAATATCGGAGTCCCCCAGGGCTCAGTGCTTGGTCCCCTGCTCTTCTCCATCTTCATAAACAATCTTCCCGATGCCTGCTCTACCTCCTCTATCCATATGTATGCCGATGACACTGTCTTGTACAGTTCAGGCAAAACCCCTGCTGCTCTGGAATCCAGCTTGCAACATGATTTCAACCAAGTCCAGCTTTGGTTTGCCTCCCATCAGCTCTTCCTCAACGCCAAGAAGACAGTCTCCATGACCTTTGGCACCAGGCAGAGACTCTCTAGGCTCCCCACCCTGCCCTCCTTTCACACCCTAGATGGGACAACTCCCGAGGTTACATCCTCATTAATATATCTTGGGGTTTGGCAGGACCAAGACCTCAGCTTCTCTGTGCATATCGATGCCATCCTGAAGAAACTGTGCCCCAAGCTTGGTGCCCTATACAGGAATCGCAGTTGCATCCTACCGCCTGTGAGGCATGAACTTGTCCAGAAGATGATACTCCCCATCTTCAACAACTGCGATGTCTATGGTGCTGCTCCCAAATCTTCCCTGACCAAATTGAACACTTTCTTTAACTCCTTCTGCCGCTTTGCCCATGACTCTCCTCCTCTTAACCACCACTGAGTACTCTATCACCCCCTAGCTTTCACCCCACTGTCTAACAGACACATCTCCCACTGTGCCAAACTAACCTCCAAACTCTGGCTCGTCGAACTTCCTCCCTACCTCTCATCCTTGCTCTCTACCCCCCCCCACTCTCTTAGATCCAGAGACTCGCGCATCTTGGTGGTTCCATACCGTTTTACCCTCACTGGTCAGACAGCCTTCACTCGTCGCCTCCCTAAAATCGGGACTTCCCTTCCCCCACAAATTCATCACTCCTCCTCCACCTTCTCTCTTAACTCTGCCCTCCACAACTTCCTCTCTTCTAACTGCAACTGCTTTGACCCTCCTTAACTTTCCCCTTCTCCTCTTTCCAACCTCCCAATCCACCCTCATTGGTCAGTCTGCCTTTGCTCAATGCCTCCTTAAAATCTGGAACTCCCTTCCCCCTCAAATACATCACTCCTCCGCCCCCTTTCCTCTTAACTCTGCCCTCCCCACATTTCTGTCTCCCAACTATACCTGCTCTAACCCTCCTTAACTTCCCCTATTCCTCGCTTCAACCTTCCAATCCTACCCCCTTGCAGGGCTCCCAGCATTCTGAAGGGGCACCCAGATTGGCTGTCTCTCCCCTCCAGCACCCAGCTACCCTCTTCCCCCTTCCCTCCCACCTTTCCTCCTAGCACTTGGTTACAAATACAGTTCCCCCTCATTTAGCACTTGCTTTACCTTGAGTTTGCTCCTGGTATGCCACCACCCTAAAGTTTTTGTACTGTCTCATTATTTGGCTTACATGTTATTTTATATTTTATTACGGTCTCATTATTTGGCTTGCATGTTATTTTTATACTTCACTCCGTCATCTCCTTTGTATATTGTTCACAAATTGTATTTTGGCTGTACTATGCCTTCACAGGTGTATTAATCTGTCTTCCTGTTCACACCCAATTTTGTAACTGCTCTTGTGTTCATCCCTGTGTAACCCCCCGGTCACACTGTGAGACAAGCAATTTTTTGTTCAGTGTGCCCTCCTGGTGAAACATTTCAATAAATAAATCAGAGTTCATTTTGTTAAAGATATACAGATCATTAAGTCATGCATGAGTAGCAAACCCCCCCCCCCCCTTTTCCTACATAACTCCAGATTTGAGTGTTAAACATAGAAACATAGACTTTGCCGGCAGATAAGGACCGCTTGGCCCACCTAGTCTGCCCATTTAGTTAGTTCAATTAGTGTCATCTTCATCATTTCTTTTCCTTATGCTGCTAATCATTTTGGTAGCTCTGCGTTGCATCTATTCAACCCTATTTATAGCTGATCATTTATACAGGTGCCACATTTGGCTTCTGTAATCTAACAAAGGTCTAACGTAGGATTTGTGTAATGGCATCAGAGCTTCCTTTTTATAACTACTTACATTTTTTTTTTGTCCCAAGACCCTGTTCACTTTTGATATCGCCACACTGCATTGGTAATTTTGTTCAAATGTATTTATTTATGATTATGCTTAGGTCTCTCTCATTTTCAGTTTCCTTTTAATAAATTATTACACAATGAGTGTTGATGTGGAATGTGGTTTTTTCCTAGGTGCAACACTGCATTTATTAAAGTCCAGTCTCATGCCCCACTTATATGCCCACCTGATAATGGAATCAAGATCTCGCTGGAGTCTTTCAATATCTTCTATGGTGTTACATGGACCTCCTAACTTGAAGTCATCTGCATATTTTGTACTCCAGTTAACGACGTCGTCTCATGTCTGAGATGTAAATTTGAAAAATCAATAGACCTAGGACTGACCCCTTGGGGGACCCCACTAGTGACTGCCCCCATATCGGATAAATAACCATTTACAGATATTCTTTGGGTATGCCCTGATAATCAATTTATAACTCATTGTAGGATGTCATTTGGTATGTTTAATTTAGAAATTTTTTCAAAATTGCCCACTGTGGGACTGTCAAATGCCTTGCAGAAATCAGTAAACACTGTGTCTACCAAGAATCTGTTATCTAGTGCCCTGCTCACTTTTTCATAAAAGCATAGTAAATTGGTTACACAAGAATGACCAGATGTGAAACCATGTTGTTCTGTATCAGTTTGACCGTTGATGATGGTATGAATTACTGTTTTATCCTTCAGTATGGATTCTAATATTTTCCCAATAAGTGAGGTGAGGCTGATGGGCCTGTAATTTTGTGCATCGTGTTTGTTACCCCTTTTATAAATGGGGGTCACATATGCTGTTTTCTAATCCAATGGCACTACACCTTCTGCAACAGATTTTTCGTATAAAAATCTCAATGATCTGTAATACTATGTCTCATTAATTTGAGCATTTGAGGGGGATATCTGGTCCTGGTGCGCTATGAGTTTTAAGATTATTCAGGGTTTTAAATAATTGATTAGCAGTTTTTTCTTGGAACAATACTAATTGTACAGAAAGTATTTATATAGGTTTTCTAGAAGTGTTATGTTTGTTAAACACATTGAGGCAAGTACTATGCATTTTCACAATGTTTTAACACTTTTATGAGCAAAACGCTAATCAATTTTTAGAGTTAAATAAAACCCTGCTATTGATTTTAGTTAATATCTGTTCTTCAGTAATTGTGAATTTGTACTTGATTGATGTTGTGTGAATACAAGGAGGTATGTGATTTTTATTAAATACCGAACAGAAATGATTGTTAAAAACATTTGCTGGCCGGCCCGGTGGCGCTGAGGGTTGAGGCACTGGACGCCACACCTCGCGCCATGCGGGCGACCCGGGTTCGGGAACGGACTCGGGCCACCGGGGGCTGGCAGGGGAGAGGGAGGATTGAGCGTCCGATGACTGCTCTCCTCGCCTCTCTCTAGGGTGGGTAGTGGGGCTTGCATCGCCCTGTGGCGGCGTTGGCGAAACCAGCCGCACTACAAGCAGCATGCAATAGCAAAGGGAGAGTGCGGCGTGAGGGAGGTCTGGCGGCGTCAGCTATACGTGCTCAGATGCCATTGCACGTCCGGCTCTCCACTGGGGAGAAATGTGGAAAATACGGAGGCGATCTTCGCGGCTGATGGCCCGGCTTGCGCCCCGGAGAGACCTGAGGGATGCGTGCCCGAGTGGGTGCGAGAGCGATAATGGCTGGCCCACTGGGGAGCGGGTTCGTAGCCCGCATGTATGACCGGTCTGGGTGCAAGGGGCAGCCGGAGATTGTGTGGGGCCGCTTTGCAGAGGAGAGGCACACACATTAAAAAAAAAAAAAGACATTTGCTATCTGTTGGGGATCATTAATGGTATTTTTCTAATTATTTAGCGTTGTTAATTATCTGATTTGTTTAAGAGAATTAATGTAACTATGAAAGAATTTGGTATTTTGTTTGGTGGCCATTGAGGCAAGTTTAAGCTTCATGCTTTTTTTTTTTAAATATATATATATATATATATATATATAGGTTTTTATGCCTGGATTATTCCCGCTTTTTTCACCGTTCTCCCATGCCTTAGTTGGCATGTGCTTTGGAACCTCGCGCATGCTGTGTCTTGAGGCACCCTCCTGCTACTTGGTGCCACCTTCTGCCTATGCTGACTATCAGACCTCCAACCGATGGCAGTGGAACTATGGGGGCGCAACAGCCTCCCGGGAGGAGAGCTGCTTTCAGCTGCTCAACCCCGATGCTGGCTCTCCAATGTCCTGAGTCCATTCCCGAACCCGGGTTGCAGGCATGACGCACGGTAAGGCGTTCAGCCCTCTGCACCACCGGGCTGACGTTTTGGTTTTTGTTTTTAATTGAGTTTTCGCATTTTTCCACAAGTTTGTAAACCGTTTCTAAGAAAGAGCTGTATTTTCTTGTGTCTTGCATATAGAGTATTCTTTTTCTGTATTCGTTTTTTTTAATCTTTTTGTTAAAACATTTTGGGACATGTCCATTTTTACTTTTTTTTTTTTTTTTTAGTATATTTATCACAAGTTGTTATGATATTTTGTTATAAAAGTCCAACATTCCTTTACACTTTTCTGTTTGAAATGTAAATCCCAATTAACACTGTTTATTGTATTATTTATGCTGGTAGTGTTGGCCATATTATATAAGTAAATTTTGGTGCAGCCTTTTAGTAATACAGGGTTTAAGATAAGTAAAGTGTGCGCTGGTGTGGTCGCTTTTTTCAAGTGGGGGCCTGCAGTGCAACTGGTTATGGTCATATTTTGAGTACCTAACACAGTAGTCAGAATATTGTTACCTCTTGTTGACTGTGTGACCTATTGGACAATGTTTTGTTTAGTGCACATCTCTTAAGAATTCGTTACTTTGTCTAGCAGTAGCTTTGTTAGCTAGCTGTTTATGTTCTTGAAGTATTAAAAAAAATCACAAAGTCAAACCGGTGCTGTTTCTTCAATATTACAATACAAGACATTTCATCTTAGACACAAAAATGACACATGTTTTTATTACAGTTTCCTTACACTGTACTGTGACTAAAGGATCCATACTTGAGCTGTCACAAGGCATCATTTCACAACTTTGCTATTTTGAATATAATATTATTCCCTCGCATTACTTCACATTACTTCCACCTTCTTTGTGTTTATATCATTTTAGCCCATAGTGACTGTGAGTTTTAACTTTTAACTCATAACAGAAAAAACAAATATCAACATAACTCAATTTTACACTGCAGTTAGCACTAGTTACTGTTGATTTCACAATTGCTAGGTTTTTTATTTTATATTTTAATTTTTATATTGGTTATGATCAGCCCACAGAGCTTTTGGTCTTGCTGTTACCCCAGTTTGGGGCCTAGTGTGGCACCCTGTTTTTCATATTGGTCCATTCCCTACTGTTTCTTCATCTGTCAGGGTTTGTCAGACCTTCCATCCTGCCCACAGTGTGTTATGCCTGTCTTCCCTTAGCCTAAGTTTTGCTGGTAAGTACTCCCTGTGTTCTGTATTGTCTACTCGATTTACCCAAGCTTCGTAGGAGGGTGGTGTAGCTTTCAACTAGTTTGAAGTAATTTCCTTCTGAGCTGCCAGACACACAATTCTGAGCAGCTTCTGATGTTGTGAGCTGCCCACCTCCGGGACGTCTAGGCCCAATATCAAATATTTGAAGTTCACTGGGATTGACAGTCCCAGAAGGAGAGACAGTTCAGCTCGGATCTTGGTCCAGAATTCCCCAAACTTCAGGCAATCCCAGAATATATGTACCATGTCTCAGTGATAAAGAGTATGTTGATGTCTCTTTCAGATGCTGCTAGTGCCTCTAATTCATAAAAATTTGTTACTTAAGCTCTTGGCATTGCATAAGAGGCACTTGATTGAACCTTTGGCTAATTTGCCTTTATTGTTCTTATTTCGGGGTACATCTTTAAGCAGGGTAATAATATGATATTCCCAACCCCCTTCATATTTAGTTTAAATGGTACTCTTCCATTTGATATCTAGCAGACCTGAGTTTAATTCTCACAACCTCCACTTGCCTGTATACTGTGTGACCCACCCTGAGGCTGAGCAAGTCTCTTAACTTCCTTGCAAATTAACATTTGAAGAATAAAAAGAAAGACAATTCTTGTTATTTAAACCACAGAACGTTGTCTTCTATAGTCATCCCATAGTGCCCCTTTGTGTAAAGGGTTGTGCTCCTTGCTGCCTACAGTAACTCAAGTCGCCCACCTGAAGCTCTCTCCTCACCCTGCGCCAGCCCAACAGACCCCCGGCTCTGCACCCCCAAGTTGGGGCCGCCCTATCCGCCCAGGGTGCTCGATCTCAAATCTAGTGTGCTGGCTGGGCGGTCCGCCTGGAGAGGAGAGAGCCTGGTGTATGGAGTGTGGCTCAGCGGGGCAGTGTTGCCTTCGCCTATCCCGGAGGATGGGGATTTTTCTTGTTAAGGTTTCCCCAGTAGTGTGGTGGTGCAATGAAGTCAGCGTGGCATGATGCCGCAGATGTCTGCCACACTTCTCCCACTAGTCAGCCACAGCATGTGTAGTGCCTCCAGTTTCCAACGGGGACCACTACTGTGCCGGGCATGCCTTGGATCCCTCCCCAGGGAGAGGAGAGCAGTCCCCGGGACACTCCATCCTCTCCCTCCCATACCAACCCCTGGTACTCTAGTTCATTCCTGAACTCAGGTCGCCGGTGTGACATCCAGTGCCTCAACCCTCAGTGCCATCGGGCCGGTTCACATTAAGCATATGTTGAATGTAATCTGGAGATGATTAAAGAAACAAACAAGAAAGCTAACTCTGCTTGCACTGGACTCCAAAAAGGCTTTAGATGGGTTGGAAAGGCGGGGGGTCATGTTTCATACCCTAAGTAAGTTAAATTTTGGCCCCTAAGTCAGTGCATGATCTGTACCCTATACCAAGATCCCCAGGCCCAGGTAGTAAGGAACACCTGTATCTCTGAACCATTTCACATTACCAGGGGGTTAGGCAAAGATGTCCCTTACCTCCTTTGTTAGAGATTACAGTATATATATTCGCACTAACCATTGAACCGCTGGGCATTGCAGTCCGTAATCATCCACTGAAAGGGGGTCTGCAGAGAGGAGAACACCACATGTAATATCCTTATTTTCCAGTGACGTGTTGCTATATGCGTCTGAGCCCCAAAAGGCTGCACCTGCATTACTGGAACCATGCAGTACTTTGACCAGTGTCAAGACACAAGATAAACTGGAATAAAAGTGAAATTATGTATCTGGGGAAGGGAACAAATTCTGCTGGGCAACCAGGTTTAGCAGTGTTAAAGTCTTCCTCGCAGATCAAGTATTTGGGTGTAATAGTACCAGGAAAACTGTCCAGGCTATAGCAACTCAACCAGCTACTCCTCTTGTCCAGTGTATGTTTTGAGCCTTGCCAATCAGAATACCAAACTTTTTTCACTAAACTAAGAGGGTCAGATTCCTCTCTTCTTTGGATGGGGAAAGCAGTTCCTATAAAGCAACAGATTCTGCCCACTAACACAAAGAGGGGAGGACTCGGAGTCCCTAATTTTCTTTAGCATTATTTGATAGCTCAGTCATTATACCTTAAGTACTCCCCTGCTAACACCCGCTTGGAGAGCAGTGGAAGAGGACACACTGGAAATTCAATTACTGCCTCCGTCCCTCCCTGGCTAAAATGTGTGTTAAAAAGTTATCCAACTCATTCACATCCAAGATGGTGAGAGCTTGGCTCTGGATACATAGGGTAAGTACTCGTAAGCCAAATATTTCTCCAGCAGCTTACCTGACCCAGGTTCTTGGCCTGGAATGGCAGCCCTCTAACTGGCTACTTGAGATACCACTGGGTCTGAAAGTTTTAAAAGTCTTAAGAAAATCAGGAGCTAGAAAAACATAATCCTCTTAAGTGGAAGCATTTTTTAATTTAATGTGAACAAAATATATTGCCCCAGGTACCTCTGCTATTTCTAACATCATAGGTTGCCTGCTGTGCCTCAAGGGTGATAGTCTCCACCCTTCATCTCTTAAGGTGCTTCTTTCAGCAGTTTCAGCCTATAGCTCTAAACTGGGAGAAAATATGTTGCATCTAATAGTTTTCAAAAGATTTTTTAAGGGACTAAACCATATCCCTCCTGTAAAGCGGTGTTGTCCCACTTTAAACCTGGTCCTCGCACAGCTTATAAAGGAGCCTTACGGACTCTTTAACTACTTGAACCGAAACCATTAGGTGAAAATGTACAGTTGTTAGTAACTTATGAGAAAATTACAAAGGGTCATCTAGAAGCAAAGGAATGAATATCTTCCTGGCTGGTATCTTGTATATCACACATTTACAGATTGACTGGTAGAAATCCTCCTTCAGGACTCAAAACTCATTCTACCAGGAGTACAGCGACTTCAGTAGCAGCTTCAAGAGATAGTCCAGACAGTGATTGTAAAGCTGCAACATATTGCCCAATTTTCACAGGACTGAGAATGCTGCAAGCCCTGGGTGCGCCGAACATTTGGCGCATGGGGTTTGGCGGCATTCTCCTGGCTTGCATCAGGATTTAAATCCTGTGCACCGATTGCTGCAAGTTAGACCAACTTTTCTGGTCTAGCTTTTGGCAGTCCCTAGGTACCCTTTCACGGGCTTGTGCCAAATATTTGGTGCAACTGCCCGTGAAAATTGGAGTAAAGATGTCACAACTATTGCCGATGTACCAAAATCGGGCAGTTTCGGCAAATGTGTTTAGCGCAGCTGCACCAAAAACAGGGTTTGACTCTGGGCTTGACGCAAGCCCTACATCACCCTTTGAAAATTGGGCCCATAATCTTTTGCCCATACTTTCACATTTCACTGCTCCATCGATAATCCTGTCAAGGAGGGATGCTATATTTGAGGCTTCTATCCTTAAGAACCTATTTCCTATAGTATCCACTAGTACACGCCTCCTTGTGGACCTGCTGGGAGTCTGTTTAAAGTTGTAAGCAGGGGAAAACTTCGATGTTAGAAAAAACAAATTTACTGACCCTGTAACAATAGTTCATCTAAACAATGTTTTCAGCTGATTACCACTGCCATCTCTATCCTCCCCTCATGAGATAGGTTTAGGTCCTTAACGGTTCATAATTTGTATGATTGCTGTGAGTGAAGTGCTTAAAATTTGGTTTAAATTTTCTCATGCAACATTATGAAGGAAAAAAAATCATGAAAAATTATTTGAAAAATATTTAAATATAATGTGTTTAAATTTTTTTGCTCAAGTTAGGTGTTCGTCTTTGCTGCTAAATAATCTGGCTGTTGAGACCAAGGGGTTATGTGATCAGTTCTTGGATTGATTTGGTGTACTTGAAAGTCCCGGACAAACTGCATGTGCAGACTATCTGCTTAAAGCTGTAATCTGTAGAAAACATTGATTAAATGAACTGTAGTTACAAGAGAGGTAGTTTACATCCCACAAAGCAGCTAGTGTACCGCCCTCTGCATCTAAACACACTTTCTCTGCCTATAAAATGCTGTTCCTCTGGCAGGTCACTCCGTCTCTGCTTAGCCACTTACAAGCAGTGCAGTGTCAAGACGTGAAGGCTGCTGGGATACCTTCCTGTGTTTTTATGTTATACAGTATAACAGCTAAGCATGTATGTCAGAATAACATTTTTACAAGGTGGGAAAGTGTCTTTGGATTCAGAGTGTGGTATATTAGCAGCTGGGTGTAATGCAATAACATAACTGGCATCCTTGCTATATGAACAGAATTTAGCTTTGAGCAAAGTGGGTGATGGGGAGACAGCTTTGTAGGGACAAGAGAAAGAGAAATTAAGAACTACAGTTAAAAATTGTAAAGTTGGGCTTTGGATGGTGGATTTTCTGAGGCTGGGCAGGGGAATCTTTTTTTTCTTAAACATAAGAAGGGGTGTAGGTTTTTGAGTTAAGGAGCATGTAGATCTAGGAGGAGCATAGTAACATCTGAAACGTGAAGGTTCTGAAAAGTAGGTGTAATGATATTAATGTGGGTGACGAGGCTGTCTGGTCCACGGGCTTAATGCAGTACTTACCATGGCTAAGGACCAGTCAGATCAGAAAGCTCAAAATAACCCTGCTCATGTTATAATTGTAGCTTTATGTTTACTGTGTTTTATTTTTACCCAAGTGATGTTGTGTCCTATTTACTCTTCTCTGGGTCGCACTTGGAAATGAAACTTGGCTCACTGTGTTTTTCCTGGTCCCCAATTTCTAAACTAACATAAATATTTTTGTGTTACAGAAATTCATAACCATGAACCATGTTCAAAACTCTTTAGGTAAGTGCATCTCTTTTTACATGTTGTAGTATACTTATTCATATACATTACTTCATTTAGAAATCTTTTGAAGCCTTGAACTTATAAAATAGTATAAATTACTGGAGTGTATTATCTTGTAATAGTTCAGCAATTATATCTGTGCTGAATGAGTGTAACTTTTGATGAAAGCATCACTGTATAATGCTGTGAATTTTGTGTTTATGCCACCATTTCAAAGTTATGCTAGGAGCCATAAATAAACAATGCCTCCCATCTGGACGAGAGAAGATCATACAAGTAAAATTAAATACACCAAACTGAACAAAGGAAAGATGTCACATTGTGTCATTGTTCTAATGACCATTATAAGTCTAATTAATTATTCATGAGCCCAGCAAGGCTTCTGATCGGCTACTGGAGTGGTCATTAACATCTTGGAAATGACTGCTGCAGCTGCAAACTGATGCTTATGGCTTGCATGGGCTGTGCCACACAACTAAAACCTAAATAACACTAGGAAAAAAAACAAAGTTGTTATTGCGATTAGACTTACAATCACAATAACAACCTCGAAGCTGGTCTTTCCTTGGATTAACCCACAGGAGGGAAGTAGCCCAGGCTGTGCGTCGAGCCACCCATCCCCCCAATCTGTCGTTAATCCCTCAGAAATGACCAGCTTCTCTGTCGTTATTAAGTATAATACCACTTGACCCTGTGGTTCATGGCTTACAGTATCATGATAACCCCTTAATATCATTACATCCTTATACTCTATAGTGAACTATAATGGAACATGGAAAATACCTGGGATCATCATCGATGGGAAGGTCACAGCAATGTACAGTGGCAGTAGGTTAGGCAAATAAAATGTGTTGAAAGGGACATAAAATGCTGTGAAAGTGATGTAATTCTGCCCTTATATTGAGCACTGTTAAGGCCACACATGGAGTATTGTATGTAATTTTTGTTGCTGTAGTATAAAAAGGCTATTGCAACAAATGAGAGGGTGCAACAGACAGCAGCAAAATTGAGACTGTAGTGTTTAAACTGGAGGGAACAGATAGACTATCTATGTTTGTTTTCCCCAGGGGAAGCTTACAAGGAGACAGAGATATCAGCCTTTACAAAATGTGAATCAGGGAATCTTTTTCTGCTTTTTCAGGGCGTAGAACTAGAGGGCAAACCCTATGCTGGGTGGGGGTGGAGGGATCGGACTAATGTGAGAAAGGGTGTTTCCACCAAGAGTAGTAAACCTATGGACTATGCTCCTAAAGGAAGAAGTGATACTGGGGAGTTTTAAATATTTGAAACTTGCTTTCCTCCTGGAAAATAACATTGGCAGATACAGCATTTAGTTCATTTGGGAAGGGAGGGTTCCCAGAAGTTTCCAATATTTTATGTCACATTGACTGTCAAAGCTGCTCGGAGGAGAATATGATGGATTTTTGTTGTTTCATGTAGCATTTTCTATGATCCTGACTAAAATACCTGTATAAAGTACAGGGCTTTACAGTCTTATTTATCTGGTGGTTATGTCAGTACGGAAAGATTTTAGCATGTGACATATGCATTGAACGTTTATAAGCTTGTAGTAGTTTAATGCTTACGCCATTCCAAGATAATGAGCATATATTATAATAGACAATTCTAAGGGCGTAGATACAATTCAATATCCACACTTTGGCAGTTCCACTGGAACAGGCTGATTCGTAGATTTGTTGGATGTCTTCAAGCTTAAGCTCCTCACCCTACCCTGGCAGTATATCCTGCTGCTCCACTCTCTGTTGTCAGATCTTTCTTTCTGCTGGAATGGACAGATCTCCCCCTCCACAGCTCTGCAGTGTTCAAGGGATATCCTTAGTAGTTAGTACTTTTTGCTAAACCTTTTGACTTACTTCACAAATCTGCTGTTAGAATCCTCATCTTTGACTCTACCTCTGGTCGAAGGTTAGGATCAATGATGGAAGATTGGAAGCCATGAGGTTTCAAATTCTGCATTCAGTGCTGGCAGAAAATGTCAGTCACTGACCCTGATGTGCACTGTCTCTACTGTTGCGAGGGCAGCATGATGTGGAGGGTTGTGGACGTTGCCAGATGATGCTTCCAGTGTTTTTGCAAGATAGAATGGCTAGGCTTGTCCTCGGTTGACCCTTGGAACAGGATCACCCTAAGGGTCACAAGAAGGCCTCAGTGGCAGCCAGTTTGGCTTTGCAGCTTGCAGAGGAGTATTATCTCTCAGGTTCTTGTTGGTCAGAGGCTAACAGAAGAGACTATAGACAAATGGCATCAGTGAGTAATAAACAGGTTTGTTACACAAAATCGGAACCAAACTCTACACAGAATCCTACCTAGGTACCGGGAGCCAGAGTATTCCCTATACCCCGGGATATGAAGATGGACTCGGGCCAAAAATGTCATGCAAAAGCTCTTTTTTTTGTAAACTTTATTTTTGATAGCAGAGCTAAAATAAATAGCCATGAAAGGTGGCACAGATCATTACATCACATCACTTATATAAATACAGTTAGACTCAGACGTATTCCAGGAACACCAGTGATGACATACTTAACCAAGAAGAAAGGACGTACAAAATTAATACTCCTAGTGGCCAACGCTTAAATACATAATCATAGTCGTAACGTCTCCTCAGAACAAGGGGAACCAGTTTTGTTGGATCGCCTCCTCTGTGGGGCCCAGATCTTGAAGTACAGGTCCATTTGCCCTCTGACTAAATATTGAGTCCTTTCAAGCTTCATACATTCCGTGAGGGACTGTATCCACACCACCACTGAATGGGGGTCTGCAAGTCTCCAGTACATAGCAGGGTCCGAAGGCCAATTACATTTCCCAGTGTCCAGAAACTAAAGCTGGGTTTATGTATTCCCCCTCTAACAAAGGGTAATCCCAACAATATCTCTACAGACAGGGTCCAGTCTAAGGGGGTAATATGGAGGCCATTATCAGAAGCACACCCTTCCAGAACTCTTGTACACGGTGACACTCTCAGGTCATGTGGAAAAAGGACCCCTCATGGATATTACAGGTAGGGCACAGACTAGAAGCCGCAGGGTCAATCCTATTGGCAAGATGGGGGTAAAGTACTGCTCAGTAGGATATTATATTGAATTGTTCTCAACCTGTTGTTGACTGAGCAGCTAGCAATATTTTTCAGGATAGCAATCCAGTCCCCCACCCAGTGAGACCCTCAGGGTGCAAATCAGATTTCCACTTTGCCCTCGTCCCCACTAGGGGGTTGGGGAGGGCCCCCACCATCGGGCTGTAGCAACTCCTCAAAGGTCTGAAGGAGGAGTCGCAAGACTGCCCCACAAACATCTCCTCCAAAGGAGAGTGTGTCCCCAATTGACCTGCCGTCCCCCGTTCACTTACCCTCTGGATAATGTTTTTGAGCCGTAGGTAGAGGAAATAATGAGAGGCCTGAAGTTTAAACTCGTTGCTCAGCATTTGGAAGGGGCAAACTTCTCCCACCTCCAATACATGGTGTAGTAAATAAAGGCCCCTACGATATCAACCCCCATAGCCACCTACTCCCATGGCGCCAACCCCCAGTAAAAGTAATCAGAAGGCAGTCCATGGACACCCTAGTACCATGTTTGATTATTTAATGAGCTGTTTTCCAGCCTTCCATGTGGCTGTAGTACAAGGTTCAGTATCCGATTAGATGAAGGAAAGCTCAGAATACCAGCCAAAGTGTTGTAGTATAGGAGGATGTGTGAAACATCCTCCAGTTCCACCCAGGCTGGGCGTTTATCGCCAGTTTTTAGTAGGTCTTGCACATGAGCAAGCTGGGCAGCCAAATAATAGTGCTTCACACTGCGGAGCCCTAGTCCCCCTTTTTAGAAGGCAACCACAAAGTCTCCCTTTTAATTCTAGGTCTCCTGTTTTGCCACAACAATTGAGTTAAAGCCCCCTCTAAAGCCTTAATATATTTATTTGGGATGGCCAAGGGTACTGTTTAAAAAAAGGATAGGAACTGGGGAAGCACACTCATCTTAACCACGTTTATTCTGTCTATGAGAGATAATGGGAGGGAACTCCAGGTGCAGCAGTCCTCTCTGACTTTATGATGGGAACCAGATTAGTTTGGGCTAGGGTAGAGAGCCTGGCAGGGATACTAATCCCTAGATATTCAAGTTTTTTGGAGGGGGTAATGACGGTCTGAGCTATATTGATGGGTTGACTCTCTCTTCCTAAGGGTAACCATCCGCATTTCCCCCAATTAATCTTATGGCCGGACAGTGGGCCATATATGCTAAAGATCTCTGTCAAAGCAGGTAGGGCATCCTCTGGGGATTGAGGAATAAAAGAATGTCGTTGGTAAAGAGGTATGTATATTGCATGGTTTTAACCCTTCCACTCAAAACCCCTTATGTCATGATGTGTTATGATATGCTGGGCCAGTGCCTCAATCGTAAGGACATATAAGAGCGGGGATAAAGGGCATCACTGTCTAGTCCCTCTAGAGAGAGGGAATGGAGATGAGAGAACATTGTTGGTAAAAATTTGGGCTTTTGGGGTCCGGTAGAGGGTTTGAATCCAGCTTAACATGTGGGGGCCTATGCCATACTTCCTCAAAACTGCCAACATAAAAGGCCACTCAGCTGTATCAAATGCCTTTTCAGCATCTAGGGCTAGGAGACCACCTCCCCTGTCTCTCTCCCCAAGGCCCACCTATGTATAATATTAATGGTCTTCTGATGTTATGCTTAGCCTGTCTTCCCTTAACAAATCCCTCCTGGTCCGGGTGGGTCAAGCTCGGGAGGGATCACTCCAGTCTGGAGGCCAGAAACTTGGCTATAATTTTATAGTCAGCATTCAAGAGGGATATTGGCTGGTAAGATGTGCACTTAAGGGGATCCTTACTGGATTTTGGGATGACTGTCACAGTGGCCAGGCATTGAGAAAGCGGCAGGACTCCCCCCTCCAGGACCTTCTGTGTCACCCGAAACATCAGCGGGCCTAAAATATCCCATGTTAGTTTATAAAATTCAGCAGGGATACCATCTGGGCCCAGGGCCTTTCCTTTTTTGGATCCCCACACCACAGCCTTCAACTCCTCCATTGTCACCGGAGAGTCCATTGACGCCCGCTCTCTCTCTCCCAATGTTGGTAGAGTTAAGTTCCCCAGAAACATCTCCAGGTCAGCACCTGCCGGTTATTCTGAGGTGTACAGGCTAGAGTAGAATGATTTAAAGGAGTCGTTTATCTTATATGTAAGCAATAAGACATGACAGGTGTGCATAGAACATATTTTACTGCATAGCCAGGTGCGTAATAAGGCACGAGGCCTTGGCCGAGTGCCTTTAACCCCTAGCGTGCGGTAAAATATGTTCCATGCACACACCTGGAGTGTCTTATTGCACTTATAAAATGGTCTACTATTTTTATTTTACTTTTCACAGTTAGAAAATAATGATTATATGGAGAAAAAACATTTTGTTCTGCAAGTTTATGATAAAATAGTCCTTCCGCCTGAATTTTGTGTTAATATTCAGTAGTCCATTTGCATATAGCAGTGTACTTCTACTTTGCTATTATTGCCATCCCTAAATGAGGCATTCTATCTTGCTGTTATTGCCATTCCTAAATGATCAAACTAAACGTTAACTGAAGATGGAAAGATGCAGCTGCTGAGATAAAACGAGCGTGTGCTGGTTGTACCCGTCGGACCCATCAGTACGAATTATGCTGGAAGTGCTACTGCAAGGAATGGCTGCTGGGCAAGGTACAGGGCACATCAAACTAAAAGTTAACTGAAGATGGAAAGATGCAGCTGCTGAGATAAAACGACTGCATACTGGTTGTACCGTCAGACCCATCAGCACAAATTATACGGGAGCCGCTACGGCAAGGGACGACTGCTGGGCAAGGTACGGGACCCGAATAGCAGGAGGTGCTACTGCAAGGGACAGCTGCTGGGCAAGGTATGGGGTGTATTACATTACAGAGGGAGGTGCTGTTATAGAAGATAGCAGAGAGCCGACAGCCACTGTTTGCATCGGCCCATGTAAACGCAGATTTGTGAGACTGTAGTTTACTTCCGGGATCCATTACAAGCACCTAGTCTGGTTGTTTAAACTGGTCGGTTTTATAAGTGTTTTTTCATGTATTTTTGTCGTCTGTGTTCATTTCTTGTTACACTGGTGGTTGTTATCGTGCAGGGAGTCTGCATTTGTAGCATTTAGGTGCCGTTTTCATTTGGGATAAACAGAGTGGCAGGAGCAGGTAATCTAGCTGTTTTTCTCTTGCATTGAGTAAAAAAAAGATGTCTGCCAGTAAAAATGCCAACATTCTATGCCACCAGAATCTTAGCCTTTTTACTGCCAGCTCTTTTTTTTAACCCATGCATGGAACAGATCTCATGCATGGTGAGCTGCTTCTTTGATTGGCTGATTTAGGTTGCCCATTTTATAATGGTCATACGTGACCTCCCCGTTAGAGCCTTCAAGCCCTATTATGGTGCGATCGGCCCTTTTTCCCTTCAACAAGCCTGCCAGCCATTTCCCTGATTTATTCTCCTCAAAATAGGTGTGGGAATTCATTATGATCAAATCCCTTTCAATCTTCCTGACCAATAACTAATTATATTTACCTTATAATACCTTAAGTTCAGATACTTTCCTCGGATTCAGGGAAATCATTGTCTCACCCTCTAATTTTTTAATCCTCCCCTCCAAATCAGCCTCCTGAGAGGAACCAAACTTTTTCTTAAAGAACAAGTAAGAGATTGCCTCACTTCGCACACAGGCTTTGAGGGTGTCCCATACATTGTTACAGCTGACATCTTCTGGGAGGTTCAGGGCTATAAACTCTGACAGATGCTCTATTATTTGCTTAAGAAATTGCTGGTCAAGGAGCAGAGAGGGGTCCATGCACCACTGTGGCAAGATGGGGGCTCCCCCTCCCACTAATCATCACCTTAAGAGGCGCATGGTCTGAAACGACTAAAGTATCATATTCTGCCAACCCCACATTGCTCATTATAGTAGATGGCACAAATATGTAGCTTAATACATAGATACATAGACAGTGTCGGCAGATAAGGGCCTATGGCCCACCCAGTCTGCCCATTTAAGTTTGTAAGTTCAGTTTATGTTTTCCAGGAAGTCTGTTGCCCCTTACCCCTGACCTCCAGAATTCCTTTATGTCTATCCCATGCATTCTTAAATCCCGTGATTGTTTCAGCCCCCACCACTTCCTCTGGCAGGGTGTTCCACTTGTCCACCACCCGCTCTGTGAAGAAATTCTTCCTCACGCTTCCTCTGAATCGCCCTCCTCCAACTTCATCCCATGCCCTCTAGTGCTGGAACATCTTTTCGCTTTAAAATAGTGTATTCCTGCACCCTGTTCCTCCCTGTAAGATACTTGTATGTCTCTATCATATCCCCTCTCTCCCTCCTCTCCTCCAGGGAGTACATGTTCAGTGCCTTCAACCTGTCCTCATAGGACTTGTGATGCAATCCATGCACCATCTTTGTTGCCCTCCTCTGAACCTTCTCTACCCTGTCTATGTCCTTACGTAGGTAAGGTTTCCAGAACTGCACAGTGTACTCCAGGTGCGGCCTCACTAGTATATATGTTCTATATGTTATAGTATATATGTTAATCTAGTATATATGTTGTGTTTATGGGGAAAAAAATAACTCCTTAGTAGTTGGGTAGAGAAACCTCCACGCCTCTCTCAATGTCCTTCCCTCCACCAGATGATGTAGTGCCAGTACACTATGGGGTGTCTGGCCATGCCTATTACCTGAATGGTCTAATATGGGGTCCCAATATGTATTAAATTCTCACCCCCATAATTATATTATCTGGAAAAGGGGCTAAAGTGGTTGCTAAATGGGTGAAGAAATCTAGAGAGTCGAAATTGGGACCATTAACGGAAACCAAAGTGAACTTAATACCCCCCCCCCAACTCTACCACTGCAATGACGTATCTTCCCTGTGGATCTGCTGTCGAGGAAAGGACCTTGTGTGGGAAATTGGGTCTAATCCAAATCGCCACCCCTCGCGCCTTGGAAGTAAAGGGAGCAGCTATGAAGGAGCCTCCCCAGGATGAGGCCAGACGTGCCGCCTCTTCTTTATTGGAATGGATTTCCTGGAGGAACACAATATCCCCCTTAATCTTTTTTATTTGAGACCACACTCTCTTCCTTTTGACCACTGTCTTGAGCCCACTGGTGTTCCAGGAGAGAAACGTAATGTTATCCATTTTTACTTAAGTAATAAGATGATTTACCACCATGACAACCCAGTAATTTAAGAATAGGTATCCAATGAAATGCTCTGCTTAAAGTTTTAAACAGAGAACAAGCAGCAAACCTTTCCCTCCTTGAAAAACTCCTAACTATCCCCTCAACCTCCAGATAAAGTCTGAGTTTATAGTGCCAAGAATTACATAATCCCCCCTCCCCTGTCTCCCCCACCTCTTCATACACCCTAGAACACTAAAGCTGTTAGAACAAAGATAGCATCCAAAACAGCAAACAACCTTTCCCTAACCTCAACTATAGAACAATGTGTTTTTCCCACCCTCTACTTGTCGTGGATAGAGTGCCTATCACACTGCAACCTATGATAAAAAATGAAAAAATATAAGTAAAAAGAATTATTAGTCCCTCCTCCGTCTTTGTTTATTTGAGGGGATGGGGGCAAGGAGGGCCCCACCCAACTCTCCCAATTGCCCTCTTCGTTTTACATGCCTTTAATCCGTGAACATCCCGGAGATCCCTGCAGGAGAACCGCACCCCACGGATTAATGGGGAAAGGCACCCTCCCACAAATATGGAAGGCTCAGTTTTGTTTGTAAGTGCTCTTACGTCTCAACAGCTTAAACAAAGAGAACCCCCAAGGTCATCACTTCAGCATGGGGAGACTCTGGTGGACCCCCCCCCCCGCCTCATCACCCCAATTATGATTTTAAAATAACTTTCAAGCCAACAATTAACCAACTGGCAGTAGCAAATAATAACAGCTTAACTCAACCACTCGTAAACAGAATGTGTATATAAAAAACAAAGAAATCCTTTATATTGATCAGGCTTCCCCACTGCAGTCCTGGGAGATCGGGTAACCAGGAAAGATCACATTTCCTTCCGCGGAAGGCCACAGTGCAGGAGTTTCCCTCTTGTAAACAAGAGACTACCCCATCTTATCGGTGAAGTATTCTTGCCAAAAGTACCAATGGGGAAAGCCCCCATGAGTCTCTGTTATGAATGCAGGCTGATCAGAAATGTATTCTCCCGTGAGGTTCCCCTCTCAGAGGGAAATCACATAAGTGATGTTTTCCCCACAGACTGAGTGGTAAGTGGAGAGGGGAGCACCCCCAAACCAGCCCTGTTAGGCCACTAGGTGGTGTTATGGCTCGGGAGAAATTGGGCCCCCCCCCCCATCGCCCACCTCCCATCCGTTAATACGGAAAGCAGACTTATCAGTACCTTAAATGTTCAGATAGATCAGTCACCCTGAGGACCGTCCTGCAAAGCTCTCTTCCGCCACTCTAAATCCCAAACAAATTCCAGGGCTGCATCAGGACTTGTGAAGGCCTTCTGGTTCATTCCTGGTGGCCAAATTATCAACCTCACAGGGTAAGCTAGTGTGAAAGGGCAACTTATAGAGTGAAGAATCCTTTTTGCTTCAGAGAAAGCTTGCCTCTGGGTTTGAAGTAATTGAGAATAATCCGGAAAAATGCTCACACAGGCCTGTTGAACTGTAATAGCGCCCTTTTATGCAAAAGCTCTTATACTGTAGATAATTACTATAGCAATGCATTCTTCTTACGCACATTAAATGTACAAACAAGCCTTGTTGGCTAGAATGCTAGGTGGCTTCTCGGTATCAGATATACATTTGTAGTAAAGTCAGCTAAAATTGTGAATACAAAGGGTTCTTACAAATCGTAGAAAACAAGTGCGGTGTTACATAAATCTGCATGGTGGCAGTGTAAGCATACATAAGACATCTCAGAAGATCACAATGTGTGTTAGAATCAGAACACAGTAATACATTATTAGAACATTGCATATATAGTTCCAGTGAATCATCACATTAATCTTGTAGATTGTTCCTGATACAGAGAGCACGTGATGCAGTCGAAGCAGCAGCACCTGTCTTTGTTAGCTCCTGCTCCTTCCACTCATTAAATTGTTATTTTTCTATATGCTGACCTGCAATTAGCACAAGTTCTTCGGGAATTACTGGGTTATCGGTCTGAACTCTCCGGCTACGATTTTGGCACTACGACTTGACGAATGGAGGCAGAAATAAGAGCTGCATTGCCCCACCACACTCCACCAAGCACACTGGAGAAAATGAGTAAGAGATTGAAGCCCCAGGCTCATGCCACACACCCACAGGCCGCAGGGTGCCAGCGGCAGACTCCACTAACAATAGAGCTCTTCCACGAGGAATTTAAGCCGTTCAAGGAAGATCCTCACTCCTTGGCTACAGACTTTAAGAGCCTATCTGTAGCACTGGAAGACCTCACCCGACGCACGACAGATAACGAAGTAAGAATTATTTCGGCTGAAAAAAGAATAGCTGCATTTGACCCAGCTCTGGCAGCTACCAGAAGCAGGATAGCCAAATTAAAAGCTAAGGTCGAGGACCTTGAAGGTAGGAGCCGCTGAAATAACCTGATCATCATCGGGCTCCATGAGGAGGAGGAAGGAGAGAATCTGGTGCGATTTATGCAGAAATTACTGGTCGTTAGCTGGTCCATCTCCTTTTGGCATGGAATATACTATTGAACGTGCGCATAGGGCTTTGCGGCCCATGCCTCCCCTCGGAGCTCCTCCATGGACTTTCATTTTCAGATTCCTAAACTAACAGGAGTGACATGTCCTGATTAAGCTTAAGGAGCTTAAAGATGTCTTCTGGGAGGGAAATAGGCTCCGGGTAGCCCAAGATTTACCCTTGTCAGTGAGGCAGAAGCGTGCATGATTCCATGCAGTCGTTACTAAGTTGATTGCGGTCAATATTAGATTTAGGATGGGCTATCCGGCCAGATTTCAAGTTTTTGAATTGAAAAGCATATGAAGAGCCGAAATCTGCGGAGGATTCTCTGAAAGTTTCTTTTCTAGGGCCGTGGATATGTTGTTCAATCCATACTGTCTGGCAGGTTCCTTGTCGCTTTAAATCTTGCCGGAAGGTCTTCAGGCTGGCTCCTCCCACCCATCCGGGTGGTATAAACCTCGGCTCGTCCCCATGACGCCAGATCTTCCTTACCGTTTGGAAGCTCAGGTTCCCTCCTTAGCGCTCTGCGTTTTAGGCCTGGATCCTAACTCTTCGGGTTTACTGAAAATTGTTTTAAAATTTACAAGACTTCTGTCTTCTTCTTCCCTCGCCGCTGCAATGGATAAATCCACTCCCGGCTTCCATCAGTGCCCGTGGGGGCAGAAGATGTCCCAGACTGATCCGCACTCGACGTGCATTTACTGCCTGGCTCTTGCTCATGATCCGCAGGCCTGCGATCTCTGCAAGTCTTTCTCGGCTTCGGTTCTTGAGGACCACGCTGCCAGGCTACAACTTGGGCGTCCCAAGAAACGGTACCCGCCGGTGAAGTCAAAGGAGGCCTGTTGGGCGGTGTCCACGGCTGCGGGCTCCATGGAGCAGCTGGAGCAGTTGATCGCTCTCGAGGAGGCGGCGGCCCAGGCTGCTTCATCTTCCTCCTCGGTCGCGGCGTTCATCCCGCTCTCATTGGGCTCCTCCTATACTGCTTCTTTTCTGGAGCTTTGCCAGTCCCTCTCCACTAAAGGAGAAGGGCCATTGGGACATTCCAGTCGTCTAAGAAAAAAGACCCAAAAGGTAAGTCCCACCGTCGACGTTCGTGGGAGCGGGAGAGATCCCCTTCACTGGACCGTCGGCTCTCGACTTCAGTCAAGGTTGCGGCTAAGGCTGCTGGCTTCATGGTGTCCCCGTCAGGTCAGCCGGCCGAGACATCCGTTGACGCAGTCGAGATTTTTTCTCGACCCGTTAGATGGTTTGTCGACTGGAGAAGCCGACAACCTTTCTTCACCGATTTCCCCCAGTGGTAACCGAGGACTTGCCTGTGCCTCCTGTGCCAGAGTTCCTGGTAAAGGACCCTAAACCAGGGGATGAGCGGTTTCCCTCTGCCCCCTCTTTGACCCACCCTCGGCAACCCCGAAGGTCTCAGTCTCGGTTCTCTTCCAAGTCGAGCAGATCCTGCCGACGTCGGCGGTCTCCGTCTCGACATCATGGAAAGTGGCGCCGCTGCTTGTTCTCTTTGGAGGATAGGCTCTGGCGTAAGTTACGTCGGCGCTATGAGGACTTGATGTGGCAGCAACTTTTATTGACCGGTAACAAGCCGACTCCATCGCCCTCTCCGGCAGTTAAGCGGCTGTCACCAGAGTGGCCGAAGCAACCCCTCGTAGTCATCAAGGAGCCAACCCCGGCGCCGGTTGTTCGGCCAAAACCAGCTGCTCCGCCCATTGTGGTGGAACCACCACCTCCTCAACCGAAGACTGGGGCCCCGACCAAGGATTCTCGGTCGGGTCAGGGCTTGCCCCATAGGTTGTCGGTCACCCTCACTCCCGATCAATGGGCAGGTGGAGGGTGCTCAGGTGCTCGGCAGCTGTTTGCAGACTCCTCGGAGTCTGATGATGACTCCTCCCTGTTCTCCAGGCCTATTGACCTGGAATCCGCTGGGGGTCAGTCGGTGGATGAGAGCCCATCCTCGTTCCTGGGTATTCTTCGACTCATCTCAGAGTCTGCTGGGATGCAGCTCGAACCCGTCCAGAAACGGGCCAGGTATGCCCTCACGGAGATACTGGACCGAGGAGATTCTCCTACGGAGGCCTTCCCGGTGGCCGAAGCCATTGTTGGCCTGGTCCTGGAGTTGTGGTAGCGGCCTGCTTCTTGTCCATGTCTTCAGCCAGGATGGCCCGCAAGTATGCAGTCCCCACCAGTTCACTCTCTGGTTTCTCGGAGCACTCCTCTGCGGAGGGGTTGGTGACCGACAGTGTTTTCCGGCATTCTGGAAACACTAGGGATGTGGACAAACCGCCCGATAAAGAATTCAAGAAGCTGGATTACTCAGGGCGGAGGGTTTACGTTGCTGCCTCCCTAGGCCTTCGACAGGCTAGTTCGGCTTTACTTATGGTACATTTCTCACATGCCCTTATGGGTTCCCTGGATGACGTGATTCCCCATCTCCCGGCTGACCTTCAGATGACGGGCAAGCAGGTTTGGGATCAGGGAAGGGCAATGGCTAAACAGCAGCTCCAAACTTCGTTTGACATTGGTGACTCTTGTGCCAAGTCAGTAGCAGCCGCAGTAGCTATGCGCCGCAGAGCTTGGCTGCGGATCTCCACCTTCATGGCGGACACCCAGCACAAGTTGGCAGACATTCCATTTCTGGGCACTGACTTGTTCGGGCCAGGGGTAGAAGGCCGTCTCCAGAGGATCGAGAAGTCCAACGCCACCTTGGACTCAGTCACATCTGCCCAGAAGGACAAAGGCCACCAGCAGCAGCATAAACCCTTTCGCCCTTAGGAGCGGCACGTCCGGCCCAGCAGCACCGGCAACAGGGCCAGCCGGCTCACACTTGGCGCCCTAAGGTCAAGTCTTCTGCTTCCTCCAATAGGAAGCCTGAAGGGAAAGGTCCAGGAGGCCCCTCGGCTGGCCCTTCCTCCAAGCCTGACCAGTGACGGGTTGAGGGGTGTCGCCCCCAGCCTCGTCACTCCTCCCTGGGTTCCCCCCATGGGGGGAAGGCTCCATCACTTCCTTTCCGCCTCGTCCGCTATTACCATGGACCGCTGGGTGTTAGAAGTGGTCGGCAGGGGTCTGCCTTTGGAGTTCGAGCAGTCCCCTCCCTACCGAGCTGTCGCCCCACGGGAGGCAACGGGTTCCACGGCCTCTTTGTTGGCTCATCGGGCCGAAATTGCCCTGCTTCTTCAAAAGGAGGTGATCAGGGAGGTGGCAGACCCTCCTCCAGACCCAGGGTTTGTGTCCAGGTACTTCCTGGTCCCAAAACGGACGGGGGGCTGGCGCCCCATTCTTGATCTGCACGACCTGAACAAGTTCCTAAGGCCACACACCTTCAGGATGGTCACTCTGGCACAGATCATTCCATCCTTGGAACTAGGCATGTGGTTCTGCTCTCTGGATCTCCAGGACGCATTCTTTCATGTTCCAATCCGTCCATCTCATCAGTGATTCCTCCGCTTCAGGGCAGAGGCATCTCTTTACGAGTTCTGGGCCATGCCCTTCGGCCTTTCTCCAGCTCCTAGGGTCTTCACCAAATGCATGGCAGTGGTGACAGCATTCCTGCGGCGCTGAGGGGTCTGGGTGTACCCTTACCTGGACGACTGGCTGATTGCAGCCCCCTCCAGGTACGAGGTGGAGCGGTCCAGGGATCTGGCCCTCCAGGTCTGCTCTCAGATTGGCCTCCTCATCAACGAGGCCAAATCGGAACTCGTGCCATCGCTGCTGATTCAGTTAATCGGGACAGAGCTCGACTCCCTTCAAGCCAGAGCTCGGCTCCTGGCGGACAGGGCCGAGGTTCTTTCTTCCTTTGACCAGTCATTTCTGGTTGGGTAATTGCGCCCTGCCCGGGACTACCTGCGCCTTCTGGGCCTCATGGCGGCCTGCACCAGCGTGGTCCATTGGGCCCGCTGGCATATGCGCCCTCTGCAATGGGGGCTGGCCAGCCAGTGGTCACAGCGCTCCGGTCCTCTGGACCAGCCAGTGATAGTGACCCAGAAGATGTGGGATGGCCTGCAGTGGTGGCTCGTCCCAGCTCATTTGCAGGAGGGTATCCCTTTATGACCGACGCCTCTCTGATGGGTTGGGGTGCCCATCTGGGGGAATTCCGGGCCCACGGCCTCTGGTCCCCTCAGGAGTCTCGATGCCTCATCTACCTGCTGGAGCTTCGAGCGGTTCGGCTAGCCCTTGCCGCCTTCACTCCGTTTGTACGTGGTCAGGTGGTTCAGGTCCAGACAGACAACACGACGACCATGTACTACCTCAACCGTCAGGGCGGGACGCACTCCTTGCCTCTGTGCAAGGAAGCTCTCCGCATTTGGTCTCTCATGATCAGCCTAGAGGAGGCTCTCCTAGCCATCCATGTGGCAGGAGCCTTCAACAGTCTGGCCAGTGCCCTCAGCTGGATAGGCTCTGCATCTCACGAGTGGTCTGTCCTGCTGGAGGTAGTGCAAGATCTGTTCTCCCATTGGGGCACCCCTCAGGTGGACCTGTTCACCTCCAGGGAGAATGCTAAGCTGAGGCTGTTCCACGCCCACCCACCTCAGCAGGGCTCGCTGCAGGGGGATGCCTTCTCAAGGCCGTGGACCCCGGGCCTCTTCTACGCCTTCCCTCCATTTCCCTTGATCCACAAGGTGATTCTCAAGGCGAAGAGGGACAAGGCGCGGTGATTCTGGTAGCCCCAGACTGGCCTCACCAGTTCTGGTATCCAGGTCTCCTCAGCCTCAGTCCAGGCTCCATAAGTAGCTCCCAGCCCACCTGGACCTCATCTCAGTCGACAAGGGGAAGGTCCTCCATCCGGACCTTCAATCCCTGCACCCGATGGCTTGGTTCCTGAGTGGCTAGAGTACCAGGCCTTGGGTCTTTCCGATGAGGTCCTCAACGTCGTTGAGGTGTCCCGTAAGGAGTCGACCAGGAAATGCTATGCCTTTAAATGGAAGAGATTCTCCATTTGGTGTCAGGACAAGGGGTTGGACCCCTTCCTGTCCCTTAGCTAGCATTTGGACTACCTGTGGTCCCTTTCTCAGCTAGGGCTTCAGTCGACGACCCTTAAGGTGCACCTGGCAGCCATCTCTGCTTACCGGGCGTAGGCCGGCATGCAGTCAGTGGCGCAGGAGAAGGTGGTCGGATGCTTTTTCAAAGGCCTTGATCACATATCCCCTCCAGTGCGAGAACCTCCACCTCCGTGGGATCTACTGCTGGTATTGGCTAAGCTCATGGGCAAGCCATTTGAACTGATGAACAGGTGAGACATCTCTCACCTGTCGTGGAAGACTGCCTTCTTGGTGGCTATTACGTCAGCCAGAAGGATGGGAGAGCTCCAGGTGCTTTCCATCGAGTCTCCTTATCTGGTCTTCCATAGGGACAAAGTTGTCCTTCGCCCCAACCCGAAATTTCTTCCGAAGGTGGTGTCTGAGTTTCACCTTAACCAGGTGTTGACTCTGCTGGTGTTCTACCCTGATCACACCTTGGAGGCCGAATATAGGCTCCATACTTTGGACCCTAGAAGGGCACTTGCTTATTATAAGGAGCGGACGGCTGAAATTGGGGGAGAGGTTCGCCAGCTGTTTGTCACCTATGCTGAAGCTGCACCTGGCAGACTTGCAGCCAAGTGGACGATAAGCAGGTGGGTCACTTCCTGCATAGATCTCTGCTGTAGGTTGACGGGCATGGAGTCACCCAAAGGGATAAGAGCTCATTCTACCCGCCATACCGCTGCTTCGGTGGCTGCTTCTAAGGACGTCCCTATCCAGGAAATCTGCAGTGCTGCTATCTGGAAGTCAGCACACACCTTTATTTCCCATTACCACATTGACCTTGAGTCACGCCGGGATGCTGGTTTTGGGACCTCGGTTCTCCAATCCTTATTCCCTAAGTAGGGGGTGCACACCTTGCCTTCCTCCTCCTGGAGAACTACTAGGAGTCTGCCAGACAGTGTGGATTGAACAACATATCCACGTCCCTAGAAATACAGGTTACTCACCTGTAACAGGAGTTTTAGGAGTGGTATATGTTCATCCACACGACCCACCCGACCTCCCCGGCTTCGACACGCTACCTGGCTTCCAGCGGGCTAGATCTGGCGTCATGGGGCGGAGCTGAGAGTTTTACCACCCAGGTGGGTGGGAGGAGCTAGCTTGAAGACCTTCCAGCAAGATTTAAAGCGGCAAGGAACCTGCCAGACAGTGTGGATGAACAACATATAGCACTCCTAGAACTCCTGTTACAGGTGAGTAACTTGTATTTCCTGAGCTGTTTAAGGACCGCTGAGGAATGGGGAGTATCTTCAGGGCTCTGTTATTTTCGGGAAACGTCCCTGGCTAATCGGGTATGCTCTCTAAATACCAGTAAAATGGTATGTGGATGCTCTTTAATTGCTTTTGCCCAGCCCCTTTCAGACTTTGTTATTCTGCTCTTGGAACCTGGAACTTATCCCTCACTATCTTAAGCCAGTTAGTGTCCCAGGGGGAGGTGGCCTGAAGTAAGACCGCCTGCTGGATTAATTTGGCTCACCACGGAGTGTGCAGAGACTGTATCACTTACACTTATCTGGCAAGTGGACTAAAAAGTTTTTTGTTTGAGGGGACTATGCTGCCGGTAAACCGATTTAGTCTACCCGTGTATTGAACTTTTTTTTTTTTTCCAACGCCTTCCCCTCTCCTTTGCAGTAAACTCCAGTTCTGGGACATTTTATCATAACTCGCAGCCACGGACGGATTGGGCATTTTGCTTTTATGTTTGCGTAAAGCTCCATGAATTATCCTCGGCAGATTTGGGGCACTTGCCCATCATCTGTGGTGTATTGTTAAGATGCTGTAAGAGGGTCTTTTACGGTATATATAACTGTTCTTGAATATGGGGGACTAGAGTAATTTTGATATTTTTTGCTTTTAGTGGATGGAGTTTGGGTAGTCAAATAGTGGGGTAGTGGATAAGCCACCAGATATGGCAAGCTTTAAATCTTTCTGGTTTGAGGGTGGGGCTGGGCGGGGGGTAGAGATAGTGGCCATGTGGAGGTGGATCACGAACTGTAATGACTTTAGCATGGTGGGGGTGTTATTGTTTTTGGGGCTGGGTTTCAGTATTGGGATCGCTTTTTTGGCAAGGGGGAGAATTAGTTTTAGCAGGGGTTTCCTTTTTACAGACCTCACTGGCTTTTTGTAATATTCACAATTTTCCTATTGTTATGGATTGTTGCAGAGAGTTTTTAGTCTTCTGTTTTGGAATATTCAAGGGGGGAGAAACAAGACTAAAAGATACCAAGTGTTTAAACATTTCAAACTTCTTAAGGGGACATTCTTTTTCTCCAGGAAACACACCTGTTGGAGGCTGAAGGGCATCTCCTTCACAGACAATATGTTGGCCAGATAGTACTCAAAGTAGAGGTGTAGCGATTTTCTTATCTAAATGTGTCTCCTTTGTGAGTAACCAAGTCTTAAGGGACCCCTTGGGGAGATGCATCTTAGTGAAGGGGGTTTTAGACAGAAAGTGGTCCTTTTAGGTTGCAGATATGGCCCCAATATTGATACACCCAGTTTTTCATAGAGCTTCATGGTGTTGCTGGGCTCTACTTACAAGTATCCTGATATTCTTAGGGAGGGACTGGAACCTCCCATTTGCACCAGATTTAGGTAAGGATGGCATGAGGAGGAAAGGCCTCTCCCCTGCCCAGATTGCTGTTAGGGAGCTGAGGGACCACCTAGGCATATGCGACCCATGAAGACTCCTGCACCCCACTCTAAAGGAGTATACCTTTAGGTCTGGCATGCATGACTCAAGGTCCAGAATAGATTATTTCCTGATAAGCCATGTTCTGTTAGGGGGCCTAATGGACTCTAGCATTGAGCCGGGAGTGATATCGGATCACTTGGTAGTAGCATGTTCTTTTATACTGGAGGCCAGTTCACCAAAAGAATCAATCTGGAAACTGAATAATCATCTACTTAAAGATAAAGAAATTGTCAAGAGTATAGAGGCAGAAATCCGGGCTTATACCCAGGTCAATCTACATTCTGCACAGAGTTAATTTTGAATGGGGAGCCCTGAAGTCTGTGTTAAGGGGATCCTGACTGCTGGCATCACAGCACAAATGAAGAGGGAACAAAAGCTATTTCCTTATTATCCAAATACGGTATAGAGGCTACTGTATCACCTAGCACCCTGAGGCCATATACATTCCAAACTGCTCGGGGACAAGCACGCCTGCCTGTTAAGTAGCAGGGCAGAGTACACCATCCTTAAAATAGGTGCCAAGTATATTGACCAGGAGTGAGGGCAGGTCATCTCCCTTGCACCAAGGCCCTCAAGAAACTGGAATCTTCCAGGCTTATTCAGGGTATTCGCTCCAAGGTAGATGGGTCCCTACATCTCTCCCCCAGGGCAATTACAGAGGAATTTGCCACGTATTATAGAGAGCTATATGGCCCTATGCCTAACCCCCCCGAATCAGCAGGAAATTCAGAACTACCTAGATGCTACCCCCCTTCCTTCTCTTACTGGGGATCGGCAAGAATCTTTAATCACTCCAATTTTAGAAGCTGAGATCCAGGAAGCCATAAAATCCCTGACCTCCGATAAGGCCCTGGGACCCGATGGGTTCTCTCTCAACTTTTATAAAACATTTACTAACATACTGTCCCCTTCGTTAAGCTGTCTCTCTATGACTGGATTTTGAACTCTAACCCCCTGGGTGGCTCTCTGCTAGAAGTGCTAATTATCTTATTACATAAACCGGGTAGGGACCCTGAGGATGTAGGCAGCTATATAGGCCTATATCACTACTTAACTGTGTTATTAAGATCTTGACTAAAATTCTGGCTAATAGGCTAAAAAGAGTTCTCCTCTATCTGATCCATCCTGATCAAGGGTTTATGGAAGGTAGGCACCCGGCGGACCATTTCCATAAGCTCACACACATCTTCTCTGCATTCAGGGCCTCAGACTTTCCAGCTGGGCTGTTGTCCCTGGATGTGGAGAAGGCATTTGATAGTCAGTTGGCAGTTTCTTTTTCTAACCATGTCCCATTTTGGCCTTCCGCAGAAATTTATCCAGTGGGTCTCCTCCCTATATCGACACCCCCAAGCTGGCATTTATTGTGATGGAGTATTTTCAAGGCCATTTTCCCTTTCGTCGGGTACTAGACAGGGGTGTCCTCTCTCCCCTTTGTTGTTTAATATTTACCTCGAGCCTACCATCTAGGCTGAGGTGTCATCAGGAGGTCAAGGGTATTAAAGTGGGCCTGCAGGAATTCAGGCTGTCGGTGTATGCTGATGATATCTTGTTGCACCTGTTAAACCCTACCCAAACCTTTCCCATGGTATTCTCTGTCTTATCCGAGTTTGGTAACATGGCCAATTACAAGGTTAATCTAGGGAAGACTGTGGTTTTCCCACTTAACCATAGGTTCACGAAGGGCGATATAGCACCCCTGGGACTACAGTGGAGTCCCCACCATCTTAAATACCTGGGGCTTATGTTAACTAGACAGGAGTCGTCTATGAAGAAACTGAATTTGGACGCACTTCTGTCCACTATCCAGCAGGACCTAGGCAGATGGCAATCCCTCCCGATATCAATCTGAGGGAGAATTAATATAGTTAAAATGAATGTACTACCTAGATTGTTTTATCCCCTTAGCATGCTCAATTTGTGGATTCCCCTAGCCTGGTTTAGAAAAGTCGATGCAATTTCTCCTCCTTCCCTTGGCTAGGGAAACAACCCCGGCGTGCTTATAGCAAGCTGGCGGCTTCAACTCTAAAAGGTGGACTGGGGTTGTCCCACTTTAACCTGTATTTCTGGGCCAGTCATGCAGCTAAATACCTTGGATGGCTTACCCCCCAGTTGGAGATCGCAGAGGGCACCTGTGTTCTGGCCTGGTTGGTGCTGGAAAAAGGTATGATATCTGCAGCCAGGGTTTCTCCTGAGGCAGTACTGCATATTACTGCATCTTCTCTTCCACCATCCTTGGCCAATTGTCCAGTTGCCCTTTCTGTCAGCATACATGCTCAACTCTGCACCTTCCTGCGCTATAAACATACCAGAGACTCCAGACAACCTGTGGTGAACAATCCCAACCTTAAACTTGGAGCCTATAATATCCCTATGAACTGGCTTCCTAATCTTAGACAGTTTAGGGTAATGGATTTTTTCCTCAGGGGTAACTATATGGATTCCAGAGGAATCATACTCAGGATGGGTCTGTCGCAGACCAAGATTTTTAAAGTTTTCCAGCTTTGCCACCCCTTGGTACGTCTCCCACTAGACTGGATGAAAACCCCAATCCATGGGGAAACCTTTGATTTGTTGGTGACAATGAGTGGCCAACCGCATGCCATATTCAAATATATATGTTTTTAAGAGGTATTACCCTGGACTCCGGTATGGTTGTTCCTAGAGCCTGGACAGCGCATTATCCTGATCTTGCAGAGAGATGGGATGGTATCTGGAAGGCCACCCATAAGTATCTTTCACAAGATAAATTAAGGCTTACCCAGTACCGGATCTTGAACGATATGTATTGGACTCCGGTCAAACTCCACAGAGTGGGTAGATCCCCTGATAACTTGTGTAACAGATGTAGACAGGAAGAAGGCTCACTTAAGCACATATTTTGGGATTGCCAGGCGATTCAAAATGTATGGACCCAGATCAGACAGATCAGACCCTCTGTTGGGGCTGAAAGATTTATTTACCCCAGCGATATGTCTCCTAGGGAAATTCTCTCTGATACCAGTCAGAATTCGTAGATACCATATAGCACTCTTATCTTTAACTTTGAAGAAACTTGTTCTTCGCCACTGGCTGGATTAATCGGCCATATCATACCTGGAAAGATTAAACAAACTTCTTTTCAACCTCTGGGTTTAACAAATGAGGGCCACTCTTTGGGGCTCGTTGTCTAGATATAAAGGTCTCTGGGAGGGTCTCCATACACTTTACTTGCTTCAGTTGCAAGGCACATAGGGTTGAGACAAGCCCGGCTAGTAATAGTCCCAACAGGAGGGACGCCTCCTTTACAGGTCTTTTAGTTCTTTTGGGGGATGGTCTGCTTCCTCCAGATTCAAGGATTCCTGATGGGCATTTGTGATGTATCTTGTCTTTCTCACGCTGGCTATGCCAGGGAGGGGAGAGATTGGGGTGGAGGATCAGGCCTATATGGATGTTAAGACTATATTTCTCCTGTTATACTTGTATCAAGTTTTCGCCTGTATGTTGAAAATCTAATAAACTTGAATTAAAAAAAGAAAAGACTGTTCCTGATACCTTACTCTTATATGGTAGGTACCTATGCCCTAATAGGTTAGTACTGATTATAGCATGTATTGGAGCCATGATTAGATAATACTATGGATGCTGTCAGGGGTGTACTGTAGGTTTCCAATATAGGTTAGGTGACCAAGCTTAACAAGCTTGTGGCCCTTGAGGAAGATGAGGCAGCTGCAGCTGTGGTGAGTACCTTGTCAATCTTGACATCGTTCTCAGCTGGGGCCAGCATCGTAGAGTCCTTCTCAGATTTTTCAAGAGCTGTGTTGAGTCCTCCAGACCTTCAGGGAGAGCCATAAGTGCCACCGGCACTGGTCGTTTGATTGAGAAGTGATCGTGTTCCTCCATTCCCTCGACTGCCCTGACCGTTTGACTTTAGTCAACTACATTTGGTCGATGATCTGGTTGAGAGCTCCTCAGTACCCCTGTTGGGCTTGTCGACCTGTACTGTGGTTGAACAGGCAGTCGAGATTTTTCTCAAACCCATCGACTGGTTGTTGGAGGAGCTCAAAAAGCAGTCTCTCTCTCTCTCAGACCCCAGTGCTCCCAGTCCTCATTCAGGAGGACATGACTCAGTCAGTGTCCCCTACTGGGTCACTGCGGGACCAGCCTCCACTGGCAGTCTTGCCTCCGAAGCCAGTGCTACTGTACACAGCTCAACATGTGGTCTACCATGTCCCTCTGGAGGACCCATCTTGACATTGGCCCTCAGGTTGATGGTGGAGGTCAAGGCACCATTCTCACTCAGCCGGGAGGTGCCACTGTCGACACTGCGTGATCTCCTTTGGTGAGGAGAGGCACCGCTGCAAGATATGACGGTGCTACAGGTAGCTCTTCTAGCAGCTGTGGACCACTGTGAGCAGGGTAGGGCTCTATCCTGTGGAACTTTGGTCACCTGTCAGTCAGTTGTCATGCCTGTGCTGTTCCATCTGAGGCAGATGCCCCCAGAGTCTGCTTCTCCACCCCTAAGGTTGGAGCCGCCATCACCACAGCCCTTGTTGGGAGCTCCCATGGAGGATTTCTGTGCTGCTGCCAGCTTGTCAGGCTGGCTGTTGGTGGTGATCACTCTGTCCAAAGACACTAGGGTGGTCCACGGCAGCAAACAATGGAGGGTCATTTTTGAGGAGTTCTCAGACAACTCTGAGGGTCATCCATGCTTTCCTCGAGGACCCACACTTTTGATTGTGACTCGGTTGAGGAGTTGTCCACTGACCATGGGCTGGTGTCTTTTGGGGCTTTACTCCATCTCATGTCAGAGTCCATGAGTGTGCCCTTGGAGCCAGTTCGGCAGAGGGCTAAATACCCCATCACTGGCATCCTGGACAGGGATGATTCCCCAAGGGTGGCCTTTCTCATGGCTGAGGCAATCTTGGAGCTTTGACAGCGCCCATCATTCTGTCTGGCACCTTTTACCTGTATGGGGTCCACAAGTATACATTCCCTGCAGGGTCCCTTTCAGGGTTCTTAGATCACCTTTTGGACAAATGGTTGATCTTTGACTCAGCCTTTCAGAAGTTCAGTGGCCAAGGGATGTGGACAAGCCTCTGGACAAAGAGTCCAAGAAGATTAACCATACAGCTAAAAAGGTCCATGTTGCTGCATCGCTGGGTTTCCATCAGGTGAGCGATGCCGTGATGATAGCCAACTTTGGCCAGTCCCTGTTGGGAGAGCTGGATGATGTCCTCCCTCATCTTCCTGCTGACGGCTACCAGTGAAGTTGGTCGGAGACCAGGGTCAGTCACTGGCAAAACACTAGCTCCAGATGACTGTGGACATTTGTGACTCCTGTGCCTGTTGCAGGGCCTGGCTGTGGCTTTCCACCTTAATAGCAAATGGCCCAGCACAAACTGGCCGATGTCCCCTTTCTGGGCACTGACCTCTTTGGCCCTGGGGTGAAGGGACAGCTCACTAGGACTGAGAAGTTCAGTGCCACCCTTGATTCTGTGGCATCATCGCAAAAGGACCTGAAGACTCGGAAACCCAAGAAAAACACTTTCCAGTGTCCGTCCTTTCTGCCTCAGCAGCAGTCTCAGCAGGGGCAGTATCAAGCCTGGCACCCAAAGCCCAAGTCGATGGCCAGGGGGGCAAAAAGAGGCAGGGGAAGTGGTGCCCTTCAAGCCCAGTGGCCAGTGCCCCCTCCAAAGCTGCCCAGTGGCAGGGAAAGGGTGTGTTATCCTCCTGCCTCTCCAGTACCTTACCCCACTCCCAGTGGGGGATTGACTGCACCACTTCTGGCCATATTGGTCGTCATTACTATGTAGGGCTGCCACCTGGCATAATTGGGGTACTAGAGGGTGGCCTCTGGAATTCGAGGCTCACCTGCCTTGCCAACTCCATGCTCTTTAGTTGTCCAGGGTATCGCAGCACACACTATTCATCCTGTGGGAAGGTGTTGCTCAGCTCCTTGCGATGGAGCAATAGCCCATTTCCCATATGCTTTGACAGGTCAGGGTACGTGTCCTGGTGCTTTCTGATCCTAAAGCGGATGGAAGGCAGGTGCCCCATACTGGATCTATATGATCTAAACCACCTTGTGCAGAAATGCAAGTTCTGGATGGTCACTCTAAGCCATGTTAAACCATCCCTTAAGCAGGGCATGTGGTTCTGCTCCCTGGACCTTCAGGACTCGTTCTTCCACATCCCAGTCCATCTGTCTCACTGGCAGTACCTATGGTTCCACACAGAAGTGGTTCTGTATCAGTTGCAGGTCATTCCTTTCTGCCTCTCATCCACACCCAGGGTCTTCACCAAATGCATGGCAGTGGTGGTAACCTTTCTGAGGCACAAGGGCACCAGGGTGTATTCCTGCCAGGACGATGGGCTGGTAGCCGGGCCATCCAAGGGTATGGTTGGTCAACCTGGACAAGTCCGAACTGATCACCTTGCAGATGATAAAGTCGATTGGGACAGGGTGAGCCTTCCTGTGGGCCAAGGCTCATCTCCCTATGGACTGGGCTCAGGACCCTACCTCCTTTGCCTGAACATCTCAGGTTGAGCTCTCACACTGTGCCTTGGATTTCCTGCATCTTCCAGGGTGTATGACATCCACCATCAGTGTGGTCCATTTAACTTGTTGGTGGATAAACCACCTACTGTAGAAGTTGGGCTGCCAATTGTCTCTGACTTTAGTCATCTGGACCAGCCAGTCCTTGTGAGTCAGCTGATCTAGGATGCTATCCGGTGGTGGCTGGTCCCACAACATCTGGAGGAAGGAATCCCATTTGTCTGCCTAGAGCCATCTGTCCTGCTCACGACTGATGCATCTCTGGTGGGGAGCACACCTGGGAAACCAAAGAGCCAGTGTTACCACATCAACCTGCTGACACTCCAGGCAGTGTGGCTGGTTCTCATGGAATTTGCTCTGTTAATTGGGGTCAGGCTGTGCAGATCCAGACAGGCAGTACCATGACCATCTTCTACCTGAACAGGCAGGGTAGAACACACTCCCTTCCCCTGTGTTAGGAGGCTCTCCACACCTGGACACTCTTGCACTACCTGGGTGCAGATCTCCTGGCAATTCATGTTGCGGGAGTTCACAGTTAGTCAACAGACACTCTTAGCCAGGTGGGAGTTGCTTGAGTGATCCCTGAGTTAGGAGGTGGTAAACCTGTTCTCCTGGTGGTGCACCCCTCTGATGGACCTGTTTGCCTCTTGAGAGAACAGAAAGCTGAGGCTGTTTTGTGCCCATCCCCCGCAGTCTGGGACACTATTGGGGAATGTCTTTGTGAGGCCTGGACCCCAGGCCTTGTGCACGTCTTCCTGCCCTTCTCCTTGATCCACAAGGTGGTGGTCAAGATCCGGAAGGACAAGACACAGATGATCCTGATAGCTCCAGACTGGCCCTGACAGTTCTGGTACCCAGATCTTTTCAGCCTCAACAGTAGGCCTCTCTAAGCAGTTGTGTCTTCACCCAGACCTGCTGACCAGACAACAGGGGAAGGTCCTACACCTGGCCCTTTAATCTCTGCACCTCTCGGCCTGGTTCCTGAGTGGTTAGAATTCCAGGCCTTGGGTCTCTTGGAAGATGTGCTTCATGTTATGAAGGCTTCCTGAGAGGAGTTAACTGGCAAATGGTATGCATTTAAATGGAAGAGGTCATCTGTCTGGTGCCAGGGTAAGGAGCTTGATCCCTTGCCTGCAGTATGGCGAGTCTTGGATTACTTCTGGTCCCTCTCTGTCAGACCTGAGAGCGATGACCCTAAAGGTGCAACTGGTAGCCATCTCTGCTTACTGGTGCAGGCTTGTAAACTGACTGTGGCCCAGGAGAAGGTGTTTGGGGACTTTTTTTTAAGAGCTTTGCTCACTTGTCCCCTCCGGAGTGTGAGCAACCGCCACCTTGGGACCTATGTAATTCATAAAGAACAACCAGCACTCCAGGCTTGGTTGGAATTCTTAAAAGTCTTTTACTGTGCATTTAAATACTTACAACAATTGATTACAGTACAAGTGAATATTTTACACAGAGGTCCTCTTTACACATAAACCAACCTCGGCGCTTCGGGGTGTAATACAATTCATCAGGACTTTTAAAAATTCCACCTAAGCCTGGAGTGCTGGTTGTTCTTTACAAATTACATTTATTCATTTTTCCAGTGCCCAATGTTGCTGAGAGCACTGCCTTCTGTTTCGGTGGAGACCTTGGGACCTGTTGCTGGTGCTGGCTATGCTTGCTCATGGGCAAGCCATTTAAGCCTGTGTACAGGTGTGAGATGTCATACCTGTTGTGGAAGACTGCATTCCTAGAGGCTATCATGTCAGCCAGAAAGATAATGAGTTCCATGCATTCATGGTGTAGTCTCTTTATTTGGTCTTCCACAAGGTCAAGGTCACCTTTCACCCACACCTGATGTTCCTCCAGAAGGTTGTATTGGAGTTTCACCTTAACCAGTTGATTAACCTTCCAGTGTATACTTTTAACAACCCATCTTTAGAAGCCAATTCCATAGACCTGTAGAGAGCGATTACCTATTATAAGGTGCATACGGCTGGAGTTCGGGCCGAGGCTCTCCAGTTGTTTGTAATTAATGCTGAAGCTTCACCTGGCACACTGGCAGCAATATCAGGTGGATAACATCCTGTATCAACCTCTGCTATAGCTTGGCTAGTAGGGCGCCTCCCAAAGGGCTTAGGGCTCATTCTGCTAGACATACCACTGTTTCGGTGGCTGTTTCCAGGGACATCTAGATACAAGAGATTTGTAGGGCAGCCACCTGGGGTAAAGCTCACACCTTTTATCTCCCATTACATAATCAACAGTGTCATGTCATATGCTGCTTTTTGGGGCCTTGGTTCTCCAGTCTGTGTTTGCCAAATAAGGGTGTACACCTTTCCCACTCCTTCTAAAGAACTACTAGGAGTCTGCCAAAGTGTGGATTTTGAACTGTATCAGCGCCCGTAGAATATAGGTGTTTCACCTGCAACCATAGTTCTAGGAGTGGTATACAGTTCTCACCCTGACCCACCCAACCCACCTGGCCACCCCTGTCAGTGTGGCACCTGGATCCCTGCTTACAGCATGCAAGAAATGATTTCAAGAGGCGAAGCTGGAGGATGTAATGCACGGGTAGTGGGAGGAGCTTAAGCTTGAAGATGTCTGATGAATCAGCCCATTCCAGTGGAACTGCCATAATGTGGATATGAACTATATATCGCTCCTAGAACTACAGTTACAGGTGAGTAACCTATATTTATAAAACACCCTGCAAAACTGGTGTACTACTATTAAGGTGTTATGGGGACAAATATAAACAATCAGTTTATAATTTTCTTCTAAAATGGGGGAAGAGAAAATCCTGTGTCCTGAGTAGTCATTAGCCATGCTTTAGAAATGTCTAATGCATGGATATAAACTAGTACTTGTCACAAACACACTCAGCAGGTCAGATCCTCTGCTCCCACAGTGCCAAACTCCAAGCGCAGTAATGTGAATAGGTAACAGACAAGGTAACCTTCCTGTCTGCTTGTGTTTCCGAATCACCTTTGGTCTCAAGTTCTGGGGGGGATTCAAACCGTAAACCTTATGCTAGCGTACCCAGTGCACAGGTGCAGATTCGTACCCTCCTCGGGGATTGCGGTACAATCGTATGCCGGGGCACCCAGCCAGGCTTCCAAACTGAACCCTTAAAACTCTATAAAAGCCCTTAGGTATATTCTTACCTTTTCCCAGTCTAGTAACACCATCAAGCTTTTGAACAGTTTTTGTCAGTCTTAACCCTCTATACGTCACATGCAAAAAGAACTGGCAGAACACGCAGGTAGTCTTTTGAATAATATATTTACTAAAAAAAATGGATAAAAATGTAAACACAGAACAATATATCAAAGAGCATACAATCACTTAAAAGAAAACAAGGAAAGGTACAAAACAAAAACTCCTACCACAATACATTTAGACTTTTTCTATCGAATGTATTACCTCTGTACAGTGCTTAAGTTAGATTAGAGATCGTGTCTCTTGAGAGTCCAAAAAGATATGTGACTAAACAGTTTAGACGCAGTGTACTTTGTCTTCCCACACCTTTCTGTGAGTCATCTAGCTCCTCCTTTTAAAATATAAAAAAAATACAAACAGGATGTCCTGTCTGGAGGTATATTAAATACTGTGACTTCAGCAAAAACTAATTTCCCAAATGGAGTCTCTTTGAACCACCAGTTCCCATGAAGTTTTACAACCCTGCAATTCTCCCACTTAGGTGCAAGATATCTGTCAGGAATCGGCTTAATGATGTCCTGTTTCTGAAGTCATAAAATGTATATTTCACTTCCCAACTTCAAAGCATGTCATAAACAGGCCATCAAATACAATTTCTCAAGGAAGTTAATTACATTACAGAGCTCTCCTGGTTTAATATATATCCGGTTATTTCACTGAAACCTGGGGGGGGGGGGGTGGCACCCTACCACAGGCATTCTTATGTGAGACAAATCACATACTATTTTTATATTACAAATATTATAGAAAAATCAGAACCAGCTAGCCAAGCGTCACAGTACTCAGAACCAGAACTCAGTACGGCACAGTACAAATCAGTGAGCCACATAGAATGTTCAGAATCTTAAAAGCCATCATTGTTTTCCTCCTCCTCCTTGGCAAGGAAAACCTGCAGTCTTCACAAGAAGAAAAATGTGCAATCCTACCACAAAACAATCTGTTCAGTGGTCACACGTCGAAAAAACATATGAAAAGCCTTTGATTGTCGTGCAAAAAAAAAAAATTAAAACATCGGTTTACGTCACCGTCACACTAAACCTCTGCCAGTCCTGTCAGCTGACATCACCTTCTTGCTAAATTTCTCCCAGCTGCTTAAACTCTCAGCTGAGCACAATGATTGGTGGCATTGCCCCCCATTTATGCCATTGTGCTATTTCAGTTCATATTTCCAGTCCAGGAGCACTGTCCAAGTTAGCATAGTTATCTTTTTTCTTGCTTATCTTATTGTTTTGTTCACAGCTCTCCCATTTCCTGCTTGACACATCTACCCTTGCTAAGCTCCCAAGACTCTGACCCCTGCTGCCGCCACGGCCAGCAATCCTCAAATGCAGCCCCTGTTGTTAACTTCTATTGACAGTCTTAAACATGGAACATTTGGAAAAAAGCTAGTGAAATGTTTTTGTTGTGTGAAATCTGCTACCAGCACACATCTCCAATGAACTGTGGCTTCAAACAACATGAAGTCTTGCTGTATTCTGACTATTGCAGTTAGCACCAGCCTTTAAACTGCCCTGGAGAACAAAGGGTTAACTTTCTATGCAGTGCATAGAATGCTGAGCTGGAGCTCAGTTGAGGTCTCTGTCTGTTTCCCTTTAAAACTCAACCATCAGATTCTTTACTCCGCCTCACTGAACAGTCGCTCCAGAGATTTCTCATTCAGCTCGGTTCGAAAGTCTGTTAAAGTGTTGGTTAAGTTGTCAGTTTTAAACCAAATTTATTTCTGCATAGTCGGTTCAGTCTCTGTCTGTGGTACCGTGAGTACTAGATAGGTTTTGTTCTGATTTTCTGTGTGGAAATTGTAAAGTGTCAGATCTGTTCAGCTGAACCGATCACATGTAGTGAATCCTTGTGTTTTACTTTAGTGTGTGGTTACCAGTCCTTATCAGTTCTAAAAAAAAATGTGTTTTGTACGTTTTTTTCCAACACCCGTGACACGGTTAGGAATAGATAAGGGAGTCTTGCCTGGCAGATTGCCATGAAAAGGGTAAGTTTGGTTAGGTTGGCCATGTCTGAGAAACCCAAGAAAAAAACCGGGCTCACTGGGTTTCAATCTTGCAGTGAGTGTGGGAGGTCTTAAGGTCGATCCCTCACATTCACCTGTGTTTGTTGTCTGGGGTTTGAACACCCTGATACAGACTGCCAAATTTGTAAAGATTTTCCCAAATCTACCCTTGAAAAGAGATTAGGTAGACTGAGGGAAAAGGAGGCCGAGAAGTCCGCTGACCCGAAAGGCCAGCCCGGTTTGGTTCCGACCGAACCAGAAGGAGTGCCCTCTGACCAGGGCGATACTTCAGGTAAAGAGGAGACACGATCCTGAGGGGTCAGTTCCTACAAAAAGGAAACGCAAAGAAAAATCGGCCAGTTCGGATCCAGAGGTTCATGTTCCGACCGCCAAGGAAATAGCCAGAGCACTGGATTGTGGAATCACTACCCTGTTCCGACCGATCCGGCACCTTTTGGCAGGGGTTCAGTTTGGTCGGTTCCCTCAGTTCAAAATTATACCCCTGAAGATTTTTGTGAGCCGGAGTTTGAGGAGGAGGCGGAGTTTGAAGATGATGGTGAAAGTCTGTATGTGCCTGTGGAACTGGATATCTCCCCAGACAGATCTTCTGGTGTACCCCCTCCTCACCTTTCTGAGTCTCCCACTTTCTGTTTTACAGAAAAGTGGCTGAAACCCTCCAGCTTCCTATGGAAGAGGCAATGGAGGATCATGAGGAGCCTGATTATGTGGAATGATATGGACATCCCAGAGTCCAGGAGACTGTCTGTTCCCCTTCACAAATCCTTTGGGAAGCAGACACAAAAAATCCTGAAGTCTCCAAATTCTGTACCTCCTGTTGACAAAAGGATGGACTAGAGGTACACACTATCAGGCTCAAATACTGAGTGTTTATACCAACAATGCAACCATGTTGGGGTAGTGCAGGCTGCTTCCCGTGACAAGGCAAACATTCCCTTGGCTTCACACTCCCCAGACAAATACTCCAGGAAGATGGATGCTATGGCAAAGAAGCAGTACATGGCATCTTCCTTGGGACTCAGGCCGGTGAACTCCATGGCCTATACAGCCAGGTACTAGAAGTCCAGGTGGAACACTATACTGGCACTGGCTAAACAGGCCTCCCTCCAGCTGGCCAAGGAGCTGTAGGAGGTGGCTGCTGATGGGACTGAGGCATCGAAGGTACAATTTCATGCTGCTGTGGACTCCAGTGATGTGTCATCAAGAGTCATGGCTACATCTGTGGCTCTTCGGAGGATGGCTTTGCCTAGATGTGGTTTGCTCTCCTCTCACAGGACACCCAGGCTAAGACCATGGATTTTCCTGTGGTGGGTAATTCTCTGTTTGGGGAGCAGACGGAGAATTACATTAAGAAAATGTATGAGTACAGGACCACTTATAGGAGTGCTCAGGCCAAGGAGAGGCAAGCAACTCCTCAAAGGCAGCAATCTAGGAGCAGGGGCAGGCCTTTTCATAGGCCTTTTTACCAAGCACAGGCCTCTTCTCCCTTTTCACAGAGGGGGTTCTTCAGAGGGAGAGGCAGAAGGGGGATGAGCAGGGCTGCATCTACTCCTCAGCCTAAGGCCCCTGCCAAACAGACACCCTGATGGGTCTGCCCGGGTCGATTCTCCTATCCCTATAGGGGGCAGGCTGGCTCACTATGTCCAGGACTGGATGTCTATTACATCAGACAAGTAGGTCCTGGAAGTAGTAAGCCAGGGACTTGTTCTCAGCTTCAAAACATTTCCAAAGATAAGAACCTGATCTTTTCCACCTGCAGGTCTCTCCGAGACCCTTGCCCTGGAGGCAGAGGTTTCATCTCTTCTGGCTTTAAGAGTCATAGAGAGGGTTCCTACCCTACACTGGGGAAAATGTCTGTACTCCAGATACTTCCTTACCCCAAAAAAGACAGGGGAGTGGTGACCCACCCTAGATCTAAGATACCTGAACAAACATCTTTTAAAACCAAAGTTCAAGATGGTGACTCTGGGAATAATTCTTCCCTCTCTAAGGCAAGGGGACTGGCTAGTCTCTCTGGACCTCAAAGATGCCTGCTTTTATATTCCCATCAGGTGCTCCCACAGAAAGTACCTCAGGTTCAAGCTGCCCCCAGGCCATTATCAGTTCAAAGCAATGCCCTTTGGCCTAACATCAGCTCCAAGGGTCTTCACAAAGTGCCTGGCAGTAGTAGTTGCCTTTCTAAGAAGGCAAAAGATTTCCATTTTTCCATACCTGGACAATTGGCTCATAGTGGGTCAGTCTCCAGACCAAGCCAAGTCAGACCTGCAAGTGACTAAGCAAGTGCTCACTTCTCTAGGTTTTCTTCTCAGCCTCCCCAAATCAGTTCTTGAACCAGTTCAGCTCCTTACCCTTATAGTGGCAGTGCAAAACTGTCAAAGCAAGAGCTTTTCTTCCCCTGGAAAGGTCAAGGGTTCTTATAGAACTGGCTTTGTCCTTCAGCCTTCAGGTGTCCCGATTAGCAAGGCACTTCCTCCAGCTTTTGGGCCACATGGCAGCTTCTACAACAGTGGTCCAAGGGGCAAGATTTCAGATGAGGGACATTCAGTTCCGTCTGAGGTCCTTTTGGTCACAAAGGAAGGACCCTCTTACCAAACTGGTTCCAGTGACTCGGACACTGATCCAAGCTCTTCAGTGGTGGCAGGATCAGGACAATTTAAGGCAAGGGATCCCTTTTGTCACTCAGTCTCATTCGGTGGTCCTCACCACGGATGCTTCTTTTTTGGGGTGGGGAGTTCATCTGGGGGATCTCATAGCCCAAGGACTGTGGTCCCCCTCAGGAGTCCCTCCTTCATATCAATCTCCTGGAACTCAGGGCAGTTTTTCTGGCCCTGCAAGCCTTCTCTCAGTTGGTGCAGAACAAGGTGGTTCAGGTCAGAACAGACAGCACCACCACCTTGTGGTATATCAACAAGCAGGGAGGCACTCGGTTTATGGCCTTGTTCATGGAAGCCATGAAATTGTGGTCCCTGGCTTATTCCCAGCAGACCTCTCTGATAGCAGTCCACCTTCCAGGAAAGGACAATGTGCTGACAGATGCACTGAGCAGGATCTCCCAGGGCCATCATGAATGGTCCCTTGACCCTCTGATTTTGAAAGTGATTTTTTCAAGGTGGGGCACTCCAGAGATAGATCTCTTTGCAGCCCCAGACAATCACTAACTTCCTCTGTTTTGTTGCAGACCCCCAGTCTTGGGTTCAGTCCCTCTGGATGCTCTGTTTTTGAACTGGAAAGGGACATTTATGTATGCCTTCCCTCCCTTTCCTCTACTATTCAAGGTTCTAGTCAAAGTAAGGTCACAACCTTGCAAAGTGATTCTAATTGCTCCAGACTGGGCCAGACAGCCTTGGTACCCCCTGTTGCTGTCTCGAACAGTCCATCTTCCCCTGTCTCTTCCCAGGAATTGCAACTTGTTAACCTCCTCTCAGGGGAGGATTTAGTACCCCAATCTTCAGTCTCTCAATCTCAAGGCGTGGCTCTTGAAGAGATAGAGTATGCAGATTTGCATCTGTCTCAGGGGGTTCTGGATGTTCTCAAAGTTTCTCGAAAGCCTTCCACCAGAAAGTCTTATAACTCCAAATGGGAAAGATTCAGCATTTGGTGCTCCAAGAAGCATATTCCTCCGGATACTGCTGAATTGTCTACAGTTCTGGATTATGTGGTCCATCTTAATGGCCTAGGCTTCAGACCAGCTACTCTTAAGGTACACTTGTGAGCTGTGTCTGCTTTTTTTTTGTCGGTGGGAAAGTCTTCCTCACTATCATCTCATCCTGTGTTCTGTAAATTTTTCAAAGGATTGCTTCATGCCAATCCTTCCTTTAGGGATTCTGCCCCTGCCTGGGACTTAAATATTTGCATTGCTCAACTTATGCTACCTCCTTTTGAGCCTATGTCCTCAGCACAGCTTAAGTACTTGACTTGGAAAACTGTGTTTTTGGTAGCCATTACCTCTGCCAGATGTATCAGTGAACTGCAAGCCCTGTCAGTGGAACCTGATTTTCTCTTTCCATAGAGAGAAAGTGGTCCTTAGAACCAATAGGAGGTTCTTGCCTAAAGTGGTGTCAGACTTCCACTTAAATCAGTCCATGTCTCTCCCTGATCATTCTTCCTCAGTAGAGAGGAGGCTACACAGTTTGGATGTTAAAGAAGCCCTTAGCTACTACATAGAGCATACCAAGAGTCACAGGTTTGATTCCCTCCAGTTATTCCTCACTTATGAGGAAGTGGGAAAGGGCAAACCTGCCACTGAGAACTATTGCCAGGTGGATTGTGTCTTGCATACAATTCTGCTTTGAGAAACTAGGAAAGATTCCACCCTCAGACCTGAGGGCTCACTCTACAAGAGGTACAGCTGCTTCCCTGGCTGCTGCCTGGGATATCCCTCTCTTAGAAATTTGTCAAGCAGCCACCTGGAAAATGGTCCATACCTTTACCAAGCATTACTCTCTGGATATCCAGGCTAGGAGTGATGCTCGGTTTGGCACAGCAGTACTTCAGAGCCTATTCCCCAAGTAGGTTCTGTCCCTCCTCCATCGAGGCACTGCTTGGTAGTCTGCAATAGTCAGAATACAGCAAGACCTCATGTTGTTTGAAGAAAAAAAATTACTAACCTTAGTAATTATGTTTCTTCTAATGGAGTATTGCTGTATTCTGACCTCCCTCCCAGCCTCCCCTCTCAGAACCTGTTTTTGGGAAGTGGGTGTGCAGGTATAGTGTTGCACCCCAGAGGTGCCTATTAAACACCCTCCTCTTTTTGTTTGGGTGTTTTTTGTTGTTATTGTTATCCTTTATTGGGATGGGTTTTTGGTTTTGGGTTTCCTGCCCTGAATCTTTTTGGGAATCTAAAACTCCTTGTTGCCAGTTGACTAGTAAGAAATTTTACAATTTCCACATAGGATAGTTAGTGAGTTTTTGCTCATAAGAATCTGACAGTTGAGTTTCAAAGGGAAACGGAAACAGACCTCAACCAAGTTCGAGCTCAGCATTCTATGCACTGCATAGAAAGTTAACCCTTTGTTCTCCGGGACAGTTTAAAGGCTGGAGTTAACTGCAATAGTCAGAATACAGCAAGACTCCATTAGAAGAAACATAATTACTAAGGTGAGTAATTTTTTCTTTCCTCCCGTCCAACAGCTCACTCACACCTGTCAAATCAGTTTTAAGTGGGGCATTTACTTGAAAGAATGGTTTGTTTTACATGTAGAGTGGTTCAAAATGCTTAACTGCAAAAATTTAAACTGCAGCTGCCTCAGTTTGTTTATGTATTGTGGGGACGAGGGAACCATGGGAGCCACCATGAAAACCAGGTATAACCACAGCTAAAGTGACCACAATACAGCAAAACAATTAAAGATCACCTTTTCTGGTGCTCACTTCAAAAGCTTAGAAGGACCCTTTACCTGCCCCCAGTTTGATTGATGCATAAAGTTTAATTTTTAAGTTTCTCTACTTAGGAACAGATCCAGATGCAAATGATGTGATACATTTTATTAAACCAACATAGATGTAACAAAAAGAACAAAGTGCTTTAGCTTTCAGCACTTTGTTCTTTTTGTTGCATCTATGTTGGTCCAATAAAAGGTATCAAATCATTTGCTTCTGGATGTGTTCTTACAAGGGCCAATATGGCAAAGACTACATCTGTATGTCTGTTTAGGAAGGGAAAGGATCGTATTTTGGCTCTTTGTTAGCTGAGGGTGTCGCCTTGATTTTTTTCAGAATGGACACCTAAAATATAAAAAACTGGTCCCATTATGTTCTTTGGAGTGCACCCCTGCGCTGTCCATATTCTTATATCACATAACATGTAAGTATGGGGGTGGTATTCAGGACAAGGAAGTGGCAGGGTTCTGCAACTCGACTCAAGGGAGCCAAAATATGATCCGTTCCCTTCCTAAATAGAGGAACCTAAAAGTTAAACTTTATGCATCAGTCAAATTGGGGGCAGGTAAGGGTCCTTCTCTGTATCTGGTGGGGAGATTATAAAAGAGCAGGAAAGGTGCTCTGTAAAGGGGGGGGGGATTACAGGGCTGGACCAGTAGCACTGAGGGCTAAGGTATCTGTGCTTCTCTTGTTACTATGCCGGTGACCTGGGTTCGGGAATAGACTCTGGTTGCTGTGGGTTGCGGCCTTCCAGGGGCATAGAGGGTAGAGCATGCCATGGACTGCTGTCCTCTCCTGGAGAGGGATGGCCAGCCATCTCAGCCTCGGACCGCTTCTGGGTGGAGACCCAGTGGTAGTACAGGTGCAAGTGTTATTAAGGGTGGGGCTGCAGATATGTGGTGCATGAATGCCTTCACTTGAATGTGCCTGCATACCACTACGATGAGGGGAAAGGGAAGAAAAGGGAAAAGAGTTAGGCTGGCTACATGTAGCCCCACCCGCTCTCTCTCAGCCCACACCATTGCAGTTCTGGATGAGTACCCCGAGGGGCAGACAGAGGATGTGCCTCTCCCATCTGGCCCTGCCACGTGGGAGGGGGGAATCCATGGGGAAAGTACTCTAGAGGGCTGGGGATGGGACCCCAGATCGGAGAAGTAGGGACGGAGCTGAGAACCTGCCTAACTCTGTGAGAACAAAGAATTATGGGGAAAAAAAATTAGAATATGCTAATACAGGTGGAGGAACTATTTTACATAAAAACACATGAAATATTTCATTCTTTTACTATCTAAACACAGAAATTTTAATGTTTAAATCTTTGTAAAATACACAGCCCCATTTTATAAGCGCAGTAAGACACTCTGGGGTTGTGCATTAGTACAAATGTATGGCCAGCCTGTGGCCTCGTGCCTTACTACACCCCTAGCCATGCATTAGAACTGTCTAAAGCACACCTCGTCATGTCTTATTGCTTACTCAAGAACCCCTTTTTAGCATTACATAAGGAATAGTTCACCCTCAAGTGTGACAAACAAGCTGGGTCTCACACCGTGTAGGTAAGTGGATGTCATAAACATAGAAACATAGAATGTGACAGTAGGTAAGGGCCACTGGGCCCACCTAGTCTGCCCATTTTATCTCTCTTTTTTTTTTTAATCTTCATTTTTTGCTGCAGACCTCACTTGATCTATGGCACCATCTCTTCCCCTCCCTGCCTTAACCCTACAATTCCCTTGTGCCTGTCCCAGGTATTTTTGAAGATTCCATGTCATCTCCACACAAGAAATTACCGCGTGGTAATTTCAAGCGCAAGCATTTCACTGCATGTAATAAACGTGTTCAGTATTAAAAACGCGAGGCGTCTTGTTGCAGATGGGATAAATATTACTTAAAATGGTACACATTTGGATAGGTTGTATATTGGGATTTATAACATGGATTATGGCTGTGCAGTCAGTGAGAGCCAGGTGCAAGAGTCAGAGGAGAGACCGGCAGCTACACAGAGTGAGACACACAAATAACAGCTTGTGTGTCACTGTGTCCCAGAGAGAGCCATGAGTGCAGTAACAGTGGCAGAGCATGTGAAGTTGCCGACGGGGAACCTGATCCTTTCCCTGCACCCCCAGCAACATGGTTTACTTTTTGTGGCTGCACAGTTGTAGTTTGCAAACCGTACCCTTCGTTGCAAGGTGTGCAAGTCAGTTTTCGGACAGAGATGACCACCTTCAACTGTTAGCTAAGCGGGACGGGAAAGAGAGATGGGCTGCTGCGGGAAGCAAGAGGAATCAGACTAGAACTACGCTCCCAAGTGCTGCATTTTGTAGGGACTGTGTCATTACAAAGTTTGCCTTAGACAGCTGAGCTATGTGGACATGTAGAGGAAGCTGAAAGGAGACCCTACAGAAACAGCACAAGAATTTGTTTTCCAGCTTCCCTGTCTTGGACTATCAGACCGTGAGTTAGACAGACCTTGTGGTAACTTTGTTACGCAATGAAATGACCATTTAGTGGTTATTGTAATGCGCTGTAATGACCATGCTGAGACGCTAGTGCAGTATTGCTTACGCTGAGATGATGCGATACCATTTTTGAACCCCTCCACTGTTTTTGCCCCTGCTGCCTCCACTGGAAGGCTGTTCCAGGGATCCACCACCCTTTGCGTGAAGAAGTACTTCCTCAGGTTCTGTCCTTCCTGAATTTACCCCCTCCAACTTCGTAGCATGACCCCTTTTTCTAGAGTACCTTTCTCCCTTCCTGTACCTCATTAACCCCCATTAAGTATTTAAAGGTCTCTTCGTCTCATCCAGTGTGTATGTGGTTAGCTCCTTCAACCTCTCCTCGTAGGGCTTTTGATGCAGACACTGCACCATTTTGGTAGCCCTCCTCTGGACTGCTTCCACTCTGTCCTTCCTAAGATGTGGTCTCCAGAACTGGACACAGTACTAAAGCTGAGATCGTACCAGTGATCTGCTGTATATAGGGCACCTCCCTCTTCCTGCTGGTGATACCCCTTCCTGTGCACCCCAGCATTCCACTCGCTCTTCTGATTGCCTTGTGACACTGCGTGACCACCTTTAGGTCATCTGATATGATTACCCCTAGGCCCCATTCCTGCTTGGTCTTTGTCAGTATCACTCTGCCCATTTTGTACTGAGCTCCTGGGTTTCTATGGCCCAAGTGCATTATTTTGCACTTTTTGCATTATAATCTAGCTGCCATACCCTTGACTCAGTCCTCCAGTCTTTTCAGATTCTTATCCATCCTTTTCTCCACCAACCCCCCTGGAGTGTCCACTCTGTTGCAAATCTTGGTGTCATCCACAGAGAGACAGACTTTTTCTTCCAGTTTCTCTGCTGTGTCACTTACGAAGACACTGAAGAAGACTGGCCCAGCAGTTATCCCTGAGGTACTCCGCTGGTCACTCTCCCTTCCTCAGAGCAAACTCCGTTTACCACTACACTCTGTGTCCTGTCCATTAACAATTATTTTACCCAACAAAGCCCTCCAACTTGCTTGATAGCCTCCTATGTGGAACAGTGTAGAAAGCCTTTCTGAAACCTAGGTAGGCCATGTCCACCACCCCTCCCTGATCCAACTCCTTGGTCACCCAGTCAAAGAAGTCTCTCAGATTTGTTTGGCATGACCTTCCCCCTGTGAAACCATGCGATCTTTTATAATCCATTGGACACAAAATATTCCACAATCACATTCCTTTAGTAGTGTTTCCATTAACTTACCCACCACCAGTGTCCACAGTCCTTTCATTTAGTAGTGTTTCCATTAACTTCCCCACCACCAGTGTCAGGCTGACAGGCTTATAATTGCCCTTCTCCTCCCTGCTAACACATTTGTAAAGCGGGACTATCTCTGCTCTTCTCCAGTCTGGCCGGGACCACACTGGTCTCCAGTGACCTGTTAAATAGGTCTGTCAGAGGTGCAGTCAGTACCTCCCTCAGCACCTTTGGATGTACTCTGTTTGGCCCCCATAGCCTTTTCTGCCTTCAGGTCAGTGACTGCTTTCCTGACTTCCCCTCAGAAAACGGACTGGTGTCCACTTTCCTCCCCTCAAAGCTTCTGCCACCTTTTTGAGGTCCTTCCCCCTCCCCTTCTACTGTGAATACTGAGCAGAAGTATTTGTTCAAGATATTTGCCTTTTCTTGATCCCCTCCATAAGTCTCCCCTTCCTCTTTAACTGCACAGTCCCTCCCTTTGTCTCCCTTTTCTTGTTGACGTACCTGAAAAATGTCTTGTCCCCTTTTGATACTCCCTGAGCTGTTCTTTCCTCAGTTTGTGCCTTTGCTCTCTTTACAACTTTGCTTGCCTTCCTTAGTTTTAATGGATATATTTCCCTATCCTCCTCCCTCTGGGTCCCCTTATACCCTCTGAATGCTGCTGTTATAGCTTTTACCTTTATTGCTACCACTTTTGAGAACCATTGCAGTCTCCTCTTTCTTTTACTTTTTCTTACGTGCTTGACAAACTTTGTTGCCTTTACCGTGCTCTCTTTTAGTTTGGCCCATATTTCCTCCACCCTCTCCAGGTCCTCTGCCCTTGCCAGGTCATTCCTGAGGCATTTCCCCATCTTTATAAAGTCAGTCCTTCTGAAATCCAGGACTCTCACCATCATTTGGCTGGATTCCGTTAAACTACACTGTACCTTGATCACTGGTCCCCAGATGGCGTCTCTCTTTGACATCTTCAACACTATCTCTGTAAGCACCAGATCTAGTATTGCCCCATCACAAGTGGTTTCACTGACCAGTTTGCCTGAGGAACACCCATTGCAGGGAGTCCAGAATGTCCCTGCTTCTAGCTGAAGCTGCTGTAGGGAGGATCCAGTCTACATCTGGCAGATTGAAGTACCTCTCCAGCAACACCTCCCTCTTTTAGCCATTTTGGGAATTGTTCATAAAGCATGAGAGCGAAACTGAAGTGCTCTGTGATTGCACTTTACCTACGAGATGTGAGAACCATGCTTGTTCTTCACTCTTGGTAGGGGTGCATTTATTGTATATAATACAATGTGAAGATCTTTTTCAATTAAAGACTTACCAGTTTCCTCAAACAGAGCTGGTCAGTCAATATTCCAGCTAGACAAAATATCAGTATTTCATCTATATAGAATATTGCTCATCTGTTTCACTTTGAAACTTCACCCGTTCGTAGGTGCTGCTGATTAGCTTTTCCACTTTGAATGCTAATCTACAGCACCTGCTAAAAGTTGTTCTCAGTGTTCTAGTGTTTCAGTTATTTATTTATGTATATCTTTGGTAACTGGGTAAGTACACTGATCCAAAGGACGGTTTTCGGGCACAACCCAGGCCATAGGATGGCACAGAAAGCAAACAGTGCAAAAATGTGTAAGGAACAGCAATACATACAATGCAAAAATGTTTAAGGAACAGAAATACAAAAATACAAGAGTAAGCACAGATGAAATACAACACAGTTACAAGTGAAAATGACGAGCATCCAAAAAGGTACAGGTACACTAATGGCAATATAGCCCAAAATGTAGAAAACGTCACTGACGTTGAGAACAACATTTCAGAAATACCGGAAAAAAGATGCTCATAGTGTATTATATATAGAACAAATGATGGACAAGTGTGAGTTACAAGGTGAGAATGCAGTTGAGGGGTTTGTGGAACATTATAATCCACAAGGCTAAAGGCTGAGTGGATTCTGATGTTCCATAAACTCTGAGATTGAATTGTCACCTTGTAACTCACACTTACCAGTCATTTTTTTTTAGTTCAAGAGTGCATAAAGTGGCATAGTACTGTACATACTGTTTTTGTGCAATTTTTGGTTTTTAGGCATTAAGATGCAGGATAATATTGAAAACTGTTGCTCTGTGGAACTTAAAAGTCAAGCATAAGTTTAACAGGAACAAGTTCAGCTAGAAAAAAATTGCTCAGTGGAGCAGTAAAATATGATCTTCGAGGATATCTCTTCCATACCTTAGGAACTATAAGCCATCAGTGTCAGGTCCACTCAGAAACCTTTTGCTAGCTGGTGGCCACCCACAGTGACATGCAGTGTTAATACATATGTAACGTGGACAGCCCCATCACTCCTCAGTTCTGTCTTCCGCCATCGATCATCCTTGTTGGACCTACTGAAGGAAATTGTATCAACCAAGTCATTGCCATTTTTATTTGGTTTACTATCATCGTCTCTTCATGTTGCTGAAGTTGAAAGAGCCTTAATTTCAATATTTCAAGTGCAGATACAACATTTACAAGGAAGACGAATGCAGTTTGTGAGCTCAGTCTGACTCACAACGTGAGAACTTGTGAGATTTGTTAGAGTTTCAGTCAGGCTACACGGTGATGTTATAAGAAAGCTCTAGAGCATTTCCTTGAATTAAAGGCACTGCAAGCCATGGAGAAGGAAAAGGGCTCAAAATTGCTTCTCCCTCACTGTCGTCCGAGAAGCAGTCATCAAAATCTAAGGATAAGGACATGCAATGGTTGTTGTCTCTGGCTTCCTTGTTGTCAGGTCATAAGCACAAACACAGAGACAATGACAAGGAGGCAGTATGGCGCAGTGGGTTAAGGCTCTGAGCTGCAAATCTGGAGACCTGGGTTTGAATCCCACAGCCCCCTAGGTGCATACTGTGTGACCCTGAGCAAGTCACTTAACTTCCTTGTGCTCCCAGGTTGCACCTGCAAACAAGCTTTCAGCTTAGTGTGTCTCACCTGGTAAAATAACTGGTAAAAAAAAAAAAGGACAAGTCTGCTTTACCTGCAAGGTCCCGGTCGCCAATGTGAAAAAGTACATCCTTGTTGGTGCCCACTCGACTACAGCCCCACCAGCTGTCATTGAGACACCAAGGTCGGGGATTGGCATTAGCGCTGCCGTGCCTAGTATGGATGGTGTGACGCCATCATTGTTGGACCAAGGCCCATCGACACAGGTAGTCCCAGCCACTTTCTGAGGCGCCGTCAATTCCCAGGCTATGCTAGTGTCATTCTCTGAAATGAATTGACGCATTCTGTCCAGGTTGCCTTTGCAGGCAGTTATTCCACTGATGGGTCCTTCTGGTGTTTGACCCCCATTGTTAGATTCCAGTAGCATGCCACAGATTCCTGCCTCTCAGCTGCTGGTTCATTCTGCGGCTCCCATTGTCACTGTTGCTGACAACAAAATAGTATATAATCCTGACCTCACGGACTTAGAGGTGGAGATAGAGGAGAAATATGAGGGTGAACAACAATTTGTGGACATTTCCCTTCGCTGTAGTTCTACTCCCTTGTCCTGTAGTGAGAACTTGGTGGTTTATACTCTGAGATCCCCTCCTGAGGATCCATCTTTCCAAGCCATGATGCAGCAACTGCAGTCTGCCATGGGCTTTCTTGTGGAACAGGAGGATTCCACTAAATGGAGTCAAATGGAGTTTTTGGAAGTGCCCTGCTTCTCCTCCATTGTCATTCCACCTTTACATCCGCCTTTAGAGAATGCTATGTTTGCTGCATGGTATAGCCACACTGATTGCCTGCAGTCCCTAGAATGGCTCATAAGCAGTATTCTGCACCGTTTGCTAAGCCTTATTGTGCTAACCAGCCTGAAACTGACTATGTGATCATCATGGCTGCTCATGATTGGTCTAGAGCTCCTAGACATATGAATACTTTGCCTCCTGATAAGGAATCTAGGAGACTGGATGGAATGGGCATGCCTACTTATGTCTCTGCATCACTGGTCCTTAGGATTGCAAACTACCAGGCCCACATGATCAGATATTGGAACAGCCTGTGGAAAGATGCTCATACTGCTACCCAGGCTTTGCCTGATGGCTCTGCCAAGACTGATGTGCTTAAAACATTATCCACTAGTTCTAATTTGCTGCACTCAGCTTATAATGTCTCTGTTGCATCTGCCAGGGCTACAGCTTCTGGCATTTGCATGAGACGATATTGGCTCAGAGTTGCTGGCTTTGCTGATGATGTGGAGCAAATAGTTTTGAATGCTTCCTTTAAAGGATCAAAATTATTTGGCTATGTTGTTGAAGAAGCCACATGTGGACTTCAGACTTTTAAAATGACTCTAAGGTCTGTAACATCCCTGTATCTCACTCCTGCTAGAGGTCATGGTTGGGGCTTATTTTGTCAGCCTGCTGCCCAAGGTAGCCTTACCAACCATCAGCAGGGTTGTACTAGTGGTGGTGATCCTCTTCCAGGTTCCCTTCCCCCTGGAGCCCATGCTTAAACACCCAAAGGAGTTGGTTGTGGTGGTCCAGCTGCCCCCGGTTCTGCCTGACTCTCTGCCATCTCTCCTCCATTCTCAGCTGTTACTTCAGGGGTGAGAGTGTAGGGTAGGATGAAGAGGGTTATCCCTCAAAGCACTGGGGAAGTAGTTTGTCCGAATAAAAGTTATATTATTTTGTAGCTTTTGTGTGATCGCTTTATGTTTTTGTTTCGTTGTCTGTTCAGCCCTTCATTATAGTGGATCCACGTTTTGACCAGTACAGCGCGGAGTTTACCTGTGTTAATTTTTGCCCCGGTTCTGCCTGACTCTCTGCTGTCTCTTCCCCCATCCTCAGCTGTTACATCCAGGGGTGAGAGTGTGGGGTAAGATCTCCCTGCATCTGAGACAATGGCAGGAGATCACTATGGACGAGTGGATTCTGGAGATAATTGCAAGGGGGCATGCCCTGGATCTGTTACAAATCCCTACAGATCCTCCTTTACCTACTTCCTTTTATTCCTTGGGTTATTTGTCCTGTCTGAAGGAAGAAGTTTAGACTTTGTTTCAAAAATGCCATAGACCTGGTTCCTCCTCAGAAGAGAAACAAAGGGTGCTAGTTCAGATACTTCTTAGTCCTGAAATGGACAGAGGATCTGCGTCCTTCATTAGATCTCAAGGATGTTGACCTATACATCAAATATAGAAAGTTTCAAATGGTACTCCTGCAGGCTCTGATTCCCCTACTGCAAACGGGGGGACTGGCTCTGTTCTCTGGACATGAAGGATGCATACCATCATATAAAGATCAGGAAATCCCACAGACAATACTTCCACTTTAAGCTGGAGGGTGAACACAATCAATTCATGGTATTGTCCTTTGGCTTGTCTTCTGCACCATGGGTCTTTACCAAATGCTATGTTTTCCCTTATCTGGATGACTGACTCCTGAAGGCCAGCTCCAGGGAAGCTGTGCTATATACCCTGTCTCGGACACATTAGTTGTTCAATAGCTTTGAGTCAAAATGTGACAAAGTCTGTGAGAACTCCATGCCAAAGACTGCAGTACATAAGGACGGTCTTGGACAGAAAGAAGGGATGTTTTCCTGCCACAGGACAGGGAACAGTTTGGCTGCTCGGCACACTTGGTGTACAGAAGTCACTATGTCTCTGCATGAACAGCGTTACGTCTCCTGGGACTCGTATATGTGACTGTGCCACTGGCACATCTTCATATGAGGATACCTCAGTGATGCTCAGGAGCCAGTGGAATAGTTGATGGATGAGCTGGATCAAATGGTTCTAATCATGTCTTCTCTTTGCTGAGCATTGTTATGGTGGGTGTATCATGAGAACCTTCTGAAGGGCGTTCCATACTTTGTACCAGCTTCTGTACAGATCCTCACCATGGATGCCTCGGGTCCGACTGGGGTGCTTATCTCAGCCCATACCAGATACAGGGAACATAGAAACATAAACTTTGACGACAGATAACGACCACTTGGCCCACCCAGTCTGCCCATTTCCCTACCTATTGGATAAGCTGCAGATTATAGTTAACCAACAGCCCACTTCCTGCAACTCCCCATTATAATTGCCTTATGTTTGTCCCATGCATGTTTGAGTTCCCACACTGTTTTAGACCCCACAACCTCTCCAGGAAGGTGGTTCCATGCGTCCACCACTCTCTCCGTGAAAAAGAATTTCTTCACATTACCCCTGCGCTGTCCCCCATCTAACTTTAAATTGTGCCCCCTTGTTCTTACACATCTCTTTTTCTGAAAGATGCTACCCTCCTGGACATTGTTGATTCCCTTGAGGTACTTAAAAGTTTCTATCATGTCCCCTCTGTCCCTCCTTTCATCAAGGGTATACATATTAAGCTCTCTCAGTCTCTCTTCATATGGTTTCTGATGCAGACCCTGCACCATTTTAGTTGCCCTCCTTTGGACTGCTTCCATCCTGTCTATGCCCCTGTGTAAATGAGGTCTCCAAAACTGCACGCAGTACTCCAGATGGGGTCTCACCAACTGTCTGTACAGAAGGATAACCACTTCCCTTTTTCTACTTGTGATGCCCCTCCCTATGCATCCCAGTATCCCCCTCGCTCTCCTTACTGACTTCTCACATTGCTTACCCACCTTTAGGTCATCTGATATGACTACACCCAGATCCTTTCCATTATTGTTGTCGTTAGTACCTCCCCTGCTATTGTGTACTCTTCTCCTGGATTTTTATTTCCCAGGTGCATTACTTTGCACTTCTTTGCATTGAATCTAAGTTGCCATATGTCTGACCATTCCTCCAACCTTGCCAAGTCCCTTCTCATCCTTTCTACCTCACCTTGTGTATCAACTCTGTTACAGATCTTTGTGTCATCTGCAAAGAGGCATACTTTTCCTTCCAGACCCTCCGCAGTGTCACCTATAAAGACGTTGAAGAGGACTGGACCCAGTACTGAGCCCTGAGGTACTCCACTAGTAACTCCCCTTTCTTCAGAATGTGTTCCATTCACTATGACTTTCTGTGTCCTGTTGTGCAGCCAGTTTGCTACCCAGGCTACCACCCTGGGACCCACTCTCAGGCTGGCTAACTTGATTATTAATCTTTAGTGCGGGACTGCGTCAAATGCCTTGCTAAAGTCTAGTAGGCCATATCCACAGCCCCTCCTGGTCTATTACTTTGGTCACCCAGTCAAAGAAATCTATTAGATTCTGCCTGACATGACCTTCCTGCTGTGAATCCATGCTGCTTTGGGTCCTATGCCCTGCTGGCCTCTAGGTACTGAACAATTCTTTCTTTCAGAAGTGATTCCATCATTTGCCCCACCACTGAGGTCAAACTAACAGGTCTGTAGTTTCCTGCTTCTGCCTTGCTCCCACTTTTGTGAAGAGGAATCACATCTGCCCTCCTCCAGTCCTCAGGTGCCACACCATCTTTCCCATGATTTGTTAAAAAGTGTGGTTAGTGGTATCACTAGGTCCTCCCTTAGCTCTTTTAGGATTCTAGGGTGAATCCCGTCAGGCTCCATTGCTTTGTCCACCTTGAGTTTTAGGAGTTCCTTCAGGTCTCTTTCTTCTGTAAATGGACTGGCGTCAACCCCACTACCCAGAGTACTTCTACTGTTTGGTTTAGGTAACTCCTCCTCTTCTTCTTTTGTGAATACTGAGCAAAAGTATTCATTCAGTATCTGTGCCTTTCACTGTCTCCTCTGCCCACCTCCCTCTTTATTAATCTTCACTATCCCTCCCTTAACCTTTCTATGCTCCATAATGTACCTATAAAAGGTTTTATCCCCCTTCTTAACTGAGTTGGCTATCTTTTCCTCGGTTTGGGCCTCTGCTTTTCTGACTGCCTTCCCCACTTCTTTCTGCTTTAATTGATACAGTTCCCTGTTGTGCTCCTTCTGTGATTCCTTATACTTTATGAATGCAGCCTTTTTCTCCTTAACCTTCCCTGACACCTCTTTTGAGAACCATAGTGGTTTTTTATTCCACTTCATTTTCTTTATTTGTTTCACACAAAGGCTTGTTGCCTTCATGATGTTCTCCATTGTTCTTCCACCCCCCTTTTCTGGCCATTTGCTAATGCATTCCTCAGGTATTCACCCATTATGCCAAAGTCAGCCCTTCTAAAGTCCATTATCCTTATCTTTGTATGTCTCCATGGTTGTGTTTATTGTGAAGCACACTGTGCACTGGTCGCTTGTTCCCAGATGTCTACTGACTTCTAAATTTGTGATCCTCTCTCCATTTGAGAGTACCAGGTCTAATATTGCTCCTTCCCGAGTGGGTTTCACCACTAGCTATCGAAGGCATGCCCCCTGTAGGGCATCGAGAATGACCCTGCTCTTGGATGTGGCTGCAGTCCATGTTGTCCAGTTAACATCTGGCATATTCAGGTCCCCCATCAACAGTATCTCCCCTTTTTCAGCCATTTTGAGAATGCCCTCCATCATTTTCTTGTCCATTTCCTCCCCTTGAGACGGGGGTCTGTATACCAAAGTGGAGATTGAGCTGCCTGTAAATGTACTGGAAATGCGGACTGTTCTCTACAGCTTCCAGGTCTTTCAGAATCATCTCTGCCCAGGTCCTCTGCTAATCCAGATGGACATCGTCAGTGTGATTCACATCAAGAAACAAGGGGGCACTCACTCCTATCCCAGTGCAAGGAAACAGTGAGAGTATGATACTGGGCTCTGTCTCACAGCTTTCAGTTGTCGGCTGTGTTTCTTTCAGGTCTCCAAAACATCTTGGAAGACAGGTTAAGGAGGCCACAGTCAAAGGTTCATGAATGTGAACTGCAGTGCTGACCTCCGTGGTAAACTACCTTTTGGAAAGATGGGGTTGTCCAGAGCTGGACCTTTTTGCATCCCTGCACAATGCAAAACTGCAGTGTTTCTGCTCACTCGGTGTAGGGCCTGGAGTTTTTTTGGCAAGATGCGTTCCTCTCTTGGATTCCCGGAAAGGGAAATTCTTGTATGCATTCCCCCATTCCTCTAATACAGAGAGTTCTGTTCAAACCATGGGTGGAGACTGCCACTCTCATCCTCATTGTTCTGTTCTGACCTTGCCAGATATGGTTTCCTCTCCTTCAACATATGACAGAGGAGCCGCCTGTTCCTCTACCTCTGACTGTTATGATAAGTTCTTACGTAACTGTTATTTTTTTTCCCAGGTTTTCACTTGCTGTCTGTTGGTCTGTTGTCAGGATTGGGTGAAATAAAGTGCAATACTGTTTTGTAAAAAGTGAAACGGAGAGTAATTGAAGCCTATGTAGAAAGTGTAACTGAAAGTTTGTGCCAAAATCTCCATATGGTGGTTAGAACCACAGCACGGGGGCATGTCTCTGCCAGGTTTTGATAATCCACTGTTTGTGACTGACAGCTAGCGATAATCCATGCTTAGAAATGAAGTATCATTGCGTGTCAGTCACAAACCATGGATTATCTCATTTAGAAAGTGGGTTATTGGCCTTAGCCAAATAACATAGCCTTGTTATGTGTGGTCAGATTAAGTAATAATGCACGACAGGGTGTGGGTTTTTGTGGGATTTACCCGTGACTGGTGTGGTTTTGTCACGAGGCTGCAGGCTGAGTGATTTAACCACACAAGGAGTGGGTAAATCTCACAAGAAGCCACATCCTGGAGTGCATCATTACGATTATACTGTAGGAAGCAATAAATGTAAGAAAAGAATTTTAAAAAAGTTAAAAAAAAATGATAAACACATGCTTTTAAATGAGTTTCTAGAAAATATCCTTCCTCCGTCATGTAAAATAGTCCCCCAGATAAAAAAGCTGGGTGAGAAGGATGTTTTGTTGCCTTCAGGGACCCCTTTCCACCCTCTGCTTTATCATTTATATCTGTCTGTCTGTCAATATATTTCTTTTTTATTTGAGTGGGTAGAAGAGATAGAAAGTTTAAAGCGGAGCAATTCAGCATCTGTGAGTTATTTCTAAATTTCTTCCTGTTGTTAGCCCTAAGCTTTGTTTTACATACTGCATGCACATATGCAGTGAAACGAGGCTCTGTTTTCCTGAAATCAATTTTTATATCTGGAGCCTACCTCTGTTCCTGAGAGCTGCTGGCATTCTCCCTCAAGTGCACTGAAAGTCACACTGCCGAGTTCCTGGCACTGGCTGATGATGACATTGTTTGTAGCACAGTCAGCGGCCAGCTGGGGGAAACTCGGTGCAGCAGCCTGAAATAATGGACTGCAGGAGAGCTGTCTGGGAGTGTTTTGTGGGAGGCAAAGTCTCAGTCTGCAAATGAGTGCTGTGATATATTGCAGCATCATAATTCCTAGGCAGTGGCACAAAACAAACACTGCATTCACGAATAGAACCCCTATTACTGTGCCTGACACATTACATGTTTAGACTAGTATACTCTCACAGAAATAAAGCAGACAACTCAGATATGCTGAGAGCTACTGCCATCATTATTACAGACATTTTATTTCTGAATGCCATGTGTACATATATGTAATGATATTAAAAGAATTATAAATAATTATTGTGCCTATTAATGTGCTTGTTTTCCCTTCATTTATGGCTACTAATTGTTGCAGTGTACTCCACAGTCCTATGTGTATTGTAACATTCAATCAGCACAATGCCTCCAAGAAGTAGAAACGGAGACAATGGCACAAAATATATCTAAATATTTTTGTTGTATGCATTCCTTTTAATTGTGTATTTGCAGCAAATGTCATTTCACAATAAAATTATCCATATATGATGTTATATTGCTGCAGTGTGTCTTGTACACCCAGTTCACCACAGTTGTCAATTCATGTACTTCTTTTATTGTTAGTACTACCCACCCCCTGCCAGCATCACTCTTATCCCAGCATCCAGTGGAGTTACCGTCTAACCCCGACTTCCGTACTGCTCTCCCCTGTGGTGATGTGCATCTCATGGTATGTAGAACGTATCCTCAGTGGGAGGCGCTACCTTGCCGGGCTCTTAGGTTACGGATTTTCACACCATCACAATCGCCCACAAACAACTTTTTGTCCTGGTGTCTTAACTAGCTGGTTCATGTACACTGTATGCAGCATTTCAACACCTTTTGTCAGAACAATAGCTTACCTTTTTTTCCCCTGTAATTTGTTTGTACTCCCTGGCCAAGGCAGGTTAGGGCTGTCATCTGCCCTGCCACACTGATCCCCACTGTCTAGCACCTTCCTCTGGTTTATCTGGCCAACTGTAACCCCCATGGATTACCCCACCCCCCTCCGGCGGGATCAGGACAGGAAGGGCAGTTCCTCCCCAACAACGCTGTATCCAGTGTAGCTGTTGAATTTGCCCTGGTAGTGAGGCGGGTGAGGGCTCAATGGGCATTGTGCCATAGACACCTGCCTTGCTTTATTTTCCAGCTACTTTTTCTCTCTTATCCCATTTCTGGGGCGCACTCATATCAACGTACACTTGTGGAGGTACACGCACATTGCATAGTCCTGCAGCACCCTCTTCATATCCCATGCACTAATCACAGAAGCATGATCTGAATGTAGGGTATTTCCTATTCGACAGCCCTGTAGACTCTTCACCTTCGTACAGGAGTGGTCTATTCTGGAGTACATATTGTCTATGGAAGAGTAGTGTGTATAGTTTCTTGTACGGTGATGACTGTGCTGCCAGGTATATGCCCATCCAACCTCTTGTATAAATCTTTTAAAAGATTTTTGCACTAATGGTTGACTACGTGGGGAAGGGTTAGACGAATCCCAGCTGGGGTTTGAGGTGATATTAAAGTCCCTGCCAACAGTAATTTTTCCTTAGAAAGTTGTACTATTTTACCCAGGAGTGGTTTCATTGTTGAAATATTCATTCCTGGGGGGAAATACGCATTTACGAGAGTTACCTCCTTATAGTTAAGGAGGCCCTGGACAATCACCAGACATCCCTCAGAGTCCTCCACATGTGGAGGCGTGGAAAAGGGTATGTTGTAGTATTAAATGCAACACCCTTTGTCTCCTGCTATGCACGTGCATCATTTATAGCCAAACATAGGTAGCTTGGCATGTCTAACTGGACAGGTGGGTTTCCTGAATGTAAACTATATCTGCTTTTTTGTTTTTGTTTTTTTGAGATGTGGCATAATTCACAATATTTTCACAGGGGTTGTTAGCTCATTCGCATTAAGGGAGAACAATTGTATATTAGGTTGAGCCACTTTGGTCAGGGATGTTTTCAGTTGTCTCCTCAAAAGTTTTTTTCTCCTATGAGTCCCACCGGGGCTTGCCTCCACCTCAGCACACACCCTTGAAAATATCGATCCATGCTGACACTTAATAACAGCATTTCCAAGATAACCAACAACCATATTTTTATGTAACATAGGGGCAAGCCCATCCTTTGGGTGAGTGGGGAATCAACATGAACCTTAATTAACTGAAAACTAGGGCTTATGACCGCCAACTGGGCATCAGATGGCCTATAACCTTCCTTACAGGCTTCCAAATTTTTGGATCTAAGATCACCTCTAGTGAGGGGCCTCCCGACATACTTTATGTCTAGGGAAAAAGGTCTTGGGATGGTGATGACTAGGGCTCACCCAGGCCCTGAACATATTGTAGGCTAGGCTGTGTTCAGAGGGAGCTAAAGGGCTGAAAAAACTGGGGATATAAACCCTCTTGTGAGAGGGCCTCTGGAGGGGTCAGAGAAAGAAAGAAAGGGGGGTTGGGAAGCAACCAGACCTTTTGTCACTGAGCCAGTCTAAGCAGTGGGGAGGAGGGCGGTATCAGTAGTTTTCCACATTTGTGTACACCTCTTCCTCCATGGGAGGTGTCACATGACAATGAGTTGTGAGGATCCTGTGTGGTCTGTAGTAAGTCCTAGCAGTCAGGATTCATGACTTTGGGGGGTAGATTTGGTCATAAATTGCTTATATGTGAAGAAATTCGGATTTTACTGATGTCAGAGCCACACTTATTTACAGTTTGCCCTTCCCCCTGACCCAGCTGCTTTCCCCGATACTGCTCCCTGACCCTTCCCCCAACTCATCCTCCCTTAATCTGGGCAGTCAGGCATCTGGCACTGCAGGCAAAAATAGCACATCACCAGCATAGATACGAAACCATCAGCAGATACAGGCCATACAGTCCATCAAGTCTGCTCAAATGCGCAGCTAGCATCCCTTACACTGCAGCTGCCCCTTCCACCTCACAGTGATCCTCACCTTCTCCCATCCCGTTTTAAAGCTGCCCACTGTCTTACACATACCACCTCCTCGGGCAGAGTGTTCCACTTAGACACCACCCTTTCAGTGAAAAAGTGCCTCCTCATTTTTCTCCTGAATCTTCCCCCCCCTCCAATTGCAGACCATGTCCCCTCATGTCTCTCCCGCCTCTCAGCTTAAATATCCCCTCCATACCAGTCTTGTTTATACCCTTCATGTATTTAAAGGTCTCAATCATATCACCCCGATCCTGCCTTTCCTCCAGGGAGTACATGTTAAGCTCCTTTAGCCTTCCCTTGTTGGGTTTGTCTTCCAATCCCTGGATCATCTTTGTCACTGTGCACTGTACCCCTCCAGTAATGTAACATTCTTCTTCAAGTATGGTGCCAGTACGGCATGCAGTACTCCAGGTGTGGAATCACCAATGACCTGTACAGAGGCAGGATCACCTCCCCTCTTCAGAATGTGATTCTAGATGCGATTCCTCTAGCAATACACCCCAGCATCCTGTTGGCTTTAGCTGCTGCCTTCCTGCACAGTGCCGAGTTGTTCATTTGCCCTGTTGTTTTCACCCCAAGATCCTTCTCCTCTTCAGTAGTGGCTAACTGTATCCCCCCCCCCAAACTGATAGCACCTCCTTGGGTTCCTTGCTTCGAAGTGCATAACTTTATACTTCTTAGCATTGAACCCCAACTGGCAAGAGTCTGACCAGTCATCCAGTTTAGCCAGATCGTCCTACAACCCCTGCCACCCTGCTGTGTCATCCAACACCGCTCCAATCTTGGTGTCATCTGCAAACAGACTGATCTTGTTCTTAACACCATGCAAGATGTCTGCTATCAAGATACCAAACACTAGGCCCAGTATAGAGCCCTGTGGTACCCCATTTGTCACAGTCCTAGGAGTTGAGAGTTCCCCTCCCACCACTACCCTCTGTTGCCTCCCCGCAGCCAGTTCTCAATCCAGTTCACCATCTTTGTCCCCGTCCCCCAGGTATTTCAACTTACTAACCAGCCTCCTATGTGGCACTGAATCAAACAAAGATACAGGACTTCCACTGCATGGCCCCTGTCCAGTTCCCTAGTCACCCAGTCATAATATTCAACCAGGTTGGTCTGGCAGGATCTCCAGAGACAAACCCATGTTGCTTTCTGCCTGGAGTCCACTGTCTTCCAGAAAGGTTACCAACCTGTCCTTAAGGATTGTCTCCATTAACTTTCCCACAATGGATGTGAGGCTTACTGGTCAGTAGTTGCCCAGTTCATCCTTGGGACCATTTCTGTGGAGGGGCACCATGTGCGCCATCCTCCAGTCCTGTGGTACGCTCCCTGTGTCCAGGGAGGTGTTGAACAGGTCTGCCAGTGGCTCTGCCAGGACCTCCACCAATTCTTTCTGGACCCTGGGGTGTATGCCATCTGGTTCTGGTGCCTTATCCACCATCTGTGCCCTTAAACCTTCTAGCACCCTACCCACTGTGATTTCCCCATCTGTTACCCCTTCCCCCTATGCCTACCCTCCTCACCCCCTGAGGTGGTGTCCTGCTCTTCTCCTTAGTAAATACAGAAGTATTCATTTAGTGCTTCTGCCTACTCTGCCCATTTCTCTGCCCACCCCCAGTCTTCCTGATCCTTACTGTTTGATCTTTGCAGATCCTTCTCTCCCTTATGTACCTGAAGAAGTCTTTTTCCCCATCCTTGATGCCCTATGCCAGCCTAAGCCCCCTGGAAGCCTTGGCAACTCTGACTGCTCTGGTCCCCTCTTTTGAATTCTTCAGGTACTCCTCTCTATCCTTCTCCCTCCTGGATCTCTTGAATCTCCTGAAGGCGCCCTTTTTGCCTTCACCTTTCCCATGACCTCCCTGCTCAACCAGCTTGGTTTCTTTGCCCTAGCCTTTTTACTTTGTGTTTTGATACAAGTTCTAGTGGCCTCCGCTATCCCTAGCTTGATGACTTCCCATTTCTGGTTAGCATTCATGAGTGGATGGATTCTGGCCAGGTGCCCCGCCTCTATCCCCCCTTAACCTCCAAAAGTCAGCCTGCCTGAAATCCAATACTCTGGTTCCTGTTCCTGTAGCTTCCTGCCCATGTTGAGTGTGAACCACACTGACTGGCGGGCACTCCCTGCCAGTGGCTTATTACACAGTATGAGGTCCAGAGTGTTGCCCAACCTAGTTGGCACGTTAACCATCTGTACCAGGAAGCTATCCTGGAAGGCCTCCAGGAGAACCTGCTCCCTTGTACTCGAGGTGGCTGGGGTGCTCCAATCCACTCCTGGCAAATTGAAGCCGCCCACGATCACTGTGTTACCCTTCCTGCTGACCCTTCTTACCTGCTCCGCTAGTTCTCTGTCCAAGTCCTCTGCCTGAGATGGTAGTCTGTACACCACTCCCCATCCTCAGTACCCTGTTTTTGGAGTCCTGGAATTGCATCCATAATGCCTCTGTTTTACCCTCCTCCCTGGCACACCTTATCCCATGCCTCACATAAATTGCCACCCCTCCCCCTTTCTTTTTGTCCCTATCCCTGTGGAATATCCTGTACACTGGGATCACCAGGTCTCAGTCCTGGTATTTGGTGGCCCATGTTTCAGTGATGGCAGCTATATCCACCTCCCCCTCTGCCACTGGAGCCTGCAACTCATCGGATTTGTTCCCCAGATTCCTTGCGTTCAAAGAGACTACCCTACAATATGTGCCCTTCCCACCCTTCCCCTTTTAAACACCATTCATAACCACTCCGTAAGAACACTCCCTAATTCTGTCTCTGCTGGTATGGGGGGTAAGCTCGTTTGGCTCCCCTGTCTGGAGACCTTGCATGACTTCTGCCTACTTGCCTCCCCCATGCCTAATTTAAAGCCACCCTGGTTGCTATGTATTCCCCCCAGCCTCTGTTTTAATATCCCTTGTCCCACCTTGCTCATGTGTAACCTGTCCTCGGCAAAAAGGGTGCTGTTATCCCAAGTCCTACCCCATCTCCCCACCAGCCCGTACCCTTTGGTCTGACACCTGGCTCTCAGACAAGTGTTAAACTCCTCTATTCTCACTTTCTTTCCAGTGCTTGCTCTGGGTACTGGGAGTTCCTCCGAGAAGGCCACTGAGCTCCCTACCTCCTCACACAACTTCCCCAGCTCCACGAGCCTCTCCTTTACCCACCTCAGCCATGTCACCACCAAGTCATTCGTTCCCAAATGCACCACGATATGAGGTTTCTCCCTTCCCCTCCTTACGTACTTAAGAATAGATTGTCCCACCCTGCCCGGTGCCATTCCTGGTGTGGACTCGACCCATATGTGACTATGCTGCTCCCCCTTACTTCCCCATCTGACCCCTTTTAGTATAGAGTCTCCCAGCACGAAGACCCCACCCTCTTTTCATGTTTTAGCCCCATCGTCTTCCCATTTTCCTGGCTCCAGTTTTTAATATTCACCTCCTCATGCATATTTGTGACTCCTTCTGGCCCCTTTGCCTCCCTCTCTGTCCCCTTCCCAACTCCCCTGACCTCCTCTGCCTTCTGTCTCCCTCTGCTTCCCTCTTGCCTTCTCCTTTGATCCCTTCCCCTTCTTCCAAGCCTTAAGCTCCTCTTTCTTATCTTTCAGCTCCTCCTGCGCTCCACCCACCATTTCCCCCATTATGCTCCCCGCTTCATCCTCCACCTCCATTCTTCTTTCACCCCTCCTTTTAAACCCCCACTCACTCCTTTCATTTGTGTGTACCCTCTTCCCTACTTGTTCCCCCCATCTTCCCCTTTTGCCCCTCCTTCCCTTCTCCCCCTCCCCATTCCGTTTTCATTCCATTTATGTTCCTCCATCCCCTCCTGTTCCCCGTGGTCCATCCTGTCTGGCAAAGGTGTGAATCTGTTTGACACACTGATACTTCCTGCAGTGGATACTCTTCTGCCCCTAGGTGTCCAGGTATTGGCCATTCTCTGTGTTCCTGACTTATGATCCTCCTTCCCCCACCTCCTGGCACCCATTTTGTACCCCAGCACCCAGACTGACTCCTGTCTTCCCTTGTTCCCATCTATACCATTGCCCCCTCCTTACATCTCTCTTATCCTCCCCTCCCTTCTTGATGCCAGCCCCCAGCCCTCCTTGTTGCCCCTGTAGTTGTAGTTCCCCCTCACCTCTCCAACCTGCCCCAATCTCACCACCTCCCCCTTCAGAGTGAGCACCTCCACCACCATTTGACGTAATCTTATACACACTGGACATCCCCCTTCCCTCCACTTTGTATCCATAAACGCTGCTGCTCCACATTCATTACAACCCACTAGTCTACCTGTTCCCCTGTACACTCCTTGAAAGTCCCTTCCCATTGCAAGCTTCGCCCTCCCCTCCAGTATCTTGTATAATTCATTTTTCCTCAGTAAGCCTTCCCTTATGTTATGTTGACACCCTTTAGATGAATCCCTACGCTTCTCCCTCTCCTTGGGAAATGTTTATAAGGGTCTCTGTCCTGCTCCCTGGTAGTAGTGTTATGTAGAGGAGTGGGCTGTTTCCCCTTGAGAAAATGCAGGAAGTTGTATGACTAGGGTACCCCCTTAAGAAAATGCAGAAGGTTGTATGACTCTGGTACCTATAAAGTTAGGTGAGTGGGTTGAGGGGAGGGTGGGTGGAGCGCCATGCCTCCCTTCTCCCATAAAACAATCAGGCAACCAAAGTAAAATTTCCTGTCTATACACACAGGCCCACAGAACCTAGAACAATCACCAATGTAAACAGGTAAAAATGAAAACACTTTGTGTTGCAGTTACTTCCCTTCCCAGAAGATAGCAGCCGCCTCTTCACTTGCTGCTTTTCCTTTCCTGGAACCACTGCTTCTGACTCCGGTAAGCCTGCTGAGCTCCTTAAAGCTCTTTTGCTTGACAGGCTATTTAAATGAGGAAAATCCTTTTTGACTAATTCAAGTTGGGATATTCCCTTTGTCTCCTAAGTCGGGGTGGAGTTGCATTGCTACCCCCTGCGCCCACAAAAAACAGTCAGGCAACCAAAGCAAAATTCCCCTCCTATACACACAGCCCCCCAGAACCGAGAACAAACACCAATGTAAACGGGTAAAAATGAAAGCACTTTGTGTTGCAGTTATTTCCTTTCCCCGAAGATAGCAGCCGCCTCTTCACTTGCTGCTTTTCCTTGCCCGGATTAAAGAAACTCGCAAAGAGTAATACCAGCCATTTCCAGTGATGCACAGCAGCTCACCACCCATTACGTAATGGGCAGGTTTATAGTTGAAATACACATATTGTAAAATCAAGCCTTTAGATTGTTTTTAGTATCTGCTTTACCTTTTCTCAAGTCATTCCATATCCCCATGCCCACTGGTTCTTAAAATCACGAGCTACATCTTGGGCTTAATTCTTTATATGCATTCTGTATTAGTTTCTGCTGCCTTTTGTTACTATGGTCAGCGCCCCCCCACTTCAAAAGTTCAAACTTTGGGCAAAAACACTGCTTAGTAGTTGTTTTTGCCAGAACAGTCCTCCTCTGGCTCAGGAGTGGCTGCCTAAGTGGGCAGTGGTCTTCGCTGTTCCTGTTTTGTTGCCTTGGGGCCTCAGACAGGACCTACAGAATAAAGGTTCTTTATAGGTGGAAAGGAGTGGGGGGAGGGCAATGATATACAGCATATCAGTAAGAGCATTCTGTTCCTAGAGCAAGTAGATATAAGTCAGGAGCTCAAAGGGAAAGTCTCTCTGTAACTCCAGTAGTAGTGAATTTTCATTATGCCTGTGTTGGCAGGTAGAATACATGGTGATGACTAATGTGCCCCCAATCACCTGTTTCCCCACAGAATCAGCATGTTCTCAATCCACGTCCTAAACCATAGCAGCAGTCAAACATCACTGTTAGGGAAGGGTGGAAGGAATTATAGAAGGGTGATTCGGAAACAACTTGTCTCCCATCCTATCTTTGGGGCTTCACCGGTCAGACAGGAGTGAATTCTGAGTCTGAGAAGCAGGCTGTTGCTGCTGTTTGTGCAGCTCATTCATCATTTGTTGCAGGGATTCCAATTCCTGTTTTGGCCATGCTTCTCTCTGTGCCTGTTGCCAGAGACTCTGGGACAACGTGGATGCAAGAGTAGGTTTAGTTGTTGAGCGTAGTTAGGAGACCTTAATATTTCTGTGAGTTAGCTCTGCTGAGATTGATGCAACTGTCTCAAATGTTTGAGCCCCCGGGAAGAAAATTGTCATTCTGGCAGGATGAAGAATATGAAAACGCAGTTTGGCTGCCTTCAGTACTTTCGTCAGGGCTACATAAGTTTTTCTTGTAGCTATTATCTCTGAGGAGTAGTCATTTTCGAAGTACAGTCTTTGTTCTTTGTATGTTACGCTGCCTTTCTTCCAAGCAATATGAAGCACAGTCTCTTTTGAAATGTGAGCATTATAATTAGGATGGTATGGGGTCTTGCTCCTGCTACTGGTTTTGGCCCCAGGGTTTATTTATTCATTTATTGAGTACTAAGATTACAATGACCTTTGAACCAGAGGTTCTTTTACAAAGGTTCCATGTCAGTAGAGAGGGGAACAACAAACAGGGGTACAACTTGGTGGATTACAGAGTAAAGACACAGGTTGAGTTAAAACATGGTAATACAATGACTAGCTAAAAAATTGCATATACAATGAGCAAATTGGGGGTTACAGATTCCAGATCACAGGATTGCAGTTTCATAAACACAGTGTTACAGAAACAAGAGAATCTGCATGTGCAATGAGCAGTCAGAGGTATGACCTAGTCTAGAGAAAAGTGCAAGGAGTTGGGCTGAAAGTGCAGTGCAAGGAGGCGTGGGGATAAAATAGGGGAGAGGGGAGGAAGCAGAGTGGGGGAATAAGATAAAGGAGAGGGTTGGAAGAGGAGAAAGTAGAGGGGAGAGGGATTGAGTGTATTTGGAGTCGGAGAAGGGATGAGGGAGAGACAGAGATAAGAGGGGACAGGGACTTGGGGAATAGAGAGGGCAGGGGAGAAGCACTGTGGAGAGTGGGTGGATAAAAGAGATACTATAAGCAGGAAGCTAGGAGGTGCTGGCAGGAGAATGGGGACGGGGGCAGGGAGAAGTGGTAGAGAGAGATACTGTAAGCAGGAAGCTAGGATGTGTTGGCAGGAGATGGAGGGAGGGGGCTCGGGGGTTGGAGGATAAAAGAGTAGAGGGAGGGAAGACATGGGAAGTGAGAAGGGGGAGTGGGGATGTAGGGTTGATGGGGAGGTAGGGTTGATGGGGCAGGATAGGATACAGGCCAAGGTAAAGCAGTCACAGTGGCTCTGAGTTAGAAGGTGCTGACAAAGTTTTAGTTTGAAAGCTGCTAGTTTTGGTTCAGCCAAAATGTCCAAGGGGAGACCGTTGAGAAGGGTGGGTGCTGTGTAAGCAAAGGTCCGCTGGGCAAGAGAAGTCCTGACGAAGGGTACAAGGTAGGTTTGTTTATTCGAGCTCTATATGCACCTTGTTTTAGGTGGTGGCTGAATAAAGGACTCCATGGAGTGGGGGGTGAGACCAAGACTGATCTTTTGTCCTAGTAGGCATCTATGGTAGGTGACCCTTGCCTTTAGAGGGAGCCATCGGGTGCTGTCATATAGATTACAGGTGTGGGTCCGCATGTCTGTTCCAGAAACCAGCCTGCAAGATTTGTTAAGTGCAAGTGAAATTCTCTTAAAGGAGGTGTGTGGTGCTGCACTATATATAATTAGGTTGTAGTCGACAAGTGAGAGGACTGAGCTGGTGACCGCTAGTCTCAGAGCCTCAGGGGTCATGTACTGTCGATGCCGATATAGGATCCCAATTCTAGAGTTATCGACTTTGGCAATTAGGTTAATATGGAGCTTGTACGAAAGGGCAGTGTCCAGCGTTATGCCGAAGTATTTAAATGCTTGGACTTGCTCAAGGGAAGGGGTTAGTTTTGGTTGTTGTGGATGACTAAGCTGGTGGACCTGTGAGTGTTGTGGGGGTTGGCGAAGAGCATGACCTTGGTTTATTTATAATTCATGAGTAGCTTGTGCTGCTCAGACCAGGTCTCCACCATTTCAAAGTTGAACTGTAGATCAGCCATAAGTGTGCATGGATTTGGGCTACGAGAGAACAGGACAGCACCATCCACATACAATACCATGTTAGTGTTACAGGCACAGGGGAGACTATTGATGAACAAGCTGAAAAGAAGTGGGCTAAGGATGGCGCCCTGTGGGACTCCAGAACGAACTGGAAGACTGTGTGAAAGCGTGTCGGAGATCTTGACTTGCTAGGTCAGTCCACTAAGGTAGTTTCTGAACCAGCACATAACATCAGGGGAGAACCCGAGTGAAAGGAGGGAGTGGAGCACAAGGGAATAGTTCACTGCATCAGATGCCTTAGTTAGATCAACGTAGATTGATCCAGCTAAGTGGCCATCATCTAAGGTCTGATGGATGTAACTGGTGTAAGCCAGTAGGGCAGTGGTGGTGCTTTGTGACTTCTGAAAGCCGTGCTGTTGTGTGCATTGTAGGTTATATTTGGTTAGGTACTCTGTAAGCTGCTCGGCAACGCTGTGTTCGAGGGCCTTTGGGGGGGGGAGGAAGAGTATGGATATAGGACGGTAATTATTAGTTAGTGTCTTGTCCCCACTTTTGTGAACTGGTGTGATAGTAGTAACTTTCCATTGGCTGGGAAATTGTTTAAGGGAGAGAGATAAGTTTAGGATCTTGGTGGGGGGAGCAATGACAGTCTCTAGGGAGAGGTGGAGGAATTTGAGGTCCAAGATGTCTCCACTGAACCTGGATTTTTTAATGACTCTGTATGTATTTTTTCGCCTTGGACTGTGACCCATCTGAACTAGAAGAGGGGCAGCAAATGGAGCTGGGGTAGAAGAGGCAGGCATTTGGTTGGAGTAAGGAGGGTCATAGAACGAGGGTGAGTGTATACCACTTAGGTCAGCAAATTGCATTATTAAAGGCATTCGCTATTAGTTTGTGGTCCTGAGTATTAACATACTAACATACTAAAGAGCCAGCAGAATAGGCCAAATGGTCTGTCTTGTCTGCTCGAAAGTCAGCAGCCTAGTGGCTGCTCGCCTTACCACCCCTCCTAGCCCCCAAGAGAGTCTTCTTTTTATTCAGATTTCCCTTATACCTGTCCCACCCCTTCTTGAAGCCCTCCACTGTGCCCTCTTCCACCAGCCACCCAGGCAGCACATTCCACGGCTCCACCACCCTCTCAGTGAAAAAATTCCTCCTACACTCCGTACTAACACCGTTAACCTGAAGCAGAAAGGGGGAGTTTTTGTTGGGCTTACCTGTGAGGTCCTTAAATTTTTTCCAGAGGTTTCAGCTGCTACCGCATGAGTTGGTGAGCTCTCCCTTGAAGTATTCTTTTTTTGCTTCACAGATTGCATGGGTATAGCAGTTTCTAGCCGCCCTGTAGAGTTGCATATAATTGGGCTTCCCAGAGGCCCTAGCCCAGTGCCACAGATTCTCTTTTTTTCATTTGGTTAATTAGGGAGGTGGTGATCCAGGGATTGGAAGGACCCTTGACCTTTGTTTTACGGAAAGGAGTGAAAAGGTCACATGCTTTGTTGAATTCAGAGATAAAGTATGAAAGTGCATCATCCACATTATTGAAGTTATTGAGACGGGACCAATTGCATTGAGCTAGAAAGACTTTAACGTTGGTGAGATGACCTTTTTTGAGGGTCCTACAGTGAACAGTTTTCACTGGGGGTTTGTTGGCCTTATTTGACCTGAAACAAAGAACAGGAGAGTGGTCACTCAAGGAGTCAGGGAGGACCAGGGTGTTTGTGATCCTATCCGGATGTGTGGTAAGGATGAGGTCAAGGAGGGTGCCCAAACCGGTTTTGTGGTTAAATCTTGTGGGGGAGGTAACCATCTGAGTGATGCCGGTAGATGTGATGGCATCTTTGAGCGGTGCAGCTTCAGGGGCAATCCAATTTATGTTAAAGTCGCCTACTATCACTGTCTAAGATTGGTGGGGAAGGGTTGCAAGGTAGTCTGTGACCATAGTCTATCCAGATGTCTCTGCCCGGGGGTGGGGGTGTAGACTGAGAGAATGTTAAATGATTTCCTGTGTTGCCCCAGTAGGATTTTGACAGCAAGTAACTGGGAGTTGTTACTCTAGGTAACATGAGGGAGGGCAACACTCTTTAGGTGATCTTTACTATATAGTATGTAGCCCCCGCCTTGTTTGCATAGCCTGTCTTGCCTACAAAGGTTATAGCCAGGCAAGGTGACTACATTGTCAGGGACCCTAGGGGTGAGCCATGTCTCATTGGTGGAGAGAACATCAGGAGTATGCTGAGCCAACCAGACCTGGAATTCTGCTAGCTTAGGTAGCAAGCTCCAGATGTTGATAGAGGCAGGTGTTAAGGGCTCATTCTTTTGGTGGTGCTTGAGGGGATATGCATTGGGCCAGGGTTGGGGTGGACATTGCCCGAGAGGAGGAGGAAAAGTAAAGTGACTCTGGCTAAATATTGCCTGAGAAGTTTGTACGAAAGCAGGCTTTTACGCCTGTCAGGGTGGGCAGGATTATGGTGCCTGTCAGAGATTACCAGCAGCTGAAGCACGGGGTATGCGGATGGAGGAGGGTGCCGAGTTATGGTAGGGGGGTGCAGGTTAGGCTTATCCTGGAAGGAGTGGAAGGTTCTACAGGATCGGTGCCACGGAGCACAAGAAATCCAAAGGTCAGGAGGGGTTACCATGGGGAGTTTGGAAGAACGTAGCAGGTGGATAGGAGTAGAAGAATAAGGAGGACTAACAGCGTCATTAGGAGAAACTGCGCTGGTTCTGTGAGCGCACTCTATTTCGAGCGTTAAATCCTCTGGTAGTTGTTAAATGGTCCTAATCATCTGTTGAATAAATGGAATAATTTCAGAACCCTTGGCCCCCTCTGGAATGCTGGAGATCCTGATATTGTTTTGCCAGTTGCAGCTTTCGGCATCCTCTGCTCGGTCTCGGAGTGTTTTGACCGTGTTATGGAGTTGGAGGGGTGGCCCTTTCGGTTGTGTCGAGCTGTTGTGTAAAACACAAGGTTCTTGGCTAGTGGTCCCTGGTAAGCCAATAAAACCACCTGACACGAAATGTTGTTTTAAATCAGTTGTAATTTATTAATACCAAATAAGCCCTAACAATTTTACCTCTAACATGATCAAATCTAAACAGCTGCTGGCTTATTACCACCAGGGCTACAGGTGTTTAGAGGGAATGAAGCCGCATTCCTCTGGGTGACCCAAGTATCTATGGCAGCCATGTTGGCTACTCCCCTTGGACACACTGGACATACAGTCTGTCTGATATTTATACAGTGTTTGACAAGAATCGCAAAACAAGGGACATTTTCCAGTTTTTAGACACTCTGACCATAAAAGCCGAGAGAGTAGGGTCATGAGGCAACGGTGTAAAAGTATAGTGGCCATGAGATACCTCGGTCATAAAATACATTTGACTCTTTGCCGAGACATGTGGTCACTCTTAGATGGAAAAACAAGTGATCAGCGGATTCTACATTCATCAAAAATAACTCGCTTTAGGATACAGAAAACATATGAGGGGACTTCACATTCACTTTAAATAACTTGCTGACTAGACAGTGGCCAAAACAAGGACATAACCGTTTCCTATCAACTCTTTGTTGCACATTCTTTTTAAACACAAGAAATCATAAAATGAGGAACTGTATGTAAGCTGCAGTGGTTTGAAGCAGCTGAACCTTATCTTGGCTATGACCTTGGGTTGAAGGAAGATTTTGTACAAAATATCTCTGCTGAGCAAAGCTAATTTTCTTTAAAACATTTATTTTTTTAAACACGGTTTATGCTGTTCACTTATTCTCTACAGTTATTTAAAGGGCCCCAGCACCTTTTGAACCTGGGCATCTACACAGACATCAGTTTGCACAGTGTTATCATTATTTGCATGGTTTCAACAATTGCAGTCGTGGCCAAAAATATTGGCGCCCTTGCACTTTTTCAAATAACTCTCAATTTCCTCTAAACATAAGTTGAAATTAACAACATTACAGTATTTGGTCTCCACAATTCTTTATTTCTCTGTTAATATTACAGAACCTTTGTTTTTGTTCAGAATTTAATATATCCTTTTAAATCAGAAAATGAAAAGAAATGGCATTGACAAAATTATTGACACCCTAGATTTAATATTTGGTAGCACAGCCTTTGGTCAAAATAACTGCAATCAACCACTTCCTATAACCATGGATGAGCTTCCTGCACCTCTCTACTGGCAGTTTGGCCCAGTCTTCTTGTGCAAACTGCTCCAGTTCTCCCAGATTTGAAGGGTGCCTTCTCCCAACTGCTGTTTTCAGATCTCTCCACAGGTTTTCAATGGGATTTAGATCTCGACTCATTGCTGGCCACTTCAGAACAGTCCAGCGTCTTGTCTTGAACCATTCCTGGGTGCTTTTTGAAGTGTGTTTGGGGTCATTGTCCTGCTGGAAGACCCATGACCTTCGACGGAGAGCCAGCTTTCTGACACTGGGTTCAACATTGCACTCCAAAATGGCCTGGTAATCTCCAGATTTCATGATGCCATGCACACATTCAAGGCACCCAGTGCCAGAGGCAGCACAGCAACCCCAAAACATCACTGAACCTCCTCCATGTTTGACTGTAGGGAAGGTGTTCTTTTCTTTGAAGGCTTCATTTTGTCTTCTGTAAACATAGAGATGATGTGCTTTACCAAAAAGCTCTAATTTGGTCTCATCTGTCCACAGGACATTCTCCCGGAAGGATTTTGGCTTGTTCAGGTGTGTTTTAGCAAACCCCAGTCGGGCTTTCTTACGTCTCTTTCTCAGCAGTGGGGTCCTCCTGGGCCTCCTACCATTTAACTCCCTTTCATTGAGTTGGCGACGGATGGTGCGAGTTGAAACTGTCGTACCTTGTGTCTGAAGGTCAGCTTGAATCTGTTTGGCAGTTGATCGAGGTGCTTTCTCCACCATTCGAACGATCCTGTGCTGCAATCGTCTATCAAGTTTTCTCTTGCGACCATGTCCAGGGAGGTTGGCTACAGTGCCATGGGGCTTAAACATCCTGATAACATTACGTATGGTGGAAACAGGAACATCAAGGTCTCTGGAGATTGATTTATAGCCTTGAGATTGTCCATGCTTGGCTACAATCTTCTGTCTGACCTCCTCAGACAATTCTCTGGCTGTCTTTCTTTTCTCCATGCTCATTGCGGTACACACAGTGACACAAAACAGGAGAATGAGTCCTTTTCTCTATTCAAACTGGTTGAATGAGTGATTTTTATATTGCAGGCACCTGCAACTCAGCACAGATGAGTTCAATTCCAAAATGAAGGAGAATCACCTGCTTGAAATCTAATTATTTCTAACTACTTCTAAAAGGTGCCAATAATTTTGTCCGGACCATTTAAGGATTTCTGTGTGGAATAATGCAAACCAAAGAAATACATATGTGAATACCAAAATATTTTTTAATTTCAAAAATTTTCTGGAAGGAATGGTGTATTATTAGAAAAAACTGCAAGGGCGCCAATATTTTTGGCCATGACTGTACTCTCCAAACGCCTCTGCACTTACAAGGCACATCAATCTACATGTTGGTATCGTGTAGTCATCTACTAGCCACCTTCACCTTTTACTAGCCCTTTGCAGCCTCTACACTAGCCATTTTACACCTTTCTAGCTCCTCAACCTTTTGGTTAGCCAATTACATATTGTTGATAAAAGTTTGGTCACCGGTCACTAAACTTTGGCCACTGGCCACTTTCAGCAGTTGGCTCAGAGTTGATCCTCTTGCTCTGAAGGAGCAGGGGAACTGTGGAACATGGTGGCCCGTGTACTGGCTGCCATATCCCCAATAATAAGTAAAAAAAAATGATACCAACTGAGATGTCGCACCCTGCGGCTGCCACCACCCGGAATCCTCCATGGCATTAAGGGGTTCTGGGGTCCATGGCTGTGGGGTGCTGTGGTGTGGTGGGAGCTCCTGTCGGGGGGGGGGAGCACGCAGCCGTTACAGCAGCTGTCTGTCAGGTGTAGTAGTAAGCCCCCCCAACACTGATCCTGTGGAGCGCAAATGGCATCATGTGTGCCGTGCTCCACCAGCCTTCCCCGTGCACACCCACTCCCCTCCAAAGTCATCTGTGTTGTTGCACATGGTCCTGGGCAGGAGTACAGAGCAGATGTGTCTGTATTGCAGCCATGACCCATGGGTGACCTTTGGACACCTGAGATCTGCTTATCCCAACCCAACACATTGTGTAAAAGGTGTGTAGGACCAGGATACATATAATGAACAGTGCCAAGAGTGAGCAAAAAAAGAATACTTCTGCCCTAGGCAACCTTGTCAAAAAGAAATTACTGCAAACTATTTACAAGATTGAAAACAAAAAGTGCTTAAAAACTGCAATGGTCTCAGTGGGGGCTCTTAAATATCCGTAGTTTTACTTTATGCAACTTCTGCAGTGGTCTGCTACATCAAGAGGATCTTTAAGGACATCTCCCTCCATAGAGCCACTGCTTTGGAACTGTAAGCTGCATGTTGCAGAACCACTTAGAAACTTTTGTCTAGCTGGGGCCGCTCATGATGATGCACATGGTTTCCACAAATATGACGTGAGCGGCCAACACCTCCTCAGTTTTATTTTTTCCACTGACTTCATGTTGGACCGAAGTAACACTTTCCTCAGATTCCATCACTGATGTTTTACTGCCTTTCTCATTGCATTTTATGTTTAAGTAACATTTGCTTTCAGCGCTGTAGCCATTAAAGACATCACTTTCTCTGCTTTGGTGCTGCATGCTGCTTTTCTAAGCAGCTCTTTTTCTTTTGTTCCACACCATGAGACCCTGGGCCTGCTTCTGCACTGGGCTCCCCTGATGCTGTTTGGATCCTATTTCTAACCAAGTTGTTCTCCTTCTTTGAGAACAGCGCCGCTGCCTCTAGGTTGTGCATTACTTCCCCAGCTCTGCATCATCTGGCTGGCTGCCTGCTACTGGTGCTCCTTTTCCTCTAAGTCCCAGTGTTCCACTGTCTCATTCCTCCTGTAGGGAAGTTCTGGCCATGCTTTTGGCCTCCATTGCCACTTCACTTGTCTTTGTTAGGCCAAAATCAGTTGCTGGCGCTGCGCTCATTGCCCCTTCAGCGAGCCAGTAGATCTTTGCTTGCTTTTCATCGCCTGGCTGTACCTTGTCTATATTTCTCCTACGCTCTTTGGCTCTGTTCTCTGTTTTACTTTAGAGGCTATTTCCTTGTTTGCTGTCAACGTTCCTGTCATCTGGCTTGGCCGCTCTGACTACAGTTATGACATGGTCGGTTGCTCGCTTTTTGCTCTGGTTCTGATGCTGACCCTGGTTATTGCCTGGACCTGCCTCATTGATATTCCTGCTCTGGCTGTGTTCTATGTTTAGACTCCGGCAACTGTTGTCTTCCTTTTTTTTTTTTTATATTATTTATTAAATTCTCTCCACAGCATTCACAATGAAGTACATTTACTTTCATTTGTTCAGTTCTGGTACAGACAGTGATCAGCAAATTACATTTTATCTTTCCATTATCCAAATATGAAGACAGATTTTATTATTGGTTTCCTGTTCCTCCCCTCTAGAGCTAATACATCCTACCTTTACAAGTATTGCCTTTCTGTGGCTATCAAAGTATAAATGAGTCATCTATCTGAGAAATATACAAAACCCACTTCCTCCAGACCACCTCTAATTGCTGGTGCCTGTCCCTTGAAGTGGCAATTGTTTTCTCTACATGATACACCTCCTTCAAAATTTCGAGCCATTGCCTCAGCGTAGGTGGAACTTGCCTATGCCAGTTTCTCGTAATCGTTTTTTTAGCAGCTGCTAGATAAAAATATAATTGGCTTTTCTTAGGGGGAATATCATTGTCCTCCAAAATATATAAGACCAATTCACTGTTGTCTTCTTTGACGTCGACACTCTTTTCACTAGCTCCAGCCACTCAGCCTGTCTTTATGTCTGCTGTCTGTTGCCGGCTTTGTGCTTGGGTTCTTATGCTGTCCTGTTGCTTTCTGATTGCTAGTTTTGCCTGGCTTTGCTTCACCATCATTCCTTCTGCTGCTTTGTCCCCTGTTCTGTTTTACTGTAAAGGCTGTTGCCATCTGCATAGTTGATGTTTTTGCTGTCAACCCATTCATACTGTGGGCATCCTGTTGACGTCTAGGCCTGTTTTAGCTCTGACTGAAGCTCTTGTACTGTTCAGCAGCTTTTGCTTGCTTGTCATCTTCTGACTTCCCTTCACAGCCATTCCTGTAGCTTTATCAGCTCTTCTCTGATACTTCTGGGCCTGTGGCTGGCTTTATCATCGACGTTCATGTCGTGATTTGCACCTGCTGTGTTTCATGGCACTTGTCATGGTTTGTCTTCCTCTGGTAGCTGCTTCTCATGCTGTTTTGGTGTGGGGTGGTCTGGGGTTTCTTTGGTGGAGTCGCACTCTGACGCCCAGTATCACTCCTGTCTGCTAGCCTGGTCGTAATTTGGTTAAACATGCCAACATGCTGTAGTTTCTTGTCCCATTCTTCAGGTTGCTTTTGAACCTTCTGTCATCTATATCATTTTCTGTTTTCACGATTGACACTGCCACCATTGTCGCTGCTGTGTCGGGGTTTTCTGGATGTTTGTTCTGTTTATGATTCATAAAACATTACCGGCTCTACTGTTGGTGACTCTTTCAAGCATCCCGTTGCTGCTTGTCTGGTGGTCACTGGTTCTTTGCCAGGTACTATTACTGGTCTGTAGGCCATTATTGGGCTTGTCAGTGTTTAACATCACTTACGCAGTCTCCCTCATCTGATGCTACTGACGTCTCCGTAGCTTTCCATACTGCTGTTTTGTGCCTCTGTTCTCTGCGTGCATCCAGAGTCTCTGGCCTCACTTGCTATACCAAACATTCATGATTTGCTTGGCCTCCAGTGCCAATATCATCACTATCTGGGGTTTTAGCCATTTTGTCCCCATTTGTAATAGGGCTGTTTCCTCTCTTATCATGATACTGAGGTTGGGATGTATCTTCTGCTCTTCCATGTGTGGTGGGCTGGACCTTGTAGACTGCCTCTCCTATTACTTGTGGGTCTGACTCTTGTCCTACTGTGTTGTTTTTATAGCTGCATAGCTATGCAGCACATTGCTAACAAGAGGAGAGAGCAGGGCAGACAGGAACTGACATATATTACTTTCTGCTTCCACAGTGGAGTTTCATCACCTCATTGGTATGCTTGAGATCCCTGCTCTTCTTTGTCTTTCTGTGTCCCCATCCCCCTCCTCCTCCCCTTTCTCCATCCACATCTACTTTATTCATGAATCTATGGTTGTGCCACTTTTTTCAGTTTTCTGTGCTACTTTTGCAGCTGGACGAATGCTGCTGAGTACACACAATAGCAGGAGCAAGTGTCAGTGACTGAAGAACAATTCTGTCATCAACTAATTTAGATCTGCATAGCAGAAACAGTTTTTTTATCTCCCTAATATGTACTGTTCTGACAGAACAGACAAGTGGTGTCGTGAGAATGAGACAGGCAGTCAGTCATTATGCTGATGTCTCAGATTGATATAGATTTGCAGAGAGTACACTATAAAATGAAATCTGAGTTCAGATTTCTCTGCTGCCTATCTGATCACCAAGGAACACTACCAGTTACAGTAATGTTGGTCAGTTAGAACCGTGATCCCTATCATCAAGGAACTGTACCAATCCAAGACCATAATAGAAGTAATTACATGGCTTTGCATCAGACTAGATAAAAAAAGAACATGTGTTATAGGAGGGTATTGCCCATTATTAAACTTAACTTTTGAAAGCTAGTCTTTAAAAACAAATTTGTTGATCCAGTAAAAAGTATCATCCGTAACATATTTTTATTTTTTCTTCTACGTCATAGACTGGACTAACACGGCTGCTACATTTCTCCATCAGAATAGACCAAGCTTGATTCACATTGTTATGCACAATGTCTTCTGCAGAAGTAGTGATGGTGGGGAGGGGTGAGAAAAAGGATAAAAAAGTGAGTGCAGTAGTTTTGTTTAGGAAAGTGCACTTTAGCACCTGCTTTTTAATAGAAATAGAGCAAACCCCACTTTAACCTGTTGCAAAATTCCTGATATCTCATGAACCTTGCTCTTACACTTGGCTACTGCTGCTTGCTTGGGGGTAACTGTGAATAAGTGGCTCTGATGGATTTGAACTTGAACTTGCCAGTTCCAAAGCCTGTAACCTAACCACTAGACCCCAATACCATCCCTTTGTCATATACATTTTAAGGCTATTTAGTGAAACTTAAAGCAGGCAGTAGTGAAAATCGGAGGGAACCTTGGGGAAACTTAGTTCTGGCAGTGAAATTAATTCTTATTCAGTTCCAGGATTAATACTAAGGAGGAATGCTTCTATGTAAAATACACACACCTAAAGGCATAACACTGACAAACTGTAAAAATGCAACGTGTAGTGAAGAAACGTATCTCCAGACAACTATCGTATATTTTCATACTAGATCACAGGTAATGGGTTTCCTCACTGAATCCTTTCCATTTCCAGCACTGAAAGCAGACTTCCTGCTAGCATCCTGCTGGGCATAGCCAAAACTGGAAAAGGTGAACTTTGCTCTTTAAACAAACTAATACAGTGATATGCAGATACTGTAAGTATAACAAAATAAACAGATGACTAGAAACGCTTTAAGAATGGAACTGCTATACAGCAAATTGCCATACAGAAAAATTGTGAAACAAGCAAAGGAACGTTAAACCATGATCAAGAAAATAATAATATGAGGAGCTGGGAGTAGTAACCGATCACTGGGAGAGAGGAACTTTGCTAGTGTCAGTGTAGGGTGGAAGGCAGCTGGCAGAAGTCCACTCCAATATTTGAAGCAACTGTAGGAGTGAATAGAGGCATCATGGAGGAGAGATTTCAGAGTGAGAAGAGAAGGAGCGGACTTAAAGGAAAACTGTCTAAATAATGAAGCCCCCGTCCCCGAAAAGCTTACCCCCTCATTAAGCATTTTACACGAAAAGTCTTTTTATCGCTACTTACTGTATTTTATTCCCATTTCACAGATTTAACAAAATAAAATACAATAAGTGGCAGCGCATAAAAAGACTTTTGGTGCTAAAAGCTTAATCGGGAAGCTTTTGGGGCGGGGCTTCATTATTTAAATAATTTTCCTTTAATGGAAGGGGGAGAGAGCCTCATAGTTCAGGTAAGCAAACAAGAAGGGCAGCTTGGCCTGCAGTACATTTCATTGGCAGGAGAGCAAGAGAGTGAAAGCAAGAGTTGTAAAGGAGTTAGAGAAAGAAGGAGGAGGAAAAGGAGGAGAGAAGCTAGATATGGGGGAGCCAAACCAAAATTTGATGATAAAGGAGACTGGCACATTGGATAAGGCACATGGCGTTAAGGGGGAGAGGAGGTATACAAAGAAAAGGGGTGAGTTTGCAGGGGTTTGTAAAGGGCAAACAGACAAAAGGAATGAATGAGGGGGTCCAGTCTAGCTAAGGTGGACTTTGGAGCAGCACTGTAAACAATGTCTCCATAGCTGAAAATGGGGAGAATCTTCTTAGTGAGGATCTCTCTGTGTACAGAAAGTGGGATGCTTCTCTTATTCCTGTACAGTACATCAAGTTTGGGGTGGAGCTTCTTGTGGATTGCATCCACGTGAACAGAAAACTCAAGATGGTGATCCATACCCTGACGTACTTGAAGGTGGCGGAAACATCTTCAGTTGCTGCACCACCAAGGGTATGAAAAGAAGGAAGGGGAGACTCTAGCAAGCCTCTGCCTGTGCCAAACGTCATAGAGACCATTTTCTTTGTATTGAGGTATAAGTGAATTTCTCAGAACCGGAGCTGGATGTTGTTCATGTCCAGTTGGAGCTGGTTTGTGAGGTCAGGGGCGGAGGAGCCAGAGGTAAAGAGTACCGTATCATCTGCATCCATATAAAAGGACACCAAGGAGCAGGCAGTGGGGAGGTCATTTAGAGAACTGGAGAAAATAATTCGGCCAAGGACAGACCCTTGGTAGGCACGTGAGCTGGTGGGGGGGGGCTCTCCAATATAGACAACTTGTCACCTGCCCTCAAGATGGAGGCAGAGAATCCAGTTGCCTTAAGCTTGTTCAGGAGAATGGGGTGGGTAAAAGTATTGAGGCTTTTTACTAGCCCAACATAAAAATGACCAAATATAAATAAAAGGCCTGAATACAAATTGTGTGCTGTTTTCTTTTTTTCACTCATTATGCTACCAATACACACATACACACCAGAATTTAGTGCCTCCTTCCCCCCGAGCTCTGAATTCTTAATATACAGATAAGAACATCAAGATTAAATCAAAACCATTTAGAGCTCTATGGGGGAACTAAATTCTCTTCACTCCTAATAATTTGTAAATGACCTGACAGTGACTGCACAACTTGATTACTCAGGCATTATTATGCAGGTTCTCAAGTAATTATGAGGGTGTGCCAGGTCACCAGTTCGATTGTTTTTGGTTTTATACCAGACCACAACAACTAACTGGGACCAGTATGGCTGCTGTGGAAAGACGCAATTGAAGTTCCCCCGATCAGACTCCGGTTTTAATACTGCAGAGCAGTCTTACTGGCAGTCAGGCCTTGGCTTCTCATCTGTTTTGTGGCTCGACCCCTGAATCATGGCTGAACTCCAGCTCGACTCCTGAACTGAAGACTCGCTCCTGATGGTGGTGTCAAAATTGACCATGTTCTGTCCTCGACAGGTGACAAGTTGGCAACCTGTACTTAATGGCTGTTCTCAGTGGCATACTCCTTCCCTGGCATCCTGTTTTCAGCTCCTCCTCTCGCATTTTCTGGTGGTCTTCAGAAGATTCTGGAGCTTCTCTTCGGCAGTTTCCTCTGGCTGTGTGCAAGCGGCAATACTGGGAACTGCAGCAGTTAAACTGTAAAATAAAAAAAGGGTCCTGGCTTAGACAAGGCGCCTGGTGGGTGCTGTACTGTTGCAGTTGTACCTGCCCAACCTGAAATCCACCCACATCTGGCAGGCAAGCGGGTGCCAGTTTCAAATCCTGCTGTAGTAGGGGCACAGAATAAAGAGAACAAGAGGATGAGGAGGTAGGTGATAGGGAGGGCAATGTATGAGCAGAAAGATACTAATGTCTGGGGTCAAGACCATCAGGGCTCCCACCCTTGTGTGGGTTTAGAGCCAAGAGAGCCTTAAGACCAGCAGTAGGGGTAGTGGGTGAGAATAAAAAAGGGAGGAGGGGCAGTGAGATGAGTAGAGGGGAGGGGAAAGGAGGAGGTAGAGGGAGGGAGCGGGCAGCAGAAGTGAAAAAGACATTACATGGTGAGGTGACTGCAGCAGGGTCAGAGATAGGAGTATCGCCCATCTTGAGAACAGGGAAAGTGAACTGAGTCTGAGGGGAGAAAAGGGCAAGAATTACCTTCCAGAATGTGCAGGGATGCGTCAGGTTGTTCCGGAGTGTGGATCAAAGTGTACAGACCTCGCAAGCTTAGTACCTCTCATAAAGGCATTACGAAGGGTCCGGTAATTTGTAAGCTCAGAAATGGAGCTAGAGGACTTGTAAGTCTTCTAGGCAAGGTCATGTGCGTGGTAAGAAGCCAGCAGCTGTGCCGAGATCCATGGCAGGTGATATTGTCAGTCTCTGGTTCTTCTAAGGAGGGGGGGTGGGTGATGATCCCAGACAGACATGAATTTGGTGGTGAAGAATTTGAGGGCATTGAACGTTGCCAGCTGTAGAAGTAGGGGGACTAGTCACTGGCTACCAGGTCAGCATGAAGGCGGGACAAGTCCAGCAATAGGAAAGACTGGATCTGGATGAATTCAGGGGAGCTTTGGGATGATGAATCGTATGTACACAGCAGACCATATGGTGATCGCTGAGGGTGTGGGAGGGTGCTAGCATCCACAGTACAGTGAGGATGGAATGAGAAAACCCAGTCCATGAGGGAGTGATTTAGAGATTTGAAATTATAGTGAGTGTGGCAGAGATGAGTTGAGTTAAAATAAAGGACTTCACGTTGTCGTCGAGGCACAAGTCAGGAAGCATGGGAAAACCAGGAGCAGTTATAAAATTTGCAAGTAACGTTTCATTATTATCAATAACAGTAAAATAAAAGTTGTTCAATATAACTATTTACAAAGGCAGTGCAAACAGAGAAAACAAAAGTCCTTCATCTGAGGATATCTCTAATTCCAAGTTTGTCTCTCTCAGCAGAAATATTGCTGCTCTTTTTATAACAAGTCTTTGCCAGGTAATTAACTTCTTCATCCTGAGCTCATTAAGGGAAAGCATCCTGCTTCTCACAAAATGTTCTTGTCAGTTCCTTTGTAGGTGCAACAAATAGAACATGGTGACCCAGAATTGACCTCTTCTTGACAGCTCTGCAAAAGAGTTTGCAAAGAAGCCTGAGAGGAGCTCAAACTGCATCTCAGGTTAACCTCATAAATTCCAAATAGTTTTTTGCAATCATTTCAACAGTATAACTATATACAGTTTCAGACAAAGGGATTCCCGAATTACTTATAGTTTTACACAAAGATTCAGATATAGTTTTATAGCTGCAGTTATGCAAAGGGGAAGGAAAGACAGAAACAGCAAGTGAAGGCAGAGAGATAGCGAGGGCCGGAGAATCGCAAGACCGTCTGAGTGATCAGTTTCTAGGTCTCACACAAGCATTTGGTTGCACAACCAAACAGACAAAAGACAGAAAAGAAGAGGATACAACAGCTCCTTGTGTTTTAACTTTTTCTGCATAACAAGTGGGACAGGGCCTTATTCAGCCCTGTCACACACATTAAGGCAGAATTTATGAAGAGAGTGAGAGAGTCAGTGTAGGTCAAAATCACCTAGTATAAGTAACTCTCCAGAGGAGGCATGGGAGGAGATGGTGGTGAGTAACTCAGTTACCGAAGGTGGGGACACATGCCAGGGCAGCGTTAGACGCCAGCAGTAAATGTGGTGCCAGAGAAAGGGGGGGGGGGAGAGAATAAGAAGAAGCATCTCATAAGCAGAAAGGACAGAGATGGAGAGCACAGGCTCAAACTGGACATTTGAGGAGAGGTAGATGGCTACACCGCCACCCCTCTGTTTGATCCTGTCATACAATGGTAAAACTGGGACGGCAGCAGAAGAATCAGTGATCCTTAGGGAGAGTCAAGATTCCTAGATCACCAACACATTAGGTATGGTGTTAACCATGAGTGGTTGCATCAGGCCAGTCTTTGAGAGAAGGCTGCACTCAATGTCCCCCGCAACTAAAAGCAGCAATAAGATGTGGAACTTAAGAGAACCTATGAGATGCTTACGGGAAGAGGAAAAGGGGGGGGGGGGGTAGTAGGAGGAATGAGAGTTTTGTGGATAGGCGGGTTGGGGAGGGACCTGAGGATTCCAAGATGAAGCCAAAGAGATGAGAGGAGACTGCAAGCAGAATGCTAGGGAGGGTGAGGTAGTGCAGGGAGAGTGGGGGAGGCAAGGGTGGGAGAGGGTGAAGAAGGGAATTTGGGGCAGACAAGGGGAGGTAAGGGAAAACAAGAAGGGGAAGAGAGAAAGTGTTAGCAGGAGCAGTATAATGGAAGGGTAACAAAGTAAAACACAGACAGCAGTACACACAAGAGTATGAATGGAACAAGTTTCACTCAAATGGATCGAAAGCTGAGTAAGTTGAATTTGGTTAGTAACCAGATATGGGAGACCGGAATTTAAAATTTTTGCTAGGAGCCTGGAATATACAATTTAGACTGTGAGTGCAAATGAATTACCTTAGCCCTGGTGGTGAGGAAACTAGTAAAACAAAAAGGGAAATTAGCCAGATAGGGAGGAGGCTAGAAATTAAGAATTAGAAGATGGAATAATAAGCTACACCCTGATAGGGGGAAGCTAGTATATATAATGGGAATAAGGGCTCACCTAGAAAAAATTAATTACTCGAATTTAGAAGGAACTAATTGACTTCACACTGGTATAGTGGAAAATAGAATAATAACAAAAGGGAACATTTGGGCTACACCCAAATAGGGAAAAGGCCAGAAATTTTAATTTATAAGGTAGGAAGGGAAATATAGGGTTCACCCTGATAGGGAAAAGGCTACAATTAAATAATTGAGGGGGAGAGGCCAAACCCAGATAGAAGCTACAATAAGAGCCCCTAACAGGAAATTGACGAAAATCACAGCTACAATATAAGCAAATTAGGCAGTACTAACAAATGTAGGTAATAGTGGAAAAGCCATATATGAATTTTAATACAAGGCATATTTCAAGTGATGCAGGGAGCACAGGGCAGCAGAATTATGAGGCATAGAAACATAGAATTTGACTGCAGATAAGGACCGTATGGCCCACCTGGTCTGCCCATTTCCCTACGTGATGGATAAGCTGCAGATTCTAGTTAATCAACAGCTTACTTCCTCCTACCCTCCACTAGAATTGCCTTATGTCTGTCCCATGCATTCTTGAATTCTCCTGCTGTTCCTGACTCCACAACCTCCTCAGGAAGGCTGTTCCATGTATCTACAACCCTCTCTGTGAAAAAATACTTTGTAATATTACCTCTGAGCCATCCCCACTCTATCTTCAAATTGTGCCCCCTTGTTCTTGCACATTTCTTCTTCTGAAAGATGCTACCCTCTTGTACTTTAATTCCCTTGAGATACTTGAAAGTTTCTATCATGTCCCCCCTCTCCCTCCTTTCCTCAAGGGTATACATATTAAGCTGCTTTAGTCTCTCCTCATATGTCTTCTGGTGTAGACCCTGCACCATTTTGGTTGCCCTCCTCTGAACAGCCTCCACTCTGTCTGTCTTTGCGGAGATGGTGTCTCCAGAATTGCACGCAGTACTCCAGATGGGGTCTCACCATCTGTCTGTACAGAGGGATAACAACTGCCTGTTTTCTACTGTTGATGCCTCTCCCTGTGCATCCCAATATCCCCCCAGCCCTCCTTACTGCCTTTTCACATCGCTTGCCCAAATTTTGGTCTCTTTTGATTTTTGTTGTTGTTATTAACTCACTCCCCATCGTGTACTCTTCCCTGGGTTTTTGTTTCCCAGATGCATTACCTTGCACTTCTTTGCATTGAATCTGAGCTGCCATATATTTGACAATTCCTCTAACCTTGCTAAGTCCCTTTTCATCCTTTCCACACCACCTTGTGTATCAACCCTGTTGCAAATCTTTGTGTCGTCTGCAAAGAGACATGCTTTTCCGTCCAGGTGCTCTCCAATGTCACTTATATAGACATTAAAGAGGACTGGTCCCAGTACCGAACCCTGCGGTACCCTGCTAGTTACCCTCCTTTCTTCACTGTGGACTCCGTTTACTATTACCCTTTGCTTCCTGTTGTCTAACCAGTTTTTTATCCAGGCTACCACCTTGAGACCCACTCCAAGGCTGGCTAACTTGTATATTAATCTTAGTGAGACTGTGTCAAATGCCTTGCTAAAATCTAGGTAGGCCATATCCACAGCCCTTCCCTGGTCTACTACTTTGGTCACCCAGTCAAAGAAATCTGTTAGGTTCGTCTGACATGACCTTCCTGCTGTGAAACCATGCTGCCTTGGGTCCTGTGCCCCACTGGCCTCTAGGTACTCAACAGTTCTTTCCTTCAGAAGTGATTCCATCATTTCCCCTACCACTGAGGTCAAACTAACTTGGTCTGTAGTTTCCAGTCTCTGCCCTGCTCCCACTTTTGTGAAGTGGAATCACATTTGCCCTCCTGCAGTCCTCAGGTGCCACCCCATCCTCCCATGATTTGTTAGAGAGTAGTCAGTGGTGTTACTAGTTGTACTCTTAGTTCTTTTAGAATTCTTGGGTGAATCCCATCAGGCCCCATTGCTTTGTCCACCCTCAGTTTCAAGAGTTCTTTCAAAACCCTTTTTTCTGTGAATGGACTGGTATTGACTCCCCTATTCAGAGTTTCTCTCTTGTTTGGTTTAGGTACCTCCCCCATCTCTTCCATTATGAATACTGAGCAGAAATATTCATTCAATATCCCTGCTTTTTCACTGCCACCTCTGCCCACATTCCTCCCTTTATTAATTCTCTGTATCCTCCTTGGTCTTTCTTCACTCCTAATGTACCTATAAAGGTGTTATCCCCTTCTAACAGAGTTGGATATCTTTTCCTCAGTTTGTGCCTCTGCTATTCTGACTGCCTTCCCTGCCTCCTTCTTCTTTAACTGATAAAGTTCTCTCTCCTGCTCCTTCTGTGTTTCCTTATATTTCATGAATGCTGTCCTTTTCTCCTTAACCTTCCCTTCCACCTCTTTTGAGAACCATAGTGGTTTTTTTCTTCGTTTTGTTGATTTGCTTCATTGAAAGGCTTGTTGCCTCTTCGATGGCTGTTTTGATTAATCCCCATTGTTCCTCCACCCTACTTTCTTGCCAGTTTGCTAGTGCTTTTCTGAGGCACTCTCTCATTTTCCCAAAGTCAGCCTTCCTAAAGTCCAATACTCTTGTTTTTATATGGCTTGACTCTATGACTGTGTTTATTGTAAACCACACTGTTTCGTGGTCACTTGTTCCCAGATGGCTACCCACTTCTAAATCTGAGATCCTTTCTCCTTCCCCATTTGAGAGTACCAGGTCTAAGATTGCTCCCTCCTGAGTGGGTTCCAACACTAGGTGTCTGAGGTATGCCCCCTGTAGGGCATCAGGAATGAACCTGCTCTTGGATGTGCCTGGAGCAAAGGTACTCCAGTTAACATCTGGCATATTCAGGTCCCCCATCAACAATATCTCCCCTTTTTCTGCCATTTTAAGGATACCTTCTATCATTTCCTTGTCCATTTCTTCCCCCTGAGATTGGGGTCTGTACACAACCCCCACGTGGATTGTGGTGCTATTTCCTGTCTCCAGGATGAGCCATAGTGACTCATCAACTTCCTGTTTACTCTTTTGTTCTGTTGCTTTAATCCCTTCCCTTATGCAGAGAGCTACTGCTCCTCCTCTTTTACCCACCCTGTCCCTCCTGTAGACTGTGTATCCTGTTATGTTGACTTCCCAGGCATGGTTCTCTGTGTACCATGTTTCAGTCACTGCCACAATATCCAGGCATCCCTCTTCCATCACGGCCACTAGTTCAGGGAGCTTGTTACACAGACTGCGGGCATTGGTACTCATCACCTTCCATTTTTATTTTTTTTATGGCCTTACCCCTTTTAGCCCCATCCCTGTTCTTACTGCCTTTTTCTGCATTTACCCCTGTCCTGCTCCCTACTGACTTCTCTACCTTGGTGTTTACCTCTCTTAACTACTGTGTTTTGTGGGGGGAGGCTGGGATTTCCCTGCTCCTTTTCACTGCCTCCCCCTTGGCTAGTTTAAATGCTTGCCAATAAAGCATTTTTTTTATTTATTGTATTGGAGGGTTTGGAAAGTACCTTTGAGTCGTACTTCTTTTCAAAGGTTCCATGTCACAGAAATTACATACAAAGACATACAGTTACATAGCTGTTCAGCAGTACACAGTCAGGTTGTTACAAGAGCAATTGTAAGGCTAATAGTCAAATACTAGGGGTAATTAGTGCAATCAAACAATACATATACTGTATATTTAAACCTATCACCTAGGATCCTGGATCCCCCCCTGGACAGATGCAGACCATCATGCCAGTATAGGCCTGCATCCCTCCAGATGGCTCCCCAGTCCCCAATGAAGCCAAAACCCTGAGCTCCACACCAGTTTTTCAACCATTCATTGAATCCCATGGTGCAGAATATCCTAGCATCCTCCTTGCTATTGACAGGCAGCACTTCCAAGAAGGTTACCGTACATGCTACAGTACTTGTCTAAGGCCCCTCCCCAACTCTACAAACTCCTCTTGCACTGCCCTGATCCCATTCACAGCCAGGCCATTTGTCCCAAGGTGGACAAAGACATCCAGCTCCCTCCCTCGTGCAGCTGCTCCTGCGATCCTGAGGATTCGCTTCCCGTCCCACCGAGCTGTGGCGCCAGGCAGGCACCTTACCTCACAGTCCCCTTCCTCCTCCATGTCTACCCCTCTAATGATCAAGTCCCCCACCAGGAGTTGTTTCCTTCTCCTGTAGGGTCTCATGCCACCCTCCTGTGGGTCTTCTTTGTGGAGGTAATGGGCAAATGGAAAAAAAGATGGCTGCCGGGCTGGGCGTGCTGTAGGCTGCTTAGCTTTGTCTGTGCTTGTTTGTGCTTCCTTACGTTTTTTTTCTTGCGTTTTTCCTATGTTTTAGTTTATTTGTATACTGTGTGTTTATTGAGCTTCGTTTTTAGTCGCAATCCTTCAACTGAACGAACCGGTTTTGTGAAGCTTCAACCGACTAAACGCTCCTGCTCATGTGTTCCGCTTCTTCGGTGCTGGTGTTGGAGCGAGGTTTGGAGAGCGAGTGCAGCTAGTGCAACGAGGAAGTGGGCTGAGCTGGTGGATAGTGTCACTGGTGCTGTCCTGGGTTGTGTGCCCTCCTGCCCTCGGCGATGAAATGGAAGAGTGAGCTGGGCTGTGCTGAGCCTTGCAGGTGTCGTTAGTGGGATTTCTTTGGCCTCCTGTGGGGTGCATTTCAGAGCTGCTGATTTCTATTCTGAGTGGAATCCACTGTTGTCAGTGGGCTTAGTCGCTTGGACTTAACATCTTCTGTGGATTTTGCTGCATGTTGATTGTGGAGTTTGAAGCTTCTTGGACTGGTGCTGTTTGATTCGTGGATTAATTTCTGACTTTGTGGACTATCTTCTGTTGAACTGCTAAAGATTTGAAGATTGGACAGGATTTTCTGGGACTGAATGGGCCAGGAAGCTGATTGACTGAACTGCACTGAAGTATTGTGAGTGGGGGGGGACCTGATTTATTGATCAGTTGCCCTCCATTTCTGGATTTTACTATTCCTCTGATTATACACTTTTTATGTGGAGTGCTCAGCATTAAATTTGGGGAAGCAGACCTTGCACGGTTATTGGCTGGTGGAGGTTTCTACCCCCCCCCCCTTTTTTTGTGCCTGGTGATTGTAGGCTGCACTGCCTGGGACCGAGCAGGAGTTGCCTCATCTGCCTCTGGGGAGCTAGAGGCCTTTGGGGTACTCTTAAGGTATCCCGGGGTTTGCCTTTTAGTCTGACCTCTGGGTATCTATGGCTGCGGTCCTGTGTGGGTAGTGTGATTTTTTTGGGTCTTTTGGGGGGTGGTGGTGGGGGGGTCTTCACTCGTTATTGGTCTGCAAGCGTTTACATTGGACCCATCTTCCAGGATTTCCTGTATTCTCTGATTGTCTTGTATTGAGACTAGTTCTTTTTAAACAGTCCCATTTAAGATCTCAAGACAAAGGAAATAATTCCATTTTATATCTGATTGGCAGTGAGAGTGCCTTCCTGGTCCCCCTGGTAGTGAGAGTGCTCGGGGGTTGGAATGTTAATTTAAAAGTAAAGGTTCTTTGGGCTCAGGTAGTGAGAGTACCTGTGCTTTATTGGCCTCCTTGGCTGTGAGAGGGCCTTTGGTGGCTGAAGGAAGGAATTGTTTTTATATTTTCATTCTTATTATAAACTTCATATTTTGGGTTTAAGTTATTCTGTATTTATATTTCTTTTTTATGTTTAGCTGGGTTTAGTTTTAGGATCGAATTTGTAATTTTGGGATTGTTTGATTAGTTAGTGCTGTAAATATGTGTTGGGATGGTAATAAGACGGTCGGGTATTATTCCCCCTCCAGGCTCAGAGACCTCTGTCCATTTTTTTGTCCTCCCCTGTCACCAGAGGTATATAGACGGTGTAGGGCTCTGGGGATTACCAGAAAAAGGGGGAGGATGAGGGCTGGGCCTGGAGAGGGAATGAGAGGAGTGGGCGGATAGGGATAGTGGGGACAAGGAGACGCCCTGGGGCGAAATGGGTCCAGGAAAGGGGTTCCCCCTGGCTGGTTCTTATACCCAAGGGTTCTGTTGGTAGTCAGCAGGTAGCATGGTCATCCTCAGATGCTCATCCTACTCGGATGGTGCTATGTAATGCCAGGTCTATTAAAAACAAGACCGCTGTTATAGCGGATCTTGTTGAAACATCTGACCTGGCATGCATCACCGAGACCTGGCTGGATGAAAATGCTGGCCCGGTTTTGGCTTCAGCAATTCCAGCTGGGTACTCTGTGATACACCGCCCTAGGACGGATCGTAGGGGCAGGGGTGTTGCCATCTGTTTTAGATCAGAACTCGGCCTAGTGGAAGTACCAGTGGGTAATACCAACTCCTTTGAATGTATTATGGGCGAGGGTGTGGGGCGCATGATTCTTCTCGTCTACCATCCACCAGGTGATGGGAATGTTTTCCTGCAGGAAGTCGCAGACTTCATTGTCGACCTGACATTGGGATCCCCCAGATGGTTGGTTCTGGGTGATTTCAATGCCTGGGTCGACAATGAACTCTCGCAGTTTGGTGAAGACTTCCGCCAGTTAATGATTTCACTGGGCTTCACACAGGTTATTTCCTCCCCGACCCATATTGGTGGTCATTCATTGGACTTGGTGTTCCTATTGGGGATGGAGATATCCGATTTGGTGGTGGAACCAGTCGGATGGTCTGACCATCATTCCATTGGGTTTAGTTTTGAGGCCAGCCCCTATGGAGATGGTCCGGTACCACCCTTTGAGGGGTGTTTCCCCAGATGGCCTGATGGCGGTGCTGGACCTATCGGGTTTTCCGAGTGATTGCAGGGATCCAGGGGACTTGGTACTTGCCTATAATAAGGTAGTGACAGGGGCCCTGGATTCCATTGCACCTGTTCGTGTATGTCCTCTCACCCTTCGCCCTAGGTCTCCTTGGTTTGATGAGACTTTAAGGGAGTTGAGGAGAGTTGGACGAAGATTAGAGAGATGTTGGCGGAAGTCGGGCTTGGATTGTGACAGACTTAGATTGATGGACCATTATGTGGTTTATCAATCAGCAATCTCTCGTAAGAAGGCAGAATTCCTGTCCAGAGAGATTGCTGCTGCTCAGAATAGACCAGCTCAGCTTTTCTGGACCGTGGACAGATTGTGCAATCCAATCTGTCTTCAGCCCAGAAGAGCTTTTTCTCAAGAAAGGTGTGAGGAGCTTGCTCAGTTCTTTTCGGATAAGGTTGCCAAGATCAGGTCCGATGTCCATCTGACGCTCTCTAGTGGGAGTAGTGGTGGTCGACAGGAGATGTCGGACACTGGTTTTGTGTGGTCCGACTTCAGCCTTCCCACAATCAGTGACATTGTGATGGTCATCCGACATCGCGCCCACCAACTGTGGTCTGGATCAGGGCCCTACACGTCTCCTAGTGGGTTGTGTAGATAAAATCGGTCTGGTTCTGGCTGAGATAGTCTGGAGGTCTTTGGAGAGGGGGATTTTTCCAAATCCCCTGAAGGAGGCTTTGGTGCAGCCCTTTCTTAAGAAGTCCTCCTTGGACCCGGACTGTCTGGCTAATTATAGACCGTCTCTAACTTACCCTTTGTGGGAAAGGTTATTGAGAAGGTGGTTGCGACGCAGTTGGATGATCATTTAACCAGCCACGATGTCTTATGATTCTCTCCAGTCCGGATTTAGGAAGAGACATAGCACCGAGACGGCTCTGGTTCAGGTACTATATGATCTCATGATAGCAAGAGATCGAAGGATCTGTTCTATCTTGGTCCTTCTTGATCTCTCTGCGGCATTTGACACGGTGGACCATGGTGTGCTGTTGGAACGCCTGCGGTTTATCTGTGGACTGTCCGGTACAGTCCTCAGCTGGCTTCGATCTTTCCTCGAGCATAGGACTCAGAGGGTGGTGTCTGGGATTTTTTCCTCAACATCATTCCCCCTATCCTGTGGGGTACCACAGGGCTCCATTCTGGCACCCATGTTGTTTGCTGTGTACATGCTGCCGTTGGGATCGATCATTAGGTGGTACGGTTTGAGTTTTCACTGCTATGCAGGTGATACTCAACTGTACATGTCCTTTGTACCTGGCCAAGATGCCGTTTTTTCGGTCTTTGGTAACTGTCTTGCCGAAATCCAGGACTGGATGAATGTGAGTTGGCTGTGGTTGAACCCAAGAAAAACTGAGGTGTTTGTCGTGGACCCAGGTCGTCGGGAGGCGGTCTGTTGGCTGGATCTCCTCAGACTTATGGCTTGGGGTGTCCAGCTAACTACCTCAGATCAGGTGCGCAACTGGGGTTGTTTTGACAGCTGTTTGACACTTAAATCACAGGTGTCGCAGTTGTCAAAGCCTGTTTTTACCATTTGAGGAACATTGCCCGGTGAAGCACCTGGTTCCTCCTGATGATCTTTCTACTTTGGTCCACGCCTGCTACTCTCCCTGCCTTGACTACTGCAGTTCCTCGTATCTTGGGCTACCGGGTTGATATTATTCATTGCAGCTAGTGCAGAATGCGGCAGCCAGGCTATTGGCAGGTTCTCCTAGGACCAGTCATATAACGCCTGTGCTCCGTGGACTGCACTGGCTGCCAATATGCTGGCGTATCACCTTCAAGGTCGGTCTGCTGATCTGTAAGGCCCTACATGGTCAGGGACCTAGCTACCTGAAAGATCTCCTTCATCCCTACTGTCCCCCCTGCTCTCTCCGATCCACTGACGAGGGATTGCTAGAGATTCCCAGGGTTCGTTTGAAGACTTCTGGGGCCAGATCTTTTAGTTTTGTGGCCCCAACCCTGTGGAATTCTCTACCTCGTCAGGTACGAGATTGCCCGACCGTCAAAACTTTTAAGGGAGCACTTAAAACATATCTTTTTAAACAAGCATATAATGATTTTAATATCTTATTAGTATAGTTAATTTATTGTTTTATTAATATTGTTTTATTATGTGGTGTACAGGCGCCTTGGTTTTTAGAAAGGCGCCTTTTTATAAATAAAGTATTGATTGATGTTCCTAGCATCCTCCTTGGTCTCCACTGCAGGTGCCTCCATAGAGGAACCACTCTTTACCAGAACAGCATATGAATTGTGGAGAGGTACAGCTGAAGGGATGCACCTCTGTTCCACCACCCTCTCCCTCCCTGAGCCCACCTTGGTCCAACCACTCCTCTTTCTTGGCAACCTCTGAGGTAGCGGTGGTGGCCCTGGTGGTCCCTGGGTGGGGGAAGAGGTTTCACGAATCCTAGCTAGGTCAGCCTGGAAACAGGCAACCTCCTCCGTCAGACCAGAGAGGTGCCTGCAAACAGGGCAGCATCGCAGCCTTCAGAATTTTTTCCCGGAACACTACTGTCCCACAGGCATTGCACTGCACCACTCCCATCTTGACTTATTTTGTGTCCCCTCTCCTGTTGCTTTGTATGCTTACTGTCTCCTCCTCTATGTATTTTTACGCTACTTTCCTACTGCTTATGTGCCCTTACAATCCTCGCCCTTCCTGTTCTGGGACAGGAACTTCCTGTAGTCTTCAGTAGTCGTCTTCTTCCATGCTTGGATTCAGACCTCCAGTAGCCAGGGGTGGGGGGGAGAAAGAGTTATTTTTAAGTTCCTTCAAGGTTGATGAAACTGATGTGTCTCAGTGATCTTTCCCTTCCTACTGTCAAACAGGAAGTTCCTGTTGTCAGTCAAATCCAGTGGCTATAAAAGTAGAACTGGCTTAGGGTGCAGGGGTGGGAAGGAGGGCAATTACTAAAAAAGCTGTAGTTCTAGACTGCTGTTACTTGCTCTGAAAGCAGAGTTCTCCTCTGTCAAAAACAGCAGGAAGCTGTGATTGGAGATACCTGCTTCTGTACTCCTAAGCCACACCCCCAATTAGATTCACCCTCTGCTCCTGACTTAGTAAATTAAGCTGATACAGCCCCCTTCCTCACAGAAACACACAGTGACTTTTTTTTTTTTTTTACTTAAATGAGACCCTTTCTTCTAATAGAGTATCTGTTTGCAGAGTCAACAGGCACGGACTCCTGCTGAGATAGAACTGATTTATTAGTAAAAAAGCTGTAGTTCTAGACTGCTGTTACTTGCTCTGAAAGCAAAGTTCTCCTCTGTCAAAACAGCAGCTGACAGATAAGAAATGCAGTTACTTAAATACATGCATATGACAAAACAGTTGTAATTAAGGCCAAGTAAAATAGCTGTACAGCAATAACAAGTAAGTCTCTGAAACACAATAGTGAGAAGGAGAACCGACCCTGTGTTTACTTACTGAGGGCAGGAGCAGGTGTATGCTGAAAGGCAGAGTGGCTGGCCAATGACTGACTCTACAGCTGGATGCCCACAGTGTGACGTCCTTGTGCTCTGGCCCTTTGTGTCTGGACCGCAGTTGAGTACCACTAGGAAAGGGCACAGCTGACTCTGTCCCCCAGACTCCTAAAGCCTCCTGAGTGGAGGAAAGCCCCAACTGAAGGAGCTGGCTACAGGGCCAGGAGAAAGGCTGCACGGACAGCAGTCACATACAAATCTAAATTTGGGGGAGGGGGGATTAAATCCAGTTGAGCCAGGCTGACTTGGACCCAGAAACACTCCCACGCAAACATGCAACAGAACAGTCAGGCAGTAGAATGTGAACTTGTTTAAAAGCTGTTCATAGGTGTTGCTGAAACTGCGCCCCCAAACTCCTAAAGCCTCCCGATTGGAGGAAAGTCCCAAGTGAAGGAGCTGGCTACAGGGACTGGACAAAGAAATATATACCATTGCATAACAGCTGCTTGAACCCCCCCCCCCCCCAAAAAAAAATCAAGTAGTTTCTAGTGGGCAGCTGAATCTGTGCCTCATAAACTTTTTCACTGTTGTCCTGTAAACATGGGATTTTTTCATCACAATAATACAACAGTTACAACTAAGACTCGCATTATTCTGTATTCCTTATCAAGCTAATGCATTAGTAGCCATGTTGGCTGTGACCAGATTTTGTTTTCCTGGGGCCTGAGACTGCGGTGGTTTCTAAACCCCACTCTCTTCCTCCAGCTACCTCTGCAGGCAGTGTTTATTTCCTGGGGTGCTTAACACTGCCTTACTTCTTGTCAACAGTTTCTGGGCCGGAGGCTTTGTACTATTTTGCTTCCTGCCATCACCATACCTGGAACTAGCTCAGTTGTTTATGTTTTTTATTTATTGAAATGTTTCGCCAGGAAGGCACACTGAGCAACAAGTTGCTCGTCTCCTGGTGTGACCTGGGGGGAGTGGGTACATAGAGGATAAACAGTAGACAGATATTTTCATAAACAGTAGATGCAATCAGGGTACATGAGACACTAGTTACATGTAGTGAGTAAGAACAGTGGGTAACTTGACCTACGGCAATATAGTGTAAGTGGAGAGAAGCATGATGAAATCTATAATGGAGAGAAATAGCTAAGAGGAACAGGTAGACATAGACAGTGTAGAGAAGTTGGTCAAGGTAAGTGCTTTTGCTTTTGTCAGTACCTCAAGTGCAAGGGGGTAGTGGTGCAGGTGGAGCCAGTGCCATCTCGAATAGGGCAAGTGGGGGGGGGAAGGAAAGTTGCCTTGGGTCCCTCCAGTATGTTATGAACCCTGCAGGGGTCAGGGACTGCTAGAGGTGGAGGGGTAGATAAGGGAGAGGAGGAAAAGGGGAAGGATGTAAGTGTGAAGGGAAGAAGGGGTGTCCCTCCAGGGTGCTGAGAACCCTGCACAGGGGAAGGGGGGTGTCCCTCCATGATGCTGGGAATCCTGTGAGGTGTTTGGAGGGTTTAAGGGACAAGATGGGGGGGGGGGTAAGGCTAGTTGGCAGAAATTAGTTGCATGATACCATGGGCAAAGGGTATGGGGGGTGGAGGAGGGAAGGGTCCCTTGTGCACTATGCCCTGTCATAGCCTCTGGCGTCTTGATGCCATTGGGCGCTTTTCTTCTTTGCTGATGTATGTATACTTATGGCCATTATTTTTTGTTTGTTTTTTCATCCTAGGCCCTGACCAGTAACTGCTTCCGCCTTCCACCAGTGCTCACTCTCCCTCAAGACTCCACCAACCAGACAACCAGGACTCTCAGCCCACTCGTGATGCACCATTGTTCTGTATAACTCAACCCTCGGGGATGGGGCTGCCCACAGCTCCACAGCATTTCTTCACCCTTCTATATAGCTATCCATGGTGGAGGTGAGGCTGGGAGCATCCCTGGTACTGGAAAACATTTTTTCAAGGTGGAGCAGATGGGAGGTTTCATCCTCCTTGATCAGTGCCGTTTATTCCATTTTCGACCCACCCTTCCCCCCAGGAGCACGATGCCATCAGAGAGCACCAGCACACCTGATGCACCCTCCAATTGCTGCACTCCAAGTTCCCTGCCATGTGCTGCTCCTCTGTACCTCCACCTGTTGTCACCCAGCTTATGGTATGGCAGCGGGATTCATATCCTTCTCCCCCACCCCACCCAGAGGAGGAGCATCTGCTGGAACACTCAGTCTTCATCCCATGGCTGGCCCTCCGATGGCCCTGGCTCATTCCTGAACCTAGTTCTTCAGCATCACAAGCGATAACACTACCGTTGTATTGGACTTGGCAGCTGGAACCCATTTCCTGTTCCATCTGCTCCTCAATAATGGCTTTCTGTGCAGCCTTGCCAGTTCTGGCATCATACTGTTTGGCTTCAGGTTGGGTTTCCCATGGGCAGTGACTATCCTATGCCTTGACATTCAGAAGCAAAACAGGAAATGCAGCATATCCTGGATTTGTGGCAGCGGTACAGCTAGAGATGGCTAGCCCCAACAGCCACAGAGAAAGCAAGAATCTGCACCCAGGAGCAAAAACCAAGATTAGTGAGTACAAATTAAATACTCCAAGGCATTTATTCAAACTATCCTATGCCCTCCCTGTCTGACTTTATTTTTTTAATTTGTATTTTGGGTACATTTTGGCTGTTTCCCCCCCGATCCTTACCCCTACCTTGGACACGCACATGTGGAGGCATGCGCACGCCGCATCTCAAGGTGCCTTCACTTCATGTTACCCCTGCTGCCTATGCTAACCAATGGAACTCCACCCAGTGGCAGCGGGACTATGGAGGAGTGGTGACCACCCTCAGGAGAGGAAGCTGCCTTCCGGCTGCTCAGTCCTGCTCCGCACCCCCCCCCCCCCGTGCCAGCAGCTCGCGGCCCGAGTCCGTTCCCAAACTGGGTTACCGGCATAGTGCGAGGTCAAGCGTCCAGTGCCTCAGCGCCACTGGGCCAGCCCTGCCTGACTTTATTTTATTAAATTACCCTACAGGTACACACATGTTTTTATGCTTTGATGTGCTTTCTGCAGCAACCACTGGTGTGGCGTGGGTGATTGTAACCTGGGTACTTCCTGGTCCTGCTGCAGCTGGATATTCTCTGGGCTGTCCTAGCCTTTCTGCATTTGGATGTGTCTGTTGTGTCCCACATACTTTTGTTCACTTGTTCCTTTGCCTGCTGTCACAGGGGATTGCCTGTGCACCCTGGTTATGATGGGTCTTGTGCATTACGCCACTGCTGCTGGCTCTGCTCCATATTTTTCTTACAAGCAGGGACTGCCCTTATGTTTTTTTTTTTTTTGTGTCTTTCTATACACCTGGCATCCACCACTGCTTTTACCAGCTGTTCACCCTGCATGTCTTTTTGGTTCCCACTGCAGTGTTCCGGTGCTTCTGGTTCACATCCATGTCATTCCTGGTCTAGGCCATTCATGGCTTGTACTTCAGCCTGTGATCTTCTGTGCTCAAGGACATATTTTCCCTCTTCTGACTGGGTCCTTTGTCCTCCGCATCTTGTGTGTTTCTTGCTGCTCCGTATGGTACCGGACACCTTGATTTTGGTGGCTCCCTTCTAGTCTGGTCCTGACTGTGGACCCTTCCATTTGGTCTCCCCACCCACTAGGGGTGGCACTTGTTTCTCTACCATAAGTTGCTTGTGGCTTCTGGGACCTTACATACCTGCTCTATCATGCCTGGCTCCTTCCGCCATGGGCCCCCCCCCCCACACTCACGCACACACACACACACACAGAGTTTGGACATCTTCCTGGCAGTTTATCTGCCGTTTCCAGTGCACCCGTGTTCACTGTTGTGAATGCATATGAGTATTTTGTGTGCCTCACTCCCTGGAATACACTTCCTGGACTCATCTGTCTAGTCGAGTGACCTTTGGTCTACCTTCAGGTTTAGGGACATTGACCTCCAGTGCGTTTCAGTGTAAATCCACTCTTTGTGCTGGCCTGCCCCCCCCCCTTTTTTTTAATTTTATTTCTTTTGGTAATAGGCTAAGGCCCGCTCGGCACAAGTCGTGTTGTCGTGGCGACTCAGGAGCACTGTGGAGGTTAAGTGATATGCTCAGGGTTACACAGTATGCAAGTGGAGGTTATGTGAATCAAACCCTGATCTGCTGGATTTACTGTACCAAGCTTATTCACAGCTTTTTACTTTAACGTCTAGACTACGGTATTCATGCTGTCCCCATGGGCACAGCTGTGGCTCGGTTGGTGGTGTCCCACTGGCTCCTCCTTTGGTCTAAGGTCCCTTCCACGGATTCCACTGGGACTTGATGCCATATAGAAGTGTTCCCTTGTCTTTCAGTGGTTGCAGATGCCCCATTCCTTCTTGTTCTCTGGGATCGAGTTTTCACTTTCTACCTGTCCTCGGTTCCTGCACACAGTGCTGTTTGCTGCATCAGGCTCTACACCTTCCAGGTTTTTATTTCCATCTCCTGTGAATGTGGGCATGTTTATCCACATTATCTGGATGCCCCATAGGTCCTTACACTTGTACTTGGCTTGCACATTGCACTGCATGCAGTCCTACTGTCTTTTTCCTTTGTTCACCACCAGGATGTTGGGCATCCTTGTGTTTGTGTACTAACATTCCAGAATGTTTGCCATCTTGCATTTCATTTTGTTTCCAAACATCTGGCAAGGGGTTTTCTGGTCTTGTCCATGAGTATGCCACCCATGACATGTCCATTTCTGTGACTTGATTGCTTCCATTCCATTTTTGCAGCTGCTGTATGTTCTGCCACCATGTTGATTTCAGTCCTTTAATTTAGGAAATACTGTGGTTTGGATCTGGTGTCATGAATGGTCTGGCTTCAGCCTTACCATCCTTCAAAGTCTGCTGTCATAGGGGGTCTCCTACGTCCCTACTGACTGGCCTTCCTCCTGCTTTACTGTGTTGTACTGATTCAGAATCATTCCGAAGTGATGGCTCTATGAAGGATGATGTCCTTGAAGAAAGTACTGTATGTTAGTTACTTTCCAGTAACAGTAGATCTTTGAGAGAATTTCCTCTGTAGAACCACAGCTCACCTTCCCACCTGCCCCCTTCTGTATTCTCAGGGGGTGTACTCTGGAAAACACACCTGTTGCTGAAAGCTTGTGTTCTCCTTTCTGGATCCTTAGAAATGGGCTTTTCGTTTTTGGAACCTCAGCCTCTCCTGACGGTCTGGCCGCAGTTCTAGTCTCCTGTTTCATGTTGGTATGGTATACCTCCGAGCTTGTCTTTGGTGGGTAAACTGTTCAGATCTATGCTTGTGTGTGACTGTATCCTATGTATATATTGTCTAAATTGCTGCAGTCTTTATGCATTGCTACCTTACATTATTTGTTACGTTGCTGTCTTCTCACTGTTAAAGTTTTTGCACTGCCTGCTTATCTTTGTAGCCTCTAGGGTCGTACCTGAAAATAGACATACATTTGTCTAGTCTGCTTACCTGGTCAATAAAAGCTAAATAAATAAAACTGAGGAGTTTGGGGGCCCGCATGTTATATAGGTGCCAACAATGTACATTGTAGTCAATGGCCCCAGCTTTGCAAAAGTTTCTGAATGGTCCTAACACCAGCCGCTCACATTTCCAAAGGTGCGGTTCTGTGGGGGTGATTATATCGAAGGTCTACTGTTACTGGTAAGCAACAAACCTTTCTCTAAGATTGGGAGATTATTCTGCACTTTGAAACATTTAAACAAAGTTAATATTCTTGAGTAATTCGATAGAAAGATAAGATCTGTAGTATTCTACTGACATATATTTCTTTCTGTTTAAGCTTTTATGATAATACAGGTAAAGTCAATCGGGAGAATCTGGAAAGAATTCTTAATGAACGAGGAAAAGTAAGTTTACATTCTTTCTTTTTTTTTATTTAGACTTCTTCCCCTCCTGATAGCAGCCTACCTCAGTCCTCAATTACCAGCTATCGGTGGGAACCCTTTAGATGCTTCCTTCAGATGCCCCTGTTGCTTCACGTCCGCAGCAAGTTGTCTCCTACATCTTCCTCATTCTTTCAGCATGGAGATGGGGACCTGAGGGCCTTGGTCAAGCTGTTTTTATATAGGGTTGTGGACGTTGCTCTGCCATACCTTGGGGTGCATCCTTTTGTTTTCTCCGTATCTAAATTGCCTGTGATTGATATATTGTCCATCACATTGGCCTTAAGGGGGAGTGCAGGATGTTGTCTGGTTACCTGTGACATCCAACATCACTCTAAGCCCCTTGAAGAAGGTGCTCGCATTGGAGGGTGGCTGTGCAGTGTCTCTATAGTACTGCTGAGACTCCAGTCCTTCACCCAAGGTCAAATGTCACTGCACGGCAGGGATTGTATCAACACGGAAGGGTGCGTCACTGGACACCAGGTGTGAATGTAGAGCAGTGGGGCTGCCACTAAACACCAGTGATGGCATCAGTGGGAACAGGGTGGGGGTGCTTCTGGACTTCAGGTATAACATGCCAGTGGAGAGAGGTGGGTGCATGTAGAGTGGACAGGGCAAGCACAGACAGTGCAGTCAGTCCACTGTCACCATCGGATGTGCAGAGCAGTTTCCCATTTTAATGAGTATTCGTAAGATCTTAAGTATAAGGTAAATGGTATTGCAGTGCATGTTGAGTAGGGTTGTTAGCATGTTTACTGTTGGTGCAAAGAAAAACGTTCAGCTCTTAAAGATTTAGAAGTTGTTGGTTTATTCAGAAATTTTTTTTAAATTCTATTCTGAATATCCATTCCCTTTCTCCTCGGGTAACAGTGTGGTTGCTTTTCTAGGTCTGACCTTCATTAATCCCAAATTATGCCAACACCAGCTGTTTAATCCAGTGCAGCGTGTCCACTCAGTGCTAGATTTCTGTTCCCAGCTCAACCAAATGCTCCTGACAGCAGTCAGTGATTCCACTAATCTGGTATAAGCACTGTTAGACCCGTGTTCCATTTCATTCAATAAAAGCAGTGAATTCAGGAAAGCAGTTAATGAAATATGATGGCACAGGTATCAGTTTATCTGGGCTAGCATTACTTGTAGCCTGATAACAGCATACTCTGTCTGATTTAGCCGTACTTGTACGATAATAGCATATGTATTAATTTATCTGGGTTTAGCAGTCCTTGTAGTCTGTTTCCAGAAAATTGACTGTGGCTGAATCTGTAATGAATCCCTTTGACACCAGCACAATATTTCTGTTTCAGAGTGTTATTGGTTGGTATAGGTTTAGGAGGAATACTCCGCAGCAGATGTCATACCGAGAACAGATCGTCCATAAACAGCTGACAGACATTCTTGGAGTGCCTGACCTTGTCTTCCTTCTCTTCAGCTTCATCTCTACTGCCAATAATTCAACACATGCTTTAGAATATGTGCTTTTTAGACCAAATCGAAGGTAAGCAACTTGGTTTTCTGTGATTTATTTATTTTTTTTTTTTTTTATTTAAAGGAGCTGTGCGTTTCAGCAGTCTTACTTTTGTTTTATAAATACTTTGGATTTTTTTTAAAGCTTGTCTAACAGTCATGTGTGCTGTTCTGAAAAAGTTAGCGTAAATGTGAGTTGATTCAATAGGGACAGACCGGAGACAGGTCAGCCTTTTTGTAGCACTCCACGTTGTCACTGGGAGGTCATAACACATGGCTATTATGCACCCCTGCTAGAGACACTGGCACAGCAATGAGATTTGTGATAATTGTCAGCAGTTAGTTAAGTTCATATTTACAGAAATGAAATTCATACCTCCAAATGAACCATATTTTATTGTAGCTGAGTAAACACTGAAGTGAAAAACTGTGTTTTGAATTTTCTTTTTGTGAACAACATTCTGCACAGTTCTCTGCATGGAACCAGTCATATGGAGTTTTCACTGTTGTCATAGTTTGTGTGTAGAAAGCTAAATGTAAGCTGTTGACCTGTTAGAACCATGCTTAGAGTTCTGTGCACAAACTACCATGGTCAAAATCCCAAATTACTGGTTCCATGAAGAGAACTGTAACCGAATAATGCCCATAAAAGCAAAACAGTGCAAAATGCAGTTTTTCACAACACCTTTTTATTCAGGTACAGTTAAATATGAATCATTTGGGGGTAGACTAAGGGGTAGCGTGAGGAAATATTTCTTCACGGAAAGGGTGGTAGATGCATGGAATAGAATCCCAGTAGAGGTGGTGGAGGCAAACACAGTGGGGGAATTCAAACATGCATGGGATAGGCATAGGGGAACCCTAGCAATAGGAACGAGGCGGTAAAGCTGGAGATCAAGTAGGGTCTGCAACTTTTACAGTAGGCAGGGACAGTGGGCAGACTGGACGGGTCTATTGGTCCTTATCTGCCGTCAGTTTCTATGTTTCTGTGAACATCATTTCAGGAAATGGGAATATTACAAACAGCTGCCAATGAGAAATAATTTCCTGTCCTCTTTAAAGCTACAACATACGCATGGAATGCTGGAGGCATGAAAGTTCTACAGCCTCTGATTGATCAGTACTTGTGCCACTTTTAACAGCTTCGTTCAGCTCCTGACTGACTAAAATCTTAAATTTTTTTATTGTTTTTTCTTTTCTATAAGAGTAATTTACAGTAAGACAGTTTGTTTCTACAGGCAGTATTATCTAAATTCAGTCTTGTCTGTATTTAAATTTAAATTGACAAGCCTACTATTTTCCTCACAAACTGCTTCGTTGATGAAGGCCTGTGTGGGTGCCACTTGTCTACTTTGATAAATTAAGGCTACCAATTAAAGAGATGTTGTGATTTACCACTTTGGGCTTCATAGCCCGGTACCCTATGGCGGCGATAGCCCCTCTGTGTAAAAATATTTTTTTACTCACTCGGTAAAGCGTGGGAAGGGATTGTAATTCAGTCCAAACAGTGAGCCAGCCGATCCCTTCCCACTTCCTGGTACGCCTAGTATAGTATAAGGGATGAAGACTCATTTGTGAGTCAAAGCGCTGGGGCAAGTTAGCGCTTTGTCTTGTATGTTGCCTGTTGGTCCTCTCGTTCTTCAGAACGTAACATTTTTATCTTGCATATTAATTGCGTTTGGACCTGGATTGATCTCAGTACAGGTATAAGAGTGCTGAGCTTTTTTGGACTTCCTGTATAATCGATGCAGCATAGGTCAGGGTGGGGAGCAGGACACTTGTGGCGATTGAGATCCTGGCCTCGGGTGAGCTGGTCCTTAAGTCGGTACAGGGTACCGAGTTTACGGTGTATGGTCTTGGTAACCAGATCCACTTGGTTCTTGAAGGTAAGACATTGGTCCAGTGTTAGTCCTAAGTATTTTAAGGAGGGCACTACCTCAGTGCCGCTTCCAGAGAGTGTGGTAAGTTGCAAGGATGTAGACCTGTCATGATCCAGGGATCTGTGCCCAAATAGCATCGCCTTACTTTTACCTGCATTTAGGACCATTCTATTTGCTGTCAGCCAGACCTCAAGTGATGTGAGGTCAGCTTGGAGGAGGGGACCTAGAGCTGCTATGTTGCCCAAGGATCGGTAGATGACGGTGTCATCCGCATACTGAACAACCGAGCTACCCCCACAGTGGATATTTAGGTCGTTAGTAAACAAGGAGGAAAGGAGGGGGCCGAGAATTGAGCCCTGCGGTACACCCTCTTTTAGGGGTAGTGGACCTGATATGGCTCCCTTCCAGATGACCCTCTGTGTCTGGCCAGATAAGTAACTACCAGACCACTTGAGGGCAAGGGGGTGCAAGTCAGTTTTATCCAGCTTTTGTAGCAGGAGTTTGTGGTCAACAAGGTTGAATGCCTCGGACAGGTCTATAAAGATGGTGCCTGTGGGTGTCCCATTATCCATTGCTCTGAGTACATCGTTCGAGAAGTTGATTAGGGCTGTGTCAGTCCCATGGTTAGTTCTAAATCCATGCTGGGAAGGAGCTAGAAGCTGATGAGACTCCAGGTAGTCACGGAGTTGGCCATAGACTAACCTTTCTTGTAGCTTTGCAAGTGTACAGAGCAAGGAAATAGGCCTGTAATTACTTATATTTTCGATGGCGCCACCCTTGTGGATAGGGACCACATTGACCTGTTTCCACTGGTCGGGAATGATTCCTTCCAGTAGGGATCTGTTTAAGAGCCAGGTCAAGGGTCTGGAAAGGGATGGGGCTCCAGCCTTAAGTAGCTGAGGGTTTATCCCATCTGGTCCTCCTGAGCCTTTGACTTTCAGAGCCCTTAGGAGGGTGTGGACCTCTTTTCTCTTTACCAGTCTTGGATGGAAAGAGGGTCATTCAAGGCATGTGGGCTCACCTACGTTAGGAGCCAAGGTTGAAGAAGACAGGCCGGCCTTGTAGGCCTCGAGGTTAGTGAAATGGTTGTTAAGGGCGGTGGCTATTTGAGGGGAGTCACTAACTAGCTGACCATTGACCTCAATGGGGCCAGGTTCAGTCTTGTTGTTGCCCCTGATCAGGTCGTTGACATGATACCAGAATAGCTTAGGGTTGCCTAAGTTGTTTTTCTGTAGGTGAGTGACATACTCCCTTTTCACAAGTTTGATGGCTGTCTTGCTTTTGTTTCTTAATGCTTTGCATGACACAAGGTCTGCCGGAAGGGAGGAGAGAGTGATCTTTTTCCAGGCCTTGTCTCGACTGATCATGAGGGTTTTTAGGGATGGAGAGATCCACTTGTAGCAGCTACCTTTTGTTCTCAATTTTTCCAGAGGGGCAAAATGGTTAGCCACTGTACATAATGAGTTCTGGAAGTATTCCAGGGCCTCAGCCAGTGTGGAGAGGAGCGTGATTGGGCTCCAGTCCAGGCTGCATAGGTAGTCATTGAATTGCACTACAGAGAAGTTTGTGTAGTTGCGAGCAGTAAGGATTCTAGGTTGGACCTTGGGTGCTCTGTTCTTCCAGATGCAGAATATAGGGGAGTGGTCACTCAAGGTGTCCGCCATAATTCCGGCATGCTGGATGTTGGTGTGGTTGGACACCAGAGCCCAGTCAAGGGTGGTGTGGTTCCCTGTTTTGTTAGTAAATCTGGTCGGTTCAGAGATAGCCTGTACCAGACCTGCCTCTTGGGTCAGTGCCATTAAGGCGTGGTTTGGTTCCTGGGCCCAGTTCAGGTTGAAGTCTCCCAAAATAAGGAGCTCCAAAGAGACGTCATCGGCCATGACTTTTGTGATGGTCTTAAGGGATTGGAGCGCCAACATGGGAGGGTTGTTGACACAGCCTATTGTGAGATGTTTAGCTTGCCCTAGGATAACACGGATTAATATAGATTCTCCGTCAGAGGAGGTGCTTTGCTGCAGGCTTAGGTGTGACACTGTTACTGCTTCCTTAGCACAGATGAGTACGCCACCCCCTCTTTTGGTCACCCGGTCCTTACGGTAGGTACTATAACCCGTAGGTACTATAATGTATATATATTTTTTTCCAATTGTTTAACCAGGAGTGGCACACTAAACTGAAAGCTTGTTTACAGGTGTGACCTGGGAGCACAGGGAAGTTAAGTGACTTGCTCAGGGTCACACAGTATGCAAGTGGGGGCTGTGGGATTCAAACTCAGGTCTCCAGATTTGCAGCTTGGAGCCTTAAACCACTGCACTATACTGCCTCAAATATGTTTCCAGATTATTACAAATTATACCAAATAACCTTTTGTACATTACATCTCTACTTTAAACCAAGCATGCAGACCTTTGGTTTGAAATTAATCTTGTATCATGTGGAAAAATGTTCAAAATAATTGTACAGTTTGAAGTATACAGATGACTGTGATGTATTGATGTGCTGTCCTCTAAAGACAAGCAATCACTCATGTTATCTTTAGAAATATGCATTACGATATATCTTTAAAGATAAATGTTTAAAAGATGACTTGAAATGGTAATGAAATGGAAACTGGATATGTTTACGGTCATTATCTCATCCTACCTATTATGGCTAAGCTACAGGAGCATATAGTACTCTCTCAACTCTCCTCCTTTCTTAACTCCTCCTCCTTCTTCTCACCCCACCAGTCTGGTTTCAGGAAATCTCACTCCACTGCCACCTCGCTCCTCAGACTCACAGACTCCATCCTCGATGGCATGGACAAGGGCCTTATCACCACAGCCATTTTTGTCGACCTGGCAAAGGCATTCAACACTGTCTCCCATGCCCTCCTCCTTGATAAGCTCTCCTGGGCTGGGCTCTCTACCTTGGTCACCAGCTGGTTCTGCTCCTACCTTGTCGGCCGATCCCAGGCAGTTAGAATTGGAAGTTCCATTTCGCCTCCCCTCCCAGTAACCTCAGGGGTCCGTCAAGGCTCTGTCCTTGGACCGCTCCTATTCTCCATATTCCTAAATGATCTGCCCTCCACCTGCCCACATACATCCATTCATATGTATTCAGATGATATGGTCTTGTACACATCCGGCCCGTCATCAGCTGATGTTGTGACCAGACTACAGCAGGACTTCAATGATGTTCAGCTCTGGTTCCGTGCAAACCAGCTTTTTCTCAAGCGCACAAGGCAGAGACTCTCTAGGTTGCCTGCAACACCTTCCTTCCACACCCTGGATGGGACTATTTTGGAGGTCTGCACCTCCTTCAGATATCTCGGGGGTATGGTTCGACCAGCACCTCTCCTTTTCTGTACATGTCGATGCCATCCACAAAAAGCTGCACCCTAAACTGGGTGCCCTCTATAGGTGTCATGGTTGCTTCCTGCCGCTAGCTCACCGTGCAGTCGTACAGAAAATGATTCTTCCTATATTTGACTATGGAGACGTAGTCTACAGTGCCGCTCCCAAGTCCATCCTAGCCAGACTGGACCCTCTCTTCCACTCTTTCTGCTGCTTCGCACTGGATAGCCTCCCCTCCACTCATCACTGTGTGCTCTACCGGTCTCTTGCCTTTCCCTCACTCCATGACCACCGATTGACCCACTGCGCCAAGCTCACTGCCAAAAACTGGTCCCAGTCCTGGCCCGCCTATCTCCTCTGTGATGGCTGTACCTACCCCTCCTGTGCACTCCCTTAGGAACTCAGACACACGCACCTTGGCCGTTCCGCATATGTCTTCCTCAAGTGGTCAAGCATCCTTCAGATACTGGATGCCCAAACTATGGAACTCCCTCCCTACTGCCCTCCGGCATATGCCCCAGGCTATGCACTTCAGCTCCCTCATCAATTCGCATTTCATGTCGTCATGTGCCTGTGGATAATCTGTGACTAAAATAACAAGTGTACAGGGAGTCTACTATAGTGCATATAGTCTCCCATGCAGTGGTTTTAGACCCTACTGCATGGTCGTATTGCCTGCTGTTTTTTCGCTGCTCCTTGGTGTCATGCACTTCACGTCATTCTGCTGGATACTCTTTGATGGTGATTAATCTGCTCTGTATATACTGCTTCTGTATAACTTGTATATCCTGCTTAGTTCATGTACAGTATTATCCTTGTGCTTGTTGCATGTATTGTTTGTTCTATTGCCCGATGTGTATGTACTGTTTTCTATGCCTCCTTCCCCCCAGGCCGCACCTGGAATCGAGCACTAGTGCTCAGTGTATCTTCCTGGTAAAACTGTTAAATAAATAAATGGATAATTTTCATGGCTTTCATTCATTTCTTAACACTTCCTATCTACCCTTCCTGTAAACTTTAAACACCTTCTATCTCAGGTCTTTCTTATCTGTGTTCTTGTCTGGTCACCTTCTTATTACCTCTTCCCAGCATCCCACTTAATCGTCCCTATTAATTGCCCCCACCCCCACCCTTAGTTCTTCTCACACATACTGTTTTTATTACTTTGCAACTTATACAGACTTTTATCTCAGGGCCTCATTGTTCTGCATTCCTTTCATCATTTCTAAGCTTCACAGTTCCTGCCATTCTAACCTTCCTGCAATTCTCTTCAATTATTGTTATACATTGCTCCACAGTATGTATAAATACTGATTATGTTGCTGAGTTTTGTTATTCACCTGAAGAAGGGACCTGTGATGCCCCGAAAGCTTGTGTATAATTCCATCTTTGTACAAGACAGTTATTGGTCCAATAAAAGGTTATCAAACCTTCCAGCATCTCCTGTTTTCCAAGGACCAATACAGCTAGAATCTCTTTTTACAGTCATTATCTCACAAATGTATAATTCACACAGATAACATTCGGTGATCACACTTAATCGGGTTACAAAATTTCGATATTAATTACCTGCTACAGTTAAGGGATGAATGAAATTAAAATTCTCATACTTATTTACAGAAATTATCAAAATACTTAACTATCAATCACTGTCATAGTCTCTGTAGCATGATTCTGCACAAGCACACAGATCAGTGCATGGAAGTGAGGCATTGAAACATTTGCATGGTGGTCTGCAAGTCATTCTGCAACCACATTTGATCAACTCTGCATGATTTAGCTGTCACCAGAATGACTGACCAAATGGGGATCTGGTCTTTCTCGTCTAGTTTACAACCCTAGCTAGTTGGGCTTGGCAGTTCTTGTTGTACCACCAGTGTTTTCCTCCAGCAGTGACCTCCCTAATATGCAGCTGTTATAATAATGCTTCTCAGTCTCAGTTGAATGCAGCTTGCAACCTACTTTGAAAGTCAGTGACTGAGTTCCCCCCCACATACAGTAAATCACTGTATCATCAGCATAAAGGTGATATTTACTGTCCCCATCAAACTGAAGCCCATTGATGTAGACATTAAACAATGGCCCCAAAATAGAGCCTTGGGGGACACCTGATTTTATAGCCAATGGGGCAGGCTTAAATGATCCCAATTCTGCTAACTGTTTTCTATCCTGCAAGTATGAGAACAGACAGAACACCAGGAGGAAGGAGCTACTGGTATAATTAAAACTTCTCTACTGGGACTATATTGCCCTCCTTCCCTCCCCTCCACACAACCCCCCCCCCACGCTAAACCAGTTCTACTTTTATAGGCACAGGATTTAACTGACAACAGGAACTTCCAAAGACTCACCATCTTAGAAGGGCAAGAGTAGCTCTCCGTCCCCCCCAGCTGCTGGAGGTCTGACTCTGAGCAACTAAGGAGAATACTGAGAAATATAGCAACTTCTTGTCTTAGAACAGGAAGATCAGGAGCTAAAAGGGCACAGAGGCAGTAAGTAAGTAGGGGAAGAGAAAGGAAAAAAAACAAAAAGAAAACAAACAGAGGAAAGAGTAAGTATTCCAAACAACAGTTAGGGGGCCAGAAAAAAGACATGATGGTGCAATGCAGTGGCTGTGGAGCAGCAGTCTTCTGGAAGACGTTTTGGAGGATGCAGTGTTGTCCCATCTGCAGGCACCTCTCTGGACTGAGGGAGGAGGTTGCTCATCTCCAGGCTGAGTTGGCCAGGATTTGTGGGACCTCCTGTCCCACCCAGGGACCACCAGAGTCACTGCCGTTGCCTCAGAGGTTGCTGAGAAAGAGGAGCAGTTAGACCACAGTGGGCTCAGGGAGGGTGAGGGTGGTGGAACAGAGGCACATCCCTTCAGTTGTACCTCTCCACAATTTCTGTGCCGTTCTGGAAAAATGTGGTTCCTCTATGGAGGCACCCACAGTGGAGACCAAGAAGGGTGCTGGGAACCTCCACAAAGGAGATCCACAGGAGGGTGGCATGGGACTCCACAGGGGAAGGAAACAACTCCTGGTGGGGGACTCCATTGTTAGGAAGGTAGTACTGGGGGAGGAAGGGGAGAGGGAGGTAAGGTGCCTGCCTGGCGCCATGGCTTGGAGGGACACGGAGCGAATCCTCAGGATCACAGGAGCAGCTGCACAGGGGAGGGAGCTGGATGTCATTGTCCACCTAGGGACAAATGACCTGGCTAAGAAAGGGATCAGAGCAGTGCAAGAAACGTTTGTGGAGATGGGGAGGGGCCTTAGACAAATAGCACACACGGTAACCTTCTCAGAGGTGCTGCCTGTCTATGGCATGGATGAGGCTAGGGTGCTCCACACCATGGGATTCAATCAGTGGTTGAAAAACTGGTGCAGAGCTCAGGGATTTGGCTTCATTGGGGACTGGGGGTCCACCTGGATGGATGCAGGCCTATACTGGCGTGATGGTCTGCATCTGTCCAGGATGGTAACCAGGATCCTAGGTGATAGGTTTAAATACTTCATTGGCAAGCATTTAAATTAGCCAAGGGGGGAAGCACTGGAAAGGAGCAGGGGAATCCTAGCCCCCCCCAAAAAAATCAGGGTACTAAGTGAGGTAGACACCAACATAGAGATGTCAATAGGGAGAAGCTCAAGGGTAAATGGAGAAAGTGACAAACACAGTAAGGACAGGGATGGGGCAAAAAGGGGTAAGGCCATCAAGAAATGGAGGGTAATGAGTACCAACGCCCGTAGTCTGGGCAACAAGCTCCCTGAACTGGTGGCCTTGATGGAAGAGGGATGCCTGGATATCGTAGCAGTCACAGAAACATGGTACACAGAGAACCATGACTGGGATGTTAACATACCAGGGTACACAACCTACAGGAGAGATTGGGGTGGGAGTAGCTCTCTATGTAAGGGAAGGATAAAAGCAACTGAACAAAAGAGTAAACAGGTAGGAGAGGAGGCACTGTGGGTCACCTTAGAGACTGGAAATGGCACCACAATCCGCACAGGGGTTGGATACAGACCCCCCATGTCAGGGGGAGGGAATGGACAAGGATATGATAGAAGGCATACTTAGGATGGCAGAGAAAGGGGAGATACTGTTGATGGGGGACCTTAATATGCCAGATGTTAACTGAAACAACTTTGCTGCAGCCACATCCAAAAGCAGGGCCATTCTTGATTCCCTTCAGGTGGCATGCCTCAGACAGCTAGTTTTGGAACCTGCTCGTGAGGGAGCAATCTTAGACCTCATACTCTCAAATGGGGACAGTGAGAGGATCTCAGATCTAGAAGTGGGTAGCCATTTGGGAACAAGTGACCACTAAACAGTATGGTTTGCGATAAACTCAGCTACAGAGTCAAGCCATACAAAAGTGAGGGTTCTGGACTTCAGGAGGGCTGACTTTGGCAAGATGGGAGAGTGCCTTAGAAAAGCACTAGCAAACAGGCTAGAAGGAGGGGTGAGCAACAATGGGGAAATATCAAAACTGCATCACAGAGGCAACAAGCCTTTGTGTGAAGCAAATAAATTAAAATGAAAGAAAAAGCCACTATGGTTCTCAAAAGAAGTGGCAGTGAAGGTTAGGGAGAAAAAGATAGCATTTAGGAAGTATAAGGAAACACAGAAGGAGCAGGACAGAGAACTGTACCAGTTAAGGCAGAAGGAAGCGGGGAGGGTAGTGAGAATAGCAAAGGCACAAACTGAGGAAAAGATAGCCAACTCTGTTAAGAAGGGGGATAAAACATTTTATAGGTATATCAGGGAGCTGAGAAAGACAAAGGAGGGATAGTGAGGCTGAATAGAATGGATGGTGGATGGCAGAGAGACGGTGAAAAGCAGGGATACTGAATGAATACCTCTGTTCAGTATTCACAAAACAGGAAGTGGGGAGTGCCCAATCCAATTAACAGAAGCACTCTGGAGAGGGGTTGATCCCAGTCCTTTCACAGAAGAAAGGGTTCTGAAAGAACTCCTATAACTGAAGGTGGACAAAGCAATGGGGCCAGATGGAATTCACCCCCGAATTCTAAAAGAATTAAGCAGAGAACTAGTGACACCACTGACTACCCTTTATAACAGATCATGGGAGGATGGTGTGGTACCTGAGGACTGGAAGAAGGCTGATGTGATTTCCCCTTTGCAAAAGTGGGAGCAAGACAGAGGCAGAAAACTACAGACCTGTCAGTTTGACCTCTGTGGTAGGGAAAGTGATGGAATCACTTCTGAAGGAAAGAATTGTTGAGTACCTAGAGGCAAGTGGGGCACAGGACCCAAGGCAGCATGGGTTCACAGCAGGATGGTCATGTCAGACGAATCTAAGCGATTTCTTTGACTGGGTAACCAAAGTAGTAGACCAGGGAGGGCTGTGGACATGGCCTACCTAGACTGTAAGGCAGTTGACACAGTCCCACACAAAGATTAGTAGTCAAATTAACCAGCCTTGGGGTGGGTCCCAGGGTGTAGCCTGGGTAAAACATTGGCTGAACAACAGGACACAGAAGGTAATTGTAAATGGAGTCCACTTTGAAGAAAGAGGGGTTACTAGTGGGCACCTGAGGGTTCAGTACTGGGTCCAGTCCTTTTTAATGTCTTTATAAGTGACATTGCAGAGGGACTGGAAGGAAAAGTATGCCTCTTTGCAGATGACACAAAGATCTGCAACAGAGTTGATACACAAGGAGGCATGGTAATGGATGAGAAGGGACTTGGCAAAGTTGGAGGAAGGGTCAGAAGTATGGCAGCTTGGATTCAATGCAAAGTGGTGCAAAGTAATGCACCTGGGAAACAAAAACCCAGGGGAAGATTACACAGTGGGGGTTGGGGGTAGTAACAACAACAAAAATGGAAAGGGACCTGGGGGTAATCATATCAGATGACCTTAAGGTTGGCAAGCAATGTGAGAAAGCGGTAGAGAGGGCTGGGGGGTACTGGGATGTATAGGGAGAGGCATCACCAGCAGAAAACAGGAAGTTGTTATCCCCCTGTACAGACAGTTGGTGAGACCCCATATGGAGTACTGTGTCCAGTTCTGGAGACCCCATCTCTACAAGGACGTAGACAGGATGGAGGCAGTTCAGAGGAGGGCAACTAAAATGGTGCAGGGTCTGCAAGAGAAGCCATACGAGGAGAGGCTAAAGGAGTTTAATATGTATACCCTTGAGGAAAGGGGGGGAGGGACATGATAGAAACATTTAAGTACCTCAGTGTAATCAACAAAGTCCAAGATGGTAGCATCTTTCAGAAAAAGAGATGTGCAAGAACAAGGGGACACAATTTGAAGATAGAGGGGGGATGGCTCAGGGGCAATATGAGGAACTATTTTTTCACAGAGTGGGTGGTGGACGCATGGAACAGCCCTCCTGAGGAGGTTGTGGGGGCTAAAACTGGGAGAATTCAAGAATGCATGGGACAGACATAAGGTAATTTTTGTGGGAGGTAGGAAGAAATAGGTTGTTGGTTAAATAGGATCTGCAGCTTATCCTCTACGTAGGGAAATGGGCAGAATAGGTGAGCCAAGCGGTCCTTATCTGCTGTCAGAGTCTATGTTTCAATATAAGAAAAACAGCAGGACAAGAGGACACAGCATGAGATTAGAGGGAGGCCCATTAAGGGGTAATGTGAGGAAGTTCGTTTTCACAGAAAGGGTGGCGGATGCATGGAACAGCCTGCCTCAGGAAGTGGTGGATGTGAATACAGTGCAAGACTTCAAATAGGCATGGGATAGGCATAAGGGAGCAATATAGATGAGTATGAATAGATAGGGCACTGACAGCAAAGGCCGATGGCACATTCATAAGGTAGAAAAAGAAATGGGCAGACACTGGATGGGCCTTGCGGTCCTTATCTGCTGTCAACTTCTATGTTTATGTTTCTATGTACATTTGGTAAAGCAGGATCCTCTGAAAACAAGATGCATCCGAGCTGCCTTGGGAAATGCAACTAAAAAAATGTGTCATTGAAGAACCCCATTGAAAATGATATATATTTTATCCCAACTGGATTATCCTGGATAACTATATTGCAAAACTAAAAATAGGACCCTACAGTAGAACTCCACAAACAAGGAGATGTTGCATTTAGCCTTGAAAAAAATTATAAAATCAGAACAGTGTCACAAAATAATTACCACTGATCCAAGTGTGCTTGAAATCCTTCCACTCCAGTTACTGATTCATAAATCAAGGTGAAACAAATGCTGGATCAGGACGAAATTAAATAATTAGAGGTAACACACCTTAGGCAGCAGGCTGCATAGCCTCAAATACCCTGGCGCTTTGCAGCGCGGGCATCCGATGATCAGTGCAGTGGTGACTGGTGGTGAAGGATTTGTTGCCACTTGCCAAGTCATTAAAGTTTCTGTTGCAGGCACTTGACAGCGGACAGCATACAAGCTTTTATTTAATTAAAAAAAAACACTTCACCGATATATCATGCTAGCCTAGAAATATCCAGCCTTGATCTGTTTAATTCCAGTTGAGCTAACATCTGATTCTCTAACATGATGACACTCAGCAGTCTGCAGCGGCTCGCCCTGATCAGAAAAATGAACAAATGAATTACATACCGATTTGTAAGCTTTCAAGCTCAGCTCGGCTCCTTCGATTAAGATCCCCAAATCTGACTGCAGCGCTATTCTCCTCTACGTCAACGGACACACATGGAGACACATGGACTCACGCACACTCACCGGCTCATGGTAGTAGTAGTAGTTAGTAAATAAAAATAAAATACACTGTTCAACTCCGGCAAAAGCCCAGGACTGCAATAACGTTGCAGAGAATGAGACAGACAGTTGCAGGGCAGGCAGCGGCTCAGTCTCCACTTGCTCTCCGCTCCGGCTTGTCTGTCAGTCCATGACCCGACCAGAGTAGTCCCAGTCCCACTCTTCTCCTCGGCGGCTCGTCCTTGTCCTCCACTCCTTGGCTTGACCTCCTCAGGCGGCAGCAGCAGCACTCAATCTATCCGAACTCACGCAGTCTCCGACCCGTCTTCTCCAATTCCAAGCCTGACCCGCTGGACTCGTCCACATCTCTAGTGCAGCAGCAAGCAAGTAGACTGCATACACAAATTTCCTCTGCATTTAAGGAGCCCGCCCGACCCACTCCGCCCCTTACTAGCCAATGTGCGGCATGTGCCACACCTTCTTTCTCTTATGCAGACCTGATTGAGATAGGCAACATATTCCTCAATCAGGTCCAATGGCCGGGTCACGTCACACCCCATCCCCCCCACCTTAAAACTTCACAAAGGCCTCAGAGTGGCCCGGAAAAGCCCAGGAAAGAAAATAAATGCACACAAAGGAGTGCAGGCAGGACAGCTGGCGTCTGCTAACCCCCGGTTACTGCTGCACGCCCTGGCATGTCTGGCGTATTGGTAGCTACGCCCTTGCTTAACCATAACAGGTATTTAATATTGAAATGTTTACCCGGCCTTGGTAGTAGTCCAATCCCTGTTAAATACAGGGGCAGATAGGCTTCACTTAATCGCCCGTTACTACAAGGCCCTCAATTCTCAGGGGGAGGTACACACTGGGACCATACGAGCTCAATGGCAGGAAGAACTTGGTTCTCCTCACACTAGAGGACTGGCGAAGAGCATGCGAATACTCTTCTGAGTCATAGAGTTCCCATCAGTGGCGGAATTTGTGTGGAAGAATCTAATTAGATACTTCAGAACGCCTGTAATGACTAGTCACTACTGCAGTCTGTCTCCGCAGAGTGCTGGAGACTATGTGGAGAGAGCAGAGCCACACACCCACATTATGTGGTCCTGTCCACCCTCAAATCCTTCATGGATCACTTGCAGGACCACTTGAGAGATATTTGACCCGCAGTTTCAACTCACAGGAGGTATATCTTTTCTTGACACTCCTAGGGATACAGAAACCCGAATGTTAGATATCTCCTGCATTTGCTGCTTATCATGACAAAAAGTGGTTGCTAAGCTTTGGCTTACAGACAACCGGCCCACAATCCAACAGTGGTGGGAGGTCACTAGGCAGATTTATCAGATGGAGCAGATTACCCATGGACTAAATCAATTAAAAGAGAAGTTCACGGATAGGTGGTCCTGCTGGTTAATATACTACATGAGGTACGATGACACCTTCATTCCTTGATGTGGTTGAACAGGCCTGAAAAGTGATTTATCGCACAAGACAGAAATGGCCACTACCCCGGAAAAGTGAGTGGGCAACAGCTGGACTACCTGAAGTCAATACCTGTCCTGAGGCAGTCCTTCGGACTGACGGCTCTGGGAGAGTGGGAGGGCTGATTGATGTGTAGGCCTTACATGGGAGGGTTGTCTACAGGTTAAGGTGGCCCCGGAAAAGGATATCCAGGAGGATGTTGAAGTAATTGAGATTCGATTTCCCCTTATGAATTAACTAATGGAAATTAGCGAGATCAGTTATCTATGCATAAATCTCAAATCAATTAATTGTAAACCAATAATCCTGTCACTGTTTTATGTTATGTTTGTCTGTCGTAATTTGGAAAATCCAAATAAAAATGAGATTTACAAAAAAAAAAAAAATATTGAAATGTTGTAACCTGATTATGTGTGATCACACAATGGGTGAAGTACCCTTTTGTGAGATAATGGCATATGCTGTTTCCATTTCATTACTATTTCAAGCAATCTTTAAAAGTTTATCCATAATGAACGTTTGCTTGTCTTTAGGTCACAGTACATCTCTACATCACAGTTATCTGTATACTTCAAATTGTACATTAATTTGTAACATTTTTTCACACGATACAAGACTAATTTCAAACCAAAGTTCTGCATGCTTGGTTTTAAAATAGTGATGTAAAGTATAAAAGGTTATTTGGTATAATTTGTAATAATCTTGAAACATATTCATAGACCAGTAAGTCAAATGTATGCATATTTTTGGTGTTTTTCACATAATTGTACATTTACTGTATTCTAATCCCTTAATATCATCATACCATGTGTGTCCTTTATTTTAAAGAAAACATAAAAACCTACTTATGTTCCAGTTTTCATGCTTGTTTCAAATTTTGAACGATTTTTACACAGTTCTGCTAGACTATAAATAAAACCCCCATTTGCAACCCCTAAACATTGCTGGATCACTTGTGTCCTGCTCTTACATGAAAGAGCATACAAAAGTCTACTTGCAGGTCAGTTTGCATGTTTTCTTCAAATTTTGAACGATTCTTGTACGATTTTGACCTTTTCTACTAGACTATAGCCCAGTGCCTAAGGTAGTCTAGGGTGTTTTTCCTTTTTTGACAGTCCGTTCCCTTCTCTCTGCCTCAGCCTGCAACTCGGTATGTTCCTTTAAGTGGATTAGTCCAGTAGTACTTTTAATCTGCTTTGCAGTTCTAGCAGTGAGATTAGTGATCTGCCCTTTATTTTTCTATAATTTTAAAGTTTAGATGTGTGCGAACCGTTTTTCAGCACAGGTACCGTTTTTCATACTCTTAACTGCCGCTTGCAGGTCATGCATTTTTTATGCACCTGCATTGTTTTTTCTTCAGCAGTTGTGTTGCGTACATCTTTTAAGCAACTGCATAATTTTTTATTCGCAGCTGCATTGCATATGTTTATTATGCAACTGCATCAGGTGACTTGTGTAAAATATAAATATACATATATGTAGGCTTACGCTTTTTTTAATTTTGCAGTTTATTTTGGGTAAAATCCTGTGAGCATTCACTCATTTCTATTTCTGACTATTTTAAATTATTTATACTCTTGAGTTATAGAGGAGGAACCGTTTCTGGTAAAACAGTGTGCTGTTTAGCACTACAGCTTTTCACATTCCCTTTTCTTTTAAAAAGTGCAAAGTATAGGCTGGCCTGGTGGCACTGAGGGTTGAGGCACTGGACGCCACACCTCACACCACACAGGCAACCTGGGTTCAGGAACGGACTCTGGTCGGCGGCGGTCGGCCGGGGAGGTGGATTGAGCGTCCGGGGACTGTTCTCCTCCTCTGGGGGCGGGTGGGGAGGACACCAGCGCTTGTGCTGGCTCCTAGCAGTGGCTGGGGGCTGGAGCGAGTCATGGAGCAAGTAAAGGGTTGGCATGGCTGATGTCTGATGTGCGGTGCGAGGGTGAGCGTAATGCTGCATCATTGACATCATTGCACGTCTGTGCTGTGTAGAGACTTGGGGGCAAAAATTCAGCTGAATCCTCTGGCGCATAAAGGTCCGGCCGTGGCGCTGCATCAGTCACTCCCTGGAGCTCCCTCTGGCCCCAGCCCATTGGTCTTCTGCGATTGGGGACACGATGTGGCCTAGAGAGAGGGTGAAGGCGGGGTGGTGTCGCTCGGGCACGACGTCCAGTGCAGGCCAGACCCGACGGGGTACAAAACACCCCAGCCGAGGAGGTAGGCAGCATAAAGAACAAACAAACAAAAAAGAAAGTGCAAAGTATGCCTGAAAAGTGTGAGACACTCTCCTTGCTGTATGTTGTGCCCATTTTGCTCTAGTAAGGCTAATACTGAGTTTTCGGCCCCTAACCCCCACTCCGCTGGTGGTGCAGAAAAAGGTACATCTGACAGTGGCAAACGTGAGTTACGCAAGTTCCTTTATCTCCTAAAGGCGATTTCCATAATGAAGAACTGCAGGGTTCTGCTACGAAGATACCCAAATATCAGTTGAACCCCCCCCCCCAATGATTTTCGGGCTAGAGATAGGTACATGCGGATGTACCCGAGCGTTTCCTAATTTACAAAACACTACTGAAGTTTAGGGGCGCAGTTCTGTCCCACATCCAACAGACAGTATGATGCTGGGGACAATGAGACCCTTGTGACTCCAGTAGTCCCATGGAAACAGAATGGTGAGATGTCTGAGGAAGAGAAAGGTGAATGGTCAGTTGTTGCCAAGTCCTCCTCTGTGCCATTTCTGTTTGATACTCCATTTACTTCTTGATCAAGGAGACTTGTTGAACCCTTCAGCGGGCAGAGGTTTACTCTGCCACCCCTCTTATCTGTAAACCCCATTTAGTCCGGTTCTCAAAATGCTATGGAGTGTTTCCTGAGTTTTATACATTTTGAGCAGTTTGCCTCACAGGAGTAGAGTAACCTGGACAAGAAGAAGCTGTTTGCTTAAAAAGGGAAAAATACAGTCTGTTTCAAGAAGCACTGTGAATAAATGGGAGGCACCACCGATCATTGATGCAGCGATTTCAAATAAGGCCAAAGGCACAACTGTTCCAAGTGAGGGAGCTGACATGGTCTCAGATGTGAATGAAAAGAGAATAGATTCTGCTTCTAGTTGAGCTTACTTTGCTGCGGTATTAGGGCTTCTTCTGCCTCTGCCCTGGTGGCATGGTTCCTTTTTGATTGGACTTTTTGCTGACACATGAAAATTCCGAAGGTTCTAAGGTAAGCGATTTGATTCCCCTAATAGTCTAGATTCAACCTGTTAAGGGGGATTCAGCCATAGATACAGTATGTCACAGCTTTCATTTAGGTCATCTGTTGCAGCTGTGCTTGCAATGAGAGCAGTTTAGTTGTGTCACTGGTCAGCTGATCAGGCATCCAAATCTCATTTGTTTGGTGTCCCTTTTTCTGGTGACATGCTTTTTGGTTCAGAATTTTAAGACATTTTGAAAGATATTAAGGATAAGGAGAGTGAGCATTCCATGTGTAAGGCTCAGCATAACTCTAGTTCATAATTTAGGGCAGAGGCTTTGGTCGTTTTCATAACTCCAGAGATAATCTTACAAGGATATGGCAGTTGGTGCACAAGAGGATAATACAGTGGTTTCAAGAGATATCAGAACAGAAGCTTTCTCCTGGAGTCGTTTTGGTCGTGTCAACTAAAGCGGTGGATTCTCAGCATGAAGACTCAAAGGCCCATCTTGACTCCCAGGTTCTGGGAGGACACCTTCAGAATTTTTACAAAGATGGGCCCAGACGACAGACTTCTGGGTTCTTGAGATTATATCTTCAAGGCTGCGCAATAGAATTCTCTATGTTGCCTTCTGGAAATTAGTTCTTTCAGTCCCCAAGATCAAACAATTTCAGGAAAAGAATGGACCACATCTTGGCATACTTCTTAAAAATGTTCTCATTTGTGCTTTTATGTTCCTCCGTTGGACATTTGACACACTCAGGAACTCCGAAGGTACTCAAGTGGCCAACACTCTGCTGATGTCACTGGAAGTTACGCCCATTAAGCTCTTTACATACCACTGATGACAGGCTCACAAGCCCATAATTCCCCGATTCATCCTTTCTGCCACATTTGTGCATTCGAGCCACATTTGCTGTTTTCCAGTCCTCTGGTATTTCTACATATCTGATTGAAGAATTAAATATCACATTTAGTGAAAGTGCTTATTCCTCAGCTAGTCTAGTTCTGTTAGTAGTGTTGGGTATATACAGGGTCTCCCCAGAGATTTATTAAAGTATGGGAGAATTTCTGCTCAAAAGCTAATGTGAAGGGTCCTAAGCAACCTTCACTTGGGGACCCCCTCCTCACTAAGATACTAACATAAGAGCAGGGGGATTGAAACTTAACCCTGCTGGTTTCTGGCCTGACCCTATAAAGGCTGTGCAATTCCTTGTGGGGAAGGGGGGCACATATGAGCCTCACCTGAGAGCCATTAAGAAAAATCCAGAAAAAGCAAGAAAGGAGATTTTGTGGGCTAGAGCGAGAGTGCGTGGGGATGCTTTGAACTGGAGAGCTGAATGAAATTAAACAGTATTTTGTTCTGTATTTGCGCTACCAAAACAAGCTGTTGTGAACTTTTGTTTGGTGCTTAAGTAGAGCAACTTCCTTCTGTTTCATTGAACTTTGATTTCTTAGAGTTTTTCTGAGGGTTCGCCCAAAAGTCTCTGCTTGCCACAACACTGTTGCAGTTTGATATCACTACGGGACATGATGACCACACCTCAAAAGGTTTTTTGACCCACCAAAAAAGGGAACACCAGATTATACATTCAGACATCAGGTTTTAATGGGACCATGTCTGAATAAGCATGGAGAACCACAAATTCACACACAACATTTTGTGGTCGATACAGTAGATTTTTGTTCTGAGTGCTAAGCAGCCCTGAGACCACCATAACTTGCCATCTTCTTTGATGAAACCTGATATGACCTTAACGAACGGTCTCCAAACCCATTTGCCTTAATAATGCGGATTATAATTGTAAAGTTGTGAATCATAACTTTACAGTGACTTTAAGCATAAGTATGTGGGAGATGTGCTTCAAAAGCTATTGTCTGTTAAAATCTCATGGGAATTATGAAAGAGGAAAAAATCTTGGGCTGGCTGGCTAACGCATTGGTAGCACTACTGCTTGTCATCCAGATGACCCACCCTGAGCCTGGGATTTCTGGTGCCAACCAGCAAGGCGTGGTTTTGGTATCCATTTTTGGACATCTCCTGCCTCTGGGAGGGCACCTTCTTCTGCTGCATGACATCCCCCTGCTTGCCTAGGGGAAGGACTTGAAACAGAAACATTGAATTTGTTGGTAGACAAGGACTGTGTGGCTCACTCAGTCTGTACAGATATTCCCTGCCTAACCTGTCAACGCGGACCGTAACTGGTCTCCTGCACCGTTCACCCCCTCCCTGCCTATTTACTAATATTCTTCTGTGTCTATCCCATGCATGCTTGACACCCCCACTGATCTTCAGGGATATGTGTGTCATCAGGTCACATCTATGGAACTTAGCCACCATGCATCAGGATCACATAAAACCTTTTTCTGCAGCAGTCTATTAGGGGATGCCCACACCAACGTCAGGCTCCAATGTCACATGCCCAACATAAGCGTGGGTGGCCCTGCTCCCTCCTCTGTTTGTTCCTGACGTCGACCATTTGCACATGGACTCTGATGAAGCTTTGTCACTTAGTTTGACTGCCAAAACGACTTACCTTTTTTCTTTGGTATTTGCCTTTTAAGCACATTATTTTAAAGTGATCCCTTTTGTCTTTGTATGTCAAGAACTAATCCCTCATCATCTCTCTCCCGTCGCTGCAGAAAGAAGATTTCTTCAGCCGATGATCACAAACTCTGTGTCTGCTGTCTTGGGCTTAGCCACAATGTTCTCACCTATGAGTTCTGCCTGAAGTTCAGCCTCACCACCCAGTGCTGACACAAGAAAGTCCTGCAGAAGTTTATCATGGAGCAAAAGGCAGCCAGCGGAGAGCAGGTGTCTTCCGGGTGTCCTCCCTCCCAATCGCTAGCATCTTATGTGGTCTTTCAGGCCACCAAGGTCTGGGACAAGTCCTCAGTGAAACACTGTAATCGGGATAAAGGGATAAAGACCAGCCTAAGGACCGTTTTCCCCCCCCACCCCCACACCAGTGGCGATCCCGGTCTCTGTTGGATTCTTCCTCCTGTTCTCCCGGGATCGCTCCATTGACTGCTTCAGCGTTGTCGCCTCACTCCATGCATGCCTCTGCTCCTATCAGGCCCCCCACAGAGGAGACTTCAGGCAGACTTCATAGGGCTGTGGCAGGGCCGCTATCAAGACTTCCGAAATCTTGAGGTCCACAGGGGCTGGGCCCCACCACTTCTGCTATAGCTAGTGGCGGTTTGTCGGAGCTGGGCTCTGCGCCCCCTCTCTGATGCTTGTGTCTACAACACATCCTTTTCCCGCCATCGACTGCTGTTCTTTCCTCCATTGCCACATCTCATACAGCAGGTTTTCCATGGCATGGGCCATTGTCACCTGCACCGTTGGGTGCTGCCTCGGCGCCAGTTCAACTGTCCGCCCCGCACCTTCTAGAGAGTGATCGGAACTCCGACTGCCAGTCCCTGCTTCAGAACAGGCCGACATCGAGGATGAATACTATCCTGATCTCATCTTCCCTGAGGAGGAAGAGGAAGAGGAGGAAGACAATGAAGTGGACTCCTCTGATAGGTCTACTGTTTCCTCCAGGAGTGAGAACTCCGTCAAACTCACCCCCAGGTCTCCCCCGGAGGACCCCTCCTTCTTCAACATCATGAAGCAGCTCTCCTCCAGTATGGAGTTCCAGACTGAGGAAGAAAATCTGGTGGATTTCTTGGAGATCCCAGAATCTCCACCCAAAGTTTTTCCTCCCCTGCTGCTAGCACTGAATGATGCTGCTACTGCTGCCTGGCACAGGCCCCATGCCCAGAAAGGCTGACAGACTTTACCAGACACCTCAGGGACTGCCCATTTATACAGCCCATCCAGAAACTGACTCAGTGGTAATTAAGGCTGCTCATGACAGAATTAAAGCCCCTAAGCACCTTAGTTCCCTGTTCCCTGCTCCCTGACTGGGAATGTAGGAGGTTAGACCTCTGGGGTAAGAGGACTTTTGCCTCTGCTACTCTAGGCCTTATAATTGCCAGTTACTTGGCTCATTTGATTAAGTATCAGAATACCCTCTGAAGGAAGGGCAAAGCTGCTGCTCAGGCCCTTCCTGAGGGTTCCTAGAGACAAGAGCTGCTCAGAGTTCTCTAGGCCTTGGAAGATGTCAGTAAGCCATCTCCTCAGAACCACCTATGATATTGCTGCTACTATAGCCAGGGCAGCTGCCTCCGAAGCAGAAGGCACTCCTGGCTTAGCGTCTCTGGCTTTGCAGCTGACGTCCAGCAAAAGGTGTTGAATGCCCCTTTTGTGGGTCACAAACCTTTTGGTCCTGATGTGCAGGATATTATCAATGACCAGCAGGCATCCGGCAGGGCTGTTAGGTCTGTCCACTCCCTTCATCATACCCAACCCAGGAGCTGACCAAAGCCCTCCTTTCATAAGGGATCTTACAGGCCTGGTCCAGAACTCAGCTTCAGGGCAAGTGCAGGCTCAGCATTGCCTTGCTTGCCCTCTCTTCTACCACAGGTTCCTCAGCTAAGCACTTCAGAGGGGGAGGTGCAGCCTTGGCCACCGGATCAGCCTGACTCCTTGATAGACTCCCCTCCTCTGTCACCAGGAGGTGATGGTCGGAGGTCAGTTCTCCCTCCATCTGTCCCAGTGGAGAACCATTACTACAGATGTGTGGATCCTGCAGATAATTGAAAAGGGCCATGCTCTAGAACAGCCTCCAGATGTTCCCCCTGTTCACACCTCTTATCCTCTAGACCATGCAGAAGTGCTCAGGGAGGATGTGCTCAGCTTGTTGCACAAAAGGGCAATAGAACCAATGCTCAGGCATCAAAGGAACAAGGCGTTCTACTCTAGGTTCTTCTTGGTTTCCAAAAGAACAGGGGATTTTAGTCCCATTCTAGACCTCAAGGACCTGAACCTTTTTATCCAGTACAGAAAGTTTTGAATGGTTACTATGCATGGCCTTATTCCTCTGATCAAGCAGGGTGAGTGGCTGTGCTCCCTCGATATGCAAGATGCCTATCTGCATATCATGGTTTGCCCTCCTCACAGGCGATACCTATGGTTCCTGTTCCAGGGGATCATTACCAGTTCATGGTATTGCCCTTTGACCTATCCTCTGTGCCACAGGTGTTTACCAAGTGCTTAGCAGCTGTAGCAGTAGCCCTCCGGTGCAAAGGCCTCTGTGTGTTCCCATACCTGGACAACTGGTTACTAGCTCCTGTTGTTAACTCTAGAATGTACCCTGCAGTTGTTCCAGTCCTTGGACGTGACTGTCAGTCTGCCCAAGTCTGTGCTGATCCTGTTCCAGTGGTTACAGTACATAGGAGTGGTTCTGGACTATACGCGGGGCAAGGCCTTTCTTCCTCCTAGACAGGGAGGACCACCTCATTTCCCAGGCCCAGGAGAGGAATCAGAGCCAGTATGTTCCAGTGAAGATGTTTTTGAGGCTACTGGGCCTAATGGCTGCAGCCTGCGTTTCGGTCCCTTTGGCTAGGCTTCGCATGAGGGTTCCACAGTGGACCCTCAGGATCTAGTAAGATCAGCACTCAGAAGATCTAGATCAGCTGGTCCTTGTCTCCTCCCAAGTCCACAGAATACTTCACTGGTGGATGGACCTGGCCAACCTCTTAAAGGGGTCCCCTTCTTTACCCCACTCCTCAGCAAATCCTCACCACGGATGCTTTGGGTCTGGGTTGGGTAGCCCACTTCGGTCCTTATCAGACCCAGGGCCTGTGGTCCCAGTGGAAGACTCACCTCCACATAGATGTCTTAGATGTGAGGACAGTTCTGTATACCTTACAGAGCCATCTCTCCCTGGGCTCTCTGCTGGTGCAGTTGGACAATCTCAGTGTGGTCTATTACATCAACAAGCAAGGGGGAACTCATTCCTATCCCCTCTGCTGGGAAGCAGTGAGAGTCTGGTACTGGGCTCTAGATCACGGTCTACAGCTGTTAGCTGTCCATATGCCGGGCACCCAAAATGCCTTGGCGGACAACCTCAGCAGGTCACAGTCTAAGATGCACGAGTGGGAGCTGCTGACAGTTGCAGAAAACCTGATTGACAGGTGGGGTTGTCCAGAGTTGGATCTTTTTGTGTCCCCTGCTCAATGCAAAACTGCATTTCTGCTTGCTAGATCCAGGGCCTGGAGTTTAATGGTGAGATACGTTTTCCCTCTCCTGGAAATGGAGGTTTCTTTATGCCTTTCCTCCCTTTTCTCTGATTCAAAGGGCGCTCATCAAGCTACAGATGAAGAGTGCCACCCTAATTCTGGTGGCTTCATTCTGGCCTTGGCAGATATAGTTTCCATTACTGCAGCAATATGCTGTGGAACCTCCAATTCCCCTGCCCCTTTGCTGGAATCCATTGACATAGGCTCAGGGGACCCTGGTCCATCCAGACCTCAAGTCCCTCCACCTGCATGCATGGCTACTGAGGACATAGCCATTGCTCAGACCGGTGTGTCTCAGAAGGTGGCTGATGTCCTGGTGGCTGCCAGAAAGCCTTCCGCAAGGGCCACACTCTGTGAAATGGAAGCAGTTTGCTGTCTGGGCCGCTTCTCATAGCCTGAACTTGTTCACCTGTCTGGTAATCCAGGTTCTGGAGTATCTCCTGACCTTGTCTGATGCAGGACTCAAATACTCCTCTCTTAGGTGCACCTGTCAGCTATATCAGCTTTTCATGTGCCCATCAATGGCCATACTGTGGCACAGCTCGATGTTGCCCTTATTTCTGCGAGGCATTCTCCACTTGAAGCCTCCTATCTGTAATTCGGTTCTAGCTTGGGACCTGAACTGTGTTCTAGAGAAGCTGACCCTGCCTCCTTTTGAGCCAGCTGCATCTTGTGAGCTACACTTTCTGTCATGGAAAGTTATTTTTAGTTGCCATTACTACTGCTCCAAGAATCTCAGAGCTACAGGTGCTCATGTGTGAGCAGTATTTGATTTTTTCACAAAGATAGTTTTGTTTTTGCATACTAATTCTAGGTTTCTTCCTAAGGTGGTGTGAGTTGACTTTAAATCAGTCTATCCACCTGCTTGTTTCTTTTCTAGAGCATGCCAACCAGGGGAAGCATTGCTCAATACTTTGAGGCTGGGATATTCAGACTGTGCCAGGCAGTGGCGCAAGCCTGGGCTCAGCGCAACTGGGATGAGCCAGGGCATGTGTCAGGCGATTTCAGCGGTGCTGCGCCATGGCTCAGCATCGTTGAATATGGCACTGCAGGCGCATGCACTGCGCACGGCCATGTGGTGTTTAGTTTTATTGTTGATTCCTGTTGGAACAGGTTTTTTCCTCATAGGCACAGTATTTACCAATCTTACTTCGAGAGGTCTCTTGCAGTAGATAATTACCTTGAAGACTGCACCCCCTGGCATCAGGACCACATGGAAACTTTAGCTAGCCGTGTCTGACGGGGAATCGCCCACCCGATGTCATGTTACCAACATCAGCATGACACTATATAGTGGGTGGTCCCCACGTCTGCCTTCCAATTCTTTCCTGCCGTCGACCTGAGCACGTCGGACCTCGTGGAGATTGTTGCTGCAGTTCAACTGCTTTCTTTGGACGGGTATCTATTTTTCTTACTTGACTGTATTTTATTTTGTGCATGTCTTTGCCTTCTTCTGCTGAGTCGCATAAAAATAAGTGCGGTACGTGCGGTGCGCAGCTACCGCACAAAGATTCTTACTCACGCTGCCTCTTCTGCCTAGGATCCCAGAGCACAAGATCGAGGACTGTGAGGCCTGTTCCAGCTTCAACCAGGCCACATGGAGGCATCTCCAGCAGGCCCTCGAGGCTCATCTGCTAAAGCAAAAGATGACCACAATGAAAAAAGAGCTCCAGAAAATCAGAAGCACCTCCTCCACTCCCACTGACTCCCACAAGCATAAGCAGAAAGAGGGACAAAGAGAAGCACTAGGACCAGAACAGGTCCCCCTCTCACCCCTGGCTGCCCTTGCCTGCCCCGCCTACCCAGGAGCAGCCCTTGGATCCCCTGCCATCAGTGGTTACAGTGGTCGTGGGCACCTCGGCGATGTCCGAGGCTTCCGCTGCTCCTAGACCCTTTTCAGCTGGTGGGTCTAAGCTGTCCGCCGGGGTCGATAAGTCGCTCTTCGGACCCTCCGATGAGCGCCTGGCCCAAGCTGTGAAGACAGGCTCCGGGGTCTCCGGTGCTCACCCAGCCACGGTTGATAAGTCGGTCATCTGTCCTTCCATCACCTGTCTGTCCACTCAGGTCGATAAGTCGGTCGTCAGGCTATCCAATGTTTGCCTACCCGATCAGCTTACGTCAGGGGCTGGCGAGGGCCCTGACGATGTCCAGTTGCTGGATTTACGACAGCTTTCCCCAGTTGGGTCTCCCCACCTGGTCACCTCCTCCTCTTCACTGGAATAGCTTCCTCCGCCCTCCCCAGATCTTCAGGGCATGGAGGATGGGGGGGGGTCATCCGTTAGATGAGACTTTCTCTAGCTCACCTTCAGACCTGATGGGTCTCCCAGGGAACCCTCTGAGCCCTCCTCTGTTGGGGACACCGGCATGGACGCCGGGCTTGCCCCCCACTGGTCTGGCGTACGACCTGGTTTTCCCGGGTCCTTTGGGGCCAGGTTTCATGCCTCCTCAGGGTCCTCCTTCAGGCCTCCTGGCACCGCTGTCGGGCCCCCCACTCATCAGGTTACCCTCCATCAGGTCACCCGATACGATGCATTTTTCTCCAACCTACATCCCTCCGGGCTGCCTGCCATCAGACGCTGGGGTATTCGCCTGCCTACCCCTTAGCGGGTTACCCGATGCACACCTACCATATGTTGGGCTACCCACCGTCTGGGTTCTCTGAGGTACCCTCCGGCCTACCAGCTCCCTCTCCCCCCTCAGCCTCAGGCAGACTTCCGGGCTATCCTTCAGTCCTGGTTGTCGGAGACTAAGGCCCAGCTTGTGTTGGAGCTGGATAACAGCTCCCTGGTTCCACTGGACCAGATGCCTAGGTCTACTCCAATGCCGGACACACGTTGGCTGACGTCGGGCCTGACAAAGGAGCCAACGACAGGGCGGTTGACAGACAAAACCCTTTCTGGCTCTAGGGAAGCTTCCCATCCTAACATCCTGTCTTCAGAGTCCTCAGATCCGAGCTCGGATTCCGACTTCTCTTCCTCTGCAGGGTCAGGGTTCGAAACTCCTCCCATAGAAGAGCCTAGGTCTAAGGAATCTCTAAAATCCCCACCTGTGGATCCTTCTTTTGCAGACCTCCTGAAAAAGATTGCGGGGGTCTATGATTGGAAGTCCAGTGCTCAGGATCCTAAACACCAGAGGCTGGCTGAGCATTTGGACATCCAGGAGGCAGCCCCAGTCCTCACACCTCCTTGGTTAGAGCCGCGCATGAAGACCTGGCATCCACCATTTGGATGATGCCCTCTTCATTCCCAGCAGTAGCCAAAAAAGGCGGACCAGACACATAGAACACCAGAGGGTAAAGCCCACCTCAGTGTTCACCCCAAGGCGGACTCGGTAGTCATTGCAGCTGCTCATGACAGGGCCACTAAACCGAAACATATGAGCACTTCTCCTCCTCCTCCTCCTCCTGATACGGAGTCGAGACAGCTGGATCAATTCGGGAGGAAATTTTATACTTCCTCCACTTTGGCCATGTGCCTTGAACTATGTGGCACACAGGCTGGTCTACCAGAAGTCTCTCTTCAGTCAGCTGGAACCTTCCATTGAAGCTATGCCAGACTCGGAGTCCAAAACTATCATGGCCAACACTATCAGGTCCGCCAAGGTCACCTGTCGGCACTCGCTGAGGGCCATGTATGATGCTGTGGATTCCTGGGCCGGGGCACCACCACGGCAGTCAATCTTAGGGAGGTATTCCTGGCTAAGGATGTCTGGATTGGCACTGGATGTTCAGGTAGCCATCCAAGATGCTCCTTTAAGGGGCTCTGTCCTCTTTGGAGGCAATGCCCTAGACATCATTGACAGCCTTCAGGATACGAGCAAGGCCCTAAGGTTAGTTAACACCATGTACCACTCTAGATTTCAGGCCAAGAAGCCTTTTCATTGCCAGACTAAAAGGCAGACAAAACAGCAGCAGATCGCCAGATGTCAACAAAAACATCTGGCCCCTGCAGCAACAGCCGCCCCTCCAGCCAAAGCTCAAAGGGCCTCAGGCGCGGCTCTCCCCAACCCTCCTTCCCTCTCTTGACTCACTGTCCGCCCCTCCCCCGTTCTTTGAAGGAGCCGGTGGGGGGAAGGTTCCCCAGTCATCTGCCAGGGTGTGAGGCAGTCACCACCGATTTGTGGGTCCTCCAGTTGGTCAGATGGAGCCACACTCTGGAGTTTCTGGAGAAACTCCCAAACAGACCCCCAGGGGTGTCTCACTATCCAAAGGCGCGCATTCCCGTCTTAAGGGAAGAAATTGAGGCTCTGTTACAAAAGGAAGTAATAGAGCCCATTCCATCAAACCAGGTAGGAAAGGGGTATTAATCCCACTTCTTCCTGGTCCCCAAAAAGTCGGGAGATTTGTGTCCCATTTTGGACCTCAGCACTCTAAACTGGTACATAGAGCACAAACGGTTTTGAATGCAGACCCTCCCAGGTCTGCTGCCCCTCCTGCACAAGGGACAGTGGCTCTGTGCCTTGGATATGCAGGATGCCTACCTGCATATCCCGTGTTTTGAGGCCCATCACCGCTACCTCAGGTTCACCTTTCAGGGGGAGCATTACCAGTTCAAGTCCCTCCCCTTTGGCCTGTCCTCAGCACCTCGGGTTTTTACCAAGTGCCTTGAAGTAGTGGTGGCGGCCCTGAGGCAACAGGGCCATTATGTGTTCCCCTACCTCGACGACTGGCTTCCGTCAGCCCCGTCAAGGGAGCAGTTGGAACTTCCCTCTCTGCTACCCTGGCTCTTTTTGCGCAAGTGCGGATTACTGTCAGCCTTCCCAAGTCCCAGCTTGCCCCCTTCCCAGTGCCTCCAGTTTATTGGTAAGGTGCTGGATACGGCCCAGGGTATGACTTTCCTCCCTTTGGACAGGGTGGAAACTTTGGTGAACCAGGCTCGTTTAGTAGCCTCCAGCAAGTGGGTCTCAGTCAGGTCGGCTCTCTGACTCCTTGGCCTTATGGCAGAAACCATCCCCACTGTCCCTCTGGCCAGGCTCCACATGCAAATTTCACAGTGGATGCTCATAGCACAGTGGGATCAGAGGTTGGATGACCTATACCACATGGTCATGGTCTCCAGTTCGATGCAGCGGGATTGCCTATGATGGCAGGATCTCAACAATGCCATAAAGGGACTTCCCTTCCAGTCCCCTCCCCCCAACCAGACACTAACTGAAGACACATCAGGGATGGGCTGGGGTGCTCACTTGAAGAACTATAGGACTCAAGGGCTGTGGTCTCAGTTGGAGCTCTCCTTGCACATAAACGTGCTGGAGATAAGGGCAGTGCTGCATGCTCTTCAAGCCTTCCAGCACTTTCTCTGCCAGGGTCCATTATTAGTCCAGTTGGAAAATATGTGTGTAGTCTGGTACCTCAGCAAGCAAGGGGGCACTCGCTTGTATCCCCTTTTTTAGGGAGGCGATGCAGGTGTGGGATTGGGCAGTTCTGCATCGAATTCACCTCATAGCTGTTCACGTTCTGGGCATGCAAAACGTCCTAGCGGACAGTCTCAGCCACACTAGAGTAAGAGCCCACGAATGGGAGCTCAACCAAGAGGTGGTCAAACACATTTTTGGCCTATGGGGTGATCCAGACCTGGATCTGTTCGCTTCCCCATATAACGCAAAACTACCCAAGTTTTGCTCACTTGCTCACGGGCGTGGTGCTTTCTGGTGAGATGCGCTATCTCTCTGCTGGACAGGGAGGTTTTTGTATGCCTTCCTTCCCTTTTCAGTTCTGCAGAGGGTGCTGCTCAAACTTCAAGCAGAGGGGGCTCACATGGTTCTGATTCCCCTTTATTGACCATAGCAAGTTTAGTTTCTGTTTCTCCAGCAGCTTGCAGTGGAGCTTCCGGTCCCCCTGCCTCTCTACAAAGATCTCCTGGCTCAGGAGCAGGGCTCGCTGATCCATTCAGGGCTGCAGTCCCTTCACCTTCATGCGTGGCACCTCATGACATAGCGGCTTCACGTTATGGGGTTTCTTCCAGAGTGGTGTAGGTCGTGGTAGAGGCCAGAAAGCCTTCTACGAGGACGACATGTGCCATGAAGTGATGGCATTTCTCCATTTGGGCCACCTTGAAGGGTTGGGACCTCTTCTCGTGCCCCATTGCCCAGGTCATGGGGTGTCTGCTTCACCTCTCTGACCAGGGCTTGAGTTGCTCCTCGCTGAAGGTGCACCTTTCAGCTATTTCTGCCTACCACACCTTAGTGGAGGGCAAAGCTGTAGCTCAGCTGGAGGTTTCCAAAACCGTTCCCGAAAGGGATCCGCCACTTGAAGCCCCTGATGTGCAGTCCTGCACCACCTTGGGACCTCAATTTTATTTTCGAGAAACTGACCTTGCCTCCTTTTGAACCGGATGGTAGTTCTGATATGCACTGTTTGTCCTGGAAAGCGCTCGTTTTAGTTGCTGTCACTTCTGCTCAAAGGATTTCCAAGCTTCAGGCCCTGATGTGCAAGGAGCCTTATTTAATTTTTCACAGAGACCGAGTGGCTGTGCGCACCAATCCTTAGTTCTTACTGAAGGTGGTTTCTGAGTTCTCGTTAAACCAGTTGATTCAACTGCCAGTATTTTACCCTGAGGATTCAAATGGGGGGGGAACGATTCTGCTTACCTTGGTTGTTCATAGAATCTTGCATTATTATACTAACAGAACCAAGTCTGTCCAGAAAATGGACCAACTTTTTGTTTCTTTTGCACCCAAGAGGGAAGGTGCAGCAGTTTCCAAATAGTGTTTATCCAGATAGTTGGCAAGCTGTATTGTTTTCTGTTACCAGAAGTATGGTAAAACTCTCCCGGGGGAGGTTAAAGGGAATTCTACCAGAAGCATGGCTGCCTCTACTGCTTGTTTCAGGAATGTATCAGCTGCTGACATATGTGCCGCAGCCACTTGGAGCTCTGTCCACACTTTCACTAAGCATTACAGTCTGGACATTGCCTCTAGGCGCAGGGCTGGCTTTGGTCTAGCCATCCTCCAAGGCCTTTTGTCCTAAACTTTCTGCAGACCTTTTCCTGCTTCCCGTGTTTCAGTTCCTTCTGATTTACATTACTTGGGACTCAGTCCTCAAGGTAATTACCTACTGCAAGAGCCCTCTCGAAATCACATACTACAGTTACATAAGATATTGCCGTAACAGTAGATCTGCAAGAAAGGCTCTTGCAGTAGGTAACCTTTTTCCCTCCCCTCCTTCCCCCGTCTTCTGTTGCTCTTTTTCTAACTCTTACTTAGGCTTCAGGAGCCTCTTTTTCTGTTCTCCTTTCGCTCCCTTGGGAGGTCTCTGGCGAGGGAACTGGAAGGCAGGTGTGGTCCCCTGTCAGACACTGCTAGCTAAAGTTTCCGTGTAGTCCTGACACCAGGGGGCGCAGTCCTCAAGGTAATTATCTACTGCAAGAGCCCTCTCGAAGATCTACTGTTACCATAAGTTCTTATGTAACTGTACTTTTTTCAGCGTTGAAAAGTTCTAAAGCCCTCTAGGCTGACACACCCCTTCTCTCTCTTCTGATTGGCCAATGTGCCAACTTCATTTACATTGTCTCCTTCTCTCCGGGGCAGCTGAACCCAGCTGGCATACTGCTATGATGAAGCATACTAAAGAACACCTTGGAAAAAAAGAACATTACTAAGGTGAGTAATTTTTTCTTACATGTCCTATGAGGGTATCCCCCTTTTGCTGTCAGAGATAAGGAGCTGTGGTATAGGTCATCAGAGCCCCTGCCAGTTGGAGATCTGCTTTCTCAGGCATGGTGTAGATCAGGAGGTTGGAGTCTAGAGGCAGGATCCACCCCCCCCCCGGAGGGGGTGTGCTGGCTCTAGGCGGCACTACCCAGAACGTCAGTGGCTTGGATGCGATTTCATCTTGTTCTTAGCCCCAACCCCCCATTTCTCCCACCTCCTTAGGGAACAAATTCCTTGAGATGTGGCATTACATAAAGTACCCATCTGTTCCAAGTATTGTTAAAAGCTGAGAGTTGTCTGAGTGTAAAGGAGATTTTGTTTCCCATCCAGTATATCTCAATAACAATATCCTGCCATTGCTGTACCTTAATGATTGTGGTCATATGCCAGTGATTAGTAATAGTATTCTTTGCAGCTAGGAGACGAATATGGATTAATTTGCTGGTTGATGGTTTCCAAAGGCCTCTTGGGAGGATACAAAAGAGGGAAATTTTGGAGGTGAGGGGTAAGGTCTAGGGTAAAGAGATCCTGGAGTCTCATCTGTAAGGAGACTCAGAATGCTTTAGAGTTTTCTGCTTGTCCAAAAAATATGGGCATGTGAGGCTGGTACGTCCCCACACTGCCTCCAGCAGGTTGCTCTGTGTGGTCCTTGAAATTATGCAGAGATCTGAGGGGTGCAATAATACCTAGTGACAGTCTGCCACACAAACTCCCGCTGCGTTAGTGAAGAGGTTACCATGAACAGGATTCAAAGTATTAGGGAGCATTGGTCTTGCAATATCAGAATTTGGAGGTCTTTTTCCCCGGGTTAGTTTGGTGTGGTCTAGTGTGGTATCCTGTAATTGTTGTAGTGCTCAATAGAGGAAGAGATATGGCATGTGACAAAGGAAATGAAGTGTTGGGCGTAGAGGAGGAAAGAGATACGTGGTAGTTTCTTGTGGTTCTGCTAACCTCGAAAAGAGAAAGGCTTGTACTTGGAAGTATCGGACTTTTATTGGACACCTCCCCTGGATCTCCCCTGAACTCCTGGCATGCCAAAGAGCCAGGGATCAGGCCTGGAAAATGCACAAAGCCACAAATCTGCCACGCGACTATGACAACTACCGCTTACTGCGCAATAAGTGTACTAAAGCCACTCGCCTAGCAAAATCTGAATATTTCTGCTCAGCCTTCCAGACCAATATTAATAGACCTTCCAAATACTGGAAAGTGATCCACTCTCTTTCTCTCTCCCCCCCCTCCCCTCCTCATGATTAACGTCACCCTGGTCACCGAGCATTGAAATGTTGCCACTGAATTTAATTCTTAATTTACCTCCTGTTCCTCAGCCCTCCTCCCCTCCTTACCGTCACCCACACCAGCTGACCTCCCCCTCTGCTCACAGCCATCCTGCCTCCTTCGCTAATATCTCACCCTCTGACACTTTGAAAGCCCTTTCTGCCCTCAGCCTGACTAAAGGTAGCTCACCGGATCGTCTGGACCCTCAGTTACTGTACCTATCAGCTCCAGCTATTGCAACTCCTCTATCTTTACTCCTCAACCTCTCCTTCACTACAGTGTCCATCCCTTCTGTATGGAAACACGTCACTGTACTCCCACTGCCCAAGGGTGGCGACCCCTCCATTTCTTCTATCGGCCTGTCTCCCTCCTACCCACCCTTGCTAAACTACAAGAGCATCTGGTCTTATCCCAGCTCGCTTCTTATCTTTATGACTCTTAATTTCTTCACTCCATTCCAGTCTGGCTTCCGGAAGAACCATTCCACTACCACCTCCCAGATTAGGCTCACCGACTCCATCCTCTCAGGGATGGACAGTGGCAAAATCACTTCTGCCATTTTTGTTGACCTAGCAAAGGCCTTCAACACCATCTCCCATCCCCTGCTCCTAGATGCCCTCTTCTCGGCTGGCATATCTGAATCTGCCACAAACTGGTTCAAGGCTTACCTAGTAAGTCAGATGCAGTCGATCAGAATAGTTGATTCTACTTCCCCTTCTCTCCCTATCAACACCGGCGTACCCCCAGGGGTCTGTACTGGGGTCTGTCTTGTTCTCCATATTCTTAAATGACTTTCCTACAGCCTGTTCTTCCTCATCTATCCACATGTACACAGATGATACTGTCATCTTCACGTCTGGCCAGTCCCCGGTTGATGTTGAATCCAGATTACAGCTTGACTTCAGTAATGTTCTGCACTGGTTCTGTTCCCATCAACTCTCCCTAAATGCCAAGAAGTCCGTCTGCATGACCTTAGGCGCCAGGCAGAGACACTCTAGGCTCCCCTCACTCCCCTCCTTCCATACCCTTAACAGGACAGTGATAGAGGATACCTCATCCTTTAGGTACTTGGAGGTTTGGCTTGATCATCACCTCAACTTCTCTGGACATTCTCCTAAAGAAACTGTGCCCCAAGCTTGGTGTACTACAGTATATAGGAACCGTAGTTGCCTCCCACTATCGGCAAGGTGTGAACTTGTCCAGAAGATGATCCTTCCTATCTTTGACTATTGCAGTATAGTCTACAGTGCCATTCCCAAGTCTTCCCTAGCCAGATTAGACACTCTATTCAACTCTTTCTGTCGTTTTGCTCTTGACTCCCCTTCTTGTACCCACCACTATAACCTTTATGACTCTCTTTCCTTTACTTCTCTAGAAAATCGCTGTCTTCTCCACTGTGCCAAATTTGTGTCAAAATTTTGGTTTGGGTCTCTCCCCCCTTATCTCTCTACCCTGCTATCCTCTCTTCCTCCACCGGACCATTGTCTTAGATCATATAATTCTTGTCAGTTGGTAATTCCTCCAGCGTTCAGCTACAATAGGCCAGTGGCCTTCTCCATATCTATTCCTAAGCTGTGGAATACCCTCCCCCAAATCTGCTTATTTTCATTCCCCACTCCTATCACTAACCTAAATAACTTCCTCTTGGTAAACTGTACCTGCAGCTAACCCCACAGTTATTCCCCCTCCCTGCTCACTTGCACCTGCCCTATACTGTCCTCTGTTCTTCTATCTTGCACCGTTAATAGATTGTCCCAGCTATTGTACTTCACTAATGCACTTATTTCAACTGTTTTTCACGTTCAGTGCTTTTGTATCCTGCTATGTTGTTACAATGTTTTGCTTTCTCTGCTTAACCTGTGTTAATGACAAGTCTGGATGTATGTACCATGTAGATTTTGTACATTGCTATTATACAGTAACGAAGCAACCTGTTAAGCTGCTGACTCCCACATCTGTTAAATTGTCCAAACTGTTTAAACTGTATTATGTCAGCTACTTGTATATATTGTTGTTGTATGAATGTTATCCCCTGTTACCCTTCTCCCAGGATGCACCACGAGACGAATAACTTGTTGTTCAGTGTGCCCTTCCTGGTGAAACTTTTCAATAAATAAAAATTGTGTGTTTGCAAGTGATATTGTTGTACCATGTCAGGGAAGGGGCGAATAATGTTCCCGTCCAGGAACCTAAAAAATAAGCCAAGGTCCTGCTGTTCCCACTACCTGAAAGTGTGGTCTGTTGTGGCAGGGGCGAAAGAGGCATTGTGAGATAGAGAACAGAAGAGAGCAAAGCCTGTTTTAGGTCTCCTTAATGTGACCTTGTGCTGGCAGACTCGTGGGGTAATCTGCATGAAGGGATTATCCATGAGCACATCTGACGGGCTGGAGTGAAGAAAAGGGGGTGCAAGAAAGAGGGTTTAGATCCTGAGAGTAGAGTCCCAGTAATTTATATCTGGCCTCTAGTAGAATATAGTTCGCAATTGAGCTGCTTCAAAGAAGATTTAAGGTTGGGCAGTGCTAGGCCCCCTGCACCTTTTGAGAGCTGAAGAATTGCGTATTTGATCACAGGGCAGGTGCTCTCCCAGTTGAATGAGGGAGATGGCCTTCTGCTAGCTGGTAAAGGTGGAGAGAGGAGGACCAAGCGGCATTGTTTGGAAGAGGTAAAGCAGTCTTGGGAGTGCCACCATGCAGTTGGCCTCCACTCGTTGCACTAGTGAGAGGCGAATTAGGTTCCAGTGGTTGAGGTCTTGAGTGAGGGAATGTGTGGCCAGTGCTTAGTTGCCCTTGAGAAGGTCTGTTAGAGCTGGTGTTAAGTGAATTTCAGGTATTTTAATTAGAAGAATGATTGATGCTTTACTGGAATAGTTCAGTTTTTTCAGAAGCCTCATGGCCACCATGAGCTTCTGAAGAAGGACTGGCTGGTCCGAAAGCTAGAGCACTTTGTTCTTGTTGTTACATCTATGTTGGTCCATTAAAAGGTATCAAATCATTTGCTTCTGGATCTATTCTTGTAAGGACCAATACGGCAACTACTAAATCGAGATTTCAGGTATTTTAATGAATTGTTTTCCCAAGCAAAAGGAAAGGCTGTTTGTAACTGGGGGATGGAGAGAACTGGAAGTGAAGGGTGTCTGTTTTTGAGAGATTTAGCTGATAACCTGACAGGACCCCAAATTGGGTTAAGAGTTCCCATAAGGGCAGCAGTGATTGTTCTGGGTTGATGAGATACACAAGATTATCATCCATATAAAGTGCCCGTTTATGCAGTTCTTGTCTGATTGGTACCACTTTTATTTGTGGGGCTAGACGGATCGCCTGTGCTAACGGCTATAGATGTAATGTGAGCAGCAGGGTCGAGAGTGGGCACCCCTGTTGTGTTTCCCTTGAAAGGGAGAGTCCAGGGAGGAGAGCGTGCCATTAATTTTCACATAAGCAGGCAGATGGGCATAAATACCAGACAGGAGCTTGACTACTTGGGGAGCGAATTCTTGAATTGTATTGTCTGGAGAAGGTACTTCCAGGAGACCCTATTGAATGCCTTTTCTGCATCCAGACTGAAGAGCAGAGAGGACCCTCAATGTTTAAGAAGATGATATTGGGTATAATGTTTGCTTAATGTTGTCCTGTGTATTTCAGCCAGGAACAAAGCTTGTCTGGTCCAGGTGGATAAGGTGGGGCAGGAAGTTTTCTAACCTCCTGGCAAGGCAAGCAGTAAAGATTTTATAATCCATGTTTAAGACCAAGATTGGGCAGTAAGGAGGCACAGTTTTGCCTTCTCCAAGTTTGGGAATTGCAGAAATAGTAGCATGATTGCACGTTCCTGGGAGGGTTCCCCTGGGCCAGACAAAGGTTATGACATGATGCAAGTGTGGGAGAAGGAAATCACAGAAAGTTTTGAAAAACTCAGGTGGGAGACCATCTAGGCCTGTGCTCTTTATGGTTTTCAACAAGATAATCACTGACACAATTTCCTTCTGTGTTGGAGCCTGTAGGAGTTCCTTGCATTGCTCTGTGGTTAACTTGGGCAGTCCCAGGGGGAGTGTAGGAAGGCCACAGTTTGGTCCGGAGCAGGGGCTGTAGCGTAGAAACATAGAAGTTGATGACAGATAAGGACTGCAAGGCCCATCCAGACTGCACATTTCTTTTTCTACCTTATGAATGTGCCATCGGCCTTTGCTCTGTCAATGGCCTATCTAGTCATACTCATCTGTATTACTCCATTATGCCTATCCCATGTCTGTTTAAAGCCCTGCACTGTATTCATATCCACCACTTCCTGAGGTAGGCCGTTCCATGCATCCACCGCCCTTTCTGTGAAAAAGAACTTCCTCACATGACCCCTTAATTGGCCTCCCTGTAATCTCATGCTGTGTCCTCTTGTCCTACTATTTTTCTTATATTGAAACATGTTAGACTCTTTCACCTTGTTAATGCCCTTACGGCGTTTGAATGTTTCAATCATAACACCTCTCTCCCTCCTTTGCTCTAGGATATACATACTGAGCTCCGTTAATCTGACCTCATATGTTTTCTGATGCAGTCCCTGCACCATTTTGGTTGCCCTTCTCTGGACTGCCTCAATTTGGTTAATGTCCTTGTGAAGATGTGGCCTCCAGTATTGCACGTAGTACTCCAGATGGGGCCTAACCAGTATCTTGTAAAGAGGGATTATTACTGTCTTCTGTGTAGAGGTGGTGATGAAAAGTGCTGAAGACTTGAAGTGTGTGTTCCCTTTCTGAATGGGAATGACCTGTATTTGGGTGTTTGATACTAGTAACCATGGTAAAGGCCACCTGTCTGTGTAGGCGGTAGGCCTGGAAACGAGTGGCCCAAGGCCTCCATCATAGTATCTTTGGCAAAGATATCCAAGTGCCATTTCTGACATGTATCTATCATATTGCAGATTACCTGGCACCTGACAATGAAGCCAGAATTTACCAAAGTTGTATACTCCCTCAGATTGAGTATGGGTCCATTGTTAGGGATGCCTCCTGCCTTCCACGATCCAGGCAAAGAGTCTTAACCCACAAGGTTGCCAAATTTTCATCCTCACAGGGCCCACTGACCCATCACTGCACCAGCTTATGACGACTTGGTTGGTTGCAACCCGAAACCAGAGCCCAGTTAACTCTAGCAAATTTCATGCACAAAATTCTACATGTAAGTACTCCCTAATGCCTATCCAAGCTATTCACTTGCATGGACAACCCCTTCTCTTGCACCTCTGCAGACAGTCCATTGAAAGTACCATTCTTGCAATGGCCATGGGCCAGGACTCTTCCAGATACAGAGCAGCATCATTCTGGAGCTCACATCAGAGCTGTCCCTTCATGTAAAATGTTCATAGCCAGGCTGAAGGTACATCTCCAAGAGTCTAATATCTGTACCTGCTTACAGAACACCATTGACTTGATGTGCTTTACTTCTGTACCATGTGACTTCATTTTGTATTACATTTATGCACGTGCACCTGTTCCACTGTTTTTTTTTTCTGTACTCTTCTGTATCCGGGTCATGCCTGAAAAAGGCAACCTGTCTACAACCGACCAACCTCTACCCTTCAGCCTCTCTTCGCTCCATCCTCCTGTCCCTCTACCCCTCTCCCTTACATCCTCACAAAGCCCACTCAGGCTGCGACCTCTCCGTCGACTGGCACTTTAGTAACCCAAGTGTTCTCACTGCATTTATCTGAGCTCTATACCACCGTGTATATGTACATGCTGATGCTATTGTTAAAGCATTGCAGTTCTGTAACTGCCATTATTGTGCATACCGGTGTACCTCTCTGCTACGTCGTGTAAATCATGTTTGTACCTCTTGTCTTGTATTACGTATTTAATTTGACTTGGAACCTTTGTAAAAGAGACCCACGACTCAAAGGTATTAACATGAATCTGAAATAAATAAGTAAAATAATTATGTCCTCCCTTATTGTTCCCCACTGTGCTTCTACCCATACCTGGCCATACCCCCTGTACAAATCTGTTTCTGAGGCAGTCTCCCATTTCTTTAAAATCTGCCCTTCTAAAGTCCAGGACCCTCATCTTCATGTGGTTTGCCTCTGGTCGTGTTCTTAATGATAAACCACACAGTACAGTGATCACAGGTACCTAGAGGACTCCCCACCGTGATGTCTGCATTGCTGTCTCTCTTTGTAAGCACCAGGTCCAACACTTCTCCCATCTCTAGTGGGTTCTTTGATTAGCTACTTGAGAAAAGCCCTGTTCCTTGCTGAAGCCACTGTTGGAAGGCTCCACTTGATGTCTGGCAGATCAAAGTAACTACCTAGCACTGCAGCACCACCCCCTTTCTTAACATTCCGATGATGGTTTTCCCAAGTGTCTTATTCAGCACCTTTACCTGTGATGAAAATCTATATACTACCCCAGTACAGATATAGTGGCCCCAGAGCCTGTCTCTAGCATATGACCTACAGCACCTTGGGCCCTTCCTTTCCCTGTGATGGAGATCTGTACACTACCCCAGTACAGATAGCAGCCCCAGAGGTTCCTGAGGAGGTTTGTCAAATGGGGTGCACCGCCCCCACACTCCCCAAAAATATGAATAACCAACTCCGGAACATCGGAGCAGGAGGTAGAGGGAGCCAATCACTTTACCCACATTATCACATGTTCCAGAGTCCAGTTCAGCAAGAGTGCTTCAGCCCTAAGGAGTTTGCTCTCACCACCCCACGCTTGTTCCTCCGCTCTGTTGTTGGGATACCTGTGCTATGCCACTGGAGAGAACGAGTGCAGTTCAGTTAGGTTTATTGAAAAAATGTATAAAATCACACAGGACTGTAACATACAATATGTGTTCAGCTACATTTCATATCACTTAAAAAGTACATTATTTCATCAAAAAAAGTTAAAATATTGTAGAGGCTTGTCAAATTGCACTAATACATAGAACCATAAATGCACTTTGTAGCAGCTTTAACCTCTCCATCCCTAATCATTAAATGTTGTGTTAAACATTACATTATTTTGAATTTACTGCTCTCGTAAATTTTGCAACCAACCAAATATTAGGCTGAGATCCTAAATATCTCAGTATGCTAGCCTTAACTGCAAAATAATCAGCCCATGAATATTTGTTTTTCAAAAGTTGCAGCCATCTGTTTCTTTCTTCTTTAATCTTGCAGATTTAGTTTAGTTGCCATGTTGGTCCTTGTAAGAACAGATCCAGAAGCAACTGGTTTGATACCTTTTATTGGACCAACACTGATGTTACAAAAAGAACAAAGTGCCTAAGCTTTTGGACCAACCAAGTCCTTCTTTGGAAGCTTAAGCTTCTGAAGAAGGACTTGGTTGGTCCGAAAGCTTAGGCACCTTGTTCTTTTTGTAACATCTATGTTGGTCCAATAAAAGGTATCAAATCATTTGCTTCTGAATCTGTTCTTCAATCTTGGGCATTCCCAGAAAATATATTTGCTTGTTAGTCTGATATTCATATTACACGTGCAGCTGTTAGTAGGTAACCTAGATGCCTGAAAGCTCCACCATCCTCCTGACTTTGAAATAATTTCCAACCACAGTTTGGCCAGAGCTTTTTTCACCTCAGTATTTTCACAGAAGTATAAATAATGATTAAAATTAACCTCTCGAGAAAGCTCTGCATAATTTCTTAGTTGAGCAGATTCAGCTAATCTTGTTCGATCTCTTATTACGTAATAATCTGCCAGTCTTAAATTAGTTCTGTTAATATAATCATGATAGTTATTGTATTAGCAGACTAAATATTTTCTAAACCATATTTTGTCAACAAATTATTCAATGCTCCAAACCAATTATTCTCAATATTAATTCAAGATGCTCCAGCTAGCACTGCTTTGGTAATCTATTATTTTGCATAATTAAAATCTTACCCCAGTAATGTATTATTTATTTGGAAAATGTTTCACCAGGAAAGACAGCATGAACTGCGAACAGCTCCTTTCCAGCAGCGTCCTGGGGGAAGGGTGGTTACATTGTTTGGGAGAGCAGCAACAGATTATTCAGAGTAGTGCAATACAGGAGCAATACAAACAGAAGCAATACAGTGTAGTGTGATTTACAAAAACATAACATTGTGGGACCGGTACAGGATCGAAAGACCCAGACAAACTGGTCGGGGAAACAATCCTAGAAAGAGAAAACAGAGAGCCACAAACGAATGACAGTTCGGGAGGAATGCAGAAACTGGGGTAATTTATTATAGCACAGTTGGCAGTGAAATAACAATGGGGAACCGGTACTGAGCTGAATGACCCAGACCAACCAGACAGGGCACAATCCTAGATCGGAAAAAAGCAGGTGTTTCAGCAGCCTGAGAGCAAGAGAACTCTCAGAAGAGGCAAACACAGTTATTCTTTTTTGTGCCAAGAATGCTATAGGGGGCACATTTGGAGAGAACCATACCTATCATATCTGTTCTTGCTGATTTCCTCACCTTATGTCCCATAAAGTAGCTGATGACATTTGACTGTTCTGTGGTGCTGCTCTTCTAGCCTAGGATCCCAAACTGTACAAGTTGCTTTCCGTTATCTCTGCCATCTCATTACTAAATAGTGTGGCAAAGTACTGGTTAAGTTCATAAGGTATTTTGCTTAGCCCCCCCCCCCCCCATTCTTCTCCCAGCACCCCCTCTCTTTGGCTTTTCAGCTCCTTACATATACAAAGAACTTCCTGTTGTCCCATTTCCCATTGCTATAGTCGGTTCTGTACTGGCCTTTGCCTTTCTTAGTATCATGTTGCATCTGTCTTGCAGTGATTTGCATGCACTGTCTTCTCTGTCTTTCCTCACCTTATATGCTACTCATTTTTTTATTTCCTGTAACACCTCCTTTGTCATCCATATCGGCCTCTTTTGAGCACTTTGCAGCAAATTCTTCTTAAAATCCTTTCCTCATTTTGTGTGTATTACAATTCCCTAACTGCTCCCCACCATTATACATTACCTAGCAGAGTCCACTGTGGTGCCTAGTGAAGTACATTTCCTTCCTCAGTCTGTGCAGTGAAGACATTAATAAAGATTGCACTGTATAGTTGCCTAACAACATTTTCATTGTGTTCATTGCACAGTGAAGATATAATAAGGAATTATACATCAACAAGACGCCCCAATGGAACATGCACAGGACTCGTCAAGGTGAAGATGGTGTAACAGAAACATCACTCAAAATGCCTTCAGTTCTGTTTCTCTGGCCATAAGTATATGTGTGATTTTTTTTTTTCTTGGTGCCCCACACCAGCTATTCTGAATACTTAGGATATGAGAAGTGTGAGAGACTACCTCCTCTGAGACCCTCTAAGTCCTGCTAATTGCTCCACCACAGTCAGTGCTGAAGAGCAGTGCAGGTTAGTCTTCCCTCTTCACCTAGCAAGCACATTACCTCCATGACACAACTGCCATATGCTTGGCTCTGTTAGTATCCAGTGTGAGGTCATTGCTGAACTCAGGTTTACTGTTAGACTGCAGAGCTGCTAGGTAGGTCTGTGCTATAAAAAAACATTTTTTTTTTGTAATTATTGTATTTATGCTCTAATCTGTTTTTCCAACTCCCTTCCGGATAACCCCCCCCCCCAGCTCAGTCACCCACCATATCTGGGACTTACCCTGTGATACCACCACGACTTTTTATTTTTATTTTTATTTTAGTCTTTGTTAACCGGGACTTACCCCTTATGGCGGGGTCAGAAAAGCTGCCCAAAATACACAACCTCAGAGCATGGTCCAGTGTTGGGGTGGCCTGTCAGTGGTGCCAGGCCTACAAGAGGCTGTCCGTTATCCCACCCAACAAGGCAATTTCCCTCTATTTTCTCACCTGGGATATCCGACATGCAATGGCACAGGATGCATCTTCCAGCATCCCACTCCCCCTTCTTGGCCTCCCAACTGCCATGATACCACACCACCACTAGGTGTTAGATGTGCATCTCTGCCACCCATGAAAGAAGAGCAGTTCCTTGGATGCTAGATCCTCCCTCCCGCCAGCTGAGCCCTGGTGACTAGTTTGCTCTGAACCCAGGCCACTGGTGTAGCGAGTGATAGCGCTACCACTGCACTACTGGGCCGGCCCTGTGTTGAAAATTTTTACAGACTACATGGGCTATGAAAATTTCAAACCACCACCTGAATTTTACTTCAAGTACCATAGATCTTCGGTTACTAGCTGCTCTCAATTGCAAGCTGCACTATAAACTCGGAGTTGAAATAGAAGCTGCCCTTTTTTAGAGGCTGTGGTTGGTAAGCAAAGTGGCGGTGGTATGTTGCATTTTCTTGGTGTGAGGTTTAAGGTGCAGGGACAAGATTGCAACAGGCTTTTAGGAAAAGGACTGAGCAGCTTGAAGCCTGATCGGTGTCCCTCCTCTCATGACCCAGAAGGAGACTTACTGCAGAGTGAGGAGGCAGTCATGAAAGTAAAAAGGTAACAAATATATATTACAAAAAAAAATGGCAGCCTAGTGGCGTGGAGGGCTGAGGCACTAGCGTCTTACCTCCTGCCACACCAGCGACCCATGTTCGGTGATGAGCACGGGTTGTTGGGGGTCGGCCGGAAAGGAGGGCTGGTTGAGGATTGAGCGCCAATTTGGCAGCTGTCCTCTCCCGGATAGGGGAGGTTGGCTGTCTCAGCCTTTGACCACCACCACCACCACCACCACCACCATGTGGAGGTGTGATGGTGGTGCACGCGTCGGAGGGGAACCAGGCTCTAGGCTAGGGGTGGGAGGAGAGGAGTCATTTGGGCCAGTATATGCATGCGCACCTCCACGCGCAGTCCCAACCTTGTGTGGGGCTCTGGGGTAAACGGGGAGAAAATTCACTAAAAATACCATCAACCCAGCCAGCCCGGTGGCGCAGAGGGCTGAGCGCCTGGACGCCTACATCTCAAGGCCACGCTGGCGCAATCTGGCTCGGGAAAGGGGCCCGGTGGCCGGAGGCTCAGGGGGAAAGAGATTGAGTGTCCAGAGGGACTGCTGTCTCTTCCCCGGGAGGGTTGGGGTAGCGAACACCAATCCAGCGACCTCTGGCAGAGGCTGGGGGTAGCCGAACGAGTGTTGCGGGCAAGGTTAGGGGTGGAGCCATGCATGCATTGCCTTGCTAAGCCGGGCTCCACAGGGACGTAGCACACAAGGGGGAAAAAACTCACCGCCGATGGTGAAGGCGCCCCTCTGCACACCATACTCCCAGACAGGACTTGGCTCCTTGGCTATCACCCTCTCCAGCCCGGTGTCTCAACACTAAGAGAAAGAGCGCCCTGGGCGGGGGCGGCCCTTCCCCGGAAGGAGGGGAGCCTGTGGGGTAATACTGAGCCACGTTGGGAGGGAGGTAGAGACTGTGGTTCCAGGAGGTTGCTGGAGAGAATTCAGAGGTAAGGGGTGAAAAAAATAAAGCGAGTTCGAAAAAAAAAAAAAATTCCGTCAACAGCTTAAAATCTAGTTCAGTTTCAGTTGGCATCCATCTGTACCCCCCTTCCCCCGGGATGAGGCTGAAAATAGGCAAAAAATTATCTAGTCCTCCTTCCCGGTCAACAAAAACTAAATAAAATAAGTAAATAAATAAAATCAGTGGAAAAACTTGGGGTTGGGGCTTGATGAAGGCCCCCCCCCCCAAAGAGGGCACAGATGGTCTGCCTGAGATTGGAGGTGGTGTGTCTCGGGATGGACGCAAAGCTGGAACAGGACAGGGTGATATAGCCGCCCAGCCTGCCAGGGGAAAATAAAGGAAAATATGGAAAAATGGAAAAAATAAGCATGTCAAATATTTTAACAGAAGCCCAAAATTAGTTTGAAAGACCAATGGAATTTTAAATTGGGTTCCTTACCAAAGAAGTGTATTGGAGGATCGAAAGGAGCCGTGCCATCCCAAACCATTGAGATTATGAGTGAGCCACATGGTTGCTTGAGTTGGGGGGGGGGGAGGTAGAGAGAGAAAGCATGCTTGTGGTAATTTGAGTGACCAGCACAGCTGAGTCAGCAGCATTATTGGTGCAGTGGAAAGTCAGGGCTATTCCAGGCTGTAGAACATCTTTGCATGGGAATAGAAAATAAAACGTGACCGTATATTTTGGCGGCATTTTAAATAAGTCTCCCTGTAATACTAGCTGCCTTTGATTGGAAACTTCTGAAAAAATCTGGAGAAAAAAAATGTTGCAAGGTAGAGCCAGCAGCCACCCTGGTAGGATGTCTCTGGAGGAGCTCCTACTAGTAGACACATGACATAACCTTTTATATATTTAAAATCTGAATTTCAAATCAGTTTTGTGTCTGTTATGGACTTTTAACAACAGGCCATCGAAAGAGACCCGATATGAGCAAATCCAGTTAGAAACAAGTCCAGAAAAGTATTTTTCTAAAATCAGAGCTAGGGCCTTGGCAAATAGATCTGATAGAATCGTGGACCCAGCAACGAACTCTGAACACTCCGTACTGACAAGACATAAAAGCCTGAAAGTGCTAACTGAAGCAGTAGCCGATCTGGACAAAACACTGGGCCTGTGTAAAGGTCGTATGGCACTGGCAGCAGTGGAGTGGAGGGGAAGCAGAGACCATGGAGACAGTTGCAGGTGCGGCAAATGATGCAGCCATGAGGGACCAAGCCACAGCAGCTTCTCTGGTGCAGGGGAACTCAGTGCTCTGGCTGGAGCATGTGGAGAACAAAATGTGTGAGCATCTTGTCCGAATACTGAGAATGCTAGAAAGTAGTGATGCAGATGATTTAACTAACTTTATCAATGAATGGACAGATTCAACTTTGGATTTGGAACCGGAGGCACAAATTGATAAAACGTACAGAAGTCCTTGGGTCCCAGTCTTCCTCCCTGGACTGTTTTGGTTGTCTTACCAGACTTGAAGAATGAGACCAAGTACTGGAGGCAGCCCTTCAGAAGAAGAGGTTAGCTTACAATGAACAAGTGCAGCTATACCCAGACTTTGTTACTCTTTACGCAGAGGAGATATCAATTTGATCTTGTCAAGCAACAATTGTCCAAACTAAATGTGCCTACATTTCACATGTTGCCGACAAAATGTAGAGTGATCTATTGGATGGGGGGTAGACATATGTATATTCTGACTCTGCTGGTGCCTTGCAGTTACTGGGCAAGATTTCAAAAGCTCAAAAGGAAATGGGGGTGCTCTAGAGATGTAAATATTTCGTGCTTCTGATATAAATACTTCCATATCCTCTTAGCATTCAGGTATATTACATGTTTCTTATAGTACACATCTGTTAAAATGATTTGCAGCTGAGGTATTAGCAGGGGGCTACCTCAATATGTGGGTGGTAAGACGGTTGCTGTCTATATTATGTGCTCAAAATAGTGTGTATTGCCCGTTTGCTGTGCACTGTAGGTCCTGGGTAGTAGCAGAACCGTAGTCTCTTCCCACCAAATCCCTGTTAATGGATAAGAGTTCTGAAGCGGAGACAGTGAATGTGGCTTGGAATAATAAAGTTGTCACTGTCCCTTTTCAAAATGTTGATAGTTTTTACTATTCTTGTGATTCCCAATTTGCTAGCTTTACATGTTAGGTGTACTGTTCTCCTTGGTTATATTTGTCGCAGTTATTCAGATTAATTTTGTTCCTCAATTTTTTAGGCAACCCTCCTTTTCATAGGCAACGTGTATGGGACATTAAATATACTGTATGTAGGACCCTGTGGTCCTGGAAACTAGCTTTATTGGACATTGCTGCTCTGGGGCATTTGGACACTTAAATATTCCTGTATGTGTATTTAATATGACCCAAGGGCCAGACATGTCCTTTTCCTGGATTTTGTGCCATGAGTTAAATCAGTTTTACAAATGTATGCTGTTGGTCATAAGCGATGCTGTTAATGGTTTATTCATTACAAAGTGATGCTGTTAGACCAGATTACCCTTCTGTGATGTGACGAAAGGGATTGAGTGACTCTTGCATCCTGCTGTAATTTTAATGGTGTGGTGGAGATCCCCAATGCATTCTGTAGTCCTCTATCAAGGAATTTGTGATCTTTGTCTTATGCAAAAGTTTCATAATTAAAAAAAAAATAAAGTCAAATAGATGCTGTGGCTTCTAATCAAAGATAAAGAATATTCATAAATGATTATGGCGAATACAATAATTCTGGTACTTGTGTTTTTTTTTTCCACTAATATTGTTTGGCCAGCTTAGAATTAGGGTTGGAACAGAGTATGCTTTACGTTTCTCAACATAAAATGCTTTCTGTTTAATTGATCTTTTCTTACCTTATTGCGGTCATTTTAATAACAGATTTGAACTAATACAGTGATTCATTTTCTATGCTGTTTTTCTTGTACTTTTCAGTTCTATATGGCATCTATCTTTGGCAGGGATTATGCAGTTCATTTGCTGCACTTAACACACATGTCAGTACTTGGTTTGCTGTATGACTGGACATGGACATTAAGCGGAAAATGTTTGTTCTTTTTAAATACATTTCTATGAATGGATGCCAAGTTCTTTTGTGCTGCAAACTGTAATTAAAATAAGGTTTTGCAGCATGAGAAAGTAGGTGTTCTGCTTAATGGCTTAAAACATACGTACCAAAAAGCAGGAAATTGCTGCTTTGTAAATTCAGTGGTATAGCAGGAGATCATTTAGTGTGCATTTAGATTTGGGTTATCCAGCCTTGGGTCAGCTTAACCCAGTGCTTAGTGGAGTTTAAAGCGGCACTGTCAGTCTGTCTCCATGTTTTTTTGACCCCAACCATAGATAGTTATTTTTGTATCCTTCTGATAATGTTGTTATATTGTTACCTCTTTCATTGTCTTTTTTATCCTTCCTGCTCTCATTTTCTTAATTTCAGCGCCTTTTGTATTTCCCTCGGGTCCGAAAATAATCTCTCCAGACTATGTCTCAACCCCTTGCGCACTTACGTGATTCTCACAGGCAGTTAGCGTGCACCTGCCCGCAGACACCTTCCACCTTTACCTGTGCTTGCGCATTTCCATCTCTCTTACTCTGCCGACGCTGAATCAGTGACTGCACACCTTGCGTTCCTGCTGTCCATGATCATCTAAAGTCAATGTTTGCACATTTGTCTCTAGCTGGGGCTTTTCATATTCTTCTTTTCTAGCTTCTGAATCTAGCGGCTTGTCATCCCCATTGCCATCTATTTTTAAGCTAAGCTTTTAATTGGTGTTAAAATAATAACTTTGCGGTAACTGCTGGCACCTATGCAAGTTCACTCGGTATTGAAATAATTTTCCTCAGTGTGTCAAAACTTGTGAAAATGGCAATTAAACAATATTCAGACTATTGCTGCAGATGGGGGATAGCAGGCAAGAATCTGGAGCGACCTGCGGCCTGTGGGGAGGGGAAGATCCTGTGAGACCATAATAATGGCCTAACTATTTTCAAGTTCAGGTTCTGTGTCTATAACCCCAGCTGATTCAAGCAACCTATTTTTGTCTCCCGTGGCTCACTGCTATCCGCCAGCTTTATTCCGCTCAATTTGTAACAATTGCTGTAGTTGAAGTAGCTGCAAGTTGCTTGACATATATTTTCAAAGTAATCGTCCAAATTACACAAAACATATGAGTTCGTCTTTGAGGTAACTGGCAACATCTACTGTATGTTAGTTTACCTTGTATGGGGTATCACACATTTAGTGCAATTATTGTGAGCTTTTCCAAATTGTTTTTTCTTTCTCTGTTTTTTTTTTTTGCTATTGACTTTGTCCTTTGCTGTGAACCTGTGCAGTGATTTACCGCAAGTTCGCCAGTGCCCCTTTCAGTCGGCATCGCGTTCCTATGCATGGACAGTTCAAAAAAACTATAATTTTTAAACTTGCCAAACTTTTGAAAATGTTGCATTATTTATTTAGGAGTGCTATAAACAGTATGTACAGGGACAGTTATGTCTCAGAGCTTGTGTATTCAACAATATCCTTTTAGAAATATGAGAGTGTGTATATGTGTTGTGTGTGTGTGTGTGTGTGTGTGTGTGTGTGTGTGTGTATCATATTCAGAACATTGCTGCAGAAAAGAGATAGCAGTGAAGATTCTGGAGCGCGTGCAATCAGTGGGGCCAGGGGTGGGGTGAAGACCATGTGAGACCTAACAATTTTGGAGTTCAGGTTCTGCATTTACAGTCACAGCTTATCCAAACTTTTTTTTGTAATTCAACTGTCCATGCACATAAGTGTTATGTCAACACCCGGTTGAAATGGGCACTGCCGAACTTGTGGTGGATCACGCATGGCACTGACAAGGGAAAAGCTAATGTCAGTAAAAAAATAAATAGAATGGAAACGAAAAACTTGGTGAACTTAGAATTGCGCTTACTGAGTGATACCCTGGGTGAACTACCATAGATGATGGCATGTACTCCAGAGTTAAAATCTTTTATTTTGTTTTTGTTGGGGGGGATATTTATTTGTGTAATTAGGATAACGATTATAAGTTTTCTTTGCAAATCGGTGTCAAGCGACCTGCAGCTACTTCTTTCTACGGTGACTGTTACAAATAGAAATGAATAGAAGTGGCACATAGCAGTGATCCAAGCAAGAAAAAAATATTGTTGTATTTGTTGCAAACTGAATGTGTGTGTGGGAGGGTATGTGCAAGTCATATTCGGAGCAATGCTGCATGTTGGACATATCAGGCAATAATCAGGAGTCACCTGCAGCTGATGGGGATGGGGGTCGGGACCGGAAGACCACCTGAGTCCATAATTATACCCTGATTATTTTCGAGTTGAGGTTCTGTTTTAATAACCCCAGCTGGTTCAAACAACACAACCTATTTTTTCTCCCAGGGTTCACTGCTGTGCTCAAGTTTTATTCCTTTTAATTGTTAACCATCGCTGTCAGAAGAAATAGCTGCAGGTCGTTCTCCCCGTGGCATAAAATGTGGACCCATTGCATGTTTTTCTAAAACACCAAATGCGAGCTTTATATGATGTTTGTTGGTGTCACTGTTTTATGCCTGACACTTTGGCATGCGTAAGTTCACTTTTAGAAACAGAAGCGAATGATTCAGAGAGAATAAGCCACCAATAAGCCACTATATTGGATAGGGTTCACCGATGTAAAGAGGCTTTATTGACAGTTATTATAATATGACAGCCTGTTGGATATAAGTTTGATGTCTGACATAATCAAGTACACTTGCAACAAACAGGGAAAATAGCCTGGATAATGTAACTAATAAACTATAACAGGACATACATGGAACCAAAGTACATGAACTTGCTTGGATGGAAACTAAAATGTAGATGCTGTAGCGATCCCATCAGACAATGTCGTAAAGTAGTCAAAATAAAGCTATTTGTTGGGTCGTTACAGTCATTTGTGTTTTAAAAACAGGCGTTTAACTTAGTAAACCTGAAATATTACAATTTCCTCTTCGTGTGCATTTTAATTAACGTGATCCAAATAATAGTATCCATTACAGATCATTAAACAGCTGCTACACATGTGTAATGTGTCTAGCACTGCAGTGCTTAAAAACTGATGCAGCCTTAGCAATAGAGGTGGAGGTAGTCCATGAAATAAAATATGCAAAAAGAAAAAACATTTAGAGTAGCGGTTCACTTGACTAATTTTTACAAAATAACCAAGTTAGCGGAGGACATTACATCATTTTACACTGAGCAGTTGCTTCTGTTTCATAATCTGTCTTATAAGATAAAAATAGTAATACTGCTATTTCTGAGAACCAAATACACCCACAGAGTCAGGGGCTGATTTCATTTACTGTAGTTTCAAGTAAAAAGGCAAGGCAGTATCTGGTGACACTCAAAAGGGAGTTCCTCACAATAATTTAGATAATCACAGTTATATTCCATGTACACTTAGCATAAGGAGATTGACTGCAACATAGCAGCCACAGAAAGTAGTTCAAATCAATAGATAGCCAACACCAGTCATGACATAGGGGATACATGGTAGTAATGTACCTACTCGGTCATATCATGGTTTAGCTTGTGGGAGATGCAAATGGTACCATCTGTGTATGTATGGGGCCACATATGGAAGGTAGACCAGAGACAGGACAGAATCCTGTAAGTGGATTCTTCTGAACCAGATGGCCAGCAACACAGAGCCAACCTGGACATGCTCTGGTTCTTATTGGTTGGGTTGGAGATGGTGCAATGTTTGCGTATGGAAGGTGATCGGTCATCAAAGAAAACAACAAGGAAAGTGGGCACTATAGACAAGTGAACTTAGATTTGACAGGTTGAAGGAACTGAACATGTACTCCCTGGAGGAGAGGAGGGAGAGAGGGGATATGATAGAGACATACAAGTATCTTACAGGGAGGAACAGGGTGCAGGAAAACACTATTTTTAAGCGAAAAAGATGTTTCAGGACTAGAGGGCATGGGATGAAGTTGGAGGGAGGACGATTCAGAGGAAACATGAGAAAGAATTTCTTCACAGAACGGGTGGTGGACAAGTGGAACACCCTGCCAGAGGAAGTGGTGGGAGCTGAAACAATCACGGGATTTAAGAATGCATGGGATAGACATAAAGGAATTCTAGAGGTCAGGGGTAAGGGGAAATAGACTTCTAGGAAAACAAACTGAACTTACAAGCTCAAATGGGCAGACTAGGTGGGCCATAGGCCCTTATCTGCTGACACTGTCTATGTATCTATGTATCTATGATTTAGGATATCCTTTAGTTTTTTCAAACCACCTACCATTTATATGCAGTCATTACAGGTCTCATACATTGTACCACTGTCAGAAAGGCAGTGTGTTTATTGGTGACAAATAAAAATATACTTTTGCCTGTCTAACAATTGAACTATGGTGGTGCACCATAGATTGACACCTACATCCGCATCTCAGCGCTCCAAGATCACTTAGGCCCTTTTTGTATAACTCATGGACAACTGTTCTGGGTGCTCCTGAAGTTTGCATTTCCTATGGAAATTAAATAGCTTTTTTTCCCCGTATACCCAATGTAAGTCCATGTGAACAATTTCCTTGTAGATGGCTTTATTTTACTGTAAAATGTCAGACAGAATCTCTGTAGACATGGGAGGTCTGGCATCTGGAGAATTCATCCCGACTGAAAGTCTCCATTCCCCAGAAGCAGATGCCATGCCGGGAACGCGCCAGGAACGCGTGTCTACTGTTCACTCGGTGCTGAGGTGCACCTTTTAGCAAACACATCACAGCACACACGTGATACAGCATAAACAATAAAATTAAAGAGCTGCTGGTATGTACAATGATCAAATGAGCACTGGATTAGCTTTAAAATCCTACTAGAATCTGGGGCCGAAATCCCAAGCATGTGCACTTGCGGTCACAGGAAAGATCTCGCGCATGCGCCAGAAAGTGCCACTAGTACGCATGCACGGGATTTTGGCTCCCAGACTCCAGTAGCATTTTAAAGCTAATCCAGCACTCGTTTTAATGATGTACATGCTAGCAGCTCTTTAATTTTATTATTTATGCTGTATTACTTGTGTGCTGTGATGTGTTTGCTAAAAGGTGCACCTCAGCACCGAGTGAACAGTAGACGCGCGTTCCCAGCATGGCATCTGCTTCCGGGGGATGGAGACTTTCAGTCGGGATGAATATGAAGAAAGAAGTGCTAAATATCAGAAAATCAGGTAAACTGATCACTTTTACGTTGATGCAGGGCCATTCTAGAGCATACATAATGCTCGTTTGTGTCCACAGATCAGCATTTGTGAACTGAAGGTAAACCGAGGGGCAAAGCTGACAGTGCCCCTTTAATTGATCTTACACTGGCAATGAAGGAATGATCACCGATATCACTGAAGAAGGTGCCAGCATGAGAGAAAAGATGTGGTTTATTCACTAGCAGGGAGCTGTTATCTGTTCTTTTTTTTACTAGAGTTCCACTAAGATAACACAATTACTTTTTACATTATTCCACTACGTTTTAGGACTCCTGTGCATGGAGCCTATTCCATGCATCTAACACAACCAACTGGGTAGTGTTAACAAAAGGATTTGCACATACTGAGGCCTTTTTACAGTATCACTGGATCCTGACCATTGGTATCACACCCTTGTCAGTAGGTGCACAGTCACTGTGTGCAATTTTGTACCTGGAACTCACCAGTCGGAACATGACTGAGGAACTTATGGTGGTCAGTGTGCTGGGTTTGACTATTCATGGCATGGTGTGGTTCAGCACGAGTACAGTGGCAGATGAAAGCCACACAAAGCTGTGGTTCCTTGATTTCTAGTGGGCGGACTTTAATAAGATGGGGGTATATTTCAAGCATGCTCTTGCAGGAAGAGACAAATGGGGTGGCATGGAGGAGCAGTGAGACCAGCTGCCAGGAGGAGCCATGGTGTACACTACAACTATTTGCCTTAGGTAAAGCAATCAAGTGCAAGAGAAAGCAAATGCCACTATGGCCAACTGTGGTTCTCCCAGGAAGTGTCCAGGAAGCTTAGTGTTAAAAAGATTGCTTTCAAAAAAATACAAGGAAACACAGCAGCAGGAGGACATGGTAGTGTCCTTGGGTTAACCAAGGGGAGAGAGGGAAAGCAGTCCATATTGACCAGGCACAAACAGTGGGTAAAAAAATAGCACAGTCGGTAAAATGAGAAGACAAGACTTGTTATAGGTACATTGGAGACATGTGAAAAACAAGGGGTGGGATAATAAGGTTTACAGGGGAAGAAGGAGAGTGGGTGTTAGGGAACAAGGAAAACAGTGAAATACTGAATATATAATTTGGTGCTGTATTACAGGAAGTAGAAGGTGAGGGACAATAGTTAGGTAACATGAACAAACATAGGAGGGATATGGACACCTGTTCATTTATGGAACAGAGAGTCATAAACGAATGCACAAAACTTAAAGTGGACAAGGCAATGTGACCAGATGGGATACATCAAATAACATTAATGGAACTATGGGAGGTGTTGGCAGCACTACTGGAAGACCTGTTCACCAAATCACAGCATGCACCTAGTGGGGCAGATATAGTCCCTCTTCACAAAAATGGGAGTATGGAGGTGGCTGGAAAGTATCAACCAGTCAAGCTCACTTCAATAGTGTGGAAGATTCTGGAATCACTACTTAAACCAGTGATGGGGTAACAACTTGAATCAAGCAGTGCATGGAATCACAGTGGGAAGGTCACATCAAACTAATCTAATGGATTGCTTTGCCTCAGTGACTAAGTAAATGGATTGGGGGGGGCAGTGGATGTGGCCTGTTTGTATTTCTGTAACAGCACCCAATAGCATTTCACATAGAAAACTTGTGAACAAACTGGGCAATCAGTGAGTGGGGTCACATAGTGCTATAATGGGTTACAAACCAGTTGAGTAAAAGAAGACAGAGGGTCATGGTAAATGGATCTAAATCTATGAAATGGAGGTCGACCAGCAGGGTGACCCATGGGGATCAGCCCAGGTGCCAGTCCGGCAAAATATTTTCATAAGAGCTGGACCTGTGGTGAGAGGGCTGAGGCATTATGCTTTAACTTGCGCTATGTCATCGACCCTGGTTTGGGAATGACCTTGGGGTGCCAGCTTGGGGTAGCAGGATCGAACAGCTTAACAGCAGCTCTCCTCTCCCAAGAAGGTCATGGCCCCCCATTGTTCTGCAGCCACTGGGTGGTAGTCCAGTGGCTGGGCAGGTGGGGGGGGGGCGGCAAGTTGGGATGGCATATTAGACTGGTGTGCACGTGTCGCCACACTCATGCTCCGAGTAAGTGGAAAGGCATAAAATGGGAGCACAAAAACACCAAAAATTGTAATAAAAAAAATAAGTGTCTCTAGTGACATTTCGGATTGGCCTGTGCACAAGGTGTGCTTCTTTGTGTATGACACTAAGATCTGCAACAGTGTGACCACTACTGCCATTGTGTCAAAAATGACTATGGACCCAGTCTGACTGGAGTATGTGCTTGACTGTGGTCGCTGTCTTTAATTTCGAAAAAGTGCACAAGCATGCATCTGGCATGCAGTGAAACAGGAAAGGATTACATGATGGGGAGGGGGTACTGATGCTCACCAAACTGGACAGGTATTTTGTGTTAATCATATCAGACGACCTAAAGGTGGCCAAATAATGTGGCAAAGCAGTGCTGAGAGCTACAGTGAAGCTCAGCAGGATGAAACCCAATTCTGTAGCATTTTGCAGAACTCTGCAGCTTGCTGAAGTAGAGATTACTGTGGAAAACAATGTATTTTCAATGGCAATTAGTCCCTTTTATCAGCAGGAAACTGCCATTCTCTTCATCCTGGCAGTGTCACATTGTCATGCATGACTAAAGTGATTAATTCCATTGAAATTACATTATTTACTGCAGTAACTGTACTGCAGAATACTGCTGAATGCTGTAAAGTGGGTTTCAGCCCGGCATGCTTCCTTGCAGTGGAATAATTGATTGCATAGAAGAACTATCACCTGCGGAAGCAAAGAGGAGGTGATGCCACTGCACAGATGATTTTTGAAGTCTCATTTGGAATACTGTGTCTAGTTCTGGCATTTGCATCTCCATCAGGACATACACATGGTTGAGTCAGTTAAAAAAAGGGGGCAACAAAGACTGTGCAGGGCCAGCATCCAAAAGTGACTGAAACATCTCATTATATGTACCCCTGGAGGAGAGGAGAGATGGATGAGATCAGATAGAAACCAACAAATGTCACCAGGGCATACATACGGTGAAAAAGGGTAGCATTTTACATAACCGGAGACTTCAATGAACAAGGTGCATGAGGTTATAAGTGGGTAACTGAGGGGTAGCATGATTTGAGTCACCAAAAATACCAACAACAGCTTAAAAAAATCTGGTTCCATTTCAGTTGACATCCATCTGTATCTCCCTCCCCCTGGGACAAGGCTGAAAATAGGCAAAACATTTTCTAGTCCTTCTTCCTGGTCAACAAACACTAAATAAATAATGGATGAAAATGTTAGCAATGAAAGGGTGGTGGATGCATAGAACAGACTCCAAGCAGAGGTGGTATTTTCACAGTCAGAGAGTGATGTAGAGTGTGCCAGGGACTGGCATAGGTGAACCATAGCAATAGGAAGTATGAGGTAACAGCACAGATCAAGCAGGTTCTAATTTAACAGAAAACATGGTACTGGGCATACTGTAAGTGCCTAGTGGTCCTTAACTGCCGTAACTTTCTATGTTTCTGAGTTTAAATATTTCTATGTAACAAGGTTCCAGCAGAATGCTTCATCCATATGTAACTCCTAGGCAGTGCTAGGATAGGGCACTATCCCTATCAGCAATTAGATGGGACCACAGACGATTTAAATATTTGTTGCAGGGAGCTACTCTGATTGTACTCATGCTACCAGGTTTCTGCTGAAAGGCCGGTGATATGGAGACCTTGTGGTGTTCACCGATGAGCCCAGGGAAGCGAGGCAACACGATGTACCTCCTCTCCAAGGCCATACCGCCAGGTGGTGGCAACCTGCGAGTTGTTGCTGCACAGGGGCTGCATCCCTGAAGCTGGTCTCGCACTGAAACAGTCTGTGGTATAGGGTGATTGGTCTGGGCCAGATTGGCAAAGGCCCAGGCCGGTTGAGCAAATTGGCAAAGTTCATTTTTCTTCTTGATGGTGACGCCTCTAGCTGGCCTTCCAGGTTGTGTCATAGGCAAGCAGGTCTCAACCCACAGAACTCATTCAGCACATTCAATATAAGTAATACTAACTTTGAACAGTTCGGATATAGACCGGTTGCTGATTCAGTAGTTTCACTGAGCAAACCTCTCAATCCAAATTTGTCTTGCACACAAGCTGGGCCGATCGCTTCACCAGAGCATCTCTTCGGTCCAAACTGCAAATGGTATTGTCAAACACTCCAGTACTCACTGCTGCAGTTTAAAGTCAAATCAGATGATTTCAACTTCTTTGATAAGGTAGTCCCAGGCAGGAGAAAGGTGGAAGGGAGGCAAGTTAGGCTTCTCCCCGCCAGTTCCGTTCAGGGAGCAATTGCTTAAAAACTTAAACTGTTCACTCTTCAACTTCCAATTCTAACTGCTCCACTGTCTCTTAACAGTCTGGGGATTTCCCTGCTAATCCAAGGTTTTGGTTGGCTGGGGAAGCTAGTAGTCATAGTTAGGGCTCCCCCTCCAGGTTACTTTTGGTGCCAACCTAAAAACTAGAAGAACTACAGATGTTCAATCCCTCAAGACACTGGGGCTAAGGACATATTTTGTTCCCCAAAGTCTCCACTGGTGCAAATGCTGGATGTCCCAGATAAACATGGTGGCTTCCATTCAAAAGATAAGCTGCAGGCAAAGCAGGTTAAACAAACTCCTCTACTTCTAATATAACAGTACATGAACAGTAAATAAGCAGGGACATTACACTCCTAATGAGAGAATGCAAAGGAGGGCAAACAAAATGATGTGTGGCCTGGGTGAAAGGACCCATGAGGAGAGGCCCATGGAGCTCGACATGTACACCGTGGAGGAGGGACGGGGGGTGGTACATAATAGAGGTCTTACATTTCATAAAAGTGACCAACAAGGTGTGCCCAGTCAGAGTGCTCTAAAGGAAGGTGAAGGAGGCAATGAGAGGTAATGGGTGTAAGCTGGAAGTGGGAAGGCTCAGAGGATGGAGGAGGAGGTGTCATTTCACTGACAGGGAGGTGGAGCCATGTAGTGTGCTGCCCAGGGAGCTGTCAAAGGAGTCTGTGGACTGTTGTAAGAGTGGACGGGCCTTGTACACAGGGATGGTAACTCTGACCTGGTCCAAAGCCAGTGTCACATATGGGACTGTGGACAGTATAACCCCAAAAAATCCTAAACAACAAAATCGCCCCTCAGTGCGGCTGATGAAAACCTAGTAGAGTCGCAAAGACCCGTCGGTGCATTTAGCTGTCAGAGTAGTATGTTAGTACAGTTGTCACATTGATTGTCAGCCATTTTGGTGTCTGAGCTGTGCACCCACCAGTAATCAATTATTTTTTTTTTTGAGTAAGGATGGGAGGTTATGGTCATGCCACTGTATCGTCAAGGTTAGCTGTCCTGCAATGGAACAGCTGTTGTGTAGTGGGGGCAGAGGGGGTTTTGGGGTCAGGAAGTCTTGGTCCAGATGCAGGTCACCCTCATGACTCAATTTTTCCACTCGAGTGTAGTTGGTCTGTTGGGGTTGGGGGGGTTGTATAAGATCCTGTCCTGGATTGCAGTATTGAGATATACAGAGGGTTCTACCATATCTATATTTTCAGCATTCGTGTAGTCGGGCAATGCTATGCATCCCTTGCATGATGTCCAATGTTTACATATCCAGGTGATGGACAATTAGAAAGATGTATTTATTGTAAATGCTATTCTGGCCAAGGCTTGCTGAGCTGTTGTCATAGACAGAGTGTTTGGAAACAAAGGAAATACATTTAATGACAGCAGTCAGTGAGATTCCAACTGTCAATGGCACTCATCAGTGGACTGTTAACACCAAATTCCTTGTGTTTTTCTGCTGTGCTTTTATTTTGTCTCAGTGAAATGAGCACTCCGGGACAATAATGAGGTGCCAATTGTCAAGTGATCAGACTAACCACATTGGTAATGCTCATGAATAGATTGACTTCACAGGTGCCCCATCAATGCATGGCCTCTAACTGTGAAATGTAGTCCCAGGAGTCTTTCAAGACTGTGCTCATGTATACTAAGAACTTTGTGTATAAAGTAGACTGCTAAACAAAAGCAAAATACCCATGATAATCAAAATGTTTGCAAATTACTTTTTTCCCAATGGGCAACATTTGATCTGCAATGAAATCCACAACTATTCAGGTATCAATACCCTGATTCTATATAACACAGGAAAAGATGCACATGTACAGGAGTATGTATCCACAACGGACCATGAAATAGGCAGCATAGCGCAGTGGTTTAAGGCTTTGAGCTGCAAACCGGGAGACCTGGGTTTGAATCCCACAGCCCCCACTTGCTTGAATTGTTGTCCAAACTGAGAAAGTTTGTCATGGACCCAGGCATTAAAGTCACCCAGGACCATCAGCCTGGGTGACTCAAACGCCATTTCAATGACGAAGTATGTTACTTTCTGTAGAAAACGCTTCTCATCACCTGGTGGACGACAGATGAGAGAAATTCTGCATCCCACACCTGTCACTACAGTACACTCAAAGGACTCAGCTCCCTCTTCTGGTACACTTGCGAGTTCCAATTTGGTCTTGAAACAGACTGCACCCCCCCCCCCGGTCCAACCGTGGGCAGTGTAACACCGAGGACCCATCTGGAACTGCTGCCTCCAAAATTGGACCAGCATTTTCATCTAGCCAGGTCTCGATAATGCATGTCAGATTCACAGACTCTACAAGATCTGCAATAACTGCAGTCTTGTTTGTTATGGATCTGGCATTGCACAACACCACCCATGTTGGACGGCCCGCTGGACCTGCACAGACCACTTGCCCAAGATCATTAGTGGTGCCCTTGGGTATGGAAACCAGACAAGAGTGACCTCATTCCAGAGTCCATTTCACCCCAGAGCATCTTCTGGTTTCCACTACCCCAACACGGTGTCCATGCTCATTCGACCTCCACTGTTCGCAACACCCAAAACATCTCCTCCACCTACGCAGAATACCTAGCACTGTACAGCGATGGTGTGTTGACAACTGTAATGGCAATTCAGGCAATTCTTCAGGGACTTTAGGGCTTGCCACACCCATTCGGTGGAGAGAGCTTCATCTGTCATCCCCTCCTTGCTGGCCTTTCTTTCACTGTCCAGATGTGATACACCAGGCATGCCTCTCCCTCCTTTAAGCTCCCTTTCTTTTACTCTCCCAATCCCACTCTATTTTGCTTATAGCCCTATTGTGCCTTTCTTAACAAATATCCCATCCCCATCCATAGTGAACACAGAGGAGAAGTGGTCACTTAATACCTCTGCATGCTCCCTCGCCTCTTCCACCCACCCACCATCTGATCTTAGTCTTCCATGCCTGCCCTTAGTTTTTGTTCTTGAACACTCACTGAACTTCACTGGTCCACCAGCATAGTTTATGTGACCTTGCTCCCTTGTACTTCACCTTAGCATGGGTCCAGACTGACTCATGAACTACCTGTTTTATGATCTCCCATCTCTTATCCATGTCTGGCATTGTTGTAATCCCTTTCATGTGATCCTTTAGAATATTTCCCATTACCATAAAGTCTGCTCCCCTGATATACACTGCCAGTGTCCTAGATCTCTCCACCCCTCACTCCATGTTACTGTGAAAACCGACATTGTCGTGGTCTCTCACAGTCAGGGGATCCTCTACAACCAGGTCCCTTACCAGATCCCCATCCGTCAAGACCACATACAGAACATAGCCTTCCCTCTACACCCCATGACAACATTAAGGTCCCAGTCACGGTTGTTGTTGGCCCACATTTTCGTGAGCATTGCCACACCCACCCCCACCAAACAGCATGGCCTGGAACTCTGTTGACTTGTTGCCCAAGCTTTGTTCACCTAGGTCCCTATCCTTGGGACAGGCCCCTCTGCTGAGGGTGGGTGCTTCCCCACACTTTCTTGTTTTCTAGATTCTCTCTAGGCCTACTCTCCTCCCTTGTTCCTGCTGTATGTTGCATCTCCCATCTCTGCTTCACATTGAGGTTTCCACTACTCTGCTGCCCGTACCCTCACCCCTTATCTCTGGTCGCCCCCCCAACCCCAAGTTGCCCAGCTTACTACTTAACCAACAAACTTCAATCATAATCTGAGATAGCTGCCCCCTCTCCTGGCCCACTTTATAATTATTGCCACCCCACAGCATGTGCATCCTACAAGCCTTCCGGGATGCCTGCTGTGGTGGAAAGCGGCAACCCCATTTGTCCTTCTATATTCCTTATAGGCACGCCCTCCTTTTCCCATTCTCTTCTCCCTGGATTACTACCCCTCCTTCCACTCGAAGTGGCCATACTGGGGTATCCTAGGTCAGCCATATTCATGTCAACATACAACCAAGCACAATGTTGTCACTTAAACTCTGTCTGATGACACTGGATAAACAGGCTTTTAAACAAGTTACTTAATCACTAACTGAAGATACTGACTAGATTGGTCATGTTCTCTTCCAGCAAACAGCCCTGCTCTAAATAGACACTTACACTCTAGTTGATGGGACAGAGTAAACAGGCTGTAAAACAACTCTTTAAATCTGACTGAAAGTACAGAATAAACATTATCATCATATTGTATATGTTAGCTCTGTTTTACAACCAGCTGCCTGTAATATCACAGCACCAGAATAAACAGTATAATCATATAGCATAAGTTTCATCTGTTTCACAACCCAATTGCATGTAATATCACAACCCCACTTGTATCTCCAGGTTTTTCTTTACTCACCCCAGAATGACACAGTGCTATGAAGGTAGAAGTCCTGGTTTGTACACCTCCAGAGAACCTCTCCCCCTACCAGCACATAAAATCTATTGAAAAGGTTAGCGGTGCGGGGTGGCTGGGATGGAGGAAAAAAATTTTAGTCCCATCCCTCTCTCGCTCTCCTGCGATGCTGCAGACTGCCCATTAAATAGGTCAGGAAGATGGCAACATTTTGGCACCAAAAATGAAACTTCAAAAGTTCAGCACCTGTCCATGAGCTCCGATGAGCTCCCTCTCATTGGTCAGTCCCTCTCTCACTCTCCGGTGCTGCTTCAGGCCACCCATTAAATAAGGCAGCTTCCTTCAGCATTTTGGTGCTAAAATTGAAAATTCAAAAGTTCAGCCGCAGTCCCTGAGCTCAGGTGAATGCCCTCTCGCTGGCTGGTCCCTGTCTTGCTCTCGTCAAAACCTTCTCATTGTCATAGCAATGATAGGGCCTACTTTTTCTAGGAGAGGGGGGTAGGGGAAAGTAAGGGGACATGTGGGAGAGAGTCAGGGAGGAGGGTGGTTTCACTAAAGGATAGGAGCTAGGGGAATAAAATGGCAGGGCAGCGACTTCTGGTTGGGACATGGTGGCGTAAACACGCAGAGGTTTGGGCTCCTCTTAAGCCTCAACTCAGAACAGCAGTTTTCCCCCGTTTAAAAAGAGAAAGTAAATTGAAAACCAGCAGTTAAGTGGACCTGATTGATGTGGAAACCTCCTAGACCTGACAGAAACACCGATCAAGGAGATGACACGGTTAGAAAAGAACCATTTCCACCCACTATAAGAACTCCAAGACGCCGATGAAAGCAGCCTGTTGGACTCTGAATCAACCAACTTAGCCTCCCAACCACCAGAACCAAAACGTGGGAAAAGAGAAGATAACAATGTCAAAAAAAAAAACAGTACCGGAGAGCGTTTCTACTGAGACAATATTACAAGCAATTACGGAATTTTATACAGAAATGAGGGGCGCTCTGAAAGAGATCCACACTGACTTGGGAGAGCTTCAAAAAAGAGTGAGTGAGATGGAAACACAGACTGCAGAAAACGCGAGCAAAATAAGTGAGATTGAGAAAGTGATACTACATCGAGAGGAACAGCTCTATCAATCAATGAGACAAGAGGATATGGAAAACAGAGGGAGAAGGAAAATATACTGGTTTTATGGCATACCTGAGGGAGAAGAGGGAATGATGCTGTAGCTTTCGCGGATTACTTTCTATGCTTGACTCTGGATTTAGGCCCAGAGATGCAGATTGATATAGAAAGGGCTCACCGTACATTGGGAAATCGCCCAACAAAACCTGATGCCAGACCCAGGTCCTTTGTAATCAGATTCAATAGCTATTATCAGAAAGACCAACTCCTATCAAAGGCGTGGTGTAAGCAGAAAGTTATGTTAGGGAAACACAGAATTATTTTTGACAACGATTATGCACCAGCTACACAGCGCTTAAGGTGAGAATACTCATCCTTGTTCCCCCAACTGTGAGCTTCAAATATAAAGTTCTAGACTCCCTACCCTGCAAATTAATCAGTATTACTACCAAATGGTCTATCACATATAATTCAGCACTAGAGGCAAAAAATGACTTAATTCAAAAGGGCATAATTTCTAAAGCTGATCCTAAGCTACAAACAAAGAATTGGCAACAACAGTTGGGATCTCCCATTCGAGTCTCAGTTCAGGGAGAAAGCGGAGAACTTGGATTGCAGCCTTTATTAGATAAAATCAGAGTACTGAGAAATCCTACTCTTCAACCTCCATGAGGAGCTTTAACCAAGGTATTGTGAACCAGAGAACTCTTCGAGGGGGAGCGGGGTTTGAATGGGGAGGGATTGACAGTGCTAGAATGAAGAGAATGAGTGAAGACAAATATATTACTGGGGACAAATCTGATAGAACATTTGAAGAACCGGTGAAACAAGAAGACTCCAAATCAGGAAACATGAGAAGGCTGTTCACCGACCCACTACTGAACTGTGTAGTTCTGCGTTTTCCTTCCAATTGGACCTGGCGCCCACTACCCCATGGAGGAGCCCCCGCGCTTGACAGGAATCCAAAAAGAACATTTCCTAGGGAACCAAAAGATTAAAAACCAATACCTATACATTGAGATGGAAAAGAGAGAAACTAACATCACTCTAAGTTAAACTTTTGATTATAAAACGAGAGTCCATTCTCAGAAAACCTTAACTTAGAAATCTCCCTAGAGCAAGAGTTGAAGGGAGCTTAGAGCGATTCTCAAAGGAAGAATCCAAAAAATATTAACACTTGAACGATTACTAGAGGCAAAGGGAAAAACAAAAGGTTTTTTTTTTTCATCCCAAATAATAACTTTTTTAATACTGATGAAACACGAACGGGGCAAAGAGGAGCCCTTCCTTTTACTATTAGATAGGCAATAAATGTTGTGAAAGGATAAACATTTAGTTCCTCCACATTAGGACTAGTGAAAGATAGAAACTAGTCTCTAAAGAGGGAGTTCCCTCTCAAGTGGGCATCGATCCACGATTGGTGGATTACCCCCCACTTACCCAGGGGATAAGAGAGGAAAAGGCAAATTCACTTCCCTCCATCTTCACCCTTCTATATTTCCATGGGGCCCGGGTTGGAGATGAATATATCTCCCCCATTAGTGGAAGACCATACATATATAGTTGTCGCCGTTAGGAGATTTGAGGTTTTAGGTTTAGAAATATTATGGTTAATAAGTTTACTTGTTATAATATGTGAAAAAAATGTTGGTATCAAATTAAGTAAAAAGGGGCAGAGACTTTCAGCTTTGGTGAAGAGCTTTGGAGAGGTAAGAAATGGAGGAAGCAAATTCATAATAATATTTAGAAACATGGAATCAAGATTGTCTTGGCCACTGATAAAAAAAAAAAAAGGGAAATTTCCTATAGAAATCAATACACTTCCTCCTCTCTTCATCCTCCGAAGCTACACCAAAAATACAGAAAAATGTTACTCTTCCTGGGATAATGGCTGATATACCTGCAAAAATCTATTCACAGAATGTAAATGACCTACATTCCCCTATCAAGCGATATAAAGTAATACATCTTCTGGGTAAACAAGGGGCGGATATCTATTTCCTTCAGGAATCCCACCTCTCTGCTGTTACACGAGGTCCCTACACCCTAATTGATGCCCTCAGGGGTACACCGTAGACAGCTAATGTTTAGGCATAAGCTATACTAATACATAGGGCTAAGAGGCATCTACCGTTTAAGAGTAGATGTCAGTATATAATGCATATTGTTGTAATCCACTTTGCTTGCTAAAGCACACACAGTATACCATGTATTTTCTGTCTGCTTCTTACTTGTCAGATGCCAAGACACCTGTCCTTGAAGTAATTATAATATGCAAGGCAACATTGCCATCCTTTGGTGATGTACACCACTACACCTTGTTATGTAAGACTCTGTATAAGAACGTCTTTGTTCTAAAACTGCTGACTTTACAGAATTATATAATGTTATCTTGGACCATGGAGCCACCTCTAATTTGTTAATGGGGCTCATCTCTGTAACTAGAAATGTTTCTATCTTTTGGTAACTATAGTAATTATCACAGGTATATAATGTTATGCACAGGCTTTACACCTCGGAGACCGAGAGATCCCAAGAGACTACAGAGAAACCTCGAGGTGTAGGGAAAGCTTAGCATTGGCTCCCGGTTTGTATTGGTAAAAACTGCTTAGGGCAACTGTGATTTATCCCTTTTGTAGTAATAAACTTGTTTATTACTCGAATGCAACTTGTTTGTGATTATTTGCATTTCCAATATTGCCAAGAACCTGAAAGTGAGGTTTAGTCCTCTTACAAATTGGCAACCATGTGCAGGCGATATTTGATGTTTGCAGGTTTTCACTTGTTGCTGTGACTTCTCCCTTCCCCACGGAATTGTAGGTGTACACTCCCGTATCACCTCTCCCGTTCTTTCTACCAGTTTGTAGATCCTTGCAAAGTCTGGCTGACTTTTTTGGGTGTGTTCGATGCCGTCTCGACCCACTCCACAGCAGCTGGTGCAAGCCTACAACTTATACAGTAGCCCGGCTGTGTATAAAGTGCTCGTGTTGTGGATCGATCGCCAACCACGCTGTCTTTCTACAGTTTGAATTTCGTTCCTCCACAATGGCCATGTATCAGATATCTGTGCAGAACTGAGACTCAATGTCTCATTTCCTTACCTCCATGGAGATGGGCTGACTTCACGCGGGACACAAGTCAATCCGAAACCTGGTACTGGGGATTTCAATCCAGTATGCAGAGACACGACAATCCACCAATAAGCGATGTGCTAAAGGGTTGATGGTCACTGCTCTCTCACAACTGCTCGGAAGCCTCCAGGCGGGTTTGTACCGCTTGATCTGCGAATCGCATCTCTTAAGCACGGAGATGGTTTACAGAAAACAGAATGTGTTACGTATACAGCAGAATCTGGAGTCAGAACAACTCCATCTCTGCGAAATGAAAAGGGTTCACTATTGCATCATTCAGCACAGGCTGGTGAACAGAAATGTGTTCTCTGAAACAGGAGTGTGAAAGTTTGAGACAGGATAAGAGTCAAGTTGTGCAGATGAATGATTTGTTGAGTGCTGCGAATGCACAGTTGAGTGATGAGATGGGTGAGCTTCAGGACGAGATCAATCAGGTACGTAATGATTTAGAAATAGCCTATAGGGACAATCGCGAATTGAGCGCCGCGTACCGTGTTTTGCAAAAGCAGAAGCAGGATCAGGTTGATATGGATGTTGCAAGTGTGAATCATGAGGTTTAGTCCTCTTACACTGCAGTGGAACATTTAAAACTACACTGGGGGGGGATGCTATCAAGTTTACGCATCTTCCCACCGAGTAGTCATAAAAGGGTACTGTCATTTTAATTCCTACCACAACCCAGTTGACTAGAGACCTCATAGATCCTACGGTGGTATGTGATTGTAACAGGTGTTCTTTTTTCACAAACAGTTATTTTGGTAAACACATACCTTCCACCTCAAACCTCACTTACAGTTGTGAAGATATTTTTGCAAAGGTATTAAAGCAAAGGAATTCTTATAATGGGAGGCGATTTAAATATAACTGTCCATCCTCATTTAGACTCATGAATCCAAAGACACAGAGGCTATCTAGGACAGCAATATATTTAAAGATAATTTATCTTTTATAGAATTGAGGATGTATGGATAAATATTTCCTTCTAATCCAGGATACCTTTTTTGGAGACATAAAACATACTCTGACTTGACTATTTTCTCATTACGGAGAGCACCTCACCCTAGTTCAGGATATACAAATAGATCCCAGACTTCTTTCAGACCATAACCCTTAATCCTTAAAGTTAATTTGGAAAACAGAAAAAACAAAACTGTGGAGAATGAATAATTCTTTATTACAAGACCAAAATTCATGGAACATTTACAAGCGATTTTCCCAAATAATCAAAGAAAATAAAACCCTGGGGTATCACAGCAATCCAGTGGGATACCCTGAAGGTAGTTCTCCATGGTGAAATCTTGTCATATGCATCCTATAAACAAAAAAAAAACGCAAACAAAATTGAAGTCCCTAATAGAATTACTATCATCATACCAACTATTATATACTGTAGAGAAGGGGATAGAGTTCTTGCAGCTAAGATAAAGGCCCTGAAGCAAGATATCCAAGAAGTAATGGACTGTGAGACTCTACAGAGTTTGACCTATCTCGGACAATCTTCATATGAGGGCAGGGCAAAGGGAGCTAAACTACTGACAAGAAAATTAAGGGCAAGAAAGAGGGCATCCACAATTTTAAAAATAAGTCCCCAACCACAAGTCTCCTCTCCTATAAAGAAGAACATATTAAACAGGCATTTCAACAATTTTATGAAACTCTTTATACCACCACCCCCCCACCCAGGACTAGAGAGAACGAACTGCAGACTTTTTTGAAAATCTTAAATTACCCAAGCTGACAGACCCCATGAAGAGAAAACTGGAGCGACCTATAAGTCAGGAAGAAATCCATTACCAAATAAAACAATTAAAACCCTTAAAATATCCAGGTCCTGATGGATTTGGTTCAGAGTGGTATAAGGCCTTTTGCCCCCACCTTCTACAAGTCTATTATCAACATTTAGAGAGGTAAAAGAGGGAACCTCCTCCCGTCTTGGAACTATCAGTTCTTTTCCCAATTTACAACCAGATAAAGATCCATCTCTTCCCTCATCATATCGTCCTATTTCAATTCTAAATGTAGATTATAAAATATTCCGCAGGCATTTGGGCTAAAAGACTAGAAATGGTTCTTATTACATTAATACATCAAGATCGTCGGGTTTTCATAAAACAAAGAAATACCTCTGACAATCTATTTAGTCTTGCACTTCTTAGAATACAATAATACCAGAAAAATCCCATCCACTATCCTCGGCTTAGACGCTGATAAAGCGTTCGATAGGGTGAGCTGGGAATATTTGTGGATTGCCCTATCAAATTTCTCTTTTCCTGAAGCTGTCATTGATTGTATAAAAAATTTGTATGAGAATCCTAAAGCCTATATACAGGTGAATGGTGCACTAACCCAACCAATCCAAATCCAGAGGGGAACAAGACAGGGATGCCCACTGTCTCCATTACTGTTTGCCATCTATCTAGAACCATTGGCTGAAATGATTAGAAAAAATACGGAGATAGAGGGTGTCCCTGTAGGTCAGAGAGAGTACAAGATAGACTTATTTGCAGATGATATCCTGATAATGACCCTTTTCCCGGAGAAGTCTTTGCTGACTCTCTGACAAACATTAGAGAATTTTAGAGAAATAGCGATTTCAACTAAATATAACTAAAACAGACCTGATGCCCTTATTTTTGTTCCATCTCAAGGTTTAAGAGTTAAATATCCTATTAACTAGCATAAACGAAATTTAAATACTGTAGCATAGTAATCCTAAAATTTGGAGATGTTAGAATTACTGAACTACGAGCTCTTATCTAATCAGATGCAAAATATTTATCTACTTGGTCATTATTACGCTCTTTTTTTCAAAGAATAGAGACTATCGTATGATAATTCTTCTAAGTTACTATATCTTTTCAAATTTACCCACCCTACCATCAAACTTTTACTTTGAAATCATGGGACAAGCTAATATCAGATTTTATTTGGAATGGCCAAAGACCAAGAATAAACTATCACTTCTTCAACTCCCAGGTTCAGCAGGTGGAATAAACCTACCGAATTTAGATTATATGCTCAGGCATCACTTTTGAGCACTCTCTCTTTGTGGCTCACAACTGCCTACCAATCCCCTTGGAAAGATTTTGAGTTTGCTCTGAATGACCTCTATGATATAATAAAGATAACCATGGCCTCAATTGCAAATCCGCCCCAACTCCAAGGCTTTACCAGATATACAGCTCATATATTAAAAATTTGGTATTAAATAAAAAAAATGCAAGGCTTTCAGAGAACTATTTTGTCATTACACCTTAATATCAGCAGATCCCCTGTTTTTACCAGCACTTTTAGACCATACAGTCTCTAGTTGGAGACAAATAGGGTTGCAATTTTTTAGACAATTTCTGTCTCATACAGGGATTATACCATTTGAAACACTTCAGACTAATTTCAGTCTATCGGAAAGAGATGTTTTCAGATACAACCAAGTCAAGAACTATTTACTACGACAAAGAGAGGCAGAGGCCAAGTTACCTGCCCCTCTCCCCTTGGCTTGGAGGTACATTGAAGACCATATCAAAGGCAAGTTGTGGCCCCACGAGATAGGCTTCTTATATAAAATCCTGAGGAGAATGGGAAACTCCACTATCTCAATATTAAGTGGTTGGAATAGAGATCTCGGGATGGAAGTACAGGAACAGGAATGGCTTCGGGCATCTACTCAGGCCTGCAAGATTATTCATGCTACTAGATGGTGAAATTGCATGGAAATGTAGAAGCCGTTCTTCATTACTCCAGCAGTGCAAGCTAAATATCATGCTCAACGGTTTGGGGTGTTGGAGAAAAGTGCCGTTGCAAATTGGTCGGATCAAAGGCCATATTTTTGGTCATGTCCTTACTGATGCAGACTGGTATACAATACAAAAATAACTTTTGGAATGTTTAGGTGAGTCAGTAGAACTCACAGCAGAGACAGTGCTGCTTTCAATTTATCCGGCTCACAATCCTTCATGGCATTGGACCTTGTTTCCGATTTTAATATTAGCAGCTAAAAAAGCTATAACAAAAATATGGTACTCTCTAACTATCCCATTGGTACATGAATGGAGAAGACTGGTGGCAGATATTTATCAGATGGAAATGTTAACAGCTAAAATTCATAATAAGCAACTGTTAATAGAGCCTTTATGGAGACCATGGTTATTCTATTGTATACAGAATGAAGTGGATATCGGATATTGAGGCTATTTATATATTTTGATGGATGAGCTGGATATAAGAGGAAGGCCAGAGCTTGGAAAGGAGAGGAACAGGGGTCGTAGGCTGTATCCTTATGGAAGGTAACTAAACAGAAAAGTTGGAGGTCTCTTTGCCCTAATAAAATATTAAAGTATGGTACAGTAACATAAATGGTATCTAGAAATATGATCTGCTCTCTAACATGATCATTTGATAACATGGAATCAACTGTACAAATGAAATTACAACAATCAATAAAAATAAAATATAAAAAAAATGGCAAGGGCAGCATGAACTGCTGTCAGACAGAGAGAGGTGGACTTAGCAGGTATCATTGAAACATGGGCAAACCAAAACCATGACTGGGACCTGTCAGACAGAGAGCTGGACATAGCAGGTATCATTGAAACATGGGCAAACCAAAACCATGATTGGGATGGGGCCATCACAGGAGTTAAAGTATTCAGGAGTGACAGAGAAAAAGGTAAAGGGGGTGGTGGAGTAGCCGATTTCATAAAGGAAAGTACATGTTGAGGGCCATTAATCGGCCATCATAAGTCTTGAGTTGCAAGCATGTCACCGTTAATGGGTATATCCGCTACCTGTTAATGTCCCTCGGAAGGTTCTCGCTCCATAACTGCACTCATTACTGAAACTGAGAATTGAACATTGCTCAATATAATGGGACTCCAACAAAGTACAGAAACAGTTCAGCTCTCACCAGATCTCCCTAAATGTAAAAAAAAACTGTCACGATGACTTTTGGCATACAACACCACCTGTCCAGACTCCCATCCCTTCCCCATTTCCACACCCTGGATGGTCAAAAACTCAAATATGTCTCCTCATTCCACTACCTGGGGTACGGCTCAACTGCCATCATTCCTTCTCAGGCCACATCAATACTATTTCAAAAAAACTACGCCCCATTCTAGGTGCACTTTATGGGAACCGCAGTATCGTCCCTCCCTCCGTTCGACGTGAAGTGGTCCAGAAGATGATACTTCCCTCCTTTGATTACTGTGACATTGTTTATGGTACAGCCCCTAAACCCACCCTATCTAAGCTGGACACACTTTTTAATGCCTTCAGCTGCTGTGCTCTCGATGCCTCACCCCTTATCCACCACTGCAACCTCTACCGTTCCCTGGCACTACTGTCCCTTGGAAACCACCGCATTTCACACTGTGCTAAATAGGTATCTAACCTATGGCTTGGCACCATCACTTCCTACCTCTCCTCCATGCTCTCAGCTGCCCCTCCCCCACCCATTATATTCGATCCTGCGACTACCGCCAACTATCAATCCCTAGGAGGAAGACTACTGCCGGGCAAGCCGCCTTCTCACACCAGTTACACAAGCTATGGAGTGATCTCCAACCTCAAATTCGGAATTCCTTCTCTGCCCACTCTCTTTCTACTGCCCTCACTAACTTCCTCAACACTAATTGCTCCTGTACCTGATTTAGCCATGTGCAAATTCCTCCCCTCCCAACTGCCAGACCAGTGGCCTTAGCTTAGCTATAAATGCTGGCATATAGGCCCAACCTATGCACACTACAGGAGCGAGCACACCTTATCCAAACGCAGGGTCATCAGGTTGTTACTCTTTCTGCTAATGATGCCAACGCGTTTACATGCCAACATCGATTAAGCTATTCACACAGTCCTGCTGCATTGCTTGGTCTCCATGAGGTGATTTAGCACCAGTTTGTCAAGATACTTCTTATGTTCAGTTACCCTGATTTGAGCTTCAGAGGTACTCAACCTCATTCCAAGTGCATCACTGTAAACAATGTAACATTGAAATTTAGCCTATATGACAGAACACTTTTCTAGTGCTATTCGGTCTTGCTTCATGTTGTCAATATGCTCTAAGGTCTGCAACCTATTACATGTTTTGTAGCATGCAGCGAGAGCAGCCCTCACCAATTTAGTTCACCAGCTATGTCACTGAGGAAAATATTGAAAGGAGTATCATATGGTACTATTAAAGCCTACCCTACCATCCAGATACTCACCAAAGCATCACTATGGTGTTCACCCTTTAGTACAGTCTGACTTCTGACTGTCTACAAGTTTAGCATCCATATAACAGTGTTGTCCCAGAACACTTTACTGGCACGTTTGTTGACACGCATGCAGTGGGTTACAGTTTTGAGGCCCTTAACGAAGTCAAGACAAACTGCAGCAAGATCAACACACAACACACCTCCTAGTACATTTGTGCCTCAGCCAAGTACACAATCATACTGATCTTGCATGGCCTAACCTTTGAGAAGCCCTGCTGTCTGTGATCCATCCACGCTCTCTTTTGATAGGTGCATCCATTAACTCACCCTAATAGCAGCTGTGAGACATAACTGGGGTGGTAATTTTCAGTTCCTAATGCTACTTTGCTGGAGTATTGGTATTACTCTGACCTCAGTACAGTTGTTTGTCAAATCACAATACTCCAGTGATAGACAGAACATGAATACCAGCATGTCAAACATTTCTGCCTGAAGTTCCCCAAGCACTCTCGGATGTCATACATCCTTCCCCGTGTCCCTTTGTTTTACGTAGTTCATCCCTTATCCTTTCCTCACTGATGGGGCTAGAATGCAGTTCAAAGCCACTCGCCATTAGCATTAGTTCAGGAAATTGTACCCCACGCTCCTCAATAATTACAAATCCAAAGTGCCATGTAGTGGATCACCAATATTCATGGAATAATGAACAACTCTTCTGTGACTAACAAATCACAATAATTATACAGTACATCTAATTTTGCCATGTCTCCCTCATTGCATGTCCATCCTGCTACATTAAACCTAACATTGTCAGACCCCTAGCACCATAAGTCAACCGTTGCATGATGGAAACTGAAGAATGCCTTGTCCCTTTCTTAAGCATTGTAATCAACATACCTGTCGGGATTTGCTGTGGCTAAATGAAATAAAATGCTGTGTTGGACATCCAGGGTGATGGCCTCAAAGTGATTGAGGTTCTCAACACACTGTGCAGTTGCCTGGGTAGAGAACACCTTGAATACTGCGTGCAGGTTTGGCATCCCTACTTAAAAGGATGACATTGATTGCTGTAGAGGTGCAGAGTAGAGCGACCAGGATAGTAGTGTGGCTAGTGCAAATTCTAGGAGGGAGATGGGGAGCTCACCCACTACTTGCTGGAGGAGAAGAGGTACACAGGATGTATAGGACGTCACGTATCTCAAGTGGGATGAATATGGGAAGCCTTGATGGGTGTCTCTGCTGAGTGAGTTGGTGGTCACAGGGGATACTAAATTAAGCTTGCAGTGGTGCAAGCGAGGAGGGGAAAGCAGGAGGCAGTACTTCAGTGTCATCAAGCACTCTTGATGAACCATACAACCTAATCTGATTGCTGACAGTATGTGTTAGTATCTTACTGTATCTGTGCCTTTGTCTCTCTAATGCATTGCCAGTTTCAGTTAGACATTCTCAGTACCTCATCCTTGTTCCATCCTTTGGGTGTTCTTATATTTCCTGATCCCTCACCTTATTACCACACCCTGGCTGAAACATGTCTTGAGAACAGCAGTTGCTCACTACTTCTATATTTTCCATGGATAACACTCTGAGGTATCACTTTTCTGAATCCATGAATGCTTCATTTAGCCACACACTGCTATACACTCCCCATTCTGATATCGGCCTCTCAAGGTCTCTGGTGAAACCAAGACACAGTTCAGCAAAGTTAACATTGTTGAGATCAAACAACTTTGACCTAATGAGATTGTAGTCTCTGTCCAATGCTGAACAACACAAGCTGTGAAGTGCTGGATACCAGGTTCCCTAATAACTGGTGAACTGTGATTCTGTCATTGTCATTACTAGACATGACTTATGATGCCAAATACACATGCACATGGAGACCCTCATGAAATTGTCTGCATCATGTATTTCCCTACCGGCACAGCGAGGCAGTTGTATGCATCAGTGAATGCAACAATCAACATGTTGCTGTGCAAACATTACATACAATGGAACAGGAGGCAGAGCTAAACAAAAAGAAACATGTACAGCACAATATTGAAAGTTTAATGAAAAGTGTGAAATACATGTTCATAAAGTGTTGAATCAAGGGTAAATTAACAAAAATCAGTTAACAAAGTAATGGGTGCCCCAAAAATTAATTTGTCAAACTAGCTGATCAGGATGTAAACCAGTGTACTGTCCAGAGGGTCTAGGTAGATGTCAAGGATACATCACATGCAGCAGCTGGGGACACACGCACACGTTGCCCAAGACATCAAAGACACCACAAGATGTACCAACGGTACGCTGAATGCCTGCATGATCGATTAGTATCTACATCTGGAGGCAAAGAGAAAATGTCTTGATGATAACTTGCAGCCAAAGTCAGCACAGCTGGGTCCAAAACAAGGTGATCCATTTCCTACAAGAAAGGAGAAGAGACAATTATTATCCATCATGGAGTATGTGACCGCTCATTAAAAATATTACATAATGAATGAGTTGTGAAAATTTTAAATAGGAGCACAAACAATGTTGATGGCATCCAGAAAAGCAGCCATAACTATGCAATCATGAAGTGATCCATAAGTCGGACACAAAGGTAGTCATCACAATGCACACTTTAAAAGATTGTCAAATAATGAGGAAAGCAGAAATTTTCTTTTACATTAATTGTATCCACGTAGACTGGACCACCAGACTATCTCTAGTGGTGCTCTCAGCCAACATGATCACTCACACCTAATATCTCCAGCTCTTATCGGGATAAGGTGAACTGTCCCTCATTCCTGGACAGCCCGACCCCTTGGATGTAAGCCCACAGGGCAGGGTCAGCAGCTCCTTACAGGTGATCTGTCTACAAATCTGGTGTGCAAACAGAAAGCTGCTGAGAGATGATCATGGGCAGGCTTGAAGATCCAGCACTAGGGTGGTGTCTTACTGGTCCCACTTAACAACAGTTTTACCTTGTTTTCAATTATTGCCTACAGTGCAAATGTGGGAGAAGCTCTGCACTCCTTGGGCATGCTTCTGCTGCCATGCATAAGGCTTCTATTGGTTATACACATATTCACATGCTGCTTGGGCTGCGGCACCCAGCAAATGCCATGCCTCAAAGCATCAGCAAGCTACTCAACCCTTACCCTAGGAAAGGTGAGCAGTCCTGCAGACACTATATCCTTTCCTACCCCTGCCTACCCATGAGAGCCAGGGCTTGTTCCAAAACACTGGTCACTAGCGTGGTGCATGGTGTGGCGTCCAGTGTTGCAACCATCAACGATGCCGGCCTGGCACTGAGAAAGCAGAATTACCCACACTCAGCTTTAAGAACCTGTGAAAGGGAAACCATAGTAATCAACCATGTGCAACTTTGAAAATCTTTGATGGAGCGGAAAAAATTCTATAAACAATCAGTGAAAGCATGGACACATTGCACCACATAGTGAAACATCAATGAATGAGTAATGCTAAATTGAGATGCTTTATGTGAACCACATTTTGTGAAAGCTGATCTTAGCAAAACATGTGCAACTCAACACCATGAGTGGAACCAAGCAATGCCAGGGTTCAAAGTAATTGTGGGAGATAGAGAAAAAGGAAAGGGGCCATTTATGCAAGTAAAGAAATAAAATCAGATATGGAAGACGGAGAGTAGGGAAGGTCGGTCAGAATTGCACTGTACCTGCACATCACAAAGTGTGCTAAGGGCAAATTCATTATTCTGTATTGTACATGAGCACAGTAGTTAGTGTGGGATAGAGTGGAGCATGCCCACTCTGACTAGTATGGGTTTCTCCCTGGATGCCTTGGGTTGGTTCTCCGACTACCTGTCAAACCGCTCCCAGCAGGTTAAGACAGGTGACACTGTCTCCAGTAGTCTACCTGTCCTCTCGGGTGGTCCGTCCTGGGGCCATTACTTTTCAGCCTCTTTCTAAATTCCCTCCCTAAGCCCTGCCCCGGGAACCTTCTCCTCTATGCAGATGATGCCGTCCTCTATATGTCCAACACTGACCCTCTGCAGCTCCACCTATCCCTCCAGTCCTCCTTCAACACCGCAGAACTATGGCTTGTGGCCCATCGCCTTGTCCTGAACTATTCCAAGACTAAGGTTATGTACTTCTCCCACCCATCTAATTCAAAAAAGCACTATGCCCACAACTTAGGACCGCTTCAACCATACCACCCTTGACCAGGTGGACTCCTTCAGATATCTAGGCCTAACACTTGACACTGCACTCACATTCCACCAGCATATCCACCTCCTTTCTACTACCCTCAACGTGCAGCTTGGGCTCCTGTATTGCCTCAAACACTGCTTTATCCCTAATGCCTTAAGGCTAGCTGTCTTCTCCTCAGTCCTCTCCCTGCTAGATTATGGCCTAGTCATCTATGGGACAGCTAACTCCTTGGCACTCAGCAGACTACGTGTCTCCCTAAATAAAGCTTGCCGCCTCACTTTAGGCTTTGACCGGCTAACTCATACATGCGCACTGTACAATGCAACCAACTGGCTTAGCCTTGACAATGGGCTCAAGTTCCACACATGCCTCTTGGCAAAAAAATTTGCCCTTGGTCCCTGCCCTTCAGGTCTCGCACCAATAATAAGACCAGCCCAATCACTTAAACACACTCAGAGTTATGGTAAACACCTACTGTCTGTCCCCAACTGCCATACCTCCCTATACCAGAGGTCCTTCAGTTGCAGAGCCCCATCCTGGATGGATAGTCTGCCCCACCGATTTGCAAATAAGAACAGATTACGATCCTTCAAACCACTCTTAGATCCCACCTGCAGGCCTAAAACCTTTGTGCCTGTTCTTGACTAATACTTCATCCAATGACCAGCCTAGGCTACGGCCGGCTCCCCCTCCTCATAACCCTGCCACTTACAGAGTCCCTCTTGTATAGCTCAGCTCTGTTATACCATATTATGTTGCTTGTTGCCCTGCACTGTTATGCCATGTTGTGTTGCCTGTCTGCCCTAACTTGACCTAGGTCTCTCTGTGAGACCCACAAATGCCTCTGTAACTACTGTTTATGTAATACCTGACTATGTACTACTGTACTGCTATGTAACCTCTCTTCTGTGATGTATTACTTGTGACGTGGAATCTTTGTAAAGGTTCCTTGACTTAAAGGTGTCCAAATCTCCAATAAATAAATAAAATAATTAAAAAAATGCCATATATTACGTGAAGTGCATGGAGAGCGATGACCTTAGGGGCTGTGTGGTAAATTTTTCGGATATGTCTCTGACTTGGAAGCAATGATTCAATGCCAAGAAGTGTTAACTGATCCATTCAGGGTACAAGAAACATCATTGCAGCAACTGGGTGGAGGGTGTGAAGTTATAGTCTTGAAAGTAGGAGGAGACAGATCTGGGGTTGCAGGAAACTGTGGAAATGAACCACTCGGTACAGTGCAGAAAGGGAGCAGGAAAGGCTAACCAGAAGAATGGGTACATAACAAGAGGGAATACTTCTGTGAGTGGTGTGCTCATCATGACCCTGTGCAGGTACATGTGGAGGCAGCACATTGAGTAATGCATGTCATTTTGTGGACGAAGCTTACAACTCAACATGAAACCAAGTCTGGGGGCAAGACACATTGTAAAAAATCAAGATGGGGTATGTGGAAAAGACTTTATGAGCAGAGACAGAGAATGCGCAATATGCATACCCTGGAGTATAGGATTGATACAGTTGGTATCATGGAGAACATAAAGTACCAGAAGGTTTGGAAAAGTAGAAAAATTGTGTATGTTCAGTCTTGATGAGGGAAGGAAAGACAGACGACACTATATGAAACTAGAAGGATGATGGTTCTGGATAGAGATGAAGAGACACTATTGCACATAAAGAATGTTAGAAAGGTGAAGCTCACTGACAAAGAAAGTGATGTTGCTTGAAGTTAATGGCGCACTTCTAGAGATATTAGGAAATATTAAGACAGAGAGTACAGACAAGGTGTGGTCAGTGGTGGAATTTATTTGTTTATTTATCGATCTGTTTTACCAGCAGGAGCACTGAACTACAAGTTGATCATCTCATGGTGTGATCTGGTGGGAAGGGTTAGATAGGGTTGTGAAGGATGATCAGTTACAATATTATGTGGGTAGTACAAGCAATACAACATTGTAAGAGTATGCAACCATTGGAAGACAAGGCATTGTACAATACACAGCAGTGGAACATTGGGTAAATTACAATACATGTCCAAGAAGCACACAAAAACATATAAATGTACAAAGAGTAATAATGCAACAGAACCATTATAATTGCATGAGTGTACCAGGAACAGGCATAGTAGTACACAAGTGCTGTCAGAGTAAAAGGGACGTGGTAGGTTGTAAAGCGCGATGTAAAAGTCAAATGTGGGAGGCATGGCAGATACATTGTAACTAAATTATGAATTGTACTGTACTGTAGTAAATGTACTATATGTATTAATGACCAGGACCACTTCAAAATGAGTTTTGCTCAATGGTGTCAATGCGTGGTTAAATAAAGTTGATTGATTGATCGATTGATTGAGTGTAATGTACTGAAGTGTTAACAGTGTAGCAGAATTGATAGGCATGACCTGTACATATGGCATTGTATGCGTCTGTATGCAGAAAACACAAGGAGCATTGGTACAAAGTCAGATGCAACTGAGTCACTCCTGGAAATAATGACATTTCCATGGGAAATCTCAGCTGGGCCGTGGTGATCAATGTGGAACTGTGCAGTGTGCTGTCAGACTCAATGTTTGTAGCAAGTAAAATGACAGAATAGCAATTGAAACAACATCACTGCCATTGATGAATCTTTGACTTAGTTCTCCGAATGGCCACATGGATGTCGTTAGGAATACAATGGTGAGCCAATGCTGGAGTAAGACCAATCAACTGGGCCACCATGCTGTGAATGAATGAAAGACAAAGGAGTATGAGTTGAAGGCAAACTTACCTGGAGTTCGGAAATGCAGTCGCCAGGAACAAAACCACAGCATACACTCTCAATTGCAGACGACATAACACAACACTTGTTGCACACACACCATTTGGGTCTGTTAGTCGCTGGTGTTGTGCACTCAGAACAGTGTTGTCTCCACGAAGAATGTTGAATGCTAGACCACGTGGTGTTTAAAGCCATCTCTACACAAAATTTAATGAGTCCAGCCATTGTGATGCAGCTAAGTTTTCTAATTTTAAAAGATGGAAAAGGCAATGCTATTAGGTGAATACCATTCTAAAGAGCTGATGGGGTTGCATAATGAGTTGCATAACTGAGCAAGAGACACATATGAGACACAGCAGGAAGGCACAAAGTTGGAACATTGGTCTGAAAGTACAGAATGGATAGCTAAGATTAGAAGTATAAACCATTAATCAACAGTGTCGCGTTGAAGTGCACAAGGGCCATTGAACAGATAGAGCTTAATTGCTGGCACAGTGCATTTCATTTCAGGTATTGTTGACAATATACAATGGAAAGGAACGAGCATTCCAATAACAGATTATCGTAATCTAGTTGCAGTTATAGCAACATCACAGAAAGTAACCATCTATGCAAATGAATAACATATGTAGAGTATAAGCAAGCACAGTGTTGGAATGTACTGTATATTTCATTTAACATTACACCACTTGGTGATATCAGTGGCGGATTTTGAACTCCGCTACTCATTACAAAGTCCACATTGTGAACCAGTTGTGTTAGCTGATGACGAGCAACAGAATTACCAGCAAGTTTACTGTTTCAGAGTTGCATATGTTACAAGGACTGCCTTACAGTAACACACTCTTGACATTCATCAATGAATTGGACTGTTGGTAGACAACGCATCATGTGCTCTCACTGACATGGCAGCAAAGGCAAAAACCCCAAAAATTACAATTTACATGCATGAAAACAAGTACTGTATGATGGATAAAAAGATTCAATTCATGGCTAGAGTGGTATATAAAATGAAAACTTATTATAAAACCCTAAGAAGATCACCACAGTCCTGTAAATGCTCAAATAATGCTGAGCGATGATTGCTATTGGTTGTATTTACATTTGATCATGATCGTGCACCTGCACGTCCATGCCCACATCCACGAGTATGCCCCCGACCACGAACATGGGGTGATGACCGTCCTTGGCTACAACCCCTCACAACGTGTGCACTTGTACCTTTGTCTGGACTATCATTCACATGTTGGGTAGTCACACTTGAGCCAACCATTTCTGTCCAAGAAGAATCAAGACTAGAGATGTCTGACATTGAAGAAGAGTAGTAGTTCTAAGCAAGACAAAAAATGGGAGGTTAAAAATGATTTCATAAAAACAAGCAGCAGAACAGGATGAAACAGTATCACAACAGCTAAGATATACATTTGCAGTCACTGACTAGGCAAATGTTGTTTGATTATGTATGAGGTCTTTAACTAGCCCTGGCTGCTTGTAACGGATACGTTAGCTGTGTGATACGTATACCAGCTAATCAGTGCAACATTTGGTGGTGCTCATAGTCAACATCCCAGATGGCTAGTGGCTAAAAAGTAATTTGAACACTTGTAAAGGAGAAATGGAATCTACATGCACAACAACTAACACACAAACCATTGGAAAACACTAGTTAACAGTAGCCACACGCTAAACCACACTTCAGATTCTGTATCACGGCACATTATTCAGAGTGTGCCAATGTTGCATAACATTATGAATTCAGCAAGAACCATGCTAATTACCATTATATAGTAGTGGGGAGATACTAGGACAACACAGGGTGCCTGCATGCATCTCCACCATCTGCTTACATTTTAGTTCCCCTCTCCCCAGGGACTATTTTCATCCTTTCCATTGCTGACATGTGAGGCCCTATGGTATTCGAATTCTCACCATCCTCTGTATCAGTTTCCTCTTTACCACCTACCCTGCTCGCCCTCTAGGTTGCTTAGTAGCTCAAATTTTGTGGCACTCTGCCAGCCTCCATCAAGTGACATCGTTTCCACATGATCACACTCTAAGCTGCCCTCTATCTACTCTCTTGCCTGTCCTCCTTAGGAGCTCCCTTCTCACTGTCTGCTCTTCTAGGCTTTCCCACAACAGCCCCGACATTTCCCTCCGGTCTCCTTGTATTCAGAACTTTTAACCCATAAGTTTTCACTGTTTGTCAATATCCATATCTAAGGCTCCTCTAAACCTACTATCTCCCCTCCTGCTTGCTGTAACATGACATCTTCTAATTTCTGAGCATTGTCCCAGACTACCCTCCACCACACCATCTGTTGCCCATACCCTATCCCCTTATCCTTGGTCAATCTCCACGCTTACTCCTGAACTAATATATTTCAATCCTGATACAAGATAGCTGTATACAGAGTGGGCAGCCTCCATCTCTACAGGCCAGATTGAGAATGATTGCTGGCCAACAGCCAGTGCAGCCTACAACCCTTCCGAAGATGCCTGCCATGGTGGAAAAGAGGCCACCTTGTTTGTCCCTCTATATTCATAATGGACACATCCCTCTTTTCCCAGTCCCTGACCACTGGAATACTAACCCTCCCTCCCTTCCAGGTGGCCATACTGGGGTGTACGAGATCGGTCATTCACTTCCAGCAAACAGCTATGCTCTATATAGCTTGGCAGAAGACACCAGGAGAAAGGACTGCTGTGTGACTGGACTTCTCTGCTGGGACTAAAGTAGAAGAACTTTTTTACTTGGACCTTGGACCTTTAATTTAGGGTAAAAAAAAACTAACATACAAAACAAAAAAAAGGTGTGTTTGTCTGGGTTAACGAACTGAATGGGTATCTGAATAGTTAACTAGGTGTAAATCTCAGGTGATTGAAAGGACTTAACTGCTGTGAGGTTTAAATCACTTGTAGAAAGATCTAGTAAGTAGGGGGAGGGGCTTAGCTAGAGGGAAGCTGCATTTAAAGACCGCATTAGAAAGATTCTGCAAATTGCTTGGCAGAAGACACCAGGAGAAAGGACTGCTGTGTGACTGGACTTCTCTGCTGGGACTAAAGTAGAAGAACTTTTTTACTTGGACCTTGGACCTTTAATTTAGGGTAAAAAAAAAACTAACATACAAAACAAAAAAAAATTGTGTGTTTGTCTGGGTTAACTGAACTGAATGGGTATCTGAATAGTTATCTAGGTGTAAATCTCAGGTGATTGAAAGGGCTTAACTGCTGTGAGGTTTAAATCACTTGTAGAAAGATCTAGTAAGTAGGGGAGGGCTTAGCTAGAGGAAGCTACATTTAAAGACTGCCTTAGAAAGATTCTGCAAATAGTTTGGCAGAAGACACCAGGAGAAAGGACTGCGTGACTGGACTTCTCTGCTGGGACTATATTGCTCCCGCCACCCAAAGCTAGTTCTATTTTTATAGCCACAGGATTTGACTGACAACAGAAACTTCTTGTTTGGGAGCAGGAAGTGAGTGATCACAGAACCACCAAAGACCCACCATCTTAGAAGGGCAAGAGTAGCTCTCCAGCCCCCTCTAGTTGCTGGAGGTCTGCCTCTGAGCAAGTAAGTGGTCTACTGAGAAATATAGGATATTCTTGTCTCAGAACAGGACAATCAGGAGCTTAAAGGGCACACAGGCAGAAAGTAAGGAGAGAGAGAGAGAAAAACAGAGGAAAGAGTAAGGATTGCAAACAGTTAAGGGGCCAGAAATAAGACATGATTGGAGTGGTGCAGTGCAGTGGCTGTGGAACAGCAGTCTTCCGGGAGACGTTCTGGAGGATGCGGTGTTGTCCCGTCTGCAGGCACCTCTCTGGGCTGAGGGAGGAGGTTGCTCATCTCCAGGCTGAGTTGGCCAGGATTTGTGGGACCTCCTCTTCCATCCAGGGACCACCAGTGCCACTGCCGTTGCCTCAGAGGTTGCCAAGAAAGAGGAGCGGTTGGACCACAGTGGGCTCGGGAGGGTGAGGGTGGTGGAACAGAGGCGCATCCCTCCAGTGGTACCTCTCCACAATTCCTATGCCATTCTGGCAAAGTGTGGTTCCTCTATGGAGGCACCCACAGTGGAGACCAAGGAGGATGCTGGGAACCTCCACAAAGGAGACCCACAGGCGGGTGGCAGGGGACCCTTCAGGGGAAGGAAACAACTCCTGGTGGGGGCCTCCATTGTTAGGAAGGTAGAACTGGGGGAGGAAGGGGAGAGGGAGGTAAGGTGCCTGCCTGGCGCCATGGCTTGGAGGGACAGGGAGCGAATCCTCAGGATTGCCGGAGCAGCTGCCCAGGGGAGGGAGCTGGATGTCATTGTCCACCTAGGGACAAATGACCTGGCTAAGAAAGGGATTAGAGAAGTGCAGGAAGAGTTTGTGGAATTGGGGAGGGGCCTTAGTCAAGTAGCACGCACGGTAACCTTCTCGGAGGTGCTGCCCATCTATGGCATAGGAGAGACTAGGGTGTTCCGCTCCATGGGATTCAATCAGTGGTTGAAAAACTGGTGTGGAGCTCAGGGATTTGGCTTCATTGGGGACTGGGGGTCCACCTGGAGTGATGCAAGCCTATACTGGCATGATGGGCTGCATCTGTCCGCGAGGGGAACCAGGATCCTAGGTGATAGGTTTAAATGCTTCATTGGCAAGCTTTTAAACTAGCCAAGGGGGGAGGCACTGGAAAGGAGCAGGAAATCCTAGCCCCCCAAATAATCAGCACTAGGCTGGCAAACACCAACATAAGAGGTGTCGATAGGGAGGCAGGGGTAAATGGAGAAAGTGACAAAGGCAAGAAGGACAGGGATGGGGCAAAGGGAGTAAGGCCATCAGGAAATGGCGGGTAATGAGTACCAATGCCCGTAGTCTGGGCAACAAGCTCCCTGAGCTGGTGGCCATGATGGAAGAGGGATGCCTGGATATCGTAGCAGTCACAGAAACATGGTACACAGAGAACCATGACTGGGATGTTAACATACCAGGGTACATAACCTACAGGAGAGACAGGCAGGAGAGAAGAGGGGGAGGAGTAGCTCTCTATGTAAAGGAAGGGATAAAAGCAACTGAACAAAAGAGTAAACAGGGAGGAGAAGAGGCACTGTGGGTCACCTTGGAGACTGGAAAGGCACCACAATCCGCACAGGGGTTGTGTACAGACCCCCATGTCAGGGGGGAATGGACAAGGATATGATAGGAAGCATTCTCAGAATGGCAGAGAAAGGAGATGCTGTTGATGGGAGACCTGAATATGCCAGATGCTAACTGGAGCACATTGCTGCAGCCACATCCAAGACAGGGCCATTCTTGATGCCCTACAGGTGGCAGGCATTAGACAGCTAGTTTCGAACCCACTCATGAGGGAGCAATCTTAGACCTCGTGACTCTCAAACGGGGGCAGTGAGAGGATCTCAGATCTAGAATGGGTTGCCATCTGGGACAAGTGACCATCAAACAGTGTGGTTCACGTTAACTCGACTACAGAGTCAAGCCATACAAAGTGAGGTACTGGACTTTAGGAGGCTGACTTTGTGCAAGATGGGAGAGTGCCTCAGAAAGCACTTAGCAAACAGGCTAGGAGGAGTGTGGAGCAACAATGGGAATCATCAAAACTGCCATCACAGAGGCAACAAGCCTTTCGCGTGAAGCAAATAAACAAATCAAAGCGAAGAAAAGCCACTATGGTTCTCAAAAGGGTGGCTGTGAAAGTCAGGAAGAAAAGATAGCATTCCGGAGTATAAGGAAACACAGAAGGAGCAGGACAGAGAGCTGTACCAGTTAAGGCAGAAGGAAGCAGGAGGGAAGTCAGAATAGCAAAGGGCCCAAACTGAGGAAAAGATAGCCAACTCAGTTAAGAAGGGGATAAAACCTTTTATAAGTACATCAGCAGTGAGAAAGACAAAGGAGGGATAGTGAGGCTGAATAGAATGAGCGGTGGGTGGGCAGAGGGGACAGTGAAAAGCAGGTATACTGAAAGAATATTTCTGCTCAGTATTCCACAAAGAGGAGGGGGAAGTGTCTAATCCAATTAACAGAAGCACTCTTGATGGGAGGGTCGATCCCAGTCCTTTCACAGAAGAAAGGGTTCTGCAAGAACTCCTAAAACTGAAGGTGGACAAAGCAATGGGTCCTGATGGAATTCACCCCAGAATTCTAAAAAGAATTAAGGGAGGAACTAGTGAAACCACTGGCTACTCTTTTTAATAAATCATGGGAGGATGGTGTGGTACCCGAGGACTGGAGGAAGGCAGATGTGATTCCCCTTCACAAAAGTGGGACTAACAAGCTGTCTTTCTACAGTTTGAATTTTCACTCCTTCCCACACAATGGCCACAGTATCAGATATCTGTGCAGAACTGAGACTCAATGTCTCTAATTTCCTTACCTCCCATGGAGGATGGGCTGACTTCGCACGGGACACAAGTCAATCCGAAAACCTGGTACTGGGGATTTCAATCCAGTATGCAGAGACACGACAATCCACCAATAAGCGATGTGCTAAAGGGTTGATGGTCACTGCTCTCTACGCTGCTCTGGAAGCCTCCGAAGCGAGGTTTTGTACCCTTGATCTGCAGATCGCATCTCTTAAGCACGAGATGGGTTTACAGAAAACAGAATGTGTTCGTATACAGCAGAATCTGGAGTCAGAACAACTCCAATCTCTGCGAAATGAAAAGGATTCACTATTGCATCATTCAGCACAGGCTGGTGAACAAGAAATGTGTTCTCTGAAACAGGAGTGTGAAAGTTTGAGACAGGATAAAGTCAAGTTGTGCAGATGAATGATTTGTTGAGTGCTGAACGCACAGTTGAGTGATGAGATGGGTGAGCTTCAGGACGAGATCAATCAGTGACGTAATGATTTAGAAATAGCCTATAGGGACAATCGCGAATTGAGCGCCTGCGTACCGTGTTTTGCAAGCAGAAGCAGGATCAGGTTGATATGGATGTTGCAAGTGTGAATCATGAGGTTTAGTCCTCTTACACTGCAGTGGAACATTTAAAACTACACTGGGGGGGGATGCTATCAAGTTTATGCATCTTCCCACTCGAGTAGTCATAAAAGGGGTACTGTCATTTTAATTCCTACCACAACCCCGATTGAAATACAAGACACCTACATAGATCCCCACGGTCGGTATGTGATTGTAACAGGTGTTCTTTTTTCACAAACAGTTATTTTGGTAAACACATACCTTCCACCTCAAACCTCACTTACAGTTGTGAAGATATTTTTGCAAAAGGTATTAAGAAAGCTTAAAGGAATTCTTATAATGGGAGGCGATTTAAATATAACTGTCCATCCTCATTTAGACTCATCGAATCCAAAGACACAGAGGCTATCTAGGACAGCAATATATTTAAAAGATAATTTATCTTTTATGGGAATTGAGGATGTATGGATAAAGATATTTCTTCTAATCCAGGATACACCTTTTTCGGGAGACATAAAACTATACTCTCGACTTGACTATTTTCTCATTACGGGAGAGCACCTCACCCTAGTTCAGGATATACAAATAGATCCCAGACTTCTTTCAGACCATAACCCTTTAATCCTTAAAGTTAATTTGGGAAAACAGAAAAAAACAAAACTGTGGAGAATGAATAATTCTTTATTACAAGACCAAAAATTCATGGAACATTTTACAAAACGTATTCCCCAAATAATCAAAGAAAATAAAACCCCTGAGGTATCCACTGCAATCCAGTGGGACACCCTGAAGGTGGTTCTCCATGGTGAAATCTTGTCATATGCATCCTATAAACAAAAAAAGCAGTGAAACAAAATTGAAGTCCCTATAGAATTACTATCATCATACCAACTATTATATACTGTAGAGGAATGGAGAGTTCTTGCAGCTAAGATAGAAGCCTGAAGCAGATATCCAAGTAATGGACTGCAGAGACTCTACAGAGTTTGACCTATCTCGACAATCTTCATGAGGGAGGGCAAAAGAGCTAAACTACTGACAAGAAAATTAAGGGCAAGAAAGAGGGCATCCACAATTTAAAATAAGTCCCCAACCACAAGTCTCCTCTCTATAAAGAAGAACATATTAAACAGGCATTTCAACAATTTTATGAAACTCTTTATATACCACCACCCCCCCACCAGGACTAGAGAGAATCGAACTGCAGACTTTTGAAAATCTTACGTGCAAGCTGACAGACCCCATGGAGAAAACTGGAGCGACCTATAAGTCAGGAAGAAATCCATTACCAAATAAAACAATTAAAACCCTATAAAATATCCAGGTCTGATGGATTTGGTTCAGAATGGTATAAGGCCTTTTGCCCCACCTTCTACCAAGTCTATTATCAACATTTAGAGAGAGGTAAAAGAGGGAACCTCCTCCCGTCTTGGAACTATGCAGTTCTTTCCCCAATTTTACAACCAGATAAAGATCCATCTCTTCCCTCATCATATCGTCCTATTTCAATTCTAAATGTAGATTATAAAATATTCACGGGCATTTGGGCCAAAAGACTAGAAATGGTTCTTATTACATTAATACATCAAGATCAGTCGGGTTTCATAAAACAAAGAAATACCTCTGACAATCTACGTAGTCTTGCACTTCTCTTAGAATACAATAATACCAGAAAAATCCCATCCACTATCCTCGGCTTAGACGCTGATAAAGCGTTCGATAGGGTGAGCTGGGAATATTTGTGGATTGCCCTATCAAATTTCTCTTTTCCTGAAGCTGTCATTGATTGTATAAAAAATTTGTATGAAACTAAAAGCCTATATACAGGTGAATGGTGCATTAACCCAACCAATCCAAATCAGGGGAACAAGACAGGGATGCCCACTGTCTCCATTACTGTTGCCATCTATCTAGAACCATTGGCTGAAATGATTAGAAAAAATCACGGAGATGAGGGGGTCCTGTAGGTCGAGAGAGAGTACAAGATAGAACTTATTTGCAGATGATATCCTGATAATGACCTTTTCCGGAGAAGTCTTTACTTGACTCTCTGGCAAACATTAGAGAATTTTAGAGAAATAGCGGAATTTCAACTAAATATAACTAAAACAGACCTGATGCCCTTATTTTTGTTTCCATCTCAAGGTTTCAAAGTTAAAATATCCTATTAAATAGCATAAGCGAATTTAAATACTTGAGCATAGTAATCCTAAAAATTTGGAGTATTTAGAATTACTGAACTAGAGCTCTTATCTAATCAGATGCAAAAGATTTATCTACTTGGTCATTATTACACCTCCTTTTTTTCAAAGAATAGAGACTATCAAGTATGATAATTCTTCTAAGTTACTATATCTTTTTCAGAATTTACCCACCTACCATCAAACTTTTACTTTAAATCATGGGACAAGCTAATATCAGATTTTATTTGGAATGGCCAAAGACCAAGAATAAGGCTATCACTTCTTCAACTCCCAGGTTCAGCAGGTGGAGTAAACCTACGAATTTAAGATTATATGCTCAGGCATCACTTTTGAGCACTGTCTTTGTGGCTCAACTGCCTACCAATCCCTTGGAAAGATTTTGAGTTTGCTCTGAATGACCTCTATGATATAATAAAGATAACCATGGCCTCAATTGCAAATCCGCCCCAACTCCAAGGCTTTACCAGATATACAGCTCATATATTAAAAATTTGGTATTAAATAAAAAAATGCAAGGCTTTCAGAGAACTATTTTGTCATTACACCTTAATATCAGCAGATCCCTGTTTTACCAGCACTTTTAGACCATACAGTCTCTAGTTGGAGACAAATAGGGTTGCAATTTTTTAGACAATTTCTGTCTCATACAGGGATTATACCATTGAAACACTTCAGACTAATTTCAGTCTATCGGAAAGAATGTTTTCCAGATACAACCAAGTCAAGAACTATTTACTACGACAAAGAGGGCGAGAGGCCAAGTTACCTGCCCCTCTCCTTGGCTTGGAGGTACATTGAAGACCATATCAAAGGCAAGTTGTGGCCCCACGAGATAGGCTTCTTATATAAAATCCTGAGGAAGGGAATGGGAAACTCCACTATCTCAATATTAAGTAGTTGGAATAGAGATCTCGGGATGGAAGTACAGGAACAGGAATGGCTTCGGGCATCTACTCAGGCCTACAAGATTATTCATGCTACTAGATGGCGTGAAATTGCATGGAAATGTAGAAGCCGTTTCTTCCGTACTCCAGCAGTGCAAGCTAAATATCATGCTCAACCGGTTGGGGAGTGTTGGAGAAAGTGCCGTTGCAAATTGGTCGATCAAGGCCATATTTTTTGGTCATGTCCCTTACTGATGCCAGACTGGTATACAATACAAAAATAACTTTTGGAATGTTTAGGTGAGTCAGTAGAACTCACAGCAGAGACAGTGCTGCTTTCAATTTATCCGGCTCACAATCCTTCATGGCATTGGACCTTGTTTCCGATTTTAATATTAGCAGCTAAAAAGCTATAACAAAAAATGGTACTCTCCAACTATCCCATCGGTACATGAATGGAGAAGACGGTGGCAGATATTTATCAGATGGAAATGTTAACAGCTAAAATTCATAATAAGCAACTGTTAATAGAGCCTTTATGGAGACCATGGTTATTCTATTGTATACAGAATGAAGTGGATATCGGATATTGAGGCTATTTATATATTTTGATGGATGAGCTGGATATAAGGAAGGCCAGAGCTTGGAAGGAGAGGAACAGGGGTCATGGGCTGTATCCTATGGAAGGTAACTAAACAGAAAGTTGGAGTCTCTTTGCCCTAATAAAATATTAAAGTATGGTACAGTAACATAAATGGTATCTAGAAATATGATCATGCCTCTAACATGATCATTTTTGATAAGATCAACTGTACAAATGAAATTACCAACAATCAATAAAAATAAAATATAAAAAAAAATATGCAGGCAGCATGAACTGCTGTCAGACAGAGAGGTGGACTTAGCAGGTATCATTGAAACAGCAAACAAAACCATGACTGGGACCTGTCAGACAGAGAGCTGGACATCTTAGGTATCATTGAAACATGGGCAAGCCAAAACCATGATTGGGATGGGGCCATCACAGGAGTTAAAGTATTCAGGAGTGACAGAGAAAAAGGTAAGGGGTGGTGGGTAGCCGATTTCATAAAGGAAAGTACATGTTGAGGGCCATTAATCGCCATCATAAGTCTTGAGTTGCAAGCATGTCACCGTTAAAGGGTATCCAGCTATCTGTTAATGTCCCTCGGAAGGTTCTCGCTCCATAACTGCACTCATTACTGAGACTGAGAATTGAACATTGCTCAATATAATGGGACTCCAACAAAGTACAGAAACAGTTCAGCTCTCACCAGATCTCCCTAAATGTAAAAAAAAACTGTCACGATGACTTTGGCATACAACACCACCTGTCCAGACTCCCATCCCTTCCCATTTCCACACCCTGGATGGTCAAAAACTCAAATATGTCTCCTCATTCCACTACCTGGGGTACGGCTCAACTGCCATCATTCCTTCTCAGGCCACATCAATACTATTTCAAAAAACTAGCCCCATTCTGGAATTGCACTTTATGGGAACATGAGTATCGCCCCTCCTCCGTTTGGCGTGAAGTGGTCCAAGATGATACTTCCTCCTTTGATTACTGTGACATTGTTTATGGTACAGCCCCTAAACCCACCCTATCTAAGCTGGACACACTTTTTAATGCCTTCAGCTGCTGTGCTCTCGATGCCTCACCCCTTATCCACCACTGCAACCTCTACCGTTCCCAGGCACTACTGTCCCTTGGAAACCACCGCATTTCACACTGTGCTAAATAGGTATCTAACCTATGGCTTGGCACCATCACTTCCTACCTCTCCTCCATGCTCTCAGCTGCCCCTCCCCCACCCATTATATTCGATCCTGCGACTACCGCCAACTATCAATCCTAGGAGGAAGACTACTGCCGGGCAAACCCTCCTCACACCAGTTACACAGCTATGGATGATCTCCAACCTCAAATCTGAATTCCTCTCTGCCCCTCTCTTTCTACTGCCTCACTAACTTCCTCAACACTAATTGCTCCTGTTACCTGATTTAGCCATGTGCAAATTCCTCCCCCCAACTGCCAGACCAGTGGCCTTAGCTTAGCTATAAATGCTGGCATATAGGCTCAACCTATGCACACTAGGAGGAGCACACTCTTCTAAACGGAGGTCATCAGGTTGTTACTCTTTCTGCTAATGATGCCAGCGTTTAATGCCAACATCGATTAAGCTATTCACACAGTCCTGCTGCATTGCTTGGTCTCCATGAGGTGATTTAGCACCAGTTTGTCAAGATACTTCTTATGTTCAGTTACCCTGATTTGAGCTTCACAGAGTACTCAACCTCATTCCAAGTGCATCACTGTAAACAATGTAACATTGAAATTTAGCCTCCATATGACAGAACACTTTTCTAGTGCTATTCGGTCTTGCTTCATGTTGTCAATATGCTCTAAGGTCTGCAACCTATTACATGTTTTTGTAGCATGCAACGAGAGCAGCCCTCACCAATTTAGTTCACCAGCTATGTCACTGAGGAAAATATTGAAAAGGAGCATTCATAGTACTATTAAAGCCTACCCCTACCATCCAGATACTCACCAAGACAATCATGTGGTGTTCACCCTTTAGTACAGTCTGACTTCTGACTGTCTACAAGTTTAGCATCCATATAACAGTGTTGTCCCAGAACACTTTACTGGCACGTTTGTTGACACGCATGCAGTGGGTTACAGTTTTTGAGGCCTTAACGAAGTCAAGACAAACTGCAGCAAGATCAACACACAACACACCTCAAGTACCTTTGTGCCCCAGCCAAGGTACACAATCATACAGATCTTGCATGGCCTAACCTTTGAAAAGCCTTGCTGTCTGTGATCCATCACGCTCTCTTTTTGATGAGTGCATCCATTAACTCACCTAATAACGCTGTGAGACATAACTGGGTGGTAATTTTCAATTAGCTACATGCTACTTTGCTGGAGTATTGGTATTACTCTGACCTCAGTACAGTTGTTTGGCAAATCACAATACCCAGTGATAGACAGAACATGAATACCAGCATGTCAAACATTTCTGCCTGAAGTTCCCCAAGCACTCTTCGAGGATCATACATCCTTCCCGTGTCCCTTTGTTTCACGTAGTTCATCCCTTATCCTTTCCTCACTGATGGGGCTGGAATGCAGTTCAAAGCCACTCGCCATTAGCATTAGTTCAGGAAATTGTACCCCACGCCTCAATAATTACAAACCAAAGTGCCATGTAGTGGATCACCAATATTCATGGAATAATGAACAACTCTTCTGTGACTAACAAATCACAATAATTATACAGTACATCTAATTTTGCCATGTCTCCCTCATTGCATGTCCATCCTGCTACATTAAACCTAACATTGTCAGACCCCTAGCACCATAAGTCAACCGTTGCATGATGAAACTGAAGAATGCCTTGTCCCCTTTCTTAAACGATTGTAATCAACATACCTGTCGGGATTTGCTGTGGCTAAATGAAATAAAATGCTGTGTTGGACATCCAGGGTGATGGCCTCAAGGAGTCGTGAGGTTCTCAACACACTGTGCAATTGCCTGGGTAGAGAACACCTTGAATACTGCGTGCAGGTTTGGCATCCCTACTTAAAAAGGATGACATTGATTTACTGTAGAGGTGCAGAGTAGGCGACCAGGATAGTAGTGTGGCTAGTGCAAATTCTGGGAGGAGGAGATGGGGGAGCTCACCCACTACTTGCTGGAGGAAAGAGTACATAGGATGCTAGAGCGTCACGTATCTCAAGTGGATGAATATAGGAAGCCTTGATGGGTGTCTCTCACAGGTGAGTTGGTGGCCACCAGGGGATACTAAATTAAGCTTGCAGTGGTGCAAACGAGGAGGGGGAAAGCAGGAGGCAGTACTTCAGTGTCATCAAGCACTCTTGATGAACCATACAGCCTAATCTGATTGCTTGACAGTATGTGTGTTAGTATCTTACTGTATCTGTGCCTTTGCTCTCTCTAATGCATTGCCAGTTTCAGTTAGACATTCTCAGTACCTCATCCTTGTTCCATCCCTTTGGGTGTTCTTATATTTCCTGATCCCTCACCTTATTACCACACCCTGGCTGAAACATGTCTTGAGAACAGCAGTTGCTCACTACTTATATTTTCCATGGATAACACTCTGAGGTATCACTTTTCTGAATCCATGAATGCTTCATTTAGCCACTACCACTGCTATTACACTCCCCATTCTGATATCGGCCTCTCAAGGTCTCTGGTGAAACCAAGACACAGTTCAGCAAAGTTAACATTGTTGAGATCAAACAGCTTTGACCTAATGAGATTGTAGTCTCTGTCCCAATGCTGAACAACACAACGTTGCAAGTGCTGGATACCAGGTTCCCTAATAACTGGTGAACTGTGATTCTGTCATTGTCATTACTAGACATGACTTATGATGCCAAATACACATGCACATGGAGACCCTCATGAAATTGTCTGCATCATGTATTTCCCTACCGGCACAGCGAGGCAGTTGTATGCATCAGTGAATGCAACAATCAACATGTTGCTGTGCAAACATTACATACAATGGAACAGGAGGCAGAGCTAAACAAAAAGAAACATGTACAGCACAATATTGAAAGTTTAATAGAAAAGTGTGTGAAATACATGTTCATAGAAGTGTTGAATCAAGGGTAAATTTAACAAAAATCAGTTAACAAAGTAATGGGTGCCCCAAAAAATTAATTTGTCAAACTAGCTGATCAGGATGTAAACCAGTGTACTGTCAGAGGGTCTGGGTAGATGTCAAGGATACATCACATGCGCAGCTGGGGACAGAACACGACTACGTTGCCCAAGACATCAAAGACACCACAAGATGTACCAACGTCACGTGAATGCCCTGCATGATCGACAGTATCTACATCTGGAGGCAAAGAGAAAATGTCTTGATGATAACTTGCAGCCAAAGTCAGCACAGCTGGGTCCAAAACAAGGTGATCCATTTCCTACAAGAAAGGAGAAGACAATTATTATCCATCATGGAGTATGTGACCGCTCATTAAAATATTACATAATGAATGAGTTGTAAAATTTTAAATAGGAGCACAAACAATGTTGATAGCATCCAGAAAAGCAGCCATAACTATAGCAATCATGAAGTGATCCATAAGTCGGACACAAAGGTAGTCATCACAATGCACACTTTAAAAGATTGTCAAATAATGAGGAAAGCAGAAATTTTCTTTTTACATTAATTGTATCCACGTAAACTGGACCACCAGACTATCTCTAGTGGTGCTCTCAGCCAACATGATCACTCACACCTAATATCTCCAGCTCTTATACGTGGATAAGGTGAACTGTCCACTCATTCCTGGACAGCCGACCCCCTTGGATGTAAGCCCACCAGGGCAGGGTCAGCAGCTCCTTACAGGTGATCTGTCTGCAAATCTAGTGTGCAAACAGAAAGCTGCTGAGAGATGATCATGGGCAGGCTTGAAGATCCAGCACTAGGGGTGGTGTCTTACTGGTCCCACCATTAACAACAGTTTTTACCTTGTTTTCAATTATGGCCTAAGTGCAAATGTGGGGAGAAGCTCTGCACTCCTTGGGCATGCTTCTGCTGCCATGCATAAGGCTTCTATTGGTGCTATACACATATTCACATGCTGCTTGGAGCTGCGGCACCCAGCAAATGCCATGTGCCTCCAAAGCATCAGCAAGCTACTCAACCCTTACCCTAGGAAAGGTGAGCAGTCCTGCAGACACTATATCCTTTCCTACCCCTGCCTACCCATGAGAGCCAGGGCTTGTTCCAAAACACTGGTCACCAGCGTGGTGCATGGTGTGGCGTCCAGTGTTGCAACCATCAACGATGCCGGCCTGGCACTGAGAAAGCAGAATTACCCACACTCAGCTTAAGAACCTGTGAAGAGAAACCATAGTAATCAACCATGTGCAACTTTGAAAATCTTTGATGGAGCGGAAAAATTATAAACAATCAGTGAAAGCATGGACACATTGCACCACATAGTGAAACATCAATGAATGAGTAATGCTAAATTGAGATGCTTTATGTGAACCAATTTTGTGAAAGCTGATCTTAGCAAAACATGTGCAACTCAACACCATGAGTGGAACCAAGCAATGCCAGGGTTCAAAGTAATTGAGGAGATAGAGAAAAGGAAAGGGCCATTTACTGCAGTAAAAGAAATAAAATCAGATATGGAAGGCGGAGAGTAGGAAGGTCGGTCAGAATTGCACTGTACCTGCACATCACAAAGTGTGCTAAGGGCAAATTCATTATTCTGTATTGTACATGAGCACAGTAGTTGTGTGGATAGGTGGAGCATGCCCACTCTGACTAGTATGGGTTTCTCCTGGATGCCTTGGGTTGGTTCTCCGACTACCTGTCAAACCCGCTCCCAGCAGGTTAAGACAGGTGACACTGTCTCCAGTAGTCTACCTGTCTCTCGGGTGGTCCGTCCTGGGGCCATTACTTTTCAGCCTCTTTCTAAATTCCTCCTAAGCCCTGCCCAGGAACCTTCTCCTCTATGCAGATGATGCCGTCCTCTATATGTCCAACACTGACCCTCTGCAGCTCCACCTATCCCTCCAGTCCTCCTTCAACACCGCAGAACTATGGCTTGTGGCCCATCGCCTTGTCCTGAACTATTCCAAGACTAAGGTTATGTACTTCTCCAACCCATCTAATTCAAAAAAGCACTATGCCCACAACTTAGGACCGCCAACCATACCACCCTTGACCAGGTGGACTCCTTCAGATATCTAGGCCTAACACTTGACACTGCACTCACATTCCACCAGCATATCCACCTCCTTTCTACTACCCTCAACGTGCAGCTTGGGCTCCTGTATTGCCTCAAACACTGCTTTATCCCTAATGCCTTAAGGCTAGCTGTCTTCTCCTCAGTCCTCTCCCTGCTAGATTATGGCTAGTCATCTATGGGACAGCTAACTCTGGCACTCAACCAGACTACGTGTCTCCTAAATAAAGCTTGCCGCCTCACTTTAGGCTGTGACCGGCTAACTCATACATCGCACTGTACAATGCAACCAACTGGCTTAGCCTTGACAATGAGCTCAAGTTCCACACATGCCTCTTGGCAAAAAAATTTGCCCTTGGTCCCTGCCCTTCAGGTCTCGCACCAATAATAAGACCAGCCCAATCACTTAAACACACTCAGAGTTATGGTAAACACCTACTGTCTGTCCCCAACTGCCATACCTCCCTATACCAGAGGTCCTTCAGTTGCAGAGCCCCATCCTGGATGGATAGTCTGCCCCCACCGATTGCAAATAAGAACAGATTACGATCCTTCAAAACCACTCTTAGATCCCACCTACAGGCCTAAAACCTTTGTGCCTGTTCTTGACTAATACTTCATCCAATGACCAGCCTAGGCTACGGCCGGCTCCCCCTCCTCATAACCCTGCCACTTACAGAGTCCCTCTTGTATAGCTCAGCTCTGTTATACCATATTATGTTGCTTGTTGCCCTGCACTGTTATGCCATGTTGTGTTGCCTGTCTGCCTAACTTGACTAGGTCTCTCTGTGAGACCCACAAATGCCTCTGTAACTACTGTTTATGTAATACCTGACTATGTACTACTGTACTGCTATGTAACCTCTCTTCTCGTATGTATTACTTGTGACGTGGAATCTTTGTAAAGGAGTCCTTGACTTAAAGGTACTTCCAAATCTCCAATAAATAAATAAAATAATTAAAAAAAATGCCATATATTACGTAAGTGCATGGGAGACGATGACCTTAGACGCTGTGTGGGGTAAATTTTCGGATATGTCTCTGACTGGTAAGCAATGATTCAATGCCAAGAAGTGTTAACTGATCCATTCAGGGTACAAGAAACATCATTGCAGCAACTGGGTGGAGGGTGTGAAGTTATAGTCTTGAAAGTAGGAGGAGACAGATCTGGGGTTGCAGGAAACTGTGAAATGAACCACTGGTACAGTGCAGAAAGGAGCAGGAAAGGCTAACCAGAAGAATGGGTACATAACAAGAGGAATACTTCTGTGGTGGTGTGCTCATCATGACCCTGTGCAGGTACATGGAGGCAGCACATTGAGTAATGCATGTCATTTTGGGCGTAACTACAACTCAACATGAAACCAAGTCTGGGGCAAGACACATTGTAAAAAATCAAGATGGGGTATGTGAAAAGACTTTATGAGCAGAGACAGAGAATCATAATATGCATACCCTGAGTATAAGATTGATACAGTTGGTATCATGGAGAACATAAAAGTACCAGAAGGTTTGGAAAAGTAGAAAAATTGTGTATGTTCAGTCTTGATGAGGGAAGGAAAGACAGACGACACTATATGAAACTAGAAGGATGATGGTTCTGGATAGAGATGAAGAGACACTATTGCACATAAAGAATGTTAGAAAGGTGAAGCTCACTGACAAAGAAAGTGATGTTGCTTGAAGTTAATGGCGCACTTCTAGAGATATTAGGAAATATTAAGACAGAGAGTACAGACAAGGTGTGGTCCAGTGGTGGAATTTTATTTATTTATTTATCGATCTGTTTTACCAGCAGGGAGCACTGAACTACAAGTTGATCATCTCATGGTGTGATCTGGTGGGAAGGGGTTAGATAGGGTTGTGAAGGATGATCAGTTACAATATTATGTGGGTAGTACAAGCAATACAACATTGTAAGAGTATGCAACCATTGGAAGACAAGGCATTGTACAATACACAGCAGTGGAACATTGGGTAAATTACAATACATGTCCAGAAGCACAAAAAACATATAAATGTACACAAGAGTAATAATGCAACAGAACCATTATAGTGCATGAGTGTACCAGGAACAGGCATGAAGTAGTACACAAGTGCTGTCAGAGTAAAAGGACGTGGTAGGTTGTGTCTGGGGATGTAAAAGTCAAATGTGGGAGGCATGGCAGATACATTGTAACTAAATTATGAATTGTACTGTACTGTAGTAAATGTACTATATGGTATTAATGACCAGGACCACTTCAAAAATGAGTTTTTGCTCAATGGTGTCAATGCGTGGTTAAATAAAGTTGATTGATTGATCGATTGATTGAGTGTAATGTACTGAAGTGCTTAACAGTGTAGCAGAATTGATAGGTAGCATGACCTGTATCACATGGCAATTGTGTACGTCTGTATGCAGAAAACACAAGGAGCATTGGTACAAAGTCAGATGCAACTGAGTCACTCCTGGAAATAATGACATTTCCATGGGAAATCTCAGCTGGGCCGTGGTGATCAATGTGGAACTGTGCAGTGTGCTGTCAGACTCAATGTTTGTAGCAAGTAAAATGACAGAATAGCAATTGAAACAACATCACTGCCATTGATGAATCTTTGACTTAGTTCTCCGAATGGCCACATGGATGTCGTTAGGAATACAATGGTGAAGCCAATGCTGGAGTAGACCAATCAACTGGGCCACCATGCTGTGAATGAATGAAAGACAAAGGAGTATGAGTTGAAGGCAAACTTACCTGGAGTTCGGAAATGCAGTCGCCAGGAACAAAACCACAGCATACACTCTCAATTGCAGACGACATAACACAACACTTGTTGCACACACACCATTTGGGTCTGTTAGTCGCTGGTGTTGTGCACTCAGAACAGTGTTGTCTCCACTCAAGAATGTTGAATGCTAGACCACGTGTGTTTAAAGCCATCTCTACACAAAATTTAATGAGTCCAGCCATTGTGATGCAGCTAAGTTTTTCCTAATTTTAAAAGATGGAAAAGGCAATGCTATTAGGTGAATACCATTCTAAAGAGCTGATGGGGGTTGCATAATGAGTTGCATAACTGAGCAAGAGACACATATGAGACACAGCAGGAAGGCACAAAGTTGGAACATTAGGTCTGAAAGTACAGAATGGATAGCTAAGATTAGAAAGTATAAACCATTAATCAACAGTGTCGCGTTGAAGTGCACAAGGGCCATTGAACAGATAGAGCTTAATTGCTGGCACAGTGCATTTCATTTCAGGTATTGTTGACAATATACAATGGAAAGGAAACGAGCATTCCAATAACAGATTATCGTAATCTAGTTGCAGTTATAGCAACATCACAGAAAGTAACCATCTATGCAAATGAATAACATATGTAGAGTATAAACAAGCACAGTGTTGGAATGTACTGTATATTTCATTTAACATTACACCACTTGGTGATATCAGTGCGGATTTTGAACTTCGCACTACATTACAAAGTCCACATTGTGAACCAGTTGTGTTAGCTGATGACGAGCAACAGAATTACCAGCAAGTTTACTGTTTCAGAGTTGCATATGTTACAAGGACTGCCTTACAGTAACACACTCTTGACATTCATCAATGAATTGGACTGTTGGTAGACAACGCATCATGTGCTCTCACTGACATGGCAGCAAAGGCAAAAAAAAACCCAAAAATTACAATTTACATGCATGCAAAAACAAGTACTGTATGATGGATAAAAAGATTCAATTCATGGCGCAGAGTGGTATATAAAAAATGAAAAACTTATTATAAAACCTAAGAAGATCACCACAGTCCTGTAAATGCTCAAATAATGCTGAACGATGATTGCTATTGGTTGTATTTACATTTGATCATGATCGTGCACCTGCACGTCCATGCCCACATCCACGAGTATGCCCCCGACCACGAACATGGGGTGATGACCGTCCTTGGCTACAACCCCTCACAACGTGTGCACTTGTACCTTTGTCTGGACTATCATTCACATGTTGGGTAGTCACACTTGAGCCAACCATTTCTGTCCAAGAAGAATCAAGACTAGAGATGTCTGACATTGAAGAAGAGTAGTAGTTCTAAGCAAGACAAAAATGGGAGGTTAAAATGATTTCATAAAACAAGCAGCAGAACAGGATGAAACAGTATCACAACAGCTAAGATATACATTTGCAGTCACTGACTAGGCAAATGTTGTTTGATAATGTATGAGGTCTTTAACTAGCCCTGGCTGCTTGTAACGGATACGTTAGCTGTGTGATACGTATACCAGCTAATCAGTGCAACATTTGGTGGTGCTCATAGTCAACATCCCAGATGGCTAGTGGCTAAAAAGTAATTTGAACACTTGTAAAGGAAGGAAATGGAATCTACATGCACAACAACTAACACACAAAACCATTGGAAAAACACTAGTTAACAGTAGCCATACGCTAAACCACACTTCAGACTTGTATCACGGCACATTATTCAGGTGCCAATGTTGCATAACATTATGAATTCAGCAAGAACCATGCTAATTACCATTATATAGTAGTGGGGAGATACTAGGGACAACACAGGGTGCCTGCATGCATCTCCACCATCTGCTTCACATTTTAGTTCTCCCCTCTCCCCAGGGACTATTTTCATCCTTTCCATTGCTGACATGTGAGGCCCTATGGGTATTCGAATTCCTCACCCATCCTCTGTATCAGTTTCCTCTTTACCACCTACCCACTGCTCCCCCTCTAGGTTGCTTAGTAGCTCAAATTTTTTGTAGCACTCTATGCCAGCCTCCATCAAGTGACATGCGTTTCCCATGATCACCACTCTAAGCTGCCCCTCTATCTACTCTCTTGCCTGTCCTCCTTAGGAGCTCCCTTCTCACTGTCTGCTCTTCTAGGCTTTCCCACAACAGCCCCCACGACATTTCCCCTCCGGTCTCCTTGTATTCAGAACTTTTAACCCATAAGTTTTCACTGCTTGTCAATATCCATATCTAAGGCTCCTCTAAACCTACTATCTCCCCTCCTGCTTGCTGTAACATGACATCTTCTAATTTCTGAGCATTGTCCCAGACTACCCTCCACCACACCCATCTGTTGCCCATACCCTATCCCCTTATCCTTGGTCAATCTCCACGCTTACTCCTGAACTAATATATTTCAATCCTGATACAAGATAGCTGTATACAGAGTGGGCAGCCTCCATCTCTACAGGCCAGATTGAGAATGATTGCTGGCCAACAGCCAGTGCAGCCTACAACCCTTCCGAAGATGCCTGCCATGGTGGAAAAGAGGCCACCTTGTTTGTCCCTCTATATTCATAATGGACACATCCCTCTTTTCCCAGTCCCTGACCACTGGAATACTAACCTCCCTCTCCCCTCCAGGTAGCCATACTGGGGTGCATGAGATCGGTCATTCACTTCCAGCAAACAGCTATGCTCTATATAGCATGGCAGAAGACACCAGGAGAAAGGACTGCTGTGTGACTGGACTTCTCTGCTGGGACTAAAGTAGAAGAACTTTTTTACTTGGACCTTGGACCTTTAATTTAGGGTAAAAAAAAAACTAACATACAAAACAAAAAAAAAGTGTGTGTTTGTCTGGGTTAACGTAACTGAATGGGTATCTGAATAGTTAACTAGGTGTAAATCTCAGGTGATTGAAAGGACTTAACTGCTGTGAGGTTTAAATCACTTGTAGAAAGATCTAGTAAGTAGGGGAAGGGGCTTAGCTAGAGGGAAGCTGCATTTAAAGACCGCCTTAGAAAGATTCTGCAAATTGCTTGGCAGAAGACACCAGGAGAAAGGACTGCTGTGTGACTGGACTTCTCTGCTGGGACTAAAGTAGAAGAACTTTTTTACTTGGACCTTGGACCTTTAATTTAGGGTAAAAAAAACAACATACAAAACAAAAAAAAATTGTGTGTTTGTCTGGGTTAACTGAACTGAATGGGTATCTGAATAGTTATCTAGGTGTAAATCTCAGGTGATTGAAAGGGCTTAACTGCTGTGAGGTTTAAATCACTTGTAGAAAGATCTAGTAAGTAGGGGGAGGGGCTTAGCTAGAGGGAAGCTACATTTAAAGACTGCCTTAGAAAGATTCTGCAAATAGTTTGGCAGAAGACACCAGGAGAAAGGACTGCTGTGTGACTGGACTTCTGCTGGGACTATATTGCCCCCGCCACCCAAAGCTAGTTCTATTTTTATAGCCACAGGATTTGACTGACAACAGAAACTTCTTGTTTGGGAGCAGGAAGTGAGTGATCACAGAACCACCAAAGACCCACCATCTTAGAAGGGCAGAGTAGCTCTCCAGCCCCTCTAGTTGCTGCTGGAGGTCTGCCTCTGAGCAAGTAAGGGTCTACTGAGAAATATAGGATATTCTTGTCTCAGAACAGGACAATCAGGAGCTTAAAGGGCACACAGGCAGAAAGTAAGGAGAGAGAGAGAAAAAAAACAGAGGAAAGAGTAAGGATTGCAAACAGTTAAGGGCCAGAAATAAGACATGATTGAAGTGGTGCAGTGCAGTGGCTGGGAACAGCAGTCTTCGGGAGACGTTCTGGAGGATGCGGTGTTGTCCGTCTGCAGGCACCTCTCTGGGCTGAGGAGGAGGTTGCTCATCTCCAGGCTGAGGTGGCCAGGATTTGTGGGACCTCCTCTTCCATCCAGGACCACCAGTGCCACTGCCGTTGCCTCAGAGGTTGCCAAGAAAGAGGCGGTTGGACCACAGTGGGCTCGGGGAGGGTGAGGGTGGTGGAACAGGCGCATCCTCCAGTGGTACCTCTCACAATTCCTATGCCATTCTGGCAAAGTGTGGTTCCTCTATGGAGGCACCCACAGTGGAGACCAAGGAGGATGCTGGGAACCTCCACAAAGGAGACCCACAGGCGGGTGGCAGGGGACCTTCAGGGAAGGAAACAACTCCTGGTGGGGGCTCCATTGTTAGGAAGGTAGAACTGGGGAGGAAGGGGAGAGGGGGTAAGGTGCCTGCCTGGCGCCATGGCTTGAGGGACAGGGGCGAATCCTCAGGATTGCGGAGCAGCTGCCCAGGAGGGAGCTGGATGTCATTGTCCACCTAGGGACAAATGACCTGCTAGAAAGGGATTAGAGAAGTGCAGGAAGAGTTTGTGGAATTGGGGAGGGGCCTTGGTCAAGTAGCACCTGGTAACCTTCTCGGAGGTGCTGCCCATCTATGGCATAGGAGAGACTAGGTGTTCCGCTCCATGGGATTCAATCAGTGGTTGAAAAACTGGGTGGAGCTCAGGGATTTGGCTTCATTGGGGACTGGGGGTCCACCTGGAGTGATGCAAGCCTATACTGGCATGATGGGCTGCATCTGTCCTGAGGGAACCAGGATCCTAGGTGATAGGTTTAAATGCTTCATTGGCAAGCTTTTAAACTAGCCAAGGAGGCACTGGAAAGGAGCAGAAATCCTAGCCCCCCAAATAATCACGGTAGCAGTCGGCAAACACCAACATAGAGGTGTCGATAGGGAGGGCAGGGGTAAATGGAGAAAGTGACAAAGGCAAGAAGGACAGGATGGGGCAAAGGGAGTAAGGCCATCAGGAAATGGCGGGTAATGAGTACCAATGCTCAGTAGTCTGGGCAACAAGCTCCTGAGCTGGTGGCCATGATGGAAGAGGGATGCCTGGATATCGTAGCAGTCACAGAAACATGGTACACAGAGAACCATGACTGGGATGTTAACATACCAGGGTACATAACCTACAGGAGAGACAGGCAGGAGAGAAGAGGGAGAGTAGCTCTCTATGTAAAGGAAGGGATAAAGCAACTGAACAAAAAGAGTAAACAGGGAGGAGAAGAGGCACTGTGGGTCACCTTGGAGACTGGAAAGGGCACCACAATCCGCACAGGGTTGTGTACAGACCCCATGTCAGGGGAGGGAATGGACAAGGATATGATAGAAGGCATTCTCAGAATGGCAGAGAAAGGAGATGCTGTTGATGGGAGACCTGAATATGCCAGATGCTAACTGGAGCACATTGCTGCAGCCACATCCAAACAGGGCCATTCTTGATGCCCTACAGGTGGCAGGCATTAGACAGCTAGTTTGAACCCACTCATGAGGGCAATCTTAGACCTCGTTGCTCTCAAGCGGGGGCAGTGAGAGGATCTCAGATCTAGAAGTGGGTTGCCATCTGGGGACAAGTGACCATCAAACAGTGTGGTTCACGTTAAACTCGACTACAGAGTCAAGCCATACAAAGTGAGGTACTGGACTTTAGGAGCTGACTTTGGCAAGATGGGAGAGTGCCTCAGAAAGCACTAGCAAACAGGCTAGGAGGAGGTGTGGAGCAACAATGGGAATCATCAAAACTGCCATCACACAGGGCAACAAGCCTTTCGTGAAGCAAATAAACAAATCAAAACGAAAAAAGCCACTATGGTTCTCAAAAGGGTGGCTGTGAAAGTCAGGAAGAAAAGATAGCATTCGGAAGTATAAGAAACACAGAAGGAGCAGGACAGAGCTGTACCAGTTAAGGCAGAAGGAAGCAGGGAGGAAGTCAGAATAGCAAAGGCCCAAACTGAGGAAAAGATAGCCAACTCAGTTAAGAAGGGATAAAACCTTTTATAAGTACATCAGCGTGAGAAAGACAAAGGGAGGGATAGTGAGGCTGAATAGAATGAGACGGTGGGTGGGCAGAGGGGACAGTGAAAAGCAGGTATACTGAAAGAATATTTCTGCTCAGTATTCACAAAGAGGAGGGGAAGTGTCTAATCCAATTAACAGAAGCACTCTTGATGGGGGGGGGGGGTCGATCCCAGTCCTTTCACAGAAGAAAGGGTTCTGCAAGAACTCCTAAAACTGAAGGTGGACAAAGCAATGGGTCCTGATGGAATTCACCCCAGAATTCTAAAAGAATTAAGGGAGGAACTAGTGAAACCACTGGCTACTCTTTTTAATAAATCATGGGAGGATGGTGTGGTACCCGAGGACTGGAGGAAGGCAGATGTGATTCCCCTTCACAAAAGTGGGACCAAGACAGAGGCAGGAAACTACAGACCTGTCAGTCTGACCTCTGTGGTAGGAAAGTGATGGAGTCACTTCTGAAGGAAAGAATAGTTGAGTACCTAGAGGCCAGTGGAGCACAGGACCCAAGGCAGCATGGGTTCACAGCGGGAAGGTCATGTCAAGCCAGATCTAATAGATTTCTTTGACTGGGTGACCAAAGTAGTAGACCAGGAAGGGGCTGTGGACATGGCCTACATAGACTTTAGCAAGGCATTTGACACAGTCATAGAAACATAGACTTTGACGGCAGATAAGGACTGCTAGGCCCATCTAGTCTGCCCATTTCCCTACCTACAGGATAGGCTGCAGATCCTAGTTAACCAACAGCCAATTTCTTCCTACCCCCCACAAGAATTGCCTTATGTCTGTCCCATGCATTCTTGAATTCTCCACAGTTTTAGACCCACAACCTCCTCAGGAAGGCTGTTCCATGCATCCACTACCCTCTCTGTGAAATAATACTTCCTCACATTGCCCCTGAACCGCCCTCCTTCTATCTTTAAATTGTGTCCCCTTGTTCTAACAAGTCTCTTTTTCTGAAAGATGCTACCCTCTTGGACTTTGTTGATTCCACTGAGGTACTTAAAAGTTTCTATCATGGTCCCCCCTCTCCCTCCTTTCCTCAAGGGTATACATATTAAGCTCCTTTAGTCTCTCCTCATACGGCTTCTCTTGCAGACCCTGCACCATTTTAGTTGCCCTCCTCTGGACTACCTCTATCCTGTCTATGTCCTTGCAGAGATGGGGTCTCAAAACTGGACACAGTACTCAGATGGGGTCTTACCAACTGTCTGTCACAGGGATAACAACTTTCTGTTTTCTGCTGATGATGCCTCTCCCTATACATCCCAGTATACCCCCAGCCCTCCCTACTGCCTTCTCACATTGCTTGCTAACCTTAAGGTCATCTGATATGATTACTCCCAGGTCCCTTTCCTTTTTTGTTGTTGTTAGTACCTCCCCACCCACTGTGTATTCTTCCCCTGGGTTCTTGTTTCCCAGGTGCATTATTTTGCACTTCTTTGCATTGAATCCTAGCTGCCATACTTCTGACCATTCCTCCAACCTTGCCAAGTCCCTTTTCATCCTTTCCACGCCTCCTTGTGTATCAACCCTGTTGCAGATCTTTGTGTCATCTGCAAAAAGGCATACTTTTCCTTCCAGTCCCTCTGCAATGTCACTGATGAAGACACTAAAAAGGACTGGACCCAATACTGAACCCTGCGGTACCCCACTAGTAACCTCTCTTTCTTCAGAGTGGACTCGCACAAGATTAATAGTCAAATTAACCAGCCTGGGAGTGGGTCCCAGGGTGGTAGCCTGGGTAAAACATTGGCTGCACAACAGGACACAGAAGGTAATTATAAATGGAGTCCAGGCATGGCCAAGATGCTTCAAACAGCAGCTGATCCACGACTATCAATGCTTAGGAAAATGAGAATATGCACCAAGCAGCAGCAATAGTTTAATTTTTGCATCTCATTCTCACATGCTGTCTCAGAGGTGGTAGAACATGTTGAAATGCATTGCCTGTAAACAAAGGAGATAAGTGATGCACCACTATTCACTGCATCTTTACATTGCACAGATAGTTGAATTTAGGTAATGTTATTCACAAACTGGTATGGAAAATCTTTATGTTCCTGTGCCCCCAACCCCCTCCCAAAAAAAATGTATACAGTAATACAAATTCTCCACACAACAAATTAACGGTGATCTAGTGCAACCACCTCACACCACTCACAACACTTACTACAGCAGAACCCTGAAGGAGGTGCTGGCTGCATATTATCCTCTCACCACCACCACCACGAGCTGACGACTGGCTGTCAGTGAGTGGGAATGTACAGTCTATTAACCATATAGTGAACTTCAACAGTACACATGCACAGCGCAGTCACCAAACAGAGGTGTTGGTGATAGGGGCAGTGTGTCAAGGTGATGGCATGGGATTTCGTGGAAGGTGGTGGGTACATCGTGCATGCTAGCCGGTGGTTCAGTCAAGTAGACCACCAAGCATGTGCTTTTTTTGGGGTGGGGTGAGGTTATATATGGCGCATGAATTGGCAGCCTCGAACATATGGGAAGGGTGATCTCAAAGAAGTAAAAGTCGGCATCATGGAAAGGGAACATGGATTTATAATAAACATCTGTATCACAAACATCAGCATGGAGCAGAACACTACAGTGTGGTTGGAGACACCGGACATTGAGGAAAATGATTGCATATCAATATGAGTAAGCACTAAATCAGGGTGCTAAAATGTGGGATTTATTACATCAAGGAAACAATTAAGACTCTGAGGAGGGATGTAGCATACATACAAAAATTAATAAGTGCTGCATTAGGGAACACGACATAGGAGTGCATTACAAAAAGTATAAATGGGCTGTGTTACAAGGCAATGTTACAACAAATGTGTGTCTCATCATCAGTGCACTTGTAGACACCTAAAGCTCATGGGGTGCTCAGTGACACACTGATAACTAATAAATACAACGTGTGAAAAGTGCAGCAGGCTACAGTGCAACAGAAGTGATAGATAAATAAAACTATACATAATAGGTTTCTTTGTGCATTAGATCAGTTGTAATTACCAATTCTCTAGCCATTCTGAGGGAAGCTTGTAGGCAGGATGACATTAGCTGTCATGCACAAGAAGAATGGGACAGAAATGGGGAAGAGAATGTAAAGGGACTGAAGGAGGAAGGAAGTAGGATCGAATTACTGATAGTGGCTGCACACCTCCCCTACCTGCTTTAGACACTGTTAGAAGTGCAGGCAGATCCAAGGGCAGGTTCTTATCAAACCAAAGGCGGGGTCTCACACAGCACAGAATGGCAAAGTTATATTTGGATTTCTTACAAAAGTACAAGGAAGAAAAACAAACAAATCTTTGTGTCTTGATGGATCAAATATGGAGCACCACAGAGCCTAAATTCAGAACGGTGAGTGAGATCACAGATTCTTGGAAAAATCTGACAGTGCAGCTTTAAGTGCTCTGCCCAGGTGTCGCGGTTGCAGTAATGTACTGTAGTGTCTGTGCTTTTGTGCAGGTTGCCTGGTGCTTAAACACCCTCTGCTGGCCACTTGAGGAATGGTTTGGTGTTATGTCACTATGACTGCACTCACTCACCTGCTCTTCCAATGCACCCCCCCCCCCCCAAATAGGAAGATGTGGCCAGAAATTCAGTTTTCCACAGTCAGATTGTCTTTTGGCAAATATAGATTCCAAAGTGGACAGAGGCACATAAATGTTTGTAACTTGTTGTGTAAACTCCCAGGAACCCTTAAAACTCACAGTAGGAATTTTACTCCCAGCCTGTTGACACAAGGAGCAACTTATACTGCAGTAGGTGAAACTCAGGCTTTACAGGGAGTAACAAGCTCAGCAGTAACTGTAGGGCATCGTGAGAGAACACCAGGAATCACTTCCCCACCCAATGCAGCATGTGTATGTGCACAGTAATACAGCCCAGGCTGCAGCGGTTAGAGCACAGACCTCAATTTCATGCACCACATAGCCACTGACTGTGTGACAGGCTTTTAAAGAGATACTGTCAACCCCTTTAGGCCTCAGTGTCCCTCGTTTAAAAAACACATTTAATGATTGTTCAAATTCTAGAGACTATTAGTGCAGCTGGTAGTTTGATTCAGATCCCTTTTTTCTTTTAAAAAGTGAAAAACTGGCTGCCCACCATACTGGTGTTACCACAGCAAAACAGGTTTGTTTACATTTCTTGACCAGTTCCCACTGCATCTTTCTTGATCTCAGGAACACCCCCAACACAATCTAGCCGCTCATTATTCAGTGGGAATTGAGGAGAGTATTCTGTCATGAGTGGCTGCACTGTTCGCTGGTGTTTCTTATGTTCAGGAAGTGTGCACAAAGAGTCGTTCATTGATTTGAAGCAAAACAAAGCTGGGCTTAGCTATACATTCCCATGTATTTTGGTTCTAATAAGCAAGGAAGCAGATAAAACAACCAACAACATCAGTGAATTTTAGAGAAAGCAAGCAATCACAAAATGTGGGGTTTTACCTAAAAATAATACAATGCAAAAAAGGTTGACAGTGTCCCTTTAATTCTCCCACTGTAAAACTGGGTAAAATGCAAGTACCCTACCATAATGAAAATACTGCATCTCTTTTATTTATACTGGCTAAATTCTTAAAAAAAAAATTTCATCTAGCTAAACTGGAATTCAGATATTTTACTCAAGATAGCAAAGACAGAAACTGCAGTCACGCCACCAGCGCTTGTAGAGGAAAGTCAGTGAATTTAAACCTCAAGGCAAAGGCAGGAATGGGGTTGCTCACTTGTGCTTAGGTAAAGACAATCAAGTAAGCACACAGGAAAAACCTCGCACTCTCACAATACTGTACCTGTATAGTTAGATAACGACTCAAGACAAGCATATTGTAAAGCTAAAAAAAAAATCTGTTGTCTAGATAAACTGGAATTGTCTTACCCAAGAGGGAAGAGACAAAAGCTGCACTCCCACCAGCAGCAGCGGCTCTAGCCACAAATGGTTACCAGGGCACAGCAGATGGTAGCCAGGGCACTTATATATTGTTACTATGGGGGAATCTCTGCACCATATGGGGCACATCATTTTTTTTTACCAGGGCACATGCCCTGGCGGGCCCTGGTGTAGAGCCGCCACTGCCCACCAGTGTTTTCAGAGGAGAGTCAATTTATTTAAACCTCCACATGTATTGGACCTCTTAGTGCAGACTGACAGGATAAGGCACCCCTGGCAAGGCCTTAGTGGCATATACGTAGGGCTGCCTCATCCCATTGGTTGGCATTAAGGTGTGCCATTACATGTGCAGTTTAAATAAATTGATTTTTCTCTGTGAGTGCTAGTGTGCGCCATTTTATTTGTTTTCGTCCCAGTGATACAGACCAAGTTCTGTGTGTGCCGGCAGCATCTTTATTGGTACTGAATGCGCGGCTCCTTTTGCTTTCTTAGGAGATCTTACCATAACTGGAATTACATACAGTATGTGGAACTTTTTCTTATGCTGCTATTGCTTCACTCTTCTACAGTAACAGCAAATGTGTAGAAAAAGTAACAACAAAATAGTTATTTGAACATGTGTGTAAGTTTAACTTAATAATATAGGCAGTCACAATCTTGCTGATAATTTGGGTAAAAGACAATGCCTTTTCACTAATTGTAGCTGAATTATTTTATCCCATTCTTTCAAGAATGGTCCTATTTTGTTTTGTATGAATATTTTCTAGGAATATAAACAGACTAAACCATTTGGTGGCCTTGACTCCAGAAATAAAAGAATATTTGTAACTGAATGTGAATGTGTATATGCTGCCATTCATACCATTTAGTTTGATGAATTTCAGAGTAAGATATAAACAGTTTAGACTTCAACAGGCTTGTTTAGAATTGTACAGCATGTTGCCTGTTAGGCATACGTTGGTGCCATGTCTCCAGGGCCGGTTTTAGGACTTTGGGGACCTCCAGCAAACTTTCGATGACTGGGGCCCCTCGGCGCCTGGTAGCCCGAGCAGGGCTTCCCGCACATGCGCGCTCCCACAGACAGGCGCCACACACAGACTAGTAACCTAAAGGCAAGCAATATTAATTTAGAAATACATTTATATTTATACTATACTTGCAAAAGTGTTCCTTCAGCTGTCGCTAATTTTTCTAGCTCTGCAGCTCTCTGTCTATGCAGTCTCCTCTCTCCCACTAATAAAATGGGGTATACTACTATATATTTACTCTAACTGACAATAATTTGGACTGAAATAAATGTTCAGAATAGAGACTCTGATAACAGATACACAAGATGACACAGTTGCTCAGTTATTGACTGTCATCATGTGTATGTTGCTTCAGAGTCGGAGAGTGAGACTAAAGGCTATTCAAACCATTTATTTTTTCAGTTCAAATTATGGTCCATTCCAGTCCAGACCATCTCATCTCTTAGCCAATCTCTTATATAAGTAGACTACTGACAGTATATTTACATGTACATACCTAAAAAAAGGAAGCATGGCAAGGCATTTGTCTATCTCTGGGTGGGTGTGTAATCCTCCTCCTCCTTTGGGTCTCTCCTCAACACCGTGCACCAGTGGTTTTCTATGGCTGGTTTGGAGGATTTGCAGGTGGCTGGCAGGCTGCTTGCTGCAGTGCTGCTGAGCTTTAAAAAAAAAAAAAAATGTACAGCCTTGTTCTCAGCAAGCAGCACTAGCACTAGCAGGCTAGCAGCAGGTCGGCAACAGCATGGCAGCAGTCAGGTCAGGAACCAGGAGGTCTGGCTGGCTTCTCTCTCCCTCTCAGTCTCTCTCTCCCCCCTCCAGTGGCTTCAACAGTAAATTTCTCTCCGGCACTCTGGAACTGGTCCTCTGCTGAATGGTTCCAAGAGCGCCAGAGGAATCACTTTTATGCTGCCGCTACTGACCTGAGGGGAAACAAAAATTGTTAGGTCCAGTGGGAGGAGGTGCGATTTTAGCCAAGGACTGTGTGGAGCCTTGTGATTGTCTCACAGCATGTGCAGCACAATAGAGGGAACATGGAGAAACAGATGACGAGCATGGCATAGGCTACAGACAGGAGGCCAGCATGGAATTTTTGTTTTGATGTTTGGGGTCCGGGGAAATCGGCGACAGCGACGGCAGGTGACGGGTAAGTAGGACGGTGCTGGGGCCCCACATCTTCGATCCACGACCACATTAAGGTATGATTTTGTATGAGTGTCGATCCTTAAGTTGGCGTTCATGGCGTGGCCATGAGGTAGCAGGACAGCGTGGTCTGGGGAAATTGGGCAGGCGGGCTGTTTTGCTACTGTTACAGATTTGCTGGCTTGCTGCAGCTATAAAATGGAAACAGGGGAATCTGAATGCTGTGCAGGGGTACATTTGGCTCTTTGACTGTTTATTCCCCAAGTACTGTATCTCCGGACTTGTCTCGCAACTCGCTATGTGTTAGTGCTATTTGGGGGCCTCCTGCAGTCATGGGATACATTTGGGGGCCTCCAGCGGCTGCGGGGTTGGCGAGTGCCTAACGCCGGCCCTGCATGTCTCTACTAAGTGCTTCACATTTTTAGTGATGCATGTCCAAGTATTGTGGATCCACGTATTTCCTTGTCTGCAGTGTGGGCTGACACTAAACCTGTCCACAGGGGCGTCATTTCAACAAAACCATAGGGATTGCAAGACCAGAGGCCACCTGTGTGTCACGCAACCCAGACAGTGTGGCCATGCATAATGTACCGCTGTACCCATGCAAATAAAGGATCCTCCATGCATACAGGGCACAGTGGTATATTCAGAGCGACTCCCTCATGACCCAGTCTGGATCATACTAACATGCTAAAATGCCAGCAGAATAGGCCTAACGGTCTTTCGTGTCTGCTTGTTTGGTCAGCCCCCACCCTGGGAGCTGACCTTGCTAGCTCCCTCGCCTCAGACAGGCCAGCTTCCTGAGAGTCCTCCCGGCTTCTCGGCTCTCAACTTCACAACAACGATAGATGGACAACTCCTGACATGCACTAACAACAAACGTGGTGAAGTAGCTCAGCTCACACAGGCATAAGCGTGATATTGCACTTTTTAGGGACATGGATATGTTGTTCATCCACACTGTCTGGCAGGTTCCTTGCCGCTTTAAATCTTGCCGGAAGGTCTTCAAGCTGGCTCCTCCCACCCACCCAGGTGGTAAAACTCTCGGCTTCGCCCTATGACGCCAGATCTTCCTTACCGCTTGGAAGCTCAGGTTCCCTCCTTAACGCTCTGCGAGTAGACTGGATCCTAATTCTTCGGTTAGCCCGAAACTTAATCTCAGATTTTCAAGACTTCAGTCAAATTACTCCCTCGCGGCTGCGATGGACAAATCGACTCCCGGATTTCAGCGGTGCTCATGTGGGCAGAAAATGTCCAGGACGGATCCGCACTCCACATGCGTCTGTTGCCTCGGCCTAGACCATGACCCGCAGGCCTGCGAGTTATGCTGTTCGTTTTCGGCCAACATCCTGGAAGCCCGCGCTGCCCGGTTACAGCTTGGGCACCCGGAGAAGCGCTACCCGCCGGTGAAGTCGAAGGAGGCCAGTTGGGTGGTTACTGCGGTGGCTGGCTCGGCTGAGCAACTCGCGCAGATGATGGCCCTCGAGGAGGAGGCGGCCCAGGCCGCATCATCCTCTTCCTCGGTCATGGCATTTATCCTACTCTCTCTGGGTACTTCATATTCAGCTTCCTTTAAGGAGCTTTGCCAGTCCCTTTCCACGAAGGGAGAGGGGCCATCGGGACATTCTTCTCGGTCCAAAAAGAAGGACTCGAAAGGTAAGTCCCACCGTCGGCGTTCGTGGGAGCGGGAGAGGTCCCCTTCCCCGGACAGTCGACACTCGACTTCGGTCGAGGTTGCGGCTAAGGCTGCGGCTTCACGGTGTCCCCGTCAGGTCAGCCGGCGAGACACCCGTCGATGCGGTCGAGATTTTCTCGACCCGTCGGACGGGCTGTCGACTGGTGAAGCCGACAGCCCTTCTTCACCGGTTCCCCCGGTGGAGACCGAGGACTTGCCTGTGCCTCCGGTGCCGGAGTCCCCGGTCAAGGCTTCCGAGCTGAGGGAAGATCGGATGTCCCCCGCCCCTTCCCAGACCCGTCCTCAGAAACACCGAGGATCTCGGTCTCGGTCTTGGACATCGTCTCGGTCCAGCCGATCCTGCCAACATCAGCGGTCTCGGTCTCGGCACCAAAGTAAGCGGCACCGCTGCTCATCCTCATCTTCCTCCTCGGAAGAGGAGAGGCTTCAGCGCAAATTGCGTCGATGCTACGACGACCTGATGTGGCAGCAGTTACTTCTGTCTGGGAACAAGCCGACGCCGTCGCCTTCCCTGGCCATTAAGTGGCTGTCACCCGAGCAGCCGAAACAACCCCTCGTTGTAGTTGAGGTTCCCAAGCCTGGGCCAGTTGTTCGGCCGAAACCAGCTGCCCCACTGATTGTGGTGGAACCTCCGCCTCCACAACCGAAATCGGGGGCGCTGACCAAGGACTCTCGGTCGGGTCAAGGCCTGCCCCACAGGTTGTCAGTCACCCTCACTCTTGACCGTCCTCGGCAGGTGGATGGTGGCTTGGGCCCCAGGCAGCTCTTCGCGGACTCCTCGCAGTCCGACGACGTCTCTTCCCTTTTCTCCAGGCCCATTGACCTGAAGTCCTCCAGGGGCCAGTCGATGGACGAAAGCCCATCGTCCTTCATGGGTCTGCTTCTGCTCATCTTGGAGTCTACCAGGATGCAGCTCGGGCCAAGTATCCCCTAACGGAGATACTGGACCTAGGGGATTCACCCACGGAGGCCTTTCCGGTAGCTGAGGCCATTGTTGGCCCAGTCTTGGAGCTCTGGCAGTGGCCTGCTTCCTGTACTGCGCCTTCGGCCAGGATGGCCAGGACGTATGCAGTCCCTACCGGCTCTTTGTCCGTTTTTTCGGAACACCCCTCCGCCGAGGGGTTGGTCACCGATAGCATTTTCCGGCATTCTGGGAGCGCTAGAGATGTGGATAAACCCTCCAACAAGGAGTCCAAAAAGCTGGACTGTGCCGGGCGCAAGGTGTACGCAGCGTCCTCCCTTGGCCTCCACCAGGACAGCTCGGCCGTGCTGATGGCACACTTCTCCCACGCCCTCATGGGCTCCCTGGATGAAGTGATCCCTCATCTCCCCGCCGACCTGCAGACCACGGTTAGGCAGGTACAGGACCAGGGAAGGGCAGTGGCAAAACAGCAGCTCCAAACGGCTCTGGACATTGGAGACTCCTGTGCCAGATCAGTTGTGGCCACAGTGGCCTTGCGCCACAGAGCATGGCTGAGGATATCCACCTTCATGGCGGATACCCAGCACAAACTGGCGGATGTCTCCTTCCTGGGGACCGACCTCTTCGGCCCTGGAGTGGAAGGTCATCTCCAGCAGATCGAAAAGTCCAGTGCCACTCTGGACTCTGTCACCTCCGCCCAGAAGGACAAGGGCCATCGACAACAACAACATAAGTCCTTTCGCCCTTCTGTGCCTGCGGCACGTCCGGCCCAACAGCACCAACACCAGGGCCAGCAGGCTCGCGCATGGCACCCCAAAGCCAAGCCTGCGGCTTCCTCTAATAGGAAGCTGGAGGAAAAGGCCCAGAAGGTCCCTCAGCCGGTCCCTCCTCCAAGTCTGCCCAGTGACGGGTTGAGGGGTGTCGCCCCCAGCCTCGTCACTCCCCCTGGGTTCCCCCCATAGGGGGACGGCTCCGCCACTTCCTTTCCGCCTGGTCTGCTATCACCACGGACCGCTGGGTGTTGGAGGTGGTAGGAAAGGGCCTGCCCCTGGAGTTCGTGCAGGCCCTGCCCTTCCAGGCCGTTGCCCTCGGGGCTACGAGATCATGATCTCTGTCGGCTCGCTGAGCCGACATCACCCTGCTCCTCGAGAAAGAGGTGATCAGGAAGGTGGCGGATCCTCTTCCAGACTCGGGGTTTGTGTCCAGGTACTTCCTGGTCCCAAAATGGACGGGGGGCTGGCGCCCCATTCTCGATCTGCATGACCTAAACAGGTTCCTAAGGTCTCGGACCTTCAAGATGGTCACTCTGGCTCAGATTATCCCATCCTTGGAACGAGGCGTGTGGTTCTGTTCTCTGGACCTCCAGGATGCGTTCTTTCCGTCCCAATCTCCTGTCCCACCAGAGATTCCTCCGCTTCAGGGCAGAGGGATCCCTCTACGAGTTCCGGGCCATGCCCTTCGGCCTTTCCCTAGCTCCCAGGGTCTTCACCAAATGCATGGCAGTGGTGACAGCATTCCTGTGGCGCCGAAGGGTCCGGGTGTACCCCTACCTGGACGACTGGCTGATTGCAGCCCCCTCCAGAATGGAGGTGGAGCGGTCCAGAGATCTGGCCCTCCAGGTTTGCTCTCAGGTTGGCCTCCTCATCAACGAGGCCAAGTCGGAACTCGTGCCAAAGCAGGTGATCCAATTCATCGGGGCAGAGCTCGACTCTCTACAAGCCAGAGCACAGCTCCCGGTGGACAGGGCTGAGGTTCTTTCCTCCTTTGCCCAGTCATTTCAAGTTGGGCAATTGTGCCCTGCCCGAGACTTCCTTCATCTCCTGGGCCTCATGGTGGCATGCACCAGCGTGGTCCATTGGGCCCGTTGGTACATGCGTCCCCTTCAATGGGGGCTGGCCAGCCAATGGTCACAGCACTTCGATCCACTGGATCAGCTAGTGACAGTGACCCAGGGGATGTGGAACACTCTCCCGTTTGTCTACCCTGAGCGGACGGTCTCTCTATCGACCGATGCCTCTTTGATGGGTTGGGGTGCCCATCTGGGGGAGCAGAAAGTGCATGGCCTCTGGTCCCCTCGGGAGTCCCGATGCCACATCAATCTGCTGGAGCTTTGAGCAGTTCGTCTAGCCCTCACCGCCTTCGCTCCGTTTGTACGGGGTCAAGTGGTTCAGGTCCAGCAGGACAATACGACGACCGTGTACTACCTAAACCACCAGGGCGGGACGCGCTCCATGCCTCTGTGCAGGGAAACTCTCCACATTTGGTCACTCGTGCGCAGCCTGGAGGCGGATCTCCTTGCCATCCATGTGGCTGGAGCCTCCAACACCCTGGCCGATGCCGTAAGTCGGATAGGGGCTGCGTCCCACGAGTGGTCTCTCCTGCCGGAGGTGGTACAAGATCTGTTCTCCCACTGGGGCACGCCTCAGGTGGACCTGTTTGCCTCAGGAGAATGCAAGCTGAGACTGTTTCATGCCCGCCCCACCCAGCAGGGCTCGCTGCAGGGGGATGCCTTCTCGAGGCCGTGGACCCCGGGCCTCTTCTACGCCTTTCCCCCATTTCCCTTGATCCACAAGGTGCTTCTCAAGGCGGGGAGGGACAAGGCGCAGGTGATTCTGGTAGCCCCAGACTGGCCCGCCCAGTTCTGGTATCCAGATCTCCTCAGTCTCAGCTCCAGGCTTCCGAGGCTGCTTCCAGCACGCCCGGACCTGATCTCAGTCAATCAGGGGAAGGTATTCCATCCGGACCTTCAATCCCTGCACCTGACGGCCTGGTTCCTGAGCGGCTAGAGTTCCAAGCCTTGGGTCTTTCCGAAGAGGTCCTCAACGTCGTTGAGGTGTCCCGTAAGTCGACCAGAAAATGCTCGCCTTCAAATGGAAGAGATTCTCCATTTGGTGTCGGGGCAAGGACCTGGACCCTTCCTCCTGTTCCTTGGCAAGCATTCTGGACTACCTGTGGTCCCTTTCTCAGCAAGGGCTTGGTCAACGACCCTCAAGGTGCACCTGGCAGCCATCTCTGCTTGCAGGCGTGGGCTGGGAAGCAGTCGGTGGCGCAGGGGAGAAGGTGATCTGGCGCTTTTTCAAAGGCTTTGATCACATATCCCCTCCGGTGCAAGAACCTCCACCTCCGTGGGATCTACTGCTGGTATTGGCTAAGCTCATGGGTAAGCCATTCAAATCGATGCACAGGTGTGACATCTCTCACCTGTCGTGGAAGACTGCCTTCTTGGTGGCTATCATGTCAACCAGAAGGATGGGAGAGCTCCAGGTGCTGTCTATCGAGTCTCCTTATCTGGTCTTCCACAGGGACAAGGTTGTCCTGCGCCCCCACCCAAAATTACTTCTGAAGGTGGTGTCGGAGTTTCACCTTAACCAGATGTTGACTCTGCCGGTGTTCTACCCCAATCACACCTCGGAGGCCGAATATAGGCTCCATACTTTGTACCCTAGAAGAGCACTCGCTTACTATAAGGAGCGGATGGCTGAAGTTTGGGGAGAGGTTCGGCAGCTATTTGTCACCTACGCTGAAGCTGCACCTGGCAGACCTGCAGCCAAGCGGACGATAGGCAGGTGGGTCACCTCCTGCATAGATCTCTGCTATAGGTTGGCGGGCATGGAGCCTCCCAGAGGGATAAGAGCTCATTCTGCCCGCCATACCGCTGCATCGGTGGCTGCTTCCAGGGACGTCCCTTTCCACGAAATCTGCAGGGCTGCTACCTGGAAATCAGCACACACCTTCATTTCCCACTATCACATCGACCTTGAGTCACGCCGGGATGCTGGTTTGGGGGCCTCGGTTCTCCAGTCTATATTTCCTAAGTATGGGGTGTGCGCCTTGCCTCCCTCCTCCCAGAAAACTGCTAGGAGTCTGCCAGACAGTGTGGATGAACAACATATCCATGTCCTAGAAGTACAGGTTACTCACCTGTAACAAGAGTTCTAGGAATGGTATAGTTGTTCATCCTACATTTCCCTAAACCTCGGCTTTGATGCACAACCTGGCTTCCAGCGGGCTAGGTCTGGCGTCATGGGGCAGAGCCGAGAGTTTTACCACCCGGGTGGGTGGGAGGAGCCAGCATGAAGACCTTCCGGCAAGATTTAAAGTGGCAAAGAACCTGCCAGACAGTGTGGATGAACAACATATACCATTCCTAGAACTCCTGTTACAGGTGAGTAACCTGTATTTTGGTGACGCTGGAGTCCACGACCTGATGTGACTGGCTGGCAGGATGCAAAGGTTGTCATGGACTGGTTGGGGGCCGGCAGGTGGACTGCAAGGGAAGGGTGGTGGTGGGGAGGGGCAAAGGCCAGGCAACAATAAACAAGATAACGATTAAGAAAGAAAAAAAAAAAAACTGGCAGAATAAATGGGCCAGCCAGCAAGCAGCCACACTACAGCAGCTGAGTCAGGCAGCAGGGGTCACAAACAGAATGTACGGGGTCACAAAAAAATTCATAGGGGTCGAAAATGTGACCCCTAAATGACATCCCTGCCTGTCCAGAACTGTAACAAAGGGAGCAGTTCAGGTACCTCACTCCTTCTTGGAAACCCAGGAAATGCTTTTGTGTCTGTCAAGCCTCAACTAGTCTCTAATTTCACATCTGGAGAGTGTCTGAGCAACTTTTCAGTTCCTCTTATGAGACTTCACAGGACTCCTCCTTGTGGATACTCTGTGATAACTGCTCTAAGGTTGACAGTCTTCACCACCCCATATGGGTAATGACCAGTCACTATTGTGGTAGAAGCAGCATCTCCACAGAGGTCTTACCCCTTTCTCAGCCTTAAGTACTGGTGACAGTGATTTGTTCTTCATAGGAGTGCAAAGCCCACTCTTAGCCACTCTACTCTACTGCCTCCCTAGCACGCAAGTCTAGGCCATTCACTACCCATATAAAGAAAATTGTGAAAGCTGAACTTTTTAGAACCAAGATTTCATATCTTCCACCACAATAATTGTACAGGACTTTTTCAATTGCCATAAATTTAAATGCATGTTTTCCCTGTACTCAAGGACATTTACTGTATGTATATTTGGCTGTCTTCCCCTTATTCATGTCTGCGAAGGCTCTTATGAAGGCAATAATCTACTTTATGGTTTTGTTGTGTTGTATTTTCAAATTAAGTTATTTGCAATTTCAAGTAGGTCGTCATTTTAAAATTTGATCAAGGAATCCTTCTCTTAAATGTAACAAATGCGGTCATTCTTGTGGAATGAGCAGCCTGGAGTTTTAGAATTTAGAATGAAATTCAGACTCTGCTGTGTGGTCATGCCCACCCCTACACTATGTCAGATTTATTTCTACGCCTGAAGAAAGCAGTCACCCTGAAGTCTTCTCTTCAACTTCAGAACGGTTCTTGGTTTATTATTTTTACAAAAACTATTATAAGTATACTGTTTATTTACTTTATTGATAACTCTGCATTAATTAGGTTGTTATATTTTACATTTTTCTCCGGTTCCCCATCGATTCCTAGGATCCGGACAAGGCCGTTTTCAGGAACCATCTTAAAACTTCTTTGTCTCGCAGACAGTTACTGTAAAATTATACTGCTTTGTGGTTTTTAATGTTGTTTATTCTCTGTTCTTCTCTATTTGGGAACTGAGACAATTTTTTTGTTTGTTTGTTTCCATAGAGATTTTTATCCTCCAGTCACCCCGGGCACACCCCCTTCTACCTGGTTCCCCCAGTCCTGTCACCTGGCTACCACATTAGTTACCTTCTTGCTGATGTCCTGTCTGCCTGGACTGTGGTGGGAGCCTGCTCACTGGTGCGGAGTCTGTGGGGAACCGGATGTCGTCTTGCAGCAAGAGAATTTTTTTTCCTTCTGGTTAGGTTCCCCCTAGACCTTCCCCGTGCAGTGGCATAGTGGCAAGCTCCACTTCCATGGAGACATCCTCAAACACCTGGGTTGGTCCATTGATGTAACATGCCCAGACCTGCCCTGCTACCCGGATACCTCCAGGTGGCAGTTGATAGCGAGTCATGTAAACTTCCCTCCCCAAAGGAGAGCTGTCCTGCGGATGCTCGATCCTCCCAGCCCAGCCCTGAGTGATTCACGTTCATTCCCAAACCAAGGTCGCAGGTGTGACAGGAGTTGAGGCGATGAGCGCCTCAGCCCTCCACACCACTGGGCCGGTGAACTGAGCCCATATTTGACAGTTTGGCCTAAAAGAATTATCAGTTAAGGTATTTCAGCTTGCAGTTTAATTTTAGGGGAACCAAACCGCATTTCATGTATTTTTAACCATTTTCTGTCTAAAAGGTTTTTTTTGCAATTCAGAAAAATTAATTTGCTGGTGGCAGCACATTTGAAAAGGAGAGGTGCGGTGTTTTTTCCTTAACTGGACGACTGGCTTATCTCAGGAAAAACGCAGCAGGAAGCAAACTCCTCCATACCACTGACTCAGAATATTTTGGAGGATTTGGGCTTCCTCATAAACCACCAGAAGTCTCAAACAGAACCAGTTCAGGTTCTGGACTGTATCAGTGCATAGCTGGATATGCTGCAGTGGAAGTATTTCTTCTTTTAACAAGGGTAGCAAATCTGATTTCAACCGCTAAATCTTTAAGAGCAGGTCAGCCAAGGTCTGGAAAGGATTTTCTATGGCAGCTGGGTCCCATGGCCTCCTCCACAACCGTGGTACCAGGGGTCAGATTACAGATGAGAGATATACTCAGTACCACCTAGGGGACCATAGATCTCAGAGGTGGGACATCCTATCCAAATTGGTGCCTGTCACAAGAACCTTATTAGGGGCACTAGACTGGTAGAAGGAAGAGTGTAGCCTCAGAGAGGGGATTCCCTTCCTCCAGCTATTCCCGACACTCAGTCTCACAACAGATGCCTTCCTCCTAAACTGGGGTGCTCACCTGGAGGATGTAACTGTGAGTTTGCACATGGAATGTACAGGAAATTCAAGAAAACGTAAATCTCTTGGAACTCAAGACAGTGTACCTGGCAGTGCAGGCATTTTCCTCTCATATCAGTGGTCAGTTTGTCCAGATCGGAACAGAACAGACATCACCACAACCCTGTACTACATAAATAAGCAGGGAAGGATAAGATCTTAAAAGCTGTGCACAGAGGCCATGAAGATCTGGAACCTGGCATATTCCTTTGCAGGTGCAGCTGTCCACAGTACACCTGCCGGGGAAAGGCAGTGTGCTAGCAGACTCCCTGAGCAGGATCAGCCACAGAAATCATGAATGGACCCTGAATCGGTAGGCACTGGCATCAGTGTCCAGAAGGTGGGGTACACAAAAAATAGATCTGTTTGCCTCCTGAGAGAACAACCAACTCCCACTTTTCTGTTGCAGACTCCCAGTAGTGGGTTCAATCCCAGAGGACACTCTGGTCCTTAGCTGGTCAGGGGAGTTTATCTACACCTTCCTTCGTTTCCCACTTCTACTGAAAGTGCTGATAACACTGAGAAGCGAGTCCGCAACAATGATTCTAATTGCTCCAGACTGAGCCAGGCAAACCTGGTAGTCCTTGCTCCTGTCCCTCTCCAGCAGACAGCCTATCAACCTGCCCCTGAGCTACAACATGTTAACACTGTCCCATGGCAGGATAACATTCCCAGATCTGAGAACTCTACAGCTCAGAACGTGGCTGTTAATGAGCTAGAGTTCTTTGAACTGAATTCCTCTGAGATGGTTATGGAAGTACTCAAGGTTTCCCAGAAAACCAGCAACAAGGGAAACTTGTGCTTCAGAATGGAAAATATTTCCCTTCTAGTGCTCTCCCAAACAGATCACCCCCCTTCAGGCAACTCTGTCCACAATCCTGGACTGCCTAGTCCACCTTCAGTCCTTGGGACTAAGGCCTTTGACTCTGAAGGTGCATTTGGCAACAGTGTCTGCTTACACATCAGCTGGCAAATATAGGTCAGTGGCCTCACAGCCATTTTCAAAAAGTTCTTCAGGTGCCTTAATCACCTGTACCCTTCAGTGAGGGAACGTGTCCCCTCCCTGGGATTTGAACTTATGCCTTGCCCAAGTGATAAAATTCCCCTTAGAGTCCATGGTGACTGCTGCACTGAAGTATGTTACCTGGAAAACATGTTTCCTTATAGCAGTGACATCTGCCGGAAAGGGTGAGCAAGCTACAGGCCCTCTGTACAGATCCCGACTATATAATTTTCCATATGGACATGGTAGTTCTAAGGACAAACAGGGAATTCCTCCCAAAATAGGTGTCTGAATTCCACCTGGATCAGTCAGTTGCCCTTCCAGTTTTCTTCACAGGACAGTCCACCTCAGGTGAGCAAAAGCTGCACAGTCTGGATGTGAATAGAGCACCGAGTTACTAGTTGGACTACACAAAAGATACCAGGTCCACTAGCACTCAGCTGTTTGTTACCAGTGGTGAAGTGCTAAGGGGCAAAGCAGCATCCAAGAGAACAGTTTCTCGGTGGATCATGTCCTGCATTCAGTTCTGTCATGAGAAAGCGGGCACACTGCCTCCCAGAGGGCTCAGGGCACACTCTACAAGAGGCACTTCTGCATCTGTGGCAGCATCAAGGGGGTATCCCTCTGCAAGAGATTTGTAAAGCAGCTACCTGGAAAACAGTGCACACTTTCACAAAGCATTACTGTCTGGCCATACTTTCCAGAAGGGAAGCCAGTTATGGCACTGCTGTCTTGCAGAACCTTTTTTCTAAATAGGTTCTGTACCCATCCTCCCATGGTACTGTTATGGAGTCTGCACTTGTTAAACTTTAGTGAGGGATTCCTGGGGCTTGAAGAAAAATTTACTCACCATAGTCATGTTGTTTCTTCCAAAGGGATCCCTCATTAAGTTTAACACTCCCTAATCCCTGCCTTCCCTTCCAGAACCTGAAACACTGTTCATACAACAGTTTCTTTTCAGATTTTTTGAGCATTACTTGTTATAGTGCTTCAACAATTGTTGCCAAGTGGTCTAAGTGACTTGGCCTTTTTCATAACAAATTGATTTGTTCTGCCTTGTTTTAGTAAATTTAAAACATTTTTGGATAAAGTTTTTAAGAATTGTTGATTGCCCTTTAGCTAGTTCCAGTAGTCAGTGCTTACCTTAGCTATGGGATTAAATCTGACACTATAGTGCATAGGTGAGTGTGACCACACAGCAGAGTTTGAATTTTATTTTAAATTCCATAATTAGCATAACACTCTAAAGCTCCGGGTCTGTTCATGCCAGGGGAACGATTGTACTTGTTAAACATAGTGAGGGGTCGCTTTGGACGAAACAGTATTGCTATGGTGAGTAATTTTTTCTTCTCTCCTCTGTAACAAAACAAAAAGTACTGAGAGAGTGTCGAGGCCGTGGTGCTTTATATGTTGAAGGCACCCAAGTGGCACCATATATTGAGAACATGCACAGATGTCACCAGACACAAAATTTCTGGTTTCACGTGGTCCTTGTGCTGGCACTTCGAAGACCAAAGACTGTTGCTCTGTGGTGGAAATGATCTAGAAGATTAACATTTACCATTAGGTAACTCCTTTTCCAGCTGTTGTTTTACAATTCAGGTTAACAGCGCTCAGAAATAAAATCTGACACGTGCTGGACTTACTTTCTACAAGATTGTCATCCAACCTTTTGATCAACTGCGGTACGTCTGTCTTTGTGCTTTCCCAAACCAGTGGATCTGTATCCCATAAGCAAGGCCCCTGGAATTCTGCGATTCTGTAGCCGCAGAATTTTCCGCAAATTTGTACCATGCTGCAGAATATGTATGTAGTGCCTCAGAGTTCAGTGTTCTTAGTGAATTTTCATTCAAACAGTTTTTCATTGTGTCCATCTCCCTTCCCCATCTCGTTTGTCCTGAAGCCCCTCCTCAACGCTCTGCATGTGATGGCATCACATTATGTTTTAGTCAATGGCAGGGCTGCATTTTGCCACAGAAATGACTAAATCATGCTGCAGAAATTAGAAAATGCTGCCGCAGAAGCCTAGGAACCCTGCCACAGTAATCAGAGCAAAATGCTGCAGAACACTGTTGGCACTGCCCATAAGAAATGCGTGTCCATCAGCAGTTTGCAGTACAGCTCTGTAAGGCAGCCGTTTATTTAAGCAATAAGGATTGAGACTGAGGTCCTTATCAGGGAAATCATGATGTGCTGGAATGCTGAAGGGCCCAAGGTGCAGCTCAGGGCGCATGGCATTGCAACAGATCATTATACCACCAGAGAAGGCCTGATGCTGAGGTCCTTACTGCTTTTATAAAACACACACTAAAACAACTTTACCCAGTGGCATTAAAAGCCATTTTTAAAACTTTAAAGATGTTATTTCCAATGTAGCAGAGCTCTGTTTGCACCAGATGGCAGTTGCTCTGTTTTACATGAACCTGCAACAGTTGACATTCAATAGAATTTGGAGTCTGTTGAATTTACAAGTAATTCAGTTGACAGAATGTTACGTAGTTGCAGTTACAGGGTTTTAAATAATTGATTAGCAGTTTTTTTCTTGGGACTATACTAACTGTACAGAACATATTTATATAGATTTTCTAGAAGTGCTGTGTTTGTTAAACACATTAAGGCAAGAGCTCTGCATTTTCACAAAGATTTAGCACGTTTATGAGCAAAACGCTAATCAGTTTTTAGAGTTAAATAAATCCCTGAGTTATACTACATGCACGTAACAGTCCCTTAAATTGATTGAATGTGTATTGATGTAGGGCACTTGTGAACAGGGCAGCTGTCAAGATACATAGGCCACAGAAGCCTTTGCAATCAGTGCAAAAAAACTTCAGTTTCACATGACACTGTGAATCAATTAAAATGTATTGATGCAATCACTGAACTGAAACTCAGTTCAAACTATTTTTTTTCCAGTCCACTGAAGTGTCAATGTAAATGGGGCAAGTGAGTGTGTTTTTACATGGAAGCAGGATTCTGTTTACACTAGAGGTCCGTTGTAGTGAGATAAGGGCCCGTAGACACTCCATGTTGAAGGTTCTGTGAGGTTTGTAACAGACTGGAAGTTGTGTTCCACAGGTCATTGGAATGTGAACCTGCTGCCCAGTTGTCGGCACATAAGCCCGCTTTTAGAACTGCTAAATCGACAGTGCTCCGATCCTTTGTTCTGCCAGGCTGACTCTTATGTACTGTACTTGCACTTGATAGTCTTCCGACGTCTTCTAAAAATAATATTTTGAAAACTTTAATACAAGACGTAGTTAAAGCAGCAGTATTTTAGTTGGCAAAAAACTCATCATAATGATTTTTAGCATTAATATGTTTGACATAATTAGATTCTTCTTCTTCAGCGTATTATTATTTCTCTAATTGCTTTTCGTAATCATTTTTAATTACTGACTCAAGTCATTACTGATGGCCACCACTGGCAGTTTTTAAAATCCCTTCCCTCAAGGTAACTTTTTGATTGTATGTACTGGATTCATACTGTGGATATATTAGGAGGGTGCTTGCACATATTACTGATGGAAGACAGCACAGCATCATGCTGAAACGTTTGTTATTCACAGTGAGTGTGGCCAGAGAGCAGTGACTTCAACTTCGACCCCAGTTCAGGAGTGAGATAAAATGAAAAGAAAAAATGGTATATTGCTGTTTTTACCAGAAACACATTATTATTAAAACACGATGTGATGAAAATTGTTCCCACTAACAAATGCCTCCGCTTTAAATTTCCTGTCTAGTAGCAAGATCCTCATTGTAGAGTATCACACTTTTTGTGACTTCCGTGTTTATTAAAACTGTGGAGTCCTTTATTGCCTGTGTGGTGGGATTTTGCTTTTTGCCAGAAACTCTAGTTACTGTTCTCTGTGGGAGGCCATCCTAAGGAATAATTATTGACCATTTTATACATTGTAGTATAAATTAACTAAAAGGTTCCACATGTTTGGCCAGTGCTCTCATTCAGTGGCTCTTGTATGGTGACCTCTGGTGTTGGAAGACTGGAAGATCATGGGTTCTAGTCTCACAGCTGGAACTTGGGCTGATACCCAGTATTGCCACTGTAGTGCAGCACAGTGGGTTACTGCATTGTTGAGGTGCTGTGTTTTGGATGAGGCATTAAACTGAGGTTCTTTCTGCCCATCTCTGGTGTTTGTCCAAGTGGAAGCACAGGTCTAGTCTTTTCTCCTACCAGTCAATCTGCTACTTACTTGTTCTTATTTTGGCAACTTAAAGGAGAACTGCACTGACCCTGTAAGTCCTTTTTCCCAGTTGAAGCTGATTTTTAAATACTGGTTTCAGTTCTGTTACTGTTCCATCTCTACAAGCTTTTTAGTTATTCTAGTGGGTGTGTCTGATTTACACATAGGTAACAAGTTTCACTTTAGAACTATATGATGTAGTTTATGTCCCTTGCTCAGTTCTTTCATTGTTGGCACAATGCATCCATGTTCTTGTACAAAACTCTGTGATTGAAAGGGACATAAACTACATCATACAGTTCTGGATGGGTACTTAACACCAGAGCGTAAATCAGATACAACCACTGAGGTAACTGCTGTAATAGGTGTGTATAGAGGGAACAGTAAAATAACTGGAACCATTATTTAACAAAAAAATATGTAGTTTTAACTGGAGGAAAAAGACTTTCAAATTCAACACAGTTCTCCTTCAAAACAGCTCCATATTTTATATTCCCCCACCGTCAGATTAAAATAAATTAAAATCCCTCTGCTTATTTTTTTTTTTTTTTTTAAGTTAAGATAAAGCTGTTTTTACCACAAAACAAACTCGGCCCATTTCTAATCATAAGGCACTCCAGGTGTGCTTTGTTGCCAGTATTGTGACTTTTCAGCACCTGAGACATAATGTTCAACAGTGAAGCACACTGTCATGCCTTATTGCTTAAGAACGCTACGGCTTGTCCTTCCTGTTTTCATATCATACTAACTGCTTTATGCTAGAAGGTTGCAATCTTTGTGTTGTGCTATTGCCTACATGTTGTGTGCCAGAATTGCATGTACAGTTGTCTGCTGGAGGCTTTATGTTGAAGTACAACAAATGAATACAGTAATTTCTGAATTCTCAGTCTAGTCAGCTGGAAGAGACTGTGTATCATTTAAGCAATAACCCACAACAGGGATGCGTTTCTAGAGTTAGTGCGCACACCGGATGCATTGGAAGACATGAAGCCAAAGGCCGAGTGACTTTTCAGCACACCTGAGAATTGCACGCAGCCTCAAAAAAAACCCATACCATGGAGTGGGTTGTTGTTACTTATAAAATGGAAACGTTTTTCATACTGGAAAAAGCCTTTTTTTTCCTGTAGTTGGGTTGTTGCTAGGTAAAAACATAGACTTTGACGGCAGATAATGTGCGAATTTAGTAACAGAGGCTGTGTGCCTTTGACTGAACCCAGGAAATGCATTTATTTCAAAGAAACCTATGCCCTGTTGTGGATTTTTGTGTTTAAAAAGCATTTAGGTTTTTATTTTAATTGAAAAAGGTTTGATTTTCATTTAGTTAGGTTGTTGCAAGGTAGATTAGAGCAGGTTCGTTATGAACTGTCGGTATATCACAGAATAATAAATGGTCAGGTGATGTATTTAGACCATCCAATGAAGTTGCTAGGGTTCTAGAGCCAATTTTGTAATGTTAAATAGGAGTATTTTGTTAAGCCAGTCATGATGAATGGGGACCTTAAATTTACCCATATCAGACCTATGCATTCTGCCTTAAAATTCAAATGAAATGAAAAGTACAAATCTGCACACACTTCACATTGTGCAGCCTTTCCCCTCTACAAAAAGTGGAAGTTTGTGTCATCAGCTCAGTTTTGATTTCATTTTTACAACTGTGCTTTTAGAAACCGTGAACCATCATACAAATACAAGCATGTTAGTTAACGGCTTATCTAACATTGGTGGCATAGTCAAGCTGCAGTAACTTCTAAAGAAATCAAAGTTTTTGCTGAACACTCCACTACAACCAATTTTATGTATTACATCTTTCTGAACTTTCTCTGCAGGTATAATCAAAGGGTGTCACTTACTATCCCCAATCTAGGCAACACTAGCCAACAGGAATACAAGGTTTCTTCAGTGCCAAATACATCCCAGAACTATGCCAGGGTGATAAAGGAGCACGGGTAAGTGTTACTAAAGCTTTTGTTCGAGTAGCATTGTAGACCTAAGTAAGTGCCCTGTTTTAACAGGGCAGAAGGTGGCAGAATTATAACATTGCCTTCTCACTCTGATCTGCAGTCTTTCCATTGTATTTGTGCAAGCAGCAGTACTGTGTAGGTACTTTACAGATGTACCATTAATATAGATGCTTGTGAGGCTGGTATTTGAAGACTGTATTAACAAAACAGATCTAAACCATCCAAAAGGTGAACACTGGATTGATTTATTTTTTTTTATTTTTAATTCTGTTTCTGACACCTTGTTCTTGACCTGGGAACCTCCTTCCATCACCCTCTGTGTTCTTTTCCAGCCCTTGGAACTTCATAGGGATCAATACCCCATTCCTGCCTTCACTCACTCCTAATTCTGGCCCCCGGCTAGGTAACTAGCCGATTTGCTCCCAGAGATGGGACCTCAAAGGTGGACCAGGCCTCCAAGGACAGTGCTTTGCTTAGGTGCCTGAGAAACTATATGGAGGAGCTGGCGAGGAGGAGGAGGAGGGCTAGGCAGTCAAGGTGGCCATGGTGAGGTGAGGAGACTTGTATCTTTCCAAAGTCTGCCCCTTGTTTTCTAACCCCATAGCCCCTACCCTCATCCCACCAAAAATGTGGTGCTACTTAGCCTTGCTCATTCCTGCAAGAATACCTGCACCCTCCCTGAACGTGGCACTGACAGATATGTTTGGAATCCCAATACAGATGATGGTGGATTTTTTCTAGTTTTCTAGTTTGCCCCACCACTAGAAAATTGTTGAATGTTTGCCTCATAGCAGTGAAAAGAAAAAAAAATGATCACGAAGATTTGTCTTACCTCTAACATTCCCATAATTTCCCTTTGGCAAGACAGTTATAGAGATTTACAAAATGGAAAAGCTTGCAGCACAATTAAACCATCAATTGGACATGTTTGAAATTCTGTGGAGACGGTGGGTGATGTATGTTATGCAACTCTGGTGGTATTTTGTCCCTTAAAACCCAGGGACTCTAGAACACCTGGAGACTGGGGGTGCGCTGTGCAGACATACCACCACTTTTGTTGTCTAGAGGTGTGCAGTATCAAATGTAAGAAGGTTTTTGAACCTTGACTAAAGTTATAGACAGCGCTGCCACTTCCCCTTAATTTGAGATGATGTGCTTCAAGTATGAACAAGAACCCTTTTCTTCCATTAGTGCTATTTGAATACCTCATTTCCTGAATTTAATTTGACCTTTTAAACATATGGCTTTACTAGCTATCGAACTTTGAATGGAATTTTTAGCCTGTACTTACCTCAGGATGCCACATTAACTCTCATTACTGTTTTCATTGTTGTAGCTTCTGTTAGTGATACCTACTCTGTATTTTATATGAATGCAGCTCATATTTTTGTTGTATTTGTGTTGTTTTGTTTGTACTTTAAATGCAAAATCCTTTCTAAATAAAATTACAAAAAATAAAGAATACCTGCTCCCCTCAGTCATTGGGGAGTGGTCATGCAGTGGAAGGAGATGCCCTCTTTCCCTAAGCCAGGAGGGAGCCAAGGCAGGCACTGGAACCCTGCCTCACCAGTTGACACCAGACCTCCCTGGCTAGGGGGCTCAAACTTGAGTCATCTGCATGTCAGGCAGTAGCACTACCACTGTGCCAGCCTGCCAACACTGGAGAACTTTTATCTTCATTTTTAGGTTTTGTGTCAATGTGCATTCATCCATATCCATGGAGAGGCAGAATCCCAGCTCAAGGAACCAGTGCCTGGAACTATCTAATGGAGTTTGAACCATGTTTTGCAGCTTGCGCTCACTCCCTCCAGTTGTCAGAGCTTTCTTCTCTGCCCAAGAGATTGATCTCCTTGGTTCCTGCTACACAGCTGTTGGCTTCCTTTTCTTACTTCAAACTCCGTTTAGCTTTGCCTCAGTTACAGTTGGATCTGTGTACACATGTTCTGAAAAGTGGTAGGGCCAAAGATGTAAGGGGTGAATCCTCCCTCCCTCCCTCCCTCTGGTGACTCAAGTTGTAACTGGTGGAATAACTCCCCGACTGACAGCAGCTCCCTATACAGATGTAGTACAGTGGACATAGTAGTCCTAATTGACAGAAGGTCTGCAATATGACATCTAGAACCGTGTCTCCGTTGCTAAGCCTTTCCTTTTTTTATACTGTATTTTGCACTGCCAGACATCCATGACAAATTTGATAACTGCATTAAAGTGGAACAGTCCATGAATATGTATACCCTTGAGGAAAGGAGGGACATGATAGAAACTTTCAAGTACCTCAAGAGAATCAACAAAGTCCAAGACAGGAGCATCTTTCATAAAAAGAGATGTACAAGAACAAGGGGGTGCAATTTGAAGATAGAGGGGGGATGGCTCAGGGGCAACATGAGGAAGTATTTTTTCACGGAGAGGGTGGTGGACACGTGGAACCACCTTCCTGAGGAGGTCGTGGGGTCTAAAACTGTGGGAGAATTCAAGAATGCATGGGACAGACATAAGGCAATTCTTGTGGTGGGTGGGAAGAAATAGGCTGTTGGTTAACCAGGATCTGCAGCTTATCCTGTAGGTAGGGAAATGGGCTGACTAGGTGGGCCAAGCGGTCCTTATCTGCCGTCAAAGTCTATGTTTCTATTCAGCTCCACCTAGAATGGCCCCTTTAAGAGAACCCAAGAGGATACATGGCCCTCCTCATTGTCTCCTCTCCCCTTCCCCATGGGAGCCGGGTGGGACTCCTTTAGTAAAAGAGTTACAGACCCAGCCCTAAACTGGTCAGGGCATCTACTAGAGGATGCGGGCTCGCCGAATTCCTGGGGCTATGACATCATGTCCTAGATGACTCTTGGGCCTATTTTAGGGGAGTTTGGATGGCCTCATAATGATTCTGAGGAGAGGGCTTCATTCCCAGCTGCACTGCCACCGGTGCGTGGTTCTTTGCCACACCTGGGGAGAATGATAAAGCCTTGAAGTAACAACGGGTATCTGCCAGAATACTATAAAAATAGGGAGGTGCTCAGAGAAGAGAGATCAACTGAAACACAAGTGGGGGCGTGGGGGGTTCTGTTCCCAGATCTTATCAAGCCTCATTAGGAGGAGGGACATCTCGGCAACCACATCTGTTCACACCCATGGTACCACCACAAAACTACATGGCTAGGTTACTAGCTGTGTTTATTATTTTCTGGAACACTAGTGTTCCACAAGGACCCCCACTACAAATGTTGTGGTCCATGCCCCCCTGCACCGGGAAACCCAGAAGTTATGGACATTTGTCCTGGGGATCAAGGAGGTGGAAAATAGATTCCACCCCCATTATGGGAGTCAAAATGTATATAGGTTCTTGTTTAACAGGGAGAATTCCTGTTATTGCCCCTGTTGGGGAAGTTCTGTTGGTAGTTTTGTGGGAACAATTGGAGGGGAGGGTAAACATTGTTGGGGTATATGGGTTGAATACAAATAAGGGGGGAGGGATGGGTGAATATTGTTCATCCTATAGATTTAAGTTAATGTTTTTTTTTAACTATATTAAGAAAAAAAACTCTATTTTATGATCGTGGAAAGGAGATCTTCTGTCAAGCAGAAGGTCCTTGACCCGCCTTTTTCTGTTCCCCGCCCGGCCTGCTGTGGTTCCTCGGGAATGGCTGGGTGGTAAGGAGTAGATCCAAGTCTTGGTCCTCTGCTCCGGTCTTCATTTGTGAAGTGGAGAGGGCTCCATTTTTTATCCAGGGTAGAAGGCACCCCCTTTTCTCTAGTCTGTGAAGGAGACAACTCCTGTGAAAATATTCTCACAAAATATTAATGGTCTCCATAACCTATCAAAAGAACACGGTTCATGCAATATCTTAAAAAACAAACAGATGATGCGTATTTCATCTAGGGGATGCACCTGTCCGAGACCGAACATCTTAAATTGAGGTGGGGACAGCGTTATGAGGTATTTGTGGCCTCTCATGCTAGTGGAAGAAGGAGGGACACGGCTATTTTAGTGCCCACTTCCACTTCCTCTGGAAGTCCGTAGATCACATATCGACACCTAAAGTAGATATGTCATCCTACAGGGGCTCCTCAATTCGCAAGAGGTCACTCTGGTAAGCGTCTGCTTGCCTCCCCAATCTAAACTCCCAGTAATGCGATCCTTTGTCCATAAAGTGTTTTATTTATTTTTTATTTAGTTTTTATTTACCGGGTAAATGCACTAACCAACATGATGACTATTTTCAGGCACGACCCGGGAGAGTACAGAACAAAATTGGGCAAACACAAGTACATTTCAGAATACAGTAAATTACAGCCATTCAACTTTTCAAGGAGGAGGGAATGTACGTGGATGCAGGAAAGTGGGGGGGGGGGGGGGGGTGGTAAAACATAACAGAAATGGGGAGGGCTCCTATAACAAAATACTCTAGTAGAGAAACAAATTTTACAGATGGGAAACAGTGTAAGGAACTAAAGCAATACAGAGGACATCATTGAAGAAACAGACAGGACGGAGGGATATAACATAACACAAGATAAGTAGGTATGCAGTATCAGGAGAACTAAGCAATCAAAATTATGTTATCAATAAAGTTGAGAGGAGGAGGAGGAAGAGGATGAGGAGGGCAGGAAGAGTAAAGTTGAAAGGAGGAAGAGGAGGAGGAGGGGAGGAAGAAGAAACAGTGAGGCTGTAAAGTGATAGAAAGGTAGAGGAAGGGAAACAGGACCCGTACAGAGGAATATGAGTATAACCAGAGTAACAGGTGGGAATAAAGACAAGTGCATGGATTGGAGAAGGAATGCAGGGGAATAAGGCAAAATAGATTAGCCCAAGGTATCAGGTAGGGTCAAAACAAGTGCAGGGGTCGGCACGTAGTAGATAATGATGATATTCATTTTTGAAGCACTGATGGGAACCAGACAATCTGAGTTCAAGGGGAAGTGTATTCCAAAGCTGAGGAGCCACAAATTTGAAAGCCCCAGTCCCCTTAGGGGTATAGCATCTGGGGACGTTTAATAGAGATTTGTTAGCAGACCTCAGTCCCCGAGGGACTATGTGAGGAGTTAGCAGCTCTGCTAGAGACTTTGGGGTTTTGAGAGTCAGCAGCTCTGCTAGAGACTTTGGGGTTTTGAGTCTAACAATTGCGTTGGTGAGGGAACCAAGATGATACTGTCTCAATGCAGTAGGAGAGAGTCAACCAAGGTCATTATAAAGTTGACAACGGTGTTTCAGACGAGAAGAGGAGGACACATAGCGATATATGTTATTGTATGTAACATCCCATTTCTGTAGGGCTGTTTTCTGGGCACCCTCAAGAAGGGGGGGCACAGTAGGTGAGAGAGGGAAGCACTATTCCTCTAGCAGTGGCATGTTTCGCAGATGGTGTTAGCACGAAACCAGACTTGTACGCAGCACTAAGTTTACTGTTTACCTTCATGTAGGTAGATTGAACGTGAAGGTTTAGATCCAAGGATTGGTCGAGCATGACCCCAAGATAGTTAAAAGACAAGACAGTTTTGAGTACATTACCATCAAGATCCTGTACCACAAGGGGGACAGGACAGTTTCAAAGTTTGGGGGCCGAGCCAAAGAGCATAACCTTCGTTTTCTTCGCATTGAGCACAAGTTTATGTTCATAGAGCCAGTTTTGGACATTTTTTAAGTCAGTCGAGAGGTCTGAGTTTAAGTTCTCCACTTTATCACTTGCAGAGATAACAAGATTGTCTGCATACAGGAGAGATGAGCAGCTTTGCAGTGAACTAGGAACATTATTTACGAAGAGCGAGAAGAGGAGTGGCCCCAGGATGGAGCCCTGAGGCACACCCACCCTTATAGAGGCAACCTCAAATATAGCTGCGTTAAATTTAACCACTTGTGACCTGCAGGACAAGTAGCTGCTGAACCAGTGAACTACTGGGGTAGAGAAACCCATGCTGCTAAGGCAGGATAGAAGTAGGGGGTGGTCCACTAGGTCAAAGGCCTTTGTGAGGTCGATGAAAACAGCCCCAGTGAGTCTACCCAAATCTGTGTTAGAGAGAATATCAGAGGTAAGTTTTAGTAGGGCCGTGGACTTACTGTGATTTTTCCTGAAACCATGTTGAGCATCAGAGAGAATACCATATTTTGAGAGGAAGTCCAGTGTTTGGGTGGCAACAGCCTTCTGAAGTAGTTTGGACAAGACCGAGAGAATAGCAGTGGGATGGTAATTTCCAATATCCTTTTTTTTTCCCCTTTTTTGAAGACTGGCGTTACACGAGCCTCTTTACAAAGGGCAGGTACTGTGCCACTAGACAGGGACAGTGTATATATTTTCGCCAAGGGAGAGGCTATATAAGGGGCCGCAAGCCTGAGGAGGCGAGGTTCGAGGAGGTCTGACCCCACACTTGTATTATCAGATATAGTTGAGAGGAGTTTAAAGACCTCCTGGGCAGTTCTAGCCTTAAAGTAGAAAGACGGGTTAAGTAATGATGCATGGGAGAATGTAGAGGAGCCTGGTGACCCGCGTTCATCCGGGGACTGAGGACAGGAGGCCAGTGATTGGAAGGCAGAGGTGTACTGGGACAGGTCCAAGAACATTTGTTTGAAAGCATTTGCTATAGTCTTTGGGTCATTGCAGTGCACCTCATTTAGTATCATATCAGATGGGGAGTAAGATTGGGAAGATCCTAGAAAAGTTTTAATATGAGACCAGAATTTTCTAGAGTCCGACGCCGAGCTCATCAACAGGTCCTGGCAGTAGTTACTTTTGGCTAATCTTATTTTATTTTAGCAGCGATTTCTGCGAAACATATAGGTGTTGAAATCTGCCAGCTGCCCAGTTTGTTTAAAGCATTTCCAGTGTTTGTCCCTAACACACAGCTCAGTTAGGAGGTCCTTATGCAGCCATCTAGTAGGTTTGCCTCTAACTCTTGTAGTGATCTTAGGGGCATGCTTAGACTAAATATCAATAAATTTATTTAGAAAGACCTTTAGAGCCTCTTCAACATCTTTAGTATTGTAGATTTCAGACCAGTCTATGCAAGACATGTCGAGGCGAAACACATTTTCATCCAAATGTCCAAAATTCGTGAAAGTGACGTAGCGAGGTGGAGGAGATAGCGGGGCGGCAGAGGCCCACAGGCAGAAAATAGGAGCATGGTCAGTTAAGGCATCCACAAGAATCCCTGTTGAGGTCACATGTTCAGGACAGTTTGTCAGTAGCCAGTCCAGAAGGGTACCAGTTTTAGTTGGACTTGGTGTCCTAGTAGGTTCAGTAATCAGCTGATGCAGGTTATAACTACTGGCTACTGATACCAAGGAGCTATGAGTAGGACCCAGTCAATTAAGGTTTATGTCCCCCAGGATTATTATCTCATTTTGGTCAGCAAGTGTGAAAGTTGAGTCAAGTAGGTCCTGAAACCCTCCCAAGCCAACAGTAGGGGGGTTATAGGCAAAAACGATATGGGGTTTCTTTGCTCCTGGAGAGACAGAGACATGCAAGCGTTCACATAGCGAGGAAGAGGTCAGGTTGCTGATAGCTGTTAGGTTGAGGTGATCTTTGTGATGGATGGCGATGCCACCACCTCTTTTCTTCGTTGGCCTATCCCTATGGATCAGGGAGTAGCCTGCAATTGAGCAGAGAGCACCAGGTATACTGGGTTTTAGCCATGTTTCAGTGAGGCAAAGAATATCAGGGTTATATTCTTTCATCCATGCCACATGTTCATCCATGTGGCATATGAGACCTCTTGTATTCATGTGAGCAATAAGGAGCCCCTTTTTTGAAAGCCCTGTCAAGTCATCCGAAGAGAAGTGAGAAGAGGGGCCTGGATTTTCCACAACATCACCTGCCAAGAGGAGGATAAGAGAGGCCAGGAAACAGAGCCTGACTACGTGAAAGGTTTGGGTGTGGACAGGTCTTTTATGCCACTTCACAATTCCAAGAAGCAGATAATAAGTACAGCCCTTCGGATATAGGATATATTCCCAAGGGCAAACGGGCAAGAGTTTGTTGACTATTAAGTTGGAGAAACGAAAGTCACGAGTGTCTGACCCTATGCCCAGATGGTCACAGGGGATCATGAGCGATGATATATCCATTGTGAGTAGAGCTAGAAGGATGAGAGCTATGCCTCCCAGATGAAACCTTAGCAGGTTTTCTGGGTCCAGGTGCATTGTGGAACAAGGGAGAGGTATAGATCGTAGGGCTAGGTGTGACAGATGGGCAGCAAGATGGCATCATAGAATCCAGGGACTCCAGAGGAGAAAGCTTTCATTGAGAGGAGAGACCCTGTGACAGCAGAACGTTGGAAGCTCAGACTCGCCCTAAGTAGCAGAGAGACGAAAATGCCACCAGATCACAAAAACAGCCTAGGGAGGATTTATCCTTGCAAGCAAGAGGGGCGTAGTTGTAATGGGATAGAGCTAGAATTGGACCAGCCACACACTGAATATTTCAGGCCTAAGAGGTCTTAAGAAAGCAAAAATTGCAGCCAGCAAGAATGATTAGAAATTACTGTTTGCTGCCCCCTGGAGGCACAAGAGTATAAGGAGTCAATGGGATTTTGGGTACTTAAGTCATATGACAGCCCAGGGAAAGTCTGTATAAAAAATTGCCCACCCAGGGTGGGTGCGGTGGGGAGCCAGCACAGAGTGCCAGCGGGGAGCCGGCCCGTTGGCTCAGCGGTGGGATTTCCGCTAGCGACGCTGGCGACCTGGGTTCGGGAACGGATCCGGGTCGTCGGAGGGCCGCCGGGGAGGATCGAGCCAGCCCGATGGGCAGCTCTCCTACTCCGGGAGGGCGCGGGCAGCACTCGTGCGAATAGGACCCCTGGTGGAGACCGGGAGTGCCACGCAACCGACGCTCGACGTGGGGGAGGCTGGGCAGACGCTGGCGTCATTGCACGTCCCCGCCTCCTCCGGGGAGAAAATCTGGTGGAAAAAGAAGGCGGGCAGGACCACCGATCTATGAAGCCCTCCCTGGAGAGCCTCACATTGCCGCCGTCGCTGCGGGACCCCGACCAGTTACAGTTCCGGGGTCACGAAGGTGGCCCGCGGCCCCACCCTCCGGGGGGCAAGCCGGGGGTGACTGTGGGTCCCCAGCAGCAATTGACGGAGGTAGAGGTCTCCGGGGGCCGTGACCAGGGCGGATAGCCCCGGTGGTCCTGCCAGAAAAAGGGGCAAATAAAAAAAAAAAAGAGTGCCAGCGGAGATCCAGACAGCTTGAACAAAATGGCAAAGTAAGAGGTCCCAAAGGAGCTGTAATCACTGATACAAGAAACTTCAGTCAAATAGCTGTAGCAGACAAAATTCTTCAGAGAGAGCACTCACAATAATAATGTGAGAACAACAACTTTTGTGAAGAAGTCAGACCAGCAGAGTAACGGCTCACAGTCAGCCAATTTCGGCTGCTCCGACCCAGGTACACCGCCAAAACGGACTTTGCTTCACACGGGCAAGCAGGGTCTTGAGGTGCACCAATCGGGAAGTTGAATCAAAAGGCGCACCAATTGGAAGTGCCAAAGCAATACAGGGACAGCCAATCAGGTATCCAGTGCCCTTTTCAGAAAATTTTCAACGGAGCACTGCGGGCCACACCAACGTACCTTGAAAGCCTGTTACGGCTTTTCCGCCCGCTGCTCAAAAATGCAGCTGGGCTCATGGTCCAGGGTCCTGGGGGAGTCCTGAGGATTCTGTCGGTCCCAGCCCCTTGGAGGGGGAATCCTTTGGAGAAGGCGGCGGTGGTAGAAGAAGCAGCAGCCAGTCCAGATGGAGCCTCACTGTGAGCGGGCTCCAGGTCCAAAGCCCCGACTGGGCTATACTGTAGACACCTTGAAAGCCTGTGCGGCTTTTCTGCCCGCTGCTCAAAAATGCAGCAGCTGGGCTCACGGTCCAAGGTCCTGGGGGCGTCTTGGTTCTGTCAGTCCCAGACCCTCGGAGGGGGAATCCTTTGGAGAAGGCGGCGACAGTAGAAGTCTTAGACCTACTATAAGGTCATTTGATAATGGGGGTGGGATTTTAGTGTAGCCCTTTCTCCCCAAATAGATTCCTCCAACCTGCAGTCCTATAGGACTAACAATGCAGTTAAATATCTGAAATGGACACTATATCAGCTGGGCATAGTAGACATTTGGCACACGTTCTTCCCCTCGGGGGTTGGCTACATCTACTACTCAGGGCGTTACCATACCTATTCCAGATTGGACTATTTTTTTTTTATACAACATATGAACATCTAACTAAGGTTAATGACCTCACAATGGGTCCCAGACTCCTGTCAGACCCCCACTGAAACTTGACCTGAGGGGGGAAAAAAATTATGGCGTTTTAATCCTTTGCTGGTAAAGGATCCAGAATACATAAAGCATTTCACAAAACGAATACCACAAATTGTACAAGAGAACACAGATCCCCGGATCTCTGACATCATTTTATGGGACACACTGAAAGAAGTGACATGAGGGGAAACATTAGCCTATGCAGTGCGAAAGAAACGTCAAGAGGCAAAATACGACTCTTTGCTTCTACAACTTCAAAACTATCAATTATTGTATAGGAACGGTGATAAAGAATTACAGCAAAAGATTCGAGACCCCAGATCCGAACTCCAAAAGATTACTGACCTCAAAACTCAGCAAACTCTAATATATCTACAGCAAACTAACTATGAAGGAGGAACTAGGGGCACATGCACACTGGCGCGAAAAATAAGGGCGTGATAAAAAGGGTCCACTATACTAAAAATAAAACATCCTGTCACTGGGCAAACCTTATATCATAAAGATTGGCCTTTGCCTCCTACTACCAAAGACTATACCATGCAGACTTCCCCACAACAACAGATACTAGAAACGCCTTCTTAGTTTGTCTTCAGCTACCAGAACTTACGGAGAGACAGCATAAAGTTCATGAGGCACCTGTAGGGGTGCAGGAGGTGGTACAACATATCAAAGCTGCTAGGGTAGAAAAGTGCCCAGGACCAGATGGCTTGATAGCTGAATGGTACAAAAAATTATCAAGATTATTACTACCTGCTATGTTGGCGATGTATAGGGCAGTGGCCGAAGGGGAGTCTTCCCCCTCCCTCCTGGGCCTACGCAGTTATAGCAGCCATGCCTAAACCAGACAAAGATATAACCGGGACGGCATCCTACAGCCCGATTTTCCATTTTAAATGTAGACTACAAAATCTGCATGGGGATCTGGGCCTCCCGAATGGAATGTTTGCTGCTCTTCCGTATACACTCAGACCAAGTGGGCTTCATTAAACACAGAAGCACTACAGATAATATTCAGCGCACACTTCTGCTTCTGTAGTATATTCAGACCAGAAGGATTCCTGTGGCTATTCTTAGCCTAGACACCGAGAAGGCGTTTGACAGGGTGACCTGGGACTTTCTCTGGGACACCCTGTCTGCTTTCCATTTCCCAGACCCCATGATTAAATGGCTGCAAAATATATACCATCACCCCCAAGCATACATTCATGTGAGTGGGGCCCTTTCTTCCCCCATACCAATGCAGCGGGGCACCCGTCAGGGATGTCCCTTATCCCCACTCCTCTTTGCTCTCTACATCGAGCCCTTGTTGATGGCCTTGTGGCTAGAAAGACAGGTGGAGGGAATCCCATTGGGACAACAGGAATATAAAACATCTTTATTCGCTGATGATGTCCTCCTGACCGTAACATCCCCTGAAACATCAATACCAGCCATTTGGAATATATTGCATACCTTTGAGAAAATAGCTAATTTTATGCTTAACTTAAATAAGACGGACATACTATTTCTGAACTTTACCCTTTCGGAGATATTGAGGAGAACCTATCCCCTGAAATGGCAACGTACCAAAATGAAATATTTGGGCATTCGTATACCCAAGAATCTAGAAAATATCAAATTAACTATGAATAGTTGTCTATACAACTACAAGATGATTTAAAAAAATGGGGATGGCTCTACCTCACTTTCTTCCAAAGGATAGAAATAATCCGTATGAACATGCTTCCCCGATTGATGTATTTATTTCAAAACATACCCATGTGTCTCTCAAGGATTTATAGTATTTTAAATCTTGTAACAGTATGTTAGCCAACTTTATATGGGGGGGTAGGAGGCCCCAAGTATGTTTCTCAATACTTCAACTTTGTTTGACACAGGTGGGAGTTAATCTCCCTAACCTGGAACTATACGTCAAAGCATCTTTCTTGAAGATCTCACCCCTCTGGTTATCTCCCTCTTTTTGGCCCGTGGAAAAACATTGAATTTAACATAAACGATCTACATGATATTGAAAAAATGTTTGCCACCAAAGGAAGATCTCCACGGCTTGGTATCCTTACTAAATACACTGCCAATATCCTAAAACTCTGGCATCAAAGTAAATGACACTCGGCTCTGCAGGACATATTCTTCTTAAACAGGCTAATATCAGAAGACGAACATTTCACACCGCTATATTCAGATTTGGGATTTGCCTCCTGGCTTAGGTTGGGACTTGCCTATATTTATCAACTTCTAACCCCAAATGGTATTCTCCCTTTCGAACACTTATAAAGAGAATACAGGCTCTCCACCCAAGATTTTTTCTGATACCTACAGGTTCAGAATTACATATTACGCCAGAAAACTAATGTTTCACAATTGCCATCTCCCTTCCCTATCCTGTTAGCTATACTCAGGGACTTCACAGCTGGTTTTACATGGGAGCACATAATAGGTACATAATACAGAACCCTTAGGGAATACGTAGGAGATGCAACTCAAACAATCCTGTTTGATCCAAGGGCTGGAGAAGGGATCTCGACCACCTAGAGGTGATGGACGATTCCTGGATGAAAACATCAGTAACTGTCATTAAAATAACATCCTCCAATATTTGGAGGGAATTAGCTTGGAAATGTTGGAGCAGGTTTTTCCAATTCCCGCCAGTTTTGGCAAAATATTTCCCGGCTTCCTATGGTGCATGTTGGAGGAAATGTGGGTGCCCACTAGCAGACTTAGGCCACATTTTTTGGTCTTGTCCAATGCTGACTTCTTTTTGGTGCTCCTTGCAGGAGGAGGTGAATGACTGCTTGGGAGACTGGGTGGAATTAACACCAGAAATGGCTCTACTGTCCGTTCTTCCTGAACACCAGCCACCCTGGACTAAAACAATGCTGCTCCTCTACCTCTTGGCAGCCAGAAAGGCGATAACACATAGATGGATGTCCGCATGTATGCCTAATCTTTTGGAGTGGCGACATATAGTCATGGATATACTGTATATCAGCAGGAAGGTTTGATGGCAGCAATTCATTACAGGCCTTCGCTCTTCAGAACCAGTTGGCAAAAATGGGTGTGGTACATGGCACAAATCGATGATGATTTTGTCCCCTAGTCTGAAAAGAAGGGACTGGGGGGTGCCCCCCCAGAATATTAGATGAATAATAATAAATAATATCTTTATTTAGGTTAAGTGCCTTTCAGAATATCAAGGTGCTGTACAGTAAATTTAAAAACAATAATAAAATAAGCAATACAACAATTAAACGGTTTGTCAGGGTCCCTTCAGTCCATTGCACTAAAAGCCTGGTGCGCTCCCGGAGCTGACGGGGTAGAGAATTCCAGAGGGTTGAGGCCGCATACATAAATGCATGGGCCCCAGAAGATTTTAAAGACACCCTCAGAATCTCTATCAACCCCTCGTCAGCTGAACGGAGCTGTCACTCGGTACAGTAGGGTACCAGAAGCTCTTTCAAGTAGTCGGGGCCAAGTCCATGTAGGGCTTTGTAAGTCAGTAATCCGACTTTAAAGGTGATCCGCCACCGAATCGGCAGCCAGTGCAGATCGCGCAGCACAGGTGTGATGTGAGAGGACCAAGGAGTCCCTGTCAACAGTCGTGCTGCAGCGTTCTGCATTAGCTGCAGGCAGCGGATATCAACCCCAGGTAGCCCTAAGTACAGGGAGTTGCAATAATCAAGGTGCGAGGTCACAAAGGCATAAATCAGTGTAGGAAGGTCACCAGACGGAACAAGGTGCTTGATCCTGGCGATGTTCCTAAGATGGTAAAAGGAAGACTTGACAACTGCTGACACCTGAGATCGAAGTGTTGGCCCGTCATCAAGTACCACCCCCAGGTCTTGCACCTGTTCAGGAGTAAGGATCTGTGAACCTCCCAAAAAAAGTCCCGAGGGCTGTCCAGCTCTCAACTGCTCTATCCGGCGACCTGGATCCATGACAGTCACCTCAGTCTTTCCTGCATTCAACTTTAACCAGCTAGAATTCATCCAGTCTTGGATTTCATGAGGCAGTTGTTGAATATTGAGACAGCACTATCCTGGTCAGGTGCAAAAGACAGGTAGAGCTGGGTATCATCAGCATAACAGTGAAACCTCAGCCCATACCATCTTACAATGTCTCTGAGGGGCAGCATATACACTGCAAACAACATGGGGACAGCACCGAGCCCTTAGGGACCCCACATGACAGAGAGAATGGGTCAGAGGAATAAATCCCAGACATGACTCTGAGTTCTGCCAGTGAGAAAAGATATAAACCACCTGAGGACTTTACTAGTCAGGCCACAGATGAACCTCAGGCACTCAAGCAGCACCCCATGTCCACGGTGTCAAAAGCTGAAGAGAGATCAAGGAGCACCAAGATGGATCGGCTTCTCTGATCTCTGGCCATCAGGAGAACATTGAGCACCCGAACCAGAGCAGTCTCGGTACTGTGCCTCTTTCGAAAACCAGATTGGAGAGGTTAGTAGATGTTATGGATGGTCAAGTGGTTCCCCAATTGTACCGCCACTACTTTCCCAATAACCTTCCCTATGAAGGGTAGGTTTGAGATTGGTCAGTAGTTGGTCAGGCAGTCCGGATCCAATGAAGCCTTCTTCAGGAGGGGTGTCACCACCCCCTCCTTCAGGGAGCTAGGAAACTCGCCCAAGTCAAGGGAGTACCAGACTATCTGAACCAGGACCAGGCCAATAATATCACAACAACTCATAATCAGGGAAGTTGGGCCCGGGTCCAAACTACAGCACATAGGGCGCATACTCTGAACAATCCGCATGACATCCGCGAACTCTGGGTGGAAGGTACTCCAGAAATCGAGGACAGTGACCTGGCACCAATCACTAGCATCTCCCATGGGCGAGTTGGGAGGATCTCCGCCCTGATGTCAGCCACCTTATTCGCAAAGAACCAAGCAAGCTCATCGCACTCCACTTGCGAAAAGGCTCTTCGGAGCTGCAGACAGGCTGGGTTGCACAGCCTGTCCACCATTCGAAAGAGCTGAGCCGGTTGGTTCTGAGTGGCAGCAATCTCCCTGGACAAGAATTCTGCCTTCTTACTGGAGATCATTGATTGGTAGACTTGATAATGCTCTACCAATCTAAGGTGGTCAGCCTCCAGGGTGGATTTCCGCCAATGCTGCGCTAACCTTCGTCCCAATTGCCACAACTCCCTCAGGGTCCCATCAAACCAGAGGGCCCGAGGGCAAAGGGAGAGAGGGTGAACTTGGACTGGAGCAATAGAGACCAGTGCTAAGGAGATGGTCTTATTATAGGCCAGCACCAAAGTCTCTGGATTCCTGGTTGCCACAGGGAACTCCGAGAGGTCAATCACCACTACTAGGCCTTCAGGGCTCACATCCCATAAAGGGCAGTAACTGACCATCTCCACAGGAGAGGCCTACGAAGGGGGGGGGTGCAAAAGTTGAACCTCATGGTGTAGTGATTGGACCAACCGACAGGTTCCACCCCCAGGTCGGAGGCATTGATCCCCAGGAGAAAGACCAGATCAAGGGAGTGATCATATCTGTGGGTAGTAGAGGTAACAATCTGTGTAAGACCCAGAGATGTCATCAGCTGAAGGAAGTGCTGTCCAAATTGCGAGAGTTCGTCATCAACCTAGGCGTTAAAGTCGCCCAGGACCATCAGTCTGGGTGACTCAAACACCATGTAGATCACGAAATCCACTGCTTCCTGTAGGAATCGCATCTCATCCCGGGTGGACGGTAGATGAGGCTATCCTACAACCTACACCTGCTACCACAGTACTCTCAAATGATTCAACCTCCTCAGCGTGGCACATTCGTGAGGCCTATCGGTCTTGAAACAGATCGCAACCTCCCCCACCGGTCCAGTCTTGGCGGTATCACCGAGTATCTGGCGGAATTGCAGCCTCCAACATGGGGCCAGCATTTTCATCCAGCCAGGTCTTGGTGATGCAAGCCAGATCAGTTGTTCTGACAAGATCTGCAATAATTGCAGTCTTATTCTTAATTGATCTGGCATTGCATAACACCACTCGAATTGGACAGGTTTCCGGGGCCACCCCAGCTACTTGCCCATTGGACATAGTGGTGGTGCCTTAGGGTATGGAGACTAGGCATGGCGAACCACGTTCCAGGCTCCATTTCGCCCAGGGCACCCTCTGGGCCTAACTACCCCGATGTGGGAGACCCATTTTTTCGTCCTCTGGTGTCCACCCCCCCCCCACGAACAGTGCCTAGCACCCAACAGCGCTGGTAGGTTGACCACATCGGGGGACTGGACGGGTGGAGGGCAAGGAGAACAGAGGACGAATACTGCACGACCGGGAGGAAGGCCTACACATTCCACAGGCTTAACAAAGGTGCAACAATGCACCGAGCCCAAAAGGAATACTCCTAACAAGCCTAAGATAAAAATACCCAACCCAATAATTCACATTCACAAATCTATAAAAAATAACATAGAAGACACTAAATATCTAAACACCTATTTGAAACTCTTCCACTCTCTCACAGAGGAGAGGTACAAAAATATAAAATTAAGCAAAATAACTGAACAATAAACTATAAAATAATATCGTTACCATAGCAATACACCGAAATAAAATAAAATACCCACACCCCAATACGAATACTAAAAGCAAAATTAAAAATAGAACCCTTCTAGCCCTGCATAGATATTTCAGTCCGACACTCTGCTCTCAGAGAAACACATAGAATGAAAAACAGTTTAATAATGTTCAGACCCTCAGGCCCTCTCACAGCCTGAGAGTACTAAAAGTCAAGGCACTCTCACTGCCTCAGTTGAAAATCCAGTAATTCTCTCACTTTTTTAGATCAGAACACAGACACACCTACAAGGTGACCTACAATAAAACAATCTTAACTTTGACCTATGTCTAAGAATATGACTTGGTTCAACTTGTGAGAATGTTTAATTCAGATTATTAGTGAATTAATGTGACTTATATTAGTGATAAACAAGATAACTTGCATCTCCCTTTCTGTAAGGTTAACATGAACTGCAACGTACAATACTGTGTAAAGATATTGTCTATCTACACGTGTGCTTCAATCAATAAAAAATATATTTAAAACAAAATGTTTTATTTATTGTCAATTTAGAGTGTGAGAACCACGATTTGTTATAAAAAAAAGTTGTTTAACAAGTGTTTTATTAAGCATTATACAATGGCAAGAAATAATACTGGCCTGTGATTGGTCACTCTGGGACTGGAGCCATGATGTTATCCAAGTACAACATCATGGGTCTAGTCCCATCACAGAGAAGACCGCATCAATTGTTTTTAGAATCACTCCACACTGCCTGCTTCGATCCCTGCTCGGTAACCCCCCTTCACTGATCCTTGCTTGCAAACGTTCAGTTTTCCTTCTCAGCTCCTTTACAATAAAAACTGAAAACCGGCAATAGTTTAAACCTCTGTCACGCTCTTTACTCCCCCTTCTAATCTTTCCTGAACCCAGCAGCTTCAATGAACTGTGGAGACCGTAACTGCCGGTTGCACGGTTCACTGGCACCAGTTGGTCATGGCACACATTTAAAACACCCACTCCTACCCTGTCACTGTGGCAGAAAGTATAAAAAAAATCATTTTAGCACCATTTTGACGGCTTCATCTGGTCTACATTACAGCAGGGCTAAAATCCAGCAGAACTCAAACGGTGCATGTACCTTTCACTAAAAAAAAATCCATGTAAGCCCACATGGCGATTACCTTCACAGCCACAGAACTAGAGTCTTTCTCTTTTCCTATGTTTGTGAAGCCAATCGCGCCAATATATTTTAGTAATATTATTGGTAATTTTTCATTGAATACTCCCCTGCTCGCTCGCAGCACACGTAGTTTTACAACCCACCCACTCTCCTCCAGATGACTGTGACTGCAGCTCTATCTGCTCTGCTTCTGAACAAAACTGCAGCTCCTCATAAGAAACTGTAAAAACACACACACAAAAAGAAAAAACTGACAGAAATCACTTGCATTCTCCTTGCTTCCTGCATAGAGAGAGTGTGGGGGCTACATAACAGTCCAGTTCAGCAGCACTACCTGCTTGCTGAACAGTGAAACAAAACCTTTTTTTTTTTTTTTTTTTTTAAACATGTATACTTCCATCTCTAAAAATTAACTGAAAAGGTATTTAAAAATATATCTTTTAAAGCAGCAGTGCATCAATATGGTAAAAATTTTGACCTGTACTTTTTTTATGCTATTTTAAATTGCCACTTACCTCCTGACCTGTACGATGCCCTTCTTTCCACAATTTGAGTCTGCTTTAGTATTTTTTTATGTTTGAAATAATAAAAGGAGCGCTTTTAATATGGCTCAGACCAGGTTTTCATCAGTATTTGCAGCTATTTTTGAACACTTATTGTCCCATAAGGTCAGGGAGCACTGCCTGCTGCATGATAATTCATTTTAGTTACAACAGAAATGATGTTTAAACAATTGAGGACAAAAACACCTGAGAATACTCATGAAAACCTGGTCTGAGCCATATTAAAAGGAGCGCTCCAGGGCCAAGAGCCTATAGTAGAAAAGTAGAAGCAGACCACTGTTACTACTGTTACTCTCCCTTTAAGGGACCAGGAGCCTGCAGTAGAAAAGAGGGCTGTGTCCTCAGCAGATGACATTAGAAAAAATGTGGCAGTTCTGCCATTCCTTTCAAGCCATGGGAAACCTAGTCACAATTTCCACCCCTCCTCCCAGGCTCAGTTCTTTAACAACCCGTACTGGAAAAGATGAACAAAGAGGAGGTAGAGGATATGAACATACAAAACTTGCCAGCAGAAATAGGCCTCACCGTCTATTAAGTCTGCTCATATGCGCAGCTAGCGCCTATTTTGCAGCTGCCCCTCCCCCAACCCCATTACGTTCTGGAACTGCCCAGTGTCCTTCACCCAGCTCTCTGCCCTGTCCCATGCCCCTTTGAAGCTCCCCATTGTCCTGAAAGCCACCACCTCCTCTGGCAGAGCGGTCCACTTTGACACCACCCTTTCAGTGAAATAATGCCTCCTCATCTCTCTCCTGAATTTGCCCCCTTCCAATCTTAACCCGTGCCCCCTGGTGTCCCTTCCCTTCCTCAGCTTGAACAGCTCCTCTGTGCTTGATTTGTTGATCCCCCTCAAATATTTGAAAGTTTCAATCATGTCTCTCCCATCCCTTCTCTCCTCCAGGGTGAACAAACTCAAGTGACAGCCTTTCTTCGTAGGATCTACCTTCCATCCTTTGTATCATTTTCGACGCCCTGCGCTGTACTGCCTCGAGCAGCTTGATGTCCTTCCTCAGGTATGGACATCCGATGTTGCACGCAGTATTCCAACTGTGGCCTGGCCAAGGACCTGTACAGGGGCAGGATCACATCCTTGTGTCTGGACGAGAATCCCCACGCAACACATCCCAGCATCCTGTTGGCCCTAGCCGCGGCCCTCCTGCACTGGACAGAGTTGTTCATGCTCCCTGTTATTATGACCCCCAGGTCCTTCTCCTCTTTCGTGACCCCTAATTGCTCCCCACCTAACCAATATTCCCTCCTGTGGTATCTCGCCCCGAAGTGCATAAATACAGGTTACTCACCTGTAACAGGAGTTCTAGGAATGGTATATGTTGTTCATCCACACTTATTGGCAGGTTCCTTGCCGCTTTAAATCTTGCCGGAAGGTCTTCAAGCTGGCTCCTCCCACCCACCCGGGTGGTAAAACTCTCGGCTCCGCCCCATGACGCCAGATCTGGCCCGCTGGAAGCTCAGGTTGTGCGTCGAAGCCGGGGAGGTCAGGTGGGTCGTGGGATGAACAACATATACCATTCCTAGAACTCCTGTTACAGGTGAGTAACCTGTATTTCTAGGGACATGGATATGTTGTTCATCCACACTTATTGGCAGACTCCTAGCAGTTCTCCGGGAGGAGGGAGGCAAGGCGCACACCCCCAGTACTTACTTGGGAAATAAGGACTGGAGAACCGAGGCCCCAAAACCAGCATCCCGGCGTGACTCAAGGTCAATGTGGTAATGGGTAATAAAGGTGTGTGCTGACTTCCAGGTAGCAGCCCTGCAGATTTCCTGGATAGGGACGTCCCTGGAAGCAGCCACCGATGCAGCAGTATGACGGGTAGAATGAGCTCTTATCCCTCTGGGAGGCTCCATGCCGCCAACTTATAGCAGCGATCTATGCAGGAGGTGACCCACCTGCCTATCGTCCGCTTGGCTGCAGGTCTGCCAGGTGCGGCTTCAGCGTAGGTGACAAACAGCTGGCGAACCTCTCCCAATTTTCAACCGTGCGCTCCTTATAATAGCGAAATTGCCCTTCTAGGGTCCAGAGTATGGAGCCTATATCGCCTCCCGAGGTGTGATTGGGGTAGAGCACCGGCAGAGTCAGCACCTGGTTAAGGTGAAACTCCGCACCACCTTCGGAAGGAATTTCGGGTGGGGCAGAGGACAACCTTGTCCCTGTGGAAGACCAGGTAAGGAGACTCGATGCAAGCGCCTGGAGCTCTCCCATCCTTCTGGCTGACATGATAGCCACCAAAAGGCGGTCTTCCACACAGGTGAGAGAGTTCACACCTGTGCATTGGTTCAAATAAGGCTTGCCCATGAGCTTTGCCAGTACCAGCAGTAGATCCCACGGAGGTGGAGGTTCGCGATCGAGGGGAAATGTGATCAAGGCCTTTGAAAGCGCCTGACCACCTTTTCCGCGCCACCGACTGCTTCCCGGCCCGCACCCGGTAAGCAGAGATTGCTGCCAGGTGCACCTTTAGGGTCGTCGACCTAAGCCCTTGACTAGAAAGGGACCATAAATAGTCCAAAATGCTTGCCACAGAACAGGAGGAAGGGTCCAGGCCCTTGCCCTGACACCAAATGGAGAATCTCTTCCATTTGAAGGCATAGCATTTTCTGGTCGACTCATTATGGGACGCCTCAACCACATTGAGGACCTCGTTGGAAGACCCAAGGCCTGGAACTCTAGCCGCTCAGGAACCAGGCCGTCAGGTGCAGGGATTGAAGGTCCGGATGGAACACCTTCCCCTGATTGACTGAAAGCAGGTCCGGGCGAGCTGGAAGCTGCCTCGGGAGCCTGGAGCTGAGGCTGAGGAGATCTGGGTACCAGAACTGGCGGGGCCAGTCTGGGGCTATCAGGATCACCTGCGCCTTGTCCCTCCATGCTTTGAGAAGCACCTTGTGAATCAAGGGAAATGGGGGAAAGGCGTAGAAGAGGCCCGGGTTCCACAGCCTCGAGAAGGCATCCCCCTGCAGCGAGCCCTGCTGAGGGGCGGGCATGAAACAGCCTCAGCTTCGCGTTCTCCCTGGAGGCAAACAGGTCCACCTGAGGTGTGCCCCAGTGGGAGAACAGATCTTGCACTACCACCGCAGGAGAGACCACTCGTGAGATGCAGCCCCTATCCGGCTCAGGGCATCGGCCAGGGTGTTGGAGGCCCTGCCACATGAATGGCTAGGAGATCCTCCTCCAGGCTGCCACAGTGACCAAATGGGGAGCTTCCTTGCATAGAAGCATGGAGCGTGTCCGCCCTGGCAGTTCAGGTAGTACATGGTGTGGTATTGTCCGTCTGGACTCCGGACCACTTGACCCCGGAGAAACTGAGCAAAGGCGGTGAGAGCTAGGCGGACGCTCGGAGCTCCAGCAGGTTGATGTGGCATCGGGACTCCCGCGGGGACCAGAGGCCGTGCACTCGGTGTTCCCCCAGATGGGCACCCCAACCCATCAGAGAGGCGTCGGTCGATAGAGAGACCGTCGGCTTGGGGCGGACAAACGGGATGCCCTCCTGCAGATGAAATGGAACGGTCCACCACTGGAGAGCGTTCCACATCTCCTGGGTCACTATCACTAGCTGGTCCAAAGGATCGCAGCGTTGTGACCACTGGCTGGCCAGTCCCCACTGAAGGGGGCGCATGTGCCAGCAGGCCCAACGGACCACGCTGGTACAGGCCACCATGAGACCCAGAAGGCGCAGGAAGTTCTGGGCAGGGCGCGATTGCCCAACCAGAAATGATTGGGCAAAGGAGGTTAGAACCTCGGCCCTGTCCGCTGGGAGCCATGCTCTGGCTCGAAGAGAGTCGAGCTCTGCCCCAGTGAACAGGATCACCTGCTTCGGCTCGAGTTCCAACTTGGCCTCATTGATGAGAAGGCCGACTTGAGAGCAAACCTGGAGGGCCAGATCTCTGGACCGCTCCACCTCCCGTCTGGAGGGGGCTGCTATCAGCCAATCATCCAGATAAGGGTACACCCGGACCCCTCGGCGCCGCAGGAATTCTGTCACCACTGCCATGCATTTGGTTAAGACCCTGGGAGCTGGAGGTAAGCCGAAGGGCATGGCTCGGAACTCGAAGAGGGATCCCTCCGCTCGAAAGCGGAGGAATCTCCGATGTGACGGACGGATAGGACGGAAAGAACGCTGGGCCCTGTAGGTCCAGAGAGCAGAACCACGCCGTGTTCCAGAGATGGTATTATCTGTGCCAGAGTGACCATCCTGAAGGTTCGAGACCTTAGGAACTTGTTCAGGTCATGAGGTCGAGAATGGGGCCAGCCCCGTCCGTTGGAACCAGGAAATACCTGGACAAGAACCCGGGTCTGAAGGGGGTCCTCTACCTCCGTGATCACCTCCTTTTGGAGGAGGAGGCGATGTCGGCTCGGCCGAGCGCCAGTGAGCTCGCGGACCTGAGGGCCCCAGTGCGGCGGCTCTGAAGGCGGGCCTGCTCGAATTCCAGAGGTAGGCCTTTTCCCACCACCTCCAGTACCCACCTGTCCGTGGTAACAGCGGACCAGGCAGAAGGAAGTGTCTGAGCCGTCCCCCATCGGGGGGAACCAGGGGTGAGGTGACAGGGATGGGGCGACACCCCTCAGCCCGTCACTGGGCAGGCTTGGAGGAGGGACCGGCCGAGGGACCTCCTGGGCCTTTACCTCCCTGCTTCCTGTTGGTGGAAGCCGACGGCTTGGGCTTGGGATACCAAGGTCGAGCCTGCTGGCCCTGACATTGCTGGGCCAGGTGCACCTCGGGCGCAGAAGGACGAAAGGGCTTAGGCTGTGGCTTGCGGCCTTTGTCCTTCTGAGCAGAAGAGACTGAGTCCAAGGTAGCATTGGACTTCTCGATCCTCTGCAGGTGACCTTCCACCCCAGGGTCAAGAGGTCAGTCCCCAAAAAGGGAACATCCGCCAACTTGTGCTGGGTATCCGAGGTAAAGGTGGATATCCTCAGCCAAGCCCGACGACGCATGGCCACTGCGGCCACCACAGACCTGGCACATGAGTCCCCGATGTCTAACGCAGTCTGGAGCTGCTGTTTAGCCACTGCCCTGCCCTGGTCCCGCACCTGCCTGACCGTAGTCTGCAGATCTGCGGGAAGATGAGGGACAACCTCATCCAGGGAGCCCAACAGGGCGTGAGAAAAATGTGCCATGAGGACGGCCGAACTGGCCTGACGAAGGCCAAGAGAGGACGCAGCATAGACTTTTCGCCCGGCATAATCCAATTTCTTGGATTCCTTGTCGGGAGGTTTGTCCACATCCCTGGCGTTCCCGGCACGCCGGAAAACACTGTCGGTAACCAACCCCTTGGCCGAGGGGTGTTCCGAAAAACCGGACAGGGAACCGGTAGGGACCGCATACTTCCTGGCCAACCTGGCCGAAGGAGCAGGGCAGGAAGCAGGACGCTGCCAAAGTTCCAAGGCCGGACCCACTATGGCTTCGGCCACCGGAAAGGCCTCCGTAGGAGAATCCCCTCGGTCCAGAATCTCCGTGAGGGGATACCTGGCCCGTTTAGAAACGGGTTCGAGCTTCATCACGGTGGACTCCGAGATGAGTCGAAGCAACCCTAAGAAGGACGAAGGGCTATCGTCCATTGACTGCCCTCCCGAGGACTCCAAGTCCATGCGCTTGGAGAAGAGGGAGGAACCATCATCGGACTCAGAAGAGTCCTCAAAGAGCTACCTCGGCCCTGAGCCACCCTCCACCTGCTGAGGTTTATCGGGAGTGAGGGTGACAGACAGCCTATGGGGCAAACCCAAAGCCGACCGAGAATTTTTGGTCGGAGCCCCAACTAATGGCTGTGGAGGTTCCACCAGAATCGGTGGGGCAGCTGGAATTGGCCGAACAACCGGCCTGAGAACAAGCTCCTCGACTACAACGAGGGGTTGTTTCGGCTGCTCTGGTGACAGCCACTTAATGGCTGGGGAAGACGACTGGGTCGGCTTATTCCCGGTCAAAAGGAGCTGTTGCCACATAAGTTCCTCGTACCTCCGCGCAACTTGCGCCAAGCCCTCGTCAGAGGAAGAGCGGCGGCGCTGCTGTCAGGGTGCCGAGACCAAGACACGGCAAGGCGGGATTGGTTGACTGCGAGGATGTCCGAGATCAGAGTCTCGACTAGGCCGAGGGAGGCGCAGGAGAAGTGTCGGAAATCGGCACTCCCTCGGCTCGGGACGATCCCACCGAAGGCTCCGGAACCGGAGGCACAGACGAGCCGACGGGATCCTCAACTCCCACCGGGGGAACCGGGGAGAGGGGATTCTCAGCTTCTCCAACCGACAACCCGTCTAACGGGTCGAGAAAAATCTTGACCGGCGTCGACAGGAGTCTCGGTCAACTGGCCTGGCCAGGGACACGTGAAGCCAGTGGCCGAAGCTGAGGGGTCGACCGAAGTCGACTGTCGACAAGGGGAGGGGGATCTTTCCCGCTCCCAAGAGCGTTGACGGAGAGACTTACTTTTGCTCTTTTTGGACCTGGAAAAAGGTCCCGAAGAAGTTGGACCCTCACCTTTGGTCGAGAGGGTCAGACAAAGCTCCTTAAAAGAAGCCGAGTACGAGGCACCGAGAGAGAGCGGGACAAATGCCGCAGCCGAGGTAGAAGCGGCCCACGCCGCCTCCTCTTCGAGGGCGATCATCTGCTCTAGCTGATCCGCCGAGCCCGGCCGGACACCGCCAATCGGGCCTCTTTAGATTTCACCGGTGGAATTCTTTTCTCAGGGCGCCCCAGTTGTAATCGGGCAGCACGGTCTTCAAGGACGTAGGCCGAAAAGGAAGAGCACAAGTCGCAGGCCTGCGGGTCGTGCTCAAGGCCCAGGCAGTAGACGCACGTGGAGTGCGGATCCGTCCTAGACATCTTCTGCCCGCAAGGGCACCTCCGAAAACCGGGAGTCGATTTGTCCATCGCAGCCGCGAGGAGAAGAAGACCGAAGTCTTTTTAGCAAAAACTTTTAATTTCGAACTTTTCAAGAATTTGGAACCAGTGTTAATTGCAACGCGTTAAGGAGGGAACCTGAGCTTCCAAGCGGTAAGGAAGATCTAGCGCCATGGGCGGAGCCGAGTTTTACCACCCGGCTGGGTGGGAGGAGCCAGCTTGAAGACCTTCCGGCAAGATTTAAAGTGGCAAGGAACCTGCCAATAAGTGTGGATGAACAACATATCCATGTCCCTAGAACTTTGCACTTCCTTGCATTAAATCCCAATTGCCACTTTGCTGACCATTCCTCAGGTCTGGTTAGGTCACCCTGTAGCCTCTGCCACCCCTCTGTGTCATCCACTACAGCTCCCATCTTGGTGTCGTCCACGAACAGACTGATCGTGCTCCAGCCCCGTATGCATTATCTGATATGATCAGACCAAACAACGCTGGCTCACACACAGAACCCTGTGGCACACCGCTGGTCACTGGCTTGGGAGATGAGACCACCACCACCACCCATTGCAATCCATCTCTGACCCTATTCCTGATCCAGCCCACCATCTTAGCCCCCACCCCTACGTGCTCCAGCTTGGCCCCCAGTCACCCATGAGGGACCGAATCAAGGCCTTGCTGAAGTCCAAGAATAGGATGTCCACTGCATGGCCCTTGTCCAGTTCCCTCGTCACCCAGTCATAGTATTCAATTAGGTTGGTCTGGGAAGATCTCCCCGAGACTAACCTATGTTGCCGCCCATCTTGTAGATCATTGACCACCAGGAAGGTTACCAGTCTCTCTTTCAAGATTTTCTCCATGAGTTTCTCCACTATGGAAGTGAGACTGACAGGTCTGTAGTTGCCTGGCTCGTCCTTTGGGCCGCTGTTGTGGGTAGGCACCACATGAGCCATCCTCCAGTCCTGCGGCATGCACCCCATGTCCAGGGAGGTGTTGAACAGGTTGGTCAGCGGCCCAGCCAACACCTCTGCCATTTCCCTCAATACCCTAGGGTGAACGCCATCAGGACCCGGTGTCTTATCCACCCTAAGTGTCTTCAGACCTTCCAATACCCCGCTTTCTTGAATCACTGCGTCAGTCACCTTTCCCCCCAATCCTCACCTTTCCTGTCGGTGGAGGTAGCGGACCTCCCACCTCCCTCGTGAACACATAGTAGAAGTACTCGTTCAGTATCTCTGCCTGTTCCCTTCCCTCCACCCACCTCCACCCTTCCTAATCCTAACTATCCGGTCCTTACAGTTTCTCTTTTCCCTCACGTATCTCTAGAATTCCTTCTCCCCCCTCTCTTATGCCCTTAGCCAGCCTCAGATCTTTGGCTGCCTTTTCCTCCCTTACCAATTTGGTTACTTCCTTGGTCATCTTTGCGTACACCATCCTGTCCTCCCCTCTCCCCCTTCCCAGTTCTTTTCATTCTCCTAAACGCAGTTCTCTTGGCCCTCACCCCCTCCAACACCCTCCTGGTCATCCAGCATGGCACCTTGGCCCTTGACTTTTTGCTCAGGGTCCTGGTGCATGCTACAGTAGCTTCCCTTAGGCCATACTTTCTGATATCGCACTTTTGATGTGCGTCCATCTCTGATCTAATTCTCCCAAGGTGCCCCTTCAGTATTTCGTTCATCCTCCCATCTGAAGTTCCACTACCTCAGTGGCCCCCCCCCCGCCTCCTTGCTCATGCTGTGCGTGAACCACACCGAAAGGTGGTCACTCCCGGCTAGTGGCTCCTCCACCCGTAGCTCCCTCACCATCTCCCCGTTTGATAGTACCAGGTCTAATATGTTGTCCAGTCTGGTTGGTTCACCAACCACCTGCACCAGGTGGCTATCCTGGAACGCATCCAGAAGAATCTGCTCCCTGGCGCTAGAGGTGGCCTGGGTTCCCCAGTCCACCCCAGGTAGATTGAGGTCCCTGACAATCACCACACTCCCCCTGCTACACACCCATTGAATCTGATCCGCCAGCTCCCTATCCAGCTGCTCGCACTGTGCTCATGGTCTATACACCACACCTAGCCTCATTTCCATGCCCTTAGGGTCCTGAAACTGCATCCACAGTGCCTCCATCCTCCCCCCCTCATCCCTTGTGCACCTGATCCTGTCTTTTACGTAAATCACCACTCCTCCCCCATTTCTCACTCCTCTGTCCTTTCTATACACCCTGTACCCGGGAATAGTTTGATCCCAATACTAGTGTTGGTTGGCCCACGTCTCCGTGATGTCCGCAATATCCATCTCTCCTATGCTTAAGAGAGCCTGGAGCTCAGCCACTTTGTTTCCCAGGCTCCTCACATTCGGGGAGACTACCCTCCACTCCCGCGTTCTCCTTGCCCCATGCTCTCTCCACCTGACTCCCCCCCCCCCAGCTCCCCCTCATTGCAAACCCTTCTGTTTTTGAGGGTCAGCTCATACAGCTCCCCTACCCGGCGGCCCTGCACTCTTGCTGAACACTCACCACCCCCCTTCCTAGTTTAAAATCCTGCCTGGACGCTATGTATTCCTCAAGTGTTTGCTTCAAGGTCTGCTGCCCAGCCCTACTCAGGTGCAACCTGCCTGCTGCATATAGGTCACTGTTGTCCCATATGTTCCCCCAGTCCCCCACCAGCCCCATAACCTTATGAGTAACACCACTCCACCAGCCAAGAATTAAACTCCACAGTCCTGTCCTTCCTCATCCTGGGCACCGGAAGCACTTCTGAGAAGGCCATCGAGTCCCCGACCTCCTTACACAGCTTCCCCAGCTTTTCAGATCTCTCCCTAACCAACTCCACCTGACTCTTTGCCAGGTCATTAGCGCCTACGTGCACCACCCCATGAGGTTTTTCCTTTCCCTTCCTGATGCATCTCAGCAGAGTCTGCCCTGCCCTTCCCCGCTGTTAGTCCCGATACGGATTCCACCCATATCCGACCATGTCGTTCACCCCTCCCTCCTCACCTGACCCCTTTTAGTATAGAGTCCCCTAACACCACTACTCCACCTTCTTCCACCTTCTGCCTGTATCCGCGTGCAACCCCTTTCCCTCCCCTGCCCAGTAGCACTCAGTCCTCCACCCCCTGCTCTTCCCCTTTCAGCTTGTCCCCCTTGCCTACCCTCCCTCCCTTGTCCAATACGCCAACCATTAACCCTCTCCCCGCCCAGGTGCCCTTCAATTCTCCCTTGGCTGCTCTCCTGCCTTATCTCCCCTCCTCCCATTATCCTTCAAGCCCCTCCCTGTCATGACACCCGTCCCCCGTGTTCACCCTGCCTTGACAGTCGCCTTCCACACTCGTGGTAGTACCATCCTCCCCCTCTGTTACAGACATTAGAACCTCATACCTGTTACTTAATCCTATCCCCCACCCCACCGGCATACTCGTTCCTGCCACCCCATAGTGGCTTGGGATGCGCATTACGTCCCGGGTCCTGTTTCTCCCACCCTCTCTTCCCAGTCACCTCAAGCTCAAACTACCTGTCAGCTCGAGGAGGTGTCCCCTCTACTCTCACTCTGCCCTCCCCCCAGCCTTCTTACTTCTCCCGACAACCAATTGACCTCTGCCTGCAGTGCTTTAAGCCTTCAGCAAATGGGACATTCCCGTAGTCTCCACAACATACCCATCCATACAGCTGTGCTACAGCCATTGCATCCCACCAACCTGTCATTCCTGTTTCCCCCCCCGCCTCCTGCACCAGTCTCGCTTTCCTTGATACCAACCCTCCCTCACCTGCCCCATTTCCCAGTCCTACCTGCCCGAGTTCGCCATACCACTCATCATGCCTCTCGATAGCTGCATCACCCCTACCCCCACTAACCATCCTGCCCCCATCATTCCCACCATACTCCGTATACCAGTTTTGCTTCTTCAGTCCACACCTGGTGCTCTTCTTTGATGTTGCAGTTAGAAATTAGCCTTGAACATCCCCTGTCAGGGAGCAGCCCCAACAGCCGAAATTGTCCTAAAAATAAAGGAGTGGTCCCAACAAAAGAATACCTTCAAAGCTTAATCCCCTCAGTGAGTATCCACAATACAGCACATGTGCCTAAGCCCCACAGGTTCAAATCCCACCCAGCATGAGTAGCCAAAGCCTAGGGCAATACCCTGAAGACCAATCTCCACAGGTTTATACCCAACCCCACATAAGTAATTAATACTTACTGCAGCACCCTGCATAAGTAATTAATGCTTACTGCAGCACCAACAGCAAGAGATTACCCACAAATGTTTACCCGGAGGGTCTCCACAAGAAAATATCTTCTCACTTAACCACCTCAAGGAGTACCCTCAACCCAGCTCATGTGAACACTCCCACAGAGTAGAACCCATGCAGCATATAATCAAGCTCAGGCTCACTGTCCATGTTAGCACTTGCACAGTTATTAGTTGCAGTACCTTACTCTGCTCCTCTCTTCAATCCCTGGGCATTTAAATGAGACGAGTTAACAGCTTCCAGTCCAGTCGGGCTGAAGGACTTCCCAGAACCCGGTCCCCTCCACTTCCCCTATTAATGCACTTCTAGAGTGGGTGGGCTAAGTGGCCGATTTAATATTGGTGGCGGTGCAGGGAAGGTGGGTGAGAGTATTCCGTGTTGGTTTCTCTGTCTGCCTGTGCTCCCTGGTCCCTCCTGCTGCAGCTCTTTCATGCCAGGTGTGACCCCACTCTGCTCCTACGATGCTGATCCCTCTAGTGGCCCTGCCACACGTAGCTCCTTCTCGGTGTGGCACTGGGCTCGGAAACATCCCCGCAAGAAGGTCAGTAAATTTCTCACCTCTTTACTGCGCGGCTGGGCCGAGGCAATTTATAGCCCAGCCGCAGTTTAAATCCTCTGCCTCCTCCTTCTGTTGGCTCTGGGACTTACTCAGGAAGCTTCCTGATTGGCTCCCTGCTCTGCTGGCCCACTGGAATAATTCCACGCTGGCTCGTCTGTCTGCCTATGCTCTCCGGTCCCTCCTGCTGCAGCTCCTGCACACTCAGGGTTCAACTGAATCTGAAACTATTCAGAACAGGACTTCGGTTCCCCACCTATAATTTATGAGGATTTCTCCTCATAGTCCTCTTTTGTAAGGCAGATGGATACCTTTAATATCCCCTCTATTGTGACATAATAAAGGAAGCTGAATTAATGAGCATGTATGAACTGACTTCTATTAGGAGATTATCGGTACCCATCCACAGATCCCTCAGGAAAGCCACAAGCAAAATCTTGGCTGCACCAGATTCTACACCTGGTGCTGATTTAACAAAACAAATAAAAAAAAAAAAACATAAAAAAAAAACCTTGAGAAAAATTCCAGGTGTACAAACAAGGCACAGAGTTCTTGTATGCTCACCCGCATCATGAGGGAGTGGTTCAAAGTGTTGCATGTGAAAAGGCTAAGGTCTGCTTGGCTGCCTCTGGGATTAGGTGCCATATACAAATAAATGCTTACTTATTTCTAGATTAGTTAAATAGGTGGTCACTGCTCCCCTTACTGTTCAGCACAAATCTGGTGTTGGAGCATCAGGTGGAGCATGACCACAAAGCAGAGTTTAAATGAAAGTTCTACATTATGAAATCTCCATGGTTAACACCTCATGCTGGAGCAGATGCATTTTGTAATGGCTCACTGCTGGACCATTAGAAGAAACATCATTACTGCAGTGAGTAATTATTTCTTATCTGGGTTCACCCAGGAGGATGTTGAGCCTTGATTCTAACACTGACGTTTTCATGCTTTGTCTCTACCCTATGTAAGTTTTTTTTTTATATATATTTCTATTTTTTTCCTCCATTTTAACCACTGCAGCCCCAATTAACTCACCCAGGCAACCTCTCAGTCCCCACCCGCACTGTTCTCTGGCATTTACCTTGCATTCTCTTACCCCAGATTTCCCTCTCTGGGGTTGGCTAGGGGAGGTGGCCAGATTCCCCTCCACTGAACTACTCAGTTCTGGGATGCAGTGGCCAGTTGGTACAGCTGGGGTCCAAGAGTGCTGGTGGCTTCATCCCGCACACCGGGGGGTTGTTATCCCTGTTCTGTTCTCCCTTTTCCTCAGGAATGTTGGACACTCAGGCATGTGACAGGTATGCAGATGTGGCCATACACATCTGAGCCAGCCAGAGTCCCTCCCTTGGTATGTTTCTTTGCTAAGCTCCCCTGCTGCTCTTCACATCCAGCTTCTTCTGGCAATGGTCTCAATCTTCAGTAATGGTACTGCTTCTTCTAGCTTGTGAATTTCTTCTCCAGCTCTGCCATCATCTGGCCATGTGCCAGCCATTGGTGCTGTTTTCCCTCTGGGTCCTGGTTCTGCACTATTGCATTCCTTCTCCGGGAAAGTTGTGGCCATGTCCTCTGCTTCTGTTGCAGCTCCAGTCGTCTGGTGATGGCCAGGGTCAATACTTATGCTGGCTCCCAGCTCCTTGCTTGCTGATCATCCTCTGGCTCTTCCTTGTTCTTGTTGATGGTCCTGCTGCTCTCTGTTAGGTGTCAGCATGGGTCAGTTGGTGGTACATCTGCCACTGGCCAGAAGGTCATGGGTTCTAGTCCCACAGTGGAATTGGGCTCACGGGATAAAAAAAAATGCTGGCACCTGAATGTGGTACTAGAGGATGCCGTACTGTCATGTTGTGCCGTTCTTCAGATGAGACTTGAAACCAAGATCTTGCCTGCCTTTTCTGTTTTGTTGTTCAGGTGGAGGTTAAATATCTCATGGCACTTCTTGAGAAGAGTAGGGGAATTGCTCCGGTGTCCTGGACAAATTTCCCTCTTGTCTTAAATACCATCGACCATCTAATCCGGTTCACCTTTAATTGGCTTGCATCTGTACCCCCTACCCCCACCCCCTCCAAATATGAGGCTGGAAATAAGCAGTATTGTCTAACCCTTCATTCCCAGTCAACAAAAACTAAATAAATCAATCTTTGGCCTTTTTCTGTTTTGTTTCAGAGATTGTTGCCTTTCTGCTATCAGTGTCCTTGTCATCAGCTTCAACTGCTCTGACTGCCGTTATGGCTTTGTGGTCAGTTGCTGGCTCTGTGCTCAGATCTTGATGCTGGTCTGTAGCTCTCTGTTTGTTGGTCATTGCATGGCTCTGCCTCATTGACATTCCTGCTGTTATCTTTAGCTCTGTTTTACTTCAGAGACTGTTGTTTTCCTTGCCACCAATGTTCTTGTCAGCAGTACCAGCCGCTCAAGACTGCTTGCTGGTCTTCACCTGGCTCTGCCTCATCGATGTTCCTGCGGCTGTTAAAGAACCCTGGTCCTGAAGGGTTTTGCACATTCTGCTGCCGTCACTGGCTCTGTATTTTTCCTGTGGGGCAGGGGCTGCACCTTATATGCTTTTTCCCTCCGGCAGCAACCACTGGTTTCACCATCGGTTCCCCTTGCATCTCTTTTGACTTTATAGCAATCCTGTGCTTCTGGCCCACATTCATATCACACCTGGTCCAGGCATTTCATGGCTTGCTCCTTGGCCTGCAGTTTGCTGGACTTAATGACTTTATGCCCCTCTTCTGGCAGGGTATTTTTGTCTCCTTCTCCTAGAGTTTCTTGCTGCTCCATACAGTGCAGACTTCCTTGATTTTGGTGGTCCCTCTTCTGGTCTTGTCACAGCAGTGGACCCTTCCAGTCCAGCCCTCCTATCCCCATCCTCTATAGGTGGGGCTTATTGCATTGTCACAGGTTGTTTGTGGCTTTCTGGACCTTACATCCCTGCTGTGTCACTCCTTGCTCCTGCTACTGTGGCTCTGTGGGTCACCTTAGAGACTGGAAATGGCAGCACAATCCGCACAGGGGTTGTATACAGACCCCCATCTCAAGGGGAGGGAATCGATAAGGATATGATAGAAGGCATCCTCAGGATGGCAGAGAAAGGGGAGATACTGTTGATGGGGGACCTGAATATGCCAGATGTTAACTGGAGCACCTTTGCTGCAGCCACATCCAAGAGCAGGGCCATTCTCAATGCCCTACATGGGGGCATGCCTCAGACAGCTAGTTTTGGAACCCACTTGTGAGGTAGCAATCTTAGACCACATACTCTCAAATGGGGACAGTGAGACGGATCTCAGATCTATAAGTGGGTAGCCATCTGGGAACAAGTGACCACCAAACAGTATGGTTCACGATAAACTCAGCTACAGTGTCAAGTCATACAAAAGTGAGGGTACTGTACTTCAGGATGGCTGACTTTGGCAAGCTAAGAGTGTGCCTTAGAAAAATACTAGCAAACAGGCAAGAAGGAGGGGTGGAGCAACAATGGGGAAACATCACAACTGCCATCACAGAGGCAACAAGCCTTTGTGTGAAGCAAATAAATCAAAATGAAAGAAAAAGCTACTGTGGTTCTCAAAAGAGGTGGCGGAGAAGGTTAGAGAGAAAAAGATAGCATTTAGGAAGTATAAGGAAACACAGAAGGAGCAGGACAGAGAACTGTACCAGTTAAGGCAGAAGGAAGCAGGGGAGGGAAGTCAGAATAGCAAATGCCCAAACTGAGGAAAAGATAGCCTGCTCGGTTAAGAAGGGGGATAAAACCTTTTATAGGCACATCAGGGAGTGAAGAAAGACAAAGAGAGGGATAGTGAGGCTGAATAGAATGGATGGTGGGTGGGCAGAGAGGGACAGTGAAAAAGCAGGGATACTGAACGAATACTTCTGCTCAGTATTCACAAAAGAGGAGGAGGGGGAGGTACCTAATCCAATTAACAGAAGCACTCTGGATAGGGGGGTTGATCCCAGTCCTTTCACAAAAGAAAGGGTTCTGAAAGAAGTCTTAAAACTGAAGGTGGACAAAGCAATGGGGCCTGATGGGATTCACCCCAGAATTCTAAAAGAATTAAGGGGAGAACTAGTGACACCACTGACTACCCTTTTTAACAAATCATGGGAGGATGGTGTGGTACCTGAGGGGACTGGAGGAAAGTGGATGTGATTCCCCTTCACAAAAGTGGGAGCAACACTTCTGGGATTCTGAGGAAAAAAAATGAAATGCAAGATGCCAAAAATGGCAGAGTGGTAGGACACAAAAAAGGGGCACCCACCATCCTGGTGGTAAAAGAAACAAAAAGATGCTAGGATTGCACACAGTCCACTGTGCTACTTAAACAGAAGCGTATGACTCTATGGGTATCCAGAGAATGTAGAAGAACTATGCCTGCATTCAGACAGGAAAGAACTAACCAAAGTAAGGTGGAGTGTCTGTCAAAGAGCAAAAGCAAAGAGCGCTGTGGGAAAGAACTGAGGATGAGTATGGAGTGAAAACCTGATCCGGGAGAACCATAAGGAATGGCGAACCATGTCCAATGCCAACAGCTAGAAGCCTGACAAGCCAAGGGAATGGCAGACATACAAAGTGTTGGGCAGGCAAGGTAACGCATATCTTAAGTGGCAACAGATCCCAATGGAGCCTGTAGATGGAACTCCAGAACCAAGTAGAAACCAGCAGGAAACAACCAAGTGAGCCACAGCTGTGCCCATTTGGAGGAAATGAAAGGTGAAACAGGCCAAAGAGTGGATCCGCACTGAAAAGCACCAGAGATCAGAATCCCAGAAGGACAAGGGAGACCAAAACACTCTGGACAGGAGAGTAGAAGGGTCCAGGGAGTGAAGCTCACCATGGCCAAACCAGCAAGAGGACATCTGAGCTAGTGAGGAAAATACCCAAGCAAGACAGAGAAACATAGACTTTGATGGCAGATAAGGACCACTTGGCCCACCTAGTCTGCCCATTTCTCTACCTACAGGATAAGCTGCAGATCCTAGTTAACCAGCAGCCTATTTCTTCCTACCCCCCACAAGAACTGCCTTATCTCTGTCCCATGCATTCTTGAATTCTCCCATAGTTTTAGACCCCACAACCTCCTCAGGAAGGCTGTTCCATGCGTCCACCACCCTCTGTGAAAAAATACTTCCTCACATTGCCCATCAGCCATCCCCCCCCCATCTTCAAATTGTGTCCCCTTGTTCTTGCACATTTCTTTTTCTGAAAGATGCTACCCTCTTGGACTTTGTTGATTCCACTGAGATACTTACAAGTTTCTATCATGTCCCCCATCTCCCTACTTTCCTCAAGGGTATACATATTAAGCTCCTTTATTCTCTCCTTGTATGGCTTCTCTTGCAGACCCTGCACGATTTTAGTTGCTCTCCTCTGGACTGCCTCCATCCTGTCTATGTCCTTGTGGAGATGGGATCTCCAGAACTGGACGCAGTACTCCAGATGGGGTCTCACCAACTGTCCATACAGAGGGATAACAACTTCCTGTTTTCTGCTGGTGATGCCTCTCCCTATACATTGCAGTATCTCCCCAGCCCTCCATACTGCCTTTTCACATTGCTTGCCAAACCTGATGTCATCTGATACGATTACCCCCAGGTCCTTTTCAGTTTACTACCCCCATTGTGTACTCTTCCCTGGGTTTTTGTTTCCAAGGTGCATTATTTTACTTCTTTTCATTGAATCTAAGCTGCCATACATTTGACCATTCCTCTAACCTTGCCAAGTCCCTTTTCATCCTTTCCACCCCACCTTGTGCATCAACTCTGTTGCAGAACTTTGTGTCATCTGCAGAGAGACATACTTTTCCTTCTAGTTCCTCTGCAATGTCGCTTATAAAGACATTGAAGAGGACCAGTCCTAACACTGAACCCTGTGGTACCCCACTAGTGACCCCCCTTTCTTCAGAGTGGACTCCATTTACTATTACTCTCTCTGTCCTATTCTCCAGCCAATTCTTTACCCAGGCTGTCATCTTGGGACCCACTGCCAGGCTGGCTAACTTATATATTAATCTTTGTGTGGGACTGTGTCAAATGCCTGCTAAAGTCTAGGTAGGCCATGTCCACAGCCCTCCCTGATCTACTACTTTGGTCACCCAGTCAAAGAAATCTATCACATTCGTCTGGCATGACCTTCCCGTTGTGAATCCATGCTGCCTTGGATCCTGTGCCCCTCTGGCCTCTAGATACTCGACAATTCTTTCCTTCAGAAGTGATTCCATCATTTTCCCTATCACTGAGGTTAAACTAACAGGTCTGTAGTTTCCTGCTTCTGCCTTGCTCCCACTTTTGTGAAAGGGAATGACATCTGCCCTCCTCCAGTCCTCGGGTACCACCCCATCCTCCCATGATTTGTTAAAGAGGGTAGTCAGTGGTGTCACTAGCTCTACCCTTAGTTCTTTTAGAATTCTGGGATGAATCACATCAGGCCCCATTGCTTTGTCCACCTTCAGTTTTAAGAGTTCTTTCATAACCCTTTCTTCTGTAAATGGGCTGGTATCAACTTCTGTATCCAGAGTGTTTCTACTGTTTGTTTTAGGTACCTCTTCATTTGTAAATACTGAGCAAAATATTTGTTTAGTATCTCTGCCCTTTTCACAGTCTCCTCTGCCCACCCTCCTCCCCTTTCTTAAGCCTCACTATCCCTCCCTTGATGTACCTATAAAAGGTTTTATCCCCCTTCTTAACTGAGTTGGCTATCTTTTCCTCAGTTTGGGCCTTTGCTGTTCTGACTGCCTTCCCAGCTTCCTTTTGCTTTAACTGATACAGTTCTCTGTTCTGCTCCTTCTGTGATTCCTTATACTTCCTGAATGCTTTCTTTTTCTCTTGAACCTTCACTGCCACTTCCTTTGAGAACCATAGTGGTTTCTTACATCGTTTTGTTTATTTGCTTCACACTAAGGCTCATTACCTCTCTGATGGCAGTTTTTATTATTCCCCATTGTTCTTCCACCCTCCTTCCTGCCCATTTGCTAGTGCATTCCTTAGGTACTCACCATTTTGGCAAAGTCAGCCTCCTAAAGTCCAGTACTTTTTTCTTTGTATGGCTTGACTCTATTGCTGTGTTTATGTAGAACTATACTGTTCGATGGTCTGCTAGTTCCCAGATGGCTACCCACTTTACATCTGTGATCCTCTCTCCATCTCCATTTGAGAGAACCAGGTCTAAGATTGCTCCTCCTGAGTGGGCTCCAATACTAGTTGTCTAAGGCATGCCTCCTGTAGGGCATCTAGAATAACCCCACTCTCCGAAGTGGCTGCTGCAACTGCACTCCAGTTAACATCTGGCATATTCCGATCACCCATCAGCAATATCTTCCCTTTTTCTGCCATTCTAAGTATACTTTCTATCATTTCCTTGTCCATTTCCTCCCCCTGAGAAGGGGGTCTGTATACAACCCCTGTGCGGATTGTGGTGCCATTGCCTGTCTCCAGATTTACCCACAGTGCTTCTTCTCCTCCTCCCTGTTTACCCTTTTGTTCTGTTGCTTTGATTCCTTCCCTTATGTAAAGAGCTACTCCTCCTCCTCTTTACCCTCCCTGTCCCTCCTGTAGATAGTGTATCCTGGTATGTTTATGTCCCAGTCATGGTTTTGTGTGTACCATGTTTCTGTGACTGCCACGATATCCAGATGTTGTTCCTCCATCAAGGCCACTAATTCAGGAAGCTTGTTACCCAGACTACGGGCATTGGTACTCATTGCTCTCCATTTTTTGATGGATTTACCTTCTGTTGCAGCATCCCCCACTGACCTTTCTACCTCGGTCTTTTTCTCATTTAGTACCCTGTTTTGTAGGGATAGGCTGGGATTTTCCTGCTGCTTATCAGTGCCTCCTCCCTTGACTAGTTTAAAAGCTTGCCAATGAAGCATTTAAACCGATTGCTCAAAAGACTTGTTCCCTTCCTGGACAGATGCAGACCATCCTGCCAGTATAGGCTGGTGTCCCTCCAGGTGGAACCCCAGTCCCCAATGAAGCCAAACCCCTGTGCTCCACACCATTTTTTCAACCATTCATTAAACTGCATGGTGCAAAGTAACCTCGCCTCCCCATGCCATTGACAGGCAGCACCTCTGAGAAGGATACTGTGTGTGCTACTTGTCTTAGGCCCCTCCCAACTCTACAAAGTCCTCCTGCACTGCTCTAATCTCATGATGGCCAAGTCATTTGTCCCTAGGTGGACAATGACGTCCAGCTCAGACTCCGTGCAGCTGTTCTCGTGATCCTGAGGATGCGCTTTCTGTCCCTCCAAGCCATGGCACCAGGCAGGCACCTTACTTCAGTTTTCCCTGCTCCCCCAGTTCTGTCCCCCTTATTAATTGAGTCCTCCACCAGGAGCTGCTTTCTTTCCCTGTGGTGTCCTCTGCCTCCTTCCTGTGGGACTTCCTTGTGACAGTTGTCCTCAGCCTCCTTAGTCTCCTCTGTGGGTGCATCCATGGGGAGCTATGATCCCAGAATGGTGTATGGATTGTGGAGTGGAATAACTGACTGGGTGTGCCTCTGTTCCACCATCCTCACCCTCCCTGAGCCCACTGTGGTCCAACTGCTGTGCTTTCTTCGAAACCTCTGAGGTAGTGGTGGTGGCTCTGGTGCTCCCTGGATGGGGGAGGTTCCCTTCCTATTGTCCAGTGTGGCCTGGGGGAAGGTTCCCTTACTACTGTCCAGTGTGGCCTGAAGACGGGCACCTTCCTCCCTCAGGGCAGAGAGTTGTCTGCAAATAGGGCAGCATCTCAGCCTCCAGAAAGACTCCCGGAAGACTGCTGCCCCACAGCCATTACATTGCACTACTCTCCACATGTTTATCTACTTTTTGTTTTGTGTGTGTGTGTGTTTGGTTTGTTATATAGAAATATATATATTATACAATGTGTATGCTTATATTGTCAGTGCAGTGTGCTAGAGAGGATATGACAGTGATATGCACCTTGCACTCTTGAGGAAATGATGTCAGAACCCCAGGTATAAAGGAACTATTTCCAGGGGTGGGTGGGGTGAGGGGTGGACAGGGGTTGGGCCTAAACCGTGCCCTCATGAAACAATCAGCTAAAAGCTCTGACCCACCGCTGCGATGAGTGCCTTGCTGTCAGCAAGATGCCCTACACAACAATTTGACAGAGAAAATACCCTGCTAATCAAACAGAGAAAAATCCAGGCATCCAAGTCAGACACAGGTAAACCTCCCCAGCCCCAAAACAGCCTGGTGGTTTGTTAGCCACAAAGGAAAATCAAATATGCAGTTATTTCAACCCTTCTGAAGATGCTCACAAGATGAGCAGTTTGAAAACCCCCTTCCTGAATTAAAAACTAAAATAATTAAACACAAAGCAATACCAATGTAAGACTGTAAAGTAAGGAAAACTTCCCTCAGATGTAAGAAAGAGAGAGATTTGTTGCAGATATCTAAGTAAGCAATAATACCTGACAGGGTGGGCTTTATTAGGAAATACGGACCATGAGGGGCATGTAATGGGGCCCAGCATACAGGCGGAGGGCCTTGTAGCTCTAGAGTCCGGTATTTCCAATAAAGCCCATCTGGAGGGTACACAATTAGAAAATGGGCACTATAAATTAAAAATAAGTTTAATAAAAAAGGTTAATAAAACTTGGTTTAATATAAGTTTTGTAATAAAATAGTTCCTCTGCCTGCTTTAGAATGATGTTTTCTTTTTCTTACTTTGAGATAGGGACTTTTATCTCTCTAGTTTAACTAAAAAAAGGTTGCCCCAGTTCACTGACTCATCCCCACCCCTGCATTATTTGTTCCCCTCCCTCTCCATTCCTTTAGTTTGTTTAAAAAAAAAAGTTGCTGATGAGTGGTTTGCTGCAGTATGCAGCTACTGAAGAGGGACTGATTTTAAATAGGTGTGAAAAAAGACGTTGAGTTCACTTATAGACGGTGGAGATATGGGGAGAGCAGGAGCTAGAGGGCCACTCAAGAGGCACTGGAGGTCGGGAGGCGAACAGTGGGGGGTGAGCGAGGTGCAGAACAAAATAAATATAACAAGGAACAGGTAGGTCTTCTCTATTATTTGCTAGTTGCAGTCTGCTGTGCTGTTTTGTATTCAGCTGGGCTGCGAGAGGAGCTCGCCGTTTTGTTTGCAGGGAAAGGCTGCATCCAAAAAGGGTAATAGCGCTAGCTGGGCAAGCCTTGTGCTGGGGAAACCGCTGGTTTAATCTTGCCTTTTTTTTTTTTTTGTATGAAGAAGGGTGCGAGACTGCGGTACTGAAGTGATGCAAGTAACAGTTACTGCAGCTGGGAGAAATGATTAACTGTCTCTCTCCTCCCGACTGCAAAAATAGGAACTGGAGTGTCTTTTTTTTTTTCTCATTTACAAAGCTGGGCAAGCTTTGCACTGCTGGTTGAATCTTAGGATTGTTGTACATCAGCCGAGGGATCGGCGTCTGAAGAAGGGGTCTCGAGATTGTGGTTGGGAGAGTGCTGCCATTAGTCATCAGCGTGGTTGGCAGAAGTGATCAACTGTCTGTCTCTCCCCGACTGCAGAAGTATAAAACGCACTGTGTGTGTGTATTTTTTTTGTACAAGTTTTCGATACTGAACTGGTGTGTGTGTGGGGAGCGGGGGGGGACTTGGCTGGTCACCGAGTTACTCGCTATGCCAGAGAAAAAAACATGGCGTTTGGTCATTCTGAACATTCGGGGTGCCCAAGGATACCCTAAGTAAAGGGGCACTCTGAAGTTGAACTTGTTTTTCAGCGGGCTGTATTGAAAAATAAATGCACACCTGGCATGGCCTTTCAGCCAATCAGGTTGCTTTATTTTTCAAGCCCATTTTCTAATCCAACATAGTATATCCCATGCAGCTTCTCAGTTGTTTCAAAGCACACCCTGTTACACAACTTGGAAGAAGATGGACATGTTTTACAATCCTTTCCCCTGAGGCATGCGTATCCACCCTTTGAAGACATTGAAATTGGTTACTTACCCTGCGAGTGCCCCACACTGTCTGGGTGGTTACGTACAAGGGTGTAGACAGGCATGCTCACTGTACACATTTGTATACAGTTTTGTTGAGTGCCTGTCACAAACCGTAAGCCTTTCTGTTAACATTTTTATTCTAATCTGTAGTATTTGGGTTAGTGTGGGCCACTGATGAGTGTCTTTGTTTAAACTTCTGTTGTTTAGAAGAGAGATGCATGTATAACCTCTTTAGAGCGTAGAGGAATCATCTGACAACAATCTGGCTTGTTTGGAAGAGGGTGCCATTTGGAAAGGATGTGTACATTTTTTTGATGGGAGGGTAACTTGGAGACTGTACAAAACGGAAATGTCTGGCTACACCCCTGGTTACATACAGTAAGACCAACTGGCGTAAAAGAAAAAAAGCTCATTAGAATCATTTATCTGTTTCCAGCTAGACTGAGTATTGCAAAAGATCACTGCAGTTGCCATTTTTCTATATGGAAAACTATCACCACCATGCCACTCCTCTTTCAACTAGAAGTGTTGCACAACCACTAGATAACTGATGCTATAACTAATATCTAGTGTAGGGTTGTCTTTTCTGAGACATAAATACTTTCCACTTCCTCTATTAAATGTTCAAAGCTGTGAATTTGTCTTGCTGTAAGCGAAGCTGAGATGTGATGGATCCCATGGCCTTTATTCTCTCTGTGTTTCCCAGTCAACCCTCTGTTCATATTTTATTGACTGTTAACTAGTTCTGAGTGATTGATTTGAGGGCAGTCGCTATTCAAATGCTATACAGGCATTTGCTGTTACCTCTGTGTGCTTCCTTTGGAGGTAGACTCAGGACCAGATTTTCTCCCATGAGGTTGCCCCTGAGCCCAAGGTGTTTACTCACATGCTGACTAACCTCTCTCCAGAAGTCTCTGACCCTGACGCTACTAAAAGATGTGTGGAGGTATACCTGTCTCACCACAGTTATTATCGTCTGTCTGTACTGCTTGGCCCTATGTGTTTTGTCTTTTCTGGGGTTGCGAAGTATCTTGTGCAGACCTGTCACCTGAACTCCCTCCTGATGCAGTAGTCCTGTGTAGCGACTCCCATATTGATCACCACTTTTATGGGATGTGTCTATGACCCTGTCTCAGCTTCCCACCTTTTGTGAAGCTTGTCCACTGCGGTCAATCCCGTTTCTGGATTTAGCTCTGCGTAGAAGTTGGATATCAATCCCGTTTTCTGTATGTTGCAAAGCAGCTCATATTCTGTTTACCAGCGGGTGGTGTGATGTCTATAGTTCAGTCAGTTTGTCCTTTTTGTTTACAAATGAGCTTGCCTGTAAATATTTAAAGTGATCTACCCTGGCTACGGAGAATTTCTGTCTTATTTGCTCAAAGGGCAAGACTGTACCCCCCTCTATTACTTGGTGAAAATACTGCAGCTCTAAGGTTTCCCATCTTATGTAGATAGTCCCTCCTGCCTGGTTTGAAGTCTGGATGGCATCTATTTTTTTTATTGATATTTTCTGCATTTTTTGCCCCATTTTCTCCCCTGTTCCCCGGGGTACCAGCACATGGGCATCATGCGTGTGTGGAGGCAGACACACACTCTGTGACGCTGTCACAGCCCCTTCCACCCCTCCCCATGGCTATCGCCGGAGCTCCCTCAGGTCTGTGCTGCCATCTGTCCTCCACCGGGTGGTGGCCACTAGCCAGGGAGCCTCCAGTCCCTCTCAGGAGGAAAGAGCTGCCTTGCGGCAGCTCAGTCTCACTCCTTGCCCTCCCCCCCCCGGCTGACCCCCGACAACCCAGGGTCATTCCCGAACATGGGTCGCTGGCGCAGTGCAAGGTGTGGCATTCAGTGCCTCAACCCTCAGTGCTACCAGGCCGGCTTGTCTGGATGCCATCTTATAGGAATCCATGAGACACGACTGTGGGCCACAGCTTTCTTTTAACTGCCTCCCAAATACTTATTGTATTCCTCATCCACCTGTCTGAAAGCTGATCCCCATCTTTCTTATGAGTAGTCGACCACAGTAAGTAGTTTAAAGGTGTGCCCTTGTTGGCACCCATTTTTTGTCTGCACCCATGCTACTTCCCCTTTGTCACCCACTAGTGCTGTAAGCTGTGCTGCTTCATAGTATCCTTTGTGATTTGGTAGCTCCATACCTCCCCTTCCTTCCTCCTTTGTAAAACGTCACAGTTAAGGTGTTTTTTTTTTTTTTTTTTTTTTTTAACTCTTCCAGATAAACTTCTTTCATGCCCTTACTAGCTGTATCCAGTCTTTCCGGAGAATAGTCAGATGTAGGGATTGGAAGGAGAATAAGAGTCTGAGCAGTATATTCATTCTGATAATGTCTATGCCATTAACGAAGGATAGGGGCAGAATCTGCCATCTCTCCAAGTCTGCATACATTTCCTCTTTAAGCATGTCGTAATTAGCTTGCTGTAGATTCCGGATGTTTCTGGGGAGCAGGATCCCTAAGTATTTCACTTTATTTTGTTCCCACTTACTGGGGAGCTTAGATTTAGTTGCGTGGGAGGCTGTGCCATGAAGTAATAGTGGCTGCTTCTGTTTTCTTAAAATTCATTGTAAAACCTGAGATTTAGCCATATTAGTTACAGATATCTAGGAGTTTGTCTAGAGAATTCTCTGGGTCTTTTAGTGTATTACCATGTCGTCTGCATGTAGAGAGATATATATAGTGTCTGAGTCTCTTAGATTTGTTACTGTGTCATCTGCATATAGTGAGATGCTGTGTCTGCATTCCCCCCCACCTTCAACTCTTCATATCTGTCTGCACTGTTGTGCATTGTTTCTCTAAGGGTCTCCATACTAAGGGCGAACAGCTGAGTGGATGTGGCATCCCTGCCTTGTTCCCCTCTTAATTTAGAATTTGCTGGTTGTGGTTCCGTTTTCCCTCACCCCGCCTCCAGTCCTCTGTACAACATGTTGATACCCCAAAGGAAATGATCTCCAAAGCCTATTTTCCCTAAAACTGTGTGCAGGCATGTCCAATTCAGCCTATCAAAGGCTTTCTCCATGTCTATTAATAATGCTATTTGAGTAAATAAACAGGAGACCCCTTCTGTAATGATGTTCAGCATACACCTAATGTTATTCCCTATGTGGCGGCCCGGGATGAAACCAGTCTGATCTGGTTTGATTAGTTTGGCTAAGATATTTTTATTGTTTGTTTTTTTGCAACCTATTAGCCATAATTTTTGTAAAGATTTTTAAATCTTGATTCAAGAAAGAGATGGGTCTGTACGACCCATGCTCTTCCCAGGTTTTAGTATTAACAATATGACTGCTTGGCCAGCCCAGTGGTGTGGAAGACTGAGGCAGCAGTGCCTTACCTCCTGCCATGGTGGTGACCCATGTTCATGGGCCGCTGGGGGTCAGCCACCCAGTGTGCCGCATACAGAAGCATGTGTGACTTGGCCATTGGCATCATTGCACGGCTTGGCTCTGTGCTTGGGGGCAGGGCAAAAAAAACAGAGAAGAGAAGCCGACCGGCAGGATGAAGCCAGTCTCCCCGCCGCACCGGGTCAGCTGGCACCTCAAATTGGCGAGAAGCGATGGCCAGCAAATCTCCCGGTTGCGGTGATTTGGGGGGATGGGCGCGGAGGAAGGGGGCCGGTCAGTGGGGGATAAATAAATAAAAAATAAACAATATGACTGCTTTCTGGCAGATATCTGGGGCCTTCCCATCCTCTTGGTCCTGGCCGAAGACCTTACATAACTGGAGTACCAGTGAGTCCCTTAGTGTTTTTTAAAAGCCCCCCCCCCCCCAAAAAAAAAAGTCATCCAGTCCTGTGGCTTTGTTGCTGCTCAGTTAGAATAGCCTGGTGTATCTATTCCTCCTGGAGTCTTTCCTCTAATGCCACTTTACCCTCCTCCAAAAGGGTAGGAAGCTTGATTCTTTTTAGGAACTTTATAGTGTTGTGTTCGACCTGGTGCTCATCTTTGTTCTCAGCATACAGCTGGGAATAAAATGTTTTGAAACTTTCTGCTGTGTCGTGGGGATCGATATAGTGTCTCTCTGGGTGCCCTGGGTTTGTTATTTTATAGATGATGCATCACGTCCCAGGCCATTTGGTTGGATACCCCCCCTCCCCAAAATTCAGCTGGAAGTATGAAACAATTTCCACTTGCATCATTTCGATGAATTTGTTGTTGTTTAATAAAGATGCGTTAAACCTCTAACCTGTGTTTCATTTTGAGTACCTGTATCTAGCACTATTGAAATAGAAGCATTGTGTAATGAGACTATGTATGTTTGCTTGGTTTACTAGGAAAAAAAATCAGTCTGCGACTAACATGTGGGTGGGTGGAAATAGAAGGTAAAGTCTCTCTCCTCCTTTTCTGGTCATGCTAGACATCCTTGTATTTTCAGATTGCTTTGTGGGTTCCTGTATAGGAGGTCAAGTTGCCCGAGGTTCTATTGAGGTCTGAATTGATGATTGAGTTGAAGTCTCCTGTCACTACCACCACCACCCCCTCCTGCGCTGCTGCTCCTCTCCTGTTGAATACTTCTCTGTAGAAGGACGTTGCATGGGAGTTCGAGGAATATAGATTGATAATGTGTATCTTAGTCCCATTAATGTTCACTGAAACTCGTATTCTCCTGCCCCCTCTCCCTACCTTTGTATGCAGAACTTCAAAGGTGAAAGATTAAAAAGGATTAACAAGAATAAATCAGCAGGACCTGATGGACTACACACCAGGGTTATTCTTGAGTTAGCAGAGCAAACAACGCCTCTCTTAACATACATATTTCAAACTTCAGTCGACACAGGTGTAATAGTGCCCAGTTGGAGCAAGGCAACAGTAATTCCCATTTATAAAAAAAGGACTAAAAACTGCTCCCAAAACTATAGACCAGCGAGCCTAACTTCTGTTTTGGGTAAAATACTTGAGGGAATCCTTAAATACCACACAACAGCACACCTAGAGGCAAACAGTATGCAAGACCCAACACAGCATGGCTTTACAGAAAACAGATCATGCCAGACTAACTTGCTCCAATTTTATGAGAAAGTTGGTGGGACACTAGACCAGGGGCAGTCAGTGGATGTAATACTGTTAGACTTTTCTAAAGCCGTTGATAAATTACCGCACAATGAACTGATTTGTTCACTAAACAGTGTTAGAATAATAGAAAATATAGCAGTTTGGGTATCATCCTGGCTCAGGGTGACAAGCCAGAGGGTGGCAGTGAATGGGGAACTCTCAGACTGGGCTGAAGTGACCAGTGGGGTGCCTCAGGGCTCCGTGCTGGGACCATGCTGATATAACATTTACATATCCTCATTACAATATACACACAGAAATATATGGATTGCCAAGTTGGCAGATGACTGCAGGGTAGGAGCTGTAGTCAACACATATGAGGATAGTGTAGCTCTCCAACCGGCACTAGATCATATACAGGATTGGACTAACACCAAAAAACTCCCTGCTAAATAAAGATAAATGCATTACTATGCATATGGGAAAAAAAACCTAGGGGTTGGGTACCAGCTATGTAATAATTATCTAACTAGTTCAACAGAAGAAAGAGAACTAGAATATGTTATGTTATGAGGAGTTATGGTAGGGAAAATGATGGAATCACTTCTGAAGGAAAGAATTGTTGAGTACCTAGAGGCCAGTGGGGGCACAGGACCCAAGGCAGCATGGATTCACGATGGGAAGGTCATGTCAGACGAATCTAATAGATTTCTTTGACTGGGTGACCAAAGTAGTAGATCAGGGAGAGGCTGTGGACGTGGCCTACCTAGATTTTAGCAAGGCATTTGATACAGTCCCACACAAAAGATTAATACACAAGATAGCCAGCCTTGGAGTGGGTCCCAAGGTAGTAGCCTGGATAAAAAATTGGCTAGACAACAGGACGCAAAGGGTAGTAGTAAATGGAGTACACAGTGAAGAAAGGGTTACTAGCGGGGTACCACAGGGTTCAGTACTGGGACCGGTCCTTTTTTTATGTCTTTATAAGTGACATTGCAGAGGAACTGGAAGGAAAAGTATGTCTCTTTACAGACGACACAAAGATCTGCAGCAGGGTTGATACACAAGATGGAGTGGGAAGGATGAGAAGGGACTTGGCAAGGTTGGAGGAATGGTCAAATGTATGGCAGCTCAGATTCAATGCAAAGAAGTGCAAGGTAATGCACATGGGAAACAAAAACCCAGGGGAAGAGCACAAATGGGGGTGAGATACTGACAACAGTAAAAATAGAAAGGGACCTGGGGGTAATTACATCAGATGACCTAAAGGTGGGCAAGCAATGTGAGAAGGCAGTAAGGAAGGCTGGGGGATACTGGGATGCATAAGAAGAGGCATCAATAGTAGAACACAGGAAGTTGTTATCCCTCTGTACAGACAGTTGGTGAGACCCCATCTGGAGTACTGTGTGCAGTTCTGGAGACCCCATCTCCAAAGACATAGACAGAGTGGAGGCTGTCCAGAGGAGGGCAACCAAAATGGTGCAGGGTCTGCACCAGAAGACATATGAAGAAAGACTAAAGGAGCTTAATATGTATACCCTTGAGGAAAGAAGGGAGAGAGGGGACATGATAGAAACTTTCAAGTACATCAAGGGAATTAACAAAGTCCAAGAGGGTAGCATCTTGCAGAAAAAGAGATGTGCAAGAACAAGGGGTTACAATTTGAAGATTGAGGGGGGACAGCTCAGAGGTAATGTGAGGAAGTATTTTTTCACTGAGAGGGTTGTGGATGCATGGAACAGCCTCCCTGAGGAGGTCGTGGAGTCAAGAACAGTGAGGAACTTCAAGAATGCATGGGACAGGCATAAGGCAGTCCTAGTGGGGGGGAGGAGGAAGTAAGCTGTTGGTTAACTAGGATCTGCAGCTTATCTGTTAGGTAGGAAAATGGGCAGACTGGGTGGGCCAAGCGGTCCTTATCTGCCATCAAATTCTATGTTTCTATGTATAGTCTCTAATGACTTACAATTCAAATCACACTGTGATAAAGTTGTTCAAAAAACCAATAATACATTAAACTGCATACTCAGGCATATAGGGAACAGGAAAAGGGAGGTCCTGATGCCGCTGTATGGGGCTTTGGTGAGACCACACCTGTAGTATTGTTCGCAAGTATGGGCTCCTTATAAGAAGGAGACGATAACCAAACTAGAGAATGTTCAAAAAAGAGCTACAGGATCAATCCAGGGTATGAAACAAATGAATTATGAGGAAAGACTGGGGGCTCTCAGTCTTTTTTCCTTGGAATACAGAAGACACAGAGGAGGTATGTGTTTGTTATTCAAGGCATTTTTGGATGCCACTTTATGGAATGACCTTGGACTAGAAAGCAGAAACCTATAACACCAGAGTTCACCCCTTGTAACTAATAGCGAACAAATGGAACCTCCTAAATAGGGAAAATTGGTATATCCAGTGAGTAGTCCCAATTTGGAATACACTTCCACTAGAAGTAGTGGGTAGTACACTACAGGTCCAGGGGTAAAATCCCATAGTCCTACAAATGGCAAGCATAATGGACGGAAGTCTAAATAAGCTTATTTTTTCCTACGATTCCTATGAAAGGTGAGCCCTGTCTTCAAAAGAATGGCTGTGCCATTTTTCTTGGCCATTGGGTGTGAGGCCCCCACTACCCTCCCCACCCACATTCATTGCAGTTTTTAATGTTCAGCTTCTTGTAGATGTGCTATATCATAGTCTGACTCCCTGAGTTCAGTAAGTATCCTGGACTTTTTAACCACCAAATTAATTATTTTATAGTATAAGATATTATTTTACGAGTATTCATGAGTCCTGTATTCGGATCCACTGTTTTCATGTCCCTTGTCGACTGTTGGCCGTCTTCTATACGTATTTCAGTGTCCTTTGCTCGTGGTATAAATATAATAATGTCAATTACCATCTCCTCCAAGTTCACATAAAAGCTGAGATGCAGTGAGTTTAAAGCTAAAATAAAGCAGTTCAAACATTAAACACTTGAAACTTTAAATAAACAAAAACAATAGGCTTTTCAGACCTGCTGAGGGAAACACTGTCAACTAAGCCATTGCTGTTTGTTATTTTACTTTAGCTTACGTTCATCATCTCTGTGTGCCACCGAAGTTGAAGGAGAATTTGTTTTCGATAGTGTGAGCACGGATATAAAATTTATAAAGTGGTTTGTGTGTGCTGTCTGGGCCTGATTCACAGCGTGAGAACTTGTGAAATTTGCCAGAGATTCAGCCAGGCGGTGAGGCAATGCCATAAGAAAGCTCTAGAAATGCTCCTTGTGTTCAAGGCATTGACAGCCATGGAGAAGGAAAAGGGCTCAAAATCTACTCCCTCCTCACCATCGATGAAGAAGCAGCCATTGTAATGTAAGGATAAGGACAAGGAACAGTGTTATATCGGGCCTCATCATTTGTGCGGCCATAAGCACACACAGAAAAGGACAAGTCTGCTTTGTTGGTGAGGTCCTGGTCGCCATAGAGAACAGGTACATCCTCGCCAGCAGCTGCACCAGTAGTGTCAGTACAACCCCCCACCCAATCGTCCTTGAGACACCAAGGTTGGGGCTTGGCTTAGGTGCTGCAGCACTTGCTAAGGCCTGTTGATGCAGGTAGTCCCGGACCCTTTTCAGGGCATCATTGACTCCCAGGCTATGCTGGTGTCGTTCTCTGAAATTATTCATTGCATTCTGCTGCAGTTGCCGTTCCAGGAAATTATTCTGCCGATGGCACCTTCTGATGCTCTGCTTCCATTGATGGTTCCAGTGTCAAACCACATATTCCTGCCTCTCAGCCGCTGCTGGCATCACTGGTCCATTCTGTGGCTCCCATTGTCACTTCTTCTGACAACAAAATAGAATATAATCCTGACCTCATGGACTTAGAGGTGGATTTAGAGAAGGTGAACAATTTATGGAGGTCTCCCTCCTGAGGACCCATTTTTCCAAGCCATGATGCAGCCAGTGATGTCTGCAGATGGCTTTGCTGTGGAAGAGGAAGATTCCACTAAACAGAATCTCATGGAATTTTTGGAGGTGCCCTGCTCCCCCTCCATTATCATTCAACCTATGTATCCTGCATTAGAGGATGCTACTTGGCTGCATGGTGCAGACCAAACTCACTGCCTGCAGTCCCTAGAAAGGCTCAGAAGCAGTATCCTGCACCATCTGTTAAGCCTTATTATACCAACCAGCCAGAACCTGACTCTGTAATCATCATGGGTGCTCATGATAGGTCTAGACCTCCTAGATAGATGAGTACTTTGCCTCCTGATAAGGAATCCAGGAGGCTGGATGTGATGAACAAGTATACTTATGCCTCTGCATCACTAAGCCCTAGGATTGCAAACTACCAGGCCCCCATGATCAAATATCATAACAGCTTGTGGAAGGTTGCCCATACTGCCTCTCAGGCATTGCCTGATGGCTCTGCCAAGACTGAGTTGCTTAAAAACATTATCTGGTGGTGCTGAGGTTGGCAAACATTTGCTGCACTCAGCTTATGATGTCTCTGATGCTTCAGCCAGGGCTGTGACTTCTGGAGTTTGCTTGAGAAGATATTCTTGGCTCAGAGTTGCTGGCTTTGCCACTGATATGCAGCAGGCAGTTTTGAATGCTCCCTTTATAGAGTCAAAATTGTTTGGCTATGATGTTGAAGAAGTCCTACGTGGCATTCAGTCTTCTAAAATGACTCTAAGGTCTGTGAAGTCACTGTATCTTTCTCATGCTAGAGGTCATGGTCGGGGCTCCTTTCTTCATCCTGCTGCCTGTGGTAGTTGTGCCTGCCATCAGTAAGGCCATCGTAGAGGTGCTGATCCCCTTCCAGGTCACTTCCCCCCGGTGCCCATGGAAAAGCACCCAAAGGAATTGGTTCCAGTGGTCCTGCCATCCTGGGTTCCGTCTGACTCTCTTCCGTCTCCCCCCCAACCTGTTACTTACAGAAGGTGAGTGTGGAGAGTATGATCTCCCTGTATCGAAAACAGTGGCAGCAGATCACTACAGACAAGTGGGTTCTGGAGATAATTGCAAGGAGGTATGCTCTGGCTCTGTTACATATCCCCCAGATCATCTTTCACCTCCTTCCTTTGTCCTCCAAGCCATTTGTCCCTTCTGAAGGAAGAAATTCAGTTCAAGGTATTGCCCTTTGGTTTGTCTTCTGCACTGCAGGTCTTTCTCAAATGATTGGCAGTAGTTGCAGCAGCCCTTCGCGGGGAAGGCCTGCCTGTATGTTTTCCCTTATCCAGATGACTGGCTCCTGCAGGCCAGCTTTAGGGGAAACTCTTCTGCTTACCCTGTCTCGGACATGTCAGTTGTTCAGTAACTTGGGGGTCACATTAAATGACAGAATCTGTGTTAACTCTATGACAAAGACTGCTGTACATAGGGTGGTCTTGGACACAGAGAAGGGATGTGCTTTGCTGCCACAGGACAGAGCGGACACCCTAAATTGCCCAAGCACTCCTGGTATACAAGAGCCACTGTGTCTGCACGAACAATGTTATGCCTCTTGAGCTTCATGGCTGCGGCCGTAGTGACTATGCCGCTGACATGTCTTCGTATGAGGGTACCTCAGTGGACGCTTGGAGGTCCAGTGGGAGCAGTTGACTGATGAGCTGGACCAAATGGTTCTCATCACATCTCCTCTTCACAGAGCATTATTATGGTGGATGGATCATGTGAACCTATTGAAGGGTATTCCATTCTCTGTACCAGCTCCTGTATACACCCTCACTGTGGATGCCTTTAGCTGTGGCTGGGGTACTCATCTTGGCCCTTACCAGACACTGGTTATGGACCAAGGTGCACATACATGTTGTGCAAATGTGGACTGTCCTATACAGCCTCCAGGCCTTTCAGAATCATCTCTGCCCTGGTCCTCTGCTAATCCAGATGGACATCAGCAGATGGATGTCAGTGTGATGCATTATGTCAATAAACAAGGGGGCATTCACTCCTATCCCTTGTGCAGGGAAGCAGTACGAGTATTGTACTGGCCTATGTCTCGTGGCCTTCAGCTGTCGTTCATGTTTCTCCCAGGTCTCCAAAACATCTTGGCACACCAGATAAGCAGATTCCAGTTAATGGTTCATGAATGGGCCTGCTGTCCTCTGTGGTAAATTACCTCTTCGCAATATGGTGTCAGCCACTGCGGGATGTTTTTGCATCCCCACACACTGCAAAACTGCCGCATTTCTGCTCGCTCACTCCAGGGTCTGGAGTGTTATGGTGAGAAGCATTGTCCCTCTCCTGAAAAGAGAAATTCCTATACACATTTCCCCAAATCTTTAATGCAGAGGGTTGTGCTGAAGCTGTGGGTGGAGAGTGCTGCTGTCATCCTCGGTGCTCTGTTCTGGCCTCACCAGATATGGTTTCCACTCCTTCAGCATCTAGCAGGGAAGTCTTCTGTCCCCCTGCGTCTATGTCGGGGTCTGTTGTCACAGGTCAAGAGGCCTCTGGGCAGTCTGGAACTCAAGTTCCTACACCTGCATGCATGGCTCCTGAAAACATAGCCATTGCCCATTTTGGGGTATCCCCCAAGGTTACTGATGTTCTTCTTGCAGTTAGGAAGCCTTCTACCAAACATGCTTATTCCCTGAAATGGAAGCGCTTCACTTTGTGGTCTGCCTCCCAGAATATGGACTCTTTTACATGCCTTGTGAATGCTGTGTTGGAATAGTTGGTTTCTCTGTCTGACTCTAGCCTGCAGTAGTCCTCTGTTAAGGTGCATTTGGCCACTATATCAGCTTTCCATGCCCTATTGATGGTTGTATGGTAGCCCAATTAGAGGTGTCTCATACATTTCTGAGAGGTATTCTTCATATGAAGCCTCCTACCTGTAATCCAGTCATGCCTTGAGATTTGAATGCCGGTCTTGAGAAATTGACATTGACTCCTTTTGAGCCTGTCACACGTTATGGCTTACATTTTCTGTCATGGAAGCCGTAGTTTTTTGTTGCGCTGGAGTCTCTCAAAGATCTACTGTAACAGTAAGATCTTCTTCAGGGGTATCTCAGTTATCAAGTCACACTGTAGGAATTTCACCGTCGGTGAAGCAGGATCCTCACGGAAGATTTTCAGCAGTACAACTGGGGCCGCCTACGTCAACGTCATGTGACGATGTCACCAACCCAATAAAGGCATGAGCAGCCCCGTCCCCTCCTCAGTTCTTTCCCACCATCGACTTGATGGCATGGGTCTCTGCAGAAGCTCTGACGTAGTTTTGTGCAATTTTCACCTACAACTTTTTTTCGGCCTATTACTTTAGAATTGCTTTTCTTTAAAGAGATTTTATTTTGTTTATGCCAAGAGTTAATTCTTTGACCTCTCTCTTCTGTTGCTGCCACTGCGGAAGGAAGATTTCCTCCACAGACTAACACACACTCTGTGTCTGCTGTCTTGGGCCTGACCATGAAGCCTCCGACTGTGAGCTCTGCCAGAAGTTTAATCAGACAACCCTCAGGCAATGCAAAAAGGCACTTAAAAATGTCCTAATGGATTAACAGGTAGCCAGTTCTGGGCAGGGGTCCTCTGGGGTCCCAGCTTCTCAGTCGCCAGCAGGGTCCTCGAGCTCTTAGGCCGCTAAGGGCTCAGACAAGTTTTCGGGGGGGGGGGTCACAAAGGACCGAGATTAGACTGCTTCCCCAGCAGTCGTCCCTGCTTCCTAACAGCCTCTCCTTTCTCATGCGGGGGTTCTTCGTCGGCTGCAGTTGCAGTGATGCATACGTTTACTGTCCAGGTCTCTGTGCCCACCAGACCATATTGACAGTGCCTCCGTCCCATACTCAGGGCAGCTGGTCGTCAACCCTCCTGCTGAGGCCTGATCCTACCCCAGGCCCTCGGGCTACAGGCTCTTCAAGCTCTCAGGGCCCATTTGGCGGTTCATCGCTCCCTGCACCATTGACTACCCCAACCCCCCATTGACGCAGTCTTGGACTGTTGTAAGCCTCAATGAAATTTTGACTAAATTCACCTCGGTGATTGTTCACCAGTTTGGTGCACACAGGCGACGTCACCTGCGGTGTTGACGGTAGCTTCGTTGTTGACCCCTCCTCAATGGCTGCGGGCTGCTGCCCCCCCCTTCCCATGATGCCTCACAGGTCAGACCTAGATCTGAAAGAAGTCGACATCAAGGAGGAATACCACCTAATGGAGAACAGATATAAAGAGGAGAAAGCTTGTTGGAAGCCAGCTAAGGGAAAGACAACTAAAGGTGGGTCAATGGGTTGAGATGGCCCCATTAAAGTGAGGATGGCTCAGACTTATTGTATAACTGTATTGAAGGGGAGCAAAGGGGAAAAAAAACTGGCAGGGTTACTACCAATGAAGCCCTAGTGAGGGAAAACCCAGGTCTTGGAGAATAAACTACAGATAGTGGGGTAGACAGAAATGTAATTAAGTAAAGGTATTAAATGATCTGTAACAAATAATAAGAAAGTTATTTTCTTTTTCTTTTACTTGTGAAGATGCACTCTGTAAACATGAATTAAAAAAAAAAAAAAGGAATACCACCCTGACCTTATTCTTCCTGATGAAGAAAAAGAAGAAGAGGAGGAGGAGGAGGAGGAGGAACCACTCACCTCAGACAGATCCACTGCTTCCTCAGTCAGCAAGGATTCTGTCAAACACATCCCTAGGTCTTCTCCAGAGCACCCTACCTTCTTCAATGTCATGAAGTAGTTGTCCTCAGCCATGGGCTTCCATACTGAGGAGGAGGATGCCAGCAGAAAATATTTGGTGGATTTTCTGGAGATCCCAGACTCTCTTCCCAAGATCATTTCTCCTATTTTGCCTGCTTTGAGGAATGCCACTACTGCAGCATGGAACAGGACAGACGTGGTGCCAGCTATGCCCTGCAGGTAACATAAACAGTATCATGCCCCGCAGGGTTTTCCACATTATGCTGCCCAGCCTGAAACCAATTCAGTAGTCATAAAGGCAGCTCATGACCGGCCTAAAGTGCCCAAGCACTGTCGCTCCCTCCCCCAAAGAGTCATGCAGAATTGATCTTTGGGGCAAGAGGGTTTATGCCTCCTCCACCCTTGGGCTGAGGATTGCCAATTACCAGTCCCATATGGTAATGTTCCAAATAACCAACTGGAAGAAGGGCAAGACTGCTGCCCAGGCCCTCCCAGAAGGTACGCAGAATGCTAAAGATGTTAGCAAGCACCTCCTATGGGCCCTTTATGATATTTCAGACACAACTGCTAGGGCTGCTACCACTGACATTTGCCTCCGTAGGCACTCCTGGCTAAGGGTCTCTGACTTTGCTGCTGATATTCAGCAGAAGGTGCTTTATGCCACTTTCAGTGGCTCTAAGCTTTTTGGCCCAGATGTCCAGGACATCATTAATGACATGCAGGACTCTGGCAGGGCTATTAATTCTGTCTACTCGCTCTACCACATGCAGCCTAAGAGCAGACAATGTCCTTCCTTTCGTAAGGCATCCTATAGACCAGGAGCAGCCTCTTGGCCCCAAGGCAAATGCACAACCTCCACTGCCTTGCCTGCCCCTCCAATGCTGGAGCCGCAGGCACACATCCCAGAGGTGATGGACCAGCCCCAGCAGCTGGATCCGTGTCCGCTTGACTCCTTGCTAAACCCCCCCTCTTCCAGTCCCCGACCAAGAGGTGGTGTTCTAAGCTTGGTTCTCCCTCCATCTCAATCAGTGGAGAACCATATCATCAGATGCTTGGATTCTGCGAATCATAGAAAGGGGTCATACTCTGGAGCTCACTGAGCAAACCCTAGAGACGACTCCTCTACCCTCCAACTACCCCCCTGGCCCATCTGTGTCTTCTCTGGGAGGAGGTACAATCCCTTCTGCGCAAGCAGCCCGTAGAGTCAGTGCCCAGGCACCAGAGAAACAAGGGGTTTTATTCCAGGTTCTTCCTGGTCCTCAAAAAGACTGGAGATTTAAGGCTCATCTTAGACCTAAAGAACCTTAGTTTGTATGTCCAGTACAAAAAGTTCCAAATGGTAACACTGCCAGCTCTGATGCCCCTTCTCAAACAAGGTGACTGGCTGTGTTCTCTCAATGTGCAGGATGCTTACCTGTACACCTTGGTGTTTCCTTCTCACAGGAGGTTCCTCCGGTTTCTTTTTCAGGTGAGTATTACCAGTTCAAAGTGCTGCCCTTTGACTTGTCCTCTGTGCCACAGGCCTTTACCAAGTTATTAGCAGCAGTAGCTACGGCCCTCAGAAGGGAGGGAATGTATGTTTTCCCTTATCGGGATGATAGACTCCTAAAGGCCCAGTCCAGGGAACAGCTCCTGGGGACTTCAGAGAGAACTCTTCAGTTGTTCCTCTCCCTGGGCATTACCGTCAAGCTGCCCAAGTCGGTTCAGGTTCTGTCCCAAAAGATGCAATACATAGACTTGCCCAGGGGAAGGCCTTTCTGCCCCAAAACAGGGTGGAGCACCTTATTGCCCAGGGTCAGGAGTTGGCCCAGAGTCGGCACATTCCAGCCAGAGTGTACCTGAGGCTGTTGGGACTGATGGGAGCTGCCATCCCCACCATTCCACTGGCCTGGCATCACATGCGCATCCTCCAGTGGACTCTCTGGGTGCAGTGGGACCAGCAAACGGATTAATTAGATCAGTTAGTAAGTGCTCCAGTGGTGGATGGAACCCCTGAATCTGTTGTAGGGGGTTACATTCCAGATCTTCTCCCCTTAGCAAATCCTCACCACAGATGCCTCCAGTTTTGGCTGGGGGGCTCATCTGGTTTTCTTTTCAAACTCAGGGCTCTTGGTTCCAGGTTGAAACTTCCCTACTTATCAATGTCCTGGAGATACGGGCAGTTCTGTATGCCATGCAGGCCTTCCAGAACCATCTTCTTCCAGGTCAGTTGCTAATTCAGTAAGACAACCTCAGTGTAGTGTACTACATAAACAAGCGGGGGTGGGGAACACATTCATACCCTCTGTGCAGGGAGGCCATGAAAGTTTGGTGTTGGGTGCTAGACCATGGCCTGACCCTCTCAGCAGTCCATGTCCGAGGAGTGCTAAACAGTCTGGCGGACAGCCTCAGCCAGATTCAGTCCAGCATGCATGAGTGGGAGCTTCTCTCATTCATTGAAGAAGACCTTTTCAACAGATGGGGTCGTACAAAGTTGGACCTTTTTGCATCCCCACCCGACGCAAAACTGCCCAGTTTTTGCTCGCTGAATCCAGGGCCTGGAGTTTTCTGGCGATGCACTGTCCCTCTCCTGGAGCAGGAGGTTTCTGTATGCCTTCCCTCCATTCCTTCTGATTCAGAGGGTACTCATCAAACTGCAGATGGAGGGGGGCCAGCATGATCCTGGTAGCCCCATTCTGGCTTTGCTAGATTTGTTATCCACTACTAGAGCAGCTGGCGGAGGCACCTCTGGCCCTCTCCCCTTCTCCAGGAATCTGCTGACCCAGGACCAGGGGACCCTGGTCCAGTCCAACCTTGGGTCCCTCCATCTGCACGCTTGGCTCCTGAGGACGTATCCATTGCCAGATTTGGGGTGTCTAATAGAGTGGCAGATGACCTAGTGGCTGCCCAGAAGCTTTCCACCCAAGCCACTTACGCCATGAAGTGGAAGCGGTTTCCCATATGAGTTGCCAAGCATAATCTGGACCCTTTCACCTGTCTGATGAACCAGATCCTGGACTACCTTGATCTCTCTGTCTGACTCGGGTTTCCAATCCTCCTCCCTCAAGGTGCACCTTTCTACTACCTTGGCTTTCCATGAGCCCGTGGGTGACCATACAGTAGCTCAGCTGGATGTTTCCCGCACCTTTTTGAGGGGCATCCTGCATCTGAAATCCCCAATCCATTCTTCTGTCCCTGCTTGGGATTTAAGTTTAGTTTTGGAGAAGTTGACCCTGTCTCATTTTGAGCTAGCCGCAACTTGCAAGCTACGCTTTCTTTCCTGGAAAGCGTTATTTTTACTTGCTATGAATTCTGCTAGAAGAATTTCAGAGCTTCACCCTCTGGTGTGAGGAGTCTAATTTTTCTACAAAGACAGGGTGTCTTTGTGCATGAATCCTAAGTTTCTCCCTAATGTGGTGTCTGAGTTTACACCGAACCAATCTATCCACCTTGCTGTTTATTTAACAGAGCATGCCAATCAAGGGGAGGCACTGCTCCATATGTTAGATGTTCGCAGAACTTAGAAGTATTACCTGCTCTGAACCAAGGAATGTATAAGGTCGAAGCAGTTGTTTGTTTCAAACAACATGAAGTCTTGCTGTATTCTGACAATTGCAGTTCACTCCAGCACTTGAACTGCCCCGGAGAGTAGAAAGTTAAATTTCTATGCAGGGCATAGAATGTTGAGCTCAAGCTCGGTTGAAGACTCTGTCTGCAGTGCTTTGAAGCCAAACCATTAGATTATTTACTCTGCCTCACTGAACAGTCGCTCTGGAGATTTCTCCTTCTGCTCGGTTCAAAGTTGGTTAAAGTTGTCAGTTTTATTCCGATTTATTTTCCCCATTGTCTGTTCCGGGCTCTGTCTGCGGTACAGTAAGTACTTTCAGTAGTATCTCTGTATCTTCTTGTGGAAATTGAAAAATTGTATTTCTCGATCAGTTCGGCTGAACCGATCCATTAATTTAAATATTTTAGTATGTGGTTACCGGTCCTTATCGGTTTAAAAAAAAAACTTTATTTTTGCATTTTTCCCCCAGTACCCGTAACATGGTTAGAAACCGATAAGGGAGTCTTGCCTGGCGGTTGCCTTATAAAGGGTAAGTTTGGTTAGGTTGGCCATGTCTGAGAAACCCAAGAAAAAAACTGGGCCCACTGGGTTTCAACACGGTAGTGAGTGTGGGGAGGTCTTTGCTAAGGCTGATCTCCACACCACCTGTGTTTACTGTCTGGGGTCTGACCATCTCGATTCAGACTGCCAGATTTGTAAAAAATTTCCCTAAGTCTATTCTGGAAAAGAGGTTAGGTGGACTTAGGGATAAGGAGGCCGAGAAATCCGCTGACCCGGAAGGCCGGCCGGGTTCAGTTCCCACCGAACCTGAAGGAATGCCCTCTGACCAGGGCAGTACTTATTCAGGCAAGAGGAAAGCCGATCCTGAGGAAGAAAACGAAAATGCAAAGAAAAATCGACCGGTTCGGATCCAGAGGTTCATGTTCCAACCGCCGAAGAAATAGCCAGAGCGATTCGGATTGTTGAATCGCTTTGTCCGGTTCCAACCGATCCGGCGCCTCTTGGCAGGGGTTCGGTTCGATTGGTTCCCACGGTTCAAGACTATACCCCTGAAGACTTTTATGAACCAGAGTTTTGAAGAGGAGGGGGATTTTAAAGAGGATGTTGATGATTATGAAAGTCTGGATGTGCCTGTGGAATCGGACATCTCCCCAGACAGACATTCTGGTGTTTCCCCTCCTAGGCTCTCTGACTCTGAGTCCCTTCCCCACTATTTGTTTTACAGAAAGGGGGCTGAAACCCTCCAGCTTCCTATGGAGGAGGCTGTGGAGGATCAAGAGGAGCCTGATTTTGTTGAAATGATGGACATCCGAGAGTCCAAGAGTCTGTCTGTTCCCCTTCATAAGTCCTTTGAGAAGCAGACACAAAAAATTCTAAAGTCTCCTAATTCTGTACCTCCTGTTGACAGAAGGATGGACAAGAGGTATACTTTATCAGACTCAGATACAGAGTTTTTCTATCAGTAATGCAGCCATGTTGGGGTCGTACAGGCCGCAGCCTATGACAAGGCAAATATTCCCTTGGCCTCATACCCCCCCAGACAAAGACTCCAGGAAGATAGATGCCATAGCAAAGAATCAGTACATGGCATCCTCCTTGGGACTCAGGCAGGCTAACGATATGGCTTGTGCAACCAGGTACCAGAAGTCCAGGTGGGACACTATACTGGCACTGGCTAAGCAGGCCTCCCCCCAGCTGGCCAAGGAGCTGGAGAGGTGGCTGCTGATGGGATTGAGGCATCAAAGGTACAATTTCATGCTGCTGTAGACTCCAGTGATGTGTCATCAAGAGTCATGGCTGCATACGTGGCTCTTTGGAGGATGGCTTGGCTTAGATGTACTAGCCTCTCACAGGACACCCACGCTGAGGCCATGGACTTCCCTGTGGTGGGTAATTCTCTGTTTGGGGAGCAGACAGAGAATTACATGAAGAAAATGGATGAGTACAGGACCACTTATAGGAGTGCACAGGCCAAGGAGAGGCAGGCAACTCCTCAAAGGCAGCAAGCTAGGGGCAGGCCTTTTCACAGGCCTTTCTACCAAACACAGGCCTCTTCTCCTTTTTCTCAGAGGGGGTTCTTCAGAGGGAGAGGCAGAAGGGGGATGAGCAGGGCTGCATCCACTCCTCAGCCTAAGGCTCCTGCCAAGCAGACACCCTGATGTGTCAGCCTGGGTCGACTCCCCCATCCCTGTAGGGGGCAGGCTGGTTTACTTTGTCTAGAACTGGATGTCTGTTACCTCAGACAGGTGGGTCCTGGAGATAGTAAGCCAGGGACTGGTTCTCAGTTTCAAAAAATTTCTGAAAATGAGAGCCAGATCCTTTCCACCTGCAAACATCTCAGAAACTGTTGCTCTGGAGGCAGAGGTTTCGTCTCTACTGGCCTTAGGGGCCATAGAGAGAGTTCCTACCCTACACAGGGGAAAAGGTATGTACTCCAGGTACTTCCTTACCCCAAAAAAGACAGGGGAGTGGCGACCCATCCTAGACTTAAGATACCTAAACAAACAACTTTTAAAACCAAAATTCAAGATGGTGACTCTGGGAACAATTCTTCCCTCTCTACGGCCAGGGGACTGGCTAGACTCCCTGGACCTCAAAGATGCTTACTTTCACATTCCCGTCAGGTGCTCCCACAGAGAGTACCTCAGGTTCGTATTGCCCTCAGGCCATTATCAGTTCAAAGCAATGCCCTTTAGCCTAACATCAGCTCCAAGGGTGTTCACAAAGTGCCTAGCAGTAGTAGTGGCCTTTTTAAGAAGAAAAAGAATTTCCATTTTTCCATATCTGGATGACTTGGTCAGTTCTCAGACCAAGTCAAGTCAGATCTGCAAGTGACCCAGCAAGTGCTCACTTCCCTGGGATTTCTTCTCAACCTTCCCAAGTCAGTTCTCGAGCCTGTACAGCTTCTTACTTTAAAGAAGCAGAACTGGATACTGTCAAAGCAAGAGCTTTCCTTCCCCTGGAAAGGGCAACAGCCATTATACAGCTGGCTTCTTCCTTCCGCCTTCTAGTTTCTCGACCAGCAAGGCACTTCCTGCAGCTTTTGGGCCACATGGCAGCTTCCGCAGCAGTGGTCCAAGGTGCCAGGTTTCAGATGAGGGACATTCAGTACCATCTGAGGGGCTTTTGGTCCCAAAGGAAAGATCCTGTTACCAAATTAGTTCCGGTTACTCAGACTCTAATCCAGGCCCTTCAGTGGTGGCAGGATCTGGACAATTTAAGGCAAGGAGTTCCATTTGTCACTCAGACTCACTCTGTGGTCCTCACCATGGATCCTTCCCTATTGGGGTGGGGAGCCCATCTGGGGGCTCTCACAGCCCAGGGACTGTGGTCCCCTCAGTAATCCCTCCTTCATATCAATCTCCTGGAGCTCAGGGCAGTTTTTCTGGCCCTTCAAGCTTTCTCTCAGTCAGTGCAGAACAAGGTGGTTCAGGTCAGAACAGACAGCACTACCACCATGTGGTATATCAACAAGCAGGGAGGCACTCGGTCCATGGCCTTGTGCACGGAAACCATGAAATTGTGGTTCCTAGCTTATTCCCTGCAGACCTCCATGGTGGCAGTCCACCTTCCAGGGAAGGACAATGTGCTAGCAGATGCACTGAGCAGGATCTCCCAAGGCCATCACGAATGGTCTCTGGACCCGCAGAGATAGATCTCTTTGCAGCCCCAGACAATCACCCACTTCCTCTGTTTTGTTGCAGATCCCCAGTCTTGGGCTTAGTCCCTCTGGATGCTCTGATTTTTGAACTGGGAAGGGAAATTTCTTTATGCCTTCCTTCCCTTTCCTCTACTCTTCAAAGTTCTGGTCAAGATAAGGTCACAACCTTGCAAAGTGATTCTGATTGCTCTGGACTGGGCCAGGCAGCCTTGGTACCCCCTTTTGCTGTCCCTAGCAATTCATCTTCCCCTGTCTCTTCCCTGGAATTACAACCTGTTATCCTCCTCTCGGGAGGATTTGGTATCCCAATCTTCGGTCCCTAAATCTCAAGGCATGGCCCTTGAAGAGTTAGAATATGCAGACTTGCATCTGTCTCAAGGGGTTCTGGATATTCTTAAAGCCTCTTGAAAGTCTGCCACCAGAAAAACTTATAACTCCAAATGGAAGAGATTCAGCCTTTGGTGTTCCAGGAGGCACATATCCCCAGACACTGCTGATTTGTCTACAGTCCTGGATTATATGGTTCATCTTAATGGCATAGGCCTCAGACCAGCTACTCTCATAGAAACATAGAAACATAGAATTTGACGGCAGATAAGGACTGCTTGGCCCACCCAGTCTGCCCATTTCCCTACCTAATGGATGAGCTGCAGATCCTAGTTAACCAGCAGCCTACTTCTTCCTACCCCATCCCCTAGAATTGCCTTATGACTGTCCCATGCATGCTTGAATTCCACCACTGTTTTTGACTCCACAACCTCCTCCGGAAGGCCGTTCCATGCATCCACAACCCTCTCCGTGAAAAAATACTTCCTTAAATTACCTCTGAGCTGCCCCTCTCTATCTTCAAATTGTGCCCCCTTGTTCTTACACACCTCTTTTTTTTTTTGGAAGATGCTACCCTCTTGGACTTTCTTGATTCCCCTGAGGTACTTGAAAGTTTCTATCTTGTCCCCCCTCTCCCTCCTTTCCTAGAGACTATACATATTAAGCTCCTTTAGTCTCTCTTCATAAGTCTTCCGGTGCAGACCCTGCACCATTTTAGTTGCCCTCCTCTGGACAGCTTCCATCCTGTCTATGTCTTTGCAGAGATTGGGTCTCCAGAACTGCACGCAGTACTCCAGATGGGGTCTCACCAGCTGTCTGTACAGAGGGATAATAACTTCCTGTTTTCTACTGGTGATGCCTCTCCCTGTGCATCCCAGTATCCCCCAGCCCTCCTTACTGCCCTCACATTGCTTGCCCACCTTTAGGTCATCTGATATGACTACCCCCAGGTCCCTTTCCATTTTTGTTGTTATTAGTATCTCACCCCTCATTGTGTACTCTTCCCCTGGGTTTTTGTTTCCCAGGTGCATTACCTTGCACTTCTTAGCATTGAATCTAAGCTGCCATACATTTGACCATTCCTCTAACCTTGCCAAGTCCCTTCTCATTCTTTCCACCCCACCCTGTGCATCAGCTCTGTTGCAGATCTTGTGTCTTCTGCAAAGAGACATACTTTTCCTTCCAGTCCCTCTGCAATGTCACATATAAAGACATTGAAGAGGACCGGGTCTGATACTGAACCCTGCGGTACCCCACTAGTAACTCCCTTTCTTCAGAGGGACTCCATTTACTATTACCCTCTGTCCTATTCTCCAGCCAATTCTTTACCCAGGCTGTCATCTTGGGACCCACTCCCAGGCTGGCTATCTTGTATATTAATCTTTTGTGTGGGACTGTGTCAAATGCCTTGCTAAAGTCTAGATAGGCCATGTCCACAGCCATTCCCTGATCTACTACTTTGGTCACCCAGTCAAAGAAATCTATCAGATTCATCTGGCATGAACTTCCTGCTGTGAATCCATGCTGCCTTGGGTCCTGTGCCCCTCTGGCCTCTAGATACTCGACAATTCTTTCCTTCAGAAGTGATTCCATCATTTTCCCTATCACTGAGGTTAAACTAACAGGTCTGTAGTTTCCTGCTTCTGCCTTGCTCCCACTTTTGTGAAGGGGAACCACATCTGCCCTCCTCCAGTCCTCGGGTACCACCCCATCCTTCCATGATTTGTTAAAGAGGGTAGTCAGTGGTGTCACTAGTTCTACCCTTAGTTCTTTTAGAATTCTGGGATGAATCCCATCAGGCCCCATTGCTTTGTCCACCTTCAGTTGTAAGAGTTCTTTCAGAACTCTTTCTTCTGTAAATGGGCTGGTATCAACTTCTGTATCCAGAGAAACTATAGATAATACACAGTCAGAATCATAGTTCACTATGATAAACAATTTAAAGTCTTTACATGGTTTATAACCACGTCCTGGGTGGAAGCATCCCTCAGTAGGATTAAAATATCAAAAACCTGAGCACGTAATCCTCAGCCATAAAGGGGGAAAAGGCGAAATAAATGAATTCCTTGCAGTATAATGTGCTGGTGCTCTCTTTATTTATCCATTACCAGCAGTCCGCCGTTAGGCACCCACGAACCAGCTGCCCCCAGGTGTAGCAGGAGCATGGGCAGCACACATGTAGAAGGTCTGGCGACGGGCACCAGCAGCAACCCATTAACCAGCCCAGCAGCATACTTTTTTTGTCTGTCCAATCCCACTCACCGCCCAGATCACTACACCCTCCCGCTGGAAATCAGCTTCCATCACCCCCATCCATAAGTGTGGGGACCGCACCTCCACTAACAACTACCACCCTATCTCCATTCTACCCCCACATCTGAAGCATTAGAGTGTATTGTCACCGATCAACTCACTGACCACCTTACTAAATACAACCTTCTATGTAACCAGCAAAATGGCTTCCGAAAGGGACATAGTACCACCACTGCCCTCCTTGAATTCACCTCACATGTCCACTCCTTGGATCATGGCCACACCACAGGAGCCATCTTTGTGGACCTCTCCAAGGCATTTGATACCGTAAACCACGTCCTCTTACTGGACACACTCTTCTACAGTGGATTTTCCAATGATGCCTTAAGCTGGTTCACCAACTATCTGTCAGATAGATCACAGCAGGTCAAGGCAGGCACTGCCCTGTTCCCCAGCCTCACAATCAGATCCGGTGTTCCATAGGGCTCCATTCTTGGCCCCCTTGCTATTCGGTCTGTATCTAAACTCCCTCCCTTCAGCCTGCCCCGGCAGGTTGCTCCTATACACGGACGATGGCCGTTCTGTTCGCCTCTGATCCTGACTCCCTTAAACTCCACCAGACACCTCAGCACTCTTTCTGACAAGCTGAACATTGGCTTACCACCCAGCGTCTAATAATCCACTACAGTAAGACAAAAGTCATGCTCTTCTCCCATCCGCAGAACCCCCTTAAGAATCTCTGTCCCCAAATTCTCACTGCCAATCAAACCCCTCTCAAACAAGTGAACATCTTTAAATACCTAGGGATCACACTAGACTCAGCCCTCTACTATAATCAACATATTCTACACCTATCTACTGCCCTTAACTCTAGATTAGGCATACTTTATCGGTACAAACATTGCCTCACTCCTGAGGCTCTACGACTTACCATCAATTCCTCTGTCCTCTCCCTGCTAGACTACGGTATTCTCATCTACAGTGCTGCACCCACCTTGGCACTCAGTATAGTCCGGCTCGTACTAACAAAGCCTGCCTCCTCATCCTCGGATGTGATCGTTTCACTCACACCTGCTCCCTCTACAGTACCACAAACTGGCTAAACCTAGATAACAGAATCAGGTATCACACCTGCCTAATGACCAATAAGATAGCTCTAGCCCTCACCCCCCCCCCCGCCACTATTATTCACCCAGCAGCTCCAGTCATATCCACCCATAACTTGGACAAGCCGTTGCTATGGGTACCCTGCTGCCAGACTTCCCAGTTCCAAAGATCTTAAAGTTACAAGGCCCCCTCCTGGACAAACTTACTCCTAAGCCAAATAACTAATGAAATAAGGCTTGGTCCTTTTAAATCCAGGCTAAGAGAACACCTTCAGGCCTCCAACCTATGTGATTGCCCCTGACACATTTCCCCCTTATGATGACTTATTTTTTCATTAAACTAACTGTTTTCAGATCTTAGTACCTAAATGTACTGATGTTACTAAATGACCATCAGCTTTCTACAACTATATGCCTGTGCTAAAGTATTGAAACTTCTCTTATCCTTGTCTGATAGCCACTTACTGAACAATTATGTAACCCAATGCCTGTTATGTAATGTAATCTGTAACAAATGTTGGCCCTGTACCTTTCATGTATGACGTGGAACCTTTGTAAATTAGTCTTTGATTCAAAGGTCTTTCTGATTATCTCAATAAATATAAGAAAATAAAATACTGTCCCCCGATCAACCTAGCTGAGCAGTATTAGTACCTGGCAAGCCCCTGTGCTCCTAGCTGACTGCACTAGCTAATTCTCTCCGGCTCCCTATCAACATGTGATGTCCTCATCCAGTTGCCCTTTTGTGTGGTTTATATTATGAAGCTTTGCATTTGTTGCTGCCCGATTTCCCCGAAGGAACGACAAATCATGCGGTCCACGCCACCATCCTGCCTTCAGTGCTATCCCTAGGCAGCTTTGTTCCATGTTCCTGATGTTCCTTTATTGTGCTGCACAGAACGTGCTGACGTGGGAGGAGGTGCTGTGCTGGAACCAACCACAGGGCTCCAATAGGTCTGTCACTATGTATCGCACCTCCTCCCACTCAGACTTGAAAATTTCTGTCCCCCCTCAGGTCTGTGTCTGCAGCATTAGTACAGGCCCTCTGGTGCTCTTGGAACTACATACAGCTGAGGAGCAGTTCCAGCGTGCCAGAGGGAATTCCATGCAGCCACTATCTGGAGACTTGAGAAAAACTGCCAGCAAGGAGACAGTACCACCTCCCACCAGTCGCAACCTGCCCAGAAGGAGCCAAATACCTTACACTGCTGCCGTTATTGTCTGCTAGTGCTACTGTAATTCATTTATTTAAAATAAAAAGTGGCAAGAGCTAAGTGCTAGGCAGTCAGCAGCAACAATTCACTGAGTAGCATTGCCAGTCAGTGCAGAGTAGACAGAAAGACCCAGAGGAGGACTAAGGAGGATTACTTACAGGTAGGTAATAACCAAGATGGGATGGGAGATGGAGACCATATCATTTGAACTAAAATTAAAATGAATGTAGTAGTGTGGTAGATGGGAGTCTGGAGAAGTAGAGAGTAGCAGAGGAGAGGAGCATTTTTTCTATTATATTATTTGTAGTATTGCTCTTAAGGTCATTAATTTGTGTCTGAGACGGAGTCTGACAAACTATGCAGCAGTCGGTGACGCAGCTAAGGAATTTTTTTTTTTTTTGCAATTTATTCTGTTATCTGTTAGAAATGTAATACTTGTAGTGTCTCCATGTCATTGTGTCTGACAAATTGTGCAGTAGTTAAATTTACATACAAAGATTACGGGGGGGGCCCTAGTATTTGAGTTTGCTGGGGTCCCCAAAAGTCCTAAAACCGGACCCGATTACCAGCTTATGCAGCTGCTCGCGTTTGCCACCTAGCCCGTTTGGAATAGATGACGCCCGTAACGTCTGGGTCATCTGAGGCTAACACGAAGACGCCGCTGGTTCCCTGTCGCGTATGGGGACTAGCCACGATCCTAATTTTCAACCGCCTTTGCCGCTAGACCGGCGCGTAACTTTTTCTGCTATCAAAGTACATTTGTCAGCTATTTCTGCTTTTCTGTCAGTGGGAAAGCCTTCTTCACTGTCATCACACCCTGTATTCTGTAATTTTTTTAAGGGATTGCTTCAAACCAATCCCCCTTAGGGATCCTGCTTCTGCCTGGGATTTGAATGTTTGCATTGCTCAGCTTATGCAACCTCCTTTTGAGCCTATGTCCTCAGCAGAGCTTAAGTACTTGACTTGGAAAACTGTGTTTTTAGTAGCTATTTAGTAGCTATTACCTCTGCCAGACGTATCAGTGAATTGCAAGCTCTGTCAGTAGAGCCTGACTTTATTTCATTCCATAGAGATAAAGTGATCCTTAGAACCAATAGGAGGTACTTGCCCAAAGTGGTTTCATATTTCCATTTAAACCAGTCTATGTCTCTTCCTGTATTCTTCACTGATCACTCTTCCTCAGGAGAAAGGAGGTTACATAGTTTAGATGTTAAAAGAGCCCTTGGTGACTACATAGAACGTACAAAGGGTCACAGGTTTGACTCCCTCCAGTTGTTCCTCACTTATGGGGAAGTAGGTAAGGGCAAACCTGCCATGAATAAAACTATTGCCAGGTGGATTGTATCCTGTATACAATTCTGCTATGAGAAACTAGGAAGAATTCCACCCTCAGGCCTGAGGGCTCATTCCACTAGAGGTACAGCTGCTTCTCTGACTGCTGCCCGGGATATTTCTTTGCTAGAAATTTGCCAAGCAGCCACCTGGAAAACAGTCCATACTTTTACCAAGCATTACTCCCTGGATATCCAGGCTAGGAGTGATGTTTGGTTTGACACAGCAGTACTTCAGAGCCTATTCCCAAAGTAGGTTCTGTCCCTCCCCCATGGAGGTACTGCTTGGTAATCTGCAGTTGTCAGAATACAGCAAGACTTCATGTTGTTTGAAGAAAAAATTACTACATTAGTAATTGTGTTTCTTCTAATGGAGTCTTGTATTCTGACCTCCTTCCCTGCCTTCCTTCTCAGAACCTGTTTTTTGGGAAGTGGGTGGGCAGGTGCAGTGTTGCACTCCAGGGGTGTCTTCAGCACACTTCCTTTTGATGTGGGTACTTGTGTTTATTATTTAGTAAGCTTTTCATGCTGTACTACCTGGTTTTTCCATTTTTGGGTTTCCTGACTTGAGTCATCTTTTGGGAATCTAAAACCTTTTTTGTCACCAGTTGGCTAGTAGAAATTTTCAATTTCCACATATATAGGTCAGTGAGTTTTAGCTCGTAAGAATCTGATGGTTTGGTTTCAAAGCACTGCAGACAGAGTCTTCAACCGAGCTCGAGCTCAGTGTTCTATGCCCTGCATAGAAATGTAACCCTCTACTCTTTGGGGCAGTTCAAGTGCTGGAGCTAACTACAATTGTCAGAATACAGCAAGACTCCCTTAGAAGAAACATAATTACTAAGGTGAGTAATTTTTAATTCTTTCACCCGAGGTAGAGAGGGCATTCAGGTTTCTAAACAATGTTTGTCTAAATGGTTGGCTAATTGCATTGTGTTCTGCTACAACAAGTACAGCTAAGAAGTACATGGAGCGGCCAAAGTTCATTCCACAAGGCATGGCTACCTCTGTGGCTTGTTTCCGAGGGGTCTCAGCCACTGATATCAGTGCGGCTGCCACCTAGAGTACCATCCACACTCTTACCAAGCACTTCATCTGGACATTGCCTCTAGGGCCCGTGCAGGATTTGGCAGGGCTGTGCTGCAGGGCCTCCTAACTTAAGTTTAAGGTTGGCCTCCCTCCCAAACTGTCTGTTTGCACCTGTAACTGCTTGGGACTCATTCCTACAATGTGACCTGATGACTGAGATACCTCTGAAGAAGATAGAACAGTTACGTAAGAACTTACCTTAGCAGTAGATCTTCGAAGGGGATCTCAGTCATCAGGTCTGTTTCCCTCCCACCATCCCCCTTTTTGGGGCTCTTTACTGGAACTGGCTATCTGGTGTATCCAGCATTTTCTTATAAGCTTGATCACCTCTCTCTCCTCAGTCCCCCATGGGTAGAGCTATGCTCCCTTTGTCTCCAGGGCAAAGAACTGAAGAGGGAGCAGGGTCATTCATGCCTTTCACATGACATCGGTGTGGGCGGCCCCAGATGTACTGCTGAAAATCTTCCGTGTGGATCCTGCTTCACCAACGGTGAAGTTCCTGTGGTGTGACCTGATGACTGAGATCCCCTTGAAGATCTACTGTTACGGTAAGTTCTTCCCACACCAGGCATTTGGGTTAAAATCCCAATGCTGACACTGCACTGCAGCATGAGGGAGGTGCTGCACTCCTAAGGTGCCGTCTTTCGGATGCGACATTAAACCGAGGTCCCATCAGCCTGTTCTGGTGGTAGTTCAGGTGGATGTTAAAGATCCCGTGGCACTTCTCGAAAAGAGTAGGGGGAATTTTATTGAAAATTGGATTTCATTACAATACAAATACATTCTAAACAAAATTATTAACCAATTGTAACAAACAGAAAAAAAAAGATTCGGTAGAAAAGAAAACCTTATACATATCATTCTGCATTTGTCAATGTCCTGCATACAATAATCTACCAATATTCTACAAAATAATATCCTAATCACTGATTCCCCATTCATTGCAGTTGACCCAAAAAAGCGTAGCTCTTTCAGGGGTATATCTCATCATATCAAATTTCATGGTTTTATTTAGTGATATCCCAATATTTTGAAAAAGTTCCAGATGAGATACTTCTCTCTGTTGCAGAACCCACATGCACCTAGCCTGCCAAATAAAATATTTTATTGTTGCAAATGCTATGTACATAGTGTCTTTGTGGTATTTCCCAAATAGCCCTCCTACAGGACCATACATTACAGTCGTATAATTCAAATTTCCGAACAAAGGCTCCTTCCATGTTCTAGCCAAATATGTCCAAAATGGTTTTATATATATGAACATTCTAAAAATAAGTGTTGTTGGGTTTCTACAATTTGCCCACATGTTACTCTGGGGCAATATCTCTCTTCAAGCTGTTTATGCTTGTTATTACCCCTTACTTCTAATCTACCAAAATTGCCTAACCAAACACAATCCCACACAAAATGGGGAAGTCTTGGGTTCACCAACTGTTGGAGTACTGTTTTTTTCTGTGTGTCAGGGCACTCTGGGAACACTATTTCAGCCCTACATTCTGCATCTATAATCAAACCATACATTTTTCCTATCTAATATTACTATCTGTTCTATACTAAAGTTCCATTTCACCAGCATTTTTATACATTCCACTCCATATTGAGGAGTGTACGCCAATCTGTTCAACCCTCTGGGGTTCTTATTCTCCCATACCCTTTTGCATGGCTCTAGCCATGCATTTAACATTAGCTTCCATGGTGGATCCCCAGGTCTCATGGCTGGGCTAATACTACTTGATAGAAAAGTACTAAAACAGAATGCGATCGGGTTGATCATTGCCACCCCACCTTCGCAAACAGGACATGTATATTCCCTTTTAACAGGATTCAATCTAGATCCCCAGAACGCCTGAAAAATGATGCTGTAAATGACTGTAAACATGCTTATTGGAGGAGGGTATATATAACTTAAGTAAAGAAATATGGGGACCAGTAGTGTTTTAATTAAAACCACTCTTTTTTTCTTTGAAAGTTGTTGTCCCTTCCAACTATTGACTAATCCTGTTGCCTTCTCCACTTTCCCCTTCCAGTTTAACATAGCCATGTCCCCTGGACCAAACTCTATACCTAATATAGAGATGGGCTGATTAGTCACTTGAATACTACCTATATGCCCTAACTGTGGTACCTGAGTATCACCTATTGTAACCCCCTTGCTCTTTCCCACATTAATTTTAGAACCTGAACATTTGGAATACTGCTGAAATATATTACTTAGAGCCTCTGCAGAACTAGAAGAAGATATTGCTATAGCTAAATCATCTGCGTATGCTAGCATCTTGACCAGGGGACAATCTGGGTTAGTTACTACTCCTGTGATCCTTTGTTCTTCTAATAACATTCTAATAAAAATATCTATGACAAAGGTATAAAGTAGGGGGCTCAAAGGGCAACCCTGTCTAACGCCTCATTCAACCTTTATCCTCTTCCCCTCCCAACCATTTATACTAGGGCTGATCATGGCCCCTTTATACATTTGTTTTATCCAGTTTACAAAAACCTCTGGAATCCCAAATGCCCTAAGAGTTTTAAACAAGAACTTGTGAGAAACCCTGTCAAAAGCTTTATCCTGGTCGATACTTAAGATGAAGCCCTGTCTGCCCTCTAAATAGCAATTCCCTCAGAACCATAAGATTGTCCTGTTGTTTCCTGCCTGGTATTGAGCAAGACTGAAAAGGACAGATTAGTTTTGGAGCTACTTTCAATAATCTGGTCTGCAGGATTTTACTTAAGATTTTCAAATCTGTATTTAACAGACTTAATGGACGCCAGTTACCTATTATCTGTCTCGGACCTTTCTTGTGGAGCAGTACAAGAGCTGCTTCCTGCATAGAAGGGGCGTAATTTGATGATGTTAAAACATAATTAAACAGAATCACCAAAGCAAGAGCTAATTCTATACTAAAGGTTTTATAAAATCCTGACCCTAATCCATCCTTACCTGGAGCAGAATGTGGAGCTAGCTGTAAAATAGCTGCTGTCACTTCCTTTACAGATACCTCTTTAATCAAATCTTGGACCTCTATTTCAGATATCTGTGTTCACCCCAATGATTTTAATAAATTAGAGGGATCATGATCCAGAGTGGTGGTACCAAATAGACCTGCCACATATTCTTCTGCCACATTCAAAATCTCCTGTGGAGAATTTACTAACTGTCCTGTTGGTGTGCTTAGTTCTGTAATAAATCTGTTTTCAACCCTCTTATTACACTCTTTGAAAGGGTTTAATGATTTTTGCCTTACCTGAGTCCCAAATCTCAATTCCTGGTTTAGGGACTTGGCCCTATTATATTGGATGTCAGACATTTTTCCCTTAGTGTGTTTAATGATTGCACTATAATCCTCTTTAGACAAGTCAGCCTGGGAAATAAGATGTTGTAAATATTGTCTTAATTGCAGGTATTGCATATATTCCTTATTGGCTATATACGTAGCTCTGTTTTGAAAAAGTTTCTGCCAGTTCTTTTTAGAGTCCTCCCACCATTCTGTAATGTTTTCATACATTTCTGCTACTGAGAGCCTGGCTATCCAGTCCTGATTCCATATCATTTTCATTTTTGGATCCTCTAAAAGTGTTTCATTTAAACGCCATTTATTTTTCTTACATCGTGGGGTTCCCTCCCATGATACCTGAATCTGAACTGCCATATGGTCTGAAATTTCATTAGGGATTGTGGAAGCAGAAAGAATGTTTAACACTTGAGAGATGCAAAGGTAGAATCTATCCGAGTCCTTAAGGTACCCCTAAAATATGTAACCCCCCCATTTAGATGTTTCCTTCTATAGGTATCCACCAAACCAGCTGTTCTACCTATCTGTAGTAATGCTGTAATGTCTCAAAACAGCTCTGAGGTTCTAAGGCTTCTATCAGTTGTAGAGAGTCCACAGTTAAAATCTTCTGACCAGATTACAAGTCTGGATGTATGCAGATAAGGCTGAATCTCTTCAAACAAGGCTATTCTCTGTGCTTTAGTTTGGGGAGTGTACACTGTTATTATACGAAATCTTTCTGAAATGTAGGAGATATCTAACATCAAAGCCCTTCCTGGATGTATGTCAACTAATCTGGATACTTTTAGGAGGGGGTTAGCTAGTAAAATGCCTACCCCATCACAGGGTTCGGTCCCTGAGGACCAAAAGGAGGCCCCTGCCAACCAGTCTCTGGATGCAGATTGTAATTTAGCATGGGTTTTAAGACGAGTGTCCTAAATACAAATTATGTCACTGTGTAAATTGTCCAGAGTAAGCAGGGCCCCAGCCCTCTTTCTATCATTTTTAATACTATTGATGTTTAGAGTAATGATTTTTAATGACCCCGTAATATAAAAAAAGGCAAAATGTCAGTATACTTGCTTCATGGCGTTTTGGATGACCTTCGCTGTTTTGTTCGTTTTGCTATTGAATCTCCCTTCCTCCTTCAGAATCTGTAATGGATGTTACTGAAGAACCGTCTGTCCCCCCCTTCAGACTCACCATCGGTTCCCTCTGAATTTAATAAAGCATATTTGTTTACAGTCTGTACTGAGGCAGTTTCCTTCATATTAACTTTCCTGTTCCCCTGTGACACAGCTTTCCCTTGTCTATCTCTTTTTTTAATGAGATACCATTCTAAAAGGTGGATCATTCTCTCCTGGGGATGGGGGTGGAGGCATGTCCAGCTCTATTTCACCTGACTCCCTATTCATACCCTGGGCTTCTTCACCTGTTTCCATTCCCATTAGTTCCTCTGTGGCCTGTAGTCCCTCCAAATCCTGCCCTGGAGGGTCCCTTGCTGCAGGAGGGTCTGTAGGAACATTCTGTTCTAGGGAGCTTGAATGCCCTGGTGATGTAGCCACTACAGTGCTTGCAGAGGCTGCCTTTTTGCATATTGTTGTTGGACCATGTTGATTAGTCCCTCATGTGAAGGACAATCCTCCCTATTATGGGATGCCCAGGGACACCTACCCTATGCATGACCTGTCCTCATAAAGGTTACGCATGAAACAAGTTTAGGCAATTAGCAGAACTGTGTCCAAACTCTAAACAGTGGTTACATCTTGTGGATCATGAGCAGAACTTAAATGGGCCCTTGACCCACACTTGAAACATGACCTGGGTTGGCCGCTATAGAATATTGATCCCCTATCTTTCCCTAAGAAAAAGGAACTGGGGAGATGAGCAGGGCCTGTATTTGTGGAAATTAGTTTAACTCTCACCCTCCAACTCCCGTCCCATATTTGCTCACTGTCCAAATTTGGGGTAGGTTTATTTAAGATTTCACACCTTTGTTTCAGCCAAAAGAGGATGTCCTCAATGTTTACCCCTTCATTCCTTAAAAACACTGTAATTAATTTGACTAGGGGTTTCGTTAAAGGGACCACCAAAAAAGGAATCCATAAAGGAGTATTTTTTAACACCTGGTACTGGGCCCAGAAGCGGTCTAGACTTGACACATTTTTAAAGCTAATGTCATAGTTCCCGTTTCAAAACCCTATTAGGGCAAAAATCTCTGATGAAAAAAATTTCATAGAATTCTTTAAAAGTTGCTTTGCTATATGTACCCTATCAGGGGGGTTCTCTAAGCCTCCCTTGTACACTAACCTAACAGCATTCCATCTGGGAGCAGGCTCCCCTTTGTTTAAAAACAAATCAGGTAATTTAAATATAGGCTGCAATTCTGGCCTATCTTCAGACCAATGTATGACCTCCTTACTGGGTCCCATCCGTAATGGAATATCTGCCCCATTCACACTCACACCTTCAGAAATATCTCCGTTTGCCATAGATTCCCCTTCATTTATATTTCCCCCAACACATGCATCAATATTACTGGTACCAGATACAATAGAAAAAGTGTTACCCCGGGGGTTTGTTGGAGCTCATGTCTTGTTCATTGATGGTGGCCACTTTTGAAGGTATACACTCTATCATCTCCTGATATGAAGGGTCCTCAGAATCAGGAACCCAGGCTCCCTGCTGTCCCTGTTTCCAACCAGCATTCTCTAATACTTGTGCAATTGAATGCTGTACTAAACCTTCATTGCAAAAGTCAGGAGCCCCAGTCTCTCTCTCTCCTTCTCCCTGAAGGAGTAAGTTTTCTCTGTTGTTTCAGTTCATAGTGAGTCCTGTAAACGCAACTGTTTTCCAACTCCAAGTCTCATTTTGATGTTTTTAGTGAGACAAACAATTTCTGATTCCTTTTCCTTCGGCTCTCGGCACATGGGTTCTACGCCGTTTAAACTGCCAGCCATTTGTTTAGTATTGCTTTGAACTGCCTTGTTTATGACACAAGCAGCAGCCCTGTCTTTTTGGCCTGACTGTGAGTCAGAAGCTGGATGACTCATCTCTGTGTTGTTCACTACAGAGGATTTATCAGGTACTTGTGCCAGAGTTTCAAGCTCTTTCTCTAGCTCTGCAGCTCTTTGCATGATCTTTTCTTTTTCTAACTGAAGCATTTTAACTTTTTCTTTCAATTCAGTATCCAGTACCTGCACATTCTCTGTTGTTTGACCATATTTATTTTGCATCAGCTCTATGTTGCTTTTCTCCACTATTTCCCCTAGACAGGTAGGATTGGGTGCACCATCCTCCTAGCTGAATTCTATAGTCAGGTCTTCCAAATCCATAACTGTTTCTGCAGAGTTTCTGTCTTTTTCAGCCTCTGTAGGAAGAGAGACAGGGGAGGAGGCCATCTCCCCTGCCACATCATCACTTCCTCCTCTTCCTGTGTCCGACTCCGAAATGAGTCCCTCCATCCCACCTACAGGAAGTAGGGGAATTTCCCTGGTGCCCTGGCCAAATTTCCCTCATTCACTAAAAATACCACCAACAGCTTACTCTGGTTCAAGGTCAGTTGGCATTTCATCTGTGTTCCCCCTCCCCCAGGGTCATGCCTGAAAATAGGCAGAATCTGCCTAGTGCACTTACCCGGGCAACAAAAACTAAATAAATAAAATTATGTAACTGTTCTTTCTTTTGTCACTGTTCTTTTCTGTTTCCATCCAACAAATTGCACAATTCTAGTGTAGTCTCTGGTTTTCAACTGGGAAGAAACATTCTTATATGCCTAGCTTCCCTTTCCCACTTCTTCAGAAGTCATCTGATGATTTCCCAGGAGCACGTCTATGATCCAGCCTCTTACAAGACCTTCTCACTAAGTTCAAATGAAGACTAGACCATTTGGATCTCGGAGTCACTGCACCTGAAGGCTGGATTCCTGAAAGACCAGCATTCCAGGGATTGGACCTATCTGGTGATGTCCATGTGGATTTCAGGAGACTATATACCTGAGAAGTGTATGCCTTCAACTAACTGACCTCATCCCAGTTGAACCCAAGCCAGGAATATTCTACATGCTGCCTAAAATACATAAACCTGGCAATCTGGGAAGACCCATAGTCTCTGAAAATGTAACATCAATGTTGGTCCAATAAAATGTATCAAACCAGTTGCTTCTGTATCTGTTCTTACAAGGACCAATTCAGCAACTAAACTAAATCTCTATGTCATTATGGAAGATGCCTGAATTCCCCGTAGAATATGGCAGTTGCACAACACAAGAAGAAACTTGCCCAGCTAGATGGTGACATCTATTTTTTTAACCCAGTGTAAGAGGAACAACATTATCCCTAAAGGTCTGTTTGGAATCCATTAAAAAAACACTGATAATTCTATGGATGCTGAACAACTCTGTCGTAGGACCTCTAAGAAATGGAGAAATCATAGGATCCATAGGTCATATGCCAAGAAAGCATTTTTGAAGAAAGTTATTTTTTTTTTAATCTTTCTCTTTATCCGCCTTACCAGCACCGCTCTCCACTCATTCAGAACCTCTCAAGCCCACACTACGTCCCTTGGTGCCCCTGGAGTCTGCTCAGAGATCCCTAGGTCGGTATACCCCGGGCAGGGTGAGGGGAAAGGTGCCTTACCTTCCTCTGAACAATGGTGAAGCGGGTGTGCACAGCAGAGTCTGCCCCAGGTGATCGCTGGTGATGTGATCTGGCACAGGAAGGGTCATCACCTAGGAGTGACGGGCTTCATTTTCCGTTTTTCTGTTAAGCCCATACCCCGCAGTCATTAGCACACAGGGAGAGCCAGTCAAGAGGCATGCGTCGAGATGCAACTTCTCCCAGGGCTCTCGGCTGATACTGCCCCTCCCGTTGTGTGTCCCGACTCGCTTCGCCAATCCCGGGTTCACCCAGGAGATGGCGATGTAGCAGCGGGACAGATGCACCACCCTTCCTCAGAGAGGGAGAGCTGCCGCTGGGCGCTCAATCCCTCTCTCCCCCCTGCTGACCCCCGGCGGCCCTAGTCCATCACCAAACCCGGGTTGCCGGCGTGGAGCAAGGTGTGGCGTCCAGCGCCTCAACTCTCAGCGCCACTAGGCCAGCTGTTGAAGAAACAGTTTGATGAGATTGTTACCACACTGGAGAGGATGTCAAGTGAGCCTATTCCAGACATCCTGCATGAGATACACATGAACTACCAAAGGACCTTAAGAAAAGTCATGCTCATTAAAAACAGGAAGTTAGATACCCTTCAAAGTACCATACTTCCTAACAACCATGAAGAACAGAATAGAAAAACAAAGCCACATGGATAGGCACCTTTCAGTTGTTAATTTGTCCAAACACACACTGTCTACTGGGGAATTAAGTGTACTTTCTAAGGGCCTCACTTTATGCCCAACAAAACCACTGGGCAGAATACAGTTTTTATGGTGAACTGGAGGAATACTTCCGTAGATTGAGACTTAAAGAATTCTTTCAAGGCAGAGAAGAAATTACAGGTAGTGGAAAAAAACACCAACAGTAACAATTTATTGGATAAGAAAAAGAAATCATCTGATTTTACCCCCCCTCCAAGTGGCCGTAATAAGAAACTGGACAATTACATTCATTGCTTTCCCCAGAGAGTTACCGGTCAGATCCTTAATAGGCAAAAGCAGGCCCATTACAACCTCTCTCTGTTGGAACAGAGGGCAATACAGACACTGAAACTGAACCACAACATTGTCATAAAAAAAGCAGATAAAGGCTCTGCAGTGGTGATATTAAACCAAGAGGACTATATTAATGAAGCCAACAGACATATAACTGACCATACCTACTACAGAGAACTGGAAAGTGACCCCACTACAAACTATACAAGAGAACTACGGGACTTAATTGGATGATTTCCAAACCATGTCCAAGGCAGGCTAACTGACCTCATGCCCATTGAACCCAAGCCAGGAACATTCTACATGCTGCCTAAAATACATAAAGCTGACAATCCGGGAAGACCCATAGTCTCTGGCAATGGTGCCCTAACTGAGGGGATCTCAGGATTTGTAGAAACCAGTTTAAAACCGCTGGTTATAGAAAGGGATAGTTATATACAGTACACTACACACTTCCTGCATAAACATTCTGGTTATAAGGACTTACCACCTAATACCATTTTAGCCACGATGGATGTAACATCCCTCTACACTAATATTCCGCACACGGATGGCATTTCAGCCTGTCTTAAATAACTACTTGAGAAAGGATTAGACCAAAACATCGACCTTGAAGTGGTGGGGAAACTAACTGAATTCATTCTGACACACAACTTCAGCTTTAATGGTAAACATTATGTTCAAACTATGGGAACAGCAATGGGCACCAAGATGGCTCCACAGTATGCTAATTTCTTTATGGCGAATTTGGAGGAGGACTTTTTAAGGCGCTGTACACAAAAACCACTCATTTATTTCCGTTACATTGATGATTTGTTTATAATTTGGACAGAGGGCACTGGCACACTTAAGGATTTTCATCAGGAACTATATAACCTCCACCCAACCATAAAGCTTTCCCTGGAATATTCTGCCACCAGTGTTAATTTTCTTGACACCACTGTCACCATCAAGGATGAAACCTTACATACATTTATTTACAGGAAGCCAACAGACAGAGATACTTACACAGGAATAGTAATCACCCGAGTCGCACAAAAAAATCTGTCATGTACAGTCAAGCACTTCGGTATCGCTGTATCTGTTCAAATGAGGAAGACAGAGATACGCATTTGCTATGTTGGAAAAAACTTTTGTTGAGCAGGGACACTCGTCCAGCGAAATTGACAGAGCAGTAGAACGTGCAACACAGGTACCAAGGGAACAACTACTTACAGTATAAGGAAAGGACCACTACTAACAGAATACCCTGAGTAGTTACATATCATCCTCACCTAGAACTTCTACGTAAGATTATTAAGGACCTCCATCCAATATTTAGTGAGAATGAGACCCTAAATTGTATTTTTCAAGAACTACCACTATCTTTTAAACAGCCATCTAATTTAGCCAACCTGATTGTCTGGAGTAAACTTGCACCAGAATAGAATACCATGACACTAAATGGTAGACGACCCTCTAATCAATCCAGATGCAGAACTTGTGAGCTCATTTCCGCTTCAGATTGTGTGGTTGCATCACAAAACAGACAATTCAGGATACAGGGGACTTATACATGTACATCAAGTAATGTTTATTTCATTCAATGCAAGAAATATCCTCAAACAGGGTATGTGGGAGAGACAAAGCAACTGCTCCACACTAGAATGAACTCACGCAGACATACTATTAATATGAAGATGACTGAAGAACCAGTGGGGTAGCACTTCTCTCAGGCAGACCATTCAGTCTCAGATATGCCAGTAAAGGTCTTACAAGGACATTTCAAAGGTACACAACAGAGACGGGCCACTAAGATCAGGCTTATTTTACTTCTCAATATGGTGGAATATGGTATGAACATAGATTTGGGGTTTATGTCACAGTATCCTACTTAAACTTCCCACAGACCTTTACTTCTAAGGATGGGCATGTAATAGGACCTCAGCGTGTCTTTGTTTTTGGTTTTAATATGTATGGTGTCCCTTCTAACTGATTATCAACATGTTGGTTTCTCACCAAAGGACTGTGTGTGTGTGTGGGTGTGTTGGGGGGGTAGGGGTATTTTTTTTTTTGTGGGGGGGGTTGTGGTTATATTTAGGTATGCCTTATATTCGGGTACTTGACATAATAATGTTATAGTGTGTTTGGACTCTTAGTTCACATACATAGTGTATATTTACTTCCATCTAACTAGTTTTCTTCTCCCCGGAGGGGGGGTGGATTCTATTGGATTTTTATTCAGATTCCTTAGTCTGTTACTGTACATATAGCAATTTGATTTTATACGGACACATTTTTGAACTCTGAACATATCGGGGTGCATGATCTCATTTCCCTGGGGTCCCTCACAGGTTAAATTCCATTGGGTAAATATTGTAGTGATTGGTGTAAATGATGTGTGTTATGTCTCTTTGCTCTCATACATAGTGAATATATACTTCTTCTAACTAGTTTTCTTTCTCCGGGGGGGGGGGGGTATGGTTTAATTGCATTGTGTTTTATTCAGATTCCTTATAATGTTTCTGTACATATAGTAGATTGATTATGTAATGACACATTTTTGAACTCTGAACATATCAGGATGCATGTCTCATTTACCTGGAGGTCCTTGACAGGCTTGTTGTTTAATTTGGCACTTATACTGACAATTGATACCATCTTGTATAAAATCTTGTTACAGCACAGAAGTGTTTATGGAATATAGTAACTGGGTGAGTGTACAGTTGGGAAAATGTCTCCAGATAGGTTTTATACTGTATAAATGTGTGAAAGTTTCTCACACTAGGTAAACTTTACTTTAAACCCACTTAATGCCATATATAGAAAATTTCTGTTATATAGTTGTTTTTTTACATACAATAATCTCACATTTTAACAGGCTGTATTCACATAACACACTTAGACATTCAGTTTTTAAATTAGTGGAACGTTCTGCTTGAAGGATTCTTATCTTATTCTGTGGACATTTGACCTTGGAAGGCTGCTCAACTAATAGTGAACTGGTGAAATGTAGCTGTTCTTATTTAAACTTCAAGTTATGGTTTAAATGAGTATTTTAAACCAATGAGGACTCTTTCTGTTTTTTTATGTATGATATGGGTGTTAATAGTATGTGATTTTCTAAATAACTGCCATAAGCTTCTGAAGAAGGACTTGGTCCGAAAGCTTAGGCACTTTATTTTTTTGTAACATCAATGTTGGTCCAATAAAAGGTATGAAACCATTTGCTTCTGGGTCTGTTCTTACAAGGACCTATATGGCAACTAAACTAAATTTGTATGTTCAGAAGGTAAAAAATGTCCAATTTGGCTCAGTAACAATTCCATCCCCTTACCTTCTGCTGGATTGGTAAGTTACTGGACTACTGTTTGGTCTCATCAGGTCTCCTGAAAGTCTTTCTAGCTGCCACCTTAGCTGACAGATCTAGGAAAGTGGCTCCTAAATCTCCTCCTCCTCCTCTCCTGCATGGCCCCTGTAGGACTGCATAGCTACCTCCATGGCAGCCTCTATGTCTTTTCCCCTCACCAGTATCTGTAGAGTGACCACTGAAGCAGCCAGTCACACTTTCCCCCTCGCATTATAAAATGGGGAAAGGCTTTAGAGCAGTCTAATTGGTTGTTTGCTGTATGTTAGAAGTGTCTAATGCACGGCTAAATACTAGTTCTGCCAACCAGGACTTAGTACATGATACAGATCCTTGTGGCAGTTTTTAAAATCTTCATTTTGAAATTGCCATTCATCTCCTCCCCCCCCCGGCATCGCCACACAGTAGTAATCAGAACATTAACAAAAACACAGCAGCAGTCATTCACCTTTTGAAGTCTTGAGATAGATTTCATCAGAATTCTCTCTGCCAATTTTACAACTCTTATTAGAGCACCTGGTTTTCTGTGTTTTTTTTTTTTTTTAATTAGGTTATAGACCCTCCCAAACCACCATTTTCAGCCTTGCTGCTCATTCACCCACTTATACAGCCCTAGCTTTCACTCCCACCTGCTTGCTCAGTCATCTTGCAGCTTGGATGGTATCTGTTTGTGTTTTTTGGTTTTTTTTTTAAACACATTGCTGGCTGACAGCATCACACAACTCGGGCTCATTCTGTATGGAGCTCCCGCCTGAATGTGCAGTCACTCGCTCCTTGTCACCTCTCTCGACTAGCAGCTGCTCATACTGCCGTTTAGGTGCCCACACCAGAATGAGCAGTACTTCACTCCTCTGCTCTCTTAAGTCACAGCTAGCATTAAAAAAAAAAAATTACTTTTTTTTTTTTTTTTAAACCTTAGCTCATCTGGTGTCACCGGCCTACCTGCATCCTTCTTCTCATTACTGGTATCCGCTATGTCAGGCACTATAGTAGACACCCACCTGCAGTGAGAATATCAGTATTTTATGTTGCCAGCACATCTTCAAATCCTGCTCCTGAAGGCAAAACTGTGCCCCACTACAACCGACTCCACAACTCTGCCACCAAGTATAGAAAACTATTTGAAGAAAAACAGCCATGACACATTTTCCCTTAGCTAACCTCGTGCCAGTCAATATGCTCGCTATCTCCAGTCCACATGCTGCATTACATTGTCACTGATTTGCAAGTGCCAAACTAGACCAAAAAAAAGTAAAATAACAGTAATTCTGCCTCTCAGTATATGGGGGGGAGGAGTGGTAAGGAGTAATGTGGGCATACAGACCTACCACAGGATACTCAAAAAGGAACTATAGCTGCGAGGGCCAGAGCAGGACAAATGTCCACAGGGAGGGTGGGGGTGGGCATTACGTTCATGCAGGCAGAGTATCTATTTTAGGTGAAAATAAAACAAATATTTTGTTTTCAATTTAAATCCACACATTCTAGCGTTTACATGCATCTAAAATACAGAGCACCATTTTGTAAATGCAATAAGACACTCTGGTGATGTGCTAAGGAAAGTTCTAACTCACGTCTAGGGGCTGAAGACACTCTGCCTGCAGCCTCGTGCCTTACTGTGCCCCTGATCGTATGTTAGAACTATCTAAGGCACACCCCATTGTGCCTTATTGCTTATCTGTTGTATGGACCAGCTGTTTTGTAGGGAACACACATTTTGGTTCTAATCAATACTTATTTTGTGTAGTACAGTCTAACACACACATTAAGTATTGATTAATATGACAAATTACACGAATGGGCACATTTCCTGAAGTATTAATATAAGTTCAAGTCAAGTTTATTTTTCAACAAATCATGTTATTACAGTTATATTGCACACACATTTTATGTTTCCACCACAAGCAGATAGAAAACACAATAAAATCCACTTGCTACACAATACTGTATAGAATACATTAACAGTTCTTACTTTCTCTTAATATTTCTTATGATTTTAAAAAAGACGTAAGAAATAAGTTATGAGGGTTTTGTGGCCCAAAGTGGATCCAGGTCATGGTTTAAGCATTTCTTTTTTTTACCAGATGCAGTTTCTTTCCATCGATGTTGCTGAGGAGGGAAGCCACAGATTCCAGTATCTTCCTAGATTGAACCTTTAATAAATATGTTACCAATTGTTTGGGTTCCACGTCCAGGTTACCCCAAGATACTTTCTCATTTTCATATAATGGACATAAAATCATTAAATGAACCAAATCATCTTTCCCCGGTCCACAGTTACACAGCTTCCCTACCTAGATTAATTTTGCTAAAATGATCAGATAGCCAGTTGCTGGTGTAGAGTTTGAATCTAAACCTTGTAATTAGTTTTCTTCTGTGTGGATCCTTTATTGCTGTTAAATAATCTAAATTATGACCTCTTTTGTTTCTTGTCATCCATTTGCACATATTTTATTGTTTACAGTATTCTAAGTCTCTTTGCCTTAGAATATCCCTCATTCTGGTCTTTACTGTTAACTGTTTCTAATGGGATCCTGAAGATATCTGTTATACAGTATAATAACCCACATGGTTTTAACTTCTCTACAGTGGTGATGCTAGGAAAAGTTATATTCTGTTGTATTTAATGAATTGTTTCTTCTATACACACACTACGTAATCTCTGTTTCTCCATCCCATAGACTTTAAGCCAATAATTTATTAACCTTTCCTGGATTTGGCATTCAGTTGGATAGTGACCCAATTCTGCCCGTACCAGCATCAAAGGTTTACCATTCGGAAGTCCCAATAATTTTTTATAAAACTTATTTAGGTTCGAATCTGTGTCTGTCTTGCTTTGAATGCCCCCAGTTTCTGTTCCATATAATATTGGACTACAGATTTAGGATCTGTCACCTTAAGACTACCTATTACAGATTGTCTTCCATATTTATGTTGTAAACTGCCTATTACTGGTAAAAATCTTTTTACCCTAATATCTATCTCTTTGGTATGTTTTCTCCAGTTTTAAATCTTTAGTCATTGTTATGCCTAGATGTGTAAAACTATTGACCACTCCTAAGTTATTTCCATTAATGACATACTCGTATTTGCTTTTATTCCCTCTGCATACCATGTTTTTGGTTTTAGAGTAATTGATTTGTAAGTCTGCCTTGATGCATTCCATATGGAATTTCTATAGCATTCTGTTGATTCCCAAATCGCTTGCTTGATAAAAAAAAAATACTATATCATCTGCAAATACTAAATAGGGGCAGGCTATATTACCTATACGGGGCATATGCAAATCTGTATTGTACATCCATACTAGAATTGGATTTAAATATAAATTGACTAATGTAGGTGATAATGTACATCTCTGTTTGACACTTTTGTTTGTTGAAAATGTATCACTTTTGTCCCACTTAGAATTATAGCTAATTTGCGTAAAATTATCCTGATATAAGATTTTAGTGATATTCAATATTGCATTTTCCATTCCGAATTCGTCTGGTTTCCCATAGTTTAATTCTGTTTACACTGTCAAAGGCAGCCTTCAAATCTATAGATGCACAATATAACTTTTGTTTCTTGAGTACTTTGTATTTGTAAATTAAATGTGCCAGTATAAAGCATTGATCTGTTGTTAAGAGTGCTTGCTTTTACAGCCTGCTTGGGCTTCATCCAAAATATGGTTTTCTTCTATCCATTTTGTTAACTGGGAATTTAAAATTCTAGTTAGTATTTTTTGGGTACTGTCAATTAGGCGTATAGGCTTATAAACATCAGTGGTCTTTTCTATTCCCTTTTTTTTTTTAAAGAGGGGAACTATTATAATTGTCCTCCAAGTATTCAGTATTTTGCCAAACTTTAAGAATTTAAACAAATGGTGTAAAACAGGAATACATTTTCCTTTTGATCTCCATAGAGCATTTATAGGGATCACATGTGGTGCTGGAGCTTTATGAAAAGAAAAAGATTCAAGTGCAAAACTGACTTCTTCTATTGTGATTACCTTCTCTAAATCAGCCCAATCCATGGAAACTCTATCTGCTTCCAGATGTTCCGTGTATTCTCTGTTTTCATTTAAGAATCACTTTTTCTAATGATTAACCCAACTTTGTGGTTCTGTGTTTGTGTCAGGCTCTGTCTTGAAGTCCCCCAATTCTTTGCTTATGATAGACCGGAACTTTTTGTTGTACTTCTGATTGACTGCCTTTTCCAGTTTGTCCCATAGTTATTTTTTGTGTATATCTCTGTTGTTACTTATTACCTTACCGTATTCCTTTCTTTGTCTGTTCAATTTCTTTTTATTGTCCACGTTCAGGTTAATTTTTACCAATCTCAACTATTTGTTCAAGAATTTCTTAGCTAGTCTGCATTCTCTATTGAACCAAACAGCTCCCTTTTTTCCCCTCATTAGTACTACTTTTAGTATGATATCTGAAATGCGACTCATAATACTCTCAAATTTTGATAGTATAAGTTTGTTGTCATTATCTTCTACTAATTCTTCTAATAGCACCCATATCCCCCTTTCTTCTAATATTTCTGGGAAATCTAACCTTTCTATTTTACTCTAGCAAATACAGGTTTTTCTTCCTAATTCCAATTGGAACTGCTGCTGTTTCCTCTCCAGAGGTATTACTATGAGACAGTAATCTAATATCAAGTGCACAATGTGAACTTCCTGGTCTAAGATCTAGATGCATATCTAGACAGTTTGCTAATGTGTTTTTAGCCCATACATGATCTATTACCGAAGAGTCATTGCCTCCTATATTAAAGTGTGAACATAGTACTATAGGCAGATTGTAGTACATCTGGCATGCTCTCACTCCATGGGCATCATTGCATATGATGTTCGGCAACACTGTAGCAACAAATTGGGGTCCATGTTGTAAACTAAGACAGCAGTTGTTTACATTTTTAATAGCGATGAAGCTACATAAAATGGAAGATTGTAATGCAAATTGCTGACTTGCTCAGTAGAGCATTCTCTTTGCAACTGTGCCCCGAGATCTGTTTTGGAAATTGGTGACAACCATTCAGGTGTCTCTTAAGTTATTATTCATGGAGACTCTGGCAGCCTTAGATTCAGTGATGCCAAAGGTAAGGTGCTGCATTTAATCAGGAAAAAACAGAAGTAGGACCTTTATGCTGTGGGACTTCTTGTGCTGCAGTGAAAGAGAAAAAAGACTTGGGTGGGGGGGGGCAGGGTGTTCAGTGTCCTGCTCTTGATGTTCCTGGTAAGCTAATAAATGTATCTTTTGCAGTAGTCTGCCTGTTTTCTGCTGCTTCAGTGTGTGCTTAGGATGCATCATTGCTGAGCCAGTTTTCAACTGCACCTGCCTTTTGAGTGACCACTCCTTTTCTCTTGTGTGGTTGAAGAGGATAAGGACTATGGGGGGACGGGTATAAAAAACATAGGAGTGAAGCATAACAAGCAGAGTGCAGCTACTGTCAAAGTGGGTTACATGGTGAACCTAGAGCCCTTTCTGATTTTGAATTACTAAGTTAGTGTGTGTATTAAATGTGATTTTGCTTGAATATTAATATGAACAACAAAAATGTGTTGTGATGTGAAGATAGTGCTTTTCTGTAAACCCAATTTTTACTGTTTGGGACAACTATCAGTTATATGTAAACTTTGTAATGTGATGTGGTGTAGCATACTGTAGTGTAATGTCGCCCACATGTAATCACTTGAGAGGAGAAGCAGTCATTTTAAATAAAAGTAGCTCTGAAGAAGGGGGGAGTTTTACCTCCATAGAGCCACCCATATTTAACTATATGCTGTTGGTGTTGGGACAACTTGGAAACTTTTGCCTGGTTGGGGCCGCACACATTGATATACATTTTGGAGTCACCTATATAACGTGAGAGTCCATATACTTCCTAGGTTTCCCCCCACCACTACCACTGTTAACCACTAATCAGACAGAATAAATGCCTTTGTCAATACTCTTGCTGACGTTTACCTCATATTTCATTTATGAAAACATTGTTGCATGCTGTTTCCTGTGCCATTGAAGAAGCTGATGCTTTTTCATCCCTGCATTGTGGTGGGAATGGCTCTCATGATGACACTCACAAAGTCCATTTTCACTACCTAGGCCTTTTGCATAACATGAAATCCTGCACTATTTGCCAAGGTTTCAACAAGGCCATGAAGAAATGCCATTGAAAGTCCCTAAAAAACTTTCTTCAGAAACTAGAGAACACTTAGCGGGCAGATTTGGAGTCTATGCTGGGGTCTCCAGCTTGATCCTCATATCCAGCTTCTAAAGAAGCCCATCAATCCCAGAGGGTGACAACACCATTACCATTGAAAGAGAAACACCATTCATCAAAGGAGAAGGCTAAAAAGTAATCTTTGATGGAGCAACACCACCATTCTGAGAAGTCTCCTGAGGTCCATGTCTCCATTTGCAGCTCATGAGAGTAAGTCTAAGGCCTTGTAAAGATTAGTCTAAGGCCACTTCATCTACCTTTGTTGCCAGCCTTGACCATTGTCAAGACACCAAAGTTTCCTGCATTTACATTCCAGGTCCTTCTCCCAGTTTTGGTTTGGGGCCTTTGCTTGTTTCTGGAGTCCCTTACGTGGGCAACATTTGAACCAGCTGCCACCTCAGCTGAGAATGTTTCTGAGCTGAAGTCCCTAGCTCCAGATCCTCCATACTTTGTTTTTCAGCAGATCAAGTCTCATTCTGTACCCATCCTCTGTTCCTTCACAAGATGGTGTCTGCATTTACACGAAAACAGACTAGTCGCATCTTGTGTGCTTTTTTTTTAATTTTGTTTTCTCTTCCTCTCAGAATGTAGGAATAGTTATCCTACATTCTCTGGATCTCTATTGAGCATTATGCTTTTATTTGTATTGCATAAAGGACTGTAGAATGTCCTAAAAGTTTTTTCTTTCATTCAGCCTCAGGGTGGTGTGAACTCTTGTTTCTAAGCAATGCCTTTCCAGATTGTTGACATCTTGCATTTACTTCTGTTATACTAGAATTATGGTAAAGTGCTTCTTGCTGTTGTCCATGGACATGCCACTCATGGTAGGACCACTTATGTGGCTCGCTTTCATTTAGTTTTGGCAGCAGATATGTGCTGTGCTGCTGTGACAGAGTTGAATAAGACCCTGTGCCATTTGTTATGCTGAAAGAGTTAAAAGCAAGGATCTGTTCCATCCTCTCCTTTTCTGTCTCTGTCTGTCTGATTGCTCAAACTTCCTTGTGAGACCTAGGAACTGATCACTCTGATAGTCTCAAGATTCTCCCCCTTCCACTGTCTCCCTGCCTTCACTTGATGTTTCTTGCTTTTTCTATCTTTTCTTCCTCCTTGCTTATCTGTGGTAATGAAAATATATGTGGATCTTTTAAGTGGAACTGGTTCTCTGGTTTGAAAATGTGTATAGTTATATTGCTGAAATGATTGCAAAGAGTTATTTGGAACCGAGGGGGTTATATAGAGATGCAGTTTGACCTCCAAAAGATCATTTGTAGAGTGGTCAGCAATACAGTGGATAATGTATGGTCCTCTATCGGTAAGCAGTTTAACTGTCGAGAGGTTGCCAGGGCGACCGTGTAAACCTCGAGAACGAAGCTTGAGAGGTTTATGTCGCCATGGCAACCTCGAGACGGTTAATAGTGACCGGTTGCCTATAGGGGGACCATACATTATTTTATAGTGTATGGTCCCACTTAAAAAGTAAAACTGCTTACTTTTGAAAAGTCCCATACTGACCCCTTCAGTCCTTCCCTAACCGCGATTTCATCCGTCGGTTCCCATCTTAAAAAAGGGCGTGCACATGCGCAGACCGATCGCTGTTGTTAACCTATCGATGTGACGTAGCATCGATATGTTAACAACATTTCTATGTCACATTGATAGGTTAACAACCTTAGGAAATGATTTCCTAAGGTTAACAGCATTCTACCATACATTATAGATCAGTTCTGGGACACAGTGTTCTATTTTGTTGCACCTGCAAGTAAAGAAACTGACAACGTTCTGGGACATTGTGTGAAAACAGAACATGTATCTTAACGATTTCAGGATGCAGACGTTTTAATTGCCAGGAAGAGACATTATATATAAAGAGAATAGTGTTTTGGAGGAGAGAGAGGCTGAGATTTAGGTTGAGAATTGCCCTCAGACAAAGGAATTTGTTTTGTTTGAACCACCTGTATAAGCGCTATCCTGCACAATGTTATTTATTTTATTGTTGTTGATAATAAAATGCTACATGAAGATTTTATAACGTCTCTTGGTTTTCCTATGCTTCCTGCCCATTGCCTCAGTGGCAGACACCACATGGAGCAAGATCCATATTTTCACTAAGCAACGCTGTTTTGACCTATCTATTGATGGGCCGCGTTTGGCCTTGCCGTCCTCCCAAGGATACTACTGTTTTAGGAAGTAAACAGTACTCCATGCCAGGTCTTCCTCCTGCCATGCAGTGCTGAACTGTCTAGGAATTGTTCAGTATGTGGTTCTGTGGAAGGAGTTCTCCTCAAAAGAAGATTTTTTTTATTTATCAATACTAGATCTTCAAGAGAATTTTCTCTATTGAGCCATGGCTTTCTCAGCCACCTACCCACTTCTGTATTTTCAGGTGCAATACTCTTGGAGTACTCTGGAAGACATGCCAGTTACTGCACACTTGATCGTCTCCTTTCTTTACCCCTATAATGGGGTCTATTTACCAAAACCATCACCTTTCCTGTGGGTCTGGTTGGGGTTTTAGTCTCCTGGTCCTTTTGATATAGTACAACTCTGAGCTTGTTTCTGATGAACTGAGGAAGTATGGGTCCACCCACTGGCTCTCTAGAGGAGAGTCTCTTGAAAATCTACTGTTAACTAGTAACTATCTGCCTACTGTATTAATCCAAGCCCAAACTACTTTTAAGTAATAAGACAGTGTAAGTTGTGCCGTGTCACACCCTTGAGTGTTTTATTGCTTTTATTAAAAAAAGTACTGTTTAGGTTGCAAAAAAAAGCTCATCCAAACAGTTTTGTAACTGACATGTTAGTTTTTTCCTTACATACTGTTAATGTCATAGGTATGATATTGCCATAAAATAGCACACAGTTTCGAAAGTAGATGAACCAAAAGGTTTTAATAAACTTTTGTCTATAATCTTAATGTTTTTCAGGGCAGAGTTCTTTGACAAGGATGGAGTGATGAAGGACATCAGGGCCATTTATCAGGTGTACAGTGCACTTCAGGAAAAAGTACAGGTCTGTCATTTGATACATTATTACATTGATCTGCATTTCTTTCTTAATTTGTATCTTGGCATAGAATGTATCCATATAAATTATACAACAGACCCTTCCCCTGTTTTTGCATTTCTTTATTTTCAACTCTTGTCTGCAATAGTTCTGTGTGTCTGGGACCTCCTTCATCCACCCACAAATCTATTTCCTATCCAGAGAATCTTCTCCATCTGTGGGGGCCTTCCATGTCCCTCCTCTAAGCCTCCCAGTGTCCCCCTTTCCTCAGGGTGGGGCCTGGTCCTTTCAGCCAGAAAAAGGATCTGGAAAGGAAGGGGGCAGAGTAGACAAAAAGGATGTGGGAGAATAACCTGCTCATGATTCTTCTCTCCTTCCATGCACCTTCCAGTCCCCTCCCACAGGGACAATGTGTTGGTGTCTGGATGTGTGAAGCACAGGGCCAGTGTTGGTGAGGGGGGGGGCATGCAAGGGATGCAGCTACGTCCAAGCCCTGAGTGCAGGGGAGCCCACAGAGAGTCCTGTTTTGCCAAATATAAAAATCTACTCTGTGCTGTGCCTGGCTGCATGCCGCACCCCTTGTCTGTCATTTAAATGTGCACGGTCTTTGTTTGCTCAGTCTCGACTCTGGCTTGCTTAATTAATGGCATGCCTGGGGCGGGGGGACCGCACGGGTCGGACTCACAGCCATGCGATTGTACCTGATATGTCACTCTTGCTGGCTCCGGCTCCTCCTCTTCCAAGTTGAAGGCTGAAGCTGTGCCTGTTCCTTTAATCTCTCCCAAGTCTCACGGAGTCCTTCCATCCTGGTGCTCTTGCACGCCAAGCATGCTTGACTGACAGTCACCTGACAAGCTGCTTAGTTGGTCAGGTGGTTGGGGTAAGCCTCGCGAGAGAGTCTCGCAATAAGCAATATTCAGTTACGGTCTGTGTGGTGTGACTAAGAGACGTCGGATGTGCTGCACTGTTGCTCTGAGCTATACTAACTAAAAGCTAAATAGTTACAGTTCTTGTTGTGTGTACTTCATTCTTTTTCTAGTTGTGGCATCACCAGAGTCAAAAACACACAACACACAGTGACAGTACTGAGTTGACGTGCGTCGGGTGAGGGGAATTTGGGAAAGTCTTTTGAAGGAGCCCGGGGCAGGGGGGAGAGACCAGAGTCGGCTTGGCTAGCTGGGAGGGTGGTGTTGTGGTGAGGTGCGGTGGGGTGGTGATGAAAAAGATGCGACGGACCTGAGATCCATCTGTAATCTTCTAGCGAGAGAGTGTGGTGTCTGAACCACACGGTGGGTGTCAACTAAGTATGATACAGTCTGATATGATTCAAGTCTGCAGACACAATACTGTGTCTGGCTGCACTGGAATAAAAAATATAAGTTTTTTTTAGGTGTAGAGTGTCAAGCTTGTAGGCAGAGTTAAGTACAAGGCAAGTAAGCCTGACAAGAAGACAACAAATCCATCCAATCGTGAGCCAAAACACTTTTTGGCAACTGCAAAATAGAAAATAACAGATTATCTGGCTGTGCTCTACTGATTCTGAGCAAGTATTAGAGCTGAAGCATTTTATATTTTTCTGCATGAGCCTGCCAATAGGCGGGGAGGGAGGGAGGCACTTCACAGTCTTGCACCAGGGCCTGTAAATCCTGGTGCCGCCCCTGGTGAAGCATTGCGATTGCCGCCCCATCTACCCTTCCTCGGAGTGTTCTTAAGCTGTACCACTATCTGTGGTCACCCAAGTGGCAATAATGTTGGATGAGGCGATGAAGTACCATTCTGGAAGAAAGCATTTTCCTGCAGCTTACCCACACTACCGCCCTGGACTTGAGAAGTGAACCTGAGTTGTTGACATTGAGAGTAGCGCTACACTATCAGATTGGCTCCTACAACTGTTCAGAAGGATGAGGAGTTAATAATGTGACTACTCAAATTTATCTGATGGATAATGGGCCATGTGGCCCATCCGTTCATCCTCCTGCTAACTCAACAGGTGTACCCAGAGATTTTGTATTCAGTTATGAACCTGGCCAGACCAGTCTTATATGTCATTAGCTACCCAGCCTTGACCATGGAATCTGATGTTCCACTGCCTGACTTCTCTGAGAAAAACAGCGATTTTCTAAGAATCATTCTATTCCATGAAACACCATTTCTTGGAGTTCGAGCCCGTGGCACTAGGACCCTGAGGGAACCATATTTTTGGTGGCTGGTGAAATCCACGTACTGCTCTGATTCATGGCACCAAGTTCACATCTTCAGCATATAAAGCACTGCTGAACCAACCACTGTAGAGCCAGGATCTTGTCTGGGACTAGGACTTGTCTTTGCTCATAATAAGTTTTCCTGTCTAGTTTGTTGAAGGCTTTGTTTGCTTCTTGTATTTAGCTGTATATGTTAGTTCAGCTCCAATTTTCACAAATTTGTTTGTTTACTCTGTGCCAGGCAACTGCTCAGTTCAATCACTGTACCAGTAATGTTGCAGTTTTTCTTTCACTTACAGTCTTTGTTGCTGTATTTTACAGCTATTCATTGCTGTTAAACTCCTTGACACCAACCTTCTTTATACCTTAAACAGAAAGTATTGAATGTTTCAGGTTTTACCTCATCATCTTCCATTGCTCTGTCAGGGAATGACTAGAGGTTGGGATAGAACTGGATCTAGGATGGAACCTTTTCAGGACCATCGATGCGTAGAAAGGAGGATTCGATTAAGGCTGTGTTGAGACCCGCTGGCTACAGAAACCCTTTTATACCCATCACTAGGGATGTAAGTTTGTCATGGATGAGGTTTTAGTGACTCATTGTTTGTTCATGAAATCATTAGTAAACAGTAGTAAATGTTGTGGCACGGTCATCATTGCTACATTCTGATGACACTAGTGAAAGTCACGGAAGTCCTGAATAAAGATCAAACGTCTTGGAATCAATGATGTGTATGACTGCCATGACAAACTTGCACCCCTACCCATCACACATGTCCACGCCTTATAGTGAAATAAATGACAGCAGTATTACTGACAGTGCCGATAGCTGCATCCTGGTGCAGAGATGGTACCCATATTGGAGGCTTTAGATGGCCATCCTTCATCAGTGCTTAGTGTTGTGCTATTGCTGGTGCAAAACATGATTCCGTTGCCAGTGCTGAGTATGGTGTGGAGCATGGTGCCATGGCCAGTGTTGGAGCATTGTGCCGTGGCCAGTGTTGGATCATTGTGCCGTGGCCAGTGTTGGAGCATGGTGCTATCCATATTGAGCCTGGGGCCATCATCCATGCCAAATATGGTGCCTTAATGATGTCTGTGTTAAGTGTTCTTGTCATGCAACTTGTGTTTTATATCTATCTATCTATCTATCTAGTCTGCTTGAGTATGCAGCTAACCCCTACTTTGCAACTGCCCCTCCTCCACCTTCCTAAATACCCCCCTCCTCTCCCTGTCCAAACCCCTCTTGAAACTACTCACCATCCTACAGGATACCACCTACTGCCACTACTCTCTCTGATAAAGTTCCTCCTCATTTCCCTCATATACCTACTAAGGGACCGAAATAAGGGGGCGCTGAGCGTCAATTTGTGTGTATATTTAGGTAATTAGCGCCTGCCACTTTAAGAAATGACAAGTCAGCAGCACTACAAGCATCTCCTGTCTGTATGCAGTGTGTTTGTTTCTGTGCAGCCTAGGGAGAGTGGGAGTGTCTGAGCTCCACAGTTAGCGATGCCCAATTTTGAAATCGGAGCCAATCCCCTGAAAGCAGAAGAGGAGAACGGGGCATGGACTGTGCAGAAAGGGAGCAATGTGACAGAGGAAACGGAGTGCTGAAATGTGAGCCACTGAGACTCCATGCCATCAGGAGAAAGGAGGGAACAGTAATAGTTACAGTCTAATGTGATGGGGAAGGTTAAAATACAGTATGAGCAAGGCATGTCACAAGCACAGAAAACTGTGAGAAAACAAACTCTGCATTTATCAAGTGAAAACTTTATGCTTGCAGCTGTTAGTGTCTTAATCCCCAATTTCTGTGACACACATTGTTGCTGGAACTGGTGGTATGGTGTATGTGTTTTTTTAACAGTTTGCAAAAGTTTTAATATTTGCTCTGTTTAATTAACAGAATGCTAGATGTGCAGCTATTGTAGTTAAGAATTATAACAGCCAACTACCCCAAGCAGCAGCTGAAATACCGTAGTTACTTGAATATTTAAAAAAAAAATTAGGGACATTACTCTGCTGCCTACTCCATGCCTGCAAATTGCTACAATAACTTGTTTGTTGCACAAAAGTAAACCATGCACTCACAAAAATGGCATAGAGGCTGACAGTGTCCCAAACTCCTAGCCCCTCCCCCCAAAACCAGAGGGAGCATATACAGAATTCATGCGAGTTACAGCCACCATCCCATGGCAGCCATTGTATCAGGAAGAACAGCCCTTCTGAAGTGTCGCAGCTTGTTTTCAGTGGGGTCCCTAGTTTCTACTCATTTTCACAGCTGGATGGACTGGAGGATGGTGTGGGTGAGTGTCTTGGGTCACACAGTGAGTACCTGGCTTTAGTAGGGGTTGAACCTGCAGTCTCTTTTCCTGAGCCAATGCTCTAACCACTAGACCAGTACCTCCTAGTAGCCACACTGTCTCCTAACTGACCACTACGTCTTGTCATGCTTTTAATATATTTTACCTTCAGCTCCTGATTTTGCCAGAGTAGCTCCTGGTCTGCTGGAAAATGCTGACACCCAGGAGCTATTCCTGGCTCTTGGCTGCCAAATCCTTATTTCGGCCCCTGCCTACCAGCATGAATTTTGCGCTCATTTACTCTGTGTATGCATGCATTCAAGCTAGTTTCATACAAGTTTTGATGAGTTTTCTCTGCTTGGCACAACAAACCGACCCCCCCCATTGCCACTGAAATGGAGGGTAACAGGACAAGGACTGTCTGGTAATCCATTTGGCCATCTTCCTTAGACATGCAGTAGATAGTACATCCACTCCTACTGTCTGAAGCAAATAAATCCATTCCGGAACAGGGCTATTGGTGCCTTTCACCAGCATTACAAAGCGTTGCCATGGCCAAATGCTGCAGTATCCCTGGGTTGAAGTATGCTTCTTTCAAGTGCTTGGCTGGCACAAGGTTAAACTTAAGCATATAGGTCTAGATAACCTGGCATGTACGTGCTTCTGGCATTATCTAACCGGCAGAATGCAGCAAGTGAAATGGAGGGGGTAGTTGTCAGACCTTAAACCAGTAGCTACAGTGGTACCCCAAGGTTCCTTTATTGTTCTCTCTATTTATCAGTGATATAGCAAACAATTGTTGGGGGCAAGCGTCAACTGTATGTGGACAGTAGGGTTACCACCTGTCCTGATTTTCCGAGGACAGTCCTGATTTGGGCAGCTATGTCATGCAAAAAAACATGAAAAATATAACATGTCCTGACTTCATAGTACAAAAAATATTTTCTAACTTTCCACTAAATGTTGCAGAAAACTACAATACCTCAACTAAAATACTTTAAACTGGAAAGAAACAATAGAAGCAATTAGGAAACTACAATAGTTAACCTGAATTCTGATTATCTAGAGAAAACAAGTCTGTTGCATTAGCCGAGGTTGCGTCTTGTCCTGCGAAAATTCACATTTGAGTAAGAAATGTCCCACTTTGGGCTTCTTAAAAGGTGGTAACTCTAGCAGACAGTGCCATACTGTACAGAAGCTCAACAGATGTGGCTCAGATCAATACTGACCTGAACGCTGATTTCAGGAACTTGGAAGGCTGGCTACTAGACAGCAAGCTTGTCCTTAACCTGAAAAAAAATTAAAGCCATGCTGTTTTGCTCCAGTCACCTCGGTAAAAAGAGGCAAAATCTTCTACAGATAGCTTCTCTGGCTGGTTCTCCGGTCGAAGTGATGTATTCCATGAAATGCCTTGAGGGTCCATCTTGACTAGGAACTCGCATTTAAACATCCACCACTCTTTCTGTGAAGTAGTATTTTCTCACATCCCTCTTAAAATCCTCCCTTCCTCCCTTCATTGTAGGCCTCCAGTCCTGGTGCTCTTTCTCATTTGAAAGACACTCTCTCCTGTACCCTCTTCACTTCTGTGAGGTACTTGGAGGTCTCTCTCATGTCCCTGTCACTCTCCTCTTTCAGAATGTATATGTTGAGATCTCTGTCTCACCTCGAAGGGCTTTTGATGCAAATCCTGCACCATTTTAGTTGCCCTCCTCTAGGCTGTCTCCACCCTGTCTGTGTCCTTTCCGAGCTGTAGCCTTCAGAACCGGACACAATACTCCAGGTAAGGTCTCACCAGCGAACGATAACAGAGGTAAAACCACTTCCCTCTTTCTCGAGATTGCCTCTCCCTGTCCATCCCACTGGTCCTACCCACTGCTTTGTCACACCGCCCTACCACTTTAGGATAATCAGATATGTTAACCCAAGATCCTTTTCTCACTTTTTCTATATTTGTTTTTCATATAAATATCGTATGTTTAAATACATTTAAGACATTATGATAATTGGTATTTTCTTATACCCTCGATGTCAGTACAATTCATTCTCTAAAATGCACATTTCCTAAATAATTTATTTTACATTTATAAAGTATACAGTATCTCAATGCATGGCTTTCATTCTAATCTTAAAATAGGAGGTAATATGCTCATGACTTCCCTCCAGTCTATACTGCTGACTTCCTAAGATAATTCCATCTTCTCTATATATTCTGAAAGCTTTTCTAAGTACATTAATTCATGAAATGTGTATAGCCAGCTATTTTGTAAAATTTCCCTACGTTTGGCCAACTCCACCTTTGTAGAATTTGCCTTTTTGTCATCCTCATGGAAATTTTCTTTTCCATGCTTGATAACCCATGACCTTCTAGGTTATTTAGCATATAAAATTTAGCATCAAAGGGTAACATTTTTCCTACCATTTTCCCTAATTCGTTCTGTGTATTTCCACCTGTAACCCCCCAGTTACCTGGGGTTACAAGAATCCCAATTAGACCTAGTGGCAGGCAGGGAAGGCAGCTGGTGAAACTCCAGTTAAATGGATTTCACACTGTCTCACTCTGTTCTCAGTCTCAGCTGAGACTGAGGGATGACATCATTTAGGACTGTCGCAGCTGCATAAGCCACACTGGAATGTTGCAGCTAGGGAAGTTAGGATAGAATGTTGGGGAATTTGAAGTCAGTTCAGTGGCAGTCTGTAGTAGAGTGTTGAAAAGGGAGGAGGTGTGCTGCAGGCCCTCATAGCCCTCAGCTCTGACAAAGAGCTATATTTTTATTAGAGGTGTGTGTTCTCACCTGAAGACGAACACAAAAAGAGCCAAGTGAAGTGGTAAAGACCGCTTCCAGTGGTTCAGGGCCCCATCCCTGTGGGGATGGGGGAAGGATTCAGCCTACTTCCAGGGGCAATCCCCTGGTCCAGCTAGGGGAAGAAGAAGCTGCCTAAATCTAAGATCGTGCTGAGGCACCAGAAGTTTGGATGAGATTTCTTTGAAGAGAAAAAGCCTGTGGGGCACTTACAACCAAGGGGTGAGTCTGCTCTGATAAAGGGCCCATGTGTTTTCACCTGAGACAAGATGAAGTTAAGAGACTGTTACTGTGGGGTAAGGAAAAGACAGCCAAGTACAGTTTTGAAAGTGGTGGGAATTGGACTGCTTAACTCTGTGGGGGTCTAGAGAAATGGACACAGCCACTTTTTAAGTATGTTTCAAGTTCAGCACAAGTGGGATGGAAGAACAGTAGATTAAATGTGACATACATTTAAAGAGAATCTACACAGTAAAGTGTTTACAGAGGATGAGGTGTTAAAGTCCAGAGAAATGGCCGGGTATGAATTATGGGAGTGAGAGGTGGGAGACCCCCATCAGTAGTAACCAAATTCGCCTCTACGGGTTTGCTTTGGGACACCTGTTTGCTTTCTCTCAGGTACTTGGCCAGTGCCTGAGGAAAGTACCCAGACGTGGGATTGATGAAGAAGATTCCCTGATGGAGCCAGAAGTGCTCAGAGGTGGTTTAGGGAGCCACCGAGAAATGTTCCATGATACATGGAAAGTGTCCAAAGGGCTGGCATGAGAGCCAAGCCATGGAAGGAAGGTAGTCCAGAGGGCTGGCAAGGGAGTCGAGCCAGGGAAACCGAAAAAGAGTTGAGTTAGGGCTGAGTGCCCGGAGTGTTTCGAAACCTGAGGGTTTCAGTGTAAAGAGGATGTGTTCTGATCTCCATAAATCTGCATTACCAGGAGTGTAGCCCAGTGGGGGTCCATCTATGCTTTGTTATTCTGTTGGATGTGACTAAAAGCCACACTTTAGAATCCCAACTTCTGGTATTGGACATTTCAGTTATTGCTTCCTGTGTCTGGAGTTGTTTGGGGGTCCCTGTGTAGAGTAGCCAGACCTAGCCAACATGCCGAGTGACACCTTTCTCCCCAAGTTTCAACTTATAAAAATGAAGGCACCGCGTCATAGGACCCAGGCCCCTCAACCTGTTCACTAGCTACACAGGCAGGGGCAGTAGCCCTCTCAGTTTAGCACCGACTGGGGGTTACACACCAGTCTTGTATTATATTATATTACATTTCCGCAACAGGTGGATATGGTTTCTTTTCTTCCCACATAAATGGCAACAGTATTTATTTATATTTATAGTAAAATGCGAGAAGGATGACGGTCATGTGTGCACAATCTATAATTTTGTACTGAATACTTTCATTTTTTGCATTTTGATATGGTTTGTTTGCGTTACTTCATACTATAAACAAACTTTTTACTTGTATTGAATTGGCTAGATCTGGTTCCCACTTAATTCTAGTAGAGAATAATTTTTTCTGTAAATGAAAAGAATTGGGGTCTAATAATTGTATATTTGTGCCACAATACTCGGTTTACCATTTAATTTACTATTTTGATATATATCTGAACTACAGTATTTATTTTTGCCAAACTGTTTTCTAGAATAATAAACTTATTTTTCAAAGTTATATAAAGATTCCAATCATCCTCCAGCTTTTTAAATTTCTGAGTATGTTCTGAATTTGGCTAATAATATAAAGTTACCATCCTCCAATAAGTCAAGCCAGTTTATTAATTTGGCATTTATTAAAGCGTTTTTTCCATTCGTTTTTCCTCTGTATCGAGGAGGAAACATGTAAAAATAAAAGGTTACTGGAATGTAAAACATAACTTTTAACTTTGATTTTTTGTATCCATATTCTGCAGCATTGTGTTACATTCTTAACAATGGTGTTAATATTAGTTCTTAAAAAAAAGTATTATTTTTAGGTATAATATCCTGAATTACCAAGTTAGAGCTAACTTTAGTTAGATGTATCAGGACAGAGAAATGTATCTGCCTAATATGTCTACTTCATGTCTTATTTTGTGTGCCCACGAAAAGGCAGTTTTTATCCTAACTGCTCTAAAATAATGAAGTAGTTCTGGGCAACCCATACCTCCATGAGATCCAGGAATAGTTATTTTTCCCCAGGCAATTCCGGGAGATTTGCCCTGCCAAAGGAATTTCACAAAGATTTGCTTAACATTAGGAAAACATTTATCTAAGTATTGCCCCATGATGTCTTGGTAAAGTACATTAAGTGTGGCATTATTGACATTTTTAATGTCTCAGTTCTGCCCCAAAGGAAAAAAGACAAATTCTTCCAGCCTTCCAGTAAATTTTTTTCATCTTAATATATATATTGTATTTTGGTTAATATCTAATATTTCTTGTGTACCTCTAGCTAATATAATGCCCAAATAGTTCATACTTGTTTGTCATTTTAACTGGATGTAAAACGCATTTCATGACACCATTTAATGGTGTTAAAGGAAGTGCCAAAGATTTCGATTGGTTCAGTTCAAAACCAGATAAAGAAACGTACTTTTCTATTTCTTTTAAAACCTCAGGCCAAGAAAGTGCAGGATTCTTTAATATTAATAACATATCATCTGCATATATGTTTAGTTTCTTTATTACCAGTGGGGATTCCCGTAATTCATGCATTTTTCCTAATATAATTTAATAAAGGCTCTATATTGTAAATAAGGGGGACTAATAATGGGGGGGGCTTTAATACTTTGATGCATCCGGTTTTGGATCATTCACAGGGGCAGGGCGGGGACTCTGCTGGGGTAAGGAGGTGGAACCAGAGCATGGCGCAGTTGGACATGGTTGACAGTTGGAGAACAGCGAATCCCAGAACCAAGGAATATACATTTTATTCTAGTCCGCAGAGGTCATGTTCCCTCTTGGACTACCTTTACGTCCCATGGGGTTGGGTGCACAGGGTCGGGAAGGTCCAGCATAGTCCACTGTATATCTCGGACCATGCCGTGGTCTCACTGGAGTGCTGTTTCTCAGCTGAGAGGCCTGCCCCTCTGCCATGGAAATTCCCCAGGTATTTACCGACTAATAATGAGTGCCTTGAATTTTTGCAGGACAAATGGGGAGAGTATAAATTATATAATGCGGGATCGGTGGAGTCGGTAGGGGTTTACTGGGAAGCTGGAAAGGCAGTGCTCCGAGGGGCCATCATAGGGTACGTGGCTAAGCATAAAAAGGACCAGAAGCAGAAAAGGGAAGACTTACTGGAGCAAGTTAAAAAGCTGGAACAGCTCTCAGCTATAGACCCCGGGGAAGAAGTCCTTAAACAGTTTACAGCAGCAAGGGAGGGGCTTAATGCTCACACTATCACTGAAGCACGTACTTCCTGCTTTTTTGCCAAAAAGAAATGTTTTGAGTGGGGAAATAAACCGGGCCCATTGTTGGTCAGACTTATAAAAGGGGTCCCAACACAGATGAGAATTCCTGGCATTAGAACCAAAACTGGAGATATAGTAAGTGGGAAGGGTGATATAGAAAAGAGATTTGAACAATTTTACCAGGAGCTCTATACATCAGAGTGTGAAGGGACGGAGGAGCAGGCCCGAGCCTTCTTAGATAGGCTTGACTTGCCCAGGGTTTCTCGGGACCAGTGTGAGATACTGGGAAAGAAATAAGGGAGGCAATTCAGCGGCTGAAAATAGGTAAGGCAAGTGGGCCTTACGGTTACTCTATAGAATTTTTATAGAGCATTACAGGGTCAGGTGGTCGAACCATTGCAGAAGGTGTTTCAGGAGCCCGGGGGGCACTGCCTGGCTATTTCTCGGAGGCAGTGATATGTCTAATACCCAAACGGGGTAAGGACTTATTGGACTGTGCTTCGTACTGCCCAGTCTCCCTTCTGAATTGTGATGCCAAGATCCTGGCTAAGGTGCTCGCTAGTGGACTGGACCAGCTACTGCCAAAACTGATTCACCCGGATCAGACAGGGTTTGTCTATGGTAGACAGTTCTGTCATAACATTAGGAAGCTACTGAATGTGGTATGGCTGGCTTCCAGAGCAGAAGGGAAAACTGCAGTACTGTTGATGGGCGCTGAAAAGGCCTTTGATAGGATCGAATGGGGGTACCTCTTCATGGTACTCAAGGAATATGGGATAGGGGATGAGTTCCTCAGATGGGTGTGCACCCTTTATACTGCTCCCACAGCTAGGGTCTTGGTGAACGGTCCCAGGACGGGGCAGGTCTGTCTGTGAAGAGGAACGCACCAGGGGTGCCCTCTCTCGCCATTACTGTTTGCCTTGGCAATTGAGCCTCTTGCAATCAGTATAAGAAATGATTGTAGAATTCTGGAGGTTACTGGCAGGAGTGGTCAGCAGAGTAAAATAACCTTATACGCAGATGACGTGCTGCTATATGTTAGAGAGCCAAGCAGATCTGTACCCCCCATTTTGGACTTGATCGCCCAATTTGCAGAGTTCTCAGGTTACAAGATTAATATTGCAAAATCAGAAGTGAGGACTTGTGGTAGACCCAAAGGGGACACCAGAGGCAAGAGCTGGGGCCTGAAGCAGGTAGGGACTTCCTTTCAGTGCTTGGGAATTCATATAGGTAGGGATTTAAACTCTATCTATGGGTTGAAATACATTCCCTTGATTAAGAAAATTGAGGATGACCTACGCAGGTGGAGGGAACTGTGTATATCCTGGCTAGGCCGCAATTAATGTAATTAAAATGAATGTCCTCCTGAGGATTTTATACCTGATGCAGATGCTGCATCTTGAGCCCACCAGAAAGGACCTCGGGCGTCTTGAGAGGGTGTTTTCTGAGTTCCTTTGGAGGGCAAAAAAACCCAGGGCAAGTTTAAGAAGGCTGCAGGGGGAGAAGGACATGGCGGGTATGAATTTCCCAGACCTGAGACTTTACTATCTTGCAACCTAGGTTAGATATATCAGTGACTGGGTTCATAGGCTGGATGTGGCAGGTTGGCTGGACCTGGAGGAGATGGGCTCGAAGGGCAGGCTAACAGCTTTTTTATGCTGGGATGGGCTAAAAAAGTATAGGAGGAACTCTGATGGGAACCCATTGGTGGAGGCAGGTCTCACCGCCTGGGGGAAGTTAAAGAAATTGACGGGAGTCCCTCAAGATGAAAAACTGCTACTACTGGTTGCTGGGAATCCAGCCTTCCTTTCGGGGCTCGAGGACCTGGAATTTAGGAAATGGGAGGAGAGTGGGGTTAGGTGTGTTAGAGATTTCTATATGGGGGACCAGCCGGCCTCTATGACAGAGTTGTGTAGTGAGGAAGCAGTGCCTTTGAGGAGGTATTATAGATTGCTCCAGGCAAGGTCTTACATCAAAGGACTGGGCAGGGAGAAAGCCTCAGACTCATCTTTATCTCAGGTGGAACACCTGGTTGCTCGGGCAAGGAAGGAGATGACAGGATTGATAGGCATGGTGGTTAGGCTGGGGAGAACATTCTTGCCAGATTACACACACAAGGTAAGAGGGCACTGGAAGGCTGACTTGGGTAGAGAAATATCGGAGGAGAACTGGAGGCAGAAGCTAAAGTTGGGCAGAGGAATTCTTATCTATAATAAATATCAAGAGTCCACATATACATTTGTGCATAGACTGTACTGCCCCCCCCCCCGTCCTGGTTCATAAGTTTAACTCTGGGGTTTCCCTGATGTGTGGCAGGTGTAATGGAGACCTAGGCACATACATTCATTGTTTCTGGAAATGCCCTAAAGTGAGACAGTTTGGGAGGGAAATAGCATTGGCATTAGGTGGAATGATGGTTGAAAACCTGGAGGTCGACCCTCTGATATTATTATTTGGGATGAGTGTAGACGGATCTGCTGACTGGACCCCCTTGCCCAGATGGGTGAGAGTCCTGCAGGCCCTGGCCAGGCAATGTGTTTTAAATACCTGAGTATCGGCTGCCACCCCGAGTGTGCAGCAATGGAAAACTCTGGCAGTTCTTGCCCTAACTCTAGAGAGAGAGAGATTGATTTTCGTACTGAAAAATAAGGAAGAGAGATTTTAGTGGGAACGGGGGGGCGTTCATAGTTTCACTCTCCTTGGGAGAGGTGAGAATCCTTCATGAGGGGCTCTAGACAACTGTGCTTAAGGTGCAGTAGAATAAAGGGGCCTCTGTTTCACCCGTGTTTACGAATGATGAGCAAGTCTATGGCCCTATGCTAAGAAAATGGTATTAACATTTGTAGTATATAAATGCAGGACGTTTTGTGTGTTTATGTTTGTCTTATTGTACGTAGTTGCATGTTAGCAGGTACTTATTTGTAAAACCTTTTGGGGCGAATATGACTTGGAACATGGTATGTTTTATGCAAAAAAAATAAATAAGGGTGACGGGGGAAGCCCTGTCATACACCATTCAAAATTTTAACGGATCTGATAATTATATATTTATCTTTAGTCTAGCCGGGGGACTCATATAATTTTTAAGGATATTTAGGATTATACTAGAAATCCCCATTGGGTTCAGCAAAGAAAAATAAATTATCTTGAAAGTAAATTGAAGGCCTTCGTGGCATCTAATGCCACCAAGACTTTTTCTTCTTCCATTAATGTAGGTGAAGAAGTGGCAACCAAGGATAATATTTCCTGAACAGTTTCTAGACCTTCAAATATATTACGTCCTTTTATGAAGCCTTTCTGATCTGTATCAATAAATTTAGCAACTTGATCTTGTATTCTATACACTATTAATTTAGTAATGATTTTATAATCCTGATTTAATAAAAATATTAAATGATAATTCTCAGCATATTTGATATTTTTATTTTCTTTTAATAAAAATAGAATTGTACATTCTCGAATGGATTCCGGTATTTTATCAGTAGTCACTATTTTTACTATCATTATTTTGTATCCATGGGCATAATTGTTCCTTAAATGTAGTATGCAATTCACATGTTAGTCCGTCTGGACCAGGGAAGAACTCTTTTTCTGACCCATAATAGCCTATTGGATTTCTCCAGTAGTGAACATTTCTGGTTGTATACCCAATGTTGGAATATCTGCATTTTGTAAATATTTTTTTATCTGTAATGTTTGACTTATGTATTTCTTATTGTATATTTTACTAAAATATTTTACAAATTCTTGCGATGTAAACTTAGTGTAGACTTCCCCTTGTACAGTTTGGATTGATATTGTTGTATTTCTGTCTTTTTGTTTCTTGAGGGCATATGTTAGCAATTTTCCTGTTTTGTCACCATAAAAATATAATTTGTTCTTAATTTTCCATAAGTCTTTTTCCATGGACCTTAGTATTCATTTTTTTTTTCATTTAGACATTCTTGCAATTTTTGTTCAGTTTGTGGGTCTTTACCCAGTGTTATTAGTTTTTTGTCCAAGTTTTTAATTTCTTGTTCCAGTGCAGAAATTCTTTATTTGTTGTTTTTTCCTTTTTGTTTTAATATGAGATAACTGCTCTCAAATATGCTTTCATAGCATCCCATTTAATTGCCATTGTTATTTCTTCTTGATTATTAAATTGCCAAAATTCTTCTATAGATTTTTTTAATAATTTTTTATTTTTTCCTGTCCAGGAAGGGAACAAGTCTTTTGAGCAATCGGTTTAAATGCTTCATTTGCAAGCTTTTAAACTAGTCAAAGGGGGAGGCACTGACAAGCAGCAGGAAAATCCCAGCCTCTCCCTACAAAACAGGGTACTAAATGAGAAAAAGACCGAGGTAGAACGGTCAGTGTGGGTTGCTGCAACAGAAGGTAAAGCCATCAAAAAATGGAGAGCAATGAGTACCAATGCCCGTAGTCTGGGTAACAAGCTTCCTGAATTAGTGGCCTTGATGGAGGAGGAACATCTGGATATCATGGCAGTCACAGAAACATGGTACACACAAAACCATGACTGGGACATAAACATACCAGGATACACTGTCTACAGGAGGGACAGGGAGGGTAAAAGAGGAGAAGGAGTAGTTCTTTACATAAGGGAAGGAATAAAAGCAACAGAACAAAAGGGTAAACAGGGAGGAGAAGAAGCACTGTGGGTAAATTTGGAGACAGGCAATGGCACCACAATACGCACAGGGGTTATATACAGACCCCCTTCTCAGGGGGAGGAAATGGACAGGGAAATGATAGAAAGTATACTTAGAATGGCAGAAAAAGGGGAGATATTGCTGATGGGTGATGTGAATATGCCAGATGTTAACTGGAGTGCAGTTGCAGCTGCCACTTCGAAGAGTGCAGTTATTCTAGATGCCCCACAGGGGCATGCCTTAGACAACTAGTACTGGAGCCCACCTGAGGGAGCAATATTAGACTTGATTCTCTCAAATGGAGATGGAGAGAGGATCACAGATGTGAAGTGGGTACCCATCTGGGAACTAGCGACCATCGAACAGTATGGTTCACAATAAACACAGCAATAGAGTCAAGCCATACAAAGACAAAAGTACTGGACTTTAGAGGGCTGACTTGCTAAAATGGGTGAGTGCCTAAGGAATGCACTAGCAAATGGGCAGGAAGGAGGGTGGAAGAACAATGGGGAATAATAAAACTGCCATCACAGAGGTAACGAGCCTTTGTGTGAAGCAAATAAACAAAACAAGACGATGTAAGAAACCACTATGGTTCTCAAAGGAAGTGGCAGGACGGTTCAAAGAAAAAGAAAGCATTCAGGAAGTACAAGGAATCTCAGAAGGAGCAGGACAGAGAACTGTATCAGTTAAAGCAAAAGGAGGCTGGAAGGCAGTCAGAACAGCAAAGGCCCAAACCGAGGAAAAGATAGCCAACTCAGTTAAGAAGGGGATAAACCTTTATCGGTACATCAGGAGCAAAGGAAGACCAAGGAGGATAGTGAGGCTTAATAATGGGGAGGAGGTGGGCAGAGGGAGACTGTGAAAAGGCAGAGATACTAAACAAATATTTTTGCTCAGTATTTACAAATGAAGAGGGAGTACATAAAACAAACAGTAGTAACACTCTGGATACAGAAGTTGATACCAGCCCATTTACAGAAGAAAGTGTTCTGAAAGAACTCTTAAAACTGAAGGTGGACAAAGCAATGGGGCCTGATGATTCATCCCAGAATTCTAAAAGAGCTAAAGGTAGAACTAGTGACACCACTGACTACCCTTTTTAACAAATCATGGGAGGATGGGGTGGTACCCGAGGACTGGAGGAGGGCAGATGTGGTTCCCCTTCACAAAAGTGGGAGCAAGGCAGAAGCAGGAAACTGCAGACCAGTTAGTTTAACCTCAGTGATAGGGAAAATGATGGAATCACTTCTGAAGGAAAGAATTGTCGAGTATCTAGAGGCCAGAGGGGCACAGGACCCTAGGCATCATGGATTCACAGCGGGAAGGTCATGCCAGACAAATCTGATAGATTTCTTTGACTGGGTGACCAAAGTAGTAGATCAGGGAGGGGCTGTGGACATGGCCTACCTAGACTTTAGCAAGGCATTTGACACAGTCCCACACAAAAGATTAATACACAAGTTAGCCAGCCTGGGAGTGGGTCCCAAGATGACAGCCTGGGTAAAGAATTGGCTGGAGAATAGGACACAGAGAGTAATAGTAAATGGAGTCCACTCAGAAGAAAGGAGGGTTACTAGTGGGGTACCGCAGGGTTCAGTATTAGGACCTCTTCAGTGTCTTTATAAGCAACATTGCGGAAGGACTGGAAGGAAAAGTATGTCTCTTTGCAGATGACACTAAGATCTGCAACAGAGTTGATGCACAGGTTGGGGTGGAAAGGATGAAAAGGACTTGGCAAGGTTAGAGAATGGTCAAATGTATGGCAGCTTAGATTCAGTGCTAAGAAGTGCAAGGTAATGCACCTGGGAAACAAAAACCCAGGGGAAGAGTACACAATGGGGGTGAGATACTAACAACAACAAAAATGGAAAGGGACCTGGGGGTAGTCATATCAGATGACCTAAAGGTGGGCAAGAAATGTGAGAGGGCAGCAAGGAGGGCTGGGGGGATACTGGGATGCATAGGGAGAGCCATCACCAGTAGAAAACAGGAAGTTATTATCCCTCTGTACCGACAGCTGGTGAGACCCCATCTGGAATACAGTGTGCAGTTCTGGAGACCCAGTCTCACGAAAGACATAGACAGGATGGAAGCTGTCCAGAGGAGGGCAACTAAAATGGTGCAGGGTCTGCACCAGAAGACATATGAAGAGAGACTTAAGGAGCTTAATATTTATAGCCTCGAGGAAAGGAGGAGGGGACATGATAGAAACTTTCAAGTACCTCAAAGGAATCAACAAAAGTCAAGAGGGTAGCATCTTTCAAAAAGAGATGTGCAAGAACAAGAGGCACAATTTGAAGATAGAGAGGAGCGGCTCAGAGGTAATTTAAGGAAGTATTTTTCACAGAGAGGGTTGTGGATGCATGGAACGGCCTTCCGGAGGAGGTTGTGGAGTCAAAATCAGTGGTGGAATTCAAGCATGCATGGGACAGTCATAAGGCAATTCTGGGGGGTGGGGGTAAGAAGAAGGCTGCTGGTTAACTAGGATCTGCAGCTTATCCAGTAGGTAGAGAAATGGGCAGACTGGGTGGGCCAAGCGGTCCTTATCTGCCGTCAAATTCTATGTTTCTATGAATTCTGTTTCTTGTAATAAACTATTATCAAATTTCCATTCTGGTGGTTTCGATCTATCTAATATTGGAGTAATTAATGCAGTTAGTATAGTGTGATCTGAAACTGAGATGCTTTTGGGTTTTTTTTTTGGTGTTAAAAATGAGATGGTTTTCTGAGAACCAAGATTCAAGTGAATTGAAATCTGAGTTAATGTTTTGATTTAGCCAGTCCATGCTATCTGATGAGTGGAATAGAATGGTGTCATCTGCGTATAGTTGCACAGACACCGTACTGCAGAAATTGGGAAGATCGTTGATGAAGCGCTTGAAGAGTAATGGACCAAGGATTGATCCCTGGGGTACACCGTGGGTTATGGGCCTGAGAGACGATAATGATCCTGACCACTTCACCCTTTGAGATCTCCCGATAATATAACTCTGTAACCATGTTAATGCTAAGCAGTCCAGACCCAGTAGGTTAAGTTGTCTCAGAGGGAGGTGGTTGACAAGGTCAGAGGCCTTAGTCAAGTCAGCAAATGCTGACCTTGTAATTAACCCTTTGTCACTTGCATTGAGAATGTCTGCCAACACTTTTACAAGGGCTGTAGTTGTACTATAGTTCCTTCTAAAACCATGCTAGCAGTCAGTGAGCAGGTGATGAATCTTCAGATAGGATTGTAATTGATTGTAAAGTATCCTCTCTTGGATTTTAGCCAGGGGGCAAAGCATAGAAATAGTTCTCTAGTTTTCTACTGCATGGGACCCACCCTTATGGAGGGGGACCACCACAACGACTTTCCATTTGCTTGGAACAGAACATGAAAGGAATCACCTGTTTATTAGATCTCTGATTGGAATGGCAAGTGCTGGAGCCCCTAATTTAAGGAACTTGGGCTCAGTGGTATCATGGCCAGGGGAACTCTCTTCCTTGAGATTTATTAATAGCCTGAGAACTTTTTTTTTTGGTTGTGATTTTTAAGTGGAAAGCAGGGCACAAGCTAAGACTGGCAAGGGGATGTGCAGGGACAGCGAAATCAGAGGTTGGTGGAAGATGTGAGGTATATCTGTTCAGGTTGGTGAAAAATTGTTTTATTCCCTCAGCAATGGAAAGGGGTCTTGAAGGATGTTGCCATTAGACAGAATTGAATTCAGACACTGTGCTGATTTACCCTTGATTAACGAGTTAGTCTGTTTCCAGAATTCCTCGGGGTTGCTAAGGTTATCTAATTGCAGTGTGCGATAGTAGGCTCTTTTGGCTCCTCGTATTTTAGCTTTACAGGAGTTTCTCAACTGTTGATAGGCTAACCAATCAGAATGAAGGTGGCTAATCTTGAAGGATTTCCAGGCAGCATCCCACCTTTTCATAAGGGTCTTAATTCAGTGGATAGCCAAGGAACTCTCATCCCTTTAGACCTACGCTTGGTTAGGTGTGCATGCCTGTTGATAATGTCAGTTAAGGTGGTGATAAAATAGTCTAGGGTCTGATCAGTAGTGGGCAGCTCAGTAAGTGGGCCCCATTCAGCATTAATGATTGAGGTCAAAAACTGATTTATGTTAAAGTGAGCCATATTCCTAGATTCTATGATTATTGGAGGGGGGTGCTACAAAATTATTATGCCATACACAGTAGACAGGAGAGTGGTCACTGATACAGTCTGGGAGTACACCAGCTGACTTTATCCTGTGTGGGCAACTGGATACTATCTAGTCAGGAAGCGCTGATGAGCCAGTCCCACTATTGTTCTATAGTAAGCTGTATATTTATTTATTTATTTAATTAAGAGTTTTACCAGGAAGGCATACAGAGCAGAAACACTCGATTCCGGATGCGTCCTAGGGGCAGGGTAAGTACAACGTTGAGTATCAGGTCCAGAATACAGTAAAGGGTACATACGGTATGCAACAATACATACAAATATAGAAAAACAATGAAAACATTAATAAAATACAATATATGCAGCAGCTGTAGGTTAGAGCAGAGGAGTTATATATAGATACTAAGCTAAGGAACCCCATACATTATAGTGCTGTTTGACTGTGCTTATTTCAACAGAATTTAAGGGGCTGGCCTCAGAGTGGGCCATATAATTAGTCACATGTACAGGTGGAGAAGTGTGCTTTGAGTAGTGAATTTAGATGTTGATTGGGGGAGGCATGCCGAATGCCCATGGGGAGGGAATTTCATAGTTTAGGCATGTGATATTTAAAAGCTGCCTGACCTGTGGTGGTGGACATGTGTGGCACAGATAGGATCCTACCGTTGTTTTTCCTTAGTGTATAAACTGAAGGGGCAGGGGCTGATATTAAGGAGGCAAGGTAAGTGGGCAGGGACTGGGTCCAGAACTTGGCTGTGATCCAAGCACAGTGAGACTGCCTACAGTCCTGGAGGGAAGTGAAGCCCAGCATCTGATAGAGGGAGCAATGATGGGTTGAGGGTGGGTAGTCCAGGGCAAAATGAAAGAAGGAGTGAAAGAGTGGGTCTAGTCTAGCTATGGAGGACTTGGATGTGGCACTAGACTACGTCCCCGTAGTCAAAAATAAGGACGATCATTCTCTGTACCATGGCACGGCGTGCCTCCAGTGGGATGCAGCCACGATTTTAGTAAAGAGACCCCAACCTAGGGTGGAGCTTTTTGTGGATGACATTGATATGTACAGAAAAATCGAGGTGCTGGTCAAGGCAGACCCCAAGGTATCTGAAGGAGTCAGGATCCTCCAGGGAAGTCCCATCCAGTGTATGGAATTTGGGGGTGGTGGGGAGCTGTGAGAGTCTCTGCCTATTGCCGAAGGTCATGGAGACTGTTTTCTTGGCGTTGTGGGAAAATTGGTTAGTGCAGAACCAGAGCTGAACATTGTTGAAGTCATGCTGAAGTCTGGTTTCCACATCAGTGGTAGAAGGGCCGGATGTATACAGCACTGTGTTGTATGCATACATGTGGATGGAAGTGTGAGGGCTGGCAGAGGGCAGGTCATTTAGGAAGATAGAAAACAAGTGGACCAAGGACGGAGCCCTGTGATACACCAGTAGAGACAGGAAGAGGAGCAGAGATGGTGTTTCTAATATGGGCCGATTGGGATCTACCAGCCAGATAGGAGTGGAACCAGTTGGTAGCTCCACTGGAGAGTCCAGCGAGATAGAGCTTGGACAGGAGGAGTGGGTGGGAGACAGTGTTGAACGCCTTTGCTAGATCGACAGAAATTGCTGAGGTGATGTGACCTTGGTCCATACCAGAATGGATGGCATCGGTGAGCCTTAGCAGGGAGGTGGCGGTGGAGTGGGACTCCTAAAACCAGACTGGTGAGAAGTGAAAAATGATGAAGAGTCAAGGTAAGAGGAGAGCTGAGAGAGAGGACCAGGTGCTTCTGCAGCTTGGCCAGTATGGGGAGAAGGGATATAGGGTGGTAGTTTCCGGGGGATGGATGGGTCACCGCTTTTCGGAAGGGGGATGACCATGGTATGCTTCCATTCAGTTGGAATGAAGGTTAGAGAGAAAGAAACATTGAAAAGCACTGCCAGTGGGGAAGCAATGGCCCGGGCTGACAGGTATAGAATTTTGGAGTCCAGGCCAGAGGGGCATTTACCTTTGGATGGGTTTAAGGCAAGCAGCGCCTTTAATACTTCTTGTGGGGTAACCTGGTGGAAGAAGAAGGTGGAAGCTGGAGGAGGGAGCGGGGGACGAATGTGCAGAAGGGAGGACAACAGAGACAAGGTGCACCTTGTGAAAAAGGAGTTAAACGCCGAAGCCACTGCAAGGGGGGCAGTTTCAGTGCACCATCTATGTTTAAAGCAGGAGCTGGGGGTTGAGATGGCGGTGAAAAGAGTGATTTGACCGCCTTACAGAATTTGGCCGAGTGGTTAAGGTTCGTGATGAAGGTTGTATTGAAATAGTTTGCTTTCACTTGCCGGATTAATCTCGTGCAGGCATTACATAGAGCACAATACTGTAAGTGGTCCGTGGTTAGGTCAGAGACTTTGAAGGATATTAAGCCTGATCTCTAGCTCAGAGGTGGGCCATGATGTCAGCTGTGATCCAGGGCAGGTGGGCACCCCTCACCCATGTCCGTCTGAGTGGGGCATGGGGAGTCCCAGATTGCAAGGAATCTGGGCTTGAAGTAGTCCAGGGCAGCGTCATTGGAGGTTGCCTGAGGAATGCCAGACCAGTCAGTATTTGTCAGGTCATTCTGGAGTGAAGCGAGGTTGAGGGATTTATAGGACCTGGTCAGAAGTGTTTTTGGGAGAGGTGCTTTCGGCCTGAAGAATTTCCTTACTGTGTAGATCATATGATGATCACTTATTGAATCAGGTATGAGGCCAGAGGTTACTACGTGTTGGGGGTGGGAGGTGAGGGCCCAATCAATGAGCAAGAGGTTTTGGGATTTGGGGTTCAGGCGTGTGGGCTCGGTGATCACTTGGGACAGGTTGAGGGTGGCCATATATATATCACAGTTGAATCTATATTTTATCACAGTTGAATCTATATTTAACCTTTGTACATTTGTATATAACTCTGTAAATGTTTTGCATTTAATTTAATATGTTGTATTGTATTGTCTTTCTCTGTAATGTGCTGTTTTGTGTCCCAGGTCACTCCTGAAAAAGCGACTGGTCTCAATGGACTCACCCGATCACCAAAATTCAAATAAATAAATTAATATTTGTCTCTAAGGTTTTAGTGGACATATTTTTATTTACTAGAACAAAATCAATCCTACTACGCATGTTTAAATATTTAGATTTATATGTATATTCTTTTTTCATTACATTTATGTCTCTCCAGATATCTGTCAAAGGATTCCTTGACACAAAATCGTTCAATAATCTAGCATTATGACTATCATTATTATTAATCTTTGATGACTTGTCTAATAGTGGGTTAGGTAAAACATTCCAATCTTCAGCATAAATATTGTCTGTACTGTTAAGCAATATTGCATCTTTTTTTCTAATTGTGACAAGAATTCTTCATTCTGTACAAAAGGACCATATACAGAACCAAGTGTTAAGTATTAAGCAAAATGCATCTTCCTTCAGTGTCTTTTATTTGTTGGACACACTTAAAGTCTGTATTCTTGGACATCAAAATGGCTGTGCCTTCTGAATGAAAATACTGTCCCACCCATGATTTTGTATCTGTTTCACTTTATTTTCTACCACGCGAGTTCCTTGTAAGCATACGATCCCCACATAATGTAACTTTGCATATTGCAAGATTTTATTAATTTTTTTAATTATTTAGACTATTGACATTTAGAGAAGCCATTCTGATATCAAAAATGTTTTTATTCTCCTCCATACCCAAAACAAGTGTGAAAAATCTTTCCGCTTATCCAGAGCATGACTAAATACACAGTGTGCACCCTTATTCCCTTAACCTTATTACTATTAGACAAGACATGGTCTGTCTCCATCTGAAACATATGGTATCATTCCCTCCACTGATACCAGGCGTCTCTTTTCCTGGCGTTAAGGATCTTGCTCCTCCCCCCTGCCCCACAGGTATTTCTTAAGATTTTTGATACATTTCCTTCTTACCATATATGCACATTCAACCTTAGAAAGTATGAGAAAAAGAAAGGAAACATTCCCAATATGCCATTTTTAAGACTTGCCCCCCCACAAAAAGCTGTAAGTTCTTATGTAAATTATTTGCGGAAAGTTATTTCAGGAAATAAATCGGGTAATAACTTCCTCAGTTCCTTCTCTGCATATTCAGCTGAGGAAAAAAAAGAACTGTTTTATTATTTATTGTCGCTCTCAGTTTAGATGGTAATAGCACTGCAGTTTTGTATCCCTTTTGCCACAGGAATTTCTTCAAAAAGTCATATTTTTTCCATTCCCCTATGATTTCATTTAATAAATCTTGATAAAATTGAAATTTGTGCCCCTTTTAAGAGAATCTTTTTTTTTTTTTTTTTTTTTTTTTTTGGTACACAGCATTCATAATTCTGAATTTATCATCTGTTTTAAATAACTTAATGATAACAGAGCGAGGGGGTGTTCCATCTTCTGACTTAGTTCTCAGAGATCTTTGCACCCTGTCGATTTCAGTATGTAATTCTGCTGGTGGAATATCCAAAAAAGTTCCAAATATTTATAATACGATCTCCTTTAAACTTTGTTGTTGTTTCCAAACTTCTGGTATTCCTAGTAATCTTAGATTTTTTTCGTCTGGCTCTTAGTTCTATATCCGTTATTTAAGTTGTGATATCTGTTATGGCTTTTTCTTGTGAATGAATTTCTTTCATTTATTATTCCTTTATTTTCCAAATCTGAAATTCAAGATTCAAGTTAGGAGATTTTTGTGTTCTTGTCCTTCACCGACTTATCCAGTTGGGAAACAGATATTTTTATTGTGTCCATATCCTTAATTATTGTGTCTGCCCCCTCTGATTTGAGTTTTACAAAATGTAGGTCTTCTTTAATTCCCCTTATGTCTTCTGTGAGAGCTGCAGTCCGTGGAGGGGGGATGTACTGTCTTTGTTAACCTCATTCATATTTTTATGTACGCTTTCCTCTTGCGCATGTTGCTGTTCCTGAACCGGAGGGGGGGGACGGGGGCAGGGGGCATAGGTGTTTTCCACAATTATGGTCTTCTTGGTTTCTATATTCTGATTTGTTTCCCATCAACAGGTAACTGTTCTACGTCAGATTCTGCTGAAATGTAATCTGGCTCCTGTTGTTGCAGGTTTAAACTATTTGTCTCCCCCTTAATATGCTGTTCCTCATTTTGTATTCCATTTTTTGAACTGGGTGCTTCCAGTTCATTGTCTGCTCCTTTAATTCCCTCTTTTTTTTTTTTTTGATGCAATGTATCTTTTTCCATAATTCTTTTCTCCTGCATCTTTAAATTTTCATCAGATTCTTTTGGGTTCGGTTGTTCTGGGGAATTCAATGGGCTCACTGGGTTAGGGAGATTTAACGTTGGAATTTTTCCCAAAAAGTTATATAAGTCCTGCTCAGCCTGTGTTTTAGTATGCTGTTGTTTTAATTTACTATTAGTGGTGTCCTTATTCTTTTCTTTTCTTCTTTCCGAACTTCTGCTTGCAGTATTTTTTCCATTTTTTCTCCACTTGACATTTTATTCAGAAAAGATAAAAGAAAAGCAGGTACAGCTAATGTGTATTGTCACTATACACAGACTAAATATCTTGAGACAAAAACAATTTAAAAAAGTTGAGAAGTACTTACTTCATGCCTCGCACCTTTCTGCAGTTGAAGAATAAAACACAATTGCCCACCCTGTGTGTAGGTGCTTTTTCCACTGTTAATTGTTACCTCTTGTGCATGAAAGGATGTCTTGACAGTCCATGTTTCTGTTTTGTAAAACGCCAGCTCTGAAGTGGGTGAGTCCCAGCAGACAGTTACTCGAGATTGGTTTTCCTTGCTAAAGTCCAGCCACAGAATCACAGCGTCGCTGAGTATAACGATTCAGGAGTCAGTTTTTAAAAGTCTTAATGAATTGTACCACCATATGTTTCTTCTTTTACTCATGGCCGTTTGACCGTTAGCTGGCACGGGAAATGCTGAGAACAAAATGCAGCCGGAGGAGCACTGCAATATCGAGCGTTCTTACTCACTTCAACATGTTTTCCAGACCACAGATTCTCTCAAGCGTTAATTACTATGAGGTAAAAATGCTTTAGCTGTCGCTTCCTTTAGCGCATTTTTTAGCTGTGACGCCTGAAATGAGGAGGCACCACTCACAATCGCCCAGCTGCAACATCTCTTTGCGTGTGCTTCCTGGTTTATTCCTAAGTTCCTTTTCTAGCTTAGTGACCGTCAGTACCTCCCACCCCCATCCTGAATACTACTCCTGGGTTCCTATGCCCTAGATGCATGATGTTACACTTTTGGGCACTGAACCCAAACTGCCTTGCACTTGACCACTCCTTTAATTTCCCAAGGTCCCTACACATTCTCTCCAACCCCTTCTGAATGTCCACCCTACTACAGATTTTACTGTTATCTGCAAAAAGGTATACCTTCCCTTCCGGTTCTTCTGCAGTATCACATATGAAGACATTGAAGAGGACCAGGCCCAGTACTAAGCACCGTGGTACCCCGCTGGTCGCTTTCCCATCATTAGCATGAGTACTGTTAACCACCACCCTCTGTCTTCTGTCCATTAACCAGTTCCTTACCCAGTTCACCATTTTGGATCCTAGTCCTAAGCGTTTCAGTTTCTTTATCTTTATCAGGCTCAATCAGGCTTCTTTGCGGCACAGTGTCGAAGACCTTGCTAAAGTCTGGATAGGTCATGTCCACTGCCCTCCCCTGATCAATTTCCCTGGTCACCCAGCCAAAGAAATCATCAGAGCTGTCTGGGATAACCTGATTACTCCCAACCCCATGAATCCATGCTGCCTTTGGTCTTATAGTCCATTGGATTCCGGATACTCTATCAACCTTTTCTTCAACAAGGTTTCCATTAATTTCCCCAACACTGTTGAGACTGACTGGCCTGTAGTTCCAAGTCATCTCTCTGCTGCTGCTGTTATGAACAGAGATCACATCTGCTCTCCTCCAGTCCTCTCGTACCACACCTGTTTCCAATGAGATGTTGAATAAGGCCTTCAATGGGGCAGCTAGCACCTCCCTGAGTTCGCTAGTACTTTTGAGTGTATCTTATCCAGTCCCATAGCCTTGTCCACTTTCAGAGTTGCAAGGACATTTTCCTCTGAAAATGGTCTTGTGTCCACCCCGCCCACCCCACTTTGTTCTTGCTGCTCCCTGGTGGTCCTTCCCCCTCCCTCCACTGTGAAGACTCAGCAAAAGTGCCTGTTCAGGATGCCTGCATTTTCTTGATCCTCTTCTGCGCAGTCTCCCCCCCGCTGGCCTCATTATCCTCACTGTCCCTCCCCTTCCTCTTCTGACTTATGTACCTGATAAAAGTCTTCTCCCTTTTAGCTACCCCTTTGGCAATTTTTTCCTCTGTCTGTGCCTTTGCTTCCCTCAGTGCCTTTCTTGCTTCCCTCTGTTTTGTTTGGTATACCTCCCTGTCTTCTTCCCACTGCATTTCTTTATACCTCCTGAATGCCAGCCTTTTTTCCTCTGACCACCTTGGCCACTTCCCTAGAGAACCATAACGTAGAGGATAATGCCTGAGTAACAGTGGTTAACCACAATGTAATCACCTCAGGCATTTACCAGGACAGCCAAGTAAACCTCAAGAGCACAGCTCGAGAGGTTTACACGTGTCATGGCAACTGTGAGAGGTGATTATGTCCGTGGTTGACTACCATTACTCAGGCATTGTATTTTTATAGCGTATGGAAAAACTAGCCACTGGGCGGGGAATACAGTTCTTTTCAATGTCGTTTGTTCTCCTGCTCAGCTATGAATGCCTCTTGGTTTGAATGTTGGGCAACTGAAGTGCTGTAATTAGCCATTGTGATCTATACTGCAGCAGGTCTGTAATTGTCTGAATGAACTGTATGTGTTTTGAATGAATGCCCAAGCAGCAGATCACCTTTTCTTTACAATAATTTTGACAGGTGGTTACATTCTATCCTGTAATCCCATCATTATGACATAGTTAAGCAAGGTTTACAGCATACTGATGTCATAACGATAGGATTATCAGGTTATAAACTGATTTGAAAACGGGTTAATAGACACTGTCCATACATTACTCTCTTTTTCCTTCTACTTTTATTCACTTCCTTCATGTAGAGGTTGGATGCCTTAATTATGTCCTTCCTTATGCCCTCTCTTATTTTTCCCAACTGTGTCTCTACCCCTCGCTAACAATCCTACCTGTGAGGCAGTTTCTGAGGCAGTCTCCCATTTCTGTAAAATTCACCCTCCTAAAGTCCAGGACCCTCGTCCTCATGTGGTTTGCCTCTGTTCCCCCTATTAATGTTAAACCACACTGTACATTTATGACTGGTACCTAGGGGACTGCCCACTGTGAGGCCTGCAGTGCTGTCCATGTTTGCCAAACACCACGTCCAGCACTGCCATGTCCCTTGTGGGTTCCATGACTAGCTGCTTGAGAAAAGCCCCTAAAGAAGGCATTATATAAACTAGCAACCTCAACAGGGGAATTTATCAACTAACCATTATGTTCACTTGCTATATCTGAAGACTTTTAAGTTCTACCTGCCAATTTATTTAATGTTTGCCTTTTTTTGTTTTGCATCACCAAGGTCATTAAATTTTGTTTTTTGTAGAAATTTATCTCACCTCATTACTTCCAGTAGCTTCATATGAAGTCCAAACTATCCATTGTTTGCCTGACACAAAATGGCTGCCCAAATAATAGAGTTAATGGATCTTGTGGCTGATTTACACTTATTTATCATAAGTTTGTACTTGGTGAGGAATTTTGGATCTTTATTTTTTTTGATACTCTCTCCAAAGTTTATTTCTACTCCTAAGCATGTGGATTAGATATTTGGATACCCATTCCTTTTTAACACCTTTTACCCTTAGCTTTCTTTCCAGAAAAAAATAATTGCAAATTCTCCAAAATATAGGGCAAACATTAGAATATGCCTCATTAATGTCAGTTATATGATTTAAGAATGGCCAATCCGTGTTAAATGTTTTTTCTTTAAAGATCAAATGAACCGTTTTTTTTCCCCATATTCTTAATAAAAGCTTGAATTCACGTGAATTCAAGTCCCTGTGTCATGATTAGTGTTTCCTGAAAATTTCATGCTGTTTGGTTTTGTGGTTTTATTTAAATCAGCATTTGTCAATGTGCTCTGAAGTGACTGAAACCAGTGAACATTTTTCTGTCCCTGTTAGTGAGGCCTGCAGAGCGATTACATCATTTTGGTCTAGCCTGCTGCTTCAGCAGTTGAGTCCCTGATTGACTGAAGATGCTATTGCACTTCCCAGTCAGAGCAGCTAATTGTTTTCACTCCAAGTTTGTTATTGACCCATCTGGTTTGTGTTTTGATAGATTAGCTTAAAATCTATAATTCTGTTCTTATAAAAAAGTTCATCATTTAAGTTTCAGTGCTGAACTGAAGTGGTATGAATGTTTATGAGACATCACCTTGTCTGTATCACAGCTGCCAGTACTTTCTCATCAAAACTCTGCATTGTTTTCTGGCTATATAACACAGGGTTATTTAATGGATATAAAATAAATCTAAATTCTGTTAATTCATAGAAGCAGTGCATCTTTGATGTGTCCTCCATAAATAGGTTCATGTGAGAACAATTTTGTTTTTATGTCAGGTTGACAAACGGGTGTCTGCCACACTCTGTTATTTCAGGAACATGTACTGTATGAACTCACAAAATTAATTTCTTTGAGGGTTTCTGTGTGAAATTACATCTTGTATGTGTATAACTAGAAATACCATATGGCATCCTGATGCCCCTGTCTCTTGCTCGACAGTTGTGGCAGCAGCACTCTGCTGCCCCCTTTCCCCTGTCCCACAAGCCCCCTGTCTCCTGCCCCCATTTGAGGCTGCTGCATCCCGCTGCCCACTGTCTTCTTCGCACATTCAGGGCTGCTGCACCCTGCTTCCCTCTGTCCTCCATCCCCACAGCCAGGGTCAGTGCACCCTGTTTTCCCCCGTTCGTGTCTCCACAGTTGGGGCTGCTGTGCTCTCTAAGCCTGAGTCCCAGGTCCCCAGCCTTCACAGTTGGGACTTCTGCACCATGCTGCTCCAGGCCACTAGAGGTGTGGTATAATGTGCTGCACCTGCTGCCCCACTTCCATTGAATAATCATCCATTGAATGTTAGATTTTAAGCTAATCTATCTAAAAACAAACCAGATGGGTTAGTAACAAACTTAGAGTGAAAACAATTAGTTCCGCAGCTTGCTCTGACTGGGAAGTGCAGCAGCTTCTTAGTCAATCAAGGACTCAACTGCTGAAGCAGCAGGCTAAACCAAAATGATGTCATCATTCTGCAGGCCTCACTGATGCGGATATAAAAATCTTCACTGTTTTCAGTTACAGCAGAGCACATTAACAGATACTGATTTAAAGAAAGCCACAAAACCAAACAGCATGGAATACCCAGGAAACACTAATCATGACACAGGGACTTGAATTCATGTGAATTCAAGCTTTTATAAAACATATGAAAAAAACGGTTCATTTGATCTTTAAGAACATCAGTGAGTTCCTCTCTTATTTTTCCAACTGTAATATAAGAAAGCTAAACCTTAGGTTTCCTAGTAGACCAGAAATAAAGTACTGGACAGTGGTCACTCAGTCGAGTAACACAATGATTCAGCTATCTTGGACGGCTGTGTGACCACTGTCCATGCTAGCATGGTCTTGGAGCCAGTTTTATAGTTTGCCCAGATTGTTTTATTCATAATCTGATGATTCACACCCAATTCCAATAAGGTTTCCTTAATTTTATCGTTATTTGAATTTGCCCAATTACTGTTAAAATCCGCAAGAACGATCTACTCCCTATGAAAGGGTAGTTTTTTGGTTTTTTTTATTTGTTTTTTTGTTTTTTTAACTCAGGCAAAATATAAAGTCCCTCCTTTAAGAAATCTGGTGAAATGTAAATAGGCCTAACTTCTTGTGTCCCCCCAAAAAATAAGGTCAGTAAAGATGAGCGCACAACTCCCTAGAGGTTAGTCAAAGGGATATTCATTAGCCATAAGGGATTTTGAAGTGCATATTAAGCACCCTCCACCCCTTCTCCTGATCCTGTGTTTTCTGAAACTACATAGCCCTCCATCTCAGTTGCAGAATTATCAATTTTCTGAGATAACCAAGTCTCTGAGTGCTACAGTGTCAAATTTATTCTTGGAGACCCATACCTCAAAGGTGTTTTTTTTTGTTTTGTTTTTTTTGTGTATGTGTGTGGAAAGAAGATTCTGAAAATTGAGATAGGTGTAACCCCCCCCCCCCCAACTACAAATGGGGGCTCTCAAAAAGTCTTCCTTGAGCTTGCTTAAATGCTCACTGCCAGGCTGGTGTCCTGTGTTTTAGCAGTTTAAATGTATTGCCAGAAAGTGCCTGTATAGCCTGTGTACTGTCTAAGAGCTGCCTGGATTGCAGTCATAATTAATCTGAGGGGGAGCTGTGTTAGAAGATGTACTTGTTTGCTATCATTTGTTACAGGGGTTTGGTGAGGCCAAAACTTGTAGGAATTGTAGTTTTGGGCTTTTGGTGCCTAAAATAACCTGGAGGGGGAGCCCTTCTTGTGACTGACAGATCAGCCAACCAAACCTTTTGGATCTTGGGGAAAGTCCCACACTGCTTGCAGTTTCAGTTAGATCTGAGTTGGGAAGTGAAGAAGTAACAGCTCGAGATAACTCGAGATAGTTCAAGCAGCAATCCATAGTGGATTCACTTGGGAGAACTGTGGAAAGGCCTGAGTTTGTCCTGCATGCCTGCCTGCCTGCTGTTCCTGAGAGGGAACTTGTGTTTTTTTCGGACTGGATCTGAATTTGGAGAGCGAATTAAGCCACTGAATTGTGACCAGGCTTTAACCTGAAGAAGACCAAAGATTTGCTGAATGCGATTGGCCTATCAGGACTTCCAGCTACCTCTGAACTCCTGGATTGTGCAGAGACTCTGTAATTGCAACCGGAGAGCCATTTGCCTGGTACAGTGGAATTTCCTTACATGTGAATGTGCTGTGTACTTATAGTGGGTCGTGATTTGGTTCCCCACTGTGTGTCTGAACTGTGTTTTGCTTGCTGGAGCCTGTATCCAGCTCCACGAACTGAATCTGTATCCATTTCCGTTTGCCTGGGCCCTGCTACACTGGGCCAGCTAGAATACCTGCTATGCAGAGAAAGTCATCGACGAGAGACCGGCCTGGGAATCAGCCCCCTGCTCAATGCCTTGAACAGGAATGACACCTCGGTGATTCGTGTGGGCCGTGCTTCTCCGGGTACTCCAACTCAACAGCCCAAAGTCTCGATTTCGTCCTGCCCATGTCCAGTATTGGGTATCGTGAGTAAACATCAGGGTACCTCCCTGCAACAACAGCTAATTCTAAAAGTGTCGTCATCTGATTGTCTTGTTGCCTTTTCTTTTAAGAACTGAGCCCTCCGGCTCCGGATTGAAGTAGTGTGTGTTGTGCATGTTGCTTTCTTCCATCACAGGGCCCCAACCAGCAGCAACGTTCCTGGCTAGCCCACCGTTTTCCTACCTGGGTACCCAGAGTGTGTGTGACTGTGTAGGGACTCTGAACTGCATGCATAACTGTCTGATTAATATAGCTTTTAAGCAAATCAACCTGATTACGCCCTTCCCTTGTTCAAGTCCCCTGCATAAATCAAATTTAACTTTGTTTGCATTTAACCTGACTGTGGTTCCAGTTTGTGCCAAAAGTTTTGTACTGTTGCTATTTGCTGTGCTTAGCCTTGTTTTGCAGGGGATCCGCAGGGTCAAGCTAGAGGAACCAGCCCTGGTGGTAAGTGCAAGCAGTGTATGTAATTGCCTGGTGAATAAGGGTCATTGTGAAAGTAATTATTTTATATTGTTCAGGCCACTAGAAGGGAAAGAGGGGGGTTACAGTGTCCCGGAGGGCTGTGTCCAGGTTAACTTGACCACTAACAACCCTGACCTACGGGTGGAGGCACCCGTTTTATTACCCAGGCCCCTTAACCTGCTACTAGCCAAGCAGGCAGGGGTAGTAGCCCTTGGGATAGCGCCACCTAGGGGTTTCATAGGAAAGGCTAATAGTGTGACTAATTCTACTTACACTACTCTCTGAATCAGTTGCGAGTCCAGGATGAGGATGGACAGTTCCAGATAACCTCAACAAAAGTAGGTGTCTTTGTCTTATAGAGATAAAAGTCTTCAACTTCACTGAATGGATTGATTAGAGGGTAACTGGCCTGACAATAGAATGATTAAAAAAAAACTGATAACCAGTTGAACAAAACATCAAGTTTCTGAGAAACTAGAGTACCCAACATGGGTCATTTAACAGCCAACAGATAACAGAATTCAGCGTCACAGGGCCAAACCCACGCCAAGCAAGGCTGATAGAACTATCCATTTCCCTGTTGGTAATAAATCCCTGACTTACTGCTAACCATTGCATCCATCTTAGTGTTAACATTTTCATGGGCTGCAGTGGTTAAAAAGAAACAAAGACTTAACAGAACAAACACTTTAATGGGATAATTAAAATCAAAAACAATAAAACAAAAATAAACAACATTTATAATAGCCTCCATGCAGCCTCCCACTGTAAACTCCTGCTGATGATACAAGCAAGCAAGCAAAATGTTATTTCTAAAGCGTGCAGCCCCGGAGGCTGTAGGCACTGAACAATAACATAAAAAAATATAAAATCAGCAATATATAATAAATAGATAACAGAATTTAAATGATGAACTAAATAACTGATGCAATAAATAGCCACCGAAATTAGTACAAGGAAAAGGCCTCCTTGAATAGGTGGGACTTCAGTCCTCTCTTAAAAGCTTCCAGTGAGGGGGCCTTCTTCAAGGACCTTGGGACCTAGTTCCACAGGGTTGGGGCTGCTACTGAAAAAGCACACTCCCCAGATGACTTAAGCCGAACCCTGAGAACTGCTAGGAGGCTCTCCTCAGAACAATGGAGAGGATGGGAGGGTTGGTAAGAAGCCAGTAGGCCTCACAGGTTGCTAGGCCCAAGTCCATGTAGGGCTTTGTAGGTCAGTAAGCCGACCTTGAAGGAAATCTGCCACCTCACCGGCAGCCAGTGCAGATCGTGTAGGACCGATATTATATGGCAGGATCTAGGAAGGCCCGCCAACAATCCAGCCGCTGCGTTTTGTACTAGCTGCAGGTAATGCAGCGCTCTTCCATTAGCCTCCGGTACAAGGCATTGCAGTAGTCAAACCTGGAGGTCACAAATGCACATATTAGTGAGGCAGGTCATCTGTTGGGGTAAAGGGTTTAATCCAGGTGATATTCTTCAGAAGATAAAACCCACTTTGGACAATAGCCAACACCTGAGCCTCCAGTGTCAATTCGCTGTCAAGGATCACACCCAGGATTTTCACCGTGGCAGAAGCTGCCATCCAAGACACATCAGATATAAGCCCAGTTGCCTCCTCTGGCTGTCTGACATCCCGACGACATCCAGGCTCAATCACCAATACTTTCATCTTGTCTGGGTTAAGTTTTAGCCAGTTGGAGAACATCCGGTCATGAACCTCAGTCAGACAAAAATTAAATACAGAGACTATGCTCTGCAGTCCTGGTGCAAAAGGTATATAGAGCTGGATATGATCCGCATGCAGTGAAAACCCATACTGTACCATCTGATATTTCCCAGAGGCAGCAAGTACACCGTGAACAAGATTGGTGAAAAGATGGAACCATGCAGAACTCCACAGGATAGGGGCTTCGAACAGGAGGAGTAAATTCCCATCACCACTCTTTTCATCCTCCCTGTCAGAAAGTACTCAAACCAGCTGATGGCAGTGCCGGTGAGTCCACAATGTTCTTTAAGGCAATCCAATAATACCCCATGATCTCCTGTGTTAAATGCTACAGAGAGGTCGAGGAGAATGAGAATAGATCATTCACCTCTGTCTCTCACGCTAAGAAGATCATTTTGCTCCTTGACAAGCGCAGTCTCCATACTGTGCCTAGACCTAAATCCAGACTGAAGTGGCTCATAAATGTCGAAGATAGTGAGGCATGCCTCAAGTTGCGTGGCCACCACTTTCTCAGTAACCTTCCCAAAAAAGGTAAGGTTAGCTACAAGTCTGTAATTCGCCAGACAGTCTAGATCCAGTGAAGACTTTTTCAAGAGAGGGTTCACAAACTCCTGTTTCAAGGGCTCAGGGAAAACCCCTCTTGAAAGGAAACACCGGGCTATCTCAGCGAACAGTGGACTGATGGGCTTAAAATAACCCCAAGGAGATGTCAGGCCTGGGTCTGGATCACAGTATGTTGGCTGCAACTTCCAAGATTGTCTCACTAACCTCTTCCTCCTCCACTGTATCAAATTTTCTCCAGACCTGAAGAGGGCCCTGTTAGTCTCAGACCTGGCACTGCACGCCTGTAGAACCCCAGGGGAGATACCGGACCTAACATGGCATACTTTGTCAGCAAAGATCAGAGCAAACTTTTCACATCTTGCAGTTGATAAAGCTCTAACTGGATGAAGACAGGCAGGATGGAGTAGCATGTCCACAGTCCTGAAGAGCTGAGCTGGTCTGTTCTTCACTGCATCAATCTTCCTGGACAGGAACTCTGCCTTCTTAAGGGAGATTGTTGTTTGATACTCCTTATAGTGAGATCTTAACATCAACTTGTCCTCATTAGTCCAGGATCTCTGCCAGCAGTGCTCCAACCTCCAACATTAGTCATCAGCTTCTTGATCTCCCTATTGAACCATAGGGATCAGACTTGCGAGGACCTAAGTCGTACACAGACTGGTGCTACAGAATCAAGGGCCATGACAACAGCCCTGTTACAGGCCATCATTGCCTTCCCTGGTTCTGTCTCGCATACAGTCATCATACTTGATAGGTTCAGTACCGTCTGTAATCCTGTTGAGGTCAAACCCCTTAAAGGATGGTAACAGATCTTCTCCATAGGAGGAGGATTCTCCAGGGGAGAACCTCACTGTGCAATGACCAAATGACTGGATCAATCTTAAGGTTGTCAGCTTGAAGTCCCAGAGAGAACGCCAGGTCCAAAGTGTGATAATGCGAGTAGGTCATAGATGTGATTACTTGTAACAGTCCTAATGATTCCATAATCTGGAGGAAGTCCCGACCAAAAGGTGAGAGTTCATTATCGACCCAGGCATTGAAATCCCCCAAAACTAACAATCTGGGTGACTCCAACACTAGGTCGGCCATGAAGTCTGTGACTTCTAGAAGGAATTCCCCCTCATGGCCTTGGGGTTGGTACACGAGGGGGGTTCTGCAGCCTGCACCCAGGCCGTCTTGGAGGGCCACATGCTCGAACAACACTGAAAAGTTCCACTGGGAGCACAGAGAAGTTCAGGGTGGATCTAAACAAATAGCCACTCCCCCGCCCCTGCAGTCCCTCCTGAGGCAGTGCACAACAGAGAACCCAGACAGGACCGACACCTTCAGTAGTGGACCTGCATCGTCACCCAGCCAGGTTGACCGAGGAAATAAAGTCTGCCATGATAGTGATTTTGTTCCTCATCGACCTAGCATTGCAAAACACAGCCCGAGTGGGATGAGTGGAGACTGCTGGCCCACATGCTACCTGCCCGCTTACGAACATACGAATTTTGCCAGCAGATAAAGGCCTAGAGGTCTATCAAGTCTGCTTGAATGTGCAGCTAGCACCCCTTATTCTGCAGCTGCCCCTCCCTTCCACCCTTCCCCTTCATTAACCCTCCCCCTTGTCCTGTCCCATCCTCGTTTGAAGCAGTCCACTGTTCTACTGCATACCACTTCAGCAGGTAACGCATTCCACCCAGCCACCACGCTCTCTGTAAAAAAGTGTCTCCTCATCTCCCTCCTGAACCTTCCTCGCTCCAGTCTCATATCATGGCCCCTGGTGGCCCTCTCCTCCCTTACTTTGAGCAGCCCCTCTGTACCCGTCTTGTTTATTCCTTTCATGTATTTAAAGGTTTCAGTCATGTCACCCCTGTCTCTCCTCTCCTCCAGTGAGTACATGTTCAACTCCTTCAACCTCCTCTCGTATGATAAGTCCCCAGCCCCTTGATCATCTTTGTCACTCTAAGCTGCACCTCCAGTAACTTAATGTCCCTCTTCAGATCTGGGCGCCAGTACTGCCGCAGTACTCAGGTGTGGTCTAACTAATGACCTATACAGTGGCAGAATCACCTCCTCCCCTCCTCAAGATATACCCCTTGCAATACAACCCTGCATTTTGTTGGCCCTTGCAGCTGCCTTCCTACATTGTGCCGAGTTGTTCATTGACCCTGTAATGAGCACACTCAGATCCTTCTCCTCCTCTGTCTGGGCTAGCTGCACTCCCCTAGCTGGTAACTCCTCCTGGGTTCTTCATCCCAAAATGCAGCACCTTGCACTTTTGGCATTAAAGCCCAGTTGCCAGGTGTCTGACCAGGTTTCAAGCTTTGCCAGATCATCCTGCAACCCTGCCATCCCCTAGGTCATCCACCACCGCGCCTACCTTGGTATCATCAGCAAACAGACTGATCTTGCTCTTGATGTCCCATGATATGTCTGCAGTGAACATCCCAAACAACACTGGTCCCAACACTGAGCCCTGTGGAACACGCTCGTCACTGCCCTTGGGTGTGAGAGCTCCCCACCCACCACCACCCTCTGTTGCCTTCCCTGCAGCCAGTTTCCTACCTATCTCACCAGCTTTGCACCCGCCCTGTTCCTACTAACTTCCTTCCCAGCCTTCCATGTGGCACTGAGTCGAATGCCTTACTGAAGTCAGATACAGGACATCCACTGCATGGCCCCTGTCCAGTGCCTAGTTACCCAGTCATAGAACTCGACCAGGTTGGTTTGGCAGGATCTGCCACGTATGAAGCCATGCTGTCCTGTAGTCCTTTGGCCTCTAGGAGGGCCACCAGCCTCTCCTTCAGGATAGTCTCCATTAGCTTACCCACGATGGATGTGAGGCTCACTGGTCTGTAGTTTCCCGGTTCATCCTTGGGGCCACTCTTGTGGAGGGGCACCACTTGAGCCATCCTCCAATCCTGAGGTACACACCCTGAATGTAGTCAGGCATTAAATAGGTCTGCCAAAGGTCCTGCAAGGACCTCTGCCAGCTCCTTCAGTACCCTGGGGTGGATGCCATCTGGGCCTGGCGCCTTGTCCACCCTCAGTGCCTTCAAACCCCTCTCGAACTCTGCTCTCCATGATTTCCCCATCTGTCACCACCCCCTCCCGCTTCTGCCATTTCTCCCACTTTGGGTGTCACCCCTCTTCTCTTTAGTAAATACTGAGCAGAAGTACTCATTTAGTGCTCACTATCGCACCTGCTTCCACCCAACCCCTCCTTCCTAATCTTTATTATGTGGTCCTATGCTCCTTTTCTCCCTGATGCAATGTGAAAGAAGTCCTTCTCCCCCTTCAATGCCTTGTGCCAGCCTGAGTTCCGTAGATGCTTTGGCTCCCCTTACTGCCCTTGTCACCTCCTTCGATTCTGTCAAGTACTCCTCCCTGTCCTCCCCCTCCCTGTTTTCTTGTACTTCCTAAAGGCAGCTCTTTTCCTCCTTACCTTTTCCATGACCTCCTTGCTCAACCAGATCGGTTTCTTAGCCCTAGCCTTCTTGCTCTGGGCCTTGCAGCAGGTTTTGGTTGCCTCTGCTATCCCCAGCTTTATGAGCTCCCACATCTGGTTAGTGTCCATACTAGATTGAATTCTGGCCAGGTACCCTTTTACCACTTCCCATCCTCCCAAAGTCGGCCCTCCTGAAGTCCAGCACTATTGTGCCAGATTCCCTCCTTCCTTGCCCATATCCAATGTGAGCCATACTGGCGGTGGTCACTCCTGACAGCGGTTCCTCCACTGTAAGTTCTCTCACAAAGTCTCCATTTGCCAGCACAAGGTCAAGGGTATTTTGTAACCTGGTTGGTTCACTGACGCGTTGCAGCAGGAAGCTGTCCTGGAAGGCATCCAGCAGTACCTGCTCCCTTCTGTTCCTGGTTGTTGGGGTGCTCCAGTCCACTCCTGGCATGTTGAAGTCCCCACAATCACCACACTACCCTTCTCTAGGTCCTCCTGATCTGTCCCGCTAGTTCCCTGTCTAACTCCTCCGTCTGAGATGGTGGCCTGTACACCACTCCCATTCTAAGAATCCTATTCTTGGAATCCTGGATTGCATCAAAGTGACTCCATACTACCCTCCTCCCTTCCTCCCTTACACACTTCAGTCCTTCCTTCACATATAATGCCACCCCCTTTCCCAATCACTCTGTCCCTCTGAAATAATCTGTACCTAGTGCGGACAGGTCCCAGTCATTGTATTGGGTGGCCCATGTTTCTGTGATGACTGCAATGTCCACCTCTCCCTCTGCCATGAGAACCTGTAACTCTGCAGTTTTCCTCCCAAGGCTCCTAGCATTAAGGGTAACCACCTTCCACCCTTTTTCCCCCCCTCCCATCCTGCCCTCCTTTCCTAGCATCACCAACAGTACTTGCCATTTGTCCTTTGTCACTGTTATGGGGGGCAAGCTCATATGGTTTTCCAACCTGTGGTCTCTGAATATCTCTTTCCCAACTGCCACCCCCCACTCCTAGTTTAAATTCCCAACTTCCTCTATGTACTCCTCCATCCTCTGTTTCAACACTTTCTTTCCCTCCTCACTCAAGTGTAGTCTGTCCTTGGCATAGAGACTACTGTCCTCCCAGGTCCCTCCCACCCCCAACAGCCCATACCCTTTAGCACAACATCAGGTTCTTAGCCATCCATTAAATTCCTCTATTCTCAGCTTTCTTGTTGTGCTTGCCTTTGGCTGGAAGTATCTCTGAAAAAGTTACTGATCTTCCTGCCCCTCACATAATTGTGCTAGTTCCTCAAACCTCCTCTGGACTGTATCTGCTGTCTTGTCAGCCAGGTCGTTTGTCCCAAGATGTATAATTAAATGAGGCTTGTCCCTACCCTTCTAGCATATTTCAGAACAGACTGTCCCACCCTTTCTGCTGTCATTCCTGGCATGGCCTCCACCCAAATCGATATGCCTCTCCCCTTGCTACCCTAACTCCTCTTAGTATTGAGTCCCCAAGCACTAAGATTCCACCTCTTACTCCTGCTTACTTCCATTCATCTCCTTTCTCATTTCCAGCTCCTCTTCTTCTTCCTGCACATTATTTCCCTCTTTTACCCCTGTTGCAGTTCTCCCAGCAGAACTTCCCCCCGCTCCAGTTTGGTCCAGGCATTTATCAATTACTCCTCTAATTTCATCATTTCCCTCCTCCACCTTCTTCCTCTCTAGCAGTGCACAACTATTTTCTGAAGACCCTTCACAAATGCCCGCTCCCTCTCTCTTCATAGTAAGCTGTTCTCTCCTTTCCACTCCATGACTTTTGCCACTTCTTCGCCTCCACTCACAAGTTCCTATCTCCTCCTTCCATTTGTCTTTTGTCTCCTGACCTGGTTTCCCGCAGTTGTTCTTCCTGGCCTGGGCCCTTGTCTCTGCTTCCTTCTTCTGACCTCTCCTCACCACTGTTAGCTTAAATCGCCCTCCCTCATCTCCCTTCTTCCTCCCTCAGTATTGGGCTAACCCCACCCCCAATCTGCCTTGCCTGTCTTAGTTCCTCCTGCAGACCCTCAATCTCCTTTCTAAGTTTTTCTATGTGGTTTACATAAACATCCTCCCACACTCCAGGCAATTTTAGAAAGATTGGTGCAACCGCAGTTGTTGCAGCCTACCACCCTACCCATTGCTGTCGTTGCCCACCAGCAACCCCTACCCTTCCAGATGCAGGATACCAAACACTCCCCAAGTCTCCTCTCCCTCCTCTATCAGTGCAAACATTTTATTTATTTCCTTACCTCCTTTGTTGCACATGTTTAGATATATTGAGCAACTGCTTTTGTATTCCTATCCTTCCTATCCACACTCAAAAACAGACTTTAAGTAGCCATTGCAAGCCTTCTTCAAACTCCTACTCCTCCTTTCCCCAATGCAATATCAATGCGAAGAAGTAATAATGAAAGCTCCTAGATTTGCATTTACTTCCCTTCCACTGAGAGAGCAGTCACCTCTTCACTTGCTGCTGTTCCTTTCCTGGATGTCTGCTTTTGCTATGACAGGTGCATATCCTTTGCCTGTTTGAGGAAGTGATGTCAGAACCCCTGGTATAAAGGAAATAATGGACCAAGGGTGGGACCACTTGAACCAGTGGAACACTTGAGTATGGGAACCAGACAGGGGGGACACCTATCCAGTTCCCATTTCACCCCAGGGCACTTTACCACCCTAATACCAGCCTCCCCATTAGCTCTCCTCGAGCCCTTCCTTCTAGATCCCCGCTTCCTCACAATACCTGCCACCCTACAATGTCTGTATGTATGTGCTGATGGGAGAGGTTCTCGAATGGGCAGAGATCCAACTAGTTGGGTCAAGGAGTAGCTAAGCCTAGGCGGTCCGACATCCCAACACATCTTATGCTGGCTATCAAACTAAAACTCTACTAATATCGACTGTCTCAATAGAGTAAACCCTGCACAAAGCCTCACATATAAAATAATCATTTAATCAACCCACCCCAGCCGCACTCTCACCCTAAAGCCCTATTACAGCCAACTCACGACAGTCATACAATGTTTCTATAAAATAAATATCACTCTCTCACAATCACACCTAAACCTATCCACTTGCATCCAAGCTCCACACCCCCCCAACAGGTAAAACACAGCTGAGGAGAACTGATTGCAGTTAACCGAAATAAAGTGTAGCAAGCCCTCTAATGCAGCTAAACACAAATTGTCATCAGATATTAGTCCAAATATGAAAACTTAAAAAGTCCAAACACAAAGGAGACTGTCCAGCTTTGTTTAAGTAGTCTCTGGAGCCACTCACATGGGAAGCCACTTCAGCAGTTCTGCTTTTAAGCAGGGTGGCGCCCCACCTTACGACTGAACTCACCCTGCCACATCCCCAACCCCAGCAGCTACCACTGGTCGGCTTACAGAAACAGAAGAGGGAGTTGTTGCAGGAATCAGCACTGGGGGGAACAGATATTTTGCATAAAGCAAAGAGCAGACATAACAGTTTTGTGCAATGGTGAAGGAACATTGATAGTTGCCTAAGGCCATAGCATTAGAATCCTAAAAAGGTGCCCAGCAGTCAAGTAAACGAAGTCTCCTGCTCTCCCCCCCATCCCGCTCAAGTGCATCTCCACTGCAATGCGAGCCCCACTGGTCTAAGTAGTGGGTTTCTTGGAGCCTGTATTGAACCTAGGTCACCTAACTGACAGTGCATTGAATGCTGTCAAGCTGGCTTTGCTTCACAGCTGAAAGAGATGGAGCTCGTTTATCTGGCACCGGAAAACAAACAACATGTGAGCCATTTAAAAAGATTTGAACTGGAAACTATTTGAATCACTTTCCGAGTATTGTTGTTACTTGTGTAACTAATTATTCATCCTGGGAGAGCTTATTTACCATGGCATTTTGTAGGGTAATGGTACTCAAAATACTTTCTGTGGGCCGTTTGTGTGATCTTGTGAAGCCCCCATGTAGAGCCACCAATTTTCTGTAATTTCCTGCAAAAATAGTAAATACACGGCCCAGTGGCGCTGAGGGTTGAGGCACTGGACGCCACACCTCGCACAACGCCAACGACCTGGGTTCAGGAACGAGTCCGGGCTGCCACTGGATATCTGTCCAACCGTGGGGGATAGCCGGTGCCGCCTCGGCCCTGTCAATAATGGGGGGGTCCTGGGGTACCGGAGGGAGGTCGGATGGGAAACGATGTGGCCGGAGACAGAGTCCCCTCCAAGGGAGGGGCTGGAGCCACCTGCCAGGCTCCCAGGAGGATAAAGATATACTAAAAAAAATAGTAAATACTGTATACCCAATTGTGGTAACATTTTCTAACATTTCAGCACTCTTCCTGCAACTGCAGGAATTTGTACTACAGCTGCGGTCAAAAGTGCTGAATTATGATAAAATGTTTCCAGAATAGGGCACTTTTTACTGCAAGTGCCCACTCCTGATCTATTTGTGTTCTTGTGGTTAGAACACTGGCTTGGGAACGAGAAGATCACAGGTTCAAACCACACCAAAACCAAATACTCACTGTGCAACCTTGAACAAGTCATTCAACCTCTCTGTGCTCCTGTCCACCCAGCTGTGGAAATAGCTGTGAAGCAGGAGCTAACTGAAAACGAGATACTGCATCTCAGCTGGTCTGTTCCATGTAAATAAATTGTAATTCAAAAATTGGGTGGGGTTAAAAAATAAATATAAAATAAAAAAACATTGTTGAGGTGGTGGTATTTGGAGAAACACTGGCCTATGGACTTTTGCCAAAATGATGACTACCATTGAGCTGGGATACACAGATCTCTGTTTAGAGTGATCAATTAACTGGATTGTGATGTATCATGTCACACTAATTGCATTGTGCCTGGGCCTACATGATGTCCCAGAACTTTGTAGAAATTCAAAGGCTGTCCTCTGCACTGTTTTGGTCTCCCAGAATTGCAATTGCAGATCATTCTTTTCAGCTGAATAGAGTAGTTGCCATGGATGTTGCTCCCAATTTATAACGTGAATAAGTCGTCGTCGTTGTAGCTTTTAGTTTTAAAAATGGGTGCCCACAGTTTTGCACTATGTTTTGTCTCCTTTATTGGAGGTAGGGTAGCGTAGTGGTTAAGGGCACTGAGCAGCAATCCTGGAGACTTGGGTTTGAATCCCACCTGCCCCACTTGCATGCTATGTGACCCTGAGCAAGTCACTTAACTTCCTTGTGCTCGCAAGTCACACCTGAAAACATGGTCTGGCTTAGTGTGCTTTTCCTGGTTAACTCACTGGCTCCAAAGTGCTTTTTGAAGTCCGAGGATTCCATTGCTTAACCTTAATTCAAAATGGCATCTCAGAGCCGATGAGTTAAACAATTTCCCCTTCCCCCTTTATTGTGTATTCTGTGTTATTTTTCTCCGAGAACCACAAGTTTACAACTTTTTACTGCGCACTCTGAGTGACTGAGCCTAACGTGGGGAAAACATTACATTTAAGTTTGAAAGAAAAATTATAAAGAATTGTTGTTTTGTGCCCCCCCCCCCAGAGTTAAACACTTTTCCTCAGGCTTTTAAAATAACTCGGTTCCAGCTGGCCCGGTGGCGCGGAGTGTTGAGGCACTGGACACCACATCGGTGACCCGGAGTCTGGAGTGACCTCGGGTTGCCGGGGGTCTTCAGGGGAGGGAGAGGATTGAGCATCCAATGGACTGCTCTGCTCTCCTCTCCCTGGGAAGGAAGGGTTGTCTTCCTGCTCCTTGGCTTGCCCCCTAGTGGAGGTCAGAGGGCAGCACAGGAGCGTGGCATGCGCGTGTCTGTACATGTGCATGCTGCGAGGGGAGGGGGTGGGGAGAAAAAAAGAACGGAAAAAGTAGGGGACTAGCAGGCTTCGTGATGGCCTGGCTACATCCCGATCAGGACTCGCCCGGCATCTGAATTGTGTTCCAGCGGGGGGGTTAGAAGGCGGCACTCCCTCCGGCCACACCGCTTGGAGTCGGGGGAACCGCGGGGTGGGACCACATCGGGATGACCGGGCTCAGAAAACTGCCTGTCAGCCCCGAGGTGCAGAATGTCAAGAAGAAGAAAAAACAATAATAACTCAGTTCCAAGTGCTTGATCCTGGATGGTTTCAAATGTGCTTTTTACCTTGAGGGAAAAAAAGCAATGATGGATTGTTGACTTGCAGTTCTAAATGACTGAGGCTGAAAGCCCAAAAAAGAACAGGTCCCACTGTGTTTGAAAAGTTCTATGACTGTTGGGTGCCCAAGGCAGATAGGTACTCACTGTGTTTTAAATGTGTGGGTCCAGATTACAATTTCAGACTGTGAGTATTGTCAATGATAGGACCCATAGACTAAAAGGACAGAAAACAAGAGGCAATGTATTTGTGCTCCAGCATCAATAACACATTCTCTAGAGTGTTTCCCTATTAAACAGTTTGAGAATATGCTAGAAAGATTGTCCAATGAAGCTTTGTCTCCTAAACAGTCTGTCAAAGCCCGAGACATACATAAGTTCCATAAATCATACAAAAGAGCGTAAATCCTCTAGTGAGGGATACTTACAGAAACATTTAGCTGGGAAACTACCTCAGATTACAGGTGAATAAAGTTCTTTAAAGAAAACCATAAAATCTCTGAATCCTTCAGATGCTGGACCTGTAGTGCAGCTCAGTCCTGACCAACAGTTGCCTTCTGTGGAAGATTTTAAACAATTGTGGCAGTTCTTCCAGACAGTGACACAGAATATAGTGACAAATCCAGTGGACACTCCCCTACAGCACACTGTAGAGGAGAATTGTTAAGAGGAAACTGATGATGATGAGCAAAATTGCAGCCCCCAAATCTTAGATTTTTTTTTTATTATATTCTACATTCTTGAGAAGAATGGCTGAAATGGTGACTATTGAAATAGAAGGCTCAGAGGTGGATGTTGAAGAATTGGAGATCTCACTTCGAGGGGGCTCTTGCAGCAGGTTACACCACAAGGACTGAAGCCGGAAGACACCAGGACCCCAGGGAAAACTTGTAGCTAGCAGTCTATAAAGGGGAACCACCCCCTGATGTCGGCCCGCCCACAACATCCCCTATAGCATAAAAGGGGCGGTCCCACAGCACCACCTCAGTTCTTCTCCCGATGTCGACCCACACAAATCAGACCTCCACGGACGCCTACTAGTCAAAACGACCGCCATTTTACTGCATTTCTCATGCTTTATTTTTATCATTTTCAGTATTTTTATGTGCATGTCTTTTTTTTCCTTCTTCGTTTGTCAAACGGCGCCGAGCTAAGTGCACTTCTGTGTAAAGCAGCTGCTCCATATGATGGTTGTTCGCATGTTACCTGACTAGGCCTGAATCACTTACATTGAGGCCTGCTAGCACTGCCAAGTCTTCAGTCAACGCACCCAGTTTCACCGCCAGAAGACCTTGGAATCCTTCCTGCTGCAGCAGAAATTTCTTTTGATGGAGAAGGAGCTTTACCAGTGTTATCTCCTCCTTCCCGGCCTCTGGGGCCTCCACTTCATTGGTGCAGGATTCGAAGAAGTCTTTGGGAAAGCACAAACACTGGGAGAAGCATAGGGAGAAACCCTGGTCCGCTTCCCACTCCAGGTTTCCATGCAAATTGTGCGCCGATCAGGGGACTTCCTCCCATGGGAGGTCGGCCCCTTCCACTCTGTCAGCCCTCTTTCCTTCCGAGCTGCCAGTGAACAAACCACCTGCTCTGATTTCTGCCTCAGGCAGTGGTTCTTTGGGACTCGGGTCTCTGATTTCAGTCTCTCAGCCCCTGAAGCTCAGGCCCATTCTGAACATGGGTACTCAGCCAGGTGGCTCAACCGGGTCTTCTGCTTTGGGTGGTGGGTCTTTGCCTGTTGCCCTCCCAGTCAAGGCATTTGTGAAGTTGGTTCCAAAGTCAGGGGCTGACATCACCTCATGAGTCCCGGGGCATACAGTCATCTCCCACAGCAGGGTGACGCCTCTGCCCCACTTGAGAGTCAACTCCCGTATTCGAGCTTCTCCTTCCAAGCCGGCACTGGCTACTTCCACAGACTGGTGTCAGCCGACACCTGTTCCCTCAATGTCAGCTTCTCCAACGTCGACCCCAATAATGACGCAACTGTTGTCCCCTGACCTCACTCAGCCGACGCCAGTGGGACCAACGCCCGACCTTTCAACCCCAGTCACACCGACGCCAGGGGGTCCTTTGCCTCGGGACCAAAGGCTGGTTATCCTGACGTCAGTGGAGCCAACACCAGGGTTACCGCAGCCTGAAGAACTGACACTGGGGCCTTCTAAGCCTACCCTACAAACGCCGGTTACCCCAACCTTGCCCTAGTTCCCACCTGCAGAGATTAACGCACGTTTTGTGGTCTAGTGGGCATATTTTAAAGACGAGTCCCTGAAGGAGCCCCCAACTCCCCAAGCTCCTTCTAAGAAGGCTCCAATGCCTACTCCTAGGGAGCCTATGCCACAGCCAGACACTGGTCGTAAGCCTAAGCCTCAGCGCTTCACCCTCTCCCTCACTGGATTAGGATGAATTGGGGATATTCTTCCTCCTTCTCGTATGATGATTCTGGAGATTCAGATGTTCCTTCAGAACCAGAGGAGCAGAAGGACACTCCGCGGTCTCCTCCAGATGACCCAATGCTCATGGATGTGATGAGGCACATCCAGGCCCTTGTGGGCTGGGACACGGAGGAAGTGGACCCCGAGCGACATTGGCTAGCCACTTTCCTTTGTAAGGAGTCCTTGCCTCTAGTTGTTCCCCCTCTCCTAGACTCCTTCAAGGATGTCAACAGGGCGGCCTGGAAGTGCCCGTCCTCTACGCCGGCAACGTCCAAAAAGGTGTATCGCTTGTATAATGTCCCAAGGGATGACCCCTTCTATGGGGAGCACCCAGAGGCTGACTCAGTCGATATCAATGTGGCCCATGACTGTTCCAAACAACCCTGATATCTCAGTACTTAGCCTCCTGATAAGGTCTCTAGACGGATAGACTGTTTCGGCAAAAAGGTCTACTCGGCCATTTGTTCCATCCATTCCCTCAATTTCCTGGCCCACATGGTTCAATATCAGAACACCCTGTGGGAAAAAAGCCTTTGAGGTGGTTCAGGCTCAGCCAGATCTTCCCAGGAAGATTGAGCTGCTGCACCTGCTCAAATTGGGTTCCGACATGGGGACTCTCGTCCTGCAAGCCTCCTATGATTCTGGGGACTCTGCAGGAAGAGCCGTGGCTATGGGAATTTGCCTACGCCACTGCTCGTGGCTTAGTCTCCCGGGTTTGCCCCAGACATCCAGTCTGAGATCCTGGATGTCCCCTTCAGAGGTCCCATCTTGTTTGGCGAAGATTCCAAAAATATAATTACTCGCCTCCAAGAGTCGGGTAAGGCTATCCGATCAGTTCATACCCTGTATCAGTCCCAGCCTACCTCTTTTCTATGGCAACCTTTTTGTCACAACTCCATCCCATTATCCCCAGGCCCATCTCGATTTAATTCAAGATGAGTTACAGGAACTTTTGCAAAAACAGGCCATCAAACTCATTCCCCCAGCACAACGCAGGAAGGGATTCTACTCACATTTTTTCCTGGTACCCAAGAAAACAGGAGGTCTGCGCCCCATTTTGGACATCAGCCATCTGAACAAATTCATAGAGTATAAAAGGTTCAGTATGGTCACTCTTCCCGGCCTTCTCCCCTTACTTCATCAAGGGGATTGGCTCTGCTCTCTGGGATATGCAGGACGCTTACCTCCACATTTTGGTGTTTCCACCCCACAGGAGGTTCCTGTGCTTCAGCTTCCAAGGAGACCATTCCCAATTTTGGGCGCTGCCCTTCAGCCTGTCCTCGGCCCCACGAGTCTTTACGAAATGCCTAGCGATAGTGGCAGCAGCCTTAAGGAGGGAAGGCCATTATGTTTCCCTTACCTGAACTGGCTTCTTACAGCTCCTACCAAGGAGACATTGCTCAGAACCATGGTGGCCATCTTTTCCCTGTTTCAGGATCTGGGGATAAGCTTTCCAAAATCATCCCCCTTGGCCAAGCTGAAGACTTCAGTACATAAGGATAATCCTAGACACCAGGCAAGGCAAGGCCTTTCTTCCGCCGGACAGAGCAGAATGCCTTCAGATGCAGGCTCAGCTGGTCTGTTCATCTCGACAAGTCCCAGCCAGAATGGTTCTCAGATTACCAGGACATGTGGCAGGTGGCCATTGCAACAGTACCCTTGGCTCGGCTCCACATGAAAGTGGTCCAGTGGAACCTCCAGGCTCAGTGGTACCAACGTTCAGACAACTTGAACCTCCTGGTGTCAGTATCCAACTCGGTCTATCAGACCATGAAGTGGTGGCTGAACCCCTCCAACCTTTTCAAGGGAGTTCCCATCCGGTCGTAGTCACCTCGGCAAATTCTGACCACAGACACGTCTTGCCAAGGCTGGGGTGCCCATCTGGCAGACCGTCAGACTCGGGGGACTTAGTCCCCATTGGTGCAGCATCTTCATATCAGTGTTTTGGAGATGCAAGTAATGCTGTATGCTCTCCAAATCTTGCAGAAGCATCTGTTCCTGGGTCACCTCTTGATCCACACGGACAACATGTCAGTGGTCTTTTAATTTTTTTTCAATTGTTTAACCAGAAGTGGCACACTAAGCTGAAAGCTTGTTTACAGGTGCACATACACAAGCTTGGGGGAATGCATTCTTACCCCCTCTGCAGAGAAGCCATGAGAGTTTGGTATTGGGTCATAGAGCATCACCTGAGCCTGATGGCTGTGCTAGTTCCAGGTGATCAGAACACCCTAGCTGATGGTCTAAGCCATTCTCGGTCCAAGGTTCAGGAATGGGAACTTCTTCCCACAGTGGCCAAAGATCTCTTCGAAAGTTGGGGCCACCCATAGCTGGATCTGTTCGCGTCCCCATCCAATGCAGAACTGCCCAGTTTCTGCTCACTAGATCCAGGGCTTCATGTTTTCTGGCGAGACGCGTTGTCCCTCTCTTAGACAGGGAGCTTTCTGTATGCCTTTTCTCCCTTTCCATTGCTGCAGAAAGTCCTGCTCAAATTGCATTCAGAAGAGGTGGAGATGATTCTCATAGCCCCCTTCTGGCCATGACAGATGTTTTCCACTTCTACAGCAGCTTCTACGGCGGCTTGCAGTGGAACCCCCGATCCCTCTGCCTCTGTGTTCCGGCCTGCTCTCACAGGAGCAAGGCACCCTGGTCCATCCGGACCTAAAGTCTCTACACCTTCATGCATGACTCCTGCAAACGTAGCAATCACCCGTTTCGGGGTGTCCCCTCCAGGTGACAGTGGTTCTAGTGGCTGCAAGAAAATCTTCCACTAGATCTACGTTTGCCATGAAGTGGAAGTGGTTTGCATATGGGCCACCGCTCGCCATCTGGATCCCTTTACTTGTCTGGAGAATCTCGTTCTAGAGTATCTCCTTTCCTATCTAACTCAGGCCTGGTCAATTGAGCATTAGCTTATTTTCAGTGATTTTTTTGAAATCACTTGGGTCATAATAAATAGCAATAAAAACACATTAGTAATCATTAAACATTACTAGAGTAAATGAGCACATACACAAGACAGAACTATTGGATTTCAAAACAAAACTTATCTATAGATATTTAGCAGGGCCACCAAAAATTTTTTTAGGACAGTTTGAACATGCCAAAATAGATGGATACAAAAACCAGTCCTTTAGAATTGAGAGAGAAAGATAAAGATTCCAAAAAGTTTTTACTCATCATTCCCTTGGTTTCATAGACATACTGCCTTTTTAATTTATACAGCTTACTGCCAGAAAGTTCTCTGGGATGCTAGAATGCCAGTTTTTGCAGTCGTCCACCATCAGATGAGAGCACCGACCTGTTGCATATTATCAGATTGTGCCCAGAGGCAGCTAAATATTATTTATAAATTGCTCTACAACATGGCAATTAACAAATTACATATCAGCAAAGAGAGAGAGATGCGTGGTGTAGAACCACTGCTCTGTCTGTTGACTTACAGAACAAATCAGCAGATTTGCCATTCTAGGGTACATCCCTAATTGGAATGAGTCAGGGGCATACATAAAATGGTGGATACTAATAACATAATTTTAAAAACCCTTAGTAGTTGAGAAAAATCTAGAGTGTTCTGCAAACCCTGTAGATCTGCTGCTTATCCAGCAGGTAGGGAAATGGGCAGACTAGGTGGGCCAAGTGGTCCTTATCTGCTATCAAAGTCTATGTTTATGTGTAGATGACCCTACAGACCAAAGATCTGATGAGCTGTTAGTTTTGCAGCACTTAACTCATTGTTACCTGGGTGTCTGTTTTGTATCCGGTTAAGCAATGGATGTTTCGGACTTCATACGACGTTACTGGATTTAATGAAATAAGGACGGGCTGCAGCTGCTGTTTGTGAATTCCCTTCCTTAGCTGCAGTCAGGAGCATTGTCAACCAGTGGGAGGAGCTACAGTTTCCCATTTAAGCTGTAGTATTTCAGGTGGCCCTCTGCAGCATAGGGGCCAGAGCATAAAGGTGACACTTGAGGCGGCAGATGGCAGGAGATGCCTGCAGGCACTATTAGCAGACAGGAGGGTTGACATATCTGCAGTAACTGAGACTTGGGCAACATCACACCATGACTGGGACCTTGCGATCCCTGGATATAAACTATACAGGAAGGACAGGGTAGTCGGGAAGGGGTGGCAGTTTATATCAGGGAGGGAATAACTTGCACAAGGGAGGAGTCAGAGGAAGGGGAGGTGGAGGCATTATGGGTTCAGTCAAGGTCCCGTAGAGGGAGAAAGGTGAAGTTAGGGGTGGTTTACAGACCACCCAGTCAGGATGAGGAGAGGGACAGGGAACTGAGCTCACAAATATTGGAAACTGCAGGGAAAGGAGAGGTGGTAATTGTGGGGGACTTCAACCTGCCCAAGGTGGACTGGAGCATACCTTCCACAACATGTGCTAGGAGTCAGGTGATCCTGGAAGGACTGCAGAGTAGGTTCCTGACTCAGGGCATCACTGAACCAACAAGAGCTGAGGCAATTCTTCATCTGGTGCTGACAAATGGGGAGCATGTACAAGAAATAATTAGTCAAGAGAGCCACTGGGTGTAAGTGACCATTGCACAGTGTGGTTCCTGTTGGATATGGGCAGGGAAAGCATCCCGACTAAGACCAAAATCTTGGATTTCAGGAGGGTGGACTTCAGGAAAATTGGTGAAGTGCTAAGGAGCCATCTGGTGGGCATCAGAGCAGATATGGGGGTGGACCAAATGTGGTCCATCATTAAGGAAGGAATACTGGTTGCCACAGATGAGTGCATTAGGCTCAGGGGAAAGAACACCAGGGCAAAAGTGCCCAGCTGGTTCAGTTCTGGGATTGCCCGGGCAGTAAGGGAAGATAGGTTGGCCTATAGAAAATTCAAGAAGACTAAGTGAGAGGTGGATAGGGAAAATTACCTAAGGTTGGTTAGTGAGGCAAGTAAGGAAATCCGGAGAGCAAAGGCACAGGAGCTGCAGATAGCTGAAGGAATTAAGAAGGGGGAGAAGGCTTTCTTTTGCTATATAAGTGAGAAAAGAGACAAGAAGGAAGGGATTGTTAGGCTTAAGAAAGGGGAGGAGTGGGTGGAGGATAATGGAAAAGCAGAGATACTAAATTAATACTTCTGTTCCATCTTCACCAATGAGAAGGACGGGCCAGTGCCTTCAGGAGGGAAAAGGGGTTTAGGGGAACACAGATGTAGTGATAGAGGAAGATAGAGTGAAGTAGGAGCTGCTGGCATTGAAGGTGGACAAATCACCAGGCCCGGACAGAGTATATCCAAGGGTACTAAAGGAACTGACTGAGGAGCTGGCAGGGCCACTGGCAGACCTATTTAATAGTTCACTAGAGTCAGGCGTGGTACCACAGGACTGGAGAACAGCACATGTAGTGCCCCTCCACAAAAGCAGTCCCAAAGATGACCCAGGGAATTACAGACCAGTCAGTCTGACCTCCATTGTGAGCAAGCTCATGGAGACCATACTAAAGGAAAGGTTGGTGGAATATCTAGAAGAGCATGGTCTCCAGGATACAAGGCAGCATGGGTTCATATGGGGGATTGTGTCAATAAATCTGATTGACTTCTTTGGCTATCACTAAGACAGTAGACAGGTGCCAAGCGGTTGACATCCTCTATCTTGATTTCAGCAAGGCCTTTGACACTCTGCCCCACAAAAGGTTGATCAGGAAGTTGGTGAATCTTGGGGTTCGGGAAAAGATGGTCAGAAGGGTGGAAAACTGACTGAGGGACAGAACCCAGAGGCTGGTTATGGAGGGAGAGTTATCTGGCACCAGAGAGGTAACCAGTGGGGTCCCGCAGGGCTCAGTGCTGGGGCCGGTGTTGTTCAGTATCTTCATCAGTGATAATGTGCCTATATAAGGATAACACCAAGCTCTGCGGAAGAGTGGACACAGCTGAAGGGATACAGGACCTACAGGAAGATCTGGAAAAGCTGGGGAGGTGGTCCAGGATCTGGCAGCTTGGCTTCAGTGCCAAGAAATGCAAAGTTATGCATATTGGAGCCAAGAATCCCAGGACAGAGTACTACCTGGGTGCAGTCCGAGTGTCTGCATCAGAGGAGGAGAAGGACCTGGGAGTGATGATCACTAGTGACCTGAAGCACTCCATGCAGTGCAAGACAGCAACAGCAAAGGCAAACAAAATGCTGGGATGCATATCTAGGGGGATTAGTAGTAGGAGAAGAGAGGAGGTTATACTGCCCTTGTTCAGGTCACTGGTATGGCCGCATTTGGAGTATGGAGTTCAGTACTGGTACCCACACCTCAAAAAGGACATTAACCTACTGGAGAAGGTGCAGAGGAGGGCTACAAAGATGATAGCGGGGTCAGCAGGGTAAGGCATACGAGGAAAGATTGAGGGCACTGAACATGTACTCCCTGGAAGACAAGAGACAGGGGGACATGATTGGGACCTTCAAGTACTGGAATGGGATAAATAAGGTTGATAAGAAGAGTCTCTTTAAGCTGAGTGGCAACCATAACACAGGGGGCACAGTCTTAACCTGGAGGTTGGGAGGTTTAGGAGGGACATCAGGAAGCACTTCTTCTCAGAGAGGGTGGTGGACACTTGGAATGCACTGCCAGAAGAGGTCATCTTGTTGAAGACAGTGGGCAGCTTCAAGAGAGGCTGGGATAGGCATAGGGGGAAGGTAAGGATCATGAGTAGGGAGGATGGGAGGAGTGGGGAGGGAGGGCAGGGACATTAGCTCAAGCTGTGGACCCTGCAATACGAGCAGACTTGATAGATCAAATGGCCTTCTTCTGCTGGCTTCTTCGTATGTTCGTAAGTATAACACCTACGCAACTGTTGTAAATCTAATTGCAATTTAATCCTAAATGTAAAGGGTAAATTGTTTAGGAAACCATATAATATTGTACAGTGTAAGGTGGAATGAGGTGGACTGTTTGGGGATTAAATTAAGTGCCTTCACAGGAAATACTGATTTTCCAAGACTCAGTCTTCGCCATTGCTTCATACATATGGTTTAGGGATGGAGGCACTAGGACCCCGCATGAGCTTTTTTCTTCTAGGTAGGGAGCCAATATCGGCTACTGATGCCACTCCTGCATAGTGTGTACTCACATGGCACCATGCACTAACCAGTAACCATCGTTGGCTCGCCCACGCACCTCACTTCTGTTCTTTCCACAATGGAGTACACACCTTGGGAGCGACTGCAACTCATTTCGACAGTCATCAAAAATTTCTTTTGCATCACTACCAGTAGTCATCAGTTTCACAGTGTCTGCTTTCATTTTGTTGGTTTGTACGTGATGTCACAGTTCGAGAAAAAGGGGCTGAAAAAAGACCCCATTATGCATCAGTGCCCCTGTGTGATATCGATCGTAATGAAGGACTACCATCAGGTTTGCTGGACCTGCCTTGGTCTGGAACATAATATGGATTCCTGCGATACCCGTTTTTCAGTGGACCGCCACACCCTCCAATTTGCATGCTTATGTTGGGTTGCCCGATTCCCATCTTTGAAGGCAGGCAGCTGACCCGTATCACCAAGGACAGATCTCTGGGACCTTCCACTGGGCCCCTTCACAGTATCTCTGGTACTGTGGAAGCAGAAGGTCCTCCTTGAGCTTGCCTCACCTAGGCAGCAGAGGCCCTAGGGGTGGGTCTGGTGGAAAAAAGGCTTTTTATGGGAGGCCAGCTGAGCCCCAAGTTTGTCTGTCCTGGGCAGCAGATGTCACCTCTGGTGAGGCCAAAGCGCGGGGCTCGGTCTACACTGGTGGACACCTTAGTAGCATGGCCTGGTGCTGCACCAGCTTCTGACACTGTCCATGGTGTTTGTGAGTGGGGTGGTGCCAATTGTGATGTCGGGTCCCCTTCTGGTACCATTCATAGTACCAGGAGAGGGACTGACTCCTAGGCCAGGCAGCATCCAGTTGCTGAGGTGGAGATGTTAATCTCTGACACAAGCAGCCCTTGTGGATCCAAGGAGGAGATCAGCACCACTAATGGCAACAGACATGGCACAAGTTCTGGTGTTGTTCTGGGCCCAACACCATGCATGGTGTCGGCGATGGTGCTACCTCTGGATTGATCCCCAGGACCAGCCTCTGACACCACTTGTGTTGTCAGTGGCAGGGACAGACCTGAGGTCACATCGGAACCAGCACCAGGCCTGGCACTGAGGATGGTGCCGGCAGTGGGCCAGGGGAGCCCTGTGACTGGACCACTTACTGACCTTCAGTTTGATGTTGGAGACAGCACCATCTCAGTGTCGGAGGGCAGCTGGGTTGGAGAGTTTTCCCCTAGCTCTCTGGCTGAACCCGTCACCAATGAGAAGTGAAGCTGCCTTTAGGGGACTGAATGGCACCGCTGTCCATGCCTGGGGATTCTCCCCCTATGGGCACTGATAAGGTCGTTCCTCTTCAGACAGTCAACCCTGCTTAGCTGGGTTTGCCATGGCTTTCCATAGGGCAGTGTCTGCTGAGTGTTCCTGCAGCCCAGGTATAGACCCTAGAGCATCTGGCTCTTCTCGCCGTACTGGGTCTACACCACCTCTTCCTGAACTTCCAGAAATCATGGCTCCTCTTGGGCCTCTCACCTGGAGTCAGCATGGAAACGCGGCTGGTGTGCTATTCCAATACCACACTAATGCTGACAGGGTCCAGTTCCTCCATGGTCCCTAACTTCCACCTGCTTCCAGGTCCAGTGCCTCCTTTCTGTCCACACCCCTCCTGTGAGAGCACAGAATTCTCCCTACACTTGTCCTCTGCCTCGGAGTACTAGCTGTACCAGAGAGTCCTGATGGACATGCTGAGGGTGCTGGATGTTGGCACTGTAATCACATACAGTACCCTGTCGACACAGCAGGGACTCCTAGGAGCTTTCAGTGACAAACACTGTGTCATCCCTCCCTGGCCTAGAGCCTTCGAGGAATGCTCCATTACAATTTGGAGATGTCCCTTCGCTCTCCCGCCAGCGACACCTACCAGAAGTATTGTGCACCCACGGGTTCTGTAGGCACTGTACCTTACCCCATTCTAGGGATTCAGGTCTTCCAGACCCTTGAAGAGCCTTGTTGCCCATTGCGTGACGACCTCCTAATGCTGACTCTGCTCAGAAAGTTGCTATGGGTAGGAATGCGTCCACTATGTATGAATCAGTGGTGAAGATATTCTGGAAGATCCACAATTATGGTGAGAATGTGATTTTCATTTCTTGCTTGGACAGTACAAAACCTAACTGGGATAGCACCCTGTTAGGATTAAGTTAAGGGGTTTGCAGTAACTTCTGTTTGCTGCCAGAGCACTAAAACACCTAACTTGAATAGGGCTGAAGTATAGTTCTTCTGTGAATAGGATTCACTAGCAGACACTTAAACGGTCTTCATCTGAGACAGGACAAGATTAAATTTGCATTACAGGAGGATTTGGGGAGGTTAAGTAGTTAGGTGCGGTGACTGGGGTGGCCATCTTTCATGTTTGCTCTGGAAGCATGGTGCATGTCCCCTCTGTAGGGGATTGTCAGCCCGTAATGCAGATCTTGTTGTGGCATGGCATGAAATTGACGTGTTACGTTGCAGATTGGATTGTGGACTGCAAATGCCTGCAAACCTCCCTCTCCCACAGCTGTTGTTTGGCCCAGGTGGATGAATGGTAGTGGGCAAGGGACAGGGTGCCAGTCAGACACCCAGGGGTTGGTGAGAGTCCTGAGCTAGTGATGGCTAACTGCATCTGTCTGCTAGTAAAGGCAGATCAGTCATCACTTCCCCAAAGGTACAATAAGCCAGTCACTAACCAGCCTCCAGGAACTGCCCCCAGACAACATTGGTGGGAGGGGAAGGGGCCAGGCTTGCTCAGGAAACAGGATGCATGTCCCCGCTGTAGGAGATTGGCAGCTCCTAATGCAGATCTTGTTGTGTCGTGGGACCAAATTCACTTGTTACATAGCAGATTGGATTGGGGACTGCAGATGCCTGCAAACCCCTCCTCCGAAAGTGGTTATTTGGCCCAGGTGGATGAAAGGTAGTGGTCAAAGGAGTGGATGCCAGTCAAAGACCCTCAGGTTTTGGTGAGAGTCCTGTGCTGGTGATGGCTAACTGCTTCTGTCCACTGGTAAAGGTGGATCAGTCATCACTTCCCCAAAAGGAAATTAAGCCACTTACTACCGAGTCTCCAGGAACTGCCCCCAAGACAACACTTTGGAGAGTGGGGAGGCGGGGCTTCTACAGCTTGAATGACCACTGTGGTAGGAGACTTCATTGTCAAGGGGAACGAGAAAGTTGTGTGTGCAGGCAGTCGTGGCAGAAGCAGCAGAATGCACTAATTAGATATCTTCCTGTGGTGTTGGGTAGAATGGACACCAACAGGACTGAGGGTATAGCTGCCCCGCCAGTGCAGCGGTAGGGCTTCTGTCTGCAATGCCGACAACCTGGGTTCGGAAACAGACCAGGAGAGTCGGAGGGCCGGCCAGGGGGGAGGAGAATTGAGCATCTGAGGGACTGCTGTCCTCGGGGGGAGCAGTAGCATTTGGTGCGTGGTGGGCCCCTAGAGGAGGATCAGTGACCCGAAGCTGAGTAGTCAGGGAGGTATGCTGGACGTCACACTCCATGCATTTGTCATTGCATGCCACGTCGCCCACTGGTAAAATGGCATGGAAAAAACTACTGTCCCCACTGATGATGCATCTTTTCCTGGTCCCGTTGCATCTGCCTCAATCCCTGGCTGCAGCTGAGATCAGTTTTCCATCGAGCATGGCCCAACCCCACTGCCCCACCCTGGGGGGTAAGCCAGGGAGCACTGTAACCTCAACCAATCTCCGTTGGGGGCGTGCCTTCTCGATGACCCTGCCCCGGGGGAGGGGGGAAACTTGGGAGGATTGCTAGCTTGAAGTAAGTCCTGGGGGTGAGGGACCGGAAGTTGGGGGCTGTTCAGTTGGGATAATAGCACCAAAAAGAGCAGAAAAAAAAAGATTGAGGGTATAGTCAGATGTGTGCATTGAGGGGGGGAGTAGATATGATTGTGCATTTAGGGACAAATCATCTATCCAGCCATGAGTTGGAAGAGGTTAAAGATGACTTCCATAGGCTAGAGTGGAAGTTGAGGGTAGCATTGGCATCTGTGGCCCTCTCTGAGGCCCTACCAGTGTGGGACGTGGGCAAGACGAGACAGTTGAAAGTCTGAGCTTTCAACTCATTAGTGAAGGGCTGCTGCAATGATGAAAGGTTTTGGTTTGTGGGGCACTGGGACCACTTCTGGAGTCAGGCTGCTTAGAAGGGACAGCTTTCATTTGACAGAACTGGGGGCGAGCTGTACATTGCCAGACATTTAAGCTGTGTATTTCTGTATAGGTAAAGGTACCTATGTATTGAGAGGGTAAAGCCATCTGGGAAGGGGTGTGAGGAGCATGTAACTTATGATACATGAGCTCTGCATCTGACAAACTCAATAGACTGAAAGGTCTTCTGATGAGAAACCTTTGTGCATCTATGTAGGTAGGAAGCGGGATACTAAGGCTTAGGATTTGTCTGTCAAGAAGGAAGATGTAGGGCCTAGCTAGCGCTCCCTCTTCCCCCAATCCCTGGGGACATATCAACACAGGGAGGATTGAAGAGTGCAGATAATGGGGTGGGAGGGTAACAGGAGCAGGACTGAGTAATGGACGAAGTAAAAAATTGTAGAGATAAATCATCATGGAAGATAATTAGACTGAACACTTAGCTTCTTAGTAATAAGATGAGTGGTCTACAGACACTGGCAGCTGAGGCAGGTATAATAGCTGTCACAGAGACTTAGCCTCACCAAACCACAACTGTGATCTTTCTGTCCCAGGCACAGGGTATACTCTTCAGGAGGGACAGGGAAACCAGAAAAGTGGGGATGTAGCATTGTGTGTAGGTTATACCATAAGGGTAATGAAGGAGAAATACATCGAGTTAAGAGGAGGGATGGAAAATATGTGAATTCAGCTGGTGGTAGAAGAGGAAAAAATATTCGGCTAGGAGTGGCCTGCATACCTCCAAAGTGGTCCGCAGCAGGTGACCATCTTCTAGGGGAAGAGCTCAGGAGAGCTTTCGGGATGGGGAACATGATCGTTACAGGTGATTTAAACATGCCGGATATAAACTGAGACGTTCTGGTGGCAAAGAGCACACATAGTCCAGCACAGTTGGACATTTTTCAGGAATGCTTTCTAACACAACACGTTAGGGAGCAGTCTTTTATCTAGTGTTCTCAAATCTGGATGCCATCGGTGGCCTAAGGGTTGGGGCCCCTCTAGTGACAAGCAGTCATAACGTTGTATTATAGTGTATAGTAAAATGTAGTTCTGTATAGAAGTCATCCCTTTCAAAATGCTGTTGTACCATATTTCAAAGGTCATGGAATGTGATTGTACTCTGCTGTGGTACAACAGCATTCTGAAACCTCTAGAGACTGCACAAGTCAGTTTAATTTTGAAAGCAAAAAAACTGACACATTTCACACAGTACTAAACACTATAAAAAATTCAGGATGAGCAACTTTGTGCATAACCAGTGTGTTCTGCCACCTCAGGGTTCTGATTCCCATGGACCTCTGGAGCTTTGCTCTCAAGGTCCGAGGGAATCAGAACCCCTCTGTGGCAGAACGCACTGGTTGTGCATAGTTGCCCATCCAGTATTCTCTGTTACACATACCCATTGTGTCACTGCGTTCTAGATCCAAGACTTCTGTGACTGAGCTACTGTACACTGAATGGGAGTAAGCAATGTAGACGGGGTGAAGGGGTAGAAATTAACTCTTTACAGTACTTGCACCTTAGTGCATGTAGTCAAAAAGTTAAGTGTACCAGAAACAGGTTACCTGCACTGGTAAAAAAATAAGTAAAACTGAAATTCAACTAAGGAGACAGAAAAATTCTAAATATTGTATTAATTTGGTTCACAAACTTGGTTTTCCCTAATTAGCCACTAAGAACACTCAATAAGGACATCCACACCAGGCAGATTACCCATCCTCTTTCACACACTTTTCTTCTTCACCGAGAGCCATATATGAACTGTACTAGTGATCTATGCTCTCACATTCCTGTTATGAAAACTGCCCTCAGCCTCAATTCTGGGCTCCATTCGCTGCTAAACATCATCCATCACATAGTGTTACCCCCTCCCCCCAATCGATAGACAATCCTCACAGAAAAACAAACAAAAAAAATCTGCTCTCCGATCACCCGCTCATTGTTAACTTCTCAGCAGTCACATGATCTCCTACTGCAAGCCAGGTGAGTTAACTTACTTTCAGAGACAGTGATGGTACTCTCACGTTTGGTTTCTAGAGAGACGCCCTCTCTCCTCACACACATTGCTCAGCAGTGCCAGTCACAGTGATAACCCAGGGATGTCTCTGTCAGTGTGAGGTGAGTGACTGAAAACAGGCACTTCTAGCCCAAAGCCTTCTCACTGTCCCATTGGCATAATTGGCCTGGCGATCTGTGATTCCTTCTCTCTCCTCTCCCCCATGTATGTCTAGACAAGGACTCAACACAAGCAGCTCAAGTAGTCAGAAAAAATCGCAGCTCATGCCGCCTCCTGGCTTTGCCACACTGCCATCTCCCCAGGCACCGACTGCCACTTATAATGTGGTGGCATCCCTCTAGTCTGTGTGATAAAGAGCTTTCTCCCACCCAGTCCCGCATTCTACAAGGCAGTGCAGTGACTGCCAGCGGTGCACAAGTCTCGGTCACCATACTCAGTGTTACATACACTGTGGTGCATTAAGGGGAAAAAACTACATGCACCAGCCTGTTTAGACTTGCACAGGGAACAGGTTTTATGTGTTAATTTTGACCCTAAGTGGGAGGTCATAAAAGGAGCAGTTTTTGAGGTCTCTTAAATGCCATATAAAAATGGTAGCAAGGCCTGGAAATACAAGAGGCCTGTTTGATTCACTAAGGACATTAAGGAAGCTGTATGTAGGAAAAAAAACGTGCATCAGAGCGTATAAGAAGGAACAAATGGAAGAGAGGAAGTCAGTGTACCAGAGGTGGGAACACCAGCGAAGAGAGACAATGGTGAGACAGAACTCAAACTAGCACAGGGAGTCAAGGAACGTGACAATGTCTTTTTTAGGTACATCCGGGAAAAAAGGAAGACTAACGAGGACATTGAAAGTCTGAGGAAGGATGAGGAGTGGCTGAACAATAATACTGGTAAAAAAAAAAATCTTCTAAACTGATCCTTCGTCTCGGTACTCATTGTGGAAAATGGTGGACCTCTCCGCAAGTGCTCTGTTAAACCAGTAGGTGGGGCAGGGAGCAGGAGCTGGTCATCAGCCCAGTCACTGAAGACAAAGTGCTTAAGGGGCTGAAAATTATCAAAACACCGGGCCAAGATGGGGTCCACCCAAGGGGTCTTAGGGAGGTTGGGGTGTCATTGGTGGGTGCTCTATCACTGCTTCTTAGCAACAGGACTGGTTCCTAGAGACTGGAGAGAGAGAGAGAAATGCAATTCCTCTTCCCCGGGTGGGGTGGGGGTGGATAAGGAGGAACCAGGAAACTACAGGCCAATGAGTCTGAGCTCTTAGTTAAAAACTGCTCAAGAGAATCATCATGGAGTGAATAGTGGAGTTTCTCAAGAAAAGAGAACTTCGGCATATGAGGCATCATGGCTTTGTGAAACGAAGGCCATGCCAAACTAACCTGACAGTAGATAAAGGTCAGGCTGCAGATGCCCTCTACTTGGACTTCAGCAAGACCGTTGACTTTTGCACCTGCACATGAGACTGGTGAAAAAAAATGAGAGACCAAGGAGTGAGAGAGCGCTTAGCCAACTGGATAAGAAATAGGCTCAGTGATTGGACACAAAGGGTAGTAGTAAATGAAAGTCACTCGGACCAGTGCTCTGCGACATATTCATACATACTGGAATTAAAAACTTCAAAACATAGGAAGGACACCTCGCGCTGCACTGGCGACCCGGGTTCGGGAATGGACTCGGGTCGGCGGGGAGAGGGAGGATCGAGCATCCCAGTGGATGCTCTCCTTCCTGGGGGAGGGATACCAGGGGTACCAGGAGGTACCCGACGTCCCGAAGAGAGCCGGTGGAAGCACGGGCTCTCAAAGGTCTCTGTCGGCTCCGTATGGTGGAGTCGGGAAGGGGGAGACGCTGTTGGGCACTTGGGAAGCAGACGTGCGTCAGCACGTCACTCTCTGGATGTCAGTCCTCGTGCCAGCGCCTCTAGGGGTTGGGTGGGGAAACAAGGAAATCAGGGAAAAAAGCCCTCTTGGTCCTAGATGAAGACCGATCAGTGCCTCCCAGGATCCACAGGACTACAGGCAGACCTCTCTGTGTCAAGTTCTCCTCCAGTAAGGTTGAGGAAGGTTCGTCCTCACCCCACCCAGGGGGGATTGCTGGGAATCAAGGTAATACAGGGGAGAACAAGAGAGCACTCTAGGGGCAGACTCAGAGTCGGTGTTCCGGGGAGGTTGATCAGTGGTCCGAAGGAGTGGACCAAGGGGGTAGAGTAGGTGGATAAAAGGAGGTGTGCAAGCACCACAAAGTAAAAAAAAAAAAAAATAGGAAAGGGACCTTGAGTCAATAATCAGCCACAGTCTCAAGCTATCAGCTCAGTGTAATGGGGCATATTTAAAGGACGTCCAGATGCTGTGCTGCATTGGTAGGGGAATCACCAGCAAGAGGTGATCCTGCCCCTGTATACAATATGTCCCTTGTGAGACTGCTCTTCCTGAGGAAGAATGAATACTCGAAATCACTGGGGCTTGTCATTGTGGTCAGTTGTTTTTTCACACAGTTGGTGTTTTTGAAGTGTAGTGTAGTAAATGCACTATTACCAAGCTGCTGGAGTGCTCATTTTTTAATTTTTTTTATTTATTGTCCTTCATATTTCTGAGCACCCACTTCCCTGAGAGTGCTCCCAGTCCTTCTGTTCGTTGTGAGACTGCACCTGGAGTATTGTGCACAATTCTGGAGGCTCCACTTCAAAAAGGACCATGACTGCTTGGAGACGGGACACCAGAATGATTCAGGAACTACAAGGAAAGTCATATCAGGAGAGGCTGGGCAGCCTAATTATGTACTCACTTGAACAAAGAAGAGAGAGGGGAGATGTGATAGAAACGTTCAAATATCTCAAAGAGATAAACAAGGTGGACTGGAATGCATTATTCAGACACACTGAGTGGTCATGCATGACAGGACACAAGTACAAACTGATCAGAGGCAAATTTAGGAGAGACTCTGAAGTATTTCTTCACAGAGAGTGCGGTGGACAATCTGAATCACCTACCAGTTGAACTGGTAAGGACATAGTCCGTGGATGTAAGGTGAGATGGGACAGGCACAAGGGGCTAGTAGCTGTGTGTGGTGGGTGGGAGGTGAAGTCAAAAAACAGGCAGAGCTCACAGAAGGGGCTCAATCTGAAGCTGCACAGCAGTAGGCTGCAGTGGTACTAAGGGAGAACCAGGGCAGACTAGATGGCCTTGCATAGATACATAGATGTTGACGGCAGATAAGGGCCTACGGCTCACCTAGTCTGCCCATGTACTTTACTTCTTCAAGGTTCTCTAGAACTAAGTTGTCCCCTTCCCCCGACTACTGGGATCCCCTGATGCCTATCCTATGCATTCTTAAATCCTGTACTCATTTCAGCCCCTACCGCCTCCACTGGCAGGGTGTTCCATTTTTCCGCCACCCTCTCCATGAAGAAATTCTTCCTCACATTCCCTCTGAACCTCCTTCCTTCCAGTTTCATCCCATGTCCCTTAGTCCTAGAACATCTTTTCCTATAAAAATTGTGTTTTCCTGCACCTTGTTCTCCCCGTGAGGTACTTGCATGTCTCAATGATATCCCCCATCTCCCTCCTCTCCTCCAGGGAGTACATATTTAAGTCTTTAAGCCTGTCCTTTGGATACTTTGGATGACTGAAAACAAAGTATGCCAAAGTTCCATTTAATTGCCTCCCATAGCATAAGTGGGTATATTATGTAATGCCATCCATAAGGAAGGCATGACACCCATTTTTAAAAGATTCAAAAGGTGGCACAGTTACTAAATGGCTTGGTAAACTATTCCAGATTCTGGAAGCTCGAACCATAAAACAGTTGTATCTCTTTATAGTATTTGTTCTAGGTATCATTAACTGTCTATTATGTGATCTGAGATTATTATTCCTCAGTTTAAACCTTAAACCACATTGTGTCTTTAACCCTTGATCTTGTAAAATTTTAAAGAGGAGCAGCAAATCACCCCTTATCCGACGTGTCTCTAATGAAAATAAATGTAATGATTTGAGAATATCCTTGTAACTTAATGTTGCCAGACTGGGTATAGATTTGGTAACTCTTCTCTACGTTTCGTTCCAGTAGATTGATATCACGCCTATAGTAAGAATTCCATATGGGGAGCCGTAATCCAATTGAGAAATAACTGAAGTCATGTACAGTCTCATAATACAGTAACTATTCTGGGGTATAAATGATCATTTTATTGATTGAATCAATCTGTTTGCGGTCAGCACAATATGTCTACAATGATTTACTGACATAAGCTTGTTATTTATCAGTATACCTAAATCTCTTTCATTGGCAACCGATTTGATAACCTGACCTCCTAAAATATATATGAATTTATAATCTTTATGCCCAAAGTGCAAGACTGTGCACTTAGATGCACTGAATAACATCTTGTTAATGGTAGCCTAGTTTTCAAGATGTCGTAAATCCTGGCATAGTGCAAGATATTGTTCAGAAGTGTTGACTGCACCCCCCCCAGTTTTGTATCGTCTGCAAACTTGGATAAGGTGCTATTAACACCCAAACCCATGTCACTAATATATAGCCCAAATAAAGTAGGACCGTGAACAGAGGCCTGAGGGACTCTGCTGTCAACATGTATGTCATTAGAGAGTTGTCCATTCACTTTTACAATTTGACTCCTATTAGACAGCCAGTTATATATCCAGTATTACAAGATTTTGCTGATACCCATATTTAATAGTTTATTAATAAATCATGTGTAACAGTATCGAATGGCTTACCAGTCTCAAGCAGGAGTACATCAACTGGTTTACCTCTGTCGATATTGTCACTAACAAAGTTATAGAATGTAGTAACAAGATTAGTTGAGCATGACAACCCTTTTCAAAAACCATGTTGAGTACGATCATCCAAACCAAGGGTTTTGGTGTCCTTATCTAGTTCCTTTTTAATTAGCGTCTCCATTAATTTACAACACGCACCGATGATAGACTTTTCGGTCTGTAATTAGCCACATTAGTTTTTACACCTTTTTTATGTATATGAATTACAATGGCTTTTTTCCAAGTAGACAGAACCATGCCGGTGTTTAAGGACCTGTTTATAAGTACAGTTAGAGTATAAGACAAGACATTGGCTAATTCTTTCAGAAATTGGGACAGAATGTAATCAGGACCTGTAGAAGTCGTAGATTTGAGATTTTAAAGTTCACATAGAACTTCAGCTCCGGTAAATACAATATATTGACTTATGTCAAGATTAACAGAAGAGGACTACAATAATGATTATTGAATATTGAACTAAAGTAAATATTAAATTGTGCAATATCTTGTTCATTACTAATAAGTTCACCATTAATCATAAAGGATGTTATTTTGAGTTATGTTTATTGTTATTTAGTTAGGCATAAAAACCTTTACAATCTTTTTTGTGGGATAGCTTAAATTCTAATTTTAAGTTTTCTTTTTTGATTCATTTCTTGAGTTTAGACTTCTTTTTTACAGGTAAATTTATGTGCAGTGTATGGATTCTTTTTATATCTGTAAAATGCCTTAGTTTTCTTACCTATTTGCCTTTTAATTGACTTAGTAAACCATCTAGGTACTGTACCCTTTTTATTAGATTTTTGACGTATAGATACAAACTTTGTAATAGCACTGTTCATTATCTGCTGAAACCTTCCCCACATTTGTTCCAGGTTAAGATCTCTGAATATATCATTCCAGGCTAAAGCTCCTAAAACATGTTTTAACTTATCCCAATTGGCATGTTTATAATCATAGATTTTAGAACTATTTTTAACATTAACTGTATGCGTGGAGATGGTGCACTCAATCATACAATGATCACAATTACCTAAGTGAGGCAAAACTCTGGAACTATGAACCCTACCTTGCATATTAGTAATTATTAAATCTAATATATTGGCTTCTCTAGCGGGTTCAGAAATAAGCTTTCCACATACAATTAAAGTATAAAGGAAGTCTCTTTTGGATTCATTTTGACCATTAAATGTCTTCCAATTAATTCCCAGGGCATTAAAATCGCCCACGACAACTATATCCCCTGTACATGACATGAGTTCAGTTTCATGTATTATAGCATTATTATACTTTGTCACTATTAGGAGGTCTATAGCAAGTACCTAAGATAATCTTAGGGGAATTTGGAAAATTTAGGGTTACCAAAAAAGTTTCAGTTTTTACATCATGTTAGTCACTAAAGGTGATCTCGTAACATTTAATATTATCTGATATGTAGCAGCATACACCACTACCTTTCCTGTTTTCTCTATTTTTGAAGTAAAGCTGGTATCCTGGAATATTATTTATCTATTTACGTGATTCATCCCACCATGTTTCTGTAATACAAGCAATATCAATATGCTTCTCCCTTAAGTATATTTCCAACTCCATGAGTTTTGTAAAGTTTAAACTCCTAGCATTGATGTTTAATAGTCTACAGTGTGAAAATTGTTTTGGTGGGAGCGTTGTTGGAATTCCCCTATCCCCCCTAGTAACTAGTTTAAATCCTTAGATATTATTTCATCAAAAGACTTCCCAAGTTTAGTTGCTCCATATCTTAGGTTTTGTGATGTAATCCTTGCACCATCTTGGTTGCCCTCCTCTGAACTGCCTTCACCCTATGTCCTTACGTAGGTAAGGCCTCCAGAACTGGATACTGTACTAGTGGTGTGACCTCACTAGTGTCTTATATAGTGGAATTATGACCTCCATTTTCCACCTGGTGATACCCCTGCCTATGCAACCCAGCATCCTGTTTACTTTTCTTGCTGCCTTGTCACACTGACTCCCTACCTTGAGGTAATCAGAGATGACAACCCCTAGGTTCCCTTTCCTGCTTGGTGTATTCTGTAGTCTCCCTTCCCCCCCCCCCAGCTGATAGGATGTTCCTGTATTTTTGTGCCCCATATGCATTATTTTGCATTTCTTTGCGTTAAATCTCAACTGTAACTCAATCTCAGACTTGAAGTCTTTTGTGGCTGTGTTCTGTTTGCAACATTACTGCTTCCTTTCCCTGCCGAAATGCAAAGCAGGTTACAAAAAAAAATAGTAAAAAAAAAAGGCACAGGATAAAACACAGTTAAACATAGACAATAAAATAGCTGGCACAGTGGTGTGGAGGGCTGAGGCATCTGTGCCTTACCTCCTGCCATGCCGGCAACCTGTGTTCCCAGTGCGAGCAGGCCGCGGATGGTCAGCTGGGAAGGGAGAAGATCGAGCATGAAAGGACTGCTCTTCTCCTCCAGGGAAGGAGGATTTGTGCTCCCGCTGAACTACTGCCCCTGGGTGGAGGCCCGAGGGTAGTGCAAGTCTGTGGGCACCAAGGAAGGGAGGATGCTGTGGGTCTTCCGCAGATGTGAGCGCACCTCCACATACGCACTTCTGGTGTGTGCGCCCCAGCAATGGGGATGGGAGGACAAAAATGGAGGAAAAATCCCTGGCTGTGGGTGATGACTGACCCTCTGCAGGCTTCACACCCGCAACCAGGCAGAACTCTGGAGGTAAGTCCTGGTGATACTGGGGTGATGGGGTTGGGGGGGTCGGTCTGAAGAGGCAGCTAGGGGCGTAAAGGAGATAAAAACCTATATGAAGAAAAATATAGATAGTAAAAAAGATAAATCTCAGCATCAGAGATAATTTTTTCCTCTCTAGCTCTCTTTTTTGGGTCATAATCTAAGAGCAAATTGCATCCTTCTAACACTGTCCCTATTGGTGGCATCACACTCATGGGTCCTGCCCACACCAAACTGATTACAGTGGTACTGGCCATTAGCCAGCCTACAACTGTACAAATAAAACTAAGATTCAGGCTGAAAAGGTGCTTTACTGAGCACTAGATACTGTGCACAAAGTGGGCTTAGTCAGTGGATACTGTGAAAGGGTGCCCCCCCCTTTTTTTTCCTTTTTGAAGTGCCTATTGGGTATAGGTCTGGAGATCTGTGTTTCTGGACACAACTTAGGGCTGCATTTGTTGTTATGTTCTCTGTTTGTTCGTTTGGCTGGCCACCCACTTTGTTGGTATGTCTTATTCTGAATTATGTGTTATACCCTTTTTAATTTTTTTTTATGTGCAGTCCGTTTGTTGATTCTAGTGACATAAATTCCAGTGTTTGTTTTTCTCAGATGCTAACCTAGCTAAGCAGCTATCGTGTAAAACATTCTAGTCTCCCTAATAGAACCACTGCGCTCTTTCTGTAAAACTGACATGAGCAGTCCTATTGCGAAGAAGCATTCCAGCTTCACTGATAAAAGAAACCGAGCCCCTGTAAGGATTATGCCGAATACAGGCACGTCTTGCAGACCAGAGCAGTTTGCCTCCGAATTGTAATAAGTTGAAGTCTGAGTAGCTTGTAATGTCAGCAGGTAACCAGAAGCCACCGCCCGGAGAAAGTTTGTTTTTACTTCTCCTCAGTGGTACGGCTAATCGTAGTGGGTTCCCCTGTTTCTGCTGCTCGAATGTGCTCTCTTTCGCACAGTAAAGTAAGCTTCGCTTGTACAGTCGTTAGAAGGAGAATTCCCTGCACAGCTTCTGTAAGCTAGATTTATTTGTTGATAGTAATTATGTTCAAGCTTGCCATGTCTTTGTTTTGCAAGCCTAGTGTTGTAGTCTCTCGCGGTTGGGTAAGCTGTAAAAACACCCCTCAGTACACCAGCTCCTCGGTCTGTGACTATAGAGCCAGCCGGATGCTTTTGCTTCGTATTTATGTTACAGCTGATGGAGGCGATGCTTACTGAGGCCTCACTAGAGCTAATTATCGAATACAGAGAGTTTTATTCCGTTTCAGCAATGTGCACATTATGGATCCATTGAATAAAGAATGTTTTGGCTCTCTTACAAATGAAATGTATGTAAATAAATGAAATATGTTAGAAATGTGAAATAAGGGGAGGAGTCAACATATCACATGGTGCTGTCTGTGTGTATATTCCCTGTTAGTCAGTTCGGTAGACAGATAGTGGAAAGGTGTTGATGGAGAAACACCTAGTACTAGCTAGCCTTTTCTAGCTATGTATGTGATCTTTGTTTATTAGACTAACTTTGATTTCTGTTTCTCTTTAATTTTTTTTGCCGAAACTAAGTCTGCTATTAATTTTGTTCTGTTGAAAATAAATTGAATTATTTCTGCTCAAGTCATTACTGCCTCTTGGTCCATCATTCCACCCACAGCCTTTCACACGTGGTGGCAGTGGTGGGATCTAGTGAGTTTTGATGCCTTCTGGAGGGTCTGGTATATGGCCCAGATGGACTAATTGATGCAACGGGACAAGGCGGAGACCTTTCCAGGGTGTGGCAGAGCTACAAGGTCCTTGGTGAGAAAATTTCAGATACCTTTATTGCCCGGTTTGGACCCTGTAGACCGGAAAAAAGGAGGCAAAAAGAGAAGCTGACGGTGTACAAATGGAGGATGTCAAGCCAGAGGAGGGAGCGCAAGCCAGTGGGGGTGAGCCTGAAGAAGAGAGCCCGCCAGATGACACCAGTGGCTATGCATCCGGCAGGTAGAAATGGAGAGACAGAGGGAGAGAGATCGGAAGGAGAGTGAAGCTCGTTGGACAGACACGTTACGTGCCATCCAGATGTTGGGTACTGCTAGACCCCCTCCAGGGGGTGGACAGAAGGACATAAAACTGGTAAAGTTATCAGAAACTGATGATATCGAGGCTTACATAATGACTTTTGAACAAGTGGCCACAGCCTGCTCATGGCCACGAGACCATTGGTTAATCCGGTTAGCCCCTACCTGACCAGTAAGGCCCAACTGGCCTATAGCCACATGGACATTTTGCACACCAGTGACTATGATCGGGTTAAACAAGCTATCCTGAAAAGATACGACATCAGTACTGAGACATATAGGCAGAGGTTTCGCTCTTATCGTTTCCAGACTGCTGACAATGCCCAAGATGCTTTTACTCTGTTGAAACATTTATGTATTAAATGGTTACTACCAACAACTAGAAATGTTGACCAGATCATTGAAGCAATCATTCTGGAGCAGTTTATAAGGATTTTACCGCAGGATGTTCAACTATGGGTAAAAGAGCACCACTCAGAGGCCGCAGATGTGGCCATCTGTCTCACAGAAGATTATTTAACAGCAAGGCCACACAGACAAAAAGATGTGATGAGATCTCCAGCACAGCATCCTACAATAAGACCTTCTACTAGCATTCAATCCAATAGTAGTTTGGGAACCAAATATAATAATAAGCCTTGCAAGAGTTATAATCCTGACATAATATGTCATGACTGTAAAGAAAAGGGACATATTGCAAGATTCTGCCCCAAGAGGAAAATAGAATCTACACACTTGGCCCTTGCCAATTGGGGCCATTACCTAGTGTCTGTACAGATTGGTGAACAGGTGGTCTCTGGCCTTATAGACTTACATGCCTCTTTGACGGGAACTAAACCAGTAGCGGGAGGGCCAACAAAGGGAGTGACTTGTATCCATGGTGACACCCATCAGTATCCACTGCGAGAAACTGTGTTGCAAATCAGTGGGCGGAGTCAAACCATGGAAGTGGGAATAGTGTCCCATTTGCCTGTGCCGGTTGTGATCGGCCATGACTTTCCACATTTTTAAACCTTGTTTACTACCAGTATCAGTGCAGTGGTCACCAGAGCACAGGCTAAAAGAGAGAAACAACTGGAACACTTATTTCATTTTGACTCTGATATATATGGTGCTCCAGGAAAAGAAAGGAAGTCCCGAAGAAAAAAACACAAAGAGAAAGAACAATGTACAATTACTAATAAAAAGGACACTGCAGAATATGTTAATGTAACTCCTGTCGATACTAAGTGTATTCAGGGATTTGAGTGTGGGGATTTAAAAGGGCAAAAGAGAGGATAATAACTTTTGCTCATTTCTTTTCACAGGTGGGAACAGCTACCAAGGGGTCTCAACAAAATGTTTATAGGTTAGAGAATGACTTGTTTTATAGGGTATGTACCAGTCCCAGGAACGAAGTGGTAATAGAGCAGTTAATGGTGCCGTATTCCTATAGAAATAGACTCTTGGAAATAGACCATGATGTACCCTTAGCTGGACACTTAGGTAGGGACCGTACACTTAGTCGCTTGCTTCATCGATTCTACTGGCCTGGCATTCACGAACAGGTGGCGGAGTGTTGTAAAAGCTGTGGTGAATGCCAGAAAGTAGCCAAGACTGGATGTAAGGACATGGTGCCCCTCCTCCCACTGCCTCTGGTTACTGATACTTTTCAAAGAATAGCTATGGATGTTGTTGGTCCCCTGCCCAAGAGTGGCAAAAGGAATCACTTTATTTTAGTGGTTGTAGACTACGCTACTAAATATCCCAAAGCTATTCCCCTTCGAACTGTGACTGCTCCTAAAATAGCTGATGAGTTGGTAAAAATCTTCAGCTGCATGGGAATTCCTAGGGAAATTCTAACCGATAGGGGTGCTAACTTTTGTTAAGGTCTGTTGAAGCGCTTGTACCAAGCCCTTAAGATAGAAGCTTTATTTACTACACCGTATCATCTGCAAACAGGTGGGCTGGTTGAGCACTTCAACCAGATATTGAAGACAATTTTACAAAAATATGTCCAGGAGGAAGGGAGCAAGTGGGACACTTACCCCGCCATATTTAATGTTTGCATACAGGGAGGTTCCCCAGGCTTCGACAGTTTACTCACCTTTTCAATTGTTATATGGCCGGAATCCCAGAGGTCCCTTGGACATCATTAAAGAGAAGTGGGAAGATGGAAAATTAGAGAAGGAGATTCTCCCATTGGAATATTGGCAACAGTTACGCCAACATCTGAGTATGTACAAAAAGCACATCAATCTAATCTAGATCATCATCTGAAACAGAAGATGCATTACGATAGAGGGACAGGGCATAAGGAATTCATAGAGGGGGATAACATGTTACTCCTGTTACCATCTTCAGACAACAAATTGTTCATAAAGTGGCAGGGCCCATATGAGATAATAAAACGCGCTGGTCCTGTAACCTATGAGATAGAATTACCAGAGAAAAAAATTATTTATCATGTCAGTTTATTAAAGCCCTGGTTGGAAAGACCTCCCCCACCTTTGCAGTTACGTTCACCCCAAACCTTCTGAAAGTGAACTACAACTTGCATATCAAAGGTTAGATGGCATAGGAGAACTGGGGGACATCACAATAAATCCGGACCTAACAACCCACCAGGCTGTGGAACTGAGGGAATTGTTACATACCTATAAGGATACGTTTACAGGGACCCCTGGGAGGACAAAGGAAGCTGTGCATCATATACATTTACCCCACCACTTACCATCAGACAGAAGGCTTATAGACTCCCTGAAAGGCTTAAAAAAGATGTTATAAAGGAAATTAACAAAATGCAAGGTTTAGGTCTGATTGAACCTTCTCACAGTGATCAGAGCTTCCCTATGGTGGTTGTCAGTAAGAAGGAGGGGGGCATTCATATATGCCTCGATTTTAGACGTCTAAACGCTGTTTCTAAATTTGATAGTTCTAGGGACATGGATATGCTGTTCATGCACACTTATTGGCAGGTTCCTTGCCGCTTTAAATCTTGCCGGAAGGTCTTCAAGCTAGCTCCTCCCACCCACCCGGGTGGTAAAACTCTCGGCTCCGCCCCATGACGCCAGCTCTTCCTTACCGCTTGGAAGCTCAGGTTCCCTCCTTAACGCTCTGCGATTAAGTTTTGGGCCTAAAATCCTTCGGTTTAAAAAGAGAAAAAATTTTATAACTTTCTCGGTCTTCTTCCTTCGCGGCTGCGATGGACAAATCGACTCCTGGATTTCGGAGATGTCCCTGTGGGCAGAAGATGTCTCAGACGGACCCGCACTCCATGTGCGTTTATTGCCTTGGCCAGGCGCACGACCCTCAGGCTTGCGACCTGTGTTCCTCCTTCTCGGTCTACGTCCTCAAGGACCGTGCTGCCCGCTTACATCTGGGGCATCCCGAAGCAAGATTTCCTCGGTCAAATCAAAGAGGCCCGACTGGCGGTTTCCTGGCTGTTATGGATCCGCCGAACAACTAGAGAGGTTGGTCGCCGAAGAGCAGGCGGCTCAGGCCGCGCTTCCTCTTCTGCGGCCTTTGTCCCTCTATCGCCGGCACCTCATATTCAGCTTCCTTTAGTGGCTTTGCTTGACCCTCTCAACTAAAGGCGAGGTCCTACTTCTTCGAGTGCGTTTCATCGGTCGGAAGAAGTCTAAGAGTAAGTCTCATCGCCGCGCCTTGGGAGTGGAAAGATCCTCCCTCGCCGACAATCGACTCGTCGACTCTCGGCTTCGCCACTGGCTTTCACGGTGCCCCGCCAGGCCAGGTGACTGAGACTCCGCTTGACGAGGCCTAGATTTTCTCGACCCGTTAGATGGTTGTCGGCTGGAGAAGCCGAGATTCCTCCTCCCCGTTCCCCGGTGAGGGATGAGGATATCGTCGGCTCTCCCGTGCGGTGAATCAGGGCCGTCGGTTTGCCGACCAAACCGAGGATCGCCGATCCTCGGCTCCCGCCTCACCGACCTCGGCCTAGCCGAGATTCTCGATCTCGGTCTCGGACATCTCCGCGGTCCAGCGTTCCCGTCAGGCATGAGCGGTCGGTCTCGGCACGGCAAAAGCCTTTGTCGCTGCTCTTCCTCTTCTTCCTCCTCGGCCGAGGAGGAAGGCTTCGGCGTGGCTACGCATCCCGAGACCCTCGTGGCAACAATTTTTCTGGCCAATAAGCTGGCTCAGGCCTCTTCGGCCATTAAGTGGTTGCCACCGGACCAGGTAGTGGTCGAGGAGCCTATTTCCAGGCCAGTTGTCCGACCTGTTCCGGCTGCCCCACCAATTGTGGTGGAACTGCCTCCACCTCAGCCGACAGCTGGGGCTCCGACGAAAGAATCGCGGTTGGCCCAAGGCCTTCCCCGTAGGCTGTCGGTCACTCTCACGCCTGACAAGCCTCGGCAAGTGGAGGGTGGCTCAGGCTTCAGGCAGCTATTCGACAACTCGTCGGAGTCGGATGACTCCTCCCTGTTCTCCAAGCGCTTTGACTTGGAGTCCTCTGGGGGGCAGTCAGTGGACGATAGCCCTTCGTCCTTCCTAGGACTTCTTAGGCTCATCTCAGAATCCACTGGGATGAAGCTTGAACCCGTATCCAAACGGGCCAGATATCCCCTCACCGAGATTCTGGACCGAGGGGATTCTCCCATGGAGGCCTTTCCAGTGGCCGAAGCCATTGTCGGGCCAGCCCTGGAACTTTGCAGCGTCCGGCTTCCTGTCCTCGCCCCGGCCAGGATGGCCAGGAAGATTCACGGTTACTGGCTCTCTGTCCGGTTTTCTGAACACCCCTCGGCTGAAGGGCTGGTCACGGACAGTGTTTTCCGGCGTGCCGGTAATGCCAGGGACGTGGACAAACCGCCCGACAAAGAGTCCAAGAAATTAGACTACTCGGACGGAAAGTGTATGCTGCCTCTTCTCTCGGCCTTCGTCAGGCCAGTTCGGCCGTCCTCATGGCACATTTCTCCCATGCCCTGTTGGGTTCCGTGGATGAGGCGGTCCCTCATCTTCCCGCTGACCTGCAGACTACGGTCAAGCAGGTGCGGGATCAGGGCAGGGCAGTAGCCAAACAACAGCTCCAGACTGCTCTGGATATAGGAGACTCATGTGCCCGGTCAGTGGCGGCCGCTGTGGCCATGCGTCGGCGGGCGTGGCTGCGAATATCCACCTTTACCGCGGATACCCAGCACAAGCTTGCGGACGTTCCTTTCCTGGGAACAGACCTGTTCGGCCCTGGAGTGGAAGGCCACCTCCAGAGGATCGAAAAATCCAATGCCACCTTGGATTCGGTCTCGTCCGCGCAGAGGGACAAGGGTCATAAGCCCCAGTCTAAGCCCTTTCGTCCCTCTACTCCCGCCGCACGCCCGGCCCAACAACAGCGTCAGGGCCAGCAGGCTAGACCTTGGTATTCAAGCCCAGCCATCGGCTTCCTCTAATAGGAAGCAAGGAGGAAAGGCCTGGTGGTCCCCAGGCCGGTCCTTCCTCCAAGCCTGCTAAGTGATGGGCTGAGGTGTCACCCCATCCCCATCACTCGCCCTGGTTCCCCCGTGAGGGACGCTCCGACACTCCTTCCGCCTGGTCTGCTGTTACCACGGACAGGTGGGTTTGGAGGTGGTGGAAGAAGCCTGCCTCTGGAATTCGAGCAGGCTCCACCCCTTCAGAGCCATCTTGTGGGACTTTGGGGTCCCAAGACTCTACAGGCTCGTCGAGCCGACATCGCCTCCTCCTTCAGAAAAGGGTGATAAAAGAGATGAGAGGACCTTCACCAGAACCAGGGTTCGTGTCCAGGTACTTCCTGGTCCCGAAACAGGCGGCTGGCTGGCCCCATCTTAGACCTACACGACCTGAACAAGTTCCTAAGGTCTCGAACCTTCAGAATGGTCACTCTGGCTCAGATAATACCATCTCTGGAACACGTGGTGGTTCTGTTCTCTGGACTTCCAGGGCGATTCTTTCACGTCCCTATCCGTCCGTCTCATCAGAGATTCCTCCGCTTCAGAGCGGAGGGATCCCTCTTCGAGTTCCAGGCCATGCCCTTCGGCCTTTCTTCAGCTCCCAGGGTCTTCACCAAATGCATTGCAGCGGTGACAGCCTTCCTGCGGCGCCGAGGGGTCCGGGTGTACCCTTACCTGGATGATTGGCTGATAGCAGCCCCCTCCAGGTTGGAGGTGGAGCGGTCCAGAAATCTGGCCCTCTGGGTTTGCTCTCAACTGGGCCTCCTGGTCAACGAGGCCAAGTCGGAACTCGAGCCGAAGCAGGTGATATCCTTCATCGGGGCAGAGCTCAACTCTCTTCGAGCCAGAGCACGGCTCCTGGCGGACAGGGCCGAGGTTCTACCTCTTTGCCCAATCATTTCTGGTTGGGCAATCGCGCCCTGCCTGGGACTTCCTGCAACTCCTGGGTCTTATGGCGGCCTGTACCAGCGTAGTCCGTTGGGCACGCTGGCACATGCGCCCCCTCCAGTGGGGTCTGGCCGGCCAGTGGTCACAGCGTTGCGACCCTCTGGACCAGCGCGTGTGGACGACCCAGGAGATGTGGAACGCTCTCCAGTGGTGGACCGTTCCATCCCATCTGCAGGAGGGTATCCGTTTGTCCACCCCGAGCGGTCAGTCTCTCTATCGACCGACGCCTCTTTGATGGGTTGGGGTGCCCATCTGGGGGAACACCGAGCGCACGGCCTCTGGTCCCTGCGGGAGTCCCGATGCCATATCAACCTGCTGGAGCTCCGTGCGGTCCGCCTAGCTCTCACCGCCTTTGCTCCGTTTCTCCGGGGTCAAGTGGTCTGAGTCCAGACGGACAATACCACGACCATGTACTATCTAAACCGCCAGGGCGGGACGCGCTCCTTGCCTCTATGCAAGGAAGCTCTCTGCATCTGGTCACTAGTGCGCAGCCTGGAGGCGGATCTCCTGGCCATTCATGTGGCAGGAGCCTCCAACACCCGGCCGTGCCTGAGCCGGATAGGGGCTGCATCGCATGCAGTGGTCTCTCCTGCGGAGATAGTACAAGACCTGTTCTCCCGCTGGGGCCACACCTCTGGTGGATCTGTTTGCCTCAGGAGAGCATGAAGCTGAGGCTGTTTCATGCCGCCCCCTCAGCAGGGGCTCGCTGCAGGGGATGCCTTTTGAGGCCGTGGACCCCGGTTCTTTTTATGCTTTTCCCTGCCTCTGATTCACAGGGTCCTGCTGAAAGCGAGGAGGCAAGGCGAGGTGATTCTGATAGCCCCAGACTGGCCTCGCCAGTTCTGTACCCAGATCTCCTCAGTCTCAGCTCCAGGACTCCGCGCGCTTCCAGCTCGCCCGGACCTGCTCTCAGTCAGTCAGGGAAGGTGTTCCATCCGGACCTTCAGTCCTGCACCTGACGGCCTGGTTCCTGAGTGGCTAGAGTTCCAGGCCTTGGGTCTTTCGACGAGGTCCTCAACGCGTTGAGGCGTCCCGTGAGAGTCGACCAGAAAATGCTATGCCTTCAAATGGAAGAGGTTCTCCATTTGGTGTCGGAAAAGGGTTGGACCCTTCTCGTGTCCTGTGGCGAGCATTTTGGACTATCTATGGTCCCTATCTAGTCAAGGGCTTGGTCAGCGACCTTAAGATGCACCTGGCAGCCATTTCTGCTTACCGGGCGCGGGCCGGTCAGCAGTCAGTGGCGCAGGAAAAAGTGGTCGGGCGCTTTTTCAAAGGCCTTGATCACATTTCCCCTCCAGTGCGGGAACCCCCACCTCCGTGGGATTTACTGCTGGTACTGGCAAAGCTCATGGGCAAGCTATTCGAATCAATGCACAGGTGTGGTCTCCCCACCTGTCGTGGAAAACCGCCTTCTTGGTGGCTATCACGTCAGCCAGAAGGATGGGAGAACTCCAGGCGCTGAGCATCGGTCTCCTTACCTGGTCTTCCACAGGGACAGAGGTTGTCTCACGCCCCACCGAAATTCCTTCCGAAGGTGGTGTCGGAGTTTCACCTTAATCAGGTATTGACTCTGCCGGTGTTCTACCCCAATCACACCTCGGAGGCCGAATATAGGCTCCATACTCTGGACCCTAGAAGGGTGCTCGCTTATTATAAGGAGCGCACGGCTGAAATTCGGGGAGAGGTTCGCCAGCTGTTTGTCACCTACGCTGAAGCCGCACCTGGCAGACCTGCAGCCAAGCGGACGATAGGCAGATGGGTCACCTCCTGCATAAATCTCTGCTATGAGTTGGCGGGCATGGAGCCTCCCAGAGGGATAAGAGCTCATTCTACCCGCCATACTGCTGCATCGGTGGCTGCTTCCAGGGATGTCCCTATCCAGGAAATCTGCAGGGCTGCTACCTGGAAGTCAGCACACACCTTTATTTCCCACTACCACATCGACCTTGAGTCACGCCGGGATGCTGGTTTTGGGGCCTCGGTTCTCCAATCTCTGTTGCCCAAGTAAGTATGTAGGGGGTGTGAGCCTTGCCTCCCTCCTCCCGGAGAACTGCTAGGAGTCTGCCAATAAGTGTGGATGAACAACATATCCATGTCCCTAGAAATACAGGTTACTCACCTGTAACAGGAGTTCTAGGAATGGTATATGTTGTTCATCCACACGAACCCACCCGACCTCCCCGGCTTCGACGCACAACCTGAGCTTCCAGCGGGCCAGATCTGGCGTCATGGGGCAGAGCCGAGAGTTTTACCACCTGGGTGGGTGGGAGGAGCTAGCTTGAAGACCTTCCGGCAAGATATAAAGCGGCAAGGAACCTGCCAATAAGTGTGGATGAACAACATATACCATTCCTAGAACTCCTGTTACAGGTGAGTAACCTGTATTTACCTGATGCCGTGAATTGATGACATCCTTGATCACATAGAAAATGCCAAGTACATTAGCACCCTAGATTTAACTAAGGGTTACTGGCAGAGTCCCCTTGACAAGGATGCCAGAGAGAAAACAGCATTTAGCACTCCCTTAGGGTTGTTCCAATTCACTGTGATGCCCTTTGTTTTACATGGTGCCCAGCCACCTTCCAAAAGATGATGGACAACATTTTAATACCACACTCTTCCTATAGTGCAGCATACTTCGATGACGTCATAATTTTTAGCCCTTCTTGGGAAGAACTTTGTGTCATCTAAGTTTGGTTTTGTTCGCCATTACTAATGCTGGATTAACAATTAATCCAACCAAGTGCACATTAGCAACGCAAGAAACCAAATATCTTGTGTTTCAGATTGGGAATGGAGTATTAAAACCCGAAATAAGGCGAGTGCTGTAGCTAATAGCCCTAGACTGATTACAAAAAAAGATGTAATATCATTTCTAGGTCTAGCTGGCTATTACCGGTGCTTCATTCCTAACTTTTCCACGTTGGCTGGCCCACTGACTGATTTGACAAAAAAAAATAAGCCAGATAAAGTAACTTGGACTCAGGACTGTGAAGAGGCCTTTCATTCCATTAAAGCTCATTTATGTTCCTCACCCATTCTGATTGTGCCAGGCTTTACACAACCCTTCATAGTACAGACAGATGCATCCAGTTATGGCATAGGGGCTGTTCTGTCTCAAATAATAGATGGGCAGGAACATCCAGTTGTTTATATTAGTAGAAAGTTACACGAGAGAGAGAGACCCGTTACTTGACAACAGAAAAAGAATGTCTGGCCATTAGGTGGGCCATTGAAGCTTTACGTTTTTATCTTTAGGGGTGGAATTCGAATTATGGACTGACCATAACCCTCTGTGCTGGCTTCATGTCATGAAAGATGGGAATCCTCACATTATGCGATGGTATCTTTCATTACAGCCATACCGCTTTACAATCAAGCATCGTAAAGGGACTGCACATAGTAACGCGGACTTTATGTCCAGATATGGGATGGATGTATCACAACACCTGTCACCAGACCTCAGGGAAAAGGAAGTATTAAATGTGAAGGAGTAGAGTGCTCCATTACACTTGTTAGCTGATACGTATTAGGGTCCCGGAGGTGGAGCACTGGAGAGGGTGGGCTATGGCTCCATCTCTCCTGATGAGAGATCTGATGATAGGTGTTACTATCCGAGGGTATTAAACAATCCCTTACAGGTTTTGTTTTAGGTGGGAAGGAGTATGTGAAAGGGTGCTCTCCCCCTTTTTTCCTTTTTGAAGTGCCTATTGGGTATAGGTCTGGAGATCTGCGTTTCTGGACACAACTTAGCACTGCATTTGTAATGTTGTTCTCCATTTGTCCGTTTCTTCGTTGGGCTGGTCACCCACTTTTTTGGTATGTCTTATTCTGCATTATGTGTTATACCCTTTTTATGTGCAGTCCGTTTGTTGATTCCAGTGACACAAATTCCAGTATTTGTTTTTCTCAAATGCTAACCTAGCTAAGCAGCTATTGTGTAACCATTCTAGTCCCCCTAACAGGAACCGCTGCGCTCTCTCTGTAAAAAGGACATGAACGGTCCTATTGCGAACAAGCATTCCAGCTTCGCTGATAAAAGAAACCAAGCCCCTGTAAGGATTATGCCAAATACAGGCACGTCTTGCAGACCGGAGCAGTTTGCCTCCAAATTGTAATAGTCTGAACAGTTTTTAATGTCAGCAGGTAACCAGAAGCTACTGCCCCGAGAAAGATTTGTTTTTATTTCTTCTCCGCGGTACAGCTACTCGTAGTGGGTTCCCTGTTTCTGCTGCTCGAATGTTGCACAGTAAAGCAAGCTCTGCTTGTTAAAGGGTAGAAGGAGAATTTTGCACGGCTTCTGTAAGTTAGGTTTATTTGTTGATAGTAATTACGTTCAAGCTTACCATGTCTTTGTTTTGCAAGCCTAGTGGTGTTGTCTCTCGTGGTTGGGTGAGCTGTAAAAACACCCCTCAGTACACCAGCTCCTCAGTCTGTGACTATAGAGCCAGCCGGATGCTTTTGCTGCATATTTATGTTACAGCTGATGGAGGCGGTGTTTACTGAGATCTCACTAGACCTAATTATCGAATACAAAGAGTTTTATTCCATTTCAGCAGTGTACACATTATGGATCCATTGAATAAATAAAATGTTTTGGCTCTCTTACAAATGAAATATATGTAAATAAATGAAATATGTTAGAAATATGAAATAAGGGGAGGAGTCAGCATATCATATGGTGCTGTCTGTGTGTGTATTCCCTGTTAGTCTGTTCAGTAGACAGATAGTGGAAAGGTGTTGATGGAGAAACACCTAGTACTAGCTAGCCTTTTCTAGCTATGTATGTGATTTTTGTTTATTAGACTAACTTTGATTTCTGCTTCTCTTTTATTTATTTGCTGAAAATAAGTCTGCTATTAATTTTGTTCTGTTGAAAATAAATTGAATTAACTGGGAGGTGATACCAAGTTCCAGTCCTGCCATTGTCACACAGACTTACTGTGTGAAGTTGAGCACGTCATTTGACCCCACACAAAATGAGATGATGCATCTTAGTTGTGCCGTCTTGGGAAACTAAATTGTACAAAAAAAAAAAAAACAACAACATACAGTTACTGGATTATCCAGTGCAGTCGCAGTTCTAGGGGTGTGGATATAGTTCACTATCGACACATGTGCAGCTCCTCCAGAAGTGCTGATTCCTCTGAACTTCTTCAAGGCAAGCTCCTCTCACTACCCAGGTGGTATATCCTCCGGCCCCACTCCGTGACATGAGAGTTTCCTTTCCACTGGAAGAGTCTGGTCTCATTCTTCGCAGCTCTGCTACATTGTAGGCTACCAATTGCACTATTGGCTATTTTCTTAATTTAATAAAAGGAATTTAGTTTTTCCTCATTTGCTTCTCCTCTCCTGCCACATCAGCTGAAGATTGACTCCAAGGAAGTGAAGCCTGTATGCGGCTTCAAGTTCTGCATCACATGCTGACGGAAGATGTCCGAGACGGACCCACATGTGTCTTGCGCTGCTTAGGGGCTGCACATGACGTAGCTGGCTGTGGCTTGTGTCAGACAATGCTCCCTTCTTTGGAGAATCTTGCGGCCCTGCTTCTCAGCCAGCCAGCCAACAAGAATACGAAGCTCTGGCAGAAAGGTCGCAAGTTAGCCTCCGCTGCGGTGAGGTCAGCAGCTCAGCTTGTGGCCATGGAGGAGGTGGCAGTGGCTGCCATGGCTGGCACCTTGTTGGTCTTGGTACTGCTGCTGGCTGGGTCCAGCTTCGGAGGCTCGTTCATGAAGATTATCAGAAAATGTGTCAGGCTCTCCAGGCCTACAGGGAGAGAGCCCTGTCTGCCATGGTAAGAAGCAGAAGCACCACTGGTGCTAGTCATGGAACTGGGAGCGATCAAAGTCCTCCCACTCTTTCAGATCACCCGTCTACTCAGTGCATGTTGAGTGTTCGGCTCCGGTCGAGTTAAATGTGGTCGAGGGCACGGTCAACAGCTCCACAGTGCCCTCTTCAGGCTTGTTCACCTCAACACTGGCTGATCAGGCGGTCGAGATTTGTCACAACCCCGTCGACCAGTTGTCGGAAGGGATCGATGAGGAATCGGTCTCCAAGACCCCGGCTGTCCCAGTCTTCACCCAGGAGGATGTGGACTGGTCCCTGACCAGCTCCACTCAGGATCAGTCTCCACCGGTGGTCATAATGCCAAAGCTGGTGTTTGTCCATGCACCTTCTCATGTGGTCTATACTGGTCCTCCGGTGATCTGTTCTTGGTGTCAGCCCTTGCGTGAGCCTTCAAGGTCGTGGTTGAGGCACCACTTGCACTCTCAATCCTGTTTGACCAGGAGGTGCTGCTGTTGACATTCCTTGATCTCCTTGTCCTTGGGTGAGGAGAGGCACAGCCACAGGATGCAGCAGTTGCAGCAGTGAACGATTGCGAGGAAGGGCAGGTCTCTACCCCAGCATCTGTGGTCAGCTGGCAGGCGGCAGTCATGCTCATGCCGGTCCACCCTTGACAGATGTCTCTAGCACCTATTTTTCCATCCTTATGGGTGGAGCCACCTCCATTGCAACCTTGGGGGAGAGCTCCAACCAAGGACTACCGTGCTGCAGCCAGCATTCCAGACCGGCTTTCAGTGAAAATCACCCAGTCAGAAGACAGTCGAGTGCTTCACAGGGGTAAACTGTCATAGGTCATTTTTGAGGATTCCTCAGATGAATCAAGACAGGTCACCCATGCTGTCATTGAAGACACATATGTTCGACCAGGCTTCAGTTGAGATGATGACTACCGACCATGAGCCAGTGTAATTTGGGGCTCTTCTCCAACTGATGCCTGAGTCCATGAATGTGTTCTTGGAGCCAGTCCAGAAGTGGGCCAGGTACCCCTTTATGATATCCTGGACAAGGACAATTCCACGGGGGTTGCCTTTCCCATGGCTAAGCCCATTTTGGGACCGACCCCAGAGCTCTGGCAACATCCAGCATCCTTCCCTGTGCCCTCCACCCATATCGGCCACAAGTATTCGTTTCCTAGGGGGTCCCTCTCAGGGTTCTCAGACCATCCTGCTGCTGAGGCTGTGTTTGTGGATTTGGCCTTCTTGAAGTCCTGGGGTCAAGGGGACATAGACAAGCCCCTTGACAAAAAGAAGCTTGACCATGCGGCCAAGGAGGTCTGTGCCGCTTCCTCTGTTGGTCTCCACCAGACAAGCTACACCATGATGATGGCCAACTTTGGTCACCCCCTGATGGGAGTACTGGATGATGGCTTCCCTCACCTGCTTGTGGACAAGCAGCTGCCAGTTAAGTTGGTCAGAGACCAGGTTCAAGCACTGGCTAAACCAGTTCCAAATGGCCTTGGACATGGGTGACTCTTGTGACCGTGTCATGACAGCTGCCATCTCGATGACTTGCAGGGCCTGGTCGAGGTTTTCCACTGTTACTGCAGACACTCAGTATAAGCTAGCTGATATCCCATTCTTGGGCACTGACCTCTTTGGCCTGGGGGCAAAGGACATCTTACAAGATGCCCCTCAGGCCCCAGCGACCATTGCCCCCTCCCAAGCTGCTTAGTGATGGGTCAGGGGTGTCATCCTTCCACCTGTCCAGTACCTGACCCAGCTCCTTGTGGGGGGTCAGCTTCGCTACTTCTGGCCACATTGGTCTGTCATTACCATGAACAAGTAGGTCCTAGAGGTGGTAGGCAGAGGGTTGCCTCTAGATTTAAAGGCTCTCCACATTACCGATCTCACACTCCTCGGGAGTCCTTGCTGTTGCAGGACACGCTGTCCCCCCCACCCTTTAGGGAGGATGTCGCTCAGCTCCTTGCAAAAGGAGCCATAGCCCATGTTCAAGACACACAGGCAAGTCAGGAGTATGTGTCCAGGTACTTCCTGGTCCCAAAATGATGGGGGGCTGGCGCCCCATACTGGATCTTCACGATTTCAACCAATATCTGCGAAAGCGCAAGATCTTCTTTGGGAATATCTCTGCCATCGGATCACAGCTATGGAACTTAGTCGTCAGGCATCAGCATCCTACAGAAGCTTTTTCTGGTGCAATCTATTAGGGGCCTCCCATGCCATCAGGCTTATATAAGCATGGGCAGCCCCACTCCCTCCTCTGTTGTTTCCTGCCGTCGACCATTCATATACAGACTCTGCAGAAGCTTCATTGCTCAGTTCAACCTCGATTTTTAGGGCATGGCCACTTCAGTTGCCTGTTTCAGGGACATGTCTGCAGCTGAAATTTGCGTTGCTTGTCCACACATTCACCAAGCACTACAGTCTGGACATTGCCTCCAGAAGAAGGGCAGACTTTGCCCTAGCTGTGCTGCTGGGCCTTCTTTCTTAGACCCATGGCTGTCTTGCCACTCAGACTGTCCTTGATCTCAGCAGTGCTTGGAACTTGTTCCATAGTTGTGACCTGATGATAGAGATATCCCTGAAGAAGATAGAACAGTTACATAAGAACTTAAACCATAACAGTAGCTCTTCGAGGGAATCTCTGTCATCAGGTCATGCTGTCCCTCCCTCCTTCCCCCTTTGTCTTTTTCTAGCTAGGCACCTTCTCTCTCTGTCTTCGGTTCCCTGGTGGGACTCCTGTTTCTCATGGCTTCTGATTAGAGAAGGAACTGAGGAGGGACTGGGGCTGCCCCCACTTACACAGTGCCTTCAGAAAGTATTCACCCCCCTTGGATTTTGTCACATTTTGTTGTGTTACTACCAGAATTTTTAATGCATTGAAATGATTTTTGTCCCCCTTGATTCACATAGCATACTCAACAGTTTAAAGGGGCAAAATATTTTTATTGTGTAACAAAAATTTATGAAACATTAAAAAATGAAATATCTTGTTTACTTAAGTATTCACCCCCCTGAGTCAATACTTTGTAGAAGCGCCTTTGGCGCAATTACAGCTTTGAGTCTTCTTGGGTATGTCTGTATCAGCTTTGCACATCTGGATTTGGGGTTTTTCGCCCATTCTTCCTTGCAGATTTGCTCAAGCTCTGTCAAGTTGGATGGGGAGCGTCGGTGAACCGCAGTCTTTAAGTCTTTCAACAGATTCAAGTCTGGGCTTTGGCTGGGCCACTCAAGGACATTCACCTTCTTGTTCTGAAGCCACTCCGGTGTTGCTTTGGCTGTATGCTTGGGGTCGTTGTCCTGTTGGAACGTAAATCTTCGGCCCAGTCCAAGGTCTATTGCAGACTTATGCAGGTTCTCCTCAAGGATGTGCCTATATTTGGCTCCATTCATTGTTCCCTCTGTCCTGACAAGTGCCCCAGTCCCTGCCGCTGAAAAGCATCCCCATAACATGATGCTGCCACCACCATTCTTCATGGTAGGGATGGTGTTACACGGAGTGATGAGCTGTGTTCAGTTTCGCATCAAGCATAAGCGCTTTGCATTCAGGCCAAAAGTTCAATTTTTGTTTCATCAGACCAGAGAATCTTTTGCCACATGGTCACGGAGTCTGCTACGTGCCTTCTTGCAAACTCCAGGCATGCTATTATGTGGCCTTTTTCTCAGGAGTGGCTTCCGTCTAACCACTCTCCCATAGAGGCTACATCTGTGAAGTGCTGCAGAGATTGTTGTCCTCTGGACAGGTTCTCCCATCTCAGCCATGGAACTCTGTAGTTCTGTCAGGTGGTCATTGGGTTCTTGGTCACTCCCTGACCAAGGTCCTTCTTGCCCGTTGCTCAGTTTGGGAGGATGGCCTGCTCTAGGAAGAGTCTGGGTGGTTCCGAATCTTTTCATTTCTAATGATGGACTTGATTGTGCTCCTGGAACTTTCAACACCCTAGAAATGTTTTTATACCCCTCCCCAGATCTATGCCTCCTCACAATTCTATCACGGAGTTCTACGGACAGCTCCTTGGTCTTCATGGTAGAGTTTCTGCTCTGACATGCATTGTCAACAGTGGGACCTTATATAGACAGGTGTATTTCCTCTGAAATCATGTCAACCATTTGAACTGACCACAGGTGGACTCCATTCAAGTTTTAGAGTGATCTCACAAGGAAATTGGATGCACCTGAGCTCAATTTGGAGTGTCATAGCAAAGGGTGAATACTTATCAAATCAAGACATTTCAGGTTTTTATTTTAAATTACATGTACAAAAAATTCCTGAAGTTTCATTCCACTTTGACATTATAGAGTAATTAGTGTAGATACGTGACAAAAAAATCCCATATAAATGTATTTTAATTTGAGTTTGCAACATCACAAAATGTGACAAAATCCAAGGGGGGTGAATACTTTCTGAAGGCACTGTATAGAGTGAGTGACATCCGAGCCTGACATCTGCATGGGCGGCCCTTAGTAGTCTGTTGCAGGAAAAACTTCCATGGGACCCAGATGCCTGACAGCTAAGTTCCATAGGTTTGACCTTAAGACAGAGATTCCCTCGAAGAGCTACTGTTCCGGTAAGTTCTTACATAACTTTTCTTTCCGAATGGTCATGTTGAATTGGATACCATCCCTAGAGCAGGGCATGTGGTTCTGCTCCCTTGATCTCCAGGATGCTTTCCTCCACATTCCAGGCTCTTCATCCCACTGGTGGTACCTTTAGTTCTACGCATATGGGGGTCTTTATCAGTTCCAGGTCATGCATTTTGGCTTCTCGTTCATGCCCAGGGTCTTAACCAAGTGCTTTTCAGTGGTGGCAGCATTCCTGCTGTGCCAGGGTGTCAGGGTGTATTCCTGCCTGGATGACTGGCTGATAGCTGGGCAGTCCAAGGAGTCTGTGGAGCAATCCAAGGATCTGACCCTCCAGAACTGCAGACGCTTGGGCCTGTTAGTCAACCCGACTAAGTCCAAACTGATCTCCTTGCAGGTGATCCAATTCATCGGGGCCGAACTAGATTCCCTGCAGGCCAAGACCAACCTCCCTGCAAGCCGTGCGCCGGAGCTTACCTCCTTTGCCTGATTGTTTGAGGTTGGGCACTAATGCTCTGCCCAGGACTTCCTGCAGCTGCTGAGGTATATGGTGTCCTGCATCTGCACAGTTTGTTATGCCCACTGGCATATGTGCCACCTTTAGTGGGAGTTGGGCTGTCAGTGGTCCCAGCACCTAGGCCACTTGGACCAGCCAATCTTGGTGTCCCAGCGGATATGGGATCCTATTCAGTGGTGATTCACCCCCTGAACATCTAGAGGAAGGAGTCCCATTTGTCTGCTGGGAACTGTCTGTCATGCTTACGATGAATGCATCTCTGGTGTGGTGGGGAGCACACCAGGGAAGCCACTGAGCCCACGGGTTCTGGTTGCCCAAGGAGTCCCGTCACCACATAAACCTTCTGGAGCTCTGTGCAGTGTGGTTGGCTCTGACAGAATTCGCTCCTCCAGTCCATGGTCAGATCATGCAGGTCCAGACAGACAACACCATGACCATGTTCTGTGTGAACAAGCAGGGTGGTATGCACTCCTTTTCCTTGTGTTGGGAGGCCTTCTGCACTTGGTCCCTCATGTGTAGCCTGGATGCAGATCTTCTGGTGATTCACGTCACTGAAGTGAACAGTCAGCTGGCAGATGCTGGCAGCCGGGTGGGAGAGACATTGCACAAATGGTCCCTGCATCAGGAGGTGGTATGCCACCTGTTCTCTCAGTGAGGAACCTTTCTGGTAGATCCATTTGCCTCCTGGGAAAACACCAGACTGAGGCGGGTTTTTTTTTTTTTTTTTAAACTGTCTTTTTATTCATGTTCTAACGTTCATGGAATCACAGTACAATTATACAGGAATGTAATAATATGTGCAAGTCAGGACAATAGTTAAAAGACATAGCTATCCCCCAGAAGGTGGGGGAGGACAATAGTCAGTGTATTTAAAAGGAAGAGAAAATTAAATTCTTAGTAAGGGTAAATAGTGTTAAAATCACTGACATAACTTCAAGACATCTTAATTGTGTCATCGTGAAAAATGTCCTTCAAAAACAAGTATTCAGTGCCATTCTGTACTTTATATTTGAAGACTGCAGGGGAGAACGGGGGGGATGGCCCGGGAGGTAGGGGGCCCAGGAGAATGATTAAATGATGTTTTTAGATGGAGTCCCCTCTCATCTGGGTAGGGGCGAGTCCCCAAAAGGAGAGTCCGAGAATGAGACTGGCTCGGACCCATCAAATGAATACCTGTGTATTTCCCCTCCCACCCTGAAGTTTTAAGGTATCTGATCCATTCTGAACTGAGTTATATGGAGAAACCAAGTATTCCAGCAATTCATTAGTGCTGGAACCTTATTTTGAATCTGGCTGTCATATGTTCTAATTTATACGTCATATACTGTATTTTCCCAGGCTGTGACTGGGGGCGGGGTTCCGGACAGACTGAGGCTGTTTTGTGCCTACTCCTCACAGTCAGGGACACTGCTGGGAGATGACTTCATGAGGCTGTTGGCTCCAGGCCTTGGGTATGCCTTTCCTCCCTTCCCCTTGATCCACAGAGTGGTGGTCTGTGCCGGGAAGGACAAGGTGTGGATGATCCTGATCGCTCTAGACTGGCCATAGCACTTCTGGTACCTGGATTTCCTCAGCTTCAGCAGCAGGCCTCCGTGGCAGGTGCCCCTTCATCTGGACCTATAGACCAGACAACAGAGGTCAGCCCTTCACCCGGACCTATAGTCCCTGCACCTCATGGCGTGGTTCCTGAGTGGCTAGAGTTCCAGGCTTTGGGTCTTTCAGAAGCTATGCTCCATATTGTGGAGGCCTCCCAAAAAGAGTCAACTCAGTGGTGCTGCACCTTTAAATGGAAATTCTTTTCCATTTGGTGTCAGAGCAAGGAACTTGATTCCCCTTGCCTGCCCTGTGGCTCATATTCTGGAGTATCTTTGGTCCCTCTCATAGTTGGGCCTGCAGGCAACAACCCTTAAGGTGCACCTGGCAGCCATCTCTGCATACCGGGCACAGGCTAGTATGCCAACAGTGGCTCAGGAGAAGGTGGTCAGGTGCTTTTTCCAAGGACCTTGACCACCACCATCATGGAACTGACTGCTGGTGCTGGCTATTCTCGTGGGCAAGCCATTTGAGCCTGTGCACAGGTGTGAGATATCACACCTGTCATGGAAGACAAGCATTATGGGTGCCTTCACGTTAGCCAGAAGGATCAGTGAGCTCCAGGCGCTCTGTGGAGTCTCTGTATCTGGTCTTCCACAGAGACAAGTTCATCCTTCGCCCCCACCCAAAGTTCCTCCTGAAAGTAGTATCAGAGTTCCTATTTAACCAGGTTATAAACCATCAGGTATACTTAATGAACCCATCCTCAGCGGCCGATCGAAGGCTCCACATGTTGGACCTGCAGAGGGCGCTTGCATATTATAAGGAGCGCACAGCTCGAGTTCAGGGTGAGACTCACCAGTTGTTTGTAACATATGCTGAAGCTGCACCTGGCAGACTGGCAGGTAAATGGACTATTGGTGGGTGGATCACATCCTGCATCAACCAGTGCAACAGGTTGGCTGGTAGGTACCCTCTCATAGGGCTTAGGGCTCATTCCAGCAGACACACTGCTGCCTTGGTGGCTGCTTCCAGGGACATCCCAATTCAAGATCTGCAGGGCTGCCATATGGAAGTCAGCACACATACCTTAATTTCCCATTATAGCATCAACCTAGAGCCTCAATGGGATGCTGCTGTTGGTACCTCAGTTCTCTAGGCTCTGTTCACCAAATAGGGGTATGTGCCTTGCCCCCTCCTCATGGAGAACTGCTTAGAGTCTGCCTATATGTGGACAGTGAACTATAGCCACGCTCCTGGAAAAAGCAGGTTACTCACATCTGTAATTGTAGATCTTCCACGGGGTTAATCTCTTGCAGCAGGTAATGCACTTGGGTCATCGCCAGAGGGCACTCTTGTGCACGGCAGCCTTTTTTCTAGCAGTCTTTCCTAGGGGCCGCCCACACATGACATCATCATCATCCTACACTTATATAAGAGTGGGCAGCCCCAGGCATCCTCAGTTCATTCCTGCCATCTTCAGCTCGCATGCAGCAGCTAGCGCTTGTGAAGCAGTCATCGATGAGAAAACTTGAGCTGGGAATGGATTTTCCCTTTGTTTCCAATCTTCATCAACAAATGTCCAAAGAATCTACAAGCAAGTCATCACTTTTCCAGTCACGTCGTTGCGGTAGAAAGATCTACCATTACTACAACCATACCGTTTGTGTTAGGTGTCTGGGTCCCACACACGACACCATCTCCTGCAGACACTGCCAAGAATTCAGCCAGGCAACAAGTCAACGACTGCTGCAGGAAATTGAATCACTTAATGGAGCAGAAATTGTCCACTAGAGAAGGGGGCCCGTCCCAAGGAGCCCTCCACTACAGCTTCACACAAGAAGCATAAACGGGATAAGGATAAATCATCCTCATCCTCATCTGGCAGACATTTGTTGACAGCTACTGTTACTGGTGTTCCACCATCGATGATACCCTCCAGAACTGCTACCTCGTTGATGGGAGTTTACACACTCTCATCGACGGCGCTTTTTTGGCACCCTTTCAGCAGTTTCTGTGGAACCCTATGCAAGTTCCAGTGACTCCCCATCGACGGTGGTTCGTTTACCGTCGTCGATGACGACTGCCTTTAAGCATTCTGCTAACTCCTCATTTGCTACCCTGTCGACGACAAGTCAGATTTTCATGGGGAGAACTACAGGATTTGCCATGACTACAGCTCCTTCTCCTTCACAAACATTCTCTCACAGGGGTCAACTGGATAGGGACCGAGACCCTGGTATTTATCACCTAGGGGCCAGACCTGTTTATACCTCATGTCCAGTTACCGCCACAATTCCTCTGGTTTCCCAGAGGCCACCTGCCCCACCCTCTACTGCTACTTCATTGGATGTGACGGCAGTGGTGCGACAGGTTTTGGAACTCATGAGGAATTCTCAACCTCCCACTCCAGGAGAGGCAGGTCGCCCTTCCTGTTCTCCCACCCCTCCACCTAAACGTTTCCAAGGTGATAGAAAACCCTCTCTGGCTTGGTCCCCCTCATCCTATGAGGAAGAGTATTTCTCAGAAGAGGCAGAATTTCCTGAAGGTTTTCCAGGAAGTCTTGAAGATTTTGAGCTCCAGGACCCGGACTCCTATCCTCCATCCTCTGTTTCGACTATCTCCTCCTTGCACGAGGATGCCTCCCATCACGCAGCTGTCTCCCCTCCTGATGACCCGTCCTTTCATGAGATGATGGTCCAAATTCAAAAAATCATGGTATTTTCAACTACGGAACATGATAAACAAAGAAAGGATATAGCAGACTATCTTGAACTGCCTGAGGAGCTAGTTGTAGTGGTACCCCCACTTATACAAACTTATCAAAATGCTGTGCCGGCTGCTTGGAACCAGCATTCAGCTGTTCCTGCTATTCCTAGAAAGGAGGCTCGCCTTTATCAGGCTCCTCTTGACCACCCTTTCCTTTCCACTAACCCTGAAGCAGATTCAGTAGTGATCATAGCGGCTCATGATCGTACCAAACTTCCAAGGCACATGAGCTCATTACCCCCTGATAAGGAATCCCACCATCTTGATTACCTCGGGAAGAAGGTATTCCTGGCAGGTACCATGAATCTCAAAATTTTAAACTGTATGGGACACGTGGTTAAATACCAATGCACACTCTGGTCCTCTGCTATAGAACTAGTCAATAAACTCCCTCCCTCTCAGGAGAAGGACCAATTATTGGCAACAATTTCCACTGGCAACTCCATCTTTCAACATCTGCTCCATTCGGAGTACACTGTGGTGGATATCTCTGCCCATATATCGGCCACAGGTGTTACCCTCAGATGACGTGCCTGGTTACATGTGTCAGGATTTACACGAGATGTGCAGCATAAAGTGGTAAATGCCTCCTTCAATGGATCCAAACTTTTTGGTCCTGGCACCCAGACGCTTCTGGATGATCTCCAGGCTTCGTGTCGGACTTTAGGTAGGGTACATGACATGTGTCATTCCTCACAGCCATCTTACCAGTACCGTTCCCAGTCCTCTTTTCAATCAAAGAGAAGCAGCAAACACAGAGGTACCTATAGAGGTGGATTCTGTGGTCACTCTCAGCCATCCTCCAGGACTGCCACTCTTACTTACTTCCAAGGGCTCCCGCTCCAACCCTCTGGGTGGAACTGGTCAACCCACTTTCCAGTGACCAACTGAGGCATTGCCCAGGCTTCCTTTATCAGGCCTCGGAAGCACTGGGCAGTCACTTTGCCCTCCATTTAGAGGCCTGGCAAGTGATAACATCAGACGAGTGGGTGCTTCAGATCATCTGGATGGGGCATACACTGGAACTTGCATCATTGCCTCCCCCCATCCTCCCCACTCTGTCTCTTACACACCCGACCATATCTCCATTCTTCAAGAAGAACTCCAGACACTTCTTCACAAGAATGCAGTCTGTCTGGTCCCCCCCTTCAGAGTGCCATCAGGGATTCTACTCCCATTTTTTTTCTTGTACCCAAACGCACCAGGGATCTCAGACCTATACTAGACCTCAGACAACTGAATCTACACATTCAATACAAGAGGTTCTGGATGGTCACTTTAACATCCATCATGCCAGTGTTAAAACATGGGGATTGGCTATGCGCATTAGACGTGAAAGATGCTTACCTACATATCCCCATACATCCTGCACACCACCGGTTCCTTCATTTCTACCTGTTAGGACAACATTACCAATTTTGGGCACTCCCATTTGGTCTGTCATCCACCTCAAGAGTCTTTACCAAGTGCCTAGTGGTGGCGGCAGCGGCTTTGAGATGGGTCGGACATTTTGTATTCCTGTATTTAGACGATTTGCTCATAAAAGCAGATTCCAAAACTTCTTTGCTTTTGTCCCTCCAGGCAACCCTCAGTCTGTTCCACTCCCTAGGAATTACGGTCAACTGGCCCAAATCCAGTCCAACTCCTACCCAGCTACTCCAGTATATAGGAGCCGTTCTGGATACCACTTCCACCAGAGCTTATCTCCCTGCCAAAAGACAGGACAGACTTCGATCTCTGGCTAACCAGATACAAACTCAGCAATTTATCACAGCCAGACAGACGTCTGTTATGCCATTTGGGACATATGGCCACAGCCATCCCCATGGTGGCCTTTGCCCATCTACACGAGACCAATCCAATGGACTCTTCAGAGTCAGTGGAGGCAAAAAACAGGAGATTTCGAAGATAATATCCCAGTCACTCCCATTCTACGATCAGCCCTAGACTGGTGGACCTATTGTGCCAACCTGTCTCAAGGCATGCCCTTCCAGTCCCCTCCTCCCCAGCAGACGTTGACCACGGATGCTTCCTCCGATGGCTGGGAGGCACATCTGGGTCCTTACATGACCCAGGGCAGGTGGCCCTGGTACTCCATCCCTCCTCATATAAATATACTGGAAATGAGAGCGGTCTGCCTCGCCCTTCAGGTTTTTCGTCCCCACCTTGTCCTGGGACCCCTACTAATCCAGTCAGACACCTTGGTGGTGTATTACCTGAACAAACAAGGAGATACCAAATCCCGCGATCTCTGCTGGGAAGCAATAGCGGTTTGGCAGGAAGCCATACTTCAACATCTATTGTTGATTGTCATCCATCTACCGAGACGCCACAATACCTTGTCCGACATTCTCAGTCACCAGACCTCCACGTACGAGTGGATACTTCATCATGAAGTTCTTCAGATGGTCTTTTGGTTGTGGGGAACCCCGCACCTCAACCTCTTTGCCTCCCCCGACAATCACCGCCTACCCAGATATTATTCCACTATCCCGAACAAAAAGGAACTGTCTTTCAATGCCCTGTCCCAACCGTGGACAGGACTCTTCTTATGTGCTTTCCCTCCCATCCTGCTCCTGCAGCGGACTTTACTGAAACTACAACTCGAACCTGCCACCATGATCCTCATAGTCCCTCTGTGGCCCTGGCAGGTGTAGTTTCCCCTACTTCAGCAATTCTCAGTGGCGGATCCACTCCCGTTGCCCATCAGGCCAGACCTGTTGACACAGGATCAGGGAACTCTCCTTCACCCCAACCTGAAGTCACTACACCTTCACGCTTGGCTCCTGAGGACACTTTCATAGCCTGCCTTCAAGTCTCCTCACCAGTGGCCAACATTCTTTTGGCCTCTCGTAAACCATCTACCAGGCAAACCTATAATGCCAAATGGAAACGCCTCTCCATATGGGCCGCTTCCCAGTCTTTGGACCCTTATGCATGTCCATTGACTAAGGTATTGGACTACTTGGCTTCACTCGCTTCAACGGGCTTGAGCTACTCCTGTATCAAAGTCAATCTGGCCTCTATCTCGGCCTTTCATGAACCTTTAGAAGGGAGACTACTTTATCAACACCACCTTGTCAAGATGTTTCTAAGAGGTATGCTACACCTCAAACCTCCTATTAGACAACCCACCCCTCCATGGGACTTGAATTTCCTATTGGAAAAGCTACTTGCGACCTCCACTTCCTAGCCTGGAAGACATCGTTCTTAGTTGCTGTCACTTAAGTGTGTCGTATTTCTGAACTTCATGCCCTAATGTGTAGGGAAACATACTTAATCTTCTGTAAAGACAGAGTATCACTTCATACCAGTCCCTCCTTTTTACCTAAGGTGGTCTCGGTGCACACCTTAAATCAGTCTATAGAACTGCCAGTCTACTTCCCTGAGCATTCTAATTCAGGAGAATACCTCCTACACACTTCAGATGTTCATCGCATTTTGAGATATTACATAAATCGTATCAAATCTTTCAGGAAGACTCCTCAGCTTTTTGTTACTATTGCCCCAACCATGGAAGGTTTTCCGTTCGCTAAGCAGACCCTCTCCAAGTGGTTGGCACATTGCATAACCTTTTGTTATAAGAAGTACAATAAGCCATTACCAGGACCTGTGCACGCTCATTATACCCGAGTCATGGCCACTACAGCAGCCTGCTTCAAAGGGGGCATCCATCACGGATATCTGCAGTGCAGCCACATGGTCCACAATACATACCTTTACGAAGCACTACAATTTAGACGTTGCTTCTCGCCGTAGGATGGCCTTTGGCTGCACTGTCCTACAAGGCCTTCTGTTATAACTTTTCCACCCTTCCTGGGTCTACTGCTTGGGAGTCATCCCAAGTGTATTACCTGCTGCAAGAGATTATCCTCAAGGAAGATAGTACAGTTGCATACTTACCGTAAAGGTAGATCTTCGAGGGGTATCTCTTGCAGCAGGTACGATCCCTCCCTACATCCCCCTCCTTTTTTAATAGAACCACTTCTGATCCAAATATATATACACACACACACATGAGGGGATACCTAAGATACCTCAGCTCTCCCTCGGGCCTCGCTTAGCGAGCTGAATCCGGCGGGGAACTGAGGATGCCTGTGGCTGCCCACTCTTATATAGGTGCAGGATGATGATGATGTCATGTGTGGGCAGCCCCTAGGAAAAACTGCTAGAAAAAAGTCTGCTGTGCACAAGAACACCCTCTGGCGATGGCCCAAGTGTATTACCTGCTGCAAGAGATATCCCTCGAAGATCTACCGTTATAGTAAGTACGTAACTGTACTTTCTAGGAGTAGTATATAGCTCACATCCACACCACCCACCCAGCCTCCCCTGGCAAGTGATGCAGAGATCCCTGCTTCCAGCATGCAAGATCTGATGTCACAAGGTGGAGCTGGAGGATATACTGCCCAGTTGGTGGTTGGAGCTTAGCTAAAGACGTTTTGATGAATCGCCACTCTGGAGGAACCGCCTATGTGTGGATGTGAACTGCTGTATATACCACTCCTAGAACTACAGTTTCAGGTGAGTAACCTATTTTTTGTTAGTAACACTGAGTAAATCCCACTATGGGAAGCATATTTCAGGAGGGGAACAGCCCTTGGACCATAGTGCTGGTTCTCTGAAGGTACTGTTTCTATATGAACACAGGGACAGCATCCACGTGTTAATATGAGCAGTGGATCCTAACTGATAGCCTTTCTGTTTCTCATGAGCTCAGTCCAGCTAGCATTAACGCGAACACTGCTCTGCCCCAGTAAAGCTGAAATTACCTGTCGCCCTCTTGAAATTAACTTCTCACGATTGTGGTCTTAGCTGTGATAAAATTCCGTGGTAAGCCTTGTGCATGGGATTGTATGTGATTTTTGCCTCCTACAAAGTGTCTTTTGGAATCATGCCCTTACTGAGGCAAAAGTTGTGATCTTTTGTGCTCTGTGAGACCGCCTCTTGCCAAGTTTTTAAAAATGTTTTTCATTGTTTCCCTTGTGATATAGAAATGTATGCATATGGGACCTCATCATTTTGTTTTTAGTTTCAGGTCTGAAAATGATACTTCATTGTATCCAAAAAAAAGAAAACATCTAATTTAGTATTGTTTTCCAGGTGGTGTGTGGAGATGTGGAGAAAAGTGAGCGACTAGTTGAACATGTTCAAGCAGAAGTAGCCAAACTAAAAAGACAGATTGCTCAAAAGAAAAATGAAAAAGAACAGGAAAGGAGTAAGTCTTGCAATAACAGAACATGTGCACTGTGTTTATTCAAAGTATATTACCCAGAATGGACTGGCTCTATTTTGCAATATCAGATTGCATAATGCAGTTAAGTAAAGCACAACAGAGTGCGAGTTTCAATTAGTTAATGTAAAAAAGGTAAAGTCTCTCAATAAATTCTTCTCTTGTACTCCACTGTTTACTATGACATCTAGGATACCATGAGGATAAGATGGTTAGATTATGGTTAACTGGTCCATCAAAACTACATCATCTGGAAAATAAAAATCACCATCAGGAAACAGTTATAGGATTGAATGCTATTTACCATATATAGATAGCTCTGTTGCTTCAGTTGTCATAATAACCTTAGCTGGGCTACAGAATCTCACATAATGTCTGTCTGTTAAACATTAAACTTTGGATCCAATATATCATGTGATTGGTTACTTGACAGTATTTAGAAAGAATTGTAAAAACCTTGGTTCTAAAAATGGTCATGTGACTGGTCAAAACCAACTCACGACAGTATTTTACATACAAATATTGACCAGAGTCGAGGGATGTAGTCAGAGCCCTAGTGTTCTGCAGCATTTTGTCCTGGTTTCTGCGGCAGCATTTTCTGATTTCTGTGGCATGATTTATTCATTTCTGTGGCAGAATGCAGTCCTATCATTGGCTAAAATATGATGTGATGACATCACATGTTGAACATAAAGGAGGGACTTCAGGATAAATAGAGAAGGGAGTTAGGCACTATGGAAAAACTGTTTTTGTGTTTCATCAAGGTTGTTTGTCCCCGTGCATCTCAGGTGGCTTCTTCAGCCCTGTCCCTGTCTCCTCCACCCAACTACTACCCCGCCGGTACCACAGAGCCCCATTCTGCCAGAGATTACACCCAGTGGTGGGGCCAGGAAGGGGGAGGGCTGTCCTTCCCCACCTGGAAATCCTGCATCTAGATTGGTGGCCCAGCAAAGCGGTGGCAGAGCGGGATGGAGGCAGACAGGCAGGACTTCATGTAGCCCAAGCCCGCCATTTTTCCTCTGATTTTCTCCCCTGACGCGGTGGCCATAAGTGCATACGTGTGGAAGTGTGTGCATGCTACGTAACCGCAGCCGTATTCTTGCTGTGCTCTAGACTCCAGCACTGCCACGCAGCCTCCACCACATGGCGTCCAAGGAGCGATACAGCATAGCCCCTCACCCTGGGAGCGGAGACCAGTTCGTCGGATGCCCAGTCCTCTTCCTCCTCTGCCGACCCCCGGCAACCCAAACTCGTCCCGAACTCGGGTTGCTGGCATGGTGAGAGGTAAGGAGCCTCAGCCCTCTGCGTCACTGGGCCAGCTTGAAAAACTGTATATTTAAATGAGAATTCACCAAGAACAATGAATTCTGTGACAGTATCTATATTCTGCGGCATGATGCAAATTCTGTGGAAAAATTCCACAGACACAGAAATGCAGAATTCTAGGAGCCTTATATATTGTGCAAAAATCGTGACCCCAAGGGATGAACTGTCGACTGACGATAGTTATTTTGCCGAAGCCAAAGGCTGAGGCTAGTATGGCTATTTGAAGTCAGTACTTCATTCAGAGGGGTCAAAATCTGTTGCAGTAAACCTTGCCTGAGTTGCATCCCCCCCCACCATACACATGTTAGTTGGCTTTAGAACAAAGAAAAGCAATTCCTTGGTGATAGTACCCTTCCGTGCACACACACTTCCTGGTACCTCTATTTTTAAAAAAAAAATCCCTGGTGCTAGTGATTCCCCTCCTGTTTCACTTTAATAAGGTATTGTTTTCCCTAGTAACATAGTGGCTTCCCCCAATTGTGTTGTTACTTGGCCCCTCCAACC